>JAWHQI010000033.1:12557500-14957500 GCA_033032865.1 Dactylorhiza incarnata | reverse complement strand
TTTCCTCATATCCGCCATTAGTCCTCCACCACGCGTACCGCCGCTGCTACCTCTTCAGACTTTGGGGGTCAGCCTGATTACAGTACCTCTTCTGGGGCCCCTTCCGCCGACTGGAGTAAGCTTATGGCTCAAGTGCAACAACTTCAGTCTCAACTTCAGCAGCAGTCCCAGTTTCAGGCTCAACACCAACCACTTTCTTCTCATCCGCTGCCTGCCTCCTTGTCGCTCTCATCGACTTCAGCGTCTGTGTCAGGAACCCCGATGGCCTTTCACGTCACTCAAAAGGGGTCATCCTCTCTCTGGGTGATTGATTCTGGGGCCACTGGCCCACTGATCACATGACTGGTGAGACACACTTGTTTTCTTTTCTTGAGTCTTCAAGCGTCCATCGTCAGGTTCGCCTTGCTGATGGCTCTGTGACCCCCATCCTTCACCGGGGCACAGTTCCTCTGTCACCCTCCTTCGCCTTGGGATCAGTTCTTCATGTTCCCAAGCTTGCTTTAAATCTTCTCTCTGTTAGTCAATTGACTCGTTCGATGCACTGCTTGGAGACATTTTTTTCCTTCTGGCTGTGTTTTTCAGGACCTGACCATGAGGAGGACTTTTGGCTATGTCCGTGAGCCGACGGGCTTTACCAGCTGAAGTTCCCACCTCTCTCGCCACGTCTCTCACCACCGTCCATCGCTGCTGCTACTACTTCACCTACTCTTTGGCATATGCCAGACTGGGGCATGCGAGTCCTCAGATTGTGTCGTCTCTTTTTCTGAGTGTCTCGTTTGAGCACTCTTTTCAGTGTGATGTGTGCTAGCTTAGCAAACATACACGCACTTCCTATCTTGTATCTGGTTCTCATAGTTCTGCACCATTTGATATTGTTCACTCTGATGTTTGGGGACCTACCCCGGTTGTTTCTTATGATGGATTTCGATACTTTGTTACTTTTATAGATGATTTTACTCGTTGTTGTTGGGTCTATCTTATGCGTGCCAAATCTGATGTCTTTGATTTATATACCCAGTTTACTAATATGGTTAGGACTCAGTTTTCGTCACAAATTCGGGTCCTTCGCTCCGATAACGGGGGGTGGGGGGTGGGGGTGGGGGAGGGGGAGTATACCTCTTCCTCTTACACAGCTTTCCTTGCGCCGAGGAACCATTCACCAATTCTCCTGTCTCTATACACCAGAACAGAACAGAGTGGCGGAACGCAAGAATCGTCATCTCCTGAATGTGACCCGGTGTCTTCTTCGTGGCTCTCACGCCCCCAAGTTGTTTTGGAGTGCTGCCCTTTTTACGGGGACCTTCTTGGTCAACCATCTGCCTTGTCAACCTTTAGCGGGTCGGGTTCCCCTCAGCCTTCTATCTCCCCACCATCCTCTATTTCTCGTTCCTCTCCGGGTATTCGGATGTGTGTGTTTTGTCCAGGACCATAGTCCGACTCGGACAAAACTTGATGACAAAGCTATCCAGTGCTTATTTTTTGGGATATTCCTCCTCTTCCAAGGGATATCGGTGTTTTGACCCCTCTTCTTGTAGGACTTTTCACTCTCTGGATGTTACGTTCTTTGAGGATGTCCCTTTCTTCAGTGCCTCTTCTGTTCCCGTTGCTCCTTCTCCTCCGCCACAGTCGGTTCCGGTTGCCTTAGCTCCGCTACACGACTCACTTCCGTTGCGGACGTACACCCGTGATCCACATGGGCCTTCACATGTCCACCCCTTACTTCGGGATCCACCGGTAGAGCCCAGCTCACAGGACCTTGTGCCACATTCTCTGGCAGGTGATGTTCTTCCCTCCTCTGACTTACCCATTTCCCTTCGCAAGGGTCAGTGCTCTTGTGTTACTAACCATCCTGTGGCAAGCTTTGTGTCCTACCAACGCCTTTCCCAGAGTTACCGGGCTTACCTGACTGCTACCGACCAGATCAGAGTTCCGAGTTCGATGACTGAGGCCCTCTAGCACCCAGAGTGGGTCGCGACCATGCAGGATGAGATGTCCGCTTTACAGAAGACTGACACTTGGCGTTTGGTTCCTCTTCCCGCGGGCCATAAGACGGTTGGTTGCCGTTGGGTCTACACCGTCAAGTATAATGCTGACGGTTCTCTTGATCGCTACAAGGCCCGCCTTGTCGCAAAGGGCTTCACCCAGACTTCAGAGGATTACGGCGCAACTTTTGCCCCTGTGGCCAAGTTCTTTACTGTGCATCTTCTTGTTTCTCTTGCTGCCTGCCATGGGTGTCCTCTTCATCAGCTGGACGTAAAGAATGCTTTCCTCAATGACGATCTTGCTGAGGAAATTTATACGGACCCCCACCCGGTTACAAGCTTCAGGGGGAGTATTTGGGGCGTGTTTGCCTTTTGCAGAAATCCTTGTGTGGGTTGAAGCAGTCCCCTCGAGCGTGGTTTGAGCGGTTTGATACCGTTGTGTTTCAGAGTGGGTTCACCAGATGTCATGCCGACCACACGTGCTTTGTTCGGACTGCTGTGGATGGTCGTAGGGTCATTATTCTTGTTTATGTGGATGACATCATCCTTACCGGTGACGACAGTTCAGGGATCCTTCAGATCAAGGAGGTGCTTCAGAAGGCATTTGAGGTAAAAGATTTGGGGCCTCTGAAGTACTTTCTTGGGATTGAGGTAGCCAGATCTCGGCAGGGGATCTCTTTGTCTCAGCGCAAGTATACACTTGATCTCTTGAGTGATACTGGTCTTCTTGGGTGCTCTCCTGTTTCTACACCCATGGATCCAAACCACCGCTTACATGCAGTCTGGTGATCCTCTCCCTGAGCCGGGCCGATACCAGCATCTTGTTGGCAGGCTTATTTACTTGACCAACACTCGCCCCGACATTAGCTTTGCTGTGAGTGTGGTCAGTCAGTTCATGCAAGCTCCCCGGACTTCTCACCTGGTTGCAGCATTTCGGATCCTCCACTACTTGAAGGGATCTCCTGGCCTTGGGCTCTTCTATCGATCGTCTCCGTCTCCCGGTCTCACATGTTACACGGATTCTGACTATGCTGGTTCCCTCACCGATCAGCGTTCTACTTCGGGGATGCGCACCTTCTATGGTGACAATCTTATCTCCTGGATGAGCAAAAAGCAAAGTGTTGTATCCCGCTCATCTGCTGAGACTGAGTACCGGGCTATGGCTTATGGTGCTATTGAGCTTCTCTGGCTGCGTACTCTCTTGACTGAGCTTGGTTTTCCTCCTGGTTCCTCGACACTTGTTTGCGACAACCAGTCCGCTCTCATGCTAGCCTCCGACTCTGTTCTGCACGAGCGGACTAAGCATATTGAGGTTGATATTCACTTTCTCAGGGAGCACATCCGTTCAGGGACTCTTGAAGCGTCCTATGTTCCATCCGCAGAGCAAATTGCAGGTGCCTTCCCCAAGGCGGTTGGACCTTCCAGTCTCATCTCTACTTGTGGCAAGCTGGGCTTGCTTGATCTCTTCGCGCCAGCTTGAGGGGGAGTATTGAGTAGCTATTATATTTGTATTTATGTTTTAGTCCCACATTGCGGGTTCTATATTTGTATATTTGTATCTCCCTATTTATATTCCCCCCTTGTGGATGAATGAGATATGAATTCTTCCTCAAATCTATTTGAGCACTTTGATTCTGCTAGTGTTCAATGAGGTTTATACCCCGGGCGGTCGCGGATCCAGATCTCTCCGGGGATTGCGAAGACGCTCGTCGATGCGGCGTTCTTCGCTACGCCGCTTTTCCTGCCTTCCGGAGGCTTGCTCTAATCCTCTTTTCCTTTTCTGTCTACCTTCGAACTATTGCCGGTGCGTCTCGATAGCCTCATCTGCAGTTATCCGAGCTTCTACCCGATGAACGAGATTGGTATAACTCGGCACTGTTTCCCTCATCAGGGCTGAGTAAAAACCACTTGGACGGAGCCCTCCAAGGAAGACGCGCAGGAGTTCAGGATCGACTCCCGAGATTTGCCTGGCCTCTGTAGTGAAGCGGCGAAAGAAATCTTTAAGAGTTTCTCCGTCGTTTTGGCGGATTCTTGAAAGATGAGAGGGGTCTCAAACGATCTTGCGATTGACAATGAACTGGTCTGCGAACTGTCGCGCCATCTCTGCGAAGCTGTCTATGGCTCCCTCTTGCAGGGAGTGGAATCAAGTGCGTGCTTGGTCTTTCAAGGTCGCTGGAAACACCTGACAGAGGAGTTCATCTGGAGCGTTGTAAATTCTCATGATAGTAGTGAAATGGTTGACATGCTCCAGTGGATCGTCCGACCCATCGAACGTGTCTATGCTGGGCAACTTGAAGCCCTGAGGAACTGGGTGAGCTAGAACGTGAGGCGCTAATCGGGAGCCATTGTGCAGGGGACGGCGAGCGAAAGCTGCACGCCGCCCGACCTGACCGTACTCTTCCGCTATTACGTCGCGGATTTCTTCCGCTATTACGTAGTGGATTTCTTCTTGAGTGGCCCTCCCTATTGCTTGCGGAGGGCCGATTCTTCCTTGGCGTTGGGGATGATGGTCGCCTCCTGGTCCCCTAGCCTGATGAGCGGGTTGAGCAGAGCTTGCAGCATCCGAAAGTTCTTCTGAGACATTATTCTCCCGAGCCGCTGCCTCGATCGGAGCATGATTCGGGGCCGGGGGGAGCGGAACATTCGACACTGGAGGTGGAGCGGGAACTCGAGGAACCTCGAGATTCCTTAGTAGGGTCAGCATCTCAGCTTGATGCTCCTCTATTTGACGTACGCGCCCTTCCAGCGTTACTATGGGAGCACTTCCTGGTTCGTCCGAAAGGGGTGCGTTCATGAGTGAATGCGAGGGAGGTGGGTCGACGCGTCCCCCTGGGATTGATCCTTCGGTGGTCCTCACAGTTCTTCTGACCATTGTTATCAGTTATGAATATTGCTGCGAAGTGAATTCTGACTCTGGAACGTCTTCACAGAGTTAAGGAACATGCTTTCTACACACGACGCCAAACTGTTGCGGGTTGCTCGATGCTCTGGTAGACCGGTCGAATTGAACCACCTTAGCTCTGGAGAGAACCGAGCGCACAAACAGTCAATGAAAGAATTTAGTAAGGGACACAGACTTTTTAACGTGGAAAAACCAGAAAGGGTGAAAAACCACGCGGCTAGAGCTGTGCCGGCCAAATTCCACTATCCGCTGGTGCGTTACAATTGGAAACTAAGAAATCGAGCGCGACAGGCCGCAACTCATTACAACGGTAGGAGAGAGAGAGCCCCGATGGTGACATGCCACCTCTCAGAGAACTAAATACTTCTTCTTCTGGGAACAAAAGTGAGATGACTGAGTCGCCTTTCTGGATCTGGAGGATTCCCAAATTGCTTAGGAAGATTGTCTTCCTAAGTGGAGGAAATCTTCAAGGACTCGAAGGGGATCTTCAAAGCCTCGAAGAAGATCTTCGATGGCCGAAGGAGATCTTTAAGCGCGGAAGGAGAACTCAGAGGAAATCTTTAACAGAGCTCTCTCGGGCGTAGAAGGCAAGGTGTCTTGAAATGAAGTCCCTGAACTCCTTTTATAGCCTTGGGCAGGGGTAGCCTGGTAATTTCGCTGTTGTTACCACCGTAACCACCTGACGGGCGAATCACGTTTGTCGATTTGGGGCACACGGATCGCCATATTTTGTAAATGACCGTCTCGCCCTTCGGGCAGTTCAGGCAGGTTGGGCGGTTTGGGCAGCTTCGTTGACGGCAATGAAGGCAGCAAACGAGACCCATAATCTGAGAAATTAAGAAAAGTTAACTGCCACGCGCGTCGGGAACGTGAATGTGTTCTGAGCGCGCAATGAGCGCGAGAGCGTTCTGGACGCCAATGAACAAGAGAGCGTTCTGAGCGCGCAACTAACACGAGAGCGCCCTGAGCGCGCAACGAACGCGAGAGCGTGCAACGAACACGAGAGCGCTCTGAGCGCGCAACGAACACGAGAGCGCTCTGAGCGCGCAATGAACATGAGAGCATTCTGAGCGAACGGAGAACCGAGGGAACAGACGAGCGTCGTCGGAGAGTAGTCGTTATGAAAACGAGGACGCGCCCTCCGAAGGTCGTGTTATTCGGGAAATGGGAACCTGCGCCCCCCAAGGGGAAAACGGGCTCTGACCGCACCCGCCGAGGGGGGCGCGGTTTCGGCCGTATCCCTCGCAAGGCGCGGGGGGGGGGGGGGGGGGGGGGCTTGGCCGCACCCCAACATGGGGGTGCGGCTTGGCCGCACCCCACCATGAGGGTTGCGGGTTGGCCGCACCCCCCAAGGGGGTGCGGATTGGCCGCACCCCACTAGGGGGGGGGGTGCGGTTTGGCCGCACCCCACTAGGGGGGGTGCGGTTTGGCCGCACACCACCAGGGGGTGCTTCTTGGCTGCACCCCACCATGGGGGGGGGGGGGGGTGCGGCTTGGAGGGGGTGCGGTTTGGAAGCCGCACCCCCCATGGAGGGGGTGTGGTTTGGCCGCACCTCACCATGAGGGGGTGACCCCCCCATGGAGGGGGTGCGGGGGTGTGGTTTGGCCGCACCTCACCATGAGGGGGTGACCCCCCCATGAGGGGGTGTGGTATCATGGGGGGGGGGGGTGCGGTTTGGCCGCACCCCACCATGGGTGGTGCGGCCGCACCCCAGTAGTGGGGTGCGGTCTTGACTTCGCCTGGCGTTGCCGAAGCGTGAATCGTGCACCGACGGATTCCTCTACCCCTATGATCATAGGCTTAACTTTGACCCCACTAACTTCACAACTCTTTAGTGGAGCCTGTTGGGTTTTCTTTAAACATCACTTCAATTGTGTGCAGCGGAATAAACAAACAAGAACAACAGAAAAGTGTTTCAGATCTTGCGATTTCATGAATCAAGAAATAAATAAAGCAACACTTTGCAATATACTGATGGCGCAAATCTCAGCACACCGCTATAGGCGGTAGTAAGAATGCGGCACGAAACGACAGTGTACCGATCGTTCAAGTAATATAAAATGGGAATGAATCCCCAAGTATCGATCTCAAAGGAACACAGTAAGGTGGAGCTATCTATCGAGGAAGGACTTGAGATCGAAGTCCTTTAATCGGATGGATCGCGGAGGGGGGTTGATTTGGTTGTGGAAAATAAAGGAAAATATTACAACTACTCCTATGCAATGCCGCTATGCAATGCTTCGCTCGGCGGGATGGAGACTAGGCAGGCCTTGAGTGCGCTGCGTCGCAAGGGCGGATGGACGAGTAGGCAAGCGGAATCGAACTGTGCAGGCCTTGAGCGCGCTGCTTCGTAGGGCGAGATGGATTACACGGGCCGCGATGCCACACTTCGATAGGCGGATGGACGAGTAGGCTAACGGAATGAGGGTCGCAAACACCTCGTCGACAAGCACGCCACTAGCAATTGCTAGTGCGACACCGGACACGGTGGTGGAGTGGAAAATGGATGGCGGCGCACCTCATTAACACATATGAACTAAATATAACTTCACATAAACATGAAATTAAGATTACAAGCACGATTCATAGTGTTCATCATCAATACATGAGAGATCTAGCTACAAACACATCAATAAGAGAAGAACAAGGCAAGAAATCGACTGAATCCGAAGTCTCGTTGTAGATTCACGGTTGGAATCGCCGGGTTGTCAATCCGCGTCCAAGCTCGGTCCGCAACTACGTCCGGGGTAGAGAGAGCTGTCACTACTCTCCAATGAGCCCGTCTTCTTCGTGTCACGATCCGGTAGAGGTTGCAAACTTCCTCTTGCTTGATGGCGATGACGGCTAAACCTTCCTTGAAACTCTAGGATGAAGGAGGAGGCCGAGAGGAAGCTCCGACTCAAGAGTGGCGTGAAGAACAAGCCCGGAGCACCTCCCGATGGTGGGCGACGATGGAGGGGCGAAATCGGGCGCTCTGGAGCAGGAAACGACAGACTGGCGGAAGAAAATGCGGAGGTCCGACCTAATTCGCGAGCAGCAATATTTATAAGCGCTGGAATAAACAGTGCGCACGGTCAGTCGTGTGCGCTGGAATCCTGTGATCGTGCGCCTGCCTGGGTGGAGCCTGCAATAGAAGAAATTTAAAAAATACCATGTTCGCACGACCAGTGGCGCACGACCGGTGGTCGTACGCACTATCGTAGGTGGTCGTGCGCACTGGTCGAAACAGAACTCATAAAATTGATGTTAAGTGCGCACGAACAGCGGCGCACGACCGGTGGTCGTGCGCACTATCGTAGGTGGTCGTGCGCACTGTCCGAGACAGAACTCAAAAAGAAAGGGTTAAGTGCACACGATCAGCGGCGCACGACCAGTGGTCGTGCGCAATAGAACCAGTGATCGTGCGCAGTGTTCCTGTACATAATTGTACCGGGAACACCTGCACGACTCCTGTTCCAGCACAACCACGAATCCAGCCACTGAAAGTGGCACTTAACAATGCATGAAAACTACTAAAGAAGAAGAACATGAAATAACACCAAAAACGGGCCTAGAGGTGCACTTAGCATGGAGTATCAAATATGAGTGAAAATATGTCTAAAGTGAAGTGCATAGACTAGAAAATCGGCCCAGATGAGTCCATAAATGTGTATATATTTGAGACTCATCACACCCCCAGACTTACCTGTTTGCGCGTCCCGAGCAAACAAATTCTAAGCGAACGGGGAGAGAAAAGTAGATGGCTTTAAAATTACAATACAGAGTACCATGCGAAGTCGCATGCTCACGTGCATAAGAAGAATAGTAGAGAAAATTTCTGGTTATATAAACAATTTATATATTTCTAAAAGAGTAAAAGCATATTACAACTACTCAAAATGGTGAACAACGGTGAATCATTTGGTCATGCATATGGAGAAAGTAAACTAAGCGCTGAGACGAGCATTGCTCAAGATCGGGATGCGGGACAAACTCCACTGAAATCCATCAGTGTCGGTGACCATAAGCTTGCCCGGTCACATTCTCCCCACGACACTAGATCGGTTCAAGGCGTGAGTCAGTAGGACTTTCAGGTTTTAATTGAGGCTTGGGTTACGGTGAGGTAAACAATGATAAACAAAATGGCTTATAACACATAACCCAATTGAGCTTTTAAAATAACTACCCGCGCACCAAAATCGAATGCAAGTGCACCACACCCCCAGACTTGGACTTTTGCAACATAGGTGTGTGCACCGCCTACTCCCAATACATAATTTTTCTGGACGATATTCAATAAAACTTTTTTTTTTCTCATTTTTCTTTCTTTCTTTTTCTTGTCTCTTTTTTTTTCTTTCAGCAAAATTTTCAATTGAGCAAATCCACAGATTCACATAATAAACACCACAATCAACACCCCCCAAAATGTAAAAAAAAAACTACAACTAAAGCTCAGATTTGGGTGTGCGACTAGGTTAGTCTTTTGGCTTTGGTGAGATATATGTGGAGCTGAATCAAGAAAAGGGTAGGCACAAAGGGGCTAGCAAGGGTAGACGAAAGGCGTGAAATAAATGTTCAACCGGGCCAAAATAATGGCCTACGTCATTCTCACGCACTAGAACTATCCTATGCCAATGCTTTAAGAATCGCTTGGGGTAAGTTCTAGCCACCGAGAAAGATTCTCCTTTCTCCCGACTCAAGCAATACGAGTCTAGCGATCGTTTACACACATCCCTATGCTACCGTTTGATTCCACCGGATTCACCATTTGAGTAGAGTAAACAACATTTACACTAATAGAAAAAAAAATATAAAACCATAAGTATAAAGAGAAGTCTAATCTACACAAATTTCTATGCAACCGAGCACTCGACTAAGAGCACTACTGGAGTCAACATTTTACTCTGCTACATAGTCCTAAGCCATCACCTAGACTTTCCCAAATAAGCAGAAGAATTAAATTCACAACAGAGCAAGCAAACAGATGAGTATGCGCTCAAGTGGGTGCTGTGGTGTGCAATGAAAATGAACAAAACATTTTAAATGAAATCTTCTAGTATGCAGTGCAATAGTGCACGTGAGCGGGTAAACAAAACTACTCTCCCCCAGACTTAAACTAAACAATCCGCATAATATATGACATGAAAATCAGCATAGGCTAGGGAAAGAGAGTACCCAGTGCTCAGAAATGAGCACACCAGAAGATTGGCGCGTAAGCTAAAATGAGCCGCAGCATCCGCCATCCAGAAAAGATACCTGCAGGGGTCAGCTCCGCAGAAACAAAAGAAAATAGAAAACTGAAAAAAAGAATACTAACTAAACAAGATGAAATAAGAAATGCAGGAAAAGGTAAGATAACTACTGGGGTTATTGTCATCCCAGCACGACTTATTCGGATTTTATACAGTTCTAGCTAATGGGAGTATGGAAGGAGAAGTGGACAGGTAACTGACCCAATATCCGTGTCGGTAGCGGGTACCGATACGGTGATAGAACAGTAACCCCTCTACCTAAATATAGATACCTGCTCCTCACAGGTAAAGGGTAGAGAATGTAAGTGGAGGAGGAAATATCCTCACTCAACTCACCAAAAACATCCTTGCCTAGGAAGATATCGTCTTCAGGGATGCGGCAGGAGGAGAAGGCAATGAATGAGGCTTCCTCTATGGAGGAGGGATCAACCTCCTTACATGAAAGGATACACTCATCATTGACTTGAGCACAAAGCTCCAAGTCCTCCCGGGGTACCTGTAAGGACTCAACCTGCACAGGCTCAGATGAAGAAGGGGGGTCAAGAAATAAAAGAGAGGAAGGACAAAAATAATCAGAAATCGGGGGAGTGGTCCCGGTCTCACTCCCAGCAGGATCCAAGGATAGATCGCTATCATCATCGTAAGTATCATAGCGAGAGGAACCCAAGAACTCAAGGGCCTCGGTGGTGAGTTGGACCTCCTCGTCCCATGAGGAAGTGCAAACCTCCTCATCAGAAAGAGTATCCTCCTCCTCCCACTTTGGAGCATCTTCCGAGTCCGAAGCATCACCCCGCTCCTTTACTTTGATAGGATCATAAAGAATGTGTGTAGAAAAATCTTGCAAAGAAACTGGAGGAACACAAAGATTTGGTTCCTCCGCAAAAAGATCTGCTAAAGCCTACCCGATGGAAAGAATACTTTCCTCATCATACTCAGGTGCATCTAGGAGCTCCCATTCCTCTCCTTGTTGGCTAACAGATGAGTGATCATCAGCACTGGGAGTGAAGCCATACACAGGGAGTGAGGAGTCCATGCACGAGACAAGCTCGGGGGTAAAGGACACAATTGCCTCCATGGGTAAAGAATGAGCGATAGGGACAATGTTGTCATGAGTGGAGGAGCAGCGGTCAGGATTGAAAAGACTAGGACAGTCCTTCAATTCATGACCCTCTCCTCGACACAACAAGCAAACAATGTTCCTACACTGCCTAGCATTTAACTCATTCATTTGGTCTATATAATAAACCATCTTGTCATTAAAGCTAGGTGAAATATCCCTTGACGACATTTTCAATAATAAAAGCAGGTATAACGAAACTGAAATTCTTTGCAAGAAAATTTACACAAACTAATAAAACTTCTTGGATTAGACTTGCCTAAAACTTTAAAATAAGAGGGAAAGAAATAATAACAAGCAGTAAATAAGTAAAAAGCAAACAAAAATAACAAGGCGGCTATACACACTGGAAGAAACTTCTCTCTCTCAGCTCTCCCTCTCAAGAAAACTCACACGTCTGTGTTCCCCGGCAATGGCGCCAAAAACTTGATGGCGCAAATCTCAGCACACCGCTATAGGCGGTAGTAAGAATGCGGCACGAAACGGCAGTGTACCGATCGTTCAAGTAATATAAAATGGGAATGAATCCCCAAGTATCGATCTCAAAGGAACACAGTAAGGTGGAGCTATCTATCGAGGAAGGACTTGAGATCGAAGTCCTTTAACCGGATGGATCGCGGAGGGGGGTTGATTTGGTTGTGGAAAATAAAGGAAAATATTACAACTACTCCTATGCAATGCCGCTATGCAATGCTTCGCTTGGCGGGATGGAGACTAGGCAGGCCTTGAGCGCGCTGCGTCGCAAGGGCGGATGGACGAGTAGGCAAGCGGAATCGAACTGTGCAGGCCTTGAGCGCGCTGCTTCGTAGGGCGAGATGGATTACACGGGCCGCGATGCCACGCTTCGATAGGCGGATGGACGAGTAGGCTAACGGAATGAGGGTCGCAAACACCTCGTCGACAAGCACGCCACTAGCAATTGCTAGTGCGGCACCGGACACAGTGGTGGAGTGGAAAATGGATGGCGGCGCACCTCATTAACACATGAACTAAATATAACTTCACATAAACATGAAATTAAGATTACAAGCACGATTCATAGTGTTCATCATCAATACATGAGAGATCTAGCTACAAACACATCAATAAGAGAAGAACAAGGCAAGAAATCGACCGAATCTGAAGTCTCGTTGTAGATTCACGGTTGGAATCGCCGGGTTGTCAATCCGCGTCCAAGCTCGGTCCGCAACTACGTCCGGGGTAGAGAGAGCTGTCACTACTCTCCAATGAGCCCGTCTTCTTCGTGCCACGATCCGGTAGAGGTTGCAAACTTCCTCTTGCTTGATGGCGATGGCGGCTAAACCTTCCTTGAAACTCTAGGATGAAGGAGGAGGCCGAGAGGAAGCTCCGGCTCAAGAGTGGCGTGAAGAACAAGCCAGAGCACCTCCCGATGGTGGGCGGCGATGGAGGGGCGAAATCGGGCGCTCTGGAGCAGGAAACGGCGGACTGGCGGAAGAAAATGCGGAGGTCCGACCTAGTTCGCGAGCAGCAATATTTATAGGCGCTGGAATAAACAGTGCGCACGGTCATTGGCGCACGACCAGTGGTCGTGCGCGCTGGAATCCTGTGATCGTGCGCCTGCCTGGGTGGAGCCTGCAATGGAAGAAATTTAAAAAATACCATGTTCGCACGACCAGTGGCGCACGACCGGTGGTCGTGCGCACTATCGTAGGTGGTCGTGCGCACTGGTCGAAACATAACTCATAAAATTGATGTTAAGTGCGCACGGTCGTGCGCACTATCGTAGGTGGTCGTGCGCACTGTCCGAGACAGAACTCAAAAAGAAAAGGTTAAGTGCACACGATCAGCGGCGCACGACCAGTGGTCGTGCGCAATAGAACCAGTGATCGTGCGCAGTGTTCCTGTACATAATTGTACCGGGAACACCTGCACGACTCCTGTTCCAGCACAACCACGAATCCAGCCACTGAAAGTGGCACTTAACAATGCATGAAAACTACTAAAGAAGAAGAACATGAAATAGCACCAAAAATGGGCCTAGATGTGCACTTAGCATGGAGTATCAAATATGAGTGAAAATATGTCTAAAGTGAAGTGCATAGACTAGAAATTTGGCCCAGATGAGTCCATAAATGTGTATATATTTGGGACTCATCATATACCTAAGAGGGATTGAGTTAATACTCAACCAAGGTGCTCTAAAACCAGATCCAAAAACGAGCGGCTGAGTTCCAAGCACAGAAAGTATATCCGCGCCTCTACAACAGTCCACACGAGCGAAGGAGAACCCCAAGCTTCTTGTCCAACAAGATCTGGGTTGGATAAAGAGTGCCCTCAATGTCTCCCACGGATTGCTAAATCCGTGCAAGGGAGAGGCGGCGATGGTCGGACTGGGTCTCGCGGAGATCTTGCGGAACGGTTCCGTTTCAATCTAAAGAAAAAAAATCGGGAAAACCTAATCGCTTCCTTATTTATACCAGGGCATAAAATAAGATATCAGTAGACACCAGTCTTTAATAGGAGTATTCAGTTAGCACCGTTGTGATCACTAAATATCGTCGAGACGATCTCGACGATCTCGTCGTGAAGATCTATATCGTCGAGACGATCTCGACGATATCGCTGTGAAGATCTATATCGTCATGACCACATGACGATATCTTCGTGACAACTTATATCGTCGAGACGAGCTCGATGATATCGTTGTGACAACTAAATATCGTCGAGACGATCTCAACGATATCACACAGCTCTTCAACGATACATTTAAAGGTTCACAGTCGGCCATATCGTCGTGACCACTAGATGATATTCACAATATCGTCGTGATGGTCTCGACAATACATGCAATGTCGTCTTGAACACATGCCAACATGCTCTATACAATATTCATAATATCTGTGGAACATTTAGCCGACTTGACCTAACTCCAATGAGTCATAGGATTGGTTTTTCACTCATATCCAATATGAGTAAGGCCAACGCAATCCTTCCTCCAACTTCTCCAAACACTCTTATGTGTGATCTTATAGGCTCATATCGCGTTAGCAGTGAGACTAACTGGTTGATTGCTTTGAGATCACCTTGGTAATACCAACAAAGCCTCCTCTAAACGCACCCCGAGAGCGCCTATAAATCTACGGGTGCACATCACATAAATTTTATAAATCCTGCAACTAAGATCAACAAGATAAAAGTAGGGAACTTCTCTACTGACTTTTGTCATCCATATGATTTCAATATCTCACAAATAATAGAACTTTTTAGCTAATATTTAAGAGCAATTTTCTTAGATTTTATCTTTATTCTTTTATCTTCACTTGCATGCTTTATAGTTTCTAGTCATTCCATTAATGGAATTGGGCCTTAGTAATTGAAATTGAGAGGACAAACTATAATTTCGGATCAATAAAAATAAATGAAGGAATTGTAATTTAAAATGAATTACGTATAAACTTTGGAATTCATAATCTTGATGCTTACAAGAGGTCAAGAACAGACCTCTATTTATACAAAGAGGTTCTCACATCTAATCTATGAGATGGCAAACTAAATAAAGATAAAAAAAGTAAATACAAACTCTCTATACTCCCTCACAAGCCGGAGCATATATGTTATATGAGCCAAGATTGAAAATAACGAGAAGATATAACAATTAGGCAAAACATTAGTTAGAATATCTGCAGTTTGGTAATCAACAAAAAACATGATGAAGTTCGGTCTCAGGTAACTTAACCTTGTCAGTTGTCCCTAATAAAGTGGCAACTGTACAACCCCGATATTCGCCAGACAAGGAGGCACAGTTTGAGAAATCAATACTATGAAGAAAGCAGTAAGGCAGACCGAAGTCCTCGCAGAAGGGCCAGGCGAGAAAGGTGCTGACCAGGAGCTCGCGGTCAGGCGAGCGAGGCTAATAGTTGGTTCAGCGAAGGGTGTTCGGCGAACCCTTCTGCGATCGACGAACTCTACTGCGTTCGTCGAGCTCACCTGTCGAGGGGCGGTCCTGCCGAAAGGGGTGATCTCGCAGAGAGGGGGGTCTCGCAGAAAGGCTCACGAGACCGGGCCTTCACGCTCGACGAACTCAATTCCAGGTTCGACGAATTGCCTCCTGCGTTCGACGAACGACTTGCTTCAAACCCGTCTCAGCGGTCGACGAACATCCCGTCTCAGCGTTCGACGAACTCGATTCTATGTTCGACGAATTGTTTACCGCGTTCGTCGAGCTCGTCGGTGTTCAACGAAGTGTGTTCGGTGCACGACGAAGTCAAGAGGCGGTCTCGCAGGAAGGCTCGCGAGACTGGACTTCAGCAGATATCTCCAGGATGGGCCAGCGAGGTCCTCGCAGGGCGATCGCCTAGGAGAGGCATCGCGAGCAGGACTCGCGAGAAGGCCCGCGAGAGCTTCGGCATTAGTGTTCTCGCAGTTCCTGGCCCATAGGTTGATGAGGCCAAATTCCCCTTTTACCCTTGGTGGTCTGCCTTTAGCCTTTCCAAACAACGGAGTTTGGCTGTTAGCAGACCCATTTGGGGTGCAGATAGTAAAATTAAAAGGCGGGATCCTGCTATTTGCAGGCCAGATCAGAAAACCTTTACATAGGACCTCAAGGGCACCTTTGGAGAGGACTTCACTTCGGGCTTCTCTCTCCTCAGGCTCTCCTTGGCTAGCATTTCCAGAGCTCTCTAAGGTGCCCGAGTCTCAGCTTTGGCTTGGGAGGGGAAGCGCTCAACGATCTTCCGGGTTAGTGGAGGGACCTCCTCGCTGCGACTAAGGTCTTAGTCATTTTCCTAGTCTCCGGTCTACCTTCTTTGAGGGATCGGTAAGGGCTAGCTGCCCCTCATTTCGGTGAGGGCCCCGAGCTTCACAAGAGGCCGAGAAATCGGTTTCAACATTTTGGTGCGGTGAGCGTGGAGCGTGGCTGATCCAAGAAAGTTCCAAGGAGCAGATATGGCAGGAGGCGAGGATCAAGGCGAGGGGTTCAGCGAGTCACCGCAGGCGGTGACGCCGAGGATGTTCGCAGATTTCAGGAGGGAAGTGCTCGACACCTTCGGACTCACTGTCGCGGCGCTGCGAAGTGAGTTTGCGACCCCAGCACCTTAGGCGACCCCTCCCTCAGCAGCGGTTGGCGAGAATGCCCCGGGGGGGGGGGGGGGGGGGGCGGAAAGGAAATCGCCGGAGGTCCAGTGCAAGACTTGGAGGGGCGAGTGCTGTTCGCCAGCCCTGCGAGCTCTGTGCCGGCAAGCGCGCGCCCGGAGGATGCAGCGACAGTGGGGGTAGTTCAGGCGAGCGCCGCTCTCGCAAGCGCGGTCCCCGCAAGCCCAAGTCAGGCGAGGGAGCTCGGGGGGCGTGTGGAGCGAGAAGGGATGGCAGGAGGGGGAAGTCCCTTCTGCGAGCTGGTGCTTTCCGCACCTGTCCCGGCATGGTTCGGGGAGTGGGACAGGGTGTACTACATGGCAGGGATGACCCTGTCCAACACCTCCAGTCTTTTGAGGACTCGGTCTCTATCAGGCCGATGTCAGATGCCTTCAAGTGTCGGCTCTTCGCCGTCACCCTCAAAGAGAAGGTCAGGGATTGGTTCCACCAACTCCCTGTTGGGTCAATCTATGCCTTTGAAGACTTGCGCCGAAGTTTCCTATTGCGATTCTCAACTTTAAAGAAAAGGAAGAAGGACGTCGAGTCTCTCTTCAAAGTGAAGCAGGAGCCAAAGGAGTCGTTGGCTCGCTACGCGGACCGGTTTCAGGAGGAGGTACTGATCACTCAGGAGATGCCTGGGTTTGCACTCCAACTCGCTTTCACCGTCAGGCTAAGGGAGAGTTTCTTCAAAATGGCTTTGAAGAGGAAAGCCCCCGTCTCCTACGAGGAGTTGATGGAGAGGGTGGCGGAAGAGATCGAGGGTGAGGAGGCCAACCCGGAGCTCACCAAGAGGCTAGCAAAGCTCAGTGAGCCAGAGGTCAGGCAGCAGGAAGTAAGGAGAAGGGAAGAGCCCAGGGCCCCGGAGGGGGAGTGGAGGCAGCATGCCGGGGGAATGCAAGGTCAGGGAAGGGGTTACGGCCCAGGAAGGGGTAACTTCTATGAAGTTCATGGAAGACCCCACCAGTTGGGATGGAGGCAGGGTCCGAGGAAAATTCCTCCCCCACCTCAGCAAGCCATGGCGATCAGACGGGGAAGAGGAGGAAGAGGAAGAAGAGAAGAGGCTAGAGAAGTAGCAGGAGCAGGGAGAAGGAGGAGGAATAGGATGGCGGAGGGCGAGACAGGGGAGGTGACGTTGCCGTACTGTGACTTCCACGATGAGGAAGGTCACGCGACGGCTACCTGCCCAGAATTCCTGGAAACAAAAAGGGGCCGAGTGCCCGCGCCGAGACAACAGCAACCGGTGAGAATCGAGGAGGTCGAACCTCGAGAGGATGAGGAGGAAAGGTGTGAAGACAGAGCTGATGTGGGGAGCAGAGGAGGGATCAGGGTGATCCAGGGGGGGTAGGGGTGGAGGCAACCCGCAAGGCTAGCCTCCATACCATCTATCGGCGGAGCGTGACCTCAACATCCACTGCTCCACCCCCGACGGAGAAAATTACTTTCTCCCAGAAGGACATGCCAGGTCATGAAGACCCGTTCTGCGATGCGCTGGTCATCCAGACCGCCATCGAGAACTTCACCGTCTCGCGGATTCTAGTCGATAATGGGAGTTCAGTCAACGTCGTCTTCAAGAAGGCGTTTGACGAGATGAAGGTGGAGGCCAGGAGGGTGTTGGCCTCAGATGGTCCCCTATTTGGTTTTTCGGGAGAAAGGAAGGAGGTAGAGGGTGGAGTGGGGCTCCATGTGACCCTCGGAGGGCAGTCCCGGAACTGCCGCTTCGTGATAGTGGATGCCCCGAGCAGCTACAACGCCATCTTCGGACGACCTCTCATCAGCGCGTTTCGATGCGTCCCTTCCACCTTCCACCAGTGTCTCAAGTTCAACGCGGGTGGAATCCAGGTCCGGGTCCGGGGAGACCCCAAGGTGGCGAGACAGTGCTATGTGACGGCTGTCAACACCATCACCTGGATGGGAGAAGCGGAGGAGTGGGATAAAGTGATGGAGGAGGCGGCAGAAGCCGGAGGTGAGGAGGGAGCAGAGGAGAAGATGGAGAAAGAGGAAGTTCATGCCCAGGAAGGGGTCGCTGAGAGGCCCAGGGCGGAGAGAGGAGAAGAAGAGGAGAAAGAAGAGGGTGCCCGGGAGGGAAGGGCGGAGGAGTTGATGATGGTAGGGGAGGAAGAGACGGAGGAGGGAACCCAAGCGCTCGCTTGCGGCGGGGAGAAGGAAAGTGCTAGGGGAGAGCAATCTAGGCTGGAGGCCGTGGAGGAGGTCATGGAGCTTGAGGTCACCACTCGGCTTGGGGTGGTGGAGAAGGTCCGGATCAGCGGAGAGCTTAGTTCGGAGGAGCAGGCCGAGATCCTAGCCTGCGTGCAGAAGAATGTGGATGTCTTCGCTTGGAGCGCCGCGGAGATGCTCGGGATCGATGCGGATGTGGCTTGCCACCGCCTCAACCTCGACCCCCGCACCCACCCCATCCGTCAAAAGAGGAGGGCCATAACAGACAAGCTGGAAGGACCCATCCGAGAGGAGGTGGGTAAGCTCCTGCAGACAGGTTTTGTATCGGAGATCCAGTATCCAGACTGGGTCTCCAACGTGGTCATGGTGAAGAAGGGAGGAGGTAAGTGGAGAATGTGTATCGACTTTTCACTACTTAATAAATCATGCCCGAAAGATTGCTACCCCCTGCCTAGAATCGACGCGCTGGTTGACTCAGCCGTCGGTTTTCCTGTAATGTCTTTCTTAGATGCTTTTTCAGGTTATCATCAAATTCGCATGCACCCCCGGACATCAAAGATGTCTCCTTCATCACGGGGGACGGATGTTACTGTTATAAGATGATGCCCTTCGGGCTTAAGAATGCAGGTGCCACGTACCAGAGGATGATGGATAAGGTCTTTCGCGAATAGAACGGAAGAAACTTAGAGGTCTATGTTGATGATCTCATGGTGAAGAGCCGGGACCTTGGGTCTCACCTCCGAGACCTTGAGGAGACATTTGGGACCCTGCGGAAGTATAAGATGAAACTCAACCCCTTGAAGTGTGTCTTCGGGGCTGGCCGAGGGAAATTCCTAGGTCACTTGCTCACCCCGATGGGGGTGGAGCCTAACCCAGACAAGGTCAAGGCGATAATAGAGCTGGGGTCGCCGAGAAACCCGAAGGAGGTTCAGAGCCTCACGGGGAAGCTGGCCGGACTCAGCAGGTTCCTCTCCAAGGCGGGAGAGAAGTGTGCGCCCTTCTTCAAGGTGCTAAGGGGCAACAAAAAATTCGAATGGACCCCGGAGTGTGAGGAAGCTTTTCAGGCTTTGAAAGAGCAACTCACCCAAACCCCCCTACTTCAAGGGCCGAGGCCAGGAGAAGACCTATCCCTATACCTCTGGGAGTAGGATCTGAGGCAGTAAGTTCAGTAGTGATCCGGGAGGAAGGAATAAAGCAATTCCCTATCTACTATGTCAGCCGAGTGCTGAGGAAGGCGGAGCTCCGGTACCCCATTTTGGAGAAGTTGGCTTTCGCATTGGTGGTGGCGGCCCGGAGGCTCCGGCCCTACTTTCAGGCACATTCAATCAAAGTAGTGACAGATCACCCGCTTCGCAAAGTCATGGAAGGGGTGGAACACTCTGGAAGATTGGCGAAGTGGTCCGTGGAGCTGAGCGAGTTCGATGTTACGTTCGTGCCCAGGACATCAATCAAGGCCCAAGCGGTGGCGGACTTCATGGCCAACTACGCAATCGAGGTGGGAGAACATGAACCGCCTCCCCCAGTGGCAAGGAAGATGTTGGTGGATGGTGCGTCAGGAAAGCACTCCTATGGAGGGGGAATCATCCTAGTGAGCCCCCAGGAGACAAAGATCGAGCAAGCCTTGAACATCCATTTTCCAATTACCAACAACCAAGCTGAGTACGAGGCAGTGATAGTGGGCCTGCGGCTAGCCCCGGAACTGGGAATACAAGATGTGGAGGTCTCAACGGACTCCATGGTGGTGGCGTGCCAAGTCAAGGGAGAGTTTGAGGCAAAGGACCCGACCCTCCAGCGATACTTGGAGAAGGTCATGGGAGTCATCGGGCAATTCCGCACTTTCTCCATCAAACACGTGCCAAGGGAAGAGAGCACCCCCGTGGACCTCCTAGCCAGGTTCGGTCCCCGAGCAGGAGGGACGGTTTCAGAACTCTTTCGACCCTCCATCGAGGAAGGAGAACTGATGGAGGTGGACCGGCGGGTCTCGTGGATGGATCCCTTCATCTCCTTCCTATCATCAGGGAAGTTCCCTGAATAAGACATAGACAGACGACGCTTCAGGCATAAGTCAGCTTATTATTCTTTGCATGCAGGAGGGCTGTATAGGAAGACTCTCTCGGGATTCCTGGCCCGTTGTGTTTCAGAGGAGGAGGTTCCGAGAGTCCTAGAAGAAATTCACTCCGGGGAGTGCGGGAGTCACTCCGGGAGCCGAACTCTGGAGGGGAGGGTGTTGAGACAAGGCTACTTCTGGCCTACCCTCAGCAAGGATGCGGCGGAGTTCGCAAAAAGGTGTTCGAAGTGCCAGCTCTATGCTCCACTCCAACTCCTCCCAGCTCAGAGGCTCCGAACCATCACTGCTCCCCGGCCTTCTGCCATATGGGGGTTGGACCTAGTTGGCCCTTTCCCTCAAGCGAGTGGCCAGAGAAGGTTCTTACTGGTCATGACCGATTACTTCTCCAAATGGGCAGAGGTGAAGGCGCTAGCCAAGGTAACATCTCAAGTTGTAAAAAATTGTGTGGGGAGAAATAATTTGCAGGCACGGCCTCCCCCTGGCTATAGTGACAGACAATGGGCCACAATTTGCTAGCGAAGAATTTGTTAACTTCTGCACCCAGTTTGGCATCGACCTCAGGTTCGCATCGGTTCACCACCCGAGAAGCAACGGCCAGGTGGAGGCGGCAAACAAAGTAATCGTCAACCTACTAAAGAAGAAGGTGGAGAACCTCCGGGGGAACTGGGTGGAGCAGTTACCATCCGTTCTCTGGGCCCTGAGGACTACTCCAATCACCGCCACCGGGGAGACCCCGTTCAAACTTTCTCACGGATCCGAGGCAGTCCTTCCCATAGAGTTCGAAGTAAAGACCCCAGGGTGATCGCCGCAGGTGAGGGGGACGAAGAATGGCTAATGGCTAATGATGCGGAACAAAGGCTATCCTTGGACCTAGTGGAGGAACTCCGGGACCAGGCCACCATCAGGCAGGGGAAATCAAGTGACGAATGACCCGATATTTTGACAAGCACATCCGAGTAAAGCACTTTCAGAAAGGAGATCTGGTCCTGAAGAAGGTCGACGCGGCCGGAAGAGGGGCCGCGGTAGGTAAGCTCAACCCCAATTGGGAAGGTCCATAAATTGTAAGCAAAGTGCTCAAATCGGGGGGGGGGGGGGTACCACCTCCGGTATGTGGAAGGGGTACCTCTCGGCCGAGCCAGAAGTGGAGATGATTTGAAACGATTCTACCCTTGAAAGTTTTTATTATGTTATTAGTTGAATATCTTACTTCTTCATATGATAAGTTGTAACTGCTAGGTGAGGCTGGCAAGGTGATAAGTATTGGTGCTGGAATGCCCCAGATCGATTCCGCTCCCGGGCTCTCACTAGACGGGGGGTTTCAGGTTGATCTCTGGAGAGGCTGGCAAGGTGATAAGTATTGGTGCTGGAATGCCCCAGATCGATTCCGCTCCCGGGCTCTCACTAGACGGGGGGGTTTCAGGTTGATCTCTGGAGAGGCTGGCAAGGTGATAAGTATTGGTGCTGGAATGCCCCAGATTGATTCCGCTCCCGGGCTCTCACTAGACGGGGGGTTTCAGGTTGATCTCTGGAGAGGCTGACAAGGTGATAAGTATTGGTGCTGGAATGCCCCAGATCGATTACGCTCCCGGGCTCTCACTAGACGAGTGGGTTTCAGGTTGATCTCTGGAGAGGCTGGCAAGGTGATAAGTATTGGTGCTGGAATGCCCAGATCGATTCCGCTCCCGGGCTCTCACTAGACGAGGGGTTTCAGGTTGATCTCTGGAGAGGCTGGCAAGGTGATAAGTATTGGTGCTGGAATGCCCCAGATCGATTCCGCTCCCGGGCTCTCACTAGACGGGGGGTTTCAGGTTGATCTCTGGAGAGGCTGGCAATGTGATAAGTATTGGTGCTGGAATGCCCCAGATCGATTCCGCTCCCGGGCTCTCACTAGACGGGGGGTTTCAGGTTGATCTCTGGAGAGGCTGGCAAGGAGATGACTTTCTAATCAAGGCAGGTTGAAAAGCCTCAGGTCGACAAGTCCTCTGTGCTGACCAGGGCCTTCTCGCTCGGCGAGAGAAAGGGATTTCGCATCACAATCAAAGGGCCAGCGAGGCCCTTGCAGGGTGATCGCCGAGAAGAGGCATTGCGAGCCAGATCCGCGAAGAGGCCCGCAAGGACCCCGAAAGGTGAGAGAGGAGTCCTCGCCGGGAGGGAGCATACCGTGCGAGGCCCTAGGGAGAAGATAGTCCTAGAACACCTAGTCCCAAGGTAGGAGAATGGGCGAGACCAATTGAATGCGGAGTCTACACCGGAACCGTCGAAATACGCGAGAATCGGCTTGGCGAGAACGATAAAAATGCGCAGAAACGTGATATAAACGTATGAAAATAACAAGGCAGAAAAGACGAGCACAATGAACAAGGCAAAAGCAGCATTTACATTTCACAGTTCGATTACAATTCACGGCGATCTCGCCGGTCAAAAGTTAAGCAAAAATAGAGATAGCGACGACTTTCAGGAGTCGCTCGCGGACCTCTCCTCATCGTCGCTACTCTTCACGGGCGGGAGCGGAATGAAGAGTTCTGGGACGATGTCTTCCAGAGTCATGCCGGCCGCGTCGTCGGCTAGGAGGCCGGCCGCCTTCATTGTCTGGAAGATATAGCGAGCCGACTCGATGGACTCCTCGCGGATTTCCTCCTCTCGCGCTCGCCGCTCTTCCTTTAGGCGGCGGGGGGAAGGGGGGACGGCAGCACGGCACAACTCGCGATTGAGGGCTTTTAACCCTGCCACCTCGCCCTCCAGGCCTTGAATACGAGCGTCAGCTCTTTCGGCAGCTGCGGCATCCTACAAATAAAAGAAGTTCAGAAAGCGGAAGGGTTGAAAGGGAGAAGTGGCGAGGTCTAGATAACTCACCGCATCGCTCGCTGCGGCGAGCAGCTTCTCTTTCAGCTGTGCATTCTCGGCAAGGAGCGCCTGATAAGCCCTCGCGAGCTCCACATTCTGCTGCTCTAGTTGCAGGCATCGCCTTCCGGTCATATGGGCGAGCTCACCGGAGCGCAGCTGGGACCTCGCGCTCTCATAGGCGAGGGTCTTTGAGGTCTCGTCCTTGTAAGACCCGGCGTCCTCGCGCCCATAGAGGGCGAAGGAGAAGTCATAGGCGTGGCCGCTGACGGTCGGCTTCTCCACCCAGGAGGGAAGGATGGTGGAGACTTCAGCCTTGTTAACCTCCGACTTCCAATACACCAGGAGCTCGCCGGTCTCATCCCTGCGTCTCTGACCGAGCCCGAAGTTCCAGTGGTTAACTGGAATGGGCGGGTCAGAGGTCTTCGCGGCCTCCTCGCTCTCCTCATCGCCCCCTCCTCGGAAAGGATGGTTAGGTCGATCTCGCCGGTAGCAGCTTCGGAGTGCCCCTTTCCTTTAGAGGGGGCGAGCGAGCCTTGGCTCATCTTGCCTCTCTTCCTGGGCAGGGACTTTGAGGCTGGGCCCCGGCTGCTGGAGGCCTCCGATCTCTTGCGAAAAGAGGGCTCAGCCGGGGTGGTGGTATCACGGCAGGCCTCCGCTCCCATGGTCGCGAGAGCGTGAGTGGAGGTAGACTTCCGTTTGCTAGCATAGGGGGGGGGGGGGGGGGGTTGAGTGGTAGGTCTCGCTCACCTGAAAAAGTGAGGGTTAGACATCTGACGAGGAAAACGTTGAAATCATGGAAGTTAGCGGGCGAGATCATTACCTTCCCCGACGAGCACTGGAGTAGCGAGTCGAGGTTGCGGCGAAGATACACGACCTCGAAGTTCTTCTTGCAGAAGAACTGGTATAGTGTGGCGTCGTGGCCGCCGAGAGTAGGAGGACGATAAGTAGTCTCGCTGTACTGAACAGGCGAGAAAGGGATGTTGCCAAAGTTCTCCTTGACAAAGAGGAACTTCTGAGCCTAGTAGTGAGATTTGTTGACGGTCTCGTCAACCTTGGGGCCCGAGCCAACGAAGTAGGCGGTCCCATCCTTATATGCACGGAACGAGAACAGCTTCCGGAAAACCGGAAGGCTGAACTCGATGCGCTCCTCGCGCATATAGTAGGCGAAGGCGACGATGACCGCCATCGCGTTAGAGGTCAGTTGACCCAGTACCACACCGTAGTGTCTCAACACCTGGCGAGCAAGATAGCGAAACCGTCAGTTAAACGAGGAAGAATCTATTCTCATCTGAGGAAAGGAAAGCAAGATCAATGGTTACCTGGCGAACTTCGGGCCACTGAGCTAGCCTCAGACCCACCGCGAAATGGGCTATGGGGATCGCGAGTTCGTCAGGCAGAGGGACATTTATCGCGTCGTCCTTGGTAGGTTGGCGAGCGGTAAACTCCGGGGGGACAAAGTCGGCGACGGCGGTGAGATGTTCCTCCTCCGTCAGGTTCGCCAGGAAGGAGTGGTCGGTGAAGGCCCATGCACACTTCAGCCTGCCCTCAGCTTCGCTCTGGTCGCCAACCATTTTGAAGACCTGCGAGGAAGAGATAGCGCAAGAAAGAGGGGGAAATGCGAGAGCTCCGGGGTAGTGAGAGAAGAGGGTCGACGGTAAATGCGGTGGTTGGCACAGTTATGACAACCTATTTATAGCAAAAGTAAAAGAGCGGGAAGAAGCCCAAGCGCCGCTGAGTGCGTTTAGCTAAAATATCACATCAGGATCGTAGGCGAGAACTCCCTGCGAGGTTAGCATAAGCAAATTCTTTGCAAAGACAGCATGAGCGAACGGAATAGCGAAAATAAGCCACCGCGAGACAGTTTTTAGCGAGAGCAGATCGTCTCGTTGCGAGAATAGCGTAACAAGGGAAGAATGCGGATATGTAAGTCGCGAGCGAGAACTAATAGATAGCTATCAATAATCACTGCTATGCGAGAACTCACAAATATAAATTGCAAGTAACTACGAGACCGTCCAACGCAGCGACAAGCATTAACAAGCAATAAGAGTTCGCAGAAATATAGAAGTTAGCGAGAATCGTGGGGTAGCCATTTCCATCTACTGCCACCTCGCGACCCGGACCGCGGTGGTACCCTAGAATTATAGTAATCCTGGGCCGCGCGGCCCTCCCGGTCCATGAGGTAGGCGTAATCCTTCATCCTCGCGATATGCACCTCCGGCGACGTGGCCATCTCGTCTTGGGCGCGAGGCACCGCTGCTCGGAGTCTCGCGCACTCCTCCATCATGACAGCTTGCCTGTCCTCGGCGATCTCCCTATCCCGTCTCGCTTGAAGGTTGAGGTCCATCAGCATCCTAACATGTTTCCGAAGCAGCTCCGCGGTTCGCCGTTTCATCATCTCAGGATCTCGCGAGTCCCCTAAGAAATCTTCCACTTGATCTGGGAGGGGGGAAACCTCGTCGTCACCAAACTCGGAATCGGTAGGCGGATGCTCGGAATTCTCTGCAAGAATATTGCGAAAAGATTAGATGGCGCGTTCAAGATCGCGCATGGCGGAGGGACGTCGGAGTGTTTACCCGGAAGGGGGCGAGAGCCCTCAGGGCGGTCCTGGAAGACGTTACCATAGTGGGGGTAGAGGAATTCGCCCAAACCTGAAGGATAGGCCCCGTTGTTAATTGGGGGAATATTTGGCGCCCGAGAGCCGCCAGCACCCTCGCCCCCCAGGAGATCGAACCTCGGCACATCCACAGTTGTGTCGGGAAGGGACAGAGACGGAAGCCGCGAATCTTCGCGAGCCGGGGTCTTCCGGGGCGGGACTGTGAAAAACAAGGAGTAGGAGGTCGATAGTCAACGAATGGAGAGTCAGTGAGCGAGATTAAGGGCGTACCTTCGACGTTTTTGCCAGCGAGATGTATGTCTGCTGGCGGGCTTCGGCGAGACCCACCTCCAAGCTCGCCAATTTCCTTGTTCGGCAAAATCTCCTGCGAATAAGCATGAATCACAGACAAATTTATTGACTTAGCTAGAGGAATAGCCCATACCTTCTCGGGGGGATGGTTGTCCGGGGAAGAGTCCAGCAGCACGGAGTCGTCTCCGGTTCGGCAAGCCGCCTTCGCCCTTTTGGTCTTCGGCGACTGAGCGGGAGGCGGCCGATTCATCCAGGCGGGGACCCTGGTCGTGGAGGGTAGCCCGCCAGCCCTCACGACTCTCAGGCGAGCCTCAACTTCTTCGGAAAGTGGCATCTCCGGGCGGCTACAGTACGGGACAAGGAGAAAGAAAAAAGAGTGATGGCGCGCGTCACTGAGGCTCGGGACGATATTTATAGCTCCCAGGGTGGGCCCTACCAAAGATTCCTGACAGATCATCAAGAGGCTGGCGAATACCAGGGGTTGGATGTTTCTTCGCGAGCCTGAATAGCCTCGCGAAGAGCGGGGATTGTGTACAACCCCGATATTCGCCAGACAAGGAGGCGCAGTTTGAGAAATCAATACTATGAAGAAAGCAGTAAGGCAGACCGAAGTCCTCGCAGAAGGGCCAGGCGAGAAAGGTGCTAACCAGGAGCTCGCGGCTAGGTGAGCGAGGCTAATAGTTGGTTCGGTGAAGGGTGTTCGGCGAACCCTTCTGCGCTCGACGAACTCTACTGCGTTCGTCGAGCTCACCTGTCGAGGGGCGGTCCTGCCGAAAGGGGTGATCTCGCAGAGAGGGGGGTCTCGCAGAAAGGCTCACGAGACCGGGCCTTCACGCTCGACGAACTCAATTCCAGGTTCGACGAATTGCCTCCTGCATTCGACGAACGACTTGCTTCAAACCCGTCTCAGCGGTCGACGAACATCCCGTCTCAGCGTTCGACGAACTCGATTCTATGTTCGACGAATTGTTTACCGCGTTCGTCGAGCTCGTCGGTGTTCAACGAAGAGTGTTCGGTGCACGACGAAGTCAAGAGGCGGTCTCGCAGGAAGGCTCGCGAGACTGGACTTCGGCAGATATCTCCAGGATGGGCCAGCGAGGTCCTCGCAGGGCGATCGCCTAGGAGAGGCATCGCGAGCAGGACTCGCGAGAAGGCCCGCGAGAGCTTCGGCAGTAGTGTTCTCGCAGTTCCTGGCCCATAGGTTGATGAGGCCAAATTCCCCTTTTACCCTTGGTGGTCTGCCTTTAGCCTCTCCAAACAGCGGAGTTTGGCTGTTAGCAGACCCATTTGGGGTGCGGATAGTAAAATTAAAAGGCGGGATCCTGCTATTTGCAGGCCAGATCAGAAAACCTATAAATAGGACCTCAAGGGCACCTTTGGAGAGGACTTCACTTCGGGCTTCTCTCTCCTCAGGCTCTCCTTGGCTAGCATTTCCAGAGCTCTCCAAGGTGCCCGAGTCTCAGCTTTGGCTTGGGAGGGGAAGCGCTCAACGATCTTCCGGGTTAGTGGAGGGACCTCCTCGCTGCGACTAAGGTCTTAGTCATTTTCCTAGTCTTCGGTCTACCTTCTCTGAGGGATCGGTAAGGGTTAGCTGCCCCTCATTTCGGTGAGGGCCCCGAGCTTCACAAGAGGCCGAGAAATCGGTTTCAACAGCAACCAATATCGATATGTTTCGTGTGCTTATGAAAAATGAGGTTCTTAGCAATATGGATGATAAGATGATTGTCACAAAAGAGAACCACTGGGGTAGATAATGACATACCGAGATTGACTAAGAGGTTCTTGAGGCAAGTGAGCTCAAAAACTGCAAGGAACATCAAGCGATGTTCTTCTTTTGCTGGAACGAGTCAAGAAAGACTGCTTCTTGCCTTCCAAGTGAGTAGATTCCCACATAAACCACCAGTAGAGTGGTGATCATCAATAGAACTGACATAGTCGACATTAGAATAGGCTGCAAGGGAGAGAGTAGAAGAGGGATGATAAGTCAGTCCCTAACCAAGAGAGCACTTCAGATACCGATGAATGCGCCCAACCTCCTTCAAACGAGAGACATGATGAAGGTGCATGAATTGATTGACAAAACTCACAACAAAGGAAATGTCTGGATGTATGACTGCCAAATATATCAACTTTCCAACCAAACAATGCTGTTATTATGGACTGAGAAACAGATAATGAAAAAAAACTTAACATTAACATCCAGATGCATATCAGTGGGTTAACAACCCAAGTAACTAACATCATGTAGAGGATTCGTGTAGTACTTTCTCTGACAAAAGATGATGGAGTTACCATAGGAATCAATCTTACCCAAAAATTAATGAAGGAGGCCTAGATCCTTTTTTTTTTGAAAATTCCTGGCCAGATGATGCTTATTTTGGAAATCCCAACTATATCATTACACGTGATATTTATGTCATCAACATAGAAATGCAAAATTGCAATGCCCTATGACTACCTTGAGTAAAAATTGAAAAATATGAACCGTGATGACCTGAACTACCTGATTGAATTTCTTAAGCCAAACACAGGGAGAATGCTTATGACCATACAATGATTTTCTTTGCAAATGACATACAAAAGGTGCACCCGTAGTCTCATTTCCTGGTGCAGCTTGTAAACAATCTCAGTCAAATTGCTGTTATGGGGATCATTTTCTTAATATCTAGTTGATGCAATTTCCAACGATGAACGATAAGAAAGACTAAGATTTAAATCATATTTAGCTGCACACTAGGGAGAAGGTCTCCTTATAGTCAATGTTTAGCTGCTGAGTAAACCCTTGAGGGACTAGTTACGCTGTATGATGCTCTATAGTAGGGGTGCAAATAAAGCCCGAGCATGAAATCTCGACCCGGATCTGCTCGATTTTTACCTAGTTAGACCCGGGCCAAGAAGGCGTCATAAGGCCCCATTTTTGGCCTGGGCCAGGCACCAGACTATGGTGCTCGGTTGCACAGGGCTCCGGGTAGTGCCCATATATAGTTGGGGGTTGCCAGCTATATTAAATATAGCTGTGTAGGGCCTGCCCAACTATATTTTAATATAGTTGGGTTGGCCACCCAATTATAAAAGGGTGGTCACAGCCTGCCCGACCAGGCCTAGACCTGACCCAACTTGCCTGGACTAGACCCAAACCTGACCCGACCTTCTTTTAAGGGTGCACTGGCCCGACTTGGGCCCGGTTTGACTTAGGCCTAGTTGGGCCCGACAACAAGATAGCCTGACCCCAGAGGGACTGGGTTCATCAGGCTTTATTTACATGTCTGCTCTACAGATCCATCCGACGTATGTCTCGCAATGAATACCCGCCAAAAACCAACATGAAACTGTTGAGGAGAAAAAGGGACTAGATCCACTTACGACTAGCCCATAGGGTTTTCATGTCCTTACCCATCACATCCTACCACCCCGGATGCTATAGTTCCTCATGAATAGATGAAAGAGTGGTAACCAAAGACATAAAACAAGTGAACATGTGAAGGAGAGGAGCCAACTATGATTTTTTTTGATGCATGAGCATCATTAGTAGGCAATGTGTTAAGGGTAAGGCTTCACCCGTACCCGTGGGCAATACCAGCTGCTCAAATACCGCACCACGCGAAGCAGTCCACGGCAATGATCCATAGTGGCCCCCAATCGGGATCCCCTAACAGGGCCGCGGCCCCCACACACCAACCCGTCTCCTCAACCAGTTTAATTGAGGCGGGTTGTTGAGGTTGAGATTCGATCCCCAGACCTCCTTGATAAGGAGCCTTCAACACGGCTCTCATCACCAACTGATCCGCGGCTCAGTTGGTGATGAGAGCCGTGCTGAAGGCTCCTTATCAAGGAGGTCTGGGGATCGAATCTCAACCTCAACAACCCGCCTCAATTAAACTGGTTGAGGAGACGGGTTGGTGTGTGGGGGCCGCGGCCCTGTTAGGGGATCCCGATTGGGGGCCACTATGGATCATTGCCGTGGACTGCTTCGCGTGGTGCGGTATTTGAGCAGCTGGTATTGCCCACGGGTACGGGTGAAGCCTTACCCCTAACATAAAAGTGCACTTTTATGTTAGGGGTAAGGCTTCACCCGTACCCGTGGGCAATACCAGCCGCGGCCCTGTTAGGGGATCCCGATTGGGGGCCACTATGGATCATTGCCGTGGACTGCTTCGCGTGGTGCGGTATTTGAGCAGCTGGTATTGCCCACGGGTACGGGTGAAGCAGTCCACGACAATGATCCATAGTGGCCCCCAATCGGGATCCCCTAACAGGGCCGCGGCCCCCACACACCAACCCGTCTCCTCAACCAGTTTAATTGAGGCGGGTTGTTGAGGTTGAGATTCGATCCCCAGACCTCCTTGATAAGGAGCCTTCAACACGGCTCTCATCACCAACTGATCCGTGATCAGTTGGTGATGAGAGCCGTGTTGAAGGCTCCTTATCAAGGAGGTCTGGGGATCGAATCTCAACCTCAACAACCCGCCTCAATTAAACTGGTTGAGGAGACGGGTTGGTGTGTGGGGGCCGCGGCCCTGTTAGGGGATCCCGATTGGGGGCCACTATGGATCATTGTCGTGGACTGCTTCGCGTGGTGCGGTATTTGAGCAGCTGGTATTGCCCACGGGTACGGGTGAAGCCTTACCCCTAACATAAAAGTGCAATACCGCTCAAATACCGCACCACGCGAAGCAGTCCACGACAATGATCCATAGTGGCCCCCAATCGGGATCCCCTAACAGGGCCGCGGCCCCCACACACCAACCCGTCTCCTCAACCAGTTTAATTGAGGCGGGTTGTTGAGGTTGAGATTCGATCCCCAGACCTCCTTGATAAGGAGCCTTCAACACGGCTCTCATCACCAACTGATCGCGGATCAGTTGGTGATGAGAGCCGTGTTGAAGGCTCCTTATCAAGGAGGTCTGGGGATCGAATCTCAACCTCAACAACCCACCTCAATTAAACTGGTTGAGGAGACGGGTTGGTGTGTGGGGGCCGCGGCCCTGTTAGGGGATCCCGATTGGGGGCCACTATGGATCATTGCCGTGGACTGCTTCGCGTGGTGCGGTATTTGAGCAGCTGGTATTGCCCACGGGTACGGGTGAAGCCTTACCCCTAACACAATGAGCAGCTGGTGAAGTGTACAACAGATTAAATATTTTAGTGGAAACCTAGATAGTCAAATATGAGGTCGCGGTGGTGTAGCTAAAGGTGGTGGTGGAGGTGTATGAGATGATGAAACTAGAGGAATGGGAGGATCATTGACAAAAGGTATCTGACGAGCCATTTCATGAGAAGAAGACTTGGGGGAAGCAAGAGGAATGACTGATCCCCAATGAATGTGAAGTTAGCGAGGGGCATACATAATATTTCAAGTAGTAAGAGTGTAACATACAACCCTTCCAAGTCCTAAATTACCCCCATAAAGATATTTGTTGCATGTGGTGCCAATTTATCCATGGGAGGCGTGATATACAAAGCACATGCAACTAAAACACACGTGGAAGCACAAGAAAGGGAGGTATATATGGAAAATGAATGAAAAAAGAAGATGCGAAGTCAAGAACGAAGGACGACAAAAGGCTGATAATGTAGCAGATACTCATAACTACAAAATGTCAATAAGTAGTAGGAACATTCATTTGGAGAATGAGAGATTGGGCTACCTCGAGAAGGTGACTATTCTTCCTCTCGACATCGCCATTTTATTATGATATATAGATCATGAAGTCTGTGAACAATGTCCAAAGAGGTAAATGCTTTTTAAAAGTTATGGCTTAAGTATTCTCTAATACTATCATTTCTGATCACCTCAATTGTGATAGAAAACTAAGTACGAATTTCAATAATGAAGGACCAATGACAATTAAAACTTCAGAGCTATCACAAAGAAGATAATCTATAAATGCGACAAGGTAACATAAGGCAAATAGACCAAGAGTTTTATAAGGGTGCTAAACACAAGAATGAGCTTAAAAAATGAGTATCACTTCTAGAAAATTAAGGAGGAAAACTAGAGCGATGCTGCTTTCATTAATGTGATACACTGATACTTACAACAAAAATCAGGATGTTGAAGGTCGCAGAGATTCCGTCGAAGGATATGAAAAACCAAGAAGACCATGCCAATATATAATGAAATAAAAATGAGAACATTAGAAGTATTATGAGCCCGTTCACCGGTCATATCCTACCAATGGTACTTTGCGTCTAAAGATCTTGTGTAATGTGCTTTGTTTGGAGGTGGAGATGCGGGGAACTTGCTCAAGCCTAACCCTAGGAGGAGAGGAAGAAGGAACTAGACAAAAGTTGAGAGAACCTTGATTAATTCTTGTGTGGGACCATAACATCTTGTATCATAAATGATGAAGATAAAAATGTTAGTGAACAATTATGGTCATGATAAGATGACTAATTGAAAGAAAATTAAGTGAGAATCATGAACATGGAGAACGAAGCAGAGCTGAATGGTAATGGTAAGAAGCATTACTCTTAATCCGAAAATGGGTTGATAGCTCCATTTGCCACATTATCGTATCTTGGAGGTGTAGATTTGATATAATATAAACGTGGATGAGGCATTATGAATGGTAGAACCATAATCTACCACTCGAGAGGCATTGTGAGAGAGAAAAGATATATCTTATGTGGTTGTTGTATGAAATTCTCAGGTAAAAGATTCTTAACCTCATCAGAGGAGGATGGGACGTCATTACTTTTTTGAACCATGCTGTCCCTTAATGCATACTCAACAGTAACATTCGTCATGCCAGAAAAAGGCTAAGTAAGAATCTTCACAAGAACACGCGAACGAAGCTCAAGCGACAATAATGCAATAGGGAGCCACGCTTATTCTATGCATTAAGCAATGAAAAATTACGTTGAAAGCTGAAGGAACAACAAGCTAAATCAACATGAGTCAACAATCAAAGCAGTATAATCTCAACAATCATTGGACAGGAATCTGTGGCAGCTTTGAATGCTGCAACAACATGATGTTGTGGCGACAAATGGGGTTATGGCGGCTAGAAGCTTCAACAACTGAAAGTTTGATGCAAACCGCGCTTCGCAAGACCTTAAGGGCCCGTTCGGTTCACCGGTTATGGTTCCGTGGAAATGGTTTTCGCCATTAATAAATCTTTTCCACCCGTTCGGTTGGTAAGAATTGCCGATGGAAATGGAATTGAGCAAAACCGTGTTTTTTTAACTTTAGCCTTCGCCCAATCCTTGTCCCCCATGTTGGTTTTGATGGAAGAAGCGCGCCGACCTCTCCTCCCGACCTTCTTCCTCTTCTCGCAGCGCCTATCTCTCGAGCAATTTCGCCGACGGTGAGAAAGCTGGCTTCGTAATCCTCTTCATCTTCCTCTCTTCTCCCTCCTCTTCATATTCTTCTTTATTTTGCAGAATTGTTAGGGACCGACTCAGAGGTCGTCGGAAGAGTAGCCGGAGGTGGAGATGAAGGTGGCGGAGATATTACGGAGCCTTGACTGCGGCTGCCTATGCGGGGTGTGCTTGAGAGAGAGAGAGCTTCCAAGATCTCTTTTAGGGTTTTGGAAAATAGACTTCTTTATTCCTGCCAAAACAAGATCCACTGGGTCCTTTAAGTAGGACTTACAATCGACACAATAAAGGAAAGAGCAACAAGAAAATAACGCTAAAGGAAATAACGACAGACTTTGACATACGACGAAATAGGAATGCGATATGAAATCAATTATTAAATAATAAGACCCTAATATCGACCCGTAACAAGATTCCGCCCCCATCGATTATCACCGGTACCGAGGTTTCTTCTGGTTTTCTTACCCCTCCCGTTGGTTTCTCCTGATTTATCACAAGCTTTTCTTCTTTTTTGCTGTTAATCTTCATCAGTGGTTGCTTCAAAGGTTCATTTCCGGGATGCTTTGTTGATGGTGATTCCTGAACCAACTTTATTTTTGTTTGAGATTCTAGGAGGCTTCCATTTATATTGATATTGCTAGGTATTGATATTGCACTGTAAGATTACAAAGCCAGATTTCATTTTCAGTTTATATTGATATTGGTATTCTCCCGGTCCTTTGAACTCTTCATTTTATCGTATTAAGTTTTTTTTAAGATTACATTTTTCCTGAATCCATGTGTTGTATACAAAATATGCGTTGTATGCAAAATATGTGTTGCATCCATTCTTTAATTTTTTGCACTTCCTAAAATTACTTTATATTTTAGATGGATCCATCTTAGTTGGTAGAGAAACTAATAAAAAATATAGGTATTTGCAATTCCTCTTGACGAATTCCTTCCTGCACCCGAACAACAAAATTGCTCAATTCCAATACCTATTCTCCAATTCCATACTGCAACCGAACATCATAATTGGAATTCAGCAAAACCGGAATTCCTTAAGGTTTTGGAATTGATGAATTTCAATTCCTGCGAATCGAACGGACCCTAAATTTTAAGTATAGATGTACTCGACACAAGATTAAAATTACAATTTCGTTAGCTACGCAATCACTTAACCAAAAAACAAACTTTTCGCCCCACAAAGCAATCAACGAATTTAGATAAATGTCGCAGGTTCACAATCTAAGCAATAAGAAAGTGCACAACGAAAGATAACGACAAGGAGTAATAAGAACGCAACGTGCGCTACACTTGGAAAGCAACACTTGCTGAAACTAAATTTAATAAGCCACTTGTACCGCAAGTATGCTCTTCTGACTCAGGTTCTGATGACGAACTTCATCGCCCTCTTATACATCTAAAGCGGAAGTCGAGCTCTGCTAAATACTCACTTGTCAATTATATCACTCATCATAATTTAACAAAGACACATAAGACCTTCATCTTCTCATTGAATTCTGTTCGCATTCCTAATACTTGGCATGAAGCAATAGAGATACTTGTGTGGCACAATGCAAGGCAATGGAAGAAGAGATGCCGACATTGGAGAAGAATCAGATTTGGACATTCACCCATCTTCCCGCTGGGAAGAAATTTGTTGGTTCCATATGAGTGTTCCATGTTAAACAAAATTAAGAAGGGATTGTTGAGAGATACAAAGTGAGGCTAGTTGCTCAAGGATATACTCAAACTCCGGGTGTGGACTATCATGAAATGTTTGCATCTGTTGCCAAGATGGACTCTATCCGTGTCATTTTATCATGTATTGCATGTTTGAGATGGGAGTTGCAACAACTTGATGTCAAGAATGCTTTTTTACATGGTGATCTTGAAGAAGAAGTCTATATGAAGGTTTCACCTGGTTTTGTAAAGACAAGATCTGAAGGAAAGATGTGTCAACTTCAAAAATTTCTCTACGGTCTAAAGCAATCCCTCAGGGCTTGGTTTGGGAAGTTCCAGAATGCCATGACATTATTGGGATACAAACATGGTCACTCTGATCATACCCACTTCGTGAAAAGGAAAGCAGAGAAAGTGACTATTCTCATTGTGTATGTCGATGACATAATCATCGCGGGAAATGATGTTGCAAAAATCACGTGGCTTAAGGCGCGCCTGTTTAAAGAGTTTGAACTTAAAGATCTAGGAAAATTGAAGTATTTTTTGGGAATAGAAGTTGAATGCTCTGACCACAGAATCTTCATTTCTTAGAGGAAATATGTCCTAGATCTTCTAGAAGAAACATGGATGCTTGGTTGTGCTCCTGCTAATACTCCCATAAACTGTAAGATTGAAGAAGACAGGGATGGTGAGAAGATGAACTCCTCTTGCTACCAAAGTCTGATTAGAAGGCTGATCTTTCTCTCACACACTCGCCTAAATCACACATGTTGTTGGGATCCTTAGCAGATACATGCATTCTCCCAGATTGTGACATCATGAAGCTGTCATGCGTGTGGTATGGTATTTGGAGAACTCTCCTAGACGTGGAATTCTATTCTACTGGAATAAACAGTTGGATGTTGAAGTTTATGCATATGCTGATTGGGCTGGAAGTAAAGATGAAAAAAAGTTTACCATTGGATATTGCTCCTTTGTTGGAGGGAATCTAGTGACCTGTCGAAGTAAGAAAAAAATGTCGTAGCAAGATCCAGCGCAAAAGAGGAGTATATGGCAATGTCATAAGGAATATGTGAGGGGCTCTGGCTTAACTCGATACTGCTGGATTTGGGACTACATACTGGAAAGTCTAGACAACAAAGATGGTATCAATATTGCATATAATCCTATTTGTTGGGAACAGTGTCCAGCAGTGTTCCTGATTTAAAGAAGTGCTCAGCTCAATGATAAGTGCAAGTTGTATTTAATGTCATATCTAGTTCATGCTTGCAGAAATTGACAATATGACATGTACTTTAGTTATTTCACTAAGTACTATATCGTCGAGAAGAATAGGAGATGTCGTCGACAAAGTATGTTTGTCGTCATGATGATGAGCAAAGCAAAAGCTGAGACTTGGCGAGTTCGTCGAACGCAAAATGCTGTTCGTCGAACGCAGAATGCTGTTCGTCGAACGTAGAATGCTGTTCGTCGAACGCAGAATGCTGTTCGTCGAACGAAGAATGAAGTTCGTCGAACGCAAAGACAGGACAGAAGCAAACGCTGAGACTTGGCGAGTTCGTCGAACGCAGAATGTTGTTCGTCGAATGAAGAATGAAGTTCGTCGAACGCAGAGACGGGACAGAAGAATGAAGTTCGTCGAACGCAGCATGCTGTTCGTCGAACGAAGAATGCAGTTCGTCGAACGCAGAAACTTCTCTACAGATCGACGAATCCGCTGAGAAGAGGAAGCCATCTCAGCCCAACCGCTGAGACAGATTCAAGAGGAAGGAATGTCGTCGAGAAGATGCAGTATCGTCGACATCATCAAAGAATCCTTGCCGTCGAGAAGAACATATATCGTCGTAAAGAAGGCGTGACGTCGAGAAGATTGAAGAAGGTCAGCTGAAGATAAATAGTTGCTAAAGAAGAGTCTGTCGACATGATATCGCTCATGTCGTCGAAAGAACAAAGTTATTACGACGACAGACTACAAGAAAGAAGATCACGACGACACATTTTGAGTTAGCATATCGCTGTATATGCAGAAACGCCAGAATATCTCGTATTGTCGAGACATCAGCGTCAGAGGCAGAAGCTAGAAGACTTGAAGATCCACTAAGGCCTAAGGCATCGACAAAGTCCTGTCGTCGAGATATTTTCCATATCGTCGTAAAGCTATCAGTATCGTCATAAAGCTGGAAATGTCGTCGAGACGGAATTCAAATATTGCGGACGCGCTGTCAGCAATTAATGTCGCCGCCTGATTGTCCAATCAGCGCGTGCTCTTAAGGAATGGGCATCTGACATTAAAGGACATTATATGTGACCGTTAAGCGGCTCTTCCGTCCTATAAAAGGGAACAGTGATGCCCTAGAAAAACTTCTTCGAAAAAGAGACAAGAATTAAAAAGAAAGAATCCCATCGTTGCTTCTGAATACAACAATACATTTAGCGGAGAAGAAAGAACAAGTAGAGAACAAGAATCAAGTGTTCTCAGAAGAATCAGTCATCTCCATTGTCTGATAAGAAGCCGATCAACATCAGGCAAAAGAAGAGGAGGCTGAAGCGGGCCTAGGCTGTAGGTACGTGACTTGCGGGTCTGTGTTGTGTAGGGCTTGATGGCCTGAGTGAGAGCTTGCGGGCTCGGGTGCAGTAGGGGCTTGCGGGCCTAGGCTGTAGGACTTGCGGGTCCGTGTTGTAAGGCTTGCGGGCCTGAAGATTTGGCGGAGTTTGCCGAGCCTAGCACACTGCTAGGTAGGCGCAGAGGGAAAGAGGACTATTCAAGACACCCTATCTTGAGGAACCTCTATAAGTTTTTGTGTGCTTTTCTGTGTTGTACTTTATAAGTTATAGATCTATTAATCAGAAATCAAGAACATCTAAAGGGGTTAAAGTAATTTGAAAAACCCCCTCTAGGTGATAAGTTGACACCCAATAAACAACAAGTGGTATCAGAGCTAGGTTGTTCAAAGAAAAGCTTAACAGCTTGAACAGATCTGCCTGTGGGTGTCCATATATCATGGCTATGGAATCAAGAATAGCTGTTTGCTCTAGAGAGAACTTTTTCCTTTGGAATGTAAGAGCTAAAATATACATGGAGGCAATGGATCCAAGAATGTTTTTAATTGTTCAAGAAGGACCCTCCATGACAATGTTAAAAGATGAAATTCTTCTAGCCAGCTTGGACAAAGAAGCCAGAAGTATTCTAGCTGGTGCAGTAGATCTGGCAACACACCAGAAGCTGAGTTCATTGCACAACAACAAAGGACATGGGACTCCCTAGGAGTCCTCATGGAAGGGTCAGAGGAAGATTTTGAAGAAGAAACCCCTCATGAAGAGGTATGCATCAGAGCTTCACTGACTACTTCAGACAGTGAATCAGATGATGAAGAATGCCCTGGAGCATGAGAAAGAATAAGAGCACCCTTGACTCTCACAAACTGTGATTCTGAGGATGAAAAGGTTCATGGGCTGATAGCTCTATCAGATGAAGAAAAGGTTCATGGGCTGATAGCATGATCAGGTATGCATCACTCACACGCCTTTACTACCTGTTTCAATTAAGAAAACCAAGAGTGCATCAGGTGATTGTTCATCCTCTGAAGATGACGCAGAAGACTGCTCATCATGCAACAATAAGAATCATGCTGATCTAATAGAACAGTTTGGTGATCTCTTGGGAGCTCTGAGAAAGAGCGAGAAGCTTGTTAAGAAGCAAGCTAGGGAGCTAGAATCACTCAGGCCCATTAAGGTTGAGATGAATAAGGAAATGAGTATGTCCCCTAATGAGGGCACCAACTCCTGTGAGCTCAAGAAAATCATAGACAAGCTTTATGATGAAAGAAGCCAAAGAGAAGAACTTATCAAGAAACTTGAGAATGACCTTCTTGAAGAAAGAAGCTTGGTGACTCAATTCTCTAAGCCCAAAACTGTACTGCCCATCATTGACACCTTCTCCTCCTATGAAAATAGGAGGGGATTGGTTTACAATGAAGGGGCAATAGATGCTGGGAATGGAGAAAGGGGCAAAACTAAAGCAGTGCCTCATACCACCTTTCAGAAGGTAGTGCTTCCCTCTAATAGGTATGATCAGGACAGTGTCCATGGTCATTGGATGAATGGAAGCTCCATTAATCATGGAAAAGCTCCTGATTATGGGAAGAGAAAGGGCATGGGGATGAGTGCATTAAAGGCTCCGCATGAGGAAATCCAAATGGCCCATCATGGACCATTTGTGTTTGGTGTCCCAGCCCCCACTTTCAAGGATAAAGGAGCAACATCTTCCCAATCTCTTCCAAATAAGAAGCAGACTGGTAGCCCCAGTATAATCAATTCTCACTTGATTATATCTGATGCCATCAACACCATGTCGGCTACCAAGCTGACATTTGTTGCTGACAAACAAATAAAGTCAAGAAGAAACAATTATACTAGAGCAACTAGTCAGTTCTTGGCTGTGAAAGGTAGGAAGAATGCTGTTGCCTTCTCTACTGGACATACTTCAAAAACTGTTCAGAAAAGAAGGTACAACATCCATGAATGTTGGTGTTGTGGCAAAATGGGACACTTTGCCATTAACTGTTGGCACAACCCTAGTGTGCCTAGTGCAAAGGAGAGACCTCCTGGATGGGTTGAGGTGAGTAGAAGAATTCCCTATTATGCTAACAAGAACCTAGGACCCAAGTCACCTTGGGTTCCTAAGGGATATTAAAACCTGTTTTGCAGGGTAGTCCATTTAGCCAATAAAAAACAAACAAGGCTAATGGACAATAAGTGGTCCAGGCTCAACTCTGGACTAAGAAAAACTCACCACATGCAAAGGTGCACTGATCAAGGGGGAGCTAAAAGTAAAGATAAGTGGACATCCCATCAAGGGGGAGCTATTAGCTCAAGAAGACTTAAAAGTTAAAGTGAAGGTAACTATGTTAATGCTCAATACATAACCTCATCTTTATCATTTTGTAAAAGTAGTTTTCACTGAAGTAAGTAAAGGCTGTCATTCAAGGAGCACATATGTATGACACTGCTAAAAACATTGCTCTGGTCATACAAAAGAATGAAACAAAACCATATTGTCGAAATGATGATTGGTATCGTCGAAATGACTCCTCAATTTGCATCTCGATGATATCCAATCATCAGCGGTCTCTTAATTAGACCTAAGCTCAATCATTACAGCTAAACTCGAGTTAATCAGACATTTAACAAATGACACTTCGACTTCCAACTCGGACACTATAAATAAGGTCAAATGTCTTAAGGTTAAAACACTCTCTACATTAGCCCTAAAAAGCCGTCGTGTTCTCCACGCCTTCTAAGAGTGGACGAGTCGACAGTGCTGGAATCCTCCTGGATCAAGCAAAAGATGGCGCCAAAGAAGGAAGGATTCCTCTTTGAAGGAAGTGAAGTGGTGAGGAATGGTTTCGTGGAAGGACCTGAAGAGTTCCAAAATGCTATCAAACTATTGGACGTCGTCGGTCTGGAATTTGCCCTCTCCGAACTAACAGTGATTCTCAAAAGAGAAGTGCTGGAATTCTACTCGAGTGCCAAGGGTGGCTCAAAAGGAACATCTGTGAAGAGCGTAATCAACGGGATAAAGGTCAAGGTGAATCCCAAGAGATTGAACAGGGCTCTTCTGTTGCCGGCCTTTGCCAAGGGGGAGGAAGATGAAAAGGTCACCCAGGAAGACCTCAACAAGGCTCTGGAATGGTGCGGACACTCCAGCAAGACCTATGGGTCTCTGGAAAGGAAAAGCTTCAATCAACAAGGAAAACTTGTGGCAGATATAGTAGGTAAAGCTCTCCTCTGCAAAGTAGGGTCGCATGATAGGATATCCAAGCCCATATTCGAGATAATGACAAGGATAATCCTAAGTAAAAGGACCAACTAGGGTCAGCAAATCTTCAAGAGGATACAAGAAAGCTTTCAAGCTCCAAATCTGGGAAGAATTCTATCACTATATCTTCTGCTATCCTACCCTGAAAGCTTTAACAAAAGTATGGAGTAAAAATTCATCACATGAGAAGGATGGACATCAAGATCCTTGACAGATGGGAGAAAACTCTGACTAAGCCTCCCAAGAAGTTGAAGACAGTAGAAAATATGAAGAGGAAGGGAGAAAGCTCGTCTGAAGGAAGTGAGTCAGGCAACAGCTCACCTCCATCTGACTCTGAGGTACCTGTGGAGACAAGGAAAATAGCCCTCCAAACCTCTGCTCTAAGTCTGGGATCCGGGACAATGGTAACATCAGGAACAGAGCAAGAGGATGCTGAAACTGAGGGGGAGAAGAACAGTGAGCTCCCTGCTCAAGTGGAAGAAGTGATCAATAAGATCATAGATTCATAGGGGCTGAGGATGCTGGTCATTCTGAACCAGCAATGCAAGAGGTCAACCAAAAGAACCCTGCTGATGAGACTAGCAAAGATCAGCAAAGTCCTAAAAAGGAAAATGAGCCAAACCATTCACCCATAAGAAGATCTCTATCTCCAATCATTGAAGGGGATGAAGGAGAGGAACAAGAAGAAGCTAGTTCACATCCAGAGAATAGACCAGTGGAGCTCTCACTATTATCTCAGATAAAGATGCTCCTGGAAGAGCAAAGATTAAAAATTGAAAGCTATGTCACCTCTGCTATCAATGAGCTAAGAAGGGAACTGTCTGCTGAAACGGAAAGCCTAAAAAATGATGTGAAAAATATGCAAGAATACACTGCCCGTACCCACAAGAGTATATCTAACCTAGGGGTTAATCAGACATTGATTGTCAGCAGCATAGAAAAGGCCTACATTGCATCCACCAAGAAGATGGCTGAACACAAAACTGATCTCCAAGAAAGTCTAGATCACCACAATAAAGATCTAGACAGTCATCTGCTTGGGACCAAAAATCACTTGGAAGCAGGAATCCACATGCTCAAAAACAAGATATTGGCCTCCGAGGAGAATCTCCAAAGGGGGATATCTGAAGAAGTCATAAAGGGGGAGAGATCAATGATAAAGGCCAGTGGTGATCATGCCATCTGGACCACAAATACCATCAGGGAAGCAATGAATCTCCCTCCTCTACATTATGACGAGCATGCTGAAGAGCAACATACAGATATTCCTGATATTGATAAGGGTAAATAAGAGAAAGTACAGGGAGGAAATGAAGAAAAAGGATGACTATGAAAGATGGAGTCCCATATCCAGGACCATCATTCTAAAAGCATGGGAGCAAGTGAAAGCTAATACAGGTGAGGGGTACAAAGTGTACAGTCCTCAAGAATGGGCTAAGCATGAAGATCAAGAAGAAGTAAGGAGAGAATACAGAAGGGATAAACAAGCAGGAAGAATTCCAGCTAACACTCCTGAACCTCTAAAGTATCATCCTAAACCGTTTGAGTACTTCATCAGACAAGCCGAAAAGGAACGGGAAGCCAGTGCCAAGAAAGCAAAGGGTGAAGCTGCTATGAGGGCACCAGAGATATAGATGGCTAAATCTTTAGGGGGCTAAATGTAGAAATGTCAAAACTTTTGAAAACATTTGATATTATTTATAATTGAAGTAATATTTGTCAAATTCTGTGTTCACTCAACTATAGCTGCAATGTCATCATTATATGCTTGTTTGCTTAAAATATTAAACCTTTTATTTGAGTGGCATTTATCATTGAGTGAGTTATGACTTCTTCAAATAGAGGGAGATTGTTGGGAACAGTGCCCAACAATGTTCCTGATTTGAAGAAGTGCTCAGCTCAATGTTAAGTGCAAGTTATATTTAATGTCATATCTAGTTCATGCTTGCAGAAATTGACAATATGACATGTACTTTAGTTATTTCACTAAGTACTATATCGTCGAGAAGAATAGGAGATGTCGTCAACAAAGTATGCTTGTCGTCATGATGATGAGCAAAGCAAAAGCTTATACTTGGCGAGTTCGTCGAACGCATAATGTTGTTCGTCGAACGCATAATGCTGTTCGTCGAATGAAGAATGAAGTTCGTCGAACGCAAAGACAGGACAGAAGCAAACCCTGAGACTTGGCGAGTTCGTCGAACGCAGAATGTTGTTCGTCGAACGAAGAATGAAGTTCGTCGAACGAAGAGACGGGACAGAAGAATGAAGTTCGTCGAACGCAGCATGCTGTTCGTCGAACGAAGAATGCAGTTCGTCGAACGCAGAAACTTCTCTACAGATCGACGAATCCGCTGAGAAGAGGAAGCCATCTCAGCCCAACGCTGAGACAGATTCAAGAGGAAGGAATGTCGTCGAGAAGATGCAGTATCGTCGACATCATCAAAGAAGCCTTGTCGTCGAGAAGAACAGATATCGTCGTAAAGAAGACGTGACGTCGAGAAGACTGAAGAAGGTCAGCTGAAGACAAGCAGTTGCTAAAGAAGAGTCTGTCGACATGATATCGCTCATGTCATCGAAAGAACAAAGTGATTACGACGACAGACTACAAGGAAGAAGATCACGACGACACAGTTTGAGTTAGCATATCGCTGTATATGCAGAAACGCCAGAATATCTCGTATCATCGAGACATCAGCGTCAGAGGCAGAAGCTAGAAGACTTGAAGATCCACTAAGGCCTAAGGCATCAACAAAGTCCTGTCGTCGAGATATTTTCCATATCGTCGTAAAGCTATCAGTATCGTCATAAAGCTGGAAATGTCGTCGAGACGGAATTCAAATATTGCGGACGCGCTGTCAGCAATTAATGCCGCCGCCTGATTGTCCAATCAGCGCGTGCTCTTAAGGAATGAGCGTCTGACATTAAAGGACATTATATGTGACCGTTAAGCGGCTCTTCCGTCCTATAAAAGGGAACAATGATGCCCTAGAAAAACTTCTTCGAAAAAGAGACAAGAATTAAAAAGAAAGAATCCCGCCGTTGCTTCTGAATACAACAGTACATTTAGCGGAGAAGAAAGAACAAGTAGAGAACAAGAATCAAGTGTTCTCAGAAGAATCAGTCATCTCCATTGACTGATAAGAAGCCGATCAACATCAGGCAAAAGAAGAGGAGGCTGAAGAAGATCCAGTGCTAAAAGCGACAAATCAAGAAGCATCTTCTTCAAGTCTAAGAAGCCGATCTCCATCAGGCTAAGTTGCCGATCTTCATCAGGCAGAAGAATCAGTTTTTATTACTGTAAAACCTTCATAGTGGTAAGGCTTGAGGGCCTAAGTGTCTAGCTTGAGGGCTGGAGAGCTGTGAGGCTTGAGGGCCAGGGCAGTGGACTTGCGGGTCCGACACCGTCTAGCTTGAGGGATGGAGAGCTGTGAGGCTTGAGGGCCAGGACAGTGGACTTGCGGGTCCGACACCATCTAGCTTGAGGGCTGGAGAGCTGTGAGGCTTGAGGGCCAGGGCAGTGGACTTGCGGGTCCGAATTTGTCGAGCTTGAGGGCTTGGGTGCAGTAAGGGCTTGCGGGCCTAGGCTGTAGGCACAAGACTTGTGGGTCTGTGTTGTGTAGGGCTTGAGGGCTTAAGTGTCGAGCTTGCGGGCTCGGGTGCAGTAGGGGCTTGCGGGCCTAGGCTGTAGGACTTGCGGGTCCGTGTTGTAAGTCTTGCGGGCATGAAGATTTGGCGGAGTTTGCCGAGCCTAGCACACTGCTAGATAGGCGCAGAGGGAAAGATGACTACTCAAGACACCCTGTCTTGAGGAACCCCTATAAGTTCTTGTGTGCTTTTCTGTGTTGTGCTTTATAAGTTATAGATCTATTAATCAGAAATCAAGAACATCTAAAGGGGTTAAAGTAATTTGAAAAACCTATTCACCCCCCCTCTAGGTGATAAGTTGACACCCAATAAACAATACTATTCAACATGATCGAACAAAACATGTCAAAATTAATGGACACTTTATCAAGGATCACCTTGAAAAAGTCGATGTTTCCACACCTTTAAAGACAATATTACCAGGCTGGGAATGTTCGTCATATACTCCATCTTGAAGGGGAGAGTTGAATTAAATCATTTGCAACATATTGTAAAAGGCCACTATAAAAGGCCCATTTATTTCTATTTTTGTTTGGGTCTACTTTCTTTGTGTATATATGGGGCTCCTTGAAATGAATATAATCTCATTATTTCTGCATGATTGTGCATATATTCATTAGAGTTCCATTAGTACATATTCATACCACCACCTTCTCTTTATCTTGCATCCGAAAACTAATTAGATTTCTAAAACAAAAAATTTTTGGACAGAGAAGAATGGAGAAAGTGCAACTTGAGTTCAAATCAAGCCTGGAGCCTGTAGAATCAACTCAGTGAAGTGGACAATGTGATCTAACATATATCATGTGAATATGTGATGACTTAAAAGTTAGATGTTTAATTAATGTAATGATCGTAAAAGATATGGCATGGGTGGTTCTTGACTATTTGATACGAACATATGTTAGTTTTAGCAAAAGTAGTCATTCTTGTGATTGAATTCATTATTGCAAAATGAGAAATATCAGTTTTGATGTCCACACAGGACAGGAGCTTTCTTTATTAATATTATAGATTTAAATCTCACTGTTCCAGTGAAAATCTACTGGAAACAACAACAACAACAGAACCCATATAGTCCCCATTAATATTATCTTGCATCCGAAAACTAATTAGATTTCTAAAACAAAAAATTTTTGGACAGAGAAGAATGGAGAAAGTGCAACTTGAGTTCAAATCAAGCCTGGAGCCTGTAGAATCAACTCAGTGAAGTGGACAATGTGATCTAACATATATCATGTGAATATGTGATGACTTAAAAGTTAGATGTTTAATTAATGTAATGATCGTAAAAGATATGGCATGGGTGGTTCTTGACTATTTGATACGAACATATGTTAGTTTTAGCAAAAGTAGTCATTCTTGTGATTGAATTCATTATTGCAAAATGAGAAATATCAGTTTTGATGTCCACACAGGACAGGAGCTTTCTTTATTAATATTATAGATTTAAATCTCACTGTTCCAGTTTGAAAATCTACTGGAAAATTTGCTAATATTACTAAAAGAGGAGAAAAAACTGGAGGCACTTTTTATTCAAACTTCACGTGCAGATAATGCAAAATCAATAAAGAGTGATGTAGAGGATGGAAATATTCCAGCGCAGGCTTTTAAATTTCGTGAACTAGCTACAGCTACCAAAAATTTCAGACCTGACTGCCTCTTAGGTGAAGGAGGTTTTGGAAGAGTTTATAAAGGATACTTTCAGAGTACTGGACAGGTAATGGAACTTCGCAACTTGCTCTGTCAGTTTGATTTTTACATTTCTTCCTCTCACGTGCTCTCTAATCATCAGAATTACTCATTAATTTTTTTTCTAAAACTAATCTTTACAGGTTGTAGCTGTTAAACAACTAGATAGGAATGGCCTGCTGGGAAACAGAGAGTTTACAGAGGAAGTTCAAAGACTCAGTATTCTTCACCATCCAAATCTTGTTAATATTATTGGGTACTGCGCAGATGGTGAACAAAGGCTTCTAGTATATGAGTTTATGCCTTTGGGTTCTTTAGAAAACCATCTGCTTGGTATGTTGACAACACAGATGAATGCAATAAATATCTTTCATAGGAAGAATTTTTTAAAATTTTAACCGGGATAGTTATGAAAACTCCCCTTTTAACTTTGCATAATTATAGGGAGCTCCCCTCCATCTTTCAAAATTACCAAAACCTCCCCTCAATGTTTACATTGTTAACATACATGTACAAAAAGAAAGTCCTTGGAAGACTACTACAGGGTGTTTTATGCACATGTACGTTAGCAATGCATACATAGAGGGGAGGTTTTTGTAATTTTGAAAGATAAGGGGAAGTCCATGTAATCATGCAATATTGGAGGGGAGGTCTCTAAGACCCAATATTAATCTTAGTGACTATGCTGAAACAAAAATGACCATATGCAGATCTCACCTCCGACAAGAAACCTTTGGATTGGTACACTCGAATGAAGATAGCTCTGGGTGTTGCTCAGGGACTGGAATATCTCCATGAAAAGGCCAATCCTCCGGTGATCTTTCGGGACCTTAAATCATCAAGCATCTTGCTTGATGAATATTACAACGCAAAAATATCTGATTTTGGCCTTGCAAGACTTGGCGCTGGGGGAGATAAATTCAATGGGGTTTCTTATGAGATGGGCACTTATGGATATTGCTCCCCTGAATATGCCAGAAATGATGAGCTTTCAATCAGATCGGATGTGTACAGTTTTGGAGTTATTCTTCTAGAACTAGTTACTGGGAGGAGAGTCATCGACACGACCCGTCAGACAAATGACCAGAATTTGGTTGTTTGGGTAAGTAACATCATATTTCTTGTTTAAAACAATTCTATTAGTAGTACTTTCTCTTTGCAAATATAATGTGGACATTGAACTATGGGCATGTAAAATTATTTGCATTCCAAGTTACTATATTTGATTCAAAGCAAAGTAGATTCTCTTAATTCATATCATATTGTGGAAGAGCAGGGAAGGGAAGTGATGAATGTTGTGGATTTTCCTAACTGTGGTTTGGTTGTTGAGATGTGATGGAACTGAGTGTAAATGAATAACCAAGGATGTAAAGCGGATGGAGAGATAGACCGAGAGATGGATGAGTGCCTCATGGAGGGAGGCAAAGGGTAAGGAGAAATTACACAATAACATGACAAGGAGAAATGAATCGATCTGATGACCATCACAAGTTTGCATGCTTTGAATTCACAATAAAATATCATCAAACTTAGTTACTTTGAGTATGAGAGTCTGGAATGGACGAAGGTGTCGAGGAGGTGCATAATGAAGAAGCCAAAGTCACACACACAAAGATCTGAGGTACATGCTTAAGTGGTTTGATCCAAAGATCAATGTCCACTATGTGAAAACAATGAGATATGATTTTATTCTAACACTCCCCCTCAAGTTGGGCGGGAGATATCAATCATGCCCAACTTGTTCACAATCTTGCTAAATATGTTCCCACTCAGTCCTTTGGTGAGAATATCCGCTAGCTGCCTGTTGGAGGGCACAAAGGGAGTACACACAATTCTTCTTAAAATGTTTTCCTTGATAAAGTGCCGATCCACCTCAATGTGTTTCGTCCGGTCATGTTGAACGGGATTGTGTGTGATACTGATGGCTGACTTGTTGTCACAATACAGCCGGATGGGTCCTTCCACAAGACCAAGATCCCTCAGTAAAGCCCGAAGCCATAAACCTTCACAGACCACCTGGGCCATAGCTCTAAACTCAGCCTCAGCACTGGATCGCGCCACAACTTGTTGCTTCTTGCTCCTCCAGGTAACAAGGTTGCCTCCAACAAGAGAGCAGTGTCCAGAAGTAGATCGCCGATCGTCAACAGACCCGGCCCAATCGGCATCAGTATAGACTTCAATCTTTAGATCAGTATTTTGAGCAAACAGGATACCTCTTCCTGGTGAAGACTTGAGGTACCGTAGAATCCTGTGTGCAGCATCCATATGTTGGGTCTTAGGAGCGTGCATGTACTGGCTCACCACACTCACCGCATATGAGATATTTGGGCGAGTATGAGACAGATATATCAACCTCCCCACTAATCTCTGGAATCCTGAGATATCTTCAATATCCCCTCCATCATCACGCCCCAGTCGGTGATTTGCTTCAATCGGAGTGTCAGCTGGTCTGCATCCGCTCATCCCCATTTTCTCAAGAAGATCTAATGTGTATTTCCGCTGAGAGACAAATATCCCATGCTTAGATCTAGCAACTTCAATTCCCAAGAATTACCTGAGTTTTTCCAGGTCCTTGACCTCAAACTCTCTAGCTAGCTTTGCCTTCAAACTCTCAATTTCCTCCACATCATCACCTATTATGACAATATCATCAACATACACAATGAGGACAGTAATTTTCCCAAGCCTATGTTTGATGAACAGCGTATGATCTGCGTTGCTCTGACTATATCCAAACGACACCATAACCTTGTGGAAGCGGCCAAACCATGCTCTCGGGGACTGCTTCAGCCCATATAGAGCCTTTTACACTCTGCATACTTTTCCTGTAGCATTAACTGGAGTAAGACCTGGAGGGAGAGACATATAGACCTCCTCTTCCAAGTCACCATGGAGAAAGGCATTCTTCACATCCAGCTGCAACAGGTCCCAATTTTTGCAAACAACAACGGATAGTAAGACCTTGACTGTATTCATCTTGGCCACCGGGGCAAACGTCTCCTGATAGTCGATGTCATGGGTTTGTGTATAACCCCTTGCAACCAACCTCGCTTTACATCTCTCAACAATCCCTTGGGGGTTCTGTTTCACCGAGAACACCCACTTGCACCCAACAAGTTTTTTCCCGTGGGGAAGAGGAACTAAATCCCAAGTATGGTTCTTCTCCAGAGCCTTCATTTCCTCAACCATCGCCTCACGCCACATAGGGACCTCAAGAGCCTGCTGCCACGATATAGGTATGGAAGACGCAGCAAGGGAAGAGACAAAGGTCTTGTAGGAGGTAGAAAGAGAATCATAAGATACATAATTTGATAGAGGATGACGAGTACAAGACCGTATACCTTTTCGAATGGCAATTGGAGGATCAGAAGGCCCTGAGTCAGGATTCACTGACTGTTCTGGTAGCATAGCTGGATCTTGTGTGATGTCCTCTTTACACGCCGAGTATATACCTGCAAGGGCGGAGGTGAAGGTATGTAGGGTGGATGAGGCGTAGGAGAGGAACTCACCTCCACCAGTATAGGAGGACTCACTTCCATTGGAGTCTCCCCCTGAAGTGAGGGATACGATGGAGGTATAGGTAGAGGAACAAAGGGGACACCCGAAGGGGGGGATACGGTGGTGGAGTTGGCATCAGTCGGAGGGTAATAGGACTCGGATTCACGGAATGTGACATCCATACTGACAAACACTTTCCTGGTAGGTGGGTGAAAACACTTGTACCCCTTTTGCGTCGGTGAGTAACCAATAAAGACACTTGAGAGCACGAGGATCAAGTTTGGATGGGCGAGGGTGGTGTATATGAACAAAGTAAACACAACCAAACACCCTAGAGGGAAGCCGGGTAGGGGGTACATGGAGAGTAGCAAGGGGGGTAGAATTCCCAAGGACACGTGTGTGCATACGATTGATGAGGTATGCAATAGTAAGAATAGCATCGCCCCAATAAAATTTTGGGAGATGCATGGTGGACAATAGACACCGAGCAACCTCCAGGAGATGACGATTTTTCCGCTCAGCAACACCATTTTGTGCTGGGGAATAGGCACAGGTAGTCTGGTGGAGAATGCCGTGATCAGCAAGATAGTGCTCAAACTGCGAATCAATGTATTCGCGGCCATTATCACCACTAAGTATTTTAATTGTGGATTGAAATTGGGTGGAGATCATATTATGAAATCGGCGAAAAATAGAAAAAACATCACTTTTGTGACGCATCAAATACAACCATGTAGTACGAGAGAAGCAATCAATGAACGTAACAAACCACACACAACCAGAAATGGAAGGGAACTAACATGGACCCCAGACATCCGTATGAATAATAGCAAAAGGAATAGAACTAGGTAACGAAACATGCTTAAATGAAGTACGAATATGTTTGTTTAAACTACAGACATCACACACAAAAGTCTCAAAAATAGCAGTAGGCATAGTAGGAAACAACAACTTCATAACAGGGATAGAGGGGTGTCCTAGGCGACAATGCCAGGAGTACAGAGGATGGACAGTGCTGGAATGGAGAGCGAGAGTAGGTGGAGGTGCGCCAGAGTCGAGCACATAGAGACCGTTCACCATGCTACCGGAGCCAATCACCTTCCCTGTCGTCAGGTCCTTAAAATCACAAGAAGACGGAAGAAAGGTCACAGAGCAATGCATGAAGTTAGTTAAGTGACTGATTGAAAGAAGGTTACGAGTAAAGGTGGTAACATGGAGAACAGAGGACAAGGTAAGAGAGGAGCAGGGGATGGTGCCCTTCCCGGCAATAGAGGAAAGGGAACCATCGGCAATGCTCACCTTGTCACGCCCAGAGAGAGGAGTATAGGAAACAAAACCTGTAGAGGACCCGGTCATATGATCCGTGGCCCCAGAGTCAATGTCCCATTGAGTGGAGGGAGGAGAAACAACAGAATGGGCACCTGGCAGTCCCGTGTGAGCGTAGGAGGAAGAGGCAGAAGGCTCCGCAGAAAGGCCCTGCATCATGCGTCAGAGAGCCAACATTTCGTCTGCAGTAAAGCCACCAAGAGTGGCAGAGGCATCAGTAACAGAGTAGCCCTGAGAGATATCGACAGCAACATCAGTAAGATGGGCCGCACGTGGAGCAGCATGACGACCGGAGAAGCGTCCAGAACCACGACCACCACGAGGTGGAGCACCCCCTCATGGGGTAGGGAACCCATGGAGCCGGAAGCAGGTATCCCGAGTGTGGCGACTCTTACCACAATAATCACATAGGAGATGATCCTTATCAGAACTCTTCGACTTGGGGTCCCGTGATGGACGCATACCAAGAAGAGAGGGGGTAGAAGCGACAAGGCCAGAGCTCTCCGACACAGAGTCAGGAAGGAGACTCTGACGACGATCAAATTCCTGCTGCACTAAACTGTAGACCTCAGGAAGAGAAGGTATCTGCGGGCGTCCCAGAATATGAACACTGATCTGATCGAAGTCGCGGTGCAATCCATGAAGAAATTCAAATATGTGATTGCGGTCATCCCTGGCTCTAACCATTGCCGCATCAATAGGGATAGCAAAGACAAGAGGATCAAAATGATCATACTCTTGGTAAAGCTGCGTGAACTCCAAGTAGTATGCTGAAGGAGGACGATCACCCTGCCTGAGTAAACAGATTTTGCGGCGCAACTGGAAGATTTGAGCAGCATTGCCACGGAGAGAGTAAGTAGACTCCGCACGACGCCAAATATCAGTAGCATTGTCCAGAAATAGATAATTGCGGGCAATGGACTCCTGCATTGAATTAGTGAGCCAGGACATCACTAAGGAATTCTCTGATTCCCATTGCAGCCATTCAGGAGAATTCCTATCCGGTTCCTTCATTTGGCCTATGACATAGCCAAAGAGACGCCGACTTTTGAGGGCAAGCGTGATAGATCGGGACCATGAGAGGTAATTAAATTCATCAAGGCGAATGGTAGTGATTTGAGAGGTATTGTGATCCGTGGTTCCACGGTAGAAAACCGGCGGAGGAGCACCACCGGAAACGGGAGACGGAGTAACTCCGGTAGAGATAGCGGGAGAGTCCGCGCCGCTAGATCCCATGGCTTAGGAATAGAAATCCGGAGAACACCCAAGGGGTAGGGCATCACGAGGTGGATGGTAAGGGAGAAAGAATCCACCCATAATACTCCATCATGAAGGGAAGACGGCGCCGGAGAAGGCAGGACTTACTGCATGATGCACCAGCGCCGGAACAGGAGAAGAACCGGTAGAGAAGAGGGCGGACGCGGAACTGGAGTCGGCGAAGTGGCGGATGCGGAACTGGAGTCGCGGACGGAAGTCGAAGCGAACGGGAGTCGGCGAAGCGGGTCGGCGAAGCGGAACGGGAGTCGGGATGAGCGAGCGACGAAGCGGAGTCGGCAGAAGCGGAGTCGCAGTTGGGGACGGCGAGCGACGACGGCGTGCGTGCGAACGACGGGATTAGGTCACGCGGGATCGGCCGCCTCTGATACCATGTTGAGATGGAAAAAACATAACATTTCAATAATAGGCCCTCTATATATAGAGGGGTTACAATACTTACAAAACCAAATAACAATAATATTCTAACACTATTGATGGAGAGAACAATACTACATAATAGAGACGCATCAGTTCCTTATGAGTCTGTCACTAGTCTTTGTTACAATCAATGCTTTTACCATTCAGTTATCCTAGACTCAATAACCTACCTTCTCTACGGTGGTAATATGTTATCTACTTGTTTGATCAGTTGACCGTTGAAGGAGCCGCTGCCTTCCGTACGCACAACAACTGTCATATAACTGTTGCCGCCATGCTTGAATACTATTGTTTGAATATTGTAACTGTTGCTGCCTTGTTGATTGTCTTTAACTGCTGCGTGTTTGAATTGTTGATTCGTCATATATACCTCTGTGAACCATGTACTATCTATGAATGGAATTGTGTTTGTTGAACCTCTGTTCAACTCATCTTTATCCTGACTTCTCCTTCAGGTTTTCTTTCCCTGATTCGTCATAAAACAAAAGAGTGATGTTTTAACTGCTTAATACTTTTTCACAAAATAGTGGACACTCAATTTGGCAATAAGATTCCTGTCCTTTGTAGTGACAATTTGGTGTGTGTGGGTGTGGGTGTGGGTGGGGTGGGGGGGGGGGGGGGGGGGGGGGGACTACGACCTTGATGTTTTTGAGACTTATTATTGATTATGGTATCTTGCATCAAACGACATGCATTCATACTTCCACCCAAAACGGTGTTGCTGAACGAAAAATGAACACCTACGCGAAATCTCCCAATGCCTCCTCATTACAATGAATCTCCCCAAATCCTATTGGGGCGAAGCGGTCCTCGCTGCGGTTTACCTCATTAACCGTCTTGCCTCCAATACCTTACAATATTCCTCCCATATCGCTCGTTTGTCCACCAAATGCGTCGTCCACACATCTCATATTCCTCCTCGTGTGTTCGGATATGTCTGCTTTGTCCGCATTCATCAACACAATTGTGATAAATTGGATGATCGTTTCCATAAATGTGTCTTCATTGGCTACTCCGCTACAAAAGGTTATCGTCGTTATCATCCTTCCTCTCGACGTTTCTTTTGTACCATAGATGTGACTTTTTGTGAAGGGGAACAATTCTTTGGCTCTCGTCAGAGGGAGAAACAATGATGTTGACGTCTCCAATATTCTCCTTCCAATTGTGGCATCGTATCCTCCTCCCCCTACTTCCCTAACTACCACGTCCACTCATGTCCCCTCCTCAACTTCTATTGTAAGGAGGCTTATTCCCCTCTTCAAAAATAATGACATAGTCAAGCTAGGAGATCAAAACCTTTATAAGGGAGGCTCAGTAGATGGATATTGCCCATAGTTTCAGATGATCTACACTACCTCAGTAGATGGATATTGCCTCAGGCTTCCTGCTAATCTATATGGCCTGCTAATCTATATGTTGGGTCCAGTGTTCCTTCACTTGACCCATGACGTCTTTGCTATCTAATTAAGGCTGCGTTTGGCCCCCCGTTTCCTCCATTTCGGTCCAAACGAAATGAAATTTTAGTGTTTGGCGCTGTTTAGAATTTTCGTTTTGGCTCCGTTTCCGTTTCAAACCTGAATGATTAGACCCTTTTCAACTGGACCGGAGAGGCTCCAGTCCCCCTTTTCAACTGGCCCGTTTTAAAATTGGAACGAAGCAAACTGCGCCGGTCCCCCAAATGCAGCCTAAAAGGAAAAAAATAGCACCTTTTCCATAAGTTCGAGCTTATGGACTAGTTGGATAGGCGCTTGATCCTTCACTATGCAAAACGATCCATGGAATGATGTGCAGAGAAGTTGATTGAGATTACATCAAAAGACCATTAGAAATGACATTCTAGATCTCTAGAGTGGATGCCAAATGATAACCTAAATATATGGCATGATCAGCCATCTTAATTACAATGCTTAGCCCTTTGCTTTTTTAAATAGTGATAGTCAATTTTTTGCGATCTAATTTTCTATAATAATGAAAAACAGGACAAACGGTTTCCCCTTGGCAATAAGAACGATGCCATGAATATGATACCTTAAACCTATATAGCTTGCCTTATCACGAGAGATTATTGCAAAATTAGGTAATCAACTTAATTTTCTGTGGGCAAATGCAAGAATTTGAACCCCATGTTAAGTAAAACAATCGTTCTACAAAATTTTGCTCACAAGAGGATTGCTTTTTAAAAAATTTATATTGTAGATTTATATTATCAAATAAGTTTCACAAACGGCTGTTTATTGTTTTTTTCCCGATGGTTCATTTTTTTCAATTTATGATAAAAATACGATTGTTTTGCCCATGAAAAATCAAATAGGATTTACATTGTTAATTCTTCTCACAAGCATGCGGCCGAATAGGATTTCTTGTAAACAAAATGTATGCAGCCAAATAAGATTACTGTACACTGCAATTCATTTGCCAGAAAGCTATTTTTGCAGCACCGATAACTCTCGTTCTTGCTATTTCACTAAAGAAATCCATGTTCATGATTTCCATGACAGGCGCAACCCATGTTCAAAGATCAGAAGAGATTCCCAGAACTCGTTGATCCACTTCTGGAAGGGGCATATCCAGCAATCGGCCTGAACCAAACCGTCGGTGTGGCTGCCATGTGCCTCCAAGAAGAAGCCCAGGTTCGTCCTCTCATGGCCGATATCGTCATGACTCTCAGCTTCCTCATCGAAGGTCCGCCTCTTTCCCACCCCTCCGCAACTCTTTCCCCCACCGCCAGCCCGCCATTACGCGAAGAAAAGCCTCAGTACCATCCTCCCGCCCAGGCCACTCCACCATTTTCAGAGACCACCGACGCAATCCATTCTCACTCAAAAAACTTCGAAGATTTGCGAGAAGACGGCCGTACGTCAAGCTCAGGGCACAGCAAGCAGTACTCTTCAAGTAGTAGCTCTTCTTCGATGCATTCGACGGACAGTGATGGATCTTCTCATGGGAGTCATTGTTCCAGCCCTAATTCTCACATTAGAAGCTCAAGGGGTGGATCGATTACGAGCGAGGGATATCGCCATGAATGCGCTGATCAGCACTTTCAACATACAGCCAGCGCAGATCTAGAAAGTAGTCAGCACAACTTGCTGCTTACTTCGAGTTCTTCTTTGGATTCATAGCCACTGAGGAATTTGCCTGCTGATTGATGTACTCTGAACAGAGGTCATTCTTTTGTCACATGAGTTTTTGCTGCGTGCATACTTCTGCTTGAAGAGAGTGGTAGTGTTGAAGATTGATTTTGTTTCTTGTATAGATGTATTTTGAATAAGTTTTTACAAGAATTTTTTAGCATTGTAGTCCACCATAAAGCTTCAAAAGAATTGCATCTATTGTCAATTATACTACTGCTGGTATATTTGTTGAATATATTTTATTGTGCCATTATTGTTCTGTTTGACTTGGCTATAGTTTTGGCAGTGTCAACAATGTGAAATTGTGATGTAGAAATGAATACAGTAGAGAGAGAATTAATGAAATTACTTGGAGGATTTGCATTCACAATGCTATTTGTAATAAAGAAACATTTTAATTTATTTGAGACATCATTTCTTAATAATTTATTAATATTATTTAATACAACAACAACAACACTCAAGCTTTTATCCCACTATAGTGGGGTCGGCTATACCTATATGGATTCTTTGTCGCCATTGCGCTCTATCTTTAATCATAGCCTCACTAATGCCCAAGTACATCATATCTTTCCTTATAGTTTCATTCCATGTTTTTTTGGTCTACCCCTCCGTTTAACATGTCTAGTGACTAAACTCTCACAACGTCTAACATGTGCCTCTAATGGTCTCCTATGTACATGTCCGAACCATCTTAATCGAGTTTCTCACATCTTCTCTACAATTGGTGCCACTCCTGTCTTATCCCTGATACATTCATTCCTAATTTTATCCAGTCTCGTGTGACCACACATCCACCTAAGCATTCTCATCTTCGCAATTCTCATTTTTTGCTCATGTACGCCATTCACTGCCCAACACTCAGAACCGTAGAACATTGTTGGCCTAATTGCAGTACGATAAAACTTGCCTTTAAGTTTTAATGGTACTTTACGAGCACATAAGATTTCAGACCCTCCTCTCCACTTCAACCAACCTGCTTGGATTCTATGTCTCACATATTTATCTACACCTCCATTTTTTGAATTATCGATCCCAGATATTTAAAGCCTCTCTTTCGTCTGGTTATAAATTGAACACGATTTTATACCCTAGTGAGCGATCTCCTTTTGTGAATCTGAGAGGGCGACGGAAGAGTTCTGGAGTGCGACAGAAGAGTTCCGATCGGCTATCCCTGCACCCCGACGCCGCTGCCGCCTCTCCCTGACGTCGGCCCTAGCAGTTCGTGGGAGACGTAGAGGACTCTTCTTCTCCGACCTGGTTCTTGTGCGACAAGAAGGTAGGGTTCTCCTTTCGCTCGTGTGGACTCCCGTAGAGGCGCCGATCCATTTCTGCGCTTGAGACTCAACAACCATTCTTTGGGATTTCTGTTGTGGAGCACCTCGGTTGAGTATTGACTCAATCCCCTTCAGGTATTGCAATGTGTTGCTTTTCTTATTTCTTGATTCATGAAATCGTAAGATCCGAAACTCTTTTGGGTTGTTCTTGTTTTGTTTCTTCCGTTGCCCATATTTGATGTGCTATTGTCATTTCGAATGGTATATAGAAAACCCAACAGTGGTATCAGAGCCAGGTTGTGATCTAATGCGTGTAAATCAGAAATTTAGAAGTGTTCTAAATGTTTGGATTTCTTCCTGGGTGTTTGGATTCCGATGAAGTGTTCTAAATTAGAACCCCGCCAGGAACGCATGTGATTGCGTTGCGATTTCATTGTTTCAGAAATTGTTTCTCCTTTGCAGTAACCGTCCCTCAAAATGGTTTATGAAACCAGATGCCTTAGATTTTGAATCTAACATTGAGAGACGAGCTAGTCTACTACATAAGTGGAGTTGTTTTGCTTGTATCCAATGCATGTAAATCTGGAGATTTAGAAGTGTTCTAAGTGTTCGGATTTAGCCCCTCTTATCAAAGTGTTGATATTAAGGGTTATCAATTTGAATAAAATAGTGGGAGCTTTTAATAAAAGTCCTTATTAAATGAAAAGTATTTTGAAATACAGTACTAAAATCTATTTTGCAAAATTCCTTGTAGAATATCCATGGCAAGTGGATCTCACTCCACCTTGTCCCTAAGAGCCATCCTTGATAAGGATAAGCTCAATGGGACGAACTTTCTTGACTTGTATAGAAACCTGAGAATTATTCTCAGGCAAGAGCGCAAGCTCTATGTCTTGGAAGGGGAAGCCCCTACAAAGCCGACTGGGAATGCTCCACGAGCAGATAAAGATGCTTACAAGAAGTATCAAGATGATACCCTGGATGTGGAATGCCTCATGATTGCTACCATGTCCTCTGAGCTTCAGAAGCAGCACAAGAGCATGCGTGGTTATGAGATAATCGAGTACCTCAAGAAAATGTTCGAGGGGCAAGCTCGACAAGAGAGGTTTGACATATCCAAGGCATTATTTCAGTGTAAGATGGGAGCTCGAGACTCAGTAGGGACTCACGTACTCAAGATGATTGGGTATATAGAGAACCTTGAAAGACTGGGTTTTCCCTTGGGCCAAGAGTTGGCCACAGATCTGATCCTGCAATCATTGTCGGACGGTTATGAGCAGTTCGTCTTGAACTATAACATGAATGAAATAGACAAGACACTGCCCGAGCTCCTAGGCATGTTGAGAACTGCCAAAAATAATATGAAGAAGGTCAAGCCTGCTAGCCCCATACTGATGGTGCATAAAGGCAAGGGCAAGGGCAAGGTATTGAAGAGGACAAGGATAGGATCTAAGACTCATCTTGATCCCAAATCTTCTGCACTGAAATTGAAAGGTCTGGCGAAAGAAGGAAAGTGCCACCACTGCGGTAAGACAGGGCATTAGAGGCGGAACTGTCCCCTCTATATTGAGGATCTGCAAAAGAAGAAGGGAAGTGTGACTTCCACTTCAGGTATTTACGTTATAGAGATAATCCTTTCTGCTCCTTCATCTTGGGTATTGGATACCAGATGCGGTTCTTACATTTGTACAAATGTGCAGGAACTGAGAAGGAGAAGAGTGATGGGTAAAGGGGAGGTAGACCTGCCCGTCAGAAATGGAGCAAGAGTTGCTGCAGTTACCGTTGATGTCTATCGTCTTTCTTTGCCCACTGAGCTTGTAATAGAACTAGATAATTGTTATTTTGTTTCAGCCATAACTAGAAACATTATATCCATTTCATGTCTTGACATGAAAGGTTTTTCGTTTATAATTAAGAACAATTGTTGTTCGATCTTTATGAATGATATTTGTTATGGTGTAGCCCAATTGTGTAATGGTTTATATGTTTTGAACTTAGACCATCCGATCTATAATGTAGAAAATACTAAAAGAATAAAAACAAATGACTCGAATCCTACAATGTTTTTGAACTGAGAAGGAGAAGAGTGATGGGTAAAGGGGAGGTAGACCTGCCCGTCAGAAATGGAGCAAGAGTTGCTGCAGTTGCCGTTGATGTTTATCGTCTTTCTTTGCCCACTGAGCTTGTAATAGAACTAGATAATTGTTATTTTGTTTCAGCCATAACTAGAAACATTATATCCATTTCATGTCTTGACATGAAAGGTTTTTCGTTTATAATTAAGAACAATTGTTGTTCGATCTTTATGAATGATATTTGTTATGGTGTAGCCCAATTGTGTAATGGTTTATATGTTTTGAACTTAGACCATCCGATCTATAATGTAGAAAATACTAAAAGAATAAAAACAAATGACTCGAATCCTACATATCTCTAGCATTGTCATTTAGGCCATATAAATGAGAAACACATATCCAAGCTCCATAAAGATGGACTATTGGAATCATTTGATTATGAATCATTTGAGAGATGCGAGTCATTTTATTAGGCAAGATGACGAAATCTCCTTTCACTAGTTGTAGTGAAAGGGCTGATGATCTCTTGGGTATAATGCATAGTGATGTATGCGGACCCATGAGTTCTATGGCTAGAGGTGGGTTCTACTACTTCGTTACATTTACTAATGATTTCAGTAGATACAGATATGTATATCTTATGAAGTGTAAATCTGTAACCTTTGAAAAGTTCAAAGAGTTTAAGAATGAAGTAAAACCAACTGGGAAAAAGATAAAAGCACTCCGATCTGATCGAGGTGGCGAATATCTGAGTCATGAGTTTCGTGATCATCTGAAAGAGTGTGGTATTGTATCACAGCTCACTCCACCTAGAACACCACAACATAATGGTGTTTCTGATAGGAAGAATCGTACCATATTAGACATGGTGCGATCGATGATGAGTAATGCGGATTTGCCCATTTCCTTTTGGGGTTTTGCTTTAGAGACTGCTACTTTCACACTAAATCGAGTTCCGACAAAGACGGTTCAAAAGACACCATATGAGATATGGACTAGGAAGCGTCCTAGTATGTCGTTCATTAAGATTTGGGTATGTGAGACATACGTACGACGTCAAATGCCTGACAAACTGGAACCCAAATCAGATAAGTGTTATCTTGTGGTATATCCTAAGAAAACCAAAAGGTATTACTTCTACCTGCGATCTGAGGGCAAAGTGTTTGTCTGGAGAAAGAGTTTCTGTCAAAAGAAAACATCAGGGTAGAACTTGAAGAAGTTCAAGATCCACAAACAATGATTGAACCAGAATTGGATCCTGAGCAAGGACTACAAGAAGTTGTAGCTAGAGAACCTGCTCAAGAAACACAAGTCCTACGTAGATCTGGTAGACCAAGATTTGAGCCTGAGAGATATGGATTTCTCATGTCTCAGATATGTATTGTGTTGCTTATGGATCATGATGATGAGCCTGCAACCTACCAAGATGCTATGAATGGACCAGACTCTGAGAAGTGGCTTGAGGTCATGAATTCTGAAATGGACTCCATGTATGCAAACCAAGTTTGGTCCTTGGTAGAACCACCTGAAGGGGTACGACCAATATGGTTCAAGTGGGTCTTCAAGAAGAAGACCAACATGGATGGGAATGTACAGACATTCAAAGGTCGGCTGGTGGCTAATGGTTTCCAGCAAATTCATGGTGTTGACTATGACGAGACCTTTTCCCCTGTTGCCATGGTCAAGTCCATCAGAATTCTACTTGCTATTGCTGCGTATTATGACTACGAGATCTAGCAAATGGATGTCAAAACGGCTTTCCTTAATAGAAACCTCCTTGATGAAGTGTATGTGACACAACCCGAGGGTTTTGTATCTCCAAGTGAAGCCACTAAAATATGCATGTTGAATCGATCCATTTATGAATTGAAATAAGCTTCTCGAAGTTGGAATCTGCGTTTTGATGAGAAAATCAAAGAGTTTGGTTTCATCAAGAACGAGGATGAGCCTTGTGTTTACAAGAGGATTAATGGGAGCATTGTTGTTGTTTTCCTGATATTATATGTAGATGATATACTGCTGATCGGGAATGACATTCCGACCCTGCAAGCTATTAAGAACATGCTAGAGGACTGCTTTTCTATTAAGGACTTGGGTGAAACGACTTATATACTTGGTATAAAGATCTATAGAGATAGATCGAAGAAGTTGTTGGGTTTGACCCAGAGTACATACATTGAGAAGGTGTTGAAATGGTTCAACATGCTTGAGTCCAAGAAGGGATTCTTACCCATGTCACATGGTTTGAGTCTCTCTAAGGACCAGTGTCCTAAATCTTTGGAAGATAAGGACCACATGAAGTTGATTCCATATGCTTCGACAATTGGATCAATCATATTATGTACTCGACCCGATGTCTCATATGCTTTGAGCATGACAAGCATGTATCAGTCTGATCCTGGTGATGGTCACTAGATAGCTATCAAGAATATGCTAAAGTACTTGAAAAGGATGAAGGATGTATTCTTGGTGAATGATGGAGAGGAAGAGATCGTTGTAAAGGGTTACACGGATGCTATCTTCCAGACTGATAAGGATGATTCAAAGTCCTAATCAGGTTTTATATTTTGCCTAAATGGAGGATCTGTAAGCTGGAAGAGTTCCAAGCAAGAGACATTTACTGATTATACGACTGAGGCTGATTATATCGTTGCTGCCAATGCGGCGAAGGAGGCTGTGTGGATTAGGAAATTCATCAGCGAGCTTGGTGTAGTTCCTAGCATTGTTGATCCCGTATTTCTCTACTGTGACAACAACGGTGTTATTGCACAAGCTAAGGAACCTAGATCTCATCAGCGCTCCAAGCACATGCTTTGATAGTTTCATCTTATACGAGAGATTGTCGATCGAGGAGATGTGAGCATATGCAGAGTACCAACTGAAGAAAACATAGCGGATCCACTAACAAAGCCTCTTGTGCAAAAGAAGCATGATGGTCATGTTAGATCAATGAGTATTAGATACCTGAATGATCATCTTTAGTGGGAGCCTTGTGGATTGTATGTTTGTTGGTTGTTTATTCATTTGATGAATTATGATATGTACTATGTTTTCATTTTACATTTATGGCAAGTTCTTATTGTTATGTCAATAGTTTCTATTTGATAGATTAATTAGCATAATAGATGCCCTTAGAATGTCTGCTTCTATAGGAATTCAAGTGCGTGACTTGAATGTGAGGGCCTATCTATAACAAGAAGCTTCATTCTTAAATGGTCCCTAGTCGGAGTATCATCTTAGAAGTTGAAGGGCAATGATGGTACATTAAGACTAGCATGTGCGTTGATTGATGACTGGTTCTCACAGGTCATGATATTGTGATATCAAGTCATCACATGAGTACTTGTTAGTGAACAAGTTGTACTGGACAAACCCACCTTGAGACTACTTTGTGAATTATTATATGAACGTGTCACAAGTAGGTCTCAACTGACAATGTTATTTGTAGTTCTTTGACCTGAAGTCACAACATTCATCAAGTGAGAAAGAGCATACTTTGATGCCATCTAAAGTCTTCCTTGAGAAAGGTTGATAATAAGGGTGGTTATTGAGTATGTTACGATTTATTTGGGTGTTTGTGTGTGGACATATATGAGATTTGTCCTCCTTTATGACAGAAGTTACATCCATGGGCCCCTTGATGGAATGAGACCGAGAAATGCATGGCCATGCTGGGTTGAGCCAATATGTGATTTTGAGTTTACCACTCTCTCAAGGTCTATTCTAGATCAGGAAACTAGGATTGAACAATTATGAGGGTGACACGGTCCATGCCTCTAGTTCTATCCGGATATAAGGGACAAATGGACCTGACAACACTGGTACATTGGTCAAGACAGGCTTGTTGAGTTATGAACTCTTATCACTAGGGTAGCAATGATGTATTGCTTGATGCCGCTCATTATTTGTGAGACTTTTGTTTGATAAGTTCAAGATCAAGTGGGAGACTGTTGGTGTTTCCAAGGTGATCTGGAAGTGATCAAGCATTTAGTCTCACTGCCAACACGATATGAGCCTATGGGGTCACACAGAAGAGTGTTTGGAGAAGTTGGAGGAAGAATTGTGTTGTCCTTACTCATATTGGATATGAGTAAAAGACCAATTCTACAACTTATTAGAGTTGGGTCGAGTCAACTAAATGCTCCACAGGTATTGTGAATATTATATGGAGCATGTTACAAAGTCTTCGAGATGAGTCGTAGAGAATGTCTCGACGACTCTTACCTCAGTTCATCGAATATATGAATCTACGTTGACTCGACGAATCCATGTTGACTTGACGAATTAAAAGTTGATTCAACGAATCCATGTTTGACTCGATGAATTCGACAAACTCATTCACTCGACGAATTGAGTTGTACTCGACGAGAAGTGAAAGGTTCACTCGACGAATTGAGTTATACTCGACGAATTTCTTCAGTGAAAGGTTCACTGGACAAAATATGTTTTACCCGACGAATTCAGTTTATTACTCGACGAATTTCTTCAGTGAAAGGTTCACTTGACGAATTCTGTGTTTACTCCAATATAAGTCGTGGGTGTACGGATAGCCTCTCTTTCGCCTGGGTATAAATAGAACATGATTTTATACCCTAGTGAGCGACCTCCATTTGCGAATCTGAGAGGGCGACGGAAGAGTTTCGGAGTGCGACGGAAGAGTTCCGATCGGCCGTCCCCGCACACCGACGTCGCTGCCGCCTCTCCCTGACGTCGGACCTAGCAGTTCGTGGGAGACATAGAGGATTCTTCTTCTCCAACCTGGTTCTTGTGCGACAAGAAGCTAGGGTTTCCCTTTCGCTCGTGTGGACTCCCGTAGAGGCGCCGATCCATTTCTGCGCTTGAGACTCAACAACCGTTCTTCCGGATTTCTGTTGTGGAGCACCTCGGTTGAGTATTGACTCAATCCCCTTTAGGTATTGCAATGTGTTGCTTTTCTTATTTTTCGATTCATGAAATCGCAAGATTCAAAACTCTTTTGGGTTGTTCTTGTTTTGTTTCTTCCGTTGCGCATATTTGATGTGCTATTATCATTTCGAATGGTATATAGAAAACCCAACATAGCTTCCATGGTTGACCTCCCTGGCATGAATCCAAATTGATTATTTGAGATGCTAGTCTCCCGTCTAACTCTTCTCTCAATTACTCGTTCTCATAGTTTCATAGTATGACTAATTAATTTAATTCCCATGTAATTGACACAATTTTGTATATCTCCTTTGTACTTATACAAAGGTAACAAAATAATTTCTCTCCATTGGTCTGACATCTTCTTTTTCTTCAGTATCTTATTGAAGAAACTTGTAAGCCATAAAATTCCTTCTCTCCCTAAGCATTTTCATACTTCAATGTGTATATTGTCTGGCCCAACCGCCTTTCCATTTTTCATGTTCTTTAGAGCGTCATATATCTCTGTTGCTTGAATTTTACGATAAAAGTTATGTTTCTATACTCTTCCGATTTACTTAACTCTTCCAAGTTCAGTTCATTGTCTTTTCCTTTATTGTATAGTTGATACAAATATATTTTCCATCGCTCCTTAATAACCACATTATGCGTCAAAACCGTATCTGATTCATCTTTTATGCATTTAACTTGGCTTAAATCTTTTGTCTTCCTCTCTCTAGCTCGAGCAATTTTATAAATATCACTCTCTCCATCTTTGGTATCTAGTCGTTTGTAAAATTCTTCATAAGCTTGACTTCTTGTTTTACTTACTGCATTTTTAGCTTCTTTTTGGATGACTTTATACTTTGTCAAGTTTTCATCATTCCTACAAGCATATAATATTTTGTAGCTGACCATCTTTGCCCTCACTTTGTCTTGCACTTCCTTTTCCCCCAACAAAATTCTTTTTGTCGGGGTGCACGACCTTTTGACTCTCCAAGTACATTCTTTCCATTTATCCTTAAATGACAAGACATAACTTCCCATGTGACATTAGTATCAACATAAGGATCATCAACTAGTTGTTCAAAAACCGTTGCCTTAAAAACAACCTGTTTTTCCTTCTTCAAGTTCCACCACCGAATTTTTGGCCACAGTTTTGTCTTTCTCTTAAAGTTACTATATTTAATTTACATCCAACACCACTAGTCTATGGTGCGTTGTCAAACTTTCTCCTGGTATGACTTTGCAATTCTTACAAATTATTTTATCCATTTTGCGAGTCATAAAATAATCAATTTGTGACTTATTTTGTACGCTCTTGAACGTAATTAAGTGTTCTTCCCTCTTCATGTAGAACATATTTGTCACAATTAGCTCATGTGCTATGACAGAGTCTAGAATGGTTCTTCCTTCTTCATTTCTTTCTCTATACCCAAATCCTCCATGAACAACTGTATAATCCATATTTTTCTTCCCTACATGTCCATTTAAGTCTCCTCCAATGAAAATTTTCTCGCTTTGTGGGATTTCTCTTACCAAATCATCTAAGTCTTCCAAAAAATTGTACTTTAATAGTTTCACTTAATCCTACTTGTGGTGCATAAGCACTAATTACATTAATAGTTTCCTTTCCTACGATTAATTTAAGAGCTATGATCCTATCACCTTTTCTGCTTACCCCAACAACTCCATCCCTCCATGTAGTATCTACAATAATACCTACTCCATTGCTTATTTTATTTTTTTCTTGTGTACCATAATTTAAAACTTGGATTATCTAGAAATTTAGCTTTCTCACCCACCCATTTAGTCTCTTGCAAACATAAAATATTTATCTTTCTCATAATCATTGTATCCACTACTTCCATCACTTTTCCCGTTAGCGTACCTATATTCTAACTTCCAAACCTAAGTCGATCACAAATCATACGATCTACTTTTCTAGGACGCCTAATATGTGGATGCCTAATATGTTAGGGCTCTTGCATATTTTACTCTACACCCAAGTCCTCCTAGAGGTGCGGTCCTTGCCAAGATGCCGCATTCAGACATATGACGGGGATTCTTGCCTATTTAACACTTCACCGAAGTCCTGGAGATGTGGCGGTCCTTGCCAAGATGCCACATTCGGACCATACGACGCATTCCTTATGGGAAACAACCTAGCTTTGACACAATTTCTCAAAAGATATATATTCATAAGGGTGACTAAATTTTACGTTGTCCGTCTACCTAGCACATCCCTCACCATTTTTCATCCGTGCTTGGGACCGACATCGGCAAGTAAAGCCATTTTATGCATTCCTTATTAATATTATTTAATGATTTTTTAAAATAGTATTTGTTGCGAAAAATTCTGGATTTGATAAGACATATTACCTTTAAAGTGATATAGATCATGCCTTAATCAAAGTACATAAAGGCTTTGTTTTCCCGGTTCTATCTGCAAGTAAAGTCATTCAGTTAAAGTACAAGGAACTTGAACATTAGTTGAATGCAGGTTACTTTGTCGAATTTTGTTTGATGATAACACTCTTCCTTCTTCACTTTCATTGTTTTTATTCAAAGTATGAAGAATTATTGACGACAAGCTAACATCATGATGTAGTCGATTTCTATTCAGAGTATGAAGAAATATTGAAGACAAGTTTGCAGGATGCTTTAGTCGAATGGAAGTCTAATAGAAGGAAGAAAAAATATACATTGGTCGAATGAATCTAAGAGAACAGAACAAATCAAAACTCGTAACAAAGAATTTAGAAGTCTTATGTCAAATTCCTAACGACATATACATATGAAGCTGAAAGGATGCAGTCGATTACTTCTCAGCTAAACTAGGAAGCATGAAGCGCAAATAACAATTCTAAGCTGCGTACAACAATGCTCTTTCATTATAAGTCGTTAGTCGATTTATATTCGACTAGCACACTTATTCTTTGAATACACCAGGCTCTTTAGAATTCATTAGTCAAATGAAATTTGACTCTTTGAATGCAGATGCTTTCTTTTAGAAGTCGTTAGTTGATGGAATTCAACTAACAAGTAAGGATTGAATACAAAGGATTATCAAATCTTATTAGAAGAAATTAATATAGCTGCTAGGCTTTCTTTTCAAGATTGTTAGCAAATCAAGAGAAGTTAAGGAAGATGACATCTGACATAATGCTCTTACCTTTTCAAGACTATTAGAATTAAGGAAACTTCTTTTTGTCCTTATATGATAAGATATTTGAGTCAAGGTATTTAAATGATTCTCAAGAAGATGAAGCATCAACCAATAACTCTCTAAACTCTCAACTATTATTATGCACAATTTTTTTCTACCCTAATCCCCTTTTCTCTTGAAAAAACTATCTCATTTTTCCTACTTCTTTGTGTATAACAACATGAGATTAAATATGTTTGAATCCACATGAACATACATTCTTGAAGTGATCTCAGTGCTCCTGAAGATTATTTACAGTGTGGAAAAGCTGACGGATCATTTTATTCATATTCTAACAAGAGTTTTAAGAATCTCTTTTATGAAGATTCTTTAGTTCTATGAGTCTTCTAATAATAAGGCTCATGTATGTGGATAAGAAGTGACTTCCTACCACGACAGAAGAGATGAGTACCCATGTTTAGGAAACCTTTTATAATTTTTTTGTGTCTCTTCTCTATAGCTAGATTTATTTTATTGCTTATTTTCCGAGTTTTTGTGGCTGCGTTGTGATTATAGGGCAAAAATTTTTGTATACTATATTCACCCCTCCTTAGTGTATCATGCATTAATATTCTTATTAATCTATGTACTTTAAATTTATATCGAAGACATGTTTATCTTTAAGAGCTATAACCTTGATAAACCAAGATCATATACTTTGAGAATATTAATATAAATACCATTTAATCATGAGCACTTCACAGATAAGGTATTATTCTACTACATTCAGGTCTCCTATGTAATTTTGATAAGTTTGGACTTTGAAAGTTTAGGATTAGACTCTATATGAATTTCAATGATAAAGATATATGCGATTCCATTATTATAGGCTCATACTTGCCTACAAAGGTAGCCTCCACAACTGAAAGAAAAATCCCCAAGCCAAGCTCTAAATGGAGTGAAGGAGATATTAGAGCTAGATCTTCTGATACCATGGCCATAAATATCCTTGTCTCCACCATGGCTAATAAGGTCTACCAAAGAGTTGTAGACTACAAGTTTGCCAAAGAGATCTGAGAATCTTTTCTCAGAATTATTGAGGGGAGTGCATATGAAAGAAAAGACAAAAGATCTATGTTGGACATGTGTGTCACATCCCTTTGTTTGAGAATAACAAATCCCATATTGTATTTGATATTGCTTGTAGTGTATTTATAGTGTGCAGGAACTATAGGTGCAATACTCCACAGGTAGAAGGCAGCATGGAATCAAACTTTTGAAAGGAGCAGCGCTACCGCTGGCGCTAACGCTACCGCCAGGCGCTAGCCGTCCAACGAAATTGAAGTTGCGTTCGACGAAATTTCATTCGACGAATTTGGCTCCGTTCGACGAAATGTCCGTTCGACGAACTTGAAGCTCTGACCGACGAAAGTTCATTCTGCCACGCCACCGATAGTTTTCGCTACTGCCAGCGCTATCACTACCGCCAGGTGCTATCTCCAGTTCGTGCACAGCGCCACACCGCCGACGGTTTTGCAACCGCTCCACACGAATGCTATCGCAGGCGCTAGCTCCAAGTTCTATAAATTGGAGCTTTGCTTCTCGTTTTGGCTATCCATCCTAGAGAGGTTGCTTATGCCACAATTCCAGTGCTGTTATGCTGCCGAAGATGGATCTCCCACAAAAAGCTTAAGGAGAATTCTGGAGGAGGGCTACGTCACGCTAAATCCGAAGAACGATCGCTTCGACCTCGCTTATACTACAGCGATCCTTCATCCTCAACTCCAGAGATCTCATATAGGGAGTTTTATTATTATTTTCATTATTTCCATTCCATACTTTCTTTGTAACCGTTTAGAGAATTTGCCTTGTGTTGGAGACTAGGTCTGGGTAGGACTTAGGGGGAAATTCGCCTTGTGTTGGCGACTAGTTCTAGGTGATTAGATCTAGGGGGTGCTCGAGGCCATATCCGGGGAAGGATTGGCTAGAGCGGCTTGAGGCCATATCCGGGGAAGGATTGGCTAAAGCCTACCGGTTTGTGGGGATACGAGTCGGTATAGAAAAGGAAAAATTATTTACATTTGTACGCCTCCGATTTCTACCGATATAGAAATCAAATTTATGTAAACACCATTTTTATATAAATACAATCATGTCTCTATTTGTGTTTACTTGATTTCTCACTTTTGGCGTTATCTCTAAAATATTGGTTACAAAGCTTTCATTTCAAATCACTTTGTCTAAATTGTTTATCTTAATCTATTTCATTATATAACAATTTAGCACTTGTTTCTAAATCCTAAACTTGCAAATTATGATATTTTCTTCCTTTAGCTAAATTGTTATTTTGTGTTCTAATATATTACTTTAAACAATTTAGTAATTTCCATAAAATTATAAAAAGATTTTTATTCCCTTATTCACCCCCCCCTCTAAGGGCGCCGTAAGATCCAACAATCTATTCTTATGACACAATTTGAGAACTTTAAGAAGGGATCCAGAAAGTGTCTCTGACATAGATTACAGATTCAGTCTCATTATCAGTGAACTTATATGACTTGATAAATAAATCTCCACCACAAAGATTAATAATTAACTTTTCTAATGCTTTCCGAGATCTTGGGACTCTAGGCTATGAGCAATAAGAGAATTAAGATGACATAATGAAATTTCTACTGACACTCTTTTAGGAAAATTGAAGTCTTATGAGATGCTCCTCAAGACAAAAGGAGGAAATAAACAAAAGAAAAAAGTGCTGAACACACCCAAGAAGAAATCAACTATACTTAATGCAACTGATATAGAATCATCAACATTACATGACGAGCTGACTATTTTAACAGCTAGAAGGTTCAAGAAGTAGATTAAGACTTAAGAATTTAAGAATGGAGACATCATAATTAGGCAGAGGATCAGGTATGATAAATCTCTTTCTGATGAAATCATCTATTATACATGCAGGAAACCATAATACGTTACATCAGAGTGTCCCGATGGGAAGAAAGAAAAGCACAAATTATCTAATAAAACAAAAAGGGATAAGGAATCCAGAAGCAGATCTGATTGGAGGGGAGAGGGAAAAGATGCAAGAACAAAAGCTTCATTGTTTAAACTTGGTGTGACATAGATTCGGAAATCTCCAATTCAGAATGAAGAAGATGGTCCTGAAAGAAAGTGCTTATGGCCTTGGAACTACCTTTAGAAGAAGATGTGGTAATGAATCTGGACGTTTTGATTCTTCTTCTTATTCTAATTTCAAATAAACCATAATGGGCTTCTGTCAAGATCAAATTGTTGGAGAAAGGAAAATTTAGATCCTTATGTTGTAGACATCCATTCTTACCACTGAAAACAAAAATCTTGGAGGAAAATTAGAAGTGGTTCATCTTTCAAGTAATTAGGTACTTTAGTTGCAAGAGGAGAGGTATCAACTACAAAAAGACCTTAATGAAGCTCTTCTTCAAAACTATAAGCTCACTGATAAGCTAATTATAGTAAAGGAATTTGAGGATTCCTTAAATGAAAGGAGAAAGTAAATTAAATCCATAACTGAGAATTTGTCTAACAGGTTCTAGATTTATTCTTGGAACATTAATTGTTGATGTTTTTTCCATAAGAAATTGCAGCTGTTTCTGTCTTGGTAGAATTAACTTTGCATAATTCATATAGAATTTTCATGGCTAGTAATTCACATCACACCTTGTCCCTACGAGTTATCCTTGAGAAGGACAAGCTTAATGTGATGACCTTCCTAGACTGGTATAGAAATTTAAGGATGTCCTCAAACAAGAGGGTAAGCTCTATGTCTTAGAGGAAGATTCCCTGAAGAGCCATTCAGATATGCATCTTAAGCAGGTAAAGATGCTTATAAGAAGTATCAAGATGACTCCTTAGATGTTGAATGTCTTATTCTTGACACAATGACCTATGAGCTTCAGAAGTAACATGAGACCATGTATGGTTATGAGAAAATCGATCACCTCAAGAAAATATTCCAGGGGCTGGCTCGATAAGAGAGGTTCGATGTTTCTAAGGCATTTCTTCAGTGCAAGATGGGAGCTCATTGTAACATCCTGACTTTTAATTGGGTCACTAGGACCCTAGTTGACCCAATTAAGGCCACCCAGCCACCCATTAGGTACCGTAGAAGTGGGAAACAACCCTAAAGTTACATATTGACCAAATGAGATTAGAATTGACTTCTGTGAGTTGCATTAAACTTGTATGACCCGTACGAGTGCAATACAACTAGTTTTGTTTGAATCCAAGGCCATTTAGCAAAAAAATGACAATTTTAAGTAACGTCGTTTGACACGACGACCCAGAAATGTCAAATTGACCAAATGAGCTCAGAATGACTTATGTCAGTTGCATTAGACATGTATGACCAGTACACGTGCGATGTAACTCCTTTCATTTGAATCCGAGGTCATTTAGTAAAATTATAATTTCAAGTAAAGTCGTTCAACACAACGACCCCGAGATGTCAAATTGAGCAACTGAGCTAAGAATTGATGTCTGTCAGTTGCATCAGATTCATATGACCCATACGAGTGCAATGCAACTCAATTCATTTGAATCTAACTTTGTTTAGTGAAAATGGTTTTTTTAAATAATATCGTTTGACACTAACACCCCAAAATTACTTTTTGAGTAAATGAGCTCAGAATTGATTTTAGTCTGTTACATTGGACTCGTATGGTTCATATTAATGCAACAGAACTTTTTCTCTCCATTCGAACGTCTTATGGTCGATTAAATAAAAATAAACTCATAAAATTATATGGTGTCTCGAAAAGCATGAATGCTTGAATTCAACCACAACGCATCAATATCGACTCGTCACTAGACGACTATGAACTACATTGACCCACCCTATGGTTGTCTTTTTTCAAACCTCAATAAAAATAAAATTTCATGGAAATTTGAAGCTCTCCACTTAAGCCTCACTCAAGCTCACTCCTCCCAACCAAAAGCCCGCTTATCATTGGGTTCTTATTTTTGGCAGAGAGGGAGCCTAACCCAAGGCAAAGGGATGAAATTTCTAAGCTAATTCCATACTCTCTCTCCTTCCATTAAGCTTTCCACTTAAGCCTTAAACTAATCTAACCCCACTAAACTCCAAGGCTCTGTTCCTAACCTAGGGAGGTACAACCACAGTCTATATGGCTGACCGCTACCCCTTGAACCAATAAGGGTTAGCCAAACCCTAACCCAACATAGGTTACTTGGCCAAAATGGAAGGAGTGGGGCACACCCTCTGCCAACCCTAATCAAGCCAACCCCCACCTTGCCGGAGCTCCATCTCGCAGGAAAACCAAAACCCGAGCCCCCACCACCTCAACCACCCTCATGGAAGATCAACTAGGAAGCTCCAAAAGACCACCACAGGTGGTTTCCTCTTTCCTCCCACTCTACCCGATCCTGCCGATGACCTGCATGGCGCTCCCGACTGCCAAAGACTTGCCTCCACCCGAGCCATGTTTTAAGTGGGGTGGTGGACGAAAAAGGCGAGTTACCCAAGGCCCCTAGCTTTTTGTGGAACAGTACCTCATCGAAGATGGCCCGGTGACCCTCTCCGGGAGAGATCTGGGCGATGGCACCGCCGGAGAGTAGAGCTCCGACGGTGCCTGTATCTAGCTCCTCTTCAACTGCTCCTTCCGGCGGCCAACAACGACATTAAGCTGTTGGAAGACCATCGGAAGGACTGCAGAACCCCGACGAGTCGACCGAGGGTGGTTGCGTAGCTGACCGATGGCCGGCCGGTGGCGGCAGAGACCTGATAGTCTCTATCATGCCACACTACACAAGTGTCTTCTGATCCCATGATCGAGATCGGACGTCAGCTATTTCCATAAGCAAATTAAACCAATCATCAGCCCGTGCAGCGGATCTGAGCCCGATTCATTGCGGGGCCCCTGTTTTTGCACGATCGGGCTCAATATCAGTAGGATCTGATGCCTCAAGATCTGTGCAGACTTTAATTTCAATTAACACAGTTAGAGTTTGATTTTTTTTTCAGGCTTATTTAAAGCCCCAATATAAAAATTGTAAACATCAAAGTTGTCTATCAGGATAAGAGCTATTAACATGTGAAATTTTTTGAATTTTTTGTGAATATTTAGTAATTTTAATAATTAAAAAGGAGAAAATGTATCTGTTTGAAATACCAGAGGACTTAAATCTGGTGATAAAGGCTCTGTTTGGGAGAGCTCTGGCGGCTGGAGAAGCTCTTGCCCAGCCGCCAGAGCTGTTATTACATTCGTTTGGGACAACTCCCTAAAGAAATCGCTCTTCAAAGAGCCGCTCCTAGTGCTCTTATCCAGAAGCCCCCCTCCCCCCGCGTTCCACTCTGCAGGAAGCGCGCTGGAAGCCCGTGATTCGCGATCCCGCGACCATCCCGATCCCGCGACCCCCGATCTCTTATCAGTGCCTTCTCCCGATCCATTTTCGACGCTTCCCCCTCCATTTCCGACGCTCCCTCCTCCGTCGCTTCCCCCTCCATTTTTGACGCTTCCCCCTCCATATCCGATGCTTCCCCCTCCATTTCTGACGCCGATGACGGGCCTTCTCCCGATCCAGTCGTGCCCTAGCATTCCGACGCCGACTAAGGACCTTCGCCGATATTCTTCCTCCCAGATCCAGTTCTTCAAGGATTGTGTTGGTGCAATTGACGGTACACATGTAGATGCGAGGATACCCGTAGAAGATCAAGTCAGATACATAGGACGTCACAACACTACGACGCAAAATGTAATGGTTGTCTGTGATTTTAACATGTGTTTTATATTTGCCGTGGCTGGATGGGAGGGATCTGCTCATGATAGTCGCATCTTCGCACGCGCATTGGCAGATGATAGATTGCATTTTCCGCATCCCCCACAAGGTATACTAATCAATATTTTTACATTCATTCAAATCCTTCAAATATCCCCTAATGTTTGCTTGTTTAACATACAAAATAAATGCAGGTAAATATTATTTAGTAGATGCTGGATACCCATTAAAGATGGGTTATTTGAAGCCGTATTCGGATATAAGATATCACTTGGCAGACTTTGCCCGTGGGAGTCGGCCTGTTCAAGGAAGGCAAGAACATTTCAATTGGGTGCATTCATCTCTTCGCAGTGTTATTGAGCGAACGTTTGGAGTGTGGAAGAAGAAGTGGCACATTCTGAGCAAAATGCCACAGTATAGCTTCAAGAAATAGAGGTCCATAGTGTTGGCCACAATGGACTTACATAACTTCATTCATAGACATCCTTATCGCTGGGACCCTGAGTTTAATGTTTGTGATGCCGATGAGTCTTCTTTCGCTCCCTCAGAGGATGAAGACCCTGCGGCGGAGGATGATATTGGAAGCGATATGGGTGATGCTGCTGGAGCTGAACAGATGTCTACAGTACGAGATAGCACTGCCGAAGAAATATACGGGGCGCGCAGATAACATTACTAAAGAATTATGTAAAAGACTATTGTTATCGGTTGTTTTTTTATTATTCTCCACGTTTAAAACTTTATGTATTTTAAGTTCTAAAAAAACAGCTTCCAAAAGTTGTTTCTCCAAACAGCTAAATTAGAAAATCGCTCTTCAAAGCGCACTTCTGCACAGAACACCCAAACACTCTGCAACTTTTCAAAACTACTCCCTAGAGAGCTCTTTTAAAACAGCTCTATCCGGACAGCAGCTTTTCAATCCGCCAGAGCTGTCCCAAACAGACCCAAAGGCTCTATTTGAGTCAGCATTTGCGGATGGAAAAGCTCTAATCCATCCGGAAACACAATATTAGAGTCCTTTGATTGCACAATTTTTTGAATAAAGATTCTTTGAAAATTGCCCCGCCTCCAGCTTTTCTTCCCTCAAACGTGATTTTCTTTTCACGTGTAACCTGCCGCTCGCTATCTCGCCTGATGCGATTCTTCCATTCCTCTTCCCGTCGAAGGCACCCGACATTTTTCGAGCAGGTTGCGACAAGGGCTTTCCACCGTCTGCTTCCACCGCTTCGAGAATTCCATCTAGTGTTTTCCGGAATTCCATCCCTCTCGATCAACGCTTCCATTCCTCTCTCTCCCGCTCTCTCTAGCTCTCTATCCTTCTCTACAGAGGAATCAGGAATGCTGTTGCTGTGTGAGAAGCTCTTTAAACACGCTTCTCCTCTATTTTCTTCTATAGGTGTTACCAGTGATGATTATGTGGGCAACAACTCTAGAGCAGTCCTATACTTCAGGGTGCTTGTTGGGTTCCCGTGAAAACTATGGGGTTCGAGTAGGCTATAGAGGTCTCTAGATGGCTTCCCTGCTGAAAAGAGGTGGTTGGAGGGTTCTGTGGCCTGAAAACAAACTCCTAGTGTGCAGGAATTGATGTCGAGCAGTGAGAAATGGCACTGTTTGGGGTTTCCATGGAAGATTGGGCTGTAATAGAATCCGATTGCTGTGAAGACCCGAGTAATTTTCCCTTGCCCTTAAACATACCCGCTGCTACTGTTATTTTTAGTCCATAAGCTGGGTAATGGGAATTGTCATGTGAGATTTATAATCTTGTAGTTTGTAAACATCAATAACACACTTGTGAATATAAAATATGCTGGGAGTTCAATTACACACTTGTCAAAAAGCTATTCAACCAAACAGTTTAAATGAAAAAGTTCTATTTGATCATCACTTATGTACAAACTCTCTAAACAGTCTGTTGTTTTTTGATCACTGCTTCTCAAAGAGCTCTATTCAATCAGCAACTTTTTCATCAGTAACATCTCTCCCAAAGAGAGCCAAAATCTTGAAATAATCAGGGCAAAGTTGTAATACTGATATGCACCTTCTGAAATTATTTCATGATTTTTGGTGTTGAAATACTATTTTTAAATAATTAATAATTGGCTAATATTTCTATTAAAAATTAACAGAGGGAAAATCCTTCAATCAAAATCCTTGAAATTTTTATGATTGATCACTAGTAGATAAATAATGTCTCTGGAAATATTTAAGAATTTTTTAATGAATCCTGTTATTTTAGGAATTTATTTAGTAGCTCAAGGATGCTATAAAAATTAACAGAGAAAATATTTCAATCAAAATTTCTGAAATTTTTATGAATGATCACTAAAGGCTGGATACAGCCTGGGAGAAAGATTGAGTATTTAATAAGTAATTCTTCTATTTTAGAGGTTTTATTTGGTGAATAAAGGAAGTTAATTAAATTAGTAAAGGCTAATTAAGACCTCACCAAGATTTGGAAAAATTATGATAACAGACTAATGGTATTATAAACCCACATATAAAGTTTGATGATTTTTTAAAATTATTCCACTATTTTAATTAATTTAAAACATGGGGAATGCATTGAATTTAATTTCACAGAGGAGTTCTATTTGATAAAATGATTGAAAAATTTATCAGGAATGGGCAAAGGTGATTTAAACCCTTTGTATATATTTGAGAATTTTTGGAGCATTCCTAATATTTATAAATAAAAATTAATGATTTATTTGGGTGAATAATTTAATAGAGGCTAACCCTGAGCTCAAAATAACTTAAGAGAATTATGGGATATAAGTTAGGATAATAGTAGCCTCTGGATTCAATTTAATAAATTTCTGATCATTTTTTGGGCTAAATATTTGAGGAAATTATATCATGTGGAAATCATGAACTTAGAAGGCCCCAATAAAAATAAGCGAGGTTAACAATCTCATATTAAACCTCATACTGAGATTTTGGGTTTACTGATTAAGTTGGGTATTTATAATAATTTAAATTTGAGAAATTTTCAAAATCGAAAATATGGACTCGAACGAGTCGTCAAACCCTAAAAGGGATTTCATTTTGAAAAGTTCAATGTAAGGAAGAAGTTGTTGTAACTTAGTTTTTCACATCCCTTTGATTTGAGAATAACATATCCAACTTGTATTTGATCTAGTTTGTCATTGTATTTTTAGTATGTGGGATTGAACAAAGATGACACTAGGGTCCTATGTTTTGGTCTGGACTAGCTCAAGTGCTGAAAAAAGGATGTGGTCTAACGCCAGGTGTTAGAGCCAACGCCGACGTTGACCCTCAATCTCACCAGCATGAAAATTGTATGGAGGGAAGCTGCCGTGATTGAAGGTGCATTTTGGGAATGATTTGACCTAATGCCAGCGTTAGCCTTAACGCCAGCATTAGGGTTGCCTAAAATAAGATGTTTCCAAAGATGCAATATCTCCTTCCCTGATTGTGGATTCGAGCCATCAAAACATTTCTATACAGAGTCAATGCCTGGCGTTAGCCCTAACGCCGACGTTAGCTTCCTCTCCTATAAATATGCAGCATTCATTCTATTCATGTGATAAACTCAAGGAGCCCTATTCAAGCACTTTGAATTATTTATGAGGGCTGTATTTCCAGACTACAAAGGATCTCCCATTCAAATTTAAGAGAAGGAATCAAAGGAGGTTTGGATCAACGCTAAATCAACGCGCAGAACGCACGCTTCGACCTTAACGATCTTCAGCGGTTCTTCGTCATCTCCTCCATATTTCCTCATAGGGAGTTTTTAATTTGTCTTTCATATTTTTGTATTACTTTTATCTTTGTGATCGGTTCGTGAATTCACCGTGGTTGTTGGCGACTAGTTCTGTGTGTGGCTTAGGGGGAATTCGCCACAAGGAGACTATGTCTTGGGCTTAGATTTAGGGGGTGCTCGAGGCCTTTCTAGGGATAGAGAGGCTAGAGAGGCTTGAGGCCCTATCTGGGGATAGATCGGCTAAAGCCAACAAGTTCTTAGGGAGAAAAGTCGGTATAGAAAACAAAAAGAGTTTTCATATTATTCGCCTTGATTTCTAGCGTGATAGAAATCCGATTTTGTAATCAGTTTTATAAATGTTAATCATGTCTTTAGTTATTTAATAAAATTGATTTGTTTTTTCAATTTCTAGCACTTTACTTTTGATTCAATCTATTTCTAATAAAATATCAAAAGTTTTTCATTAAATTCTAAAGTTTCCAAAACCCTTATTCACCCCCTCTAAGTGCGCCTTAAGATCCAACAAGTGGTATCATAACGAGGTTATTCCAAAATGGTTTCACCACCAGGAATAATGATGCACCATGATCTCGCTTTCCACAATGGGCAAGGAACTAATAGACCACCACTATTTACCAGGTCCGGTTATAACTACAGGAGAACTAGGATGTGTTGCTTTCTAATGACTTTAGATATAGAAGTTTGGGCAATGATTGAACAACGCTATTCTCTTCCCACCACCGTAGTAGGAGAAACTACTCTTGAAAAACCTAAAGATAAGTGGGATGATCAAAATAATCTTAAATGCAAAAATAATTCTCAAGCAATGAACGCATTATTTTGTGATTTAGATAGAACTGAATTTAATCGTTTTTGTACTTGTGAAACTGCATATGATATATGAAATTTATTGGAAATTACTCATGAAGGTACTTCGTCGGTGAAGGATTTAAAGCTTTTCCATCTAGAATTGGAGCATGAAAAGTTCCGCATGGAACCAACTGAGGATATTGACGTCATGTACACAAGATTCACAAAGATCGTAAACACGTCAAAAATCCTCGGAAAGACCTTCGTGGACGGAGACCTAGTGAGGAAGATTCTTAGATCTCTTCCACCAAAATTCCATCCAAAGGTGATGTCTATATCAGAATCTCATGACCTAAGTCAACTCCACATTGAGAGCCTCATGGGGAATCAAAAAACTCATAAGGTGGAACTCAAAATTCAACATGAACAGTACCATGGAGAGCCTAAGAAGAAGGCCTTGGTGCTAAAATCCAAAAAGGAGGAAAATGATGATGAAGAGGATGAAGAGAGCCTCTTTGTAAAGAATTTTAAGAAATTCATGAAGAATCTGGAGAGAAGAAACATTTTTCGGAAATACTTCATGAAAGATGCAAATGGGAAGGGACATCCTCTACGAAAGAAAAAGGTAGTGATGACGATGACGAGCGACCACCGCCGGATTGTTACCATTGCCGAAAGACTGGACACATCTGGAGCCAGCGCCCAAAATATCTGAAAGAGCGAAAGGAAAGGAGGCACAAAGGAAAAGAAAAGAAGAAAGTTCTAAAGGCGGCTACATGGGATGACTCTTCCTCCGAGGAGTCAAGTGGATCTTCTTCAAGCGACGATGAAGATGCAAACATGTGCCTCATGTATAGGAGCAAAGATCTCATCGATGACGAAACTAGTGTCCAAAGTGACATTGAGGTACCTCCGCCGACTTATGATGAGTTCTACGATGAATTTATTCAAACTTGCAAATATTTTGAAATTTTTGTTAAGGATATTAATCTCTTAAAAACTGAAAAATAAGATTTTATTAAATGAAAATAAGAGGCTAACTAAAGAAATTATAGTTTTTGGAAAAGAAAAGGTAGAAGGCCAAGATAGTGATCTTTCATTGGCAAAAATTCAAGAACTTGACGAAAATCTCTCTAAGGCTCTTTCTGAACGAAAATCTCTTATGAAAGAAAAGGGGGACTTAGAGAGAAAGCTTAAAACTTCTATTCTCCAAATAGAAGAAGGAAAAAAATCATTTGCAAATCGATGTGTGATGCTAGTTACCGAAAACACCTCTTTGAAATCCCGAATTCATGATCTAAATATGGTTGTAGAAAAATTCGGTGTTGACAAAAAATCACTAGACATGATTTTGGCCAACCAGTGCCATGGTTCTGCAAAGTTTGGTCTGGGATATGGTTCAAAATGCCACCACCTAGCGTTAAGTCCTAACGCTGGTGTTAGTCCCATTTACAGTAAACAAATTTTTTCTGTAAAAAATTCATCTATCATCTCTACTACATCCCTGTCTACCAGCAAGAGTCAACAAAATTCTTTGAGAAAGGTCTCAACCCCTTTTTTTGCGTGTACCAATTGTTTGATTTTTGGTCACACTACAGACTCTTGTAGGAAGAAGGAAAAACAGACTTCAAATCAAATCTGGGTACCTAAGATCTCCACTTATACTATGGGAGGAACCTCTTGGGTATCCAGATCTTTACTCCCATCCTCTTTTTAGGTGTGTTGGCAGGCTAAGGACAAGGAAGACATGTGGTACTTAAACTCAGGATGCTCTAAGCACATGACGGACGATAAAGTAAAGTTCCTTAGCCTCATGATGAATAAAGGAGGAATGATGATATTTTGTGACAATGGAAAGGGAAGGATCATGAGCATTGGTATAGTGGGTAACGACTCTTTACTTATTTCAAATGTTTTATATGTTGAAGGTTTAAAACGCAATCTAATATCTATTAGTCAATTATGTGATAAAGGTCTAATTGCCCTATTTGAATCTTCTTCAAACCTTTGCAAAATTGTAAATCCCAAAATAAATGATGTTTTACTCACCGCACCAAGAACTCATAATGTCTACATGATTACTTTTCATGATCTTTCACATTCATCTATCAAAGGTCTTATTTCAAAAAATGATGAATTAAAATTATGGCATAGGCGTCTTAGATACAGAAGCACTAAACTTATTCTAAAACTAGCAAACGATAATTTAATTAGAGGATTACCTATGCTTAACAGAAATTTATCTTCACTTTGCCCACCTTGCCAAAAAGGGAAATTTTCTAGAACATCATTTAAAAGTAAAAATGAAATTTCTACTACTAGATCCTTATAATTAGTTCAATGGATCTTTTTGGTCCAGTGAGCCTAGTCTAAGTGGTAGGAAATATACTTATGTTTCGATTGATGATTTTTCTAGATATTGTTGGACAATCTTTCTTATCTCAAAATTCGATGCTTTTTGTGAATTCTCAAAATTATGTAAACGTATTCAAAATGAACTTGATCTAAAATTTCAATGCATTCACTCGGATCATGGAAGAGAATTTGAAATGAAAATTTACTACTTTTTGTAGTGATCTAGGAATAAGCACGATTTTTTCGCTCCACGCACCCAAAACAAAATGGTGTTGTGGAAAGGAAAAATAGGACCCTTCAAGAATTAGCACGCACAATGCTTTCTGAATTTGGGTTGCATAAATAATTTTGGGCCGAAGCCGTTAACACATCATGTTATGTTATTAATCGTGTCATGCTTCAAAATTTCTTAAAATTAACCCCTTATGAATTGTATTTTCAAAAGAAGCCCAATATATCATATTTTCGTGTTTGGTTGCAAATGCTTTTTATTACATACAAATGATTCATTAGGAAAATATGATGAAGGAAGTTTTCTTGGATATTCTTCAACTAGTAGATCCTATAGAGTATATAACAAAAGAACAAAAATAGTTGAAGAATCTATTCATGTTAGATTTGATGAGCTTGTTCCTTGTGTAGAGAATATTATTATAGGAAATGAAGAGGAACCCCTCTCCCCATTAGAGCATGAGGATGACAAGTCACAAGAAGAGGAGAATAAGGAAGAGGAGACCAAGGAAGAGGAGGGCAAGGAAGAGGAGGACAAGGAAGAGGAGGACAAGCAAGAGGAGTATGTGCCTCCTAGCATGCTAAAGTTCACAAAACATCATCCAAGGGAGCTTGGCGTAATGACTCGTTCTTCCCTACATGAATCTTTTTCAAACCTTTGCTTTATTTCCAAAATCAAACCAAAAAATGTTTCAACCACTTTAAATGATGAATTTTAGTATTTAGCTATGAATGAAGAATTCGAAAAATTTGAACGCAATATGGTTTGGAATTTTGTAGAAAGACCATCTAATTACCGGGTAGTACGAGTAAAATGGTATTTAAAAAATAAATTAGATGGTGAATCTAGGATTACTAGGAACAAAGCTTGCTAAAAAAACAATAAAAAAGCTTGATTGGTAGCCCAAGGGTATTCTCAAATCGAGGGGGTAGAATTTGATGAAACTTTTGCACCCGTTGCTCGCTTAGAATCCATTAGAATTTTTCTTGCATTTGTGAGTTTCAAAAGATTTAAATTATTTCAAATGGATGTTAAAAGTGCTTGATAGTTTATTAGGTAGTAGTCTAATTCACCTAGGGGGGGGGGGTGAATAAGTTTCTTTGATTTTTCTTAGTTACTGCTAGCTTTTGTTGGAGATTATATAATATAAATGCACAACATAGAAAACACACAACTATTTATAGTGGTTCCCCAAGACAGTGTGTCTATGGGTAGTCCACTTTCCCTCTACACCTTTCTAACAGTTTGTTAGACAAGGCAACCTCCTCCAAAAACTCAGCTCCAAGATCTTACAACTCAGATTCCTTAGGATCTCTCAGGTTTGCTCCAAACCCCACCTCAAGCTCAATAACCCTACCTCAGGCTCAATAGCCCTACCACTCAGAGTGCTCCAACTCCTACACCTCAAAAATCAACATGATTTCCTACCTCAAGCCTATCAAGAAGCCCTACATCAGATCTCCTCAGAGATCCTGCACTCAAGCTAAGAGTACAACTCTACAAGCTCAGGCTCAACAACCCTACACACTCAGGCTCAACAACCCTACACACTCAGGCTCAACAACCCTACAAACTCAGAACAATAATGTTCATACAGAGATAATACTATTTGCTTATACAATAGAGGACAAAAAAGATTTAACCTTTATCTCTAGTCTTCTGTTGTTGATGCAAAGCAGGTGCTATCTTGAAGCAGGGCTGAATGGCAGTAGCTTCAGTCCTTGCTTCTATCTGATCTTCTTCTTCAGTTGATGAAGAATGATCTACTTGCTCTTTAGGATTGAATCAGGAAGAGCTAACTTATTTCAGATGATTACTTGTAGCAGGAAGCAGGCTGAGATAACCATGGAAGCCGTCAATAGCACAGTAGTTCTTGTTTAGAATATTTTCCACCCCTTCTATATGCCCTAACATCTTCTTGTATACTCCCTCCAATCTGCAACAGCTCTGAAGAGGGCCCTGACATAGCATGGACAAGATTAGAAAAGGTTATCTGGCTTTCCAGCCACTTGCGCCAAAAGTAGATCCCACCAAGCTTTATTCAAATATGAATTTGTCTCACCGGTTGGGCTGAGACAGTCTTCAATCTCAATGGATCCGCTGAGATAGTTAGTCTTCTCAGCAGATTCTGTCTAAATGCAGCTCAACTGAGATAGACTCCTTCTCAGCAGCTCTGGCTGCATCTCAGTGGTTCAGGTGAGACCATGCAATCGTCTCAGCAGTTTTGACAGTAAAACCACATAACTATTCCATTGATTGGAATAACCTAACCCTGCATTGACATGATGTAAAATAGGGTTTATCAAATACAATATGTACATAGCATTGAGTGTGATGCCTCTTCAAATCAAGGGAACATTGAGGGCAATATTCCCAACAGTGCTTTTCTAAATGAGATTATTAAGGAAGAGGTCTATGTTGAACAACCCCCCAGTTTCATAAATAAATTTTTTCCAAATCATGTATTCAAACTAGATAAAGTGCTTTATGGATTAAAACAAGCGCCACGTGCTTGGTATGAAGTATTAACTTCATTTTACTAAAGCATGATTATGTAATGGGAAGTGCTGATAACACACTCTTCATTAAGCATGTTAATAATGATTTGATTATATTACCAATTTATGTAGATGACATAATTTTTTGAGCCACTAATGAAGAGTTGTGTAATGATGTTGTGCAATGAAGTTGTGCTTGTAATGCAAAAGGAATTTGAAATGAGCTTGGTAGGAGAACTTACATATTTTCTTGGATTTCAAATCAAACAAAGAAATGATGGAATATTTATTAATCAATCTAAATATGTTCATGATATGTTGAAAAGATTTGGATTTGAAAACTTAAAGCAAGCTTCTACTCCTATGAGTGCTTCTCTAAAATTAGGAAAAGATAAAGCTGGAATTTCTATTGATCAAACGTTATATAGAGGAATGATTGGTTCATTATTGTATCTAAGTGCTTCTAGACCCGATATTATTTTTGCTTTTTTACTTATGTGATAGATTTCAATCTAATCGTAAAGAATCTCATTTAAAAGCGGTTAAACAAATTTTTAGATATTTAATCAGATCATCTAGTCTAGGCTTATGGTATTCGTATAATGATTCCTTTATATTGCATGGATATTCTGACTCTAATTATGTGGGGGTATTAATTAGATTGTAAGAGCATAAGTGGCACATATCAGTTCTTAGGCCCGCCACTTGTAGCATGGTCGAGTAGGAAGCGGAATTCTGTTGCCCTCTACACAACTAAGGCCAAATCTATCACACTTGGAAGTAATTGTGCACAAGCTCTTTGGATGAGTCAAACTCTAGAAGACTTTGGGGCTCATTTAAATAATATTGAATTAAAATGTGACAACAAAAGTGCAATCGATCTAACCAACAACCTCGTTCATCATTCAAGGTCTAAGCATATAGATGTGCATCATCACTTCATTAGGGATCATATCAAGAAAGAACATGTGCGAGTTAGCTTGATAGGCACCTTCTCCCCGATGTTCGTTTCAACATGCTTAGGTTAGAATTGGGTGTCTTGGATATATCACATTAAACCGTTAAAAAGCTACTTCTTCTAAAAATAAAATTCTCAGCTTTTCTATCATGCTTGCATCTTATTTTTATATTTATTTCTCAAACAAAAACATCACCCCATAAAAATGTAAAACCATTTTTAATCAAAAACATGCTCATAGAGCCTTCCAATGATCTCTAAAATGTCTAAAATTTCTACACTAATGTGATACAACAACTCTAAATCATTTTTTTTCAAAAATTCAAAAAATTGTCTACTGTTTTGGCGTTAACTTTGAACGCCAGCGTTAAGTCCAATGCCAGCATTGGAACTCAACGCTTGGCGTTAGCCCTCTTTGCTCTATTTTTATTTTTTTAAATCCTGAAAAATCTTTGATATTCTCTCATGCATATTTTTCATAACTGTTTCCCTGCTTTTTGAAAAATATTAATTTCCTTAATTTGTGTTCTTCCTTATACAAAAATCTACAAAAAACAAAAACAAAAAATTCAAATAATCAAAATTTTCAAAAACATGTCTTTGCTTTTGTTTTAAATTCTAAAAAATTTAGGCATATGTTTCTCTTTATTTTTTATTATTCCTCTTTCTTTTATTCTAAACTCCACAACAAAATCAAATAATCAAAAACCTACAAAAATATGTTTTGTGATTTTTTTGTTTTGTTTTAAATTTTCAAAAAAAAAAACATGTTTTATTATGTGACTATTGAATTTTACATGAACAACTATCTTGCTATTTTCTTCAAAAATTGTCAAAAGTGTTTAGGCATACTCTTAACGATTCTCATCAATGTTTAATTTTCATTTCAAGTTTCCTAAACATTATTTTGTCTTGTCATGCCTTGACCTTAATCATAGTATATGCAATGAAATCGACTATAGAAAATTGTATACGATTACCTAGCATGCCTCTAAATATGAGTAATACCTTTATGTTAAATAATGATTCCTCACTCACTCTTTTGGTAATCTACATGTGCTTATAATCTTAGTCTTGCTTGATTGTGTAGTGTAATAATTTAACATGATAAGTTATATGTCTAATTACCTACACCTTTTCAAACATCAATTTATTGCACATAATAGAAGTGTTGTTTTTCAAAAATTTTGTTGTTTGCAAAAACAAGTGAATTCAGAGACCTTTGTCCTAAATAAAAATATATATAAATAAAATGACAAAGATAACTCTACCAAGCACTACTTAGCCTCCTGAAAAGTCTTAATGAGCATTATGAGGTTGAGCACCTTGGAAAGAATTGTAAAGTGTCTTGTGCAAACACATCTTTTTATCATTTCTATTTGTACACCGGATCACTTACAAAAATGAAGTGCTTATGTGATCCCCAAACAATGCTTCGCACGCTGATAAGTCTTAATGAGCATTGTGTGGGCGAAGCACCTTGATAGTTGTACTCTTTTAAGTGCTTTGACATATCATTCTAGAATTAATGTGCGAAAGTAATTCTAAGATTACTCTCTTAATATTGTTTTACTACTTCATTATATGTCTTGTGTTTTGATTATATCACTTGTATACTCTTATCAAAACACTATTTGAACACATCATTATTTTTCATAAAGTTTCTACTCATGAGAATTGGATCCTAATGCATATCAACATAATTCTCTTAAGTAAAGCACTAGATTGCAATGCATGATCTCTATAATGTTTTATTTACTTGAAATACGAATTAGTTACATTGCAGCTACTATCTCTTTGAATATGTCATATCATGCTTGCCTTTAGTTGTTGAAAATTTTTCAAGGTTATTGCTCCTTACATGTGAAAATTAAAAAAATGTTTGCATTTGTCTTAACTCAAAATTAAAAAAAAAAATCATCAAGAAACTCTCTAAAAATTAAAACAATTATCATGGTTACTTTGTTTTCCACACTATTGATTTGATAATGTATTTTTACCTTGCTTTATCATACTTATTTCAAGTTTTAATTTTGAGGTTTTTTCATCACTTGTGTTTTAAAACCCTTTTTCATTTTTTCCAACAAGTGGTAGCCTTGCTTGGTAAAGTACAAGGGATTTTTACACGCTTATCATATATTTTTCCACTGCATTAATACCTCTAAGCTCGATCATGACTTCCTCTATTTTACAACAAAACTCTTAACTCTCTCTTGGTAGTTCCTACCTTCACCTCTTTACCTTATTCTAGTCATGTTTGTTTCACTCCACCCACTTTTGCTAATAACAAAAGGGAGAGAATAAAATGATAAATCTAAATGATTAAAGAGTATGATTCACTAGATTAAGGGGGAGCGTAAATATATTCTATGGGAGCATACACTAAGGGGGAGCACTTAAATAGGGGGAGCACATTTCAATAAATATAACATTTATCATAACGATCTATGCTGAGTAGGATTTGTGCATATTTTTATTATAGTATTTAGGTTAATTTGTATTTAAATTTGTAAACATTATTTTTATTTTGGTTAAAAATCCTTTCTTTTATAATTTCTGTTCTAAATATAGTTGTATTTCTATTTTGCAGATTTTCTGGAGTTTTGCTTAAAAATGTCAGTACACGCCCTCGATCACGCCCGTGACCAAGAGCGTGCAATCTTAATCCATTCTAGAACTGCAGCCGCGCGGTTTGAGCTCATCTTAAATGGTCACGTCCTTGTTCCAGAAGTCATGCCCTCGGTCACGCCTGTGACCAAGGGCGTGTTAATTTAAAGGTCCTTTCCAAGCTTTCCATGTGGACATGTCATCCACCAAATCCAATGTTGCTGCAAAAGTCACGCCCGCATCCCTGCTAGTCACAGTCATGAATCCCCTGCGTGATCTTTGACTCCCTCCGTGCCGCCTGTCACGCCCATTCCACATTTAATGAAGCCTCCCAAGTATATAACCGTGACCTCCAAGTCACGGGCGTGTAATGTCCAATTTTCACCGCGCTATCACGCAAGCCCCACGCCGCTGTCCCAGCTGAGCAGAATAGAAATTACATGCCCTTGGTCACGCCCGTGTCCGAGGGCATGTAATCTCAAATTTCTCCTATAAATTCAGAGGCTCCATTCCAACAATTGCTCCTCTTTCACCCCGCCCATTTGGGCTCTTCTTGCACAATTTTTCTGTATTTTAGGTTTAGATTTAATTTTATGTATTTTCTTATTTTCTTTTTAATGTCATGTTCTTTTTTATTTCATGCAATTTAGCTTAGCTTTAATTCCATGCAATGTAACTTAACTTTAATTTGATGTAACCTCCTCTTATTTTGGTAATGAAATTTTAGTTCTTTCCATTTATGCAACAATTTCTTCCTTCCTTCTCATTTCACATTCTCTTTATTTTAATTTAGCAAGCATTTAGTTCATGATTTTTACAAGCTTTGTTATGAAATTTTCTTTTGACTTATTATCATTTCTTCTCTCCTTCGATTTATTCTAGAAAAATAACGATACCGAGTTCATATGCAAGTAATGAATTTTGATATTTGTTTTTGTATTCTAGTTAGCCGAGAGGCTCGTGCGCACGAATCGATCACTCGAGAATAAAGAGAGTTGCACGCACCCCTCGAGAGAGGATGACGTAAATCTTCTGGATAGGAGTCAAATCCTATAGTGTGATTCACCTCGTTAAAGCGAGTATTAGACGTTTCGATTATAGAATAAGAGTTCAGCCGATCAACCTAATCTCAGGTGGGTGTATTCCTCGAGAGAGGTGAGTTCATAAGCTAGGAATCTTCACAATCAAGGCATAGTTTGAAAGTAACCTCTGATAGAAGTTGAAAATGAGGTTTAGATCTTAAAGTTACTCTAGAGGGGTGGGGGGGGGGGGGGGGGGGGGGGGGGGTGGGGGGGGTGGGGGGGGGGGTGAATAGAGTATTAAAAAGTTTTTCACTTATTTTTATAGCAGAATTAAAATAGTGATATTTATATGTGTACTGAGTGATTTATAAAAATAAATAAAGAAAACACAGCACATCACAGTACAGAAAATAAACACAAACACAGAAGACACAAGGATCTATAGTAGTTCCCCAATAAACTTGGGTATATCTACTCTTCTACCACCCTTGGTAGGAATCCATTAGGTTTTTGTTCAGGTGCCCTATCACCAATGGAGTTTTGATCAGGTGCCCAAAACACCAACTGCAGGTTTTTGATCAGGTTCCCTGCCACCAAACAATTAACTTTTGAAGGGAGTTAGAACCCTGTACAAGATGGGATAAAAAGGGTTATGAAGTTCTTCTCTGTCAATAATCTGAGAGAAGACTAGTGGATTTGTTGTTGTAAAGCTCCCCCTGTCTGATAGAAATGGTTGACAGTTGATGGATGGAGCTTTCACTTGAATAAAATATCTTCCTGATAGCTGATGAATCTGAGAGATAAAGTTTCTCAGATTTGTTGTTGCTCTTGAAGATTTTGAGATCAGCAGCTGAGAACTGAGAGTATGAAGATTGTTGTTCTCTGAGGATGAAAGTGTGCTGCTGTTGAGGATGAACACTGTAAAACTTTTTCACTTGTGTATTTCCTCTCGAATGTATCTTCTCTGTCAACTGATACTATAATCCTTTTTTTCTCTATATTAATGCAGATCTTTTTCATTTTCCTTGACAATATATCTCTGATTTGAATTTCAAATCTTCTGAATAAGGAAAATAATAATCAGAATTGATTGTGTCTTAGAACTACAATCTGAATCTTTAATCCCTTTTCCTTTTCAATAAATGATATCCTTTTCCAATAAGCCAAACGTCTATTTTCCTGAAAGATGATAATGGAAAGGAATAAGAATAAAAGGAAGGATATAATCCTTGACTTATCTGGAATAAATAAAATAGATCCGTTGCTGATTTAGGTTGATCTGAAACCAGAGAATAGAATATAACTGATCTGTCTAAAATTCGTTGAGCTGAAATAAGAATTCGTCGACCTGAATGTTGATTTCGTCGACCGCTGAGACTTGGGAAGTTTGTCGAACGTTGAGACTTAGCAAATTCATCGAACGCTGAGACTTGGCAAATTCGTCGAACGCTGAGACTGGGCAAATTCGTCGAACACTGAGACTTAGCTTTTCCTAAGTTCTAACAGCCTAAAACCTTGACCCTTAGACTATACAATGAGGTTCAACATAGTCCTAGTCAACAGATAGTGATCCTATCCCAAACCAGTAATAAGGTTGTTCCAACAATCTCCCCCTATTTGGGTTAGGATACTATTTGACAAAAAACAAATAAAATAATAGAAAAACAGCAGAGCATATATATCTGACAGAATGTAAATTCATTTCAGCAGATAAAAGAACTATAGTGCTCTGAGTTTAAATGCATTACAAAAAATAGAAAATATACCAAAACTAAATAATCAGAACCTTTACTTCTTCTCTGAAGGAGGTTTGAATATGATTTGCCTGTTTGTGTTTTCTGATTCCTTTTTACTCATATAAAGGTCTTGAGCTCCCACCATGGTTTGAAATTTAGCATGAGGAACCACAGTTGCTGGGTGCAACCTTAGGTAATCTTCAACATTAAATAGGTGCTTTGAACTATACTTTTCAAATTCTTTCTTTCTGAACTCTGACATAGTTGAAAACTGAGAATGATCCTTTCCTTCTGCTTTAGCTTTGTTAATCTGAGCTGTGGCAATAGATTCCTTGAATCTAGCCATCTGAGAAATTCTTTCTGCTTCTGGATTTGGAGAAGGAGGCCTTTCATCAATATCACTGGCCTGATAGGAGAATTGATAATCATAATTTCTTTTTCTGTGAAAAGAACCATCAGATACATGATATTTATAAACTGAGGAAGAAGATCTGGCAGATCCTAAAGGAGGAGCTCTGGCTGATCTTGAACTATGGGAGCCACTTGAGATTCTATGACTTCCTTCTGATGTTCTTGAAGGTTGATAGGAAGGCTTCTGAGAATATGAGGAGGACATCCCTGCTGATCCTGCTGCTGGAGGAGGAGGATGATTAAAGTTATCTGGCTTATCTGAGTAGAATCCTGTCTTCTTCATTTTCTTCCTTCTATTGTTCTCATTCCTGGAGAACCTCATCCATGCTGGTGAATCTTGTGTTAGGGTGATATTATGCAGAATGTAGTATGGAACATCATTATTTGAGGAAGGAGGCTTGGGAACAGCCTTTGGCTTAGATTCGGACTTTCTTTTCTTAGAAGATGTGTCATCTGAATCATCATCATCTTCATCATCATCAGAAGAGGACTGAGGATTATCATATAAATCGTCAACTGCTTTAAGTGCTTCAGAAATATCTTTCTCAACATCAACATTTTGATCAACATCAATATCATCAAGATTTGGCAATGGGGAATCATCAAAGACAAAGGTAGGTGGAAAATTCATCACTCCAACTACTTCTGATTCTTCTTTTTCTTGAACTGAAGCTGGAATTGCTTCTTCAACAACTGGAGCTGGGGTAGCTTCTTCATCACAAAAACATATCTAAACCTGCAACTGCATTCACCGGAGCTTCTTCATGAGACATCTCCCCCTGCCTAGTTTCAGGAATCCCTGAAGCTAGGCCCCTAGAAGAAGGGACATAGGATGAGGGAGGCTGGGAAGGATGCAAGTTTTAGAAGAAATATTGCCATTATTCCCATTCCTTTATTATCAGCTACTGGGATTTTGATCCTGGTGGTCATGAACTTCTTAAGTTGCTGTTCTTCAAACAAATGAAGAATGTCTTAGAACAGATAGTGATCCTGTACCTGCAAAATGTCTCTGGTAGAGGTGGTGTTCCTCTCCTTATTTAATATGTTAGTTGTTCTTGACCCATACTACTTTGGGTCCTTTTGTTTTTCCACAAAAATCTGAAATATAAGATATCTCAGGATGATACTTATAGCCTTGTGAATGATATCTCCTTGGAGGAATTATCCACTCAGTTAAAGGATTCCTAGTATATTGAGAATAAGAATTCTTCTGAAATTCAGTACTTTTTTCATTCGACGAATTCGGATAAATTCGTCGATCGCTGTTCGACGAATTGAGGTATTTCGTCAAGCGCTGTTCAATGGATAGATATATTGGAAGTCCGTGTTCAGCTTTCGTCGATCTCCGTTCGACGAAATCGTGTTATTTCGTCGAGCTCCGTTCGACGAATTCTATTGAATCCCTTTATTCTTAATATTCTTGCTTGAAATATTCTTACTAGCATCTATAACATCTTTGTTCTTAGCAAAAATGAATTTTACTGGTGCAGAGAAGATGTTTTTCTTAATAAGATGTGGCTCACTTGATGATGCACCCAAGCCCAGTTTGCCACTAAGTCTGGCATTCACTGTGCTTGTGATGTCCATCAATTTAATACTTCTCCCATTGAGGGATTCTTCAAACTTCTTAGCTTCAGATAACTTGTTCTCAATGAGAACAATGTGTTCTCTGGAGGCATCCAATTCTTTCTTAAGATTGACATTTTCTTCACTTAGTTGGTTCATTTCAGCCAACTTATTTCTGAGAGAGATTATTTCTTTCTCAGATTTAATTAAATCTAAACAAAGAGTTCTGAATTCATCTTTGAATTCATTTGAATTGAAATCAAAGGTAGAAATTTCTTGATCACTGTCAGTTTCAGATTCTGATTCTTCAGAGTTGTTTCCTGAGGCATTGATAGCCATTATGTAGAAGTTCCTTTCTTCTTCATCATCACTAGAGCTGGATGATGATGCATATTCTGACTCACTGCTTGAGTCATATATATCCATCAAGCATTGGTCCTTCTCATTTGCATTTTCTTCATCTTCAGAAGAGCTGGATGAAGATTCTGATTCTGTTTCACTCCATATTTCAGCTACAAAGCCTCTTCCTTTATGTTTGTGTTTGTGGCAGGAAGGCTTGCTGGAGTGCCTTTTCTCTTCTTTCTCTTTTCTCTTTTCTTTCTTTTGGTTCTCTGGACACTCAAGTAGAATGTGTCCAGGTTTCCTGCAACCATAACAAATAATTTCTTTAAAATTAGTTTTGTCATACCTTGGATTTTCTTTTGATCTGAGATCCTTCTTTCTGAAATCCTTTCTAGCCATCTTGTAGAATCTCTTGGCTAGAAGACTCATAAACTCCACTTCTCCTGGAGCTTTGTCTTCCTCTTCAGTTGCTTGGAAAGCAATGCTTCTTTCCTTCTTGGATGCTGGAGATGAGGTAGATTGTTCAGCTTCTCTGGACTTGATAAGCAGCTCATAGGATTTTAGCTTGCCTAACAAGGTCTCAGTAGAGATCACATTAAGGCTTCTGGCTTCCTTGATTGGCCAGATCCTTGAGTCCCATATGCTTTGGAAGCACATTAAGATCTTATAATTGACTTCAGTGATGGAGATCACTTTGTCTAGAGATTTCAGCTCATTGATTATGAGGTTGAGCCTGTTGTACATATCTGCAACACTCTCAGTTTCTCCTTTCTTGAAATTTTCATACTGAGAGATGAGATGAGATCTTCTATCTTTTCTCTCATCTGCAGATCCTTCAACCATGTTGTTGAGGGAGGTCCAGATTTCCCTGGCTGAGGTGCATTCCACAACCTTTTGAAAAATGTCATCTGACATTGTCTGTGCCAGTATGTTCATTGCTTTGGCATCAACACTTCTCTGCTTCTTTTGAGCTTCTGTCCACTCAGGAGGTGGAACAACATTATTTATTGTTGTTGTTTCAGTGCTTATTGTTGCTGAAGGAGTAGGAGGTCCTGTCAAAATAACATTGAAGATATCCTCATCAATAGAATTCATATATAACCCGATCCTTGCCTTCCATAATGCAAACTTATTTAGATTGCACATAGGAGGTCTTATGCTTGAGTATTCTTTGTTCTGTGCCATGAGTTTTTAGAAAAAGAAAACTCTAGAATAAATTAAGATATAATTGATCTTTGGATTCAGGTGTTAGCCTGTATACAATCAACCTCCCTCTGATACCAATTGAAAGTAACCTCTGATAGAAGTTGAAAGTGAGGTTTAGATCTTAAAGTTACTCTAGAGGGGGGGGGGGGTGAATAGAGTATTAAAAAGATTTTCACTTATTTTTATAGCGGAATTAAAATAGTGATATTTACATGTGTACTGAGTGATTTATAAAAACAAATAAAGAAAACACAGCACAGTATAGAAAAATAAACACAAACACAGAATACACGAGGATCTATAGTAGTTCCCCAATAAACCTGGGTACATCTACTCTTCTACCACCCTTGGTAGGAATCCACTAGGTTTTTGTTCAGGTGCCCTATCACCAATGGAGTTTTGATCAGGTGCCCAAAACACCAGCTGCAGGTTTTTGATCAGGTGCCCTGCCGCCAAACAGTTAACTTTTGAAGGGAGTTAGAACCCTGTACAAGATGGGATAAAGAGGGTTATGAAGTTCTTCTCTGTCAATAATCTGAGAGAAGACTAGTGGATTTGCTGTTGTAAAGCTCCCCCTGTCTGATGGAAATGGTTGACAGTTGATGGATGGAGATTTCACTTGAATAAAATATCTTCCTGATAGATGATGAATCTGAGAGACAAAGTTTCTCAGATTTGTTGTTGCTCTTGAAGATTTTGAGATCAGCAGCTGAGAATTGAGAGTATGAAGATTGTTGTTCTCTGAGGATGAAAATGTGCTGTTGTTGAGGATGAACACTGTAAAACTTTTTCACTTGTGTATTTCCTCTCGAATGTATCTTCTCTATCAACTGATACTGTAATCCTTCCTTTTTCTATATTAATGCAGATCTTTTTCATTTTCCTTGACAATATATCTCTGATTTGAATTTCAAATCTTCTGAATAAGGAAAATAATAATCAGAATTGATTGTGTCTTGGAACTGCAATATGAATCTTTAATCCCTTTTCCTTTTCAATAAATGATATCCTTTTCCAATAAGCCAAATAACTATTTTCTCGAAAGAAGACAATGGAACGGAATAAGAATAAAAGGAAGCATATAATCCTTGACTTATCTGAAATAAATAAAATAGATCCATTGCTGATTTAGGTTGATCTGAAATCAGAGAATAGAATATAACTGATCTGTCTGAAATTTGTTGAGCTGAAAAAAGAATTCGTCGACCTGAATGTTGAGTTCATCGACCGCTGAGACTTGGGAAGTTCGTCGAACGCTGAGACTTAGCAAATTCGTCGAACGTTGAGACTTGACAAATTCATCGAACGCTGAGACTGGGCAAATTCGTCGAACGCTGAGACTTAGCTTTTTCTAAGTTCTAACAGCCTAAAACCTTGACCCTTAGACTATACAATGGGGGTCAACATAGTTCTTGTCAACAGATAGTGATGTTAGCCCAAATCAGTAATAGGGTTGTTCCAACATAGTTTAGAATGATGATATTTATTTTTTATTTTCATTTCCAAGCAAGTTTAAATCAAGTTTTTATTTTCTTATTTATTTTTGTTCTCTTTTATTTAGCTTTAATTATTTCTTTTTCCGCTCTCTCTGATAAAATAATAGTCTGCTTTCTTAAAGTAGAAGTACTCGACAGACCCATATTTAAGTACGACCTTGATATTTTTCTTAAATATCCTATATTTCAAATGATAATGTACACTTGCCTTCATCAGATATAGAATTGGAGAACAACAACAACAAATCTCAAATTCATATAAATTCTATTTCACTAATTTTCATATCAAGTTTTTGGCGCCGTTGCCGGGGAATATTTTGTCGATATTCTAAAAAATGTGGGAGCGTTATTACTTTTTTCTTTTCTTTATCTTCTGTTCCTTTCCCCCCTTTAACAAATTTTTTATGTTATAATTAAATTCATTGAAAGGGAAATTTGGGGTGTCATGATAGTTTATATAGGATGTAGTCTTAATTTCCTAGAGGGGGGGGGGGGGGGGGTGAATAGGTTTCTTTTGTTTCTAAGCAAAAGCCTAACTATTTTCAGAGTTTATGTTAGCTATGAATCAATCACATAGAAAACACACAATCATTTATAGAGGTTCCTCAAGACAGGGTGTTTTGAGTACTCCTCTTTCCCCCTTCACCTTTCTAACATTGAGTTAGATAAGGCCAACACCTCCAATCTCAGCTCCAAGAGCTTACAACACAGATCCCTCAGGATTTCTCAGGTTTTCCCAAACCCTACCTCAGGCTCAACAACCCTACCTCAGGCACAGCTGCCCTACAAGCTCAGACCTATCAAGAAGTCCTACCTCAGATCTCCATAGAGATCCTACTCTCAAGCTGAACTCTTAGCTCTACACTCAGGCCTAACAACCCTACTCCCTCAGGTAAAATGCCCGACAAACTCAGAACAAGCAATGTTCCTACAGAAAATAATAATGGATGATTACAACAGAAGCTAGAATAGATATCAAGCCTTGGTATTCTGTTGCTGAACAGCTACTGTAGCAGTCTTGAAAATAGGGATGAGTCCAATGGCCTCAACACTGATTATTTCTGATCCTTTTCTTCAGAGGATGAATGAGGATTAACTTGTTTTATCTTGAGTCAATCAAGAAGAACAAACATTTCTCTCATTGCAGCTTCGGGAAGCAGGAAGAGAAAACTTTCTGGGTTGTCGTCAATGAAACAGTAGATTAATCATCTTCAGTGAGTGAGAGTGCTTTTATAAAGCCCAAAATGATTCTTTTATACTCCTCCAGTCTTCAACGGCTATCAGATGTCCTCCTGATACTATAAGGAGGTGATTGGAACATCCTATCTTGCTTTACAGCGTGTTGCGCCAAAAGCAAACCCGCCAGAACATTTGAATCCGTCTCAGCGGTTGGGCTGAGACAGCTTCCAGTCTCAATGGCTACTTTTGTCCCGTCCCAGCGGATCTGCTGAGACACAGTTGTCTCAGTGGTTTTACTCTATCTGTAGCTCAGCTGGCCTAGACACCTTCTCAGCGGCTCCTGGCCTTGTCTCAGTGGTTCAGCTGAGACTGAGAACTTGTCTCAGCAGTTTTGGCAGTAAACCACTAAACTTACTCCACACCTTGGAATAACCTAACCCTGCATGGTCATGAGATGAAATTGGGTTTATCAAATACAACTTTTACTTAGCATTGAGTGTGAAGCATCTTCAAATCAAGGGAACATTGAGGGTAATATTCCCAACAAGCTCCCCCTATTTGAAGAAGACAGAACACCCTCAATGCTAAGGTACATAACACATAAATACTTATCATGTAACTTCAGTACATGGTTTTCATCATATCATACTCATGTAAACATTAATATGACATCAAAGATAATATTATAACAGATAATATTTATGATAGACATATTGCCACAGAGTTTATAAACCCAATAATATGATTAGATAATCATGTCAATGCATCACAGATTAATTTAAACCGTGACACAGAGTAAAATTATGCTATGGCTCAGATTAGCTTACAACATAAAGTAATCAATTCAACAATTCATTCATTTTCATTTCAGATAAAGCAATGAGACTTTGTTTAATATACATTTAGAAATCCATAACACTTAAATACATTCATTTAAATTTTTCTTTTCTTAGAAGAAGTTGAGCACTCAACAATGTCAGCAGCAACTTCCTTTCCTTTAGCTGAGGCCTCTTGGTCTGCTGCAACAGCCACATTTTCAGCAACCACTTCATCTTCCCGTGCTGGAATCTCCTTATCTTCAGCAGTCACATCCATGTTTTAAGGAAGATTGTTGGCAGTGTCTTGTTCAGCATTAACTGCCTCAATTTCTACTATCTTCCTCCTATTTTCTTGCCTTTTGAAATATAGGAATGGCTTAGGAATGTACTTTGAAGGCATCCTTCTTAGGTTGTCCTTCCTACCAGATTGGCTTTGAATATCCTATCTCTTTTAGTGTTTCTTTCTAAGTGCTTTATCCACTCTTCAGATGGATAGACCTTATCAATTTCTTTGCAGATTTGACCATGGCTTAGCAAGGCATTTAATATTATACTTTTGGAGTCTTCACTCCAATACTAAAAATCTGGATCCTTAGATTGCTCATCCCTTTGTTTTGCCATAAATTCTTCCACTAGCATTATATGCTCTCTTTCTCTTCTTTTTGCCAGTTTGATATTTTGACCAATCTGCTCCTGTCTTGGGAAGTTCCAATCTTCTTCCCTATTTTTGTCCAGGAGAGGAAGGTTTAAATCTAACCTAGTTCCTTGCAGAACCTTGAGCGCTAGCTCAAAATTTGTTACATCATTGTTATCCTCCCCCTTTCTGGCTTCTTCAAATATTCTTTGACTTATCTCCTGCTGAGCACCAGTTATTGTGCCAGAGATTGTTTGGAAAATATTTTCCATATCAGAATTTAGCTCATCCTTGTTCCTCATAATATCAGCCTTGAGCTCATCCTTATTTCTGTCAGACTCACCATTCAACTGCAGAGCAGTGGAGTATACATATTCTTGGATATGATGTGAGGATTTTTCAATCACTTCATCTGTCTTGCTGACATAATTTTTGACATATGACATATCCTGTTCATAGAGTTGGAGGTGTTTGTCCATTGATCTGAGAATAGTATTTTGAGAGACCACTAATTTCTCTGCCAGATCAAACCACTTGGTCATTTGTTTGTTCAGGATGGCAGTGTCTTCCTTGATTTCCTTGACCTCAGCCATTACTTCAGATTTTACATTGAGGATGGACTGATCAATGTATGCTTTAACTATAGAAGTTGACTTGTCTACATAGTCCTTCATAGATGTTAGATGAGTCTCTAACATAATTTGAATAGCATTGGGAATGCTCTCATTGGGCTCTGAGGAAGTGGAGAGTTGCTGATCAACAATCATTTGTGCTTTGAGTCTTTGTGGAGGAATAAGAGGAGGGACTGATTCCTGAGGAGGTATAATCTGCTCTAATGCTGCAGGTAGCACCTATTCTGGATATATGACTGGAGCATTATCTCTTTTTCCATGATCAGCCACCAGATGAGCAAAGGATGCTGGATCATCAATGTGATCATGGTGGACTCCATTATTATCAGCAACATTATTATCATCATATTTTTCTGGCTCCTCCCCCTCAGATAGATCATCTTGATCTGATGAGTCCAAGAAATCTGGGACAATTTTTTGGAGTTAGATTTAATGACTTAGCAATACTAAGGATGGGTTAATTAGTCTTACCAAGAACATCATCTTGACCAACTGATGGCTCTTTGGGCTTCTCCCCCTTAGATGGGGCATCAGATTGTCCTGGTGTAGGTAAATTCCAGAGAGCTGGTTCATTATCAGGATTAAGCCTAATTCTTTCTTCAAGATTGAAAGTAAGTCTGTCAATCTGACCTTGCAAATCCTGAGGTGAAGGCACTTTGTCCTCATTAATCTTGTGAGAGACAGCCTCACCATTATCATTGATATTAGCAGTTTCCAAGGAAGATGGTTCTTGTTGTTGCTCCCCCTCAGATAGAGCATTCATCTGGCCTTGAGGAGCTGTGGTCCACATTATTTAAGTGACATTAGCGACTAACTCTTTGATTGGCTATGATTAAGTAACATTATGAGTAATGTGGAGTTTAAGGATTTATTACCAGGAGTGCTATCTATGTCCAAGTCCTGTGGATAGACAGTGTCAGTAGGCAAGTCATTCAGGCGAGCATCCTTGTCAGGATTGCTGTGTGATCCAAGATCAGCACCAACATCTTCATTTTTATCTAAGTGGTCAGATTCAGAACTGGATATAACCAATTTTGGTTCTTCACTGATTTGGATTTCTTTTTCCCTTTCACCTTTGCCTCAGTGGGCTGTCTCATGGGGAGCACCCTGGTGAACCTATCTAAGGTCTTTATATCCATCCTTTTCAGGTAATGGATATTTGATTCTTTTAACTCTTTGAACTTCTCAGGATAGGTCTGAATTAGATATAGGGATAGAATTCTACCCATATTGGGTGCTTGCAGACATTCCTAAGTCTCTGAAATATGACTTCTCCCTAGGAGGTTTTCTTAGTCAGAATGATCCTTATCATAATATCAAACATAGATTGGGAAATTGTGTCATGAGACCCAGGCTTGCATAGGATTGCTTTGCCCACTATATCTGATAAGAGTTTCCCTCTTTGATTGAAGAATTTTCTCATTAATGAGCCAATCTTGTCATCACTGTACTCAGCCCACTTCAGAGCTTTCTTCTTGTCCTTGTCATAAATATCTTCCTCATCCTGTCTGTATGAAGGAATGTGGAATGCTTGTTCAATTCTTGCTGAGGAGATTTTCACTCTGTCTCCTCCTATTTTGGAATTCAAAGAGGACTTGGAAGAGGACAATTTGGCATTACTGAACCATTCCAGAACTTCAGTTTTGAGAATGACTGTGGGTTCAGATAGAATATAATCCAGGCCTTGTGCTTCCAGGAGTTGAATCACTCCTTTTATGTCTTCTGGAGCATGGGCAAACCCATTTCTTACAATTTCATACCCCTCCAGAAGATCCTTTGAGCTCTTGGGTGCCATTGTTGCTGTAGAAGAAGGCGCTGGGATGGAAGAGAATATGATTCATCTCGGTGGCTAGGAGGGAAAGGTTGTGTAGCTTTCATTAATTAACAATTGTCTATTTATATGGCTTGAATATGTGTTTTGATTAGCCCTAATAATTAGACTTAAGTGAACTTATAGTTGTAATGTGAATTAGGTCAAATGGGGTTGCATTTAGACAAACTGTAATGGGACCAGCCTATCTTAGCGGAACTGCTGAACAGTTACTTAAACCGCTGGGACAGAGCACTGTCAACCGCTGGGATAGTTTAGCAGTCTCAGCGGCTCAGCTGAGATTTTTCCCAGCTGTCTCAGCGGCTCAGCTGAAACAATCATTTCTATTTTAGCTGACCTTACTATCTAAACATTAATCCTTTTGAGATCTGATTGTATTATGACCTAACCATGTCACTAGGAGTTGATGTGACACCATTTTTGAATCATAACATAACAAGCATAATATCATAGATAATTGAAAGAAGGAAATATTTGACACTATTCAATATTTAACATTCTAAGATCAATCTTGAAAGCATTAAATTTTGCCTCATCCAATGGCTTTGTTAAAATATCAACAACTTGATTGTCAGTGGGGACAAATTCAAGGCAAATATCTTTACATTGAACAAGTTCTCTTATAAAATGATATCTAATCTCTATGTGCTTAGTCCTGCTATGAGAGATAGGATTCTTAGCAATAGAGATAGCACTGGATGAGTCACAATAAAAAGGAGACTCACTTACCTTGAGGTTGTAGTCCTCTAATAGATGTTGTATCCATAAGAGTTAGGCACAACAACTTCTTGCAGCAATATATTCAGACTCAGTTGTGGATATTGCCACACTTGTCTACTTTTTGCTGCTCCAAGATATCAGCCTCCTTCCCGGGAATTGACAAGTACCACTGGTGCTTTTCCTATCTTCTTTGCATCCTGCAAAATTTGCATATGAAAATCCAGTTAGTTCAAAGTCATTGTTCTTAGGGTACCAAAGGCCAAGATGTAGGCTGCCATTAAGGTATCTTAAAATCCTTTTTGCAGCTGAATAATGAGATTCCTTAGATCATGCCTGGTACCTAGCACAAACACATGTAGCATAAATAATGTCTGGTCTACTAGCAGTTAGATACAATAGGGATCCAATAATACACCTGCACATGGATTCATCAAAGGCCTTGCCCTTCTCATCCTTGTCCAGGGAAATGTTGGACCCCATGAAAGTTTTCATGGTGGAAGCTGATTCCATCCCAAATTTCTTTATAAGCTCCCTAGTGTACTTGGTCTGAGAGATGAATATCCCTTCCTCAGACTGTTTTACTTGGAGGCCTAAGAAGTACTTAAGCTCTCCCATACTGCTCATCTCAAACTCCCCATGCATAAGGTTGACAAACCTTTTGCAGAGGTTGTCACTACAAGATATAGTCTCAACGACGACGTTTTTTTTGCGACGTTTTTGAAAGCGTCGCTGTTAGTTTTATATTTAGCGATGATTTTTTTCATAAAAGTCGCTAATGCAAAAAAATAGCATTTGCTATGTTTTTTAAGAAAAACGTCACCATACGTGTTTAGCTCTTGTGACGATTATTTTTAAAACGTCACTAAAGTAATGTTTTTATTGTGACGTTTTTGAAAACGTCGTCGTTGGTTCACATTTAGCGACAATTTTTTTTAAAACGTCGCAAATATAAAAATTTAGCATTAGCCACGCTTTGCATGAAAACACGTCAGAATACATGTTTATCTTTCGTGACGATTTTTTTTAAAAACGTCATCAAAACACATGATCTTTTGTCAAAATTTGTTATCTAACATTTCAGAAGATCTTTTGTTAAAAGGGATATGAGTGATATAGTTATCATTTATCAAATGATTGAACATGAATCACGTCATGTACTTACTGAGCATGATGCATGAAATACATGAAGTATGTATACAACGCACATTATGCATGTTTAAGTTTATGATATATATCAGCCTTATCTATATGCACGTACACACCCATAACCATACACTTGGTTATGTGCGTACTCCAATGATATGGGTAGTTTGCTATGCACACATGCACCCATAATCATGCACTACTTGGGCTGGGGGCTAGGCGCACCGGTATTCATGATGGCAGGATATTTTGCTATGCGCACATAACTATATGCACACACCCATTCATATGTACGATGGGGTATTTCGCTATGCGCTATAACCATATGCTTGGCTATGCACACCCCCATGATGGGGTATTTAATTGTTATGAGCACCACCCATAACTACGTTTGGCGATGCACACGCACCCTCATGATCAGGGTGTTTTGCTATGCGCATACCTATAATCATACGCTTGGTTATGCGCATCAGCATGATAGGGTATTTTGCTATGCGCACACCCATCACCATACACCTGACTATCCGCACTCCCATGGTCGGGAGACGGCTGCGGGCTGCGGCAGACGGTGAGCCCGGCATCGACATCAAAACATATACAATCTTCTGTTAAAGTTCTAATAATGATATTTTTGATGGTAATGAAGTTATATTGTTGATAACGATGATCTCGATCGTAAGCTTGATACGAGTAATTAAATATATATAATATGAATGTGTTCACTGTGAATATTATATATGTCTCCACAAACGTACATAACTGTTAGGGTCGGCATACATACGTACATCATATAGCCATGTATTCTTTGGCCTGTAGCTCAATGATCTTGTCAAATGTTACTAGTTATGGAATACCCTACAATCATACCAAAATATTTCTTTCTGTATGGAGAATATGTTTACATTGATCGATGAGGCGTTAGGTGAATGTTCCAATATTGTAAGTATCATGAGTTGCGTAACGATGAAGATGACTGCATCGATCAATGCCGAGTCGATTAAACAAAGTCTAAGATGAGAGATCATAACCTCATATCAAATGCTCCTACATATATGAATTTTGCATTTACCTTCAAAAATACCAACTATTTTTGTTGTTGCAAAAATAACAATGAATTGTTTTGTTACAAAATACATGTTCTTAAATAAAAATAAAATATATATTTCCAAAATTTTCATGCTTTGCGGCACTTTTAAAAATAAAATATACATTTCCAAAATAAAAATAAAATATACAAAGTAGTAATACGAGGCATTTTTTGCGGCACTTATAAAAAGTCGTACGTTATAGAATTTACAATAGGTGGAATTCACCGCTTTTTAATAAAAGCGTCAACAAAACATAGGTCATTGCACGTCACTTCCCTTTCATTATCCACTCATTTTCGCTTTCCACCACTTCAATCCCCTTTCGTTCTCGCAAGAATCAAGACCATTGCAGTTTATCTATATTATATAATGGAATATGCATATTTGGTGGGAACATAATTTTTTTACTACTATAAAATAGAGATATGACGACATTTTTATGCGCTTTTACAAACACCACTAAAAATTATATTTTTGATATAAAATTGGCGACATTTTTATTAAAAAATAAGCGGGAAAAAATTTACATAAGGGGCAAACAAAAAAGAAAGAGGCAAAAAAAAAGACCACGTATAAACGGCCACAAAAATGTACTTTCTCCTTTACTTTACTGCTCCTCCACTTCTCTCCCCGTCTCCTGCTGGAAGACCAAAAGCCGAAACCCGCGCGATGCCCTCGCCCTCACACAAACCCTCGACAAACCCCTCTCCAGAAGCCCTCGCCTCCGGCGTTGTCCTTGTTCGATGCCCTGGTCCTCTCCCGAAGTGATCATCCTCGGCCGAGAAACTGCGGTTCTTCCTTGATTTCGGCTCCAGGTCAGAACGCCTCCATTATTTTTTGATTCAGTGCATAATTCCTCCATCCTTCTTCGGTTCCTAATTGTGATTTCGGATCCAGGGCAGAGCTGCACTTCTTCCTTGTGATTTTGGCTTCAGGACAGAACATCTCCATCCTTCTTCCATTGCTGACGCCAAACCACTCCGGGCTCGCTCTGTTACTCAATCCAAGTAATTCCTGATTCTACTCGCAGGAAGTGGGCTTACTTGATATTGCTCAAGGTCCTCTTGTTTTCCCCCTATGATCTCTTTCATCTATATTACACATATTCAATGACACAAATATTAGGTCTACTATGCTCTTGGGGCTTAAATAATTCTCAAACAGCAATAAGGGTTGTTGGGTGTTCTTTTAACTTATGTAATTTAATCAAACATTAAGTTTAATAAGCTTATAGCATATGGGTTAATAGTCACTCTTCTAATTTGTGTGTTTTACTCAACTATTAAATTTAATATGCTCCTAGGGCTTAAATAATTTTCAAACATCGATTAGGATTGCTGGTTTCTCTTATAATTTAAGAGTTTCACATTGATTAAGGGTGCATTTTGACCCCAATCCTTTGATATGATGAACCAAGGTAATGGTATTCATATTCCATAGTTTATAAGCTCATTTAAAGGAGTATCACATGAATACATGGTAACTATGCGGATTCAACTATTTTGGTATCATAACTCATATGACTATGACTTTTCTTAATGTAATAATATCTCAATATCATAAAGAAAATTTTTTATATCCGTTTTAATTTGGCACGCTTGCTAAAAGAAAATGACATGAGAACTAGCATGCAAATCTTCTGAAAAATTCAGAAAATTTCTTAATTAAATTAATGGTGAATACTAGAGATTACCAAAACAATACACATGTAAACTCTCCAACATTTCACATAATTTACACATTTAGATTATTTATGCATGCTAGTCTCTTCTGTTGAAGGTTACTGTATCACATTAGGAAAACATCTTTGCATATTTGATACAAGTTGAACCAAACGGTACCAACTACAGAAATGATACTGTAAACCTCCTTAGACATCTCTGATGGGTTACTGTCTCATAGAAGTTGCTGATTAGTTCAAGCATCATAGTTGAACACTACACTTTGTCTTTGTTCTGTTGTACATGACCCCCAATCATAGTTAAATCAGTTGAAATGTTATTTGCAAAGCCGTTTCATTTGTTTTGTAGAGAAAGTGCCTTCTTTATCAAACTAGCTTTCCTTTTGTGCTTCCTTAGTTGCTTCTCAAATGTTATATCTTCTTTTGTCGTATCTTCTTGCAACCATGTTTTACTTCATGAGAATTTGGGTTTCGCACATTTCTTTTAGATATCGACTCTCATATGTATAGAAATATTCTCGAGGGATCTCAAGGTATATTTTTGAGTTTTAATATAAAATATTTTCTACTTTCTTTTTTTCTTTCTTAACTAGACCGTACTTGCAAAAAATATAACACTTCCTAATGTTTTTGAACTCAAGATGTTTAACTCTATGCAGTGGCATATGGGATCGATAAAATGAATAGAGAGGTATCGTGTTGGATGCAAGGTGTATATGGCAATAAAGATAACCCCCAAATTCCATTTATAGCTACTAGAGGTTATGGCAGTGTTGTTTGGAACCGATTATATTCAAGAGACAACAGATAGAGAATACAAGAGCTGGCAGGTAAACATTTCCAAATCTCTCTCGAGTGCAGCTAACAGATCGTTGAATTGCCTCTGCCCATGTCCTGCACCCTGAAAATCGGATACCAGGGCCAGTTCCTCCAATTCCTGCAATCCATTGCCAAACAGCCCTCCCAGAACCCTTAGACGTTCACTCCCTCGCTGTCCAGTTTTGTTTCGAGCCCCTTTAAACCTGCCCGACCCGCTCCAATCCATTCCCCCACAGTCCCATTGCCCCCCCACACACACACCAATCTCCGGACATCCCAATTACAGCAGGAATCAACATCTATTAGTCTGACCTACAAGGAAACTGCAGTTACAGCACTGTCCAACCTCAAATCAGCACTCTTACTACTTCTTTGGACTTCGATTACTTATGTAAGTTCTAATTTTAAGTCTTTATTACTTTGTGTTGATTGCTTATTGAAAAAAACATACAATTTTGGATTTTAATTTTGTAAAAGTTTACCTAATTTTAATTGAACTTGAAAGATTCATTCGTCTGACAATTAATTAAAGTATATCTACATAAATTCAACTAGATCTTGTTTTTTTCAAACATCTAATCTCTAGCAAAAATGTTTACAGATCTTAATATTAATTTCAGAACTTATTGCAAATAAATGTCGGATTAATGCATGTGCATCGCATCATTCTATATTCATACGACACTCCATGAACACACACTCATTAGAGTTCCTTAGGGCACAATTACACTCACTACATCCGTCCTGCGTCACTTAGATTGTAATTGTACCAATCATTTATTGTTAAATATGAATCAATTAAATTCCCCCACCTGAAGCTGAAGTTTCTCTCTCTTTGAGTTGAGCTCTTGAGTAAGATCCTCAACTGCTTTCCTTGAAGTCTGAAGTTGGACAGATGCATCCTCTTTCTCTTCAGTAATGGCTTTCAAGGTACCTTCTAACTCGTGCACGTTCTTCTCATATTATTCCAGTTTCTGGGACAAACTTAAGTTTGTTTTATCTAAATGAACATGCTTGTCCTCAAAATGAGTAGCTTTGCTTCTTGTTTCCTCGAGTGATTATTCCAAGCTCTACACTTTAAACATTGCTTCTTCCAATTCAGCCTTACGATTTTCAGCAAATGAAGCCAGTTCATTTGCATGTTCTTCATGAACTTTATGCTGGGCCTCAAGTGCAAGTAATTTCTCCTTTAAGTCACTAGCTTCAGAATCTCTTTGTGCAGCTCTCTCAAGAGCTTCGGACAATTTTACCTCAGTTTCTTTAACTGATGCTTCAATTTGAGACTGATATTCTAAACTTCTTGAACGATCATTGGTCAGTTCTGTAATATTTTGCAAATAATTAAGCAGTTGGCTATCCATTGCTTCCTTTTCAGTAGGAATCCTGCTCGAGTACTACCTTTTTTGTTTGGGAGAGCGGTGATGGTGGTTGTTAACAGAACATGACAAGGCTATTTTTTTTTTGTTTGGGAGAGCGGTGGTGATTGTCAACATTGCTGTAGAAAATAAATGTAGTGTTTGGGCAGCGGGCAATGTTGTCCAGGTTCGGTCAGGAGTTGGTGTTAAACTTGTTAAACCATTATTGTTATGCTTACTGACTCAGCTGCACAAATTCACTGATAAAATTCAGCAATTGGCCCGCATGGAGCCAAGTATGGATGGAAATTGTTATGTTATTTTATCAGGCAATTCTATTACATGTGCACGTGTATATATAATTATTTTAAGCTCTGCTTATGACATGGTGTTCAAGTGGTTGTGCGAAATTTTGTTGAGTAAATGTTTTGTGACTTTCTGTGCCAGTTTTTGCCCTGAATTAAAGCAGTTCCCGGAAGAAACAAACAATGCAAGATTTGTGCTATTATGGCAATTTGTGGTTAAATATTGATAGCTTTATCATTTTTCTAGGAACTTGGTATTTTTTGCACTGCATATTAAGTTCAGGGCCACATGTGGCAATATAAATAAAAACTCTAGGTCCTAGTGCCCAAGATGTCCTTCAAGCACTTGAACGCTGGGTAATTTTCTAGCTTGATTAAATGATTGTTGCATTTTCTGTGTACATAATGTATTTTGAGGCATGGTTTTTGATGTAGTTTCTTCCCCTTAAGCAACTGTTCGACTCCACATGCTGCAAATGTGTATTGCATTTAACTTGTTTATAATAGCTGGACACGATGTTCTTTAGTGCGACATTCGAATAGATTCATGAGCCCGTTGGAGATTAGAATATTTGCAAAAAAAAATTTCCTTAGGATTTAAGATATTTAATTTTCAGGTCAATGCCATGTGTTTCATCTTTAATATTAGCTGTTCATCTTTAATATATTCTTTTTTTTTGTCAAAGTTTGCCAGACATTTTGGAAAATATTGTCGGAATTAGTTCCCCCCCCACCTCTTCCTTTTATTCCGGGTAAGCATATAATTTCTTTGTATTCAATGCCTTCATGTTTATTCTTGATTTATCTGTCTACATAGTCAAATTTGCAATCCTTGTAATATGATATGATTCTCTTCAATAGCAGTACCTGTAACACCCTGCCAGTACAAAAAGTATAACAGCAGGTCCGGCCGGGACCCCACGCCATACAAACCGCACTAGCTAGGAGTTAAAAGGTGATAACCAGAAAAGTAACAACTAGCGAGAGTACAAAACGTAAGCGGAAGCATTAATTAAACCATTCAAATAGACATGTCCACTATCATAGGAATGAATCCAGAAATAAGAGTTACGGCCTTAGGGCCTTACATCAAATCAATGTACAAAACTCCAAAAAAACATACATCGGCACGCAGGCCGGCAATACATGAGAAAACAGGAAAAAGGCTGGCCTTCGAGGGCCAACTCAGCAAAAGGGCAGCAAAAGGACCAACGCCCGCTATTTCCCGCTAGGCTCACCTGCACCTGCATAAGAACATTCCACCAAGCGGTGGTAAACAAAGCAACGGTCAGCACAGCTGACCAAATTATAACGACCCCACCCCTTTCCCGGGGTGGCGGAGATTCTACCCTGCAAGTAAGCCATACTAGCACAAGTACTAATCTAAAGAGAGTGCAACTACACAAGGTGAGGTTTCAAGCACAATCAATCTTCTAGGTTGAGCATCAAAAAGAAGGGAACCTAGGTATGCACATGATGTTGGTTGGGTTCACCCGAAGGTTTCCCACAACCGCCTAAGCAAATCGCATGAGGCTAAACATAACATCAAATTCACAACACTCCACCCTAAGGGTCACAACCTTAGGTGGGAAACAAGAGCTTTTGGTCGGTCTAGGTATGACACCTTCCACGACCTCTCCCATGATCACACGGCCTTCATGAGGAAGGGACCTCTCGCCGATCTGCATGGAAACGGGTTCGGTTCAGCTTTGCCCGTGCTCTAATCGTCGCGATCTATCGCACGACGCGGGTACGGCTTCACCTCGGCCCGTAAGGGTTTAGCACTTTCAAGTGCTCCACAAAAATATACGCTACGCACCTAACCCCTTCACAAGGATCTAGGCTTCGCGAATTCTCAACAAGGGAGGTACATACGCTCCGCATCAATAACGTGGTGAAGGTTTGCCTTCATCCAAAACTCAAAGCATGGGGCTTTCGTAGGGATCTTCACAAGACGCCTACACGTAACTCCCGCAATACTATAGGTGAGTTCACGGAGTCATTCTCCGGCACGCATTCTAGGTCTAACCTAAATGCAACGTCGCAAATCAAGCATCACCGATTCGGGCTCACGGCCACGAATAGGCTTCACACAAAATGCCTAAATCCGCACGACTACCGGATTTTCTACATGCAATATGCCGGGGATGGACACAATCTACCCGGAGTCCCGAAGGACTTGAGGAAATCCTACACTTCACCCATTTGGTGAAAGAGATACCTCATGCAAGCAAAGAAAGAGGAATAAATGGACAAATACAAGTCCAAAGTTCGGGAGGAAGAATCGTTACCCTAGACGTGTTCCTCTTCGCCATGGATCCGAGATTCTACGCGGAGGGAAAGAACCGCACCGGGCTGCACTCTCCGGATCTGGAAACGGCTCGCGAAACGGAGCTCCGGAGCTCCGTCAATGGCGAAATCTTCCTTCTTCTTCCTTGCCTCCTTCTTCTTCCTCTAGCCTAGGAGAGAGAAACACCTCAAAATAATGAGGATTAATCTCCTCTCATAAGCCCTAATAGCCTCCAGCATCTAATCCTAGCCATCGGATCAGATCTCAAAAGATTTGGACGGCCCGATCTTCTTCTCCGCTCAAAATCGCGGAACAGAATAAACAGGGCGCACGATCACAGGCGCACGGTCAGTGGTCGTGCGCGACGAGGGCAATGGTCGTGCGCACTATCCGGGATAGAACTCTGAATTCTTGCGAATAAGCGCACGATCGCTGGCGCACGATCACTGGTCGTGCGCGAAGAGGGAAATGGTCGTGCGCACTGTCCGAGACAGAACTCGATTCTCTTCTGAATTAACGCACGATCGCTGGCACACGATCACTGGTCGTGCGCGATGAGGCCACTGATCGTGCGCTAAGAGCAGACAGGGAGAATTCTAGCCTGCTTCATGTGCCGCACTACCACTCCGCCTACTTCGCGGAACTACCAGATTTGGGGTGTTACAGTACCAGTGCATGACTCACGTGTTGGTATTTGATTTTGTTACCATGCATATTGTTTGCCCAGAAAGCCCGCGACCTCCTCTCAATGTTCAATTTTCCCGGTCTCAGCGGTCTCGAATTAGGTGATCGCCCAGATCGGCAGATGCCTCAACCGGGATTTTCTAAGTACCCAGCGGTCAAGATAATGCGAGATCGCCGGCTCAAGCGGTCTGGTCGTTCTTCTTATTTTTGTTATTTGTACCCCATTTCCCTGCCCCGGCTCTCCTGTACCCCGGGCAGCCCGTAGTTTTCAGTTCTGCCCGTTTGGGCAGCCCCCTCGTCTATAAATAGGGGGGTAGGGGTACCAGAAAAGCACTTTTGGCTCCGAGGCTCCAGCTTACAACCTGTGTAAGCGGTCTCATTTCTTCGTGATCGCCATTTCGTGATTGTTTTTTCCTTTTGTTTCCACCATCTTCTGTCTTAGTAACCTGCACTTCGCAGTTTTCTCCCATCCCCTTTAGTGTGAATTTTGGAGGTACCATTTTTGGCACCAACAGAACGAACACGCGACCTTCAGATTTCAAAGTGTCAGGTGAAATCCATAGACTTTCAAGATGGCTGATCGCCGTAGAGGTCATCCCTTGCGATCTCCCAGCGTTCCCCCTTCCGATCACAATCCGTTAGAAGTGCTTGAACGCCGCTTCGAGCTTCGTGTTGAACAAGCTCTCCGTGAGGCCGCCCGAGCCAGGCAGGACGCCACCTCTGTTCAGCAGGAGATCGCGCGGTCTCAGCAAGAGGCCGCTCGAGATCGGCAAGAAGTCGTCCGGGCTCAGCAGGAGTCTGCGAAGCAGATTGAGGCTATGAACCAGGTTCTAGCCGCGATCTCCCAGAAGATCCTTCCTCAAACCTCTTAGGTCACCACTCCAGACCGCATGGCAGGCGGTCACACGAGCGATCACGCCGTCCTCCAGCCCGCAGCTCCTCAGCGATTTCAGCATGAGGAGTTCGCCGCCCGTCGTAACTCTTTTCGAGCCGCAGCACAGGGGCCTCCGGCCCAGACCCTGAATTTTGAAGAAGGATTTGCTTACCCTCAAGATCCTCCTGCCTCTTTTCTTCCTCCTCCAGGACCTTCTGTTTTCGGGGAGCCTTCCCCCTTTACCGATGAGATTCGTCGGGATCCGATTCCTCATGGATTCAGAGAACCTCGCCTTCCGGTGTATACAGGAGAAACCGACCCAATGTGCCATCTTCAAGCCTTCGAGTCTGCTGTGGCTCTCAGGAACATTTCAGATGGAGTGAGGTGCAAGCTGATGGTCACCTCCTTCGATGGGTCAGCCATGGAATGGTTCTATAAGCTGCCTTGTCAATCTATCCCAAGCTTTGCTGCCCTGAGGCAAGAGCTCCTCCTGAGGTTCGCCACCGCAAAGAAGAGGAAGAGTGGTCCTGCGACCCTCTTCAAGATCAGGCAAGGGGACAATGAAACTGCAGCACATTTCGTTGACCGTTTTCAGAAAGAGATCTTGGGAGTTAGGGATATGGATCCCGAGCTCTATATGGTGGCTTTGATCAGTGGTCTGCAGGAGGGTCCTCTGAAATTCAAAGTTACAACCAAGGAGCCTAGCTCCTATCAGGAGCTGATTAGCATTGCCAATCGCTACATAGAAGGGGAGATCAACAACCCCACCTATGTGAGCAATCTGACAAACAAGGCCACTCAGAAAGGCTCCGCGGGATTCTATCCGGCTCCGTCTTCCTCTAAGCCCCGACAAGAGCTCCCACCTCCGGCTCCAAGAGGTAAGAATTACCGCAACAACCACTTCAACCGAGGTAATCAATCCTTCCCACTTCAAAATTCATTTCTTCAAACTCCCGCTACTCCTGCTCCGCAAGTCACCCCCATCCACCAGATCCAGTATGCTCAACCTCCTCTTCTACCCATTCCTTCACTTTACAATGAATCCCAAGAGTCCTTCACGGACTTTGGCGTTTCTATGAATGAAGTGCTTCAAGTCCTTCAGAAGCAACCCTTTTTCAAGAGGCCAGCTCCGCTGAATTCTGACCCGAAAACCAGGAACCCAACTCTCTATTGTGAATATCACAGAGATAGGGGTCATTTGACAGAGGATTGTAGAGCACTCCGCCTATTCTTAGAGAAGCTTCTGAAGGAGGGGAAGCTTCGAGATCTCATCCAGAAGAATGATTCTACCAAAGCCTCAACCTCCAAAGCTAAGGAAGTAGCGGAAGTCCATTGGGAATGCGAAGAAGTGGACGATATTGGCCATCTTGGCAATATCGGCTTTCCTAATGAATGTGTGGATGCTGATGACGAAGGCGCCTTGGGCAATCTCTTCTGCATCCACGGAGGTGCAGGTCCGGAATCTTCAAGAAAGGCGAGTCTGAAAAGGGTTTATCAATCAGAGGTTGCTGCCACCTCTTCAGCTCCGGTCCGGGGAACGGTCACTTTCGGTGACGAAGACCTTCCTCAGACCGCGAATCCTTTTGACGACACGGTCGTCATCAAAGCCGTAATTGAAAATTATACAGTAGAGAAGATTCTGATTGACACGGGAAGTTCAGTCAATGTGCTCTTCAAACCCGCCTTCGAGGCATTGAAGACAGGTAAAACCCTCCTTTCGACTGAAGGCCCCCTCTATGGTTTTTCAGGAGAGAAGAAAGAAGTAGAAGGGCTCGTCACTCTTTCTGTGATTCTGGGAGGGATAGTGAAGCTGGTCAAATTTATAGTCGTTGATGCTCCCAGTAGCTACAACGCCATCTTTGGAAGACCCTTCTTGAATGCCTATCAAGCCATCGTCTCCACCTATCATCAAGCGGTGAAGTTCGCCTTGAATGGCAAACAACACTGAATCAGGAGCGACCCAAGGAAAGCCAGGGAATGCTATGTAAAGACGGTCAACATGATCGTATCCTCTCCTCCCCAAGAAATCATGATGGCTGAATCAATCGAAGCTCCTGAACAAGTTCCAGTTGCAGAAGAAATTGAGGAGGATGCAAGAGATGGAGTGCGCTTGGAACCTGCCCAAGCAACTCGAGAAGTCCGGATCAGCGAGGAAGATGAGAGCAAGAGCCTCTCCATCAATGCTGAGTTATCCGAAGCTGACAAGGGTCAGCTCATCTCTTGCCTTCTGCAAAATCTAGATATCTTCGCTTGGTCGGCAGATGACATGCCCGGAGTTGACCCAGATGTTGCTTGCCATCATCTCAATCTTGACCCAAACTTCATCCCAATCCAGCAAAAGAAGAGGTCTGTTGCAACTACTCTAGCACAGCCTATCCGTGAAGAGATAGAGAAGCTCCTGAAGGCAAAGTTCATTCAACCAATTCAATATCCGGAATGGGTGTCAAACGTTGTAATGGTAAAGAAGTCAGGTGGAAAGTGGAGGATGTGTGTCGACTTTACCAAACTCAATAAAGCTTGCCCCAAGGATTGCTACCCCTTGCCTCGGATAGATTCTTTAGTAGATTCTGCGGTAGGTTATTCTTTTATGAGTTTTTTAGATGCTTTTTCAGGTTATCATCAAATCAGAATGCATAAACCGGATATCCCCATACTTCATTTATCACAAATGATGGTTGCTTCTGTTATCTCGTAATGCCTTTCGGGCTAAAGAATGCTGGTGCAACCTATCAGAAAATGATGGACACAGTGTTCAGAAGTCAAAAAGGAAGAAACCTCGAGGTATATGTTGATTACCTCTTGATAAAAAGTAAACTGTTTTCTTCTCATCTTAGAGACCTCTCGGAAACTTTTGCAACCCTTTGAACTTTTAATATGAGGTTGAATCCGTTGAAGTGTGTTTTCGGGGCAAGTAAAGGAAAATTCCTGGGTCATCTCCTTACTCCAGAAGGGCTGGAACCCAATCCTGACAAAGTGAAAGTTATTCTGGAAATGCCACCTCCCAAGTCCCCAAAAGAAATTCAGCAGCTGGGAGGGAGGATGGCAGGTTTAAGTCGCTTTATCTCCCGTTCAGGAGATAAGAGTGCACCTTTCTTTAAAACCCTCCGGGGAGGGAGTAGGTTCGAGTGGAGAAAGGAATGTGATGATGCTTTCACTCAGCTGAAGAAGCAATTGACATCAACTCCTTTGCTCCAAAGCCCGCGAGAGGGAGAAAATCTTTTCCTATATATGGGAGTCGGAACTGATGCCATAAGCTCTGTTTTGGTCCGGGAGGAGAAAAAGAGGCAATTCCCAGTCTATTACGTGAGTCGGATCCTGAAGAATGCAGAGACTCGTTATCCTATTCTCGAAAAGTTGGCTTTAATGCTTATAACTTCAGCAAGAAGATTAAGGCCATATTTTCAAGCTCACTCAATTCTAGTCATTACTGATCTTCCATTGAAAAGTGTCTTGGAGAAGCCGGAGCATTCAGGCAGGTTGGCAAAGTGGGCAATAGAGCTCAGTGAGTTTGACATATCCTATGTTCCAAGGATGGCAATCAAAGCTCAGGTCTTAGCAGACTTCATGGTGGATGCCAAAGAAGTTGAGTCACAGAAGGGGGTCGGAGTGCCCCTTGCCTGGAAAATCTTCGTGGACGGAGCTTCAGGGAAAAATTCTTCCGGAGTAGGAGTTGTCTTAGTCAACCCAAATGGAGTAAGGCTGGATCAAGCGCTGAAGTTCTATTTTCAAGTAACAAACAATCAGGCGGAATATGAGGCTTTGCTAGCCGGTCTCAAGTTTGCTAGGGAGCTGGGAATTGATGATGTCGAAGTTTTCACAGATTCTTTGGTGATGGCTTCTCAAGTAAATGGGACTTTCGAAACTAGAGATAGTATTTTAAAGCAGTATTTAACCCTGGTAAAAATTGAGGTTGGGAAGTTCAAAAGCTTTACTATCAATCATATTCCAAGAGGTGAGAACGTGGAAGCAGACGAGTTGGCAAAATTTGGGCTTCTCTCAGGGGGAACAACTTCAGAGTTGTTTCGCCCGGCGATTGAAGAAGGAGAGGTCATGGAGATTGATCAACATCCATCTTGGATGGATCTGTTTGTTCTTTATCTTTCAACTGGAGAGCTCCATCCATCAATAAAGGATAGGAAAAGGTTTAAACGGAAAGCGGCTAACTATTATCTTGTTGCAGGAGTGCTTTATAGGAGAACTTTCCTTTCACTATTAGCACGGTGTGCTTCGGAGGAGGAGATTCCAGCGGTCCTTTGATGAGTCCTGATCATATACACATTTATGGACTCATCCGGGCCGCTATTCAGTCATTTCACCGCACTTTAGCCGTGTTATAGCTTATATTTGATAGTCCATGCTAGGTGCACTTCTGGGCCCATTTTGGTGTGATCCCATGTTTATTGTCATTAGTTGTGTTCATGCACTGTTGGGTGCCACTCTCAGTGGCTAGATTCGTGGTTGTGCTGGAATTGGAGTCGTGCAGGTGTTCCCGGTGCAATTCTGCACAGGAACACTGCGTACGATCACCGGTTCTATTGCGCACGACCACTGGTCGTGCGCCACTGATCGTGTGCACTTAACCCCTTTTTCATGAGTTCTGTTTGGTGTAGTGCGCACGACCATCAACGCCAGTGCGCACGACCACCGGTCGTGCGCCACTGTTCGTGCGCACTTATCATTAAATTTCTGAGTTCTGTTTCGTCTAATGCGCACGACCACCGACGATAGTGCGCACGACCACTGGTCGTGCGCCAATGATCATGCGCACTATTTAATTCAGCGCCTATTTAATGACCTGTTCGCGAATTAGGTCGGGATTACGTCTTTTGGCTCCGTTTAGTCCGCCGTTTTCGCCATTTTCAGAGGGTTTTCACCCCCTAGGCCTCCTCCATCATCGAAGGACTTAAAGGAAGGGATTCTACACTCATTTCGATCGCTTAAGAAGAAGTTCTTCGCTTTAGACGTGGCCGGATGGTAAATCGCTGGAGAAGACGGGTCCATTGGGAGGTGTGACAGCCCTCTTCTACCCCGGACGCAGTTGGGACCGAGCTAGGACGCGGATTGACAACCCGGTGCTTCCTACCGTGAATCTACGACGAGACTCCGGATTCGGTCGTATTTCTTGCCTTTTTCTTCTACTTGTGTGGTTATTTGTTGTATTCTCTTTATCTTGATGATGAACACTATGAATCATGTTTAGTATTGTTTATTTCATGTCTATGAAATCAATTTGTTCATTTGTGTCAATGAGGTGCGCCCCCATTAATTTTCCGTTCCACCACCATGTCCGGTGCCGCACTAGCAATTGCTAGTGGTGTGCTTGTCGAAGAGGTGCTTGCGACCCTCATTCCGCTTGCCTACTCGTCCATCCGCCCTTGCGACGCAGCGCGCTCAAGGCCTGCCTAGTCTCCATCCCGCCAATCGAAGCTTTGCATAGCGGCATTGCATAGGAGTAGGCATAGTATTTCCTTTTTTGTGCAAACCTCAAAGCCCCCTTTCGTTCGCATTCCGCCTACCGCAGGACTTCGATCTCAAGTCCTTCCTCGATAATAAACTCCACCTTACTGTGTTCCTCAAGAGACCGACATCCGGGGATTCCATTCTCCACAATTATTACTTGACAGCGACCGGTGCACTTGCCGACACGCATCAAGTTTTTGGCGCCGTTGCCGGGGAACACAGTCGTGTGAGTTTTCTGGAGAGGGAGAATCTGAGAGAGAAGCCCTTCCATTTGTTTATCGCATCTTTTATTTTATTTCTGTCTCTTTATTCCATTTTCTTGTTTTATAGTAGGTTGCTTTAGTAAATTTTTGTTAGGTGTAGTATTTCGCACAATAGTGTTCTTCTTTTTGAATCGTTTTATCTTCACACTATGTGGGCACATCTCAATTTCCGTTGCCGTTGGTGTGGAGCTACCTCCCACTCTAGTGATGAATGCCCTACGGAGAATAGTAGGCATAATTCTTATAGCCCAGCATATGGAGCACCGACTTCGTCTGGTACTCCATATGGTGCGCGTAAGTCTTATGGCTACTATGCTGAGCCTTTACCATCGTACTTCTTTTCGGCTCCAGCTCCCGCTGTGCCAAAGAAGCCCGCAAGGCAGTGCCAGTTTTGTCAGAGCACTGATCATGTCCTGAAGGACTGTGCCGAGTATCTTCGCCAATTGGACGAAGACGACGAGCCGGATATCCGGATCGTCCCAACTCCTAACTCTGGCGGCACACCTTCAACATCCGGTTATGTGTCTTTGTCACCTTCACATCTTGAAGGGTATGGCATGGACACGGTCACCGGATGTGTGGCTGATCTATACACCAACATTGCTGAGCCTATTCTCCATGTGCATCCACCACTTCTAGTGGATTCGATTCTTCCCCCTGTTGTGCATACTATACTCGTCTCCGACGACATTGTTGATGATGTGTCGCAGGATGAGGTGGGTGATCTGAGTGTTGTGCCTATTCCTATGGAGGAGGACAACCTTCTAGGTGAAGAGGAGTTTTCCTCAACACCGGTGGAGGAAGTCCAAATCCTAAGCCTGGCCACCGTTGATCCCGCCGAATCCTGTAGCATTGATGACAATGCTAACGTTATTTTACTTCCCCAACCTGATGGGAGTGAGACCGGGATCACTCCCCCGATTGATGTTTATTTATTTTCTTCGTCTTCTTTATTTCTTGATCCCCTTCCTTCATCTGAGTCTGTGCAGGTTGACTCTTCACAGGTACTTCAGGAGGACTTGGAGCTTTTTGCTCAAGTCAATGATGAGAGCATCCTCTCATGTGAGGAGGTTTATCCCTCCTCCATAGAGGAAGCTCCACTCATTGCCTTCGCCTCCTGCTGCCCCCCTGTTGATGACACCTTGCTAAGCAAGGATGTTTTTTGTGAGTTGAGTGAGGATGTGTCCTCCTCTTCTTACTTTCTTTTCCCTCTACCTGTGGTGGGTAGGTTTTATCTATATTCGGGTAGAGGCGTGACTGTTCTGTCGCCGTATCGGTACCCGTTACCGACACGCATTTTAGAACAGTTACCTGTGCATTTTCTCTTCCATAGGCCCATTAGCTAGAACTTTTATGTTTTCGAATAAGTCGTGCTGGGATGACAGTAACCCCAGTAGTTATCTTTCTTTTTCCTGAAATTTTATTTTGTCTAGTTTAGTCAAGTTATTGTTAAGGCTGTGAATGTCTCGCTGCTTTTGCTGATTCCTGGTTGTGCGTAAACTGCACGGTGGATGGAGTTTTTACTAAAATTTTGGCGATCGGCCCAGATTTTTATAAAAAGCCCGTCCGCCCGAGCCTTTCACGCACGCTCTAGGGTTTTCGTTCTCCGTCGTCCGTGCGCCGTCTCCGCTGGGTTGCCGCCGATCGTGCGCCCTCCTTCTTTCCGGTGAGTTCATCTCCGATTCTCCTCTTTCCCCTTGCCCTCCTACCACCATGAGCTCTAGAGATCGTCCCAACGTCTACCAACGCTCCGGCCGCGCTTCCACCTCTCCTGCTCAGATCCTTGCTAGGATGGCTACTTTTTCTAAGGATTCGCACACGCGGCGATTCAATTCTCTTAAGGAGAAGCCATTCCTATCACAACGTCTAGTGGATTGGAACGAGCTAAATTCCATCGGCGACAATGGAGAGTTGGGGGAGGCCGTCCTCCAACGCTATTCTTTTGATCATTGGAGTGGGGTGTTTGAGTGCAATGACCTCGGCTACCGGGAGCTTACCTTGGAGTTCCTTGCAACGTTTGAGTGGGATGTGTTGCCCTCCGGTCAACGTCCAGGAAAGTGCTCTTTCCGAATTTTGGGCAAGGTCTTCACTCTATCCTTGTCTGAGTTGGCGGTGCATGCTGGCTTTTACACCGAAGCCGAGGCTGCGGCGATTCCTTTTCTGGATTTGAATGTCGCCTTCCCTGATGGTGTCACCCCGCGTGCTGCGTGGTGTGCTCTCACGGGTCGTGATGAAGAATATGTTGCCAGGAAAAGCAAATCTACCTGGATCGTTGCGCCTGCTCTCCGATTCCTGCAGCACGTCCTTAGCCACTCTCTTGTCGCCCGTGCCCTTAGTCAGAACGTGGTGGGGTGGCAAGATCTGATCTCCCTTTATAGTATGGAATTTCGGCAGCCCTTGCATCTTGGCTACATGCTAGCTTTCTTCTTCCACCACGAGGCCACTTACGGTCTCACAGGTGCCATTGGTGGTGCCTACTATATTACCCGCATTGCCAAAAGCCTGGGGGTTTGGAGTCATCTGCCTCCGATGGTGCAGGTGACTGCGCCCTCCGTCATCACTCGGGCCACCATGGTGAGTTTCCATCTATTACGGGTCGTGGGGAAGAAGAGTAGTAGACGCTTTGTGGTTGTGATGCCGGGAGATGCGCCTAGGGAGAGGCAAGGCGACGAGGAGCACGGAGAGCCGGCTGAGCCGCCAAATACTCACCGCGAGGTAGCCCTTCCGCAGCCGCGGAGTCATTCATTTCAGCAGGAGCGGAGAGCCAAGGAGGAGGGCAGTTCTTCTAGAGCGCCGGAGGTGCCAAGTTTCAATCAGCGCCTCTCTGATCTGGAAGCAAACCAGTACTGGCTAACGGATTTTGTCTATCAGCAAGCATTGCGGGGAGGACTAAATATTCCCCCACCTCCTGGTCGGGCCGCATCATCTTCCAGACGGTCGCCGTCCGTTGTGGTTATAGATAGCGACAGCGACGACGAGTGATCTTTCTCCCTGTGTGCGAGCTATTCGAAGCCTTGTTATCTTCTTTTGTCTTGCTGCTTTTTCGGTCTTTTGTTGAGTCGCTTGAACTCCTTCTCTTTTGTTAATTGTAATAATAACATTTTGCTTTTGGATGCTCCTCCGGGCATAGTTTTATGAATTCAGCATATTTTGTTTCCTTTATCTTGTGTGCGAGTACTTAATTTTAATTGCACGAACAGGTTCACTTTCATGGGTGATAACCCAGATTTCTTAATTTTTAGTGCTCTCGCATGTCTAGTTCAGTTTTTATTATTTTTGCTGTTTCTAGTGTGTCACTTTCAGGTGGGTCTTTGTTCCTTGTGATGGCGGATGCTGCGGACTGCTTTTGATCGTAAACGCCAATCGTCTGGTATGCTCAATTCTGAGCATTGGGTAACACTTTCTCCCCTCTTTTTGCTTCAAATTTCTAGATATATTGTTTAGCTGAAGTCTGGGGGAGCGGTTGTTGTTATCCACTGTGCACGAGTTGCACTGCATACTAGAAGGTTGCTTTTTATTTATCCTTATCATTATCATTGTTGCATTCTTCACACACCACTTCACCCACTTGAGCGCGCGCTTATCTTTTTGTTGTTGTTCCGTTTAGACTATTGTGGTTGGAATGTGAAATAGGTTGTTAACATAGGAATTATTATTTGGAGTGCGATGTTGACTCATGTAGTGTTCTAGTCACTTCGCATGTTATGGTAGAATTTGAGTAGAACTAGATTTTCTCTATGCATCTAATTTATGTTTAGTATTTCTGCGTAAATTTAGATTTATTATACTCAAGTGGTGAATTTGAATGAAATTGACGATAACCCAGTGTTGTGTGTGTACGAGTGCTAGTCGTTTGTTGCTCGAGTCGGGAGGAAGGTTTACCTTTCTCGTGGGCTAAGAACTTGCCCCAAGCGACTCTCGAAGCATGGGTGAGAGCTACTCGTCGAGTTAAACATGATGTAGGCCACCCTTTGGCTGGTTTGAGCCTTGCTATTCCCTGTCCTTTTCGTTCACCGTTGCAAGCCAAATTTGTGCCTAACAATCCTTTGTTCAGCTCCTCTTCATCCACCAAAGCCTGAAGCCTATCCTATACCCGCAACCAAATTGTTTTTAACTGCGCTCATAATTCTCAACTTGTGTGGTGTGTGGAACCATTGTGTTATGAAGGGAAAATAAAGTCCATCTGCTGATTTTGAACCAACCGGAGGATACATAAAAGAAGTAAAATATGTTAAAAGAAAAAAAAGAGCGTATTTTGAAAAGAGATCCTTCCGAGCTAAATAGAAAATCTGTTGGTATTTGTGAAGTAGGCCGTGTGCACACCTGGTTTTCATGATAAGTCTGGGGGTGTGTCACACGAGCATAGTTTGTTGGTCTTGTGGGGTGCAGCGTTTCGTTTGCTCACTTGGGTTGCGTAGCCATCGTGTTTAACTTTGAATATCCTACCGTGACCTAAGCCCCATTTTAATCCTAAAAGTCCTACTGATTTGATTTGCGAGTTTGCTAGCGCCGTGGAGAGAGTGTGACCGGGCAAGCGTATGGTTCACGACGTTGATGGATTTCAGCGGAGTTATTCCTAAGCCCCGATCTTTTGCAACCCGCCTCAGTGTCTCGTCACGTTCATACCGGGCATGATCGTTCAAATTCTTCATAATTCACCAACTGAGTACAACTAAATCTTTACTTACGCTTTAATACTTCTGTAAATTAGTTAGCATAGTTAGAATCTTCTTCTACTAGAATCTCTACTCGCATGCGTATGTTACTTCGCACCGCACTCCTTTGTGTAATTCTCTATGTTAATTATCGTTTTCACACTCCGCCGGATTCATTTGCTCGGGACGCGCAAACAGTTAAGTCTGGGGGTGTGATGAGTCCTGATCATATACACATTTATGGACTCATCCGGGCCGCTATTCAGTCATTTCACCGCACTTTAGCCGTGTTATAACTTATATTTGATAGTCCATGCTAGGTGCACTTCTGGGCCCATTTTGGTGTGATCCCATGTTTATTGTCATTAGTTGTGTTCATGCACTGTTAGGTGCCACTCTCAGTGGCTAGATTCGTGGTTGTGCTGGAATTGGAGTCGTGCAGGTGTTCCCGGTGCAATTCTGCACAGGAACACTGCGCACGATCACCGGTTCTATTGCGCACGACCACTGGTCGTGCGCCACTGATCGTGTGCACTTAACCCCTTTTTCATGAGTTCTGTTTGGTGTAGTGCGCACGACCATCAACGCCAGTGCGCACGACCACCGGTCGTGCGCCACTGTTCGTGCGCACTTATCATTAAATTTCTGAGTTCTGTTTCGTCTAATGCGCACGACCACCGATGATAGTGAGCACGACAACTGGTCGTGCGCCAATGATCGTGCACACTGTTTAATTCAGCGCCTATTTAATGACCTGTTCGCGAATTAGGTCGGGATTACGTCTTTTGGCTCCGTTCAGTCCGCCGTTTTTGCCATTTTCAGAGGGTTTTCACCCCCTAGGCCTCCTCCATCATCGAAGGACTTAAAGGAAGGGATTCTACACTCATTTTGATCGCTTAAGAAGAAGTTCTTCGCTTTAGACGTGGCCGGATGGTAAATCGCTGGAGAAGACGGGTCCATTGGGAGGTGTGACAGCCCTCTTCTACCCCGGACGCAGTTGGGACCGAGCTAGGACGCAGATTGACAACCCGGTGCTTCCTACCGTGAATCTACAACGAGACTCCGGATTCGGTTGTATTTCTTGCCTTTTTCTTCTACTTGTGTGGTTATTTGTGGTATTCTCTTTATCTTGATGATGAACACTATGAATCATGTTTAGTATTGTTTATTTCATGTCTATGAAATCAATTTGTTCATTTGTGTCAATGAGGTGCGCCCCCATTAATTTTCCGTTCCACCACCATGTCCGGTGCCGCACTAGCAATTGCTAGTGGTGTGCTTGTCGAAGAGGTGCTTGCGACCCTCATTCCGCTTGCCTACTCGTCCATCCGCCCTTGCGACGCAGCGCGCTCAAGGCCTGCCTAGTCTCCATCCCGCCAATCGAAGCTTTGCATAGCGGCATTGCATGGGAGTAGGCATAGTATTTCCTTTTTTGTGCAAACCTCAAAGCCCCCTTTCGTTCGCATTCCGCCTACCGCAGGACTTCGATCTCAAGTCCTTCCTCGATAATAAACTCCACCTTACTGTGTTCCTCAAGAGACCGACATCCGGGGATTCCATTCTCAACAATTATTACTTGACAGCGACCGGTGCACTTGCCGACACGCATCATCCTTCAGGAGGTCCATTCTGGAGAATGTGGAAGTCACTCGGGAGCCAGAACGTTGGAAAAAAGAATTCTAAGGCAAGGCTACTTTTGGCCTCAAATGAGGAAGGATGCGGAAAAATTTGCCAAGAAATGCGTGAAGTGCCAGAAGTTTGCCCCTCTCCAAAATTAGCCGGCTCAACAACTCAAGTCGATAGCAACTCCATGGCCGTTTGCAGTTTGGGGAATGGATTTAATTGGGCCTTTTCCTATGGCAAGTGGGCAACGTCGATATATTATAGTTATGATTGACTACTTCAGCAAATGGATAGAAGCAAAGGCATTGGCCAAGATTACGACTCAAGCCGTGAAAAATTTTATTTAGGGAGAGATAGTATGTCGGCACGGAATCCCGATGGCAATCATCACGGATAACAGTTTCCAGTTCAACAATTCAAATCTTATTAATTTCTGTAAGCAAATTGGCGTTGAGCTACGTTTCGCTTCCGTGCATCATCCAAGAAGCAATGGGCAGGTAGAGGCCGCCAACAAACTCATCATAAATCTCTTGAAAAAGAAGGTAAAAAATGTCAGGGGCAACTGGGCAGAACAACTACCTTCCGTCTTATGGGCCTTGAGGACAACTCCAAGTTCTGCTACTGGAGAAACTCCATTCAAATTATCACACGGTTCCGAAGCCCTTATTCCAGTGGAATTTGAAGTGAAAAGCGCAAGAGTATTATTGGCGCAACAGAGTCAAATTGACTGGATGGAAGGAAACGATGAGGAGTTGAAATGCAGCCTTGATTTAATTGAGGAGTTGAGAGATACGGCAATCATCAGGCAAGAAGAAGTAAAGAGAAGAATGGCGAGGCTATTTAACAAAAATGTAAGAACCAAAGAGTTCGCTGTTGGGGATCTAGTCCTGAAGAAAGTAGATTCAGCAGCAAGAGCTGGTTCAGTTGGAAAGCTTAACCCAAATTGGGCGGGGCCGTTTGTGGTGAAGAGCGTGCTTAAAAATGGCGCTTACCATCTCCAAACTTATGAAGGGAAAGAATTGCCTCATTTATGGAGCGGAGATGATCTCAAACTCTTCTTTTCTTAAATGTTCGTATCCGATTCACTCATTCTTTTTCTCATTTTTTCCCTCTCAAATGTCATGCAGGTATTATCAAAGCATTCGCAATATGAGCGATGGGTGATAAGTTGTAAGCATGTTATTTTTTGAAAAACCAAAAACCTGTCAAATGAGACATCGATGGATCCTACTATCTTCCCCCTCGACTTGTTAGCTCGAAGTGTAATCCTGCCGGGACCACAGATGTCGGGGAGATTTCGAATCTGTGTAGCAGTAGCTCGCCAAGCTTGAGCGGTGGAAGTTTAGGATACCGGGTCCTTGCTGACATCTGGCACACCTCAGCATTTCAAGGGGGTCTAGGTGGCTGGCTCATCTCTGTCATGCATTAAGAAGGACATTATTACGATCTTAATGATCTTTCAGGGAAAGCAATGTCGGTATAGCCTCCGCGGCATGACCACACCTGCCCTACCGATCATTTTGATCCGTAACTCTCGAATACTCGTTGAAGCGTGGTTAATGGGCGGTCAGGAACATCCGTGACCGTCGCCTGAACCTTAGATTGACATGTTTGCAGTAAACTCAGTAATCCTTTGTTTAAAAAGAGAGGCAATGGCGGTATAGCCTCCGCGGCATGACCACACATTCCTTTTGGATCATTCTTAGAGATCCCATTTTCATATCTTCTTACTTCAGAAAGAAAAATCTTATTCATCCCTTTGTACTGGGATCGGGCGGTCAGAAATTTGTGAGACCGCATGTTTTTCTTTCCAACTTTCTCCAAAGAGTGATGAGTCATTTACGATCGCCGGACATGACTTTTTCAGGACAATTGAGGTCGCTATTCAGAAAGCTCTTATGCCTACTTGACAGAGCTCGACCCGGTCTCAGTAAGATCGAGATTCTGGTATTCCCCGTTATTCAAAGTTACATGGAATAATCTTGATGCTCTGTTTCCTATCGAGTTGGGTTTTTTCTTCAAAAAGGGCGGTCTGAATATAATGTGATCGCTAAACTGGAGATTCATGAAGAGTTATTGCTTTTCTTTTCAAAGTAATAGTTTTGGTTATCAAAGGGGTCGTCAGACGGATTTCCAGTCATTTGGGCACCAAACACCCAAAAGTTTGATGAGTTCAAATCATCTTCAGATTGTAGTTTCCTTATGTTGCGATTCGTATAATGTGAGACCGCATGACTATTGCAAATAAGTTTGTTTTCTGATCACAGTTAAGTTACTGAATGTCTTTCAATGATCTGATTATCTCGAGATCGCAAAGTATTTTTATTTATGCAAAGTATTAGTCTTTTCCTTCAAGATCTTTTTTGAGATCGCCACCTGAAATCCTTCAATGGTGATATAAAATTGTAACAAGCCTAAGGCATTGAGATCGAATGCCGAGTTTAAACTCAGAAGAACAAATATATACATCAAAAATAAACTCATCCACAGACAACATAACAGAATCCAATTTTTACATATATTCTGAATTTTCAATTACAACGAGACCGCTCGGTCTCCAAAAGGGGAAAAAGGAAAGTTTGTACAATTCACTCTCTCTTTGATCTCTTAGAAGACCGCTTGCTTGAAGAAGAAGAATCAGTTTCTGGGGAAGATTCTTCTAAGCTTTTCTCTGGTATCCTAGATCCAGAGCTTGAGCTCGAACTGGAATCCAGACCCAGGGTATAGCGGCTTCCGCTTTCTTCATCTTCGATCACAACATCTTCGTCTTGACCATCGGGCTCATCAGCAACATCCGCGGTCTCTTCAGCAGTTGCAGATTGCTCTTCGATCCTCTGTGCTGCGTCAGGGAAGAGATCCGCAAACGTAACATCCTTAGATTCTTCGGTGAATCCACCTCGGCCTCGAACCTCGTTCAGCACCTGGTTGGCGGTCTCTTTAATGTGATGCATCATAGCCCTCTGAAAAGCTGGATTTTCAGGGTCATAAGCTGCTTTTTCAAATTGCTACAAAAAAAGAGATATATGTTAGACCGCGCGATCATAGGTAACGCGTTCGTAAGATATAAATAAAATTCTCACTTTTCTTTCTTCTTGCAAGGCAGTTATTTCATCCAGAGCGCTGCGAAGAGACCGCCCCATATGGTGATTTAAGATTGTACTTCTAGCGGTCACTTGGGCACAGAGGTCGGGGAGCGCATCGGTCTCTATATTCAGTATTTCATTTGTATTCTTTTTCCCATACAGAGCCGAAGTGACCGCATATACGTGATGGGTCACCTTTCCGCTCCACAGGGGCAGATCAGTGGACACCTTCACAGACTTTCCTTTGACCGCCCATTTGAGGAGGGGTTTTCCTTTGATATCCTTCATTCTTCTTTTAAAACCGATCAAAGGGAAATCTCGCTCGACGGTCTCAGAGGTAGTGCCGAACACGTCGGCCTCACGCTTCAGCCTCCTCTCCCTCTGTGTAAGAACCTCTGCAGCTGGGGAGATAGGATCTTGAACAGGGACCGCAAAGGTCGCTAAAGAGCGGGAAAAAGTTAGGAAAACATACAAAAGGTATGAAAGGAAATTATTCAAGACCGCAAGAAAAGCTTACTTTCAGCCGGAATAATCTCGGCGATCTCGGGCCAGATCGCTAGATAATGAACAAGATCGATCCTCTTGCCCGCCAAGAAAGCCAGGATTTTTAGCTCCTCTTCTGAGACCGCTTTTATCTTCTTAAAGATACTGTCAGGTCGCGGAGAAGGCGAGTTTTTGAGACCGCCAAGGTCACCTTCAAAGACAAGAAACCTCTCTGTCCAAAAAGAGATTTTATTTGGAAGGTTCAGGATTTTTATTCCGTCTGCTGAAAAGTACATCAACCCTTTGAACTCTTCCTTCTTTCTGCCTTCCTTCAAGATCTTCGCGGTGAAGGTTGCGCGGAACAAATTCATTGTAAACTTCACTCTTTCCGATCTCAAGTAATTGATGAAGACATTAACTAGGCCGATGGAGTTCGGGGCCAGCTGGGCAAGCACGAAGCCATAATAATTCAGGATCTCAAGCCATTCCCATGGGAGGGGAATCCTCAACCCATTTTCAAAGTGATCGATGGGAATAATAAACTTTTTCTCCTCCGCAAAGTTCAACCTTTCTTGTTCAGTTGGCGGTCTCACAACTACCTGAGTTTGGATCATATATTTCTTTATAAACTCGATATATTCATCCTTTGATAGACGACCTTGTTTGTGATCGGCATTCAGAAAGATGGTGGCAGAAGAAGCACGAGCGGACACCATTTTTAGCGATCGATGAGATCGGTGTTTAGAGCGCATTCAAGAAAGCGTAAAATAAAGGTCATGAAGACGACTATTTATAGAAGACGAAGGGTCATTTCGTAATCATTACATCTTGAAGACCGCCCAGCCAAAACATGTTCAGACCGCTCGACCTATGCAAAGTTATATGAAAGCATACTATGGTTGGCGATCTCAATCAATAAAAAAAAACACAGCAGCAATACAAGCAACCCAGGCATAAAGAGATCAAAACTCAACAAATCAAGACCGCACAAAACATTAAAATCAAAACAAGTCACAAATATATGGAAAGTAACAGTAAAATTTTACAAAACATATTGTTTAAATCCAGAGACCGCTCGGTCTCAAGTTAAATGTTCATCTCCTAGGAGGTCTGTTTCTCCCTACATGAGCTGCGACATCTTGCATATCGTTCACTGCAGCCATAACCGACACCAGGCTGTGATTAACCAGCATTGCAGACCGGTGGATTTTCGACATTTCTTTGTCCACCTGCTCCATGGTCATCAGTACAATTTCAGGTTGCGGTGTCTCCGCTGGATGATCGCTAGAGGTACCCGGTCGCATCAACATCTTTCCGTGACCGCTCCTCAGCCTCTCATTTTCTGCGGACAGCGCCGTAGCTTTCCCCCTGTAGTATTCAGCCTCTTTTTCAGCCTTCTTCAGAGCTCGCGCGATCTCGGCAACCCTCAGATCGCATTCCTCACGAATCCTCTTCTCATTGGAACGCAATCTTTCTTCGAGATCACGGATCTGATCGTTCTGAGTCCGCTGCCTCATCAGCATAGAACGAACATCCTCAAACATGGGGTTAAGGATGTTGGTTAACTGAGGGGAGATCTCGATGGGCTGAGGAAGTTCTCCCTCCTCGATCTCAACATTTTTGTTATCTGCGGTCATAAGAGATGGGTTATGTCAATCATGAGCATATGATCAGATAAGCTTTTTAAATAAACAGAAAGAGTACTTGGAAAGAAGTCGAGACCGCAGTCACGTAAAGCTCTTCTGATATCTTTAGTGACCGCGGGATCTGCGGTCAGAGAAAGACGATCTGATCCCCTTAAGCGCTCCAGATCCATTCTTTCCAAACCTCTTTTCTGCGTTTTTTCTCCTTCTTTTCTTCTCCTTTTTAATTCTTTGTTACTTAAGAGGATATTGTCGGTCTCAATAAAAACGATCTCGTGTTTTCTTTCAGGAGAAGCAAAATGAACTGTAGGTAATGGAAGGAACTCAGCTGACTGGAGAATCATTTTATTCTTACCAGCTCGTGAAATCGAGACCGCCGCCGCACGATCTGCTGCAGTCTTGTTCGAGCGATCTCCCTGAAGAGAGTCATCCGGGAGACCGCTAGAAAGTACAGCTTTCTCCTTAGCAATCTGCAGCTTCTCCGCGATCCCCTCGCCATTTTTGTCCGAAGTCTGCAAGACCTCAGCCTTTTTCCTCTCTTCAGCGATCAGGGCCGCCTTTTCCTCAGCGACCCTGACCGCCTCTTTCTTCCTCTCCTCAGCGATCAAAGCCGCTTTCTCCTCAGCAACTCTGACCGCCTCCTTCTTCTTCTCTTCCTCGACGGCCTTAGCCGCCTCTCTCCTCTTCTCCTCTTCCTCTCTTTCCTTTTTCTCTTTCTTCTCCTTGTCTTTCTTCTTCTCCTCGTCCTCCTTCTTTTTCTTCTCCTTCTTCTCCCTCTTTTCTTTCTTATCTTTTTCTTCCTTCTCCTTTTCTTTCTCTTCTTTTTGCCTCTGTTCCTCTACCTCTTTTTCTTTCCTCCTCTTCACCATCTCTTCCATTGCCATCTTTTTCTTTTCCTCTTCCTTTGCCTTGATCGCTGCGTCGGTGATCTCCTTCTCCCTGTCCGCGATCTCCTCATCAACGGCCGCATTTCTGAGAGCTGAAGCCTCTAAGGGATCCAACACCTGCAATGATGAAAAAGATGAATTGTTAGAAGAAACCTCATCAAGGTAGGCGATTAATCCAGAATCATCCTCTCTTGGTAAGGTTGAGACCGCGGGAAGGAAGGGGAGATCGCCCTTAGCATTCACCTTCTGAAACTCAGCGGAGTCTTCCAGGTCGATGGATTCAGAAAATCTGGTCGCCTCCATGGCGGTCACGTCTTTTCCTTCCTCATTTCTTCTGCTCCTCTTATAAGTCAAACTAGATGGACTTGTATTTTTTCTCTTCTTGCCCTTTGCAACGATCTCCTGATCATCGATCTTCTGCCTCAAGGATTCGGCCTCAGCTCCCTTCTGACGCAGCCCAGCCAGAATGACCTCGGTGGAGACGGTCTCAGGAAGCTTGGAAGATGTTTGATTCAGTGCCTCCAGGGATTTCTGACAATTAAAAGAAATGGAAAAGTCAGGCAATTTCCATACAGGATCTGAAGAAGTGTTAGACGGATCAGAAGCAATAGAGACCGGCGCAATCGAGCCCTCAGGAAGCTCAGTTTTCTTTAACGGAGATCGGGCGGTCTCCTTTGAAGTGCTCACTTTTGTTAAGATCTTCGGTGCCTTCTTTCCTTTCTTTGAGCTAACACTTTCCTTTTTTCCAGGAGAGTTCGCTTTCGATGGGAGAGCTTTTAAGAGATCGAGCATAGTCATCTTTGCTAGGTCGCACCTGCCCAATTATCAAAGACCGCTCGAATAGTGGAGTTCCTCAATGTCTTGCAAAATGAAGTTTTCAGCCGGTATTTATAGACCAAGCCGCATTAATGATGGTCGCGGTCTCAGCGGTCAAAGATTACATTTTCGAAGTTCCAGGTGCAACTTAAAAATGTGCGGGGATTATGTTTGCCCAGAAAGCCCGCGACCTCCTCTCAATGTTTAATTTTCCCGGTCTCAGCGGTCTCGAATTAGGTGATCGCCTAGATCGGCAGATGCCTCAACCGGGATTTTCTAAGTACCCAGCGGTCAAGATAATGCGAGATCGCCGGCTCAAGCGGTCTGGTCGTTCTTCTTATTTTTGTTATTTGTACCCCATTTCCCTGCCCCAGCTCTCCTGTACCCCGGGCAGCCCGTAGTTTTCAGTTCTGCCCGTTTGGGCAGCCCCCTCGTCTATAAATAGGGGGGTAGGGGTACCAGAAAAGCACTTTTGGCTCTGAGGCTCCAGCTTACAACCTGTGTAAGCGGTCTCATTTCTTCCTGATCGCCATTTCATGATCGTTTTTTTCCTTTTGTTTCCACCATCTTCTGTCTTAGTAACCTGCACTTCGCAGTTTTCTCCCATCCCCTTTAGTGTGAATTTTGGAGGTACCATTTTTGGCACCAACACATATATTTGATTTTGTTATCATGCAGTTCTTGAGAATGACGGCTTCTATTCAAAGATCAAATCAAGATGAGTCTACCCCTAACAACACCCTAACACCATCTCCTACTACAAATCTCAATCCGAATCAAGGTTTGGCTTTTCTTTTCTTCTATTTATTTTTGAGATTCAATTGAATTTATAAGCTCCGGTCAAGTAAACAACTATGCTAGTATTAAAATATGTTCAAATTAACACAACAAATATATAAAATAATTAAGCAATAGCCAACAGGTGCAAGTATATGTCCAAGCAGGTTGTAAACAAAGACTGCCCTTTTTGACAACAAGGAGCTCTGCCCAGATTTCTCCTCAGATATCTCGACATTTCTGGGCAGAAATCTGCCCAGATTTCTCGAGAAATCAGGGCAGAAGTATTGCCCAGATTTCTCGAGAAAACTGGGCAGAAGTTCTGCCCAGTTATCTCGACATTTTTGGGCAGAAATACGCCCAGATTTCTCGAGAAACCTGGGCAGAAATCTGCCCAGATTTCTCGACATTTCTGAGAAGAATTCTGCCCAAATTTCTCGAGAAATCTGGGCAGAAGTACGCCCAGATTTCTCGAGAAATCTGGGCAGAAGTACGCCCAGATTTATCAAGAATTTCTCGAGAAATCTGGGCAGAAATCTGCCCAGATTTCTTGACATTTCTGGGCAAAACTCTACCCAGATTTCTCGAGAAATCTGGGCAGAAGTTCTGCCCAGAAATGTCGACATTTCTCCCCAGATATATCGACATTTTTGGGCAGAAATCTGCCCAAATTTCCCAAGAAATATGGGCAGATTTCTGCCCAGATTTCTCGAGAAAACTGGGCAGAAGTTCTGCCCATAAATCTCGAGAAATATGGGCAGAAATCTCGAGAAATCTGTGCAGATATCTGCCCAGAAATCTCGAGAAATCTGGGCAGAAATAAGTCCAGAAATCTCCAGAAATCTGCCCAGATTTCTTGAGATTTCTGCCCAGATTTATCGGGATTTCTGGGAGTTTCAAATTACTTAACTTTTCTCATTTTATCTGGAATGTCATTCATCAAGTTATGTTTTAGAAATAATGTATATAATGATTGTTGCATGTGCCATGATCTAATAGCCGCTAGGTGCTTTTGATGCATAATCTCCTTCGACCCAATTGAAAAAAAACTCAGTTTTGATTACTTTCTTATTTAAACCATGCGTATTTATAAAATGATTATATGTTAATTTAATTCTCATTTAGTTAGGCGAAAGGACTTTTCATTTGGAATGGAAAGCATTTGTTGTATGGATTAGATAATCTTGCTTTATTTCTGATATGGATTTCTTTTTGCTAATTGAATTAGTATGTTTTATTCATAATACTGAATCTTTGCACCAGGAATGTGATCTATGAATCCTAGATTTTTATATCAAGTCTCACTTGGCCAGATTCTTCTAGTATTTCCTGAACACAATCGATGTCACACTTGGTATGATTTTATCTACATGTTTTGCAGAAAAATGAATTTACCTACATCAATCCATGTGTGTGATATGGTTGAATTTTATGTTGGCTTACAGATATTGTTGAATTTTAGTGTGGAAGATCCTCACTAATTTTTTTGTTCTCTGATGCTTCACAGAGAATAGTGTGAGGTATAATTCAGCTAATGGATCTGTCATTTGCCCAATGAGTTGAAAAATTCACTAAATAGGAAGACTCCAAGGTATTCAATAATTCATTTGTGAATGTTTTTTTTGTAGGATGGTTATGTTATCAGTAAATTTTTGGTGTTTTATTCCATCAAAATGGTTACACAGGAAATATGATTTATCGGGCACTACTACATCCTCCCTCACATCACCCTTCTGCCATGAACCAATAAATCGGTATCTTCACATGCCCGTGTTGTCACTTATTTATTATTTTGTTATATGTCTAGATGCTCTTACCTACTTCTACCATAAAAACAAAACGTCTATAACTTATTAATTATATACTGATCTTGATGTATTATATTTATATATTTGTTTATTTTGTGCAGAAAGATCTCAATGTTGGTGAGATAAAAGAGGAGCTGTGATATGATGACAACGAACCAGAAAGATCATTTTGATGTTTAAGTTGATTTATATGTATCTTCTTTTGTAGTCTGTGATGTCTAGTTATTTCAATGTATTTTGGTAGACTTTGATATATTAGAAGAAAGTTGGAAAGAACATCCTGCAATATGATGACAAATGATGATTTGTTTTATTTAGTGATGTAGTGTGCACCATTATCTAAATGAAATGATTATTTTGTTAAATTGTTATCTATTAATGTGATATGAAATGAAAGTCTTAATATTATATATATAGTTTGTTGTTTCGAGTGAATATAATTTTGATTATGTTCCATTTCTACTTGGTTTTGAATGTTCAAGTGGGTTGGTGTGCGAGCTTAAAATGCAAAAAAGTTGTGACATTTTTTTTGAAAAATGTTATTGTAGAGTTCTAACTACGGTGATATTTTATAAAAAAATATAGTGGTAGAGTTAATATTTTTCTCGACATTTTTTTAGAAAGTGTCGCGATAGATCAATTATCTATCGTGACGTTTTAAAAAAAAAGTCACAATAGATCAATTATCTATCTTGACATTTTTTCTTAAAAAGTGTCACGATAAAACAATCATCAATCGCGATGCTTTTCTGTAAAAGCGTCACGATAAAACAATCATCAATCGTGATGCTTTTCTGTAAAAGCGTCACAATAAAACAATCATCAATCATGACGCTTTTATGTAAAAGCGTCACGATAAAATAATCATCAATCGTGACGCTTTTATGTGAAAGCGTCGCAGAGAGCTACGACGACATGCGCAATCACGACGATTTTGTGGCGCTTTTATTAACGTCATGAAAACTATCGCGACGCTTAAAAATCGTCACTAATGACATAAAAAATGTCACCGTATACCAGTTTTGTTGTAGTGTGTGATGATTAGACTTTGGATTTTTGTTTTTGTCTTTCGGTTAACTTTTATATAACGAGATTAGAATTAGGCGGGCGTTTTCGAAGAGTTTCGCAAGTACTCCTACTTTGAGAAACTAACTGTTATCCTATCGAAAGATAAAAGTAACAGTCTTTTTCTTCTTTTGAAGTATTGTCGTTTACACACTGACTACAACGCCAAATTCAATTGATTTTTAAAATAGAAAAAGAGAGTTTTGCACTAAATTGGTTTTAAAAGCTTTTGTTTAAATTTTATTCCAAACTAATCATTTGATAAAGGCAAGTATACCATATCGTGAGTAATATAGGATATTTTGTTTAAGGAAATATCAGGGTCGTATATTTCGGCGGGTCGTGTTGATTATAGCTACTTTGAGAAACGAACTATTATTTTATCAGAATAAGTTTTTAGTGTGGGTTTTTAAAAGCGAACGATAATAAGCGTATAACTAGAGTTCTAAACGATGATAATAAATAGCGCCCGATGTCGAATTACCTTGAGACGAAAATGGTCTTTTTTAGAAATAAAAGAGATGACTTTTCAAAACATTAAAATGGCTTGGCCGTGGAGATTCCATAATTATGAATGCTCCTCTCTCGAGGGTACGCCCACCTGAGATTATGAATATTCGACCGAACTCTCGTTCTTTAATCGAATCTCCTTAATACTTGCTTTATGTTGTGGACCCCGTTATTGGATTTTTTACTTCCAATTCGGGAGACTTACCTCATCCTCTCTCGAGGGTAGAGCACAATTCTCTTTACCCGTGAGTGATCAGTCCGTACGCACGAGCCTCTCGGCTAACTAGTGTACGAAAATGGAAATGAAAACCACACATCGATTATGTGGCTCCAGTCAACGTTATTCCCGGGTAAACCTTAAGCTTGTTTAATTATTTTTTGAAAGAGATATTTTTATTTTTTTTAGAAAACTATTTATTTGTCCCAATGCTCTTCGACATAGTGTACTAAAGGAAATTAGCCACTCATCGGAATGGAGACGACATAAGTTATTAAAAAATACATGTTAATAATTTAAGCGGATATAAGCGTGAAAGAAAGAAATAAAAGACTTATATAAAAGCTGAAATAGTATCCGTCCCAACCGTCTTAAACAAGCGCTAAAAAATTTTTAGCCTCTTATCTAGGACGGGGGTAGTATAGAAATGAAATACTTATAAAAGTGCAGAAATATTATCCGTCCCAACCGTCTTAAACAAGGGCTAAAAAGTACTTAGCCTCTAATTTGAGATGGGGGTGGTATATAACAGTTATATAAAGACTAAAAATTAAAACTGAAAAGAGCGTTACACACTCAGAACCCAAAATAGGGTTTGGAAAACATCACTCAGAGACTACTTGTAAACATTATAACAGTATATAAGAATATTTTGAAATAAGAAACGAACTATTTTATTGCCAAAATGAACATTACAACTAGACTATGAAAGCAAAAGTGGCTACCTAAAAATGCAAAAAATAACTTAAATACAAGTCCTAAACTACTTCAGAGACTAGCTAACACATGAAATTCTGGATGGGAAATTCTTCCGCCGAGCCCCTCTATTTATAGGCAAAACTTTATTTTTACACGCCACTGGGTCACGGGCGTGACTTGTGGTCACGGGCGTGACCTGGGGGCTAGAGGAAAACTTCACACTGGATGGCGGGGGGAGAAAGACTCAAGGATGCTTAATCATTCAACAAGAAGAACATAACCCATAAAGTTTTCTTACAGCTTAACGCCACGCATCACAACAGCCCATTCATCTACCTTATATTGTGGAGAACAGGGGAAAAACAAAAGTCAAAGGGGTCCACGCATTGGGACCATACAACAATAGGACAATACATAAATACTAGATAAAAACAACAACAAACACTCCATTCCATTCTTATGAACTCTAATTTCCTTCCTTCTCTTCCTGCAGGTGGCTTTCTCCTTTTGGATATTGCTGCAGATCTTTCTCAGGGCTGGCACGATTGTCTTCCAACACCCTCCCACAATCACGACAGTCCGTCACCTTCAGTCTTCCCCTCAGATCTGAAAAAGGAAAGTCAGGCAAGGGTTTAGTTAGGATGCCGACAAGTTGGTTCTTAGTATCACAATGATCTAGGATAATTTCTTTCTGAGCAATGAGTTCTCGTGTGTAATGAAGTTTGATCTCAAGATGTGGTTTTATTGTGGAACACGAGATTTTTTGCAAGAGTAATTGCAGAGGTATTGTCCACCCAAATCTGTGTTGGGCTTTCTTCTTCTATTAGCTCTTGCAGGAGCTTCCTGAGCCACACTGCTTCCCTTGCTGCTTCACTCAGAGTAGTATATTCAGCTTCGGTTGATGAGATGGCAATTGTCTCTGCTTCCTTGAGTTCCAGGAGACAAGGTTATCTCCTAAGAAGAATAGATAGTCAGAGGTACTCCTTCTGTCATCGGCACACCCAACCCAATCACTGTCAGAATACCCTAGAAGTTGATGTTTAGGGCCTTTGGTATAGTTCAGCCTAAGATGTCGAGTGCCGTTAACATAGCGCAAGATGCGTTTAACGGCTGCAAGATGCTTGATACTCGGTGAGTGCATGTACCTTGAGACAATTGCTACCGCAAACTCTATGTCGAGTCTGGTATTAGTTAGGTAGATGAGGGGTCCTACAATACTCCTGTAGTTCTCAACATCCACCTTCTCCTCCCCATCATCCTTGCAGAGTTTTTCTCTTGTAGCCATGGGAGCTGATGTTGGACGGGAATTGCTCATTTCAAACCGACAAAGGAGGTCTTCAGTGTATTTGCTCTGGGTTATATAAGTGGCACTAGGAGTTTGATAGATTTGGATTCCAAGGAAGTAACGTGTCAAGCCTAAATCTTTCATTTGGAATGCTGCCATGATGTGAGATCGAAAGTTATTAATAACTTCCAAGCTTGACCCGGTAATAAGCAAGTCATCGACATAAAGATAGATAATTAACACTTCTTCAGCTGAGCTGCGCCTGAAATAGATTGCTGGTTCACAGTTAGTTCTCTGGAATCCATCTCCTATCAAATGAGTGATAATTTTAGAGTTCCAAGATCGCGGGGCTTGTTTCAACCCGTAGAGGGCTTTTCTTAATCCCAGAACCTTTCCTTCTTCTCCCTTCTTGATGTAGCCAATGGGCTGTTCCACATATATTTCCTCCTCTATGTCCCCATTTAAGAAGGCAGATTGAACATCCATTTGTAATACAGGATATTCGAGCTGTGTGGCCAAACCAAACACAAGTCTTATGGATTCAAATCGAGCTACTGGAGCAAACATTTCAGCATAGTCAATTCCTGGTTTTTGGGCATAGCCCTTGGCAACTAATCTTGCCTTGTATTTTTTAATAACCCCTTTCTCATTATACTTGACTTTGAACAACCACTTTAAGCCAATTGCTTTCTTATGTGGTGGCAGCTCAACTAGTTCCCAGGTCTTATTATTTTCAATAACCCTTACTTCCTCATTCATGGCTTGAACCCAGTGATCCTTGCTTGCTGCCTCTGAGTAAGTAGATGGCTCTTGCACAAACAGGGCAATATTGCAGTTTTGATATATTTCAGAGAGGGATTTGAACTTAAGTGAATGTGAAGGGAATGATGACTTCTTACTGCAGGAAGCATCAATGGCAGCCACACCTTCTGGGTCAACAGATGCAGGATCCAGGATGGATGGCACAGGCTCATCTTGTGGGCTGGTAGAAAGATCCTTTGCAACCACTAGTAGAAAGGTCTGACCTGGAGTAACTTCCCAATCCCAGGACATACTTTCATCAATAATTACATTCCTAGCTATGGTTAATTTTTCCTTTTCTGGGTTATATATTCCGTATCCTTTGGAGCTTTCACTATATCCCAAGAGAATACCAAGCACTGCCTTTTGATCAAGTTTGTCACGATGGGTATGCAGCTCAAGATTGAAGATGAGATTGCCAAACACTTTTAAATGACTCACATCTGCCTTGAGCACTGTCCACGCTTCAATGGGAGTGGTAGAACTCAGAGCACGACATGGTGCTCTATTGAGAAGGTAAACAGCTGTGACCGTAGCTTCAGCCCAGAATTCCTTAGGCAGGCTTTTGTGTTGCAACATGCATCTTGCCATCTCAACAATTGTCCCGTTTCTTCTTTCTGCCACCCCATTTTGCTATGGAGTGTAGCTTACTGTTAATTCCCTTTTAATTCCTTGTTCTTGGCAAAAAATGTCAAACTCTTGATTGACAATCTCACCACCTCTGCCTGTTCTTAAGATTTTGATCTTTGCAATTTTCTCATTCTCAACTTGGGCTTTAAAGATTTTGAAATTTTTGAAGGCATCAGATTTGTTGTTTAAGGGGTAAATCCATATCATTCTGGTGAGATCATCAACTAAGAGCAAGAAATATCTATTCTTATCAAGAGAGGGGGTACAAGATGGCCCCATATGTCGGCATGTATAATGTCCAGAGGTGTAGTTGATTTTCTTTGAGCTTGTCGAGGGAAAGGTAGCTTATGAATTTTATTCTTGGCACAAGTGTGACATAGAGGCTGAGGTGAGGAGATTTTTGGCAACCCAAAAATAAGATCATGTGAGTGAAGAAGTTTAAGATCATCAAGGTTAAGGTGGCCATACCTGTTGTGCCAAAGATGGCTGGGAGAGGAGTCTTCAGTAACCTTCATGTTCAAGCACACATGAGGAAGATTTAAAGGGAAAACTTTGTTGTTGGTCATTTTGACTTTAGCAATGATCACAGAGGATACTTTCTCAATTATAATGCAATGTTGTTCCTCAAAGACCAGTTTATAGCCTTTATTTAGGAGTTGTCCCACACTGAGCAAGCATTGGGCCAACCCAGGAACATACTGAACATCAGTTATGTGCTTGATTTTTCCAGAGGTGCTTCTCACTGCTATGGTTCCTTTTCCTTTAATGAGCTTTGTGCTTCCATCACCAAGAATCACTTGCGAGTTCTCTTCTTCATTTAAATAAACAAATGCGCTTTTGTTGTTGGACATGTGGTTAGAGCAACCACTGTCAAGGTACCACACATCATGAACTTTAGTAGTTCCTTGATCACTGGTGTAGAACACGTATTCTTCTTCTTGGCTCCCAAAATTTGCTTCTTCATTAGTGACATTAGTAGGGTTTTGTTTTGACTAGCAATCCTTTGCTAGATGTGTTGGTCGTTTGCATCTCTTGCATCTGTAATAACAGTGCTCAGCCTTATGGTTATATCTTTTACACAAATTGCAAAACAAGGTTGGCATGTCAGAGGCTTTCCCTTTCTCTTCTTTGTTAAACTGCACTAGCTGATTTTTTGCAGGCTGGATGTTAACTTTGCTCTGGAAGGCTTGTTCCAGGGTTTGGGTCTCATTTGTTTTGATTTTTTCTTCATGAGCTTGCAATGAACCTTGCAACTCAGCCAAGGTAAGGGTACTAACATCTTTAGTTTCTTCTATGGCGGTGACTATGACAGCATACTTTTGGGTAAGAGTTTTGAGAACCTTTAAGATAATTTTCTTCTCCTCAATGTTATCTCCATAGTTTTTGATTTGGTTGGTGAGAGTAGTGATTCTGGATAAATAGGATTGAGCATTATCTCCATCTTGCATCTTCAAGGTGTCAAACTCCTGCCAAACATTCTGGAGCTTGATAGATAGCACTTTTGCTGATCCCTGAAACTCATTTTTCAAGATCTGCCAAGCTTCCTGAGCTGATACGGGCCCCATAATCTTTGGAAAAACACAGCGCCCAATCCCTTGTTGAATGTATAAGAGTGCTTTTGCATCTCTTTTAAGGTTTTCAGCATAGATCGTTGCTTCTGCTGCAACCCATACATCAAGGGGCTTGTCGGCTGTTGGTTTAGGATATCCTGTTTGGATGAGGTCCCAGAGGCTTTGGGAAATAAACAAGGTGTGCATTTGAACATACCACATGTCATATGCATCACCTTCAAAGATTGGAACTCCACTGGGAGAGTAAGAGAAATTGGTAGGCGACATATGCACGCTGGATGATGCCATATGATGAGAGAAGAGGGAAAACAGAACAGAACCTGAGATCTTAAGGCACGATACACACTTGAACAATATGATCTTCTTGAGCCCGATGGCAGACAGCAAGAGTAGAACCTAGCTCTGATACCATAAAGGAAAACTTCACACTGGATGGGGGGGGGGGGGGGGAGAAAGACTCAAGGATGCTTAATCATTCAACAGGAAGAACATAACACATAAAGTTTTCTTACAGCTTAACATCACGCATCACAACAACCCATTCATCCACCTTATATTGTGGAGAACGGGGGAAAAACAAAAGTCAAAGGGGTCCACGCATTGGGACAATACAACAATAGGACAATACATAAATACTAGATAAAAACAACAGCAGACACGCCATTCCATTCTTATGAACTCTGATTTCCTTCCTTCTCTTCCTGCAGGTGGCTTTCTCCTTTTGGATATTGCTGCGGATCTTTCTCAGGGCTGGCACGATTGTCTTCCAACAGGGGCATGACATTTGCTTGGCTATAACGACCGCCTTCTCGAAGGATCCACCGTCAAAATACGGCTATACACGGGCGTGACTATGGGCGGTAGATGTCAGCAGTATGGGTCGTGGCTTTGGGGAGTGACGCGCTAGCATGTCACAGGCGTGACTTTCTGAACACGGGCGTGACTTGCTCGATCCGTTGGAATTTGGCCGACAGCTGGGAAGTTGGCGTTTTAAAATTACATGCCTCAGTCATGGGCGTGACATGTGGTCACGGGCGTGACTCAGGGGCGTGTCTTGACAAAAATTGCCAAAATCTGCAAAAACAAAAATAAAACTAAGTTAGTAAGGAAATAATGAAAAGAAACAATTTATTCATTAATTTACATAGAAAATTTACAATATTAATTAAAACTATACTAATAACTATACTAAAAATACATTTATTTTACTACTCATCAAATATCCCCATACTTATGCTTTTGCTATTCCAGAGCAAAAGTAAGAGAGATCTATACGGGATTAACATAAGTTCTAATTTTTAGCTATCGTTTTATTTTAATCATAAGAGACTGGAAAATAAAAATTCGGAGTAATAAGAGTTAAGTCCTAAATTATTCAAATGATTTAAGTAGAAAGAAATGTCTTAGCCAAAAGACTTCTTAATTAACCAAATAGCAAACAAAATTGCAATCATCAGTAAATGAGATTAGATCGAAATTATAAGAACCTTTGTTTAAAGAAACGTGAAGGAAAAATATAAGTTACTAATTATGCTCTCAAATGATTTTTTGAATTAAAACTAGAAACAATTATTTGGCTAAGGGAAAAGGGGTAAAAAGCCTTGGCAAAAAGAAGAGTTTTTGAATTAAGGGTGTTGGTTTTTATTCGTCCACCCCTTCATTTTAGCTTTTTTTGGTGTCCCCGTGGTTTACGAGGAAAAACTAATTCATTTATTTTTATTAACCCAATGCCTATGTTTACGGAACAAAATCTTATTCCCATTGACATAAGATCATTTAAAGTATTGGGTGCCTATGTTTACAGAATGAATTCTTATTCCCATTGACATAAGATCTTGTGCTTCTTTTAATTTTGTATTTGCCATGCTAAATTGGTGTATACAAGGGGTTTTCAAGAGAAATTCTAGAATAATAATAAAAAAAGTTTGAGAGCAACCTTAGTAATTTGAATATTCCTAGATTCCTAAAGACATAAAGTAGGGATAATTGCAGTCTAAAGTTGTTTTGCCAATATAATACACATGACTCTATTTTAGCTAGTAGAAGTAGTGCTTGAAAACAAAGCCTCTATTTAAATTAAAAACACAAGATATTATTTAAAACTTAACTCCGAACGTTTAAATCTATCGATCTTAGATAAACAAACAAATAGTAAAACTAGCGATTATGAAATGCCACAAACAGATATTCTCGAAACTAAATGCTTTTAAGAATAAAAGTAAAGTAGGGTTTTATTATTTTTTTGTGTTTTGTTTGTTTGTTTTTTTCAACTACTATATAGTTATATAATTTTTTTAGAGAAAATTTTTGGGGTTTTGCAAAGTTTTTTTTTTGGATTTTTGCATTTTTGTACTACGACAAAGTAAAAGGAAAAACATGTTTTTGAAAATTTTTGTTGTTTTAATTTTTTTTGTAGTTTTGTTCAAGCTTATATTTACAAAAGTAAGCAAGATGAAATGCAGAATAAAACAGGGAAAACTCTAAATTTTTTTGGGAGAACTCTGATTTTGTAGTTTTTTTTTTGAAATTTGTTTTTCTAAGTTGTGGTAATTATGAAATAAAACATTTTTTTTGAAAATTTTTATTTGTTTAAATGAAAATGGTAAAATACCCCCACACTTAAAACTCAACATTATTCCCAATGTTGTAATGTAAGTATGAAGAAGAGAAAATAAAAGTGCAGTATGGACAAAAGGAAAGAGGGAGCTTAGAGGCTTCCCTGAAGTAAAGCTAGCGAGGCTGTAAGAAACCCTGTAAATACATATAAGAGAACAAAATAGAATAAAATATTAGATAAATATGGGGTGCCTCCCACAAGCACTTTGTTTACCGCCGCGTAGCTTGACGAATTAGGCGTGGTGAGATTATAAATTGGGGAAGGTTAAGGATTCGATAGTATCCCCCACTAGATCGCCCGAAATATAGAGTTTTAAACGATGCCCATTGACTTTAAATTTGCCTTTTTCGGTGTGGGAGATAAGAGCGGTCCCATACGGCCAAACCTCTTTGACTTCAAAGGGGCCGGACCATCGGGATTTTAGCTTACCCGGAAAAAGACGAAGGCGGGAATTACAAAGAAGGACAAGATCGCCCGGCGTAAAGGTTTTGGGAAATTTTATTTCGCGATCATGGTAGAACTTAAAACGCTCCTTATAAAATTTATTACTCTCATAAGCGTTCGCACGTCATTCATCGAGTTCATTTAGTTGGAATTTCATACTCTCGGAGGCTAAGTTCGAATCAAGATTTAAAAATTTTAAGGCCCAAAAGGCGCGGTGTTCTAACTCTACTGGTAAATGGCACGCTTTGCCGTAGAATAATAGATAGGGCGTACAATCGATATCGGTCTTGTACGCCATACGATACGCCCATAATGCGTCATCGAGTTTTAAGGACCAATCAATCCTATTTAAAGAAACAGTTTTCTCCAAAATGCATTTAATCTCGCGATTTACTACCCCTACTTGGCAGCTTGTTTGGGGGTGATAGGCGGTGGCGAGCTTGTGCATGACACCGTATTTAGATAAAATTTTCTGTAAATTGGGCATTGCAGAAATGAGTACCCCTATCACTTACTATTGCGCGGGGCGTGCCGAAGCGAGAAAATATTTTTTTCAGAAAATGGACGACGACTCTCGCGTCGTTGGTGGGCAGAGCTTGCGCTTCCGCCCACCTAGAGACGTAGTCGACCGCCACTAAAATATAGCGATTATAGAAGAAGGTAGGGGCCTACAAAATCTATGCCCCGCAAATCAAAGATTTTGCATTCGAGAAAAAGGTTTTGGGGCATCTCGTCATGATGAGAGATGTTACCTGACCGCTGGCAGCTATCGCATTTACTCACAAAAGTGTGAACAACCTTAAAGAGAGTGGGCCAATAAAAGCCCGCCTCTAACGCTTTCCGCGCAGTTCGGTTGGCTTGATAATGCCCTCCAGCTGGCCCCTCATGGCAGTGTCGCAATATTTGCGCACCCACCTCGCTTGAAACACATCTTCGTATCACTTGGTCCGCGCAGACGCGAAAGAGAAAGGGGTCCTCCCAAAAGTAGTTTTTCAAGTCAGAGAAGAATTTCTTCTTTTGCTGAGTCAGAAAATCTTTTGGAAGGACCCGCGCGTCTAAATAGTTCGCGTAATCTGCGAACCAAGGGGTGGAAGAAGTTTTTATATTATTTAAGATTAAGGGGCGCTCGTCAGGAAATCTATCATCTATTTCAGGTTTGAGGAGCGCTTCTGCGGTGGGGTGTTCTAAACGTGAGAGGTGGTCGGCTGCCAAATTTTCAGCGCCTTTCTTATCTCGGATCTCTAAATCAAATTCCTATAAAAGGAGGATCCATCGAAGCAGGTGGGGCTTGGCATCTATTTTGGTCAAAAGATATTTTAGGGTGGAGTGATCAGTGAAAACGATTACTTGTGAAAGTGTTACGTAGGGCTTGAACTTATCAAAGGCAAATACGACGGCAAGAAGTTCCTTTTCCGTCGCCGTGTAGTTAGCCTGTGCGGCTGTGAGCATGTGAGAAGCGTAATAGATTGGATGAAAATATTTATTAATGCGTTGGCCTAAGACGGCTCCTACCGCAATATCGCTTGCGTCGCACATGATTTTGAACGGAAGGGACCAATCTGGTTCCACCAGAATAGGAGAGTTGATAAGTTGTTGTTTTATAAATTTAAATGCCTCTACGCAGGCGGTATCAAAAATAAACGAGGAATCCTTCTCCAGGAAGTGGGTTAGCAGTTTTGTTATTTTAGAAAAAATCTTGTATAAACTGCCTGTAAAAACCCGCATGGTCGAGAAAACTTCGAATAGATTTTACGTTAGAAGGTGTGAGAAGTTGTTCAATTATGGCAACTTTGGCTTTATCGACCTCCATCCCCTTGGAAGAAATCTTATGGCTGAGGACTAAACCCTCTCAGACCATAAAGTTGCATTTCTCCCAGTTTAAAACTAAGTTTGTCTCTTCACACTGCTGGAGAACTCTATCTAAATTTTTCAGACAGTTTTGAAAAGAGTTTCCAAAGACAGAGAAGTCATCCATACAGACTTCCATTAAATTTTTTTACAAGATCGCCAAATATCGCCAGCATACATCTTTGGAATATAGCTGGCGGTTGTAGAGGCCAAACAACATCCTTCGATATGCGAAGGTGCCGAAAGGGCAAGTAAAAGTTATTTTTTCTTGGTCCTCGGGGGAAATAGGGATTTGGATAAATCCTGAGAGACCATCAAGAAAGCAATAAAAAGAATGACCTGAGAGACGCTCTATGATTTGATCAATAAATGGTAACGGGAAGTGGTCTTTTCTGGTGGCATCATTTAGTTTTTGATAGTCGATGCACACCCTCCAACCCATAACAGTACAAGTTGGGATCAATTCGTTCTTCTCGTTGGCCACGACCGTTATACCGCCCTTTTTAGGGATGACTTGTACGGGGCTTACCCACGTACTATCGGATATAAGATAGATAATCCCTGTGACGAGGAGTTTTATAATTTCAGTCTTAAAGACTTCCCATATGTTAGGGTCAAGACGTCGTTGAGGTTGAATAGTTCTGCGTGGGTTATCTTCAAGAAAAATTTTGTGGGTGCAGAATGAGGGGTTGATTCACCTGATATCTGAAATTTGCCATGCAATTGCACGGCGATGCTTTTTTTAAAACTTCGACTAATTCGGAGATCTACGAATCACTTAAAGTGGAAGAAATAATAACTGGAAGTTTTAAGTTTTTTTCGAGGAAAACGTATTTCAAATTATCAGGGAGTTGTTTCAGTTCGAGGATTGGCGGTTCTTCATATGATGGTTTAATTTTTAATGCTTCTGAATCGAATGGTTCGAATGGAGAATCTGTTGGCATGTCGTCAAGACAAGATATATTCGCCAAATTCGAGTTATCCAGTGCTAAAGAGAGAAATTCAGTAAGCGAAGAACATTCCTCTTTAAACGCGGGTTCCAAGTTATAACTGGAATCATCGTTCGACAGGTAGTTTCGCATCGATTGGTTGATAAGTAAAGTAACTTTGTCGTCTCCGACCCGAAGGAGGAGGCGACCGTTACTAACATCGATTAACGCACGGGAGGTTGCAAGGAAGGGGCGACCGAGAATGATAGGAACCTCAGCATCCTCCTCTATGTCCAGGATGACAAAGTCTACCGGGAAGATAAACTTATCGACCTTGACCAGAACATCCTCCACTACCCCTATCAGGTAATTTACTGAGCGATCCGCGAGTTGGATGCTCATCTTAGTTGGGCTATGAAATTTTCCGTAGATTTAGGAGTGAGCAGGAATAATATAACTCAAAGTTCAAGCCAACAACCAGAAGCACATGAAGCAAACGCAATCTTTATTGATCAAGCAAAATTCTTCATTACAGGGCGAGGTATACATGGCGAGACATGATTTCGCCAGTACAAAAAACAGGAGAAAATATAATGCTGAAAAGATAACCAGCGGTCTGCCAACTGAGACCGCCTGACCGATCGACCTAACAGTCCGCCCGGATAGAAAACAAGACCGCCCGAACTGCCTGCCTGTGCCTTGAACAACACCAACAGAAAACCCCGCGATCTGCCACTGATTCTCCCGAACTCCGTCAACCCGCACTGCAAGCCGCGAGACCGCCCGAACACCTTCAGAAAAGGAGATGACCGCTGCTGCCCGCACAATCCGCAGAAGCTGCACAAAAGAAGTTCAATCAGCAAGACCGACCGGTCACAAGAAATGAGACCGCAAGAACTATCCGTGAGTTCTGCTTACACTTGGTGCGATATTTTTGCTGCTACAGTGGCTCCTATTTATAGGCGTGAGCAGGGGCGGACCCACCTTGGGGCGAGTGTGGGCGGTCGCCCACACTCAAATTTGTTTAAAAAAATTTAATAGTATTAGCCACGGCAAATAGCCGTGGCTAATACCTTTTTTTTAACTTAATATTATTAGCCACGGAGAAAGCCATGGCTAATACCCTTTTTTTAACTAAATAGTACAATGCCCTATTCTCAACTCCACCCCCCCCGACAGCTCGCGACATGTCATAAGACAGCGAAATCCCTCCCCCCTCTCTAGCCGACGGAAGCCCTCACCCTCTCAATCGGACCGACGAAGGCCCTCCTCCTCTCGATCCGACCAACGGAAGCCTTCCCCCTCTCAATCCGACCGACGGAATCCCTCCGACTCTGACCCTCCGGCCTCCTCTCAGTCCAATGCCTCAGAAGGTTTGATTTCATCAATTTTTTTGTAGATCTTGATTATGTAGATGCGAATCTGTTTTATTTAGCTAATCATTATGTTATCCAAAAAGATCTGTTTTGAAAATTTTCTTGAACGAACCCAGCAGATCTGATTTCATTAAGGCTATTATCTTTTTGGATGCTGCTTTTTTCTGAGCATTTCTTTGTAGATCTGTTTTTTTTCCTTAGCATTTTTTTAGCATTTGTTCAAAATCATTTAGTTTATTTGGTAAGCTATCAATGCATGCATGTCTCCCAGAAGTCAGAACACATTTCTTTGAATTTTGAATTTTATTTGCTCCAATTTTTCTTATTATGCCTCCGTCTACAAGTGGTTTTTTGCACCAGGAAACTGCTATTAGCTACAGCCTGCAGCAATGTAAAAGCTTAATAATTGATTGTGCTCCATTTGAAATTGATGGAGCTACCATTAGAAATTGATAGAGCATAGTGAGTTGCCAGCCTGCCATTAGAAATTGTTATTAGCTCCAGTTTTATTAGGGATTGTAATTTGCAGCATAGTGAGTTATTAGCTTATGAGGACATTATGAAATGCTTTCAAAACATAAAAGCTCGAAGAGTAGTATTGTAAACAAGGTTATTTATATCTTTCTACTATTGTATGTGCAACTTTTGTATAATTTTTGTCATATTAATGATTAATGTACTTGTTTCATATGTTTCATTTTTTTTACAATTTTTTAGTCCGCCCACACTGGAAAAAATTCCTGCGTCCGCCACTGAGCGTGAGACCTGATCCAGTCACCACCCTATGAGATAGGATCACCACCCCTTGATCGCGCGACCAGACTGGTCAACCCGCGCGATTAGCAAAAGATCCTCCTGCTTAGTGAGCTCGCCGTCTTCAACAAAAGCCGCGCGATCATGACAACTCGCCTGGTCATGACGCTCACCACCTGTGTTCGCCACCCGACCTCCTCCAGAGACCGCGAACACACCAGACCGACTAGGGAAACAACCCACCAAGTCGATCAAACACCTGTGACCGCATATGCCAGCTGATCGCCGAAAGACCAGCCATGCGAACACAAACCAGAAACCGCGATACTAAGAAAACCTTAGTCCACGTGCACCACAAAGAAATCGGACAGCCACCAGACCGGGCTACCCCCACCAAGTGATCACAAGCACTAGATCGCGCGGTCACACCGAACAGAAGACAGCTCGCCACGCGGTCACGTGACCAGACCGCGCGGCCTCACCTCGGCACCCTTGGACAGAAGAACAGCGGACAACCCGAATAACCCGCGGCTAGACCAGAGAGGTCAGACCGCCAGAGGAGACCGCAAGACCGTGCGGTCAGACCAGACCATGCGGTCTCCCCCCAGACCGCCAACTTCACAAACTTCCACTTCAACATTTTCAACACCCCCTTGAAGTGGGAAGTTGAAAACAGCCCAAGTAAACTCCTTAGCCTAGTGAACGACCCCTTCACCAGCGCCTTTATGAATATGTCAGCAATGTTGTCCTGACTCCGAACATGCTCGACCGAATGAGACCCCTCCAACACCTTCTCACGAATGAAATGATGCTCGATCTCGATATGCTTGGTCCTCACGTGACAAACTGGATTAATAACCAGTTTGAGAGCAGTCTCGTTGTCGACGCAGAGCAGAGTCGGACCCCGAATATCCTTATGGACGTCTCCCACCAACCTCCTAAGCCAGATGGCTTCTTGAGTTGCCAAGGCCGAAGCCTTATATTTCGCTTCCGTGGTGGAGACCGATACGGAATCCTGCTTCTTGTTGCACCATCATATAGCCGTGGGGCCCGCCATGAAGACGTATCCAGGCATCGACTTCCGATCATCCGAATCTACCACATAATCAGCATCCATGTACCCATGCATCTCGAATCCCGCATCCCTCCTGTAAAGGAGACCCATATCCGAAGTCGCCTTGACATACTTCAATATATTCTTGGCCGCTAGAAGATGAGGCATCCGTGGTTTCGCCATATACTGACTCACCCTGCCAACTGCATATGCAATATCCGGCCTGGTAATCGTCAGATAGATCAAGCTCCCAACCAGAGCCCGGAACACCAGCGGATCTTCTAAAATCCTCCGCTCATCCTTGCGAAGTTTCATGGCCTTCTCCAGAGGTGTGGAAATGCACTTCCCTTCCTTCATGCCGAACCGCTCCATGATTTGCTCCGCATATCCAGCCTGGGACACCAGCACTCCACTTCCCTTCCTCTGCACTTCGAGTTCAAGGAAATGGTGAAGCTCACCTAAGTACTTCATCTCAAACCTGATAGATAGCTCAGCCCGAAGCCTTGCTACTTCCTCCTTCGAATTCCCCGTCACGATCATATCGTCGACGTAAAGCAGCATGATGACTTGAAGCTCCCTGCTCTTCTTGATGAACAAGCTTGAGTCTGAGTCTAAAGCACCAAACCCGCAGAATAAGAGATATTCTGCTATCTTTCTATACCACGCCCTCGGCGCTTGCTTCAACCCATACAGGGCCTTCTTCAAATTGCAGACATAGTCAGGAAAATCTTCAGATGCGAAGCCTGGCGGCTGGACCATGAAGATGTCATTGTCAATCTCGCCGTACAAGAACACATTCTTTATGTCGAGATGCCAAATCTCCCACCCCCAACATGCCGCCAAGGCAATCACAACCCGAACTGAAGTCATTTTTGCCACCGGACTGAATGTCTCTTCATAGTCTTCACCGTATTGCTGCGAGAACCCCTGAGCCACAAGGTGAGCCTTGTATCGCTCGATACTGTCGTCTTCCTTCTTCTTGAGCTTGTAGACCCACTTGCATGTCACAGGGGTGATACCCTTGGGCTTGGGCACCAGAGACCAAGTCTCATTCTTTGCAAGAGCACTCATCTCTTCCTGCATAGTTGAATCCCACTGTTCCATGCCTTCGGCCTTTTCAAAGCTCGATGGCTCCCTCTCATCCAAAGGACCAGCAAAGAAACACGAGAAAAAGCTCACCATGTTTCCTCCTCTATAACGATCAGGGGAAATGATTGTTCGCTTCGATCTCCACAATGCCTTCCCCTGACTCGCAGTATCTTCAGCTGCTTCTTCCCTAGCTCCCCTTCCAGACGGGCTCGGAGCATCGCTCCTCCCGCTTCCTGATCCAGAAGCCTCCGCCTCAGAACTAGATATTGATGGACCACCTGGTGACACAGGCAGCTCCACATGAAGATTTTCCATAGCTTTCTCTGGTTCCTCCACCCTGCTTTCTGGTAGCTCAACACCAGAACTTCCCTTGTAAGATGTCACCTCGTCGAACACGACGTCAGGAGATACAAAAAATCTCCGTGTCTCCGGGTCCATGCACTTCCAGCCCTTCTTCCGATCATCATATCCCACGAAGACCAGCTTCCTTGCTTTCGCATCTAGCTTCGTCCGAAAAGCATCTGGAATGTGCACGTAGCAGGTGGAACCAAACACCCGAAGGTGTGCCACACTTGGATTTTCTTTGAAAATCATCTCATGTGGGTTCAACATATTGATGGGACTGAGAGGCATCCTGTTGATGACGTAGGCAGCACAAGACATTCCCTCCACCCAGAAGGACTTTGGTATACTCTTGGCATGCAACCAACACTTGCAGGTCTCCATCAGATGACGTATCTTCCGCTCCGCAACTCTGTTTTATTGTGGAGTATGTGCACAAGTAAGCTCCCTCCGGATGCCCGCCTTCCTACAAAAACTAGAGAACTCACCAGAGGTGAACTCTCATCCGTTGTCAGTCCTCAGCTTCTTAACCCGCAGACCAAGCCGACCCTCCACAAGCTCCTTGAACTCCATGAACTTGGCAAATGCCTCCGCCTTCTCCTTCAAGAAATATACCCAGACATATCTGGTGTAGTCATCGATCAACACCAACATATACCTGCTGCCTCCGAGACTTGGGGTAGAAGTTGGTCCCATCAAGTCACCGTGGATGCACTCCAACGACACACTACTCCTTGTCCGCGACTTATCAAACAGAAGTCGATGAGACTTGCCGAACTGACATCCTGCGCAAATATAGCCATCTCCGTAGGAAGATAGACTAGGCAGGCCCTTGACCAGACTTTTCACCGCCATAGCCTTCAGCTTGTCCACTCCTACATGCCCCAACCTCTCATGCCATATGACGACACTATCATTCATCCTCATCTTGTCGACATAAGAACTTGTCGATAAAATGAACAAGTCTTTTGCCCTTCTCCCCACATGAACGACCTCGGCTTTCACCGCTTCAACATTTCGAAGAAACCTCACTTCTGTTGGGCCAAACAGAACGTGATACCCAGCGTCTACAGCGTTGGTCACGGAGAAGAGGTTTTTCCTCATTTCGGGCACATGATAGACACTCTTCAAGGTTAGTGGCCCTCTATCACTGCCCAAGGAAACAACCCCCACCTTCTGGACACTATGCACAGTGTTATCAGCAGTTATGATGGCATCGTTACCTGAGTAAGGCTACGCTGAAGTAAGCTTCGACTCGTCCCCGGTGAGGTGATGACCACACCCCAAGTCCACGATCCAGTCCTTCTGATAGTTGATAGGAGCCGCAGCTCCAACAGAAGCCGAGAAGGCTCCTCCCCATCCTCCATCAATCTGCCTGGCATCAGCTTCCTCCTTCCCTGCAGCAGCATGCCCCGACTAAAGATTCACCCAACAATCCTTCCTGATGTGACCAATCTTCCCGCACCTGAAGCCCTTAGGACCTTCTCCCTTCTTCTTCCCTTCAGCCTTGGGAGCATAGCCCCTCTCCTGCTGTCCAGAAGTTGAAGGCCCATTGCCTCCTCCAGCGGTCTTTTTCTTCTTATCCCACTTCTTATTCTTCCCCGTGAAGAGAACCTCGCCTTCTCCCCCAGACACTGACACCCCCGCCATCTGCCTTGCCAGACTCTCCTGCGACGCAAGTAAATTTTCCAGCTCCATCAGAGACGGCTGATTTGCCCAACCCTGCACCGACGGCACAAAGGCCACATACTCCTTCCGCAAGCCACGGATGATGTGCCTCTTCAGCTTCGCCTCAGAAATTGGCTCATCAGGATCCAGTGCTGAAATCTCAGCGCACAGGTTCTTCATCTTCAAGAAGAACGTAGAGATATAAAGATCACCTTGAGCCGATCTGGCCAGCTCATTCTCCAGGAATTGGAGTCTTGCCACATTCTTCTTGTTAAACAGCCCATCCAGGGCTCTCCAGATCTCAGCAGCTGATCCACACCCCAAGATGTGATCGAACAAATTAGGTTATATTGCCCTTTTCATGGCGAACTCTGCCTTGGCATTAATCCACCTCCAGTTCCTCACCTCATGACCATTATCCCCAATCAGAATAACATCCTCTGTGCTTTCTCCTCCAACCACCTCCCAGAGGTCCTCACCTAGAAGATAACTCTGCATACAAGACCTCCACTTCTTAAAGTTGGACGAGTTTAGCATCTCAATTCCAAGACCCCTTGCTTCCATGGCTCTACCACTGGTTCCTTCTTCACAAAGGCGATGGCAACTTTGAGTTAATCACTGCTTTATCCACTCCAACCTGGCTCTGATACCATGTGAAATTTTCCGTAGATCTAGGAGTGAGCAGGAATAGTATAACTCAAAGTTCAAGCAAACAACTAGAAGCACATGAAGCAAACATAATCTTTATTGATCAAGCAAAATTCTTCATTACAGGGCGAGGTATACATGGCTAGACATGATTTTGCCAGTACAAAAAATAGGAGAAAATACAATGCTGAAAAGATAACCAGCGGTCTGCCAACTGAGACCGATTGACCGCTCGACCTGACAGTCTGCCCGGCTAGAAAACAAGACCGCCTGAACTGCCTACCTGCGCCTTGAACAACACCAATAGAGAACCCCGCGATCTGCCACTGATTCTCCCGAACTCCAGCAACCCGCACTGCAAGCCGCGAGACCGCCCGAACACCTTCAGAAAAGGAGATGACTGCTGCTGCCCGCACAATCTGCAGAAGCTGCACAAAAGAAGTTCAATCAGCAAGACCGACCGGCCACAAGAAATGAGACCGCAAGAACTAGCCGCGAGTTCTGCTTACACTTGGTGTGATATTTTTGCTGCTACAGTGGCTCCTATTTAGAGGCGTGAGACCTGATCCAGTCACCACCCTATGAGATAGGATCACAACCCCTTGATCGCGCGACCAGACCGGTCAACCCGCGCGATCAGCAAAAGATCCTCCTGCTTAGTGAGCTCTCCGACTTCAACAGAAGCCGCGCGATCATGACAACTCGCCTGGTCATGATGCTCACCACCTGTGTTCGCCACCCGACCTCCTCCAGAGACTGCGAACACACCAGACTGACTAGTGCAACAACCCGCCAAGTCAACCAAACACCTGTGACCGCATATGCCAGCTGATCGCCGAAAGACCAGCCATGCGAACACAAACCGGAGACCGCGCGACTAAGAAAACCTTAGTCCACACGCACCACAAAGAAACCAGATAGCCACCAAACCGGGCTGCCTCCACCACACGATCACAAGCACCAGATCCCGCGGTCACACTGAACAGAAGACAGCTCGCCACGCGGTCACGCGACCAGACCGCGTGGACTCACCTCGACACCCTTGTACAGAAGAACGGCGGTCACGCCGAAGAACCCGCGGCTAGACCAGAGAGGTCAGACCGCCAGAGGAGACCGCAAGACCGTGCAGTCAGACCAGACCGCGCGATCTCCCCCCAGACTGCCAACTTCACAAACTTCCACTTCAACATTTTCAACACGGGCTTGGGACGCCCAAATCAAGTTTTTTGAAAAGGGAGAAAGGCATCAAATTGATGCTAGCGCCCAAGTCCGCCATAGCATACTTTATTAACATATTGCCGAAGAGGCACGTGATGGAGAATCATCCCGGGTCATTCAGTTTTGATGGCAAATTTGTTAAGGAGAACAACCGAGCATTCCGCGTTAAGGGAAACACGCCAAACATCTTTGAGTCATTTTTTATTAGAAAGCAACTCTTTAAGATATTTCGCGTATTTTGGCATTTGAGAGATTGCCTTGCAGAAAGGAACATTTATGTGGATTTGTTTTAAAATTTGTAAAAAATTTTTATAATGCTCGTCCTTCTGCTCATTGTTTATTTTTGAGGGATAAGGAAGGGATGGGCTAAAAACATTCAGCACAGTCGGAATACTCGTTGAATTATCTAACGAAGAAGAAGGTGGAGGGGTCGGTGTCGAAATATGTACCTTGGGCTCAACCCGTTTTGGGGAGGTTACCTCCTTGCCGTCGCGAAGGTTTATGGTGTTGGCATTTTCTCTAGGGTTCGGTTCCGTGTTCCCTGGTAGAGCTCCATATGGCCGCTCAGAGACTATCTTTGCCAGCTGTCCAACCTGATTTTCCAAGTTTTTAATCGATCTGGTAATATTTCGGATATTTGACTCGGTGGACGCGACGTATTTAGCAAAAATATCTTCGAGCGGAGAAGGTTTTGGAGGTGTAGGCTGGAATCCATTCGGAAATCCTTGCGGATTCACAATTGGGGGCCTCTGAGCATTATTAGGATTGCTCCAGTAAAATTTTGGGTGGTTCCTCCAACCCGGATTATAATTATTACTATACAGATTGTTATTAGGGTTGAAGGAGGGCCTAACTGGGTTGCCTAGGTAATCTACAGTTTCTTCGACAAAATTATTATTATTATTATTATTAATCCAAGCGGGAGTGGAGGAAGAAGCAGTAATCTCTACCACTTGCTTACTTATCCTTTCGACTTGAGAGGCTAAGTGAGAAGTGGCATCCACTTCATATATCCCAGTTGGTTCACTAGGGCGTGATCTAGGCGCATTCCATTGATAGGCGTTCATGGACATTTCTTCGAACAGAGCTTGAGCGGCCTCCGGGGTTTTGTTGTTTAACGTTCACCCGACGGCTGCATCGATTATCTATCGCATTGAGAAATTTAAACCATTATAAAATGTCTGGACCTGCACCCAGGACGACAACGCGTGATGAGGATACCTACGCAAGAACTCCTTAAAATGCTCCCAAGTCTCGTAGAGAGACTCAGAATCGAATTGAATGAAGGAGGCGATATCTGTGCGTAGTTTAGCAGTTTTAGATGGGGGAAAATATTTTGTGAGAAATTTCTCCGTCAATTGTGCCCACGTGGTTATGGATCCTCTGGGGAGAGAACTTAACCACGCCTTGTCCTTTGTCTGCAGTGAAAATGGAAATAAGCGTAAATGAATAGCGTCGTCCGTAACGCCATTAATTTTAAAGGTATCACATATTTCCGAAAAACTAGAAAGGTGTAAATTCGGATCCTCATCTGGCAAACTGTCAAATTAGACTGATTGTTGTACCATTTGAATGATGCTAGATTTTATTTCAAAATTATTATTAGCCACTGTTGGGCGTGTAATACTCGATCCGGTATCTTCCAAATTCGGCCTGGCATAGTATGCCATGGTCCGTGGCGGGGCCACATCTGGAATTTGATCGATCGTAGTTTTAGTGTAAGTATCTCCGACAGACTCTTCGGGAAATTTGAGTAAGTTTTGATCACGAAGTCGGAGGCGCTCACGAAGGGTGCGCTCGATTTCAGGGTCAAAAGGGATATTCGAATCGTCCGAGGAGTTTCCTCGGGTCATTTACTAATAATAAAAATTATTATTTGGCTTTTTCTATTATTTATTTAGTATATATTTTTTTATATTATATTTTTTAATATATATGATAAAAGTAATAGTAATTCCTTTTTTCAAAATAACAACACTACTTTCCCCAGCAACGGCGCCAAAAACTTGATATTTAGACTTTGGATTTTTTCTTTTTTTTTTTCTTTTGGTTAACCTTTATATAACGAGATTAGAATTAGGCGTGTGTTTTCGAAGAGTTTCGCAAGTACTACTTTGAGAAACTAACTGTTATCCTATCGAAAGATAGAAGTAACGGTCTTTTTCTTCTTTCAAAGTATTGACGTTTACACCCTAACTATAACGCCGAATTCAATTGATTTTTAAAAACGAAAAGGAGAGTTTTGCACTAAATTGGTTTGAAAAGCTTTGGTTTAAATTTTAATCCAAACTAATCATTTGATTAAGGCAAGTATACCTTATCGTGAGTAATACATGATATTTTGTTTTAGGAAATATCGGGGTCGTATATTTCCGCGGGTCGTGTTGATTATAACTACTTTGAGGAACGAACTATTATTTTATTGGAATAAGTTTTTAGTGTGAGTTTTTAAAAGCGAACGATAATAAGCGTATAACTAGAGTTCTAAACGATGATAATAAATAGCGCCCGATATCGAATTACCTTGAGACGAAAATAGACTTTTTTTGAAATAAAAGAGTTGACTTTTCAAAACATTAAAACGGCTTGGCCGTGGAGGTTCCATAATTATGAACGCTCCTCTCTTGAGGGTACGCCCACCTGAGATTATCAATATTCGACCGAACTATCATTCTTTAATCGAATCTCCTTAATACTCGCTTTATGTTGTGAACCCCGCTATTGGATTTTTTACTTCCAATTCGGGAGACGTACCGTTGGTTCGATAGGCCCCCTTAGAGGGTGGGGGGGGGGGGGTGAATAAGGGAATAAATTTTTTTTTTGAATTTTTAGATGATTTACTAAATTGTTTTAAGTAAATGTAAATGAAATAACAATTTAGCTTAAAGGAAGAAACAATTGTAATTTGCAATTTTATAATTTACCCCAAAAGAGAGAAATCAAGTAAACACAAAAAGAGACATGATTATATTATATAAAAAAAGGTGTTTACAAAAATTTGAATTAATATCGCTAGAAATCGGAGGCGTACAAAGTAAAATAATTTTTCCTTTTCTATATCGACTCGTATCCCCATGAACCGGTTGGCTTTAGCCTATCCTTCCCCTTATATGGCCTCAAGCCAGTCTAGCCAATCCTTCCCCGGATATGGCCTCGAGCACCCCCTAGATCTAATCTCCTAGACCTAGTCTCCAACTCATGCGATGAATTACCCCTAAGCCGCGCAAGGACCTAGTCGCCAACACAAGGCGAATTCAACTACAAAAATTACAATAATGAAATAAAGCTAATAACAAAAACTCCCTCTATGAGATTTCTGAAGTTGAGGATGAAGGATCGCTATAGCACAAACGAGGTTGAAGCGATCGTTCTTCGGATGCAGTGTGGGGCCTTCCTTCTCCAGAAATCTTCTTTGGCTTTGAGTGGGAGATGAACTTTCGGTAGAGTAACAGCTCTAGAAATTTGGCACAAGTAATATCTCTGGAAGCTCTAACCAAAACGAGAGAGAACCCATCAATTTATAGACCTTGGAGATAACGCCTGCAGTAGCTCCTAGCGCCTGCGGTAGAATTCGTGTGGAGCGGTTACGAAACCATTGTCGGCATGGCGTTGTGCACGAACTTAAGCTAGCGCTAGGCGGTAGCGCTAGCGCTGGCGGTAGCGCTAGCGGCTGCGTTAACCCCTAACGCTGGCGGTAGTGCTTCGACTCAGTTTGTTGGTTCCAAGCTGCTTTCTACCTGTGGAGTATTTCACCTATAGTTCCTGCACACTATAAACACACAACAAGTAAGATCAAATACAATTTGAGATTTGTTATTCTCAAACAAAGGGATGTGACACACATGTCCAACAATCTCCCCATTTTGATATAACAAATCCTCTTAGCAAGAAATCAACAAAGGTGTTTATGGTAAATGATAAGCGAGATAAAAGTGCAACTATAGTATATGATAAGCATGAGAATAGTGCAAACTCCCCCTATCTTAATGCTCCCCCTACATAAATGCAATTTATGTTTTACTCACCCTAAATTACAAGAATTTGTCTCCCCTTAATCTTCTAGATTTCTCCTCTAAATTTGTTCAATTAATCTCCCCCTTTTGGTAATATCAAAAGAAGGTGGGTTGAGGGTAGTAAGGAGGCACTCCTTACAAATGTGAAAGCAAGCGGAAGATTATAAGAAACATCTTTTTGTAAGCATGAAAAGCATAAGTAAAAATATGAGTTTAAGTTCAAAATTGAAAGATGTTTTAACCTTTTTGAAATCTCAAAGTTTTTCATAAAGATACCAAGCATGAAGTGAACATATTAAAGAGAGATTGTACTACAATGTTACTTAATTTCAAGTTTAAGAGATACCAAACATTGTAGAGATCATGCAAGGTTATCTAGTGCATTTCTTATATAAGGAGTAGTATAGATAAAGCATTAGAATCCAATACTCATTAGAAGAAGTGTTATGAAAGATAATGAAGTGCACATAAGTGTATTTTGAGCAATGTTAACAAATGATTTAAATCACAAAATACAAGACATATGTAGAGTAAAATGAATAATAAAACACAAGTATATTAACTTTCACACACTTTTTAATGCACATATTTTTTATACAAAGTGGTGTACTAATCAAGGTTTGCACAAGACACTTTACTATTCTTTCCAAGGTGCTCAACCTCACAATGCTTATGAAGACTTATCAGGAGGTTCAAGTAGTGCTTAATGGAGTTATATTTGTCTATTTTTTGTTCACTTTTGGGAGACAACTTTCTCCGAATACACTTGTTTTGCAAACCCAACATAAATTTTCAAATCCATCCACTTTCCTTAATTTTTAAGTGCAATTCAAATGTAGTGTAGATAATAAACTTATGCAACTTTTAATTCATTGTACAATTACAATACACAAGCAAGCATTTTTAGATTTAAACACACATGTACATTACCAAACATAAGTGAGTATAAAAGTATCATTATCAATCACAATACATTTACTCATACTTAGAGGCATGCTAAGCTTGGTTCTACACATATTTTTAAATACAATTAATGCACTTAATTAGATATATCAAAGCATGATAAACACAACAGTGTTCATAGTAAAATGAAGAAACAAGTTTTAACATTGTAAATAATTCTAAATGATAGAATTCATATTCATGCTTGATATTAACAATAAAGATCATACAGTTTTTTTGTTTTGAAAATTTTAATGAAAGGAAAAACAGAAAACCACAAAAACTTATTTATGTATTTTTGAATTTTGAAATTTTATAGTTGTTTTTCCATAAAATAAATAAAACAAAAATAACTAAAGTCAGAAGTACAAAATTAAAGTAGTAAATATGAACTAAAATATTTTTGTAGATTTTTAGAAATTTTGACAATCACAAAATTCAAACACTCACGCTAGCGCCGGCGCTAGCACTAGCGCTGGAAACAGTAAGTGAAATATTGAAGATTTTAAAATTCTATTTTTTGATATTGATTAGGGGTCTTAAGAGTAGTCCTATGCAGAAATTTTGTAATTTTCAGAGATGTCTTGATTGCTCAAATTGCATAAAACATTAGCGTTTTACATGTTATTCATTCTAAGATGTCTAAGACTCCTAATTCCAACCTTAACATTTGAAACCTTACATCGGGAAGAGGTTTAACGAAAATATCAACAAGTTATGAGTCCGTGCCAATGAAACTTATTCTAACATTTTCTTTCTTAATGTGATCCCTTATGAAATGATGACGTACATCTATATGTTTGGATCTAGAATGGTGTACCGGATTATTTGTAAGATCAATGGCACTCTTGTTGTCACATTTTAACTCTATATGTTTTAGATGAAAACCAAAGTCTTCTAAAGTTTGGCTCATCCATAGTGATTGTGCACAACAACTCCCTAGTGCAATGTATTCGGCCTCCGTGGTGGAGAGTGCAACCGAATTTTGTTTCCTAGACCATGCAACTAATGAAGATCCTAGAAAGTGGCAAGTACCGCTAGTGCTTTTTCTATTAAGTGAGCACCCGTCATAGTCTAAATCGGAGTAGTCGTGAAGTGTAAATGAATTATTGTGCGGGTACCATAATCCTAATCTAGATGACCCAATTAGATATCTAAAAATTTGTTTTATCGCTTTTAAGTGAGATTCTTTTGGATTGGCTTGAAATCGAGCATATAAACATACGACAAACATAATATCGGGTCTAGTTGCATTAAGATAAAGTAGGGATCCTATCATACCTCTATATAAGGTTTGATCAATTGAAATTCCCGATTCATCTTTTCCTAATTTAAGTGATGCACTCATTGGTGTAGAAGCATGTTTAAGGTTTTCAAATCCAAAGCGTTTAAGCATATCATAGACATATTTGGTTTGACATATAAAAATACCATCATTTCTTTGTGATATTTGAAAACCAAGAAAATAAGAAAGTTCTCCTACTAGACTCATTTCAAATTCATTTTTCATCACTTTAATAACTTCATTACACAACTCTTCATTAGTAGATCCAAAGATTATATCATCAACATATATTTGCAAAATAATTAAATCATCATTATTGTGCTTAATGAAGAGAGTATTATCGGCACTTCCCATAATATAACCTGCTTTAATAAAAATGATGTAAGTCTTTCATACCATGCACGGGGCGCTTGTTTTAAACCATAAAGCGCTTTTTCTAGTTTATAAACATGATTGGGAAATTTTTCATTAATAAAACCGGGGGGTTGTTCAACATAAACTTCTTCTTTTACAAATCCGTTGAGAAAAGCACTTTTTACATCCATTTGAAATAGTTTTATTCTTTTAAAGCTTACAAATGCTAGAAAAATTCTAATGGATTCCAACCTAGCAACGTGTGCAAAAGTTTCATCAAAATCTATCTCCTCGATTTGTGAATATCCTTGTGCTACTAAGCGTGCTTTATTCCTAGTGATTCTTAACTCACCATCTAATTTATTTTTAAAAATCCATTTTACACCTACAACCGGGTGATTAGATGGTCTTTCTACTAATTTCCAAACATTATGTCGCTCAAATTGTTCTAACTCTTCATTCATAGCCATAAACCAAAATTCATCATTTAAAGCGGTAGAAACGGTTTTTGGTTCAATTGCGGAAACAAAACAGATATTTGAATAAGATTCATGAAGAGAAAAGCGAGTTTTTACCCCGATGAATGGTTCACCAATTATTAATTCTTGTGGATGATCCTTTGTGAATTTCAAGGCACTTGGAGGTACATATTCGTCTTCCTTGGCCTCCTCTTCTTCTTCTTTGGAAGGTTCCTCATCACCATGCTCCAAAGGATGTAAGAGATCATCCTCGTTGCCTGCGGAAAGTTTTTCTACACAAGGAACAAACTCATCAAATTTCACATTTATTGACTCTTCAACTCTACTAGTTCTTTTATTAAAAATTCTACAAGCTTTACTAGTTGAAGAGTACCCAAGAAAAGTTCCCTCATCACATTTTTCATCAAACTTTCCCAAGCTATCTTTTGTATTCAAAATAAAACATTTACAACCAAAAACTTTGAAATAAGATACATTAGGCTTCTTTTGTAAATAAAGTTCATATGGAGTGAGATTAAGAGATGGGCGAAGCATGATTCTATTCATAACATAACATGATGTTTTTACGGCTTCGGCCCAAAAAGACTTAGGTAATTTATATTCACATAGCATTGTGCGTGCTAGTTCTTGAAGTGTCATATTCTTTCTTTCTACAACACCATTTTGTTGTGGTGTGCGTGGTGTGGAGAACTCATGTTTAATGCCTAACATATCACAAAAGGATGTAAATTTTTATTTTCAAATTCTCCTCCATGATCCGAGCGAATGCATTTAATTTTTAAATCACTTTCATTTTGAATACGAGTACGTAATTTTGCAAATTCGCAAAACGCATCGGATTTGGTAGAGAGAAATAATGTCCAACAATATCTTGAAAAATCATCTATTAAAACATATGTATATAATCTACCACAAAGACTTGCAGTGCTAACGGGACCAAAAAGATCCATATGAATTATTTGCAAGGGTCTTGTAGTAGAAATAAAATTTTTACTTTTGAAAGAGGATCTAGATAATTTACCTTTTTGACATGGTGAATAAAGTGAAGGTAAAGTTCCATTTAACCTAGGCAATCCTCTAATTAAATTACTTTTGGCAAGTTTTACAATGAGCTTTGTGCTAGCATGCCCTAGTCTTCTATGCCAAAGTTCTAATTCATCATTTTTAGTGATAAAACATTTTATAGATGATTTAGAAAGATCATGAAAAGAAACTATATAAACATTATGCATTCTTGGTGCAGTTAGTGAAATATCTTTTGTAGTAGGATTATATATTTTGCATAGATTAGTGGAAGATTCAAATAACACATATAATCCTTTATCACAGAATTGGCTAATAAAAATTAAATAGTGTTTTAATCCTTTCACATAAAGAACATTAGATATAGTAATGGATTCATTACCAACTGTACCGATTCCCATGATCCTTCCTTTTCCGTTATCGCCAAACGTCACGATCCCTCCCTTCTTCTTCTATAGGCTAAGGAACTTTGCTTTATTGCCTGTCATGTGCTTGGAGCATCCAGAATCCAAGTACCACACGTCTTCATTGTCCTTAGCCTTCCTGCACATCTAGAAAGAAGATGAGAGTAAAGATCCGGATACCCAAGTGGTACCACCCATGGAATAAGTGGAACCCTTAGGTACCCAGATTTGCTTTAAAGTGGTTTGTTTTATTTTCCTGCAAGAACTAGATGTGTGACCTAACCTATAACAGTTTGCACACAAAATAAAGGGGGTTGAGACCCTTTTCTGGAATATTTTCTTGCTTGAAGAAATTGGATTTACAGAAGAAAAACATTTTGAAAAAGAAAATTCAGGCTTCTTGTATGAGGTGCTAGCTCCGACGTTAGTGGCTAGCGCTTGGCGGTAGCCCTCACCTCGATATCCGAGCCCAAATTTTCCAGAACCATGGCACTGGTTCCCTAAAATCATTTCCAGTGATTTTTGGCCTATTCCAAAATTTTTAATGGCCATGCTGAGATCATGAACTTGTGCTTTAAGTGAAGAATTTTCTTTCACAAGCATGACACACCTATTTTCAAAACCTTTTTTTTATTATTTTTGATTTGCAAAAGAGAGGCTTCTAATTTCCTTTCTAATTCCCCCTTCTCTTTTCTAAGAGTTTTGGCATGAGAGAGGGCTTTGGAAAGAGATTCTTCAATATCTTTTGCCATTTTAGTGGAATGATCACACTCTTGGCAAGAAACCTTTCTCTTTTCTAAAATAATTAGTTTTTTGGAAAGCTTTTGATTTTCTTTAATAAGAGATTCATTTTCACGATTCAATAAAATACTATCTTTCATATTTTTATCAAAAGCTTTGCAAGTTTCAAAAAATTCATTAAAGAGTTCATCATAAGTGGGAGGAGTTACCTCAGTGTCGCTAAGAACAATGGTGTTATCGCCGTCGTTTCCATGTCCCATGAGACACATGTTTGCTTCCTCATCTTCGCTTGATGAAGACCCGCTTGATTCTTCAAAAGAGGAGTCATCCCATGTTCTAGCTTTTAACACCTTCCTCTTCTCCTTCCCTTTGTGCCACTTGTCCTTCTTCCCCTTCAAGAACTTTGGGCATTGGCTCCGAATATGCCCGGTCTTCCTACAATGAATGCATTCCTGTGGAGGTCTTTCTTCTTCATCATCGCTCTCCGTTTCCTTCTTTGAAGATGACCCTTTCCATCTTGCATCTTTTTGGAAAAATTTTCGGAAAGTGTTTTTCCTTTCCGGATTTTGCATGAACTTTCGAAAGTTCTTCACAAAAAGGCTTTCTTCATCTTCATCCTCATCCTCTTGGCACTCCCTTTTTGACTTTAGTGCCAACGCCTTCTTCTTTGGCTCCTTGTTGTATTCATCATATTGGATTTTTAGTTCTACCTCATGGGTTTTGAGATTCCCAATGAGGCTCTCAACTTGGAGCGTTCTTAGATAGTGTGATTCTGAAATGGCCGTCACCTTCGGGTTGAATTTTGGAGGAAGGGAACGAAGGATCTTCCGGACCAAGTCACCGTTGGAGAAGGTCTTTCCAAGAACTTTGGAGGCATTGATGATCTTGGTGAAGCGCGTGTACATGACATCAACATCTTCACTTTCATCCATCCAGAATTTTTCATATTCCGACTCTAGTTGGAAAAGCTTTGAATCATTAACCTGAGATGTACCTTCATGAGTAACTTCCAAATGATTCCAAATTTCTTAAGCAGTAGTACATGTGGAAATTCTATTAAATTCATTTCTATCTAACACATAAAATAAAGCATTCATGACCTTGGCTTTATTTTTGCATTTTAACTTATCCCTATCATCCCATTTATCCTTAGGTTTTTCTAATGTTACTTCTCCAACTACAACTGTAGGAGGAGAGTATTCCTCTTCTACCATATTCCAAACCTCAATATCTAGGGTCATAAGAAAACATCTCATCCTATTTTTCCAATAATTATAATCTGACCCAGTAAATAGTGGAGGTCAAGTAATTCCCTGACCCTCGGAAAAAGTGAGATCATAAGACGCCATTATTCCTGGTTTTTAAACCATTTGGAATAACCTCGCTTTGATACCACTTGTTGGATCGATAGGCGCCCTTAGATGGGGCGGGGGGAGAATAAGGGAATAAAAATCTTTTTGAATTTTTAGATGATTTACTAAATTGTTATAAGTACATGTAAATGAAATAACAATTTAGCTTAAAGGAAGAAACAATTGTAATTTGCAATTTTATAATTTACCCCAAAAGAGAGAAATCAAGTAAACACAAATAGAGATATGATTATATTATATAAAAAATGTGTTTACAAAAATTTGATTTCAATATCGCTAGAAATCGGAGGCGTACAAAGTAAAACAATTTTTCCTTTTCTATACCGACTCATATCCCCACGAACCAGTGGGCTTTAGCCTATCCTTCCCCGGATATGACCTCAAGCCACTCTAGCCAATCCTTCCCCGGATATGGCCTCGATCACCCCCTAGATCTAATCTCCTAGACCTAGTCGCCAACTCACACTGTGAATTACCCCCTAAGCCGTGCAAGGACCTAGTCGCCAACACAAGGCGAATTCTACTACAAAAATTACAATAATGAAATAAAGCAAATAACAAAAACTCCCTCTATGAGATTTCTGAAGTTGAGGATGAAGGATCGATGTAGCACAACTGAGGTTGAAGCGATCGTTCTTCGGATGCAGCGTGGGGCTTTCCTTCTAAAAAAATCTTCTTTGGCTTTGAGTGGGAGATGAACTTTCGGCAGAGTAACAACTCTGGAAATTTGGCACAAGTAATCTATCTGGAAGCTCTAACCAAAATGAGAGAGAACCCATCAATTTATAGACCTTGGAGATAGCGCCTGCAGTAGCTCCTAGCGCCTACGGTAGCGTTCGTGTGGAGCAGTTGCAAAACCGTCGGCGGCGTGGCGCTGTGCACGAACTTGAGCTAGCACCAGGCGGTAGCTCTAGCGCTGGCGGTAGCGCTAGCACCTGCGTTAACCCCTAACGCTGGCGGTAGTGCTTCAGCTCAGTTTGTTGGTTCCAAGCTGCTTTCTACCTGTGGAGTATTGCACCTATAGTTCCTGCACACTATCAAATACAATTTGGGATTTGTTATTCTCAAACAAAGGGATGTGACACACATGTCCAACACTTAACTCATCCTCTATCGAGGGTAGAGCACACTTCTCTTTACCCATGAGCGATCAGTCCATACGCATGAGCCTCTCGACTAACTAGTGTACGAAAATGGAAATGAAAACCACACATTGATTTATGTGGCTCCACTCAACGTTATTCTCGAGTAAACCTTAAGCTCGTTTAATTATTTTTAGAAAGAGAAATTTTTTTTTTTAGAAAACTATTTATTTGTCCCAATGATCTTCGACATCGTGTGCTAAAGGAAATTAGCCACTCATCCGAATGGAGACATCATAAGTTATTAAAAAATAAATGTTAATAATTTAAGCGGATATAAGCATGAAAGAAAGAAATAAAAGACTTATATACAAGCTGAAATAGTATCTGTCCCAACCGTCTTAAACAAGCGCTAAAAAGTTCTTAGCCTCTTATCCAGGATGGGGGTGGTATAGAAATAAAATACTTATAAAAGTGCAGAAATAATATCCGTCCCAACCGTCTTAAACAAGCGCTAAAAAGTACTTAGCCTCTCATTTGAGATGGGGGTGGTATATAACAGTTATATAAAGACTAAAAGTTAAAACTGAAAAGAGTGTTACACACTCAGAATCCAAAATTGGGTTTGGAAAACATCACTCAGAGACTACTTGTAAACATTATAAAAGTATATAAGAATATTTTGAAATATGAAACTAACTATTTTATTGCCAAAATGAACATTGCAACTAGACTATGAAAGCAAAAGTGGCAACCTAAAAATGCAGAAAATAACTTAAATACAAGACCTAAGCTTCTCTAGAGACTAGCTAACACATGAAATTCTGGATGGGAAATGCTTCAGCCGAGCCTCTCTATTTATAGGCAAAAATTTATTTTTACACGCCCCTGGGTCACGGGCGTGACCTGGGGGCTTGACATTTGCTCGACTGTAATGTCCGCCTTCTCGAAGGATCCTCCGTCAAAATAAGGCTATACATGGGCGTGTCTTGGCTTGTTATGGGCGTGACATGTCTTGTCACGGGCATGAATATAAGCGGAAGTCGTTAGTAGCATGGGTCGTGGCTTTGGGGCGTGACGCGCTAGCTTGTCACGGGCGTGACTTTCTGAACACGGGCATGACTTGCTCGATCCGTTGGAATTTGGCTGACAGCTTGGAAGTTGGCGTTTTAAAATTACACGCCTTGGTCACGGGCGTGACTTGTGGTCACGGGCGTGACTCAGGGGCGTGTCTTGACAAAAATTGCCAAAATCTGCAAAAACAAAAATAAAACTAAGTTAGTAAGGAAATACAGAAAAGAAACAATTTATTCATTAATTTCCGTAGAAAATTCACAATATTAATTAAAACTATACTAAAAATACATATATTTTACTACTCATCAGGTTGTCATCAGTAGACCCAAATATTATGTCATCAACATATATTTAGACTAGGAGACACTTGCCCCTTCTTTCCCTAAGAAATAATGTAGTATCTATCTTTCCCCTCAAGAACTTGTACTTGATGAGAAAGCTAGACAAGGTCTCATACCAAGCCCCAGGGGCTTGCTTTAGACCATATAGAGCTTTTCTAAGTAAATACACACGGGAATAGAGGGTTGGATGCACAAAACCTGATGGTTGTTCAACATATACCTCTTCCTACAAGTCACCATTGAGGAAGGCTGATTTGACATCCATTTGATATACTTTGAACCCCTTGTAGGAAGCATAGGTAAGGAATAGCCTAATTGCTTCTAACCTTGCAACATGGGCAAAGGTTTGATCAAATTCTATTCCCTCTTCTTGTCTATAGCTCTTGGCTACCAATCTAGCCTTGTTTTTGATGATTATTCCATTTTCATCCAACTTGTTCCTGTAAATCCATTTGGTGTCAATAATGTTGTGTCCTTGAGGTTTTGGTACCAACTTCCATACCTTGCATCTTTTGAATTGAAGAAGTTCTTCTTGCATGGCTTGAATCCAAAATGTGTCTTGGTTGGTTTCTTTAAACTTCTTGGGCTCCATTTGTGATAAGAAGCTCAGAAAGAGGGCTTCATTGTGAGCCCTGCTTCTGGTTAGTACACCTTGGTTCTGATCTCCAATAATTTGTTCCCTTGGATGATCCCTTAGGTGTCTTGTAGCTGCATGCAATATATCCTCAACTGGCTGTATTTCTTCTACTGGTTCAGCGGTGTCTTCAATACCCTGCACCTCTTCATCTCCTGGAATTGCATCATCTGTATAGGCTTTGCTGCTACTAGGTATGTCTTGTACATACATCTTTTCCATCTCCTTTTCACTTCCTGTCAAAACAGAAGAACTAGACCAACCCTTATAGATTAGGCTGGTCTCATCAAATACCACATGCATAGACTCTTCTACAACATGAGTTTTCTTATTATAAACTCTATAAGCTCTACTATGTGAGCTATAACCAACAAGAACCCCCACATTGCATTTCTCTGCAAACTTTGTTAACTGAGATTTTCCATTGTTTAAGATGTAGCATTTTGAACCAAAGATTATAAAGTATGAAATTGTTGGTTGTTTGCCTTTCAGAATCTCATAGGGGGTAATTCCATGAACCTTAATAATGGAAGCCCTATTGAGAACATAACATACAGTATTGACTGCCTTAGCCCAGAAGTATTTTAGGAGTGAGGAGTCACTAAGCAATGTTCTCCCAGCTTCTATCAAGGTTCTATTCCTTCTCTCAGCCACACCATTTTGTTGTGGAGTCCTTGGGGATGAGAGCTCTTGGGTGATACCAAATTCTTGACAAAACCTTGTCATGGATTCAGATTGAAATTATGTGCCATGGCCAGTCCTAGTCCTGACCACAGAATATTACAAGTCATTCTGAATTGCCTTGACATAGTTTATAAAGATATTTAAAGTATCTGACTTTTTCTTAAGGAAGAATACCCATGTATATTTTGAGTGATCATCAACAATCACCAAAGTATACAACTTCCCACCTAGGCTCTGAATTGTCAATGGACCAAACAAGTCAATGTGCAATAGATATAGAAATCTTTCAGTGTCTTTGGAGCCAATACTTTTAAAGGTGGCCCTTGTTTGCTTACCCATTTGGCAAGCATGACAAGGACCACTTTTAATACATTTTAAGTTTGGACTCTTCCTAACAAGGTTTTTAGAGAATAGTCTATACATTTTCTTGTAGTTAATGTGGGCAAGTCTCTTGTGACATTGAGCACAAAGAGACTCACTTTCATTGGCCACAAGACATATAGATGATAGAGAATTATTTCATATACAATCTAAATAATAAACATTAACACTCCTAGTGCCTGAGAGAATGGTCTCTAAGTCATTAGACTTTTTGATCAAGCACTTGCCATTGTGGAATTCAATGACATAGACTAAATCACATAGTTGACTTATACTCACAAGGTTGTGTTGCAAACCTTCAACATAAGCTACACTTGTGATTGAAACTATGCCATTGGAGATCATACTATATCCTTTGGTGATTCCCCTTTCAGATCCACCAAAGATGACTTTAGGTCCATTCTTCACAGCTGTGTAGTCCTGTAGAAGACTCCTGGTACCTGTCATGTGCCTTGAGCACCCACTGTCCAAGTACCATATTTGTTTAAGACTGATACTTGAAATCACCTGCAAGAAGGAGTTTAGTTACCCTTAGGAGCCCAAATAATTTTTGGTCCTAGGTCCTTGTTAGCATGATAAGCTGATCTCACACCTACTGCACCCTTTGCAGGAAGGCTCTTCTTTACACTTGGCACATTGGGATTGTGCCAACAGTCTAAGGCAAAGTGTCCCACCTTACCACAATACCAACATTCATGAATATTGTATCTCCTCTTTTGAACATATCTTAAGGAGAGAGCATCAATATGCTTATGTTCAGGAGGGGAGACAGCAACATTTTTCTTGTTTCTTTCAGCAATCATCTGGCTGAATGTTAACCTATGAACAGTCTTGACACCCTTTGTCTTAATGGAATCAACTTGCTTTGGCTTGGAAGCTAGGCAAGATTGGATGGCATCAGACACTAAGCAACAAGATTTGTCTACAGATTTAACATCAACCAATTTCTTTGCTGGACAGAACTTGGAAGGGCTAGCTTTCTTACTCTTGAATGAAGGAATTGAAGTACCAAATACAAATAGTCCAGGTTGGGCCATTTGAATTTCTTCATATGGAGCCTTCATAGCACTCATTCCCATGCCCTTTCTTCCACTAAGGGAAGGAGTGTTCTCCTTCCTATAGGAGCTTCCATTCTTCCAGTGACCATACATTCTGTCATGGTCATACCTGTTAGATGGAAGTAATACCTTTTGAAAGGTGGTATGAGGCTTAACCATGTCCTTTTTCTTTTCCCCACTCCCTCTCCTACTTCCATTTTATTGAACCCAGTCCTCTTCTATTGGTTTGAGAAGAAAATGTGTCAATAATTGGAAGCACATATTTGAGCTTGGAGAATTGAGCCACTAGGCTCTTTTCTTTCAGAAGCTTCACCTCAAGGTCCTTGAGGACCTTGTTCTTTTGGGATATGGTGCTCAATTGAACAATTGTTATCCCCTTTAGATGGCTTATTTCTTTACACATCTAAGCCACCATGGTAGTTGATTCAGTGCACTCTTTCTTATCCATCCTAAGGGAAGCAATTTCTTGGGCTTGCCTCTTGGCCAGCTTTTTGCTCTTTTTTAGAGCTTCCAAGAGAGCACCATACTTGTCAATCAGTTGATTGACATCTTCCTCAAATTCTGTAATAAGGGGAAACTAATTCAGGTAATCTATCATTTAGGGGGAGTAGAACATAAATTGCATTTATGTAGGGGGAGCATTAAGATAGGGGGAGTATGCACAATTTCATCATGCTTATTATATACTATAGTTGCACTACTATCATGCTTGTCATATACTATAAACACTATTGTTGATTTCCTAAACCCTAATTCCACCAATTGATGAAGGTGCTTCAGATTCTGGGCTTGTCTCATAATCAAAAGAAGATATGGAATGAATTAGTACTTGTTCATTGTCAGAATTGTTCTGACTGGCTTCCTCATCAGTGATGACCATGAGGCCATGCTGAACTTTGTCCTCTTCATCCTCCTCAATATACTTGTTTGAATGTGATAGAGGGGCCATGATTCCATTCTTGGCAGCATGAAGATCATCATCCTTTTCTACTGTAAACAGTACAATGTAGGATTCCTCTTCATCATCTGAATCTGAAGTTGAGGATTCAAATTCACTCCAGCTCTTTCCTTTCTTTGCTAGGAAGGATTTTTCACCCTTCCTTTCCTTTTGGTGATTATGTTTCTTATCACCCTTCTCCTTCCTCTTGACTGGACAGTCAACAATGACATGTCCATGCTTGCTGCAGCAATAACAAATGATGTTATTTGGAACATGTTTACCAGGTTTAGTTTCATACCTGTCACCCTTGGTGTGCTGTCTTTTAGATCTGTTGTGGTCCTTCTTGGAATGTGAGGAGGAGGGCATGTTCTTCTACCACTTCCTCCTCCTCATCTTTTTGAACTGCCTTGAGAAGGCAGCAAACTCCTCATCAAATGAAGAGCTGTCTGAGGTGCTATTCTCGGACTTATCAGATACAACACACCTTATTGGAGGAGACACCATCCTGGCTTTGCTCTTCTTAGAGCTGTCATCTTTGAGAGCATCAACTCTCTCCCTTGCATGAGCCCTGGTGGAAGTGTCCTCTTCCTTCCTTGCAGATAACTGTATCTCATAAGAGAGCAGCTTCCCAAACAGTGTATGGGTGGGAGTTTCACCTAGCTTGGCCACTTCCCTGATGACACATATTTTTGTGTCCTAGTCTCTAGTTAGAGATCTTAGGAACTTGTCATTAAGCTCATAGTCACTGAACACTCTTTCATAGGTTCTTAGTTCATTGACTATCCTAAAGAACCTTTCATAGCAGATGGAAATGCTTCTTAGCTCAGCTTCCTGAAAGCTTCATATTCTTGATTGAGGAGTGATTTTCTATCATCCCTCACCTCAGCTGTCCCTTCCATATACACCACTAGTGTATTCCACATTTCCTTAGATGTTGTGCAGTGTACCAAGTTCTGAAAGGTGGAGTCATCAATTGCATTAACAATGATATTTTGGGCTCTTTTGTCCATAGTGAATAATGCAAGTTCATCCTTGGTCAAGTCATTAAAAGCCTTGGCCACTCTCTTAGTTGGATCTATGGTGGAGGCAGTTTGAAAAGTGAAAGGGCCTTGCTGTACAGTGATGTAGATCCTTGGGTCTGATGCTTCCATAAATAATCTAACCCGTTGCTTCCATATGCCAAAGTTTTCTTTGTTGTATATGGGCAACTTCATAGATCCCATCTCCTTCTGCAATCCAGTGGAGGCCATTGGATTCAGATATGACTACTTCTTTGTAGGATCTGGTTAGACAGTTATGTCCTTCTTGACCAACATCTTTCTGATACCACTTGATAGTTTATATATGATGTAGTCTTAATTTCCTAAGGGGGGGGGGGGTGAATAAGTTTCTTTTGTTTCTAAGCAAAAGCCTAACTATTTTTAGAGTTTATGTTAGCTATGAATCAATGACACAAAAAACACACAAGCATTTATAGAGGTTCCTCAAGGCAGGGTGTCTTGAGTAGTCCTCTTTCCCCCTTCACCTTTCTAACAATGAGTTAGACAAGGCCAACACCTCCAATCTCAGCTCCAAGAGCGTACAACACAGATCCCTCAGGATCTCTTAGGTTTTCCCAAACCTTACCTCAGGCTCAACAACCCTACCTCAGGCACAACTGCCCTACAAGCTCAGACCTATCAAGAAGTCCTACCTCAGATCTCCACAGAGATCTTACTCTCAAGCTGAACTCTCAGCTCTACACTCAGGCCCAACAACCCTTCTCCCTCAGGCAAAATTCCCTACAAACTCAGAACAAGCAATGTTCCTACAGAAAATAATAATGGATGATTACAACAGAAGCTAGAATAGATATCAAGCCTCGGTCTTCTGTTGCTGAACAACTGTTGTAGCAGTCTTGAAAATATGGATGAGTCCAATGGCCTCAACACTGATTCTTTCTGATCCTTTTCTTCAGAGGATGAATAGGGATCAACTTGTTTTATCCTAAGTCAATTAAGAAGAACAAACTTTTCTCTCCTTGTAGCTTCAGGAAGCAGGAAGAGAAAACTTTCTGGGTTGCCGTCAATGGAACAGTCGATTAATCTTCTTTAGGGAGTGAGAGTGCTTTTATAAAGCCCTAAATGATTCTCTTATACTCCTCCAGTCTTCAACTGCTATCAGATGTCTTCCTGAAACAGCATAGAGGTGATTGGAACATCCTATCTTGCTTTATAGCGTGTTGCGCCAAAAGCAAACCCGTCAGAATATTTGAATCTATCTCAGCGGTTGGGCTGAGACAGCTTCCTGTCTCAATGGCTACTTCTGTCCCGTCCCAGCGGATTCGCTGAGACAGACAGTTGTCTCAGCGGTTTTCCTCTATCTGCAGCTCAGCTGGCCCAGACACCTTCTCAGCGGCTCCTGGCCTTGTCTCAGCGGTTCAGCTGAGACTGAGAACTTGTCTCAGCGGTTTTGGCAGTAAACCACTGAACTTACTCCACACGTTGGAATAACCTAACCCTGCATGGTCATGATATGAAATTGGGTTTATCAAATACAACTTGTACTTAACATTGATTATGAAGCTTCTTCAAATCAAGGGAACATTGAGGGTAATATTCCTAACATGTCATCCCATTGCATTTCCTAGTACTGGTGGGAACCCTTCATGGGATATACCTCGGGAAGTCCAAGACTAATTAAACCGCATATATAAAAAAATTCATCTCTTCTTTTTCTTAGTAAGTTTCAAAAAACCAAAAAGACATAATAGAAAAATTATAAAACCCAAAAAAATTTATTACAAATAATTAAAACCCAAAAACATTATAAAAAATCAAAACTAAAAAAATAATAAGTAATTTTCTATGTTTTATTTATTTTTATTTTGTGTTTTGTTTTATTACTTATTAATGTAATTTTGCCGGTGTTCGTGGTGGTCGTTCGTCTCCAAATCAGGGTCGTGCTTTTTCCCCCTCCCTATTATTTTTATGTCAGAGCCATCTGTGATTGCTCCTTTTCATGTATTGCAGGCTCATCAGGCACATTGTGTGCATTGTTATCAGCTTCTTGAGGATTAGGAGCATCACTTTGATCTCCATCATGTCCATCAGATTTCTCTTCAGCAGCAGCAACATCCTCATCTTTCTTATGCTCTTCAGTATCCACATGATCCTCATGTACGTCACTGTCATTCTCTTCATGATCTTCTTGGTCGTGAGTGCTGACAGATGCTTGATCATCATCAATAGGGAAATTTTCTGCAACATCAGATCAGAGTCAGAACACACTATTCTGGCCTTCTTTAGTCCTTTGACTAACTTCCTTTTCTTATCCTTAACCTCAGAGGGCTGACTCATTGGAAGCACCCTTGAGAACCTATCCAATGTCCTTATATCCATTCTTTTAAGGTAGTGAAGGTTTGATCCTTCAGAGCTATCAATTTCTTCAGAATAGGAATTTAGAAGGTATAGAGAATGAATTCTGCCTAGGTTTGGAGCCTACATACATTCTTTGATCCTTTGGAAGATCACAGCAGTCCATGAAGTCTTTTTCTTCAAGACCACTCTTGTCATCAGCTCAAACATACACTTTGAAATTGTATCATGGGACCCTGGTTTGCAAAGTAATGCTTTGCCTACTATATCTGATAGTGGCTTCCCTTTTTAATTGAAATATTTCATCTTTAGTGAGGCAGTCTTGGCATCACTATACTCATACCATTTGAGGGCTTTTTCTTTGTCTTTTTCAAACACACTGTCTTCCTCATCATTACCGCAAGATGGCAGTTGAAATGCTTTCTCCAGCTTCCTTGGAGATATCTTAATCTTCAAGCTTCCAATTGTGGATTTTAAGGAGGACTTAGAGGATGAGAGCCTTGCTTTACTGTATAGTTCCAGAATTTTAGTTCTAAGAATCACAGATGGCTCTGATAGTAGATATTCTAACCCTTGACTTTCCAAAAGTTGAATAACATCTTTAATCTCAGCATTAGCATGTTGAAAGCCATTTTTGATTATCTCATACCCATACAGAAGATCCTTTGAACTCTTTGGCGATGTTCTTGAAAAAAAAAGAGTCGCTGAGTTGGTGGGAAAGAAAGGGTCGTCTCGATGGCTAGTTAGGGTTTAGAGTGTGGAAAGTGTGATTTAATCAACATAGCACTATTTATAGGTGTATTACAATTTATTCTTAAGGTGTGATGTTGATTCGACTTAATTAATTGATGTTTTAATTAAGCAATCCTGTCTCAGAGGATCCGCTGAGATGGAAAGCTTGACCACTGGGACAACGAAAACCTAACCGATGAGATGACTTAGCTGTCTCAACGGTAACCGCTGAGATGACTTAGCTGTCTCAGCGGTTCAGCTGACTGAACTCATTGCCTAGAAGTGAACCCTTTTAAATTGGATTGTCTTACCCCCTAATCATGTCACTAAGTGTTTTATAGCATTACTATCTTTTAGCAAAGCTTAAGGAATTAAACAACAAACATGATAGACAAAATGAAATGTTGAGGCCTATTCTAAGTTCAACATTCCTAGCTTTATTTTAAAACCATTAAATTTAGCCTCATCCAATGGCTTTGTAAATATATCTGGAACTTGAATGTCAGTGGGGACATGTTCAAGGCAGATATCTTTACATTCTACATGTTCTCTAATAAAATGATATCTTATCTCTATATGCTTAGTCCTACTATGAGAGACAGGATTCTTAGCAATAGAGATAGCACTGAATGAGTCACAAAATAGTGGAGAATTACTTACCTTGAGGTTATAGTCCTCTAGCTATTGCTGTATCCATAGTAGTTGTGCACAACAGCTCCCTGCAATAATGTACTCAGACTCCGTTGTGGATATTGCCACACTAGTCTGCTTCTTGCTACTCCATGAGATCAACCTCCTTCCTAGGAATTGACAAGTTCCACTTGTACTTTTCTTATCTTCTTTGCATCCTGCAAAATCTGCATCTGAAAAGCCAATCAGTTCAAAATCATTGTTCTTAGGGTACCGAAGGCCAAGATGTTGTCTACCTTTAAGGTATTTCAAAATCCTCATTGCAGCTGAGTAGTGAGATTACATAGGGCATGCTTGGTACCTAACACAAACACATATTGCATACATAATATCTGGTCTACTGGCAGTCAGATAAAATAGGGATCCAATAATACACATATACATGGAATCATCAAAGGGTTTTCCCTTCTCATCCTTGTCAAAGGAAATATTTGACCCCATGAGAGTTTTCATGGTGGAAGCAGATTCCATCCCAAACTTCTTGATAAGCTCCCTAGTGTACTTGGTCTAAGAGATGAATATTCTCTCATCAGACTATTTCACTTGGAGGCCTAAAAAGTACTTGAGCTATCCCATACTGCTCATCTCAAACTCCCCCTGCATAAGGTTGGCAAACCTTTTGCAAAGGTTTGTTAGTTATGGAATTATCACCTAGAATGGGGGGGGGGGGATTAGGTGATATGCCTGTTTTTGAATTTTATGCACAAGAGCTTAAGCTATTTTATCACAAAGCACCAAGAAATCACAGAAAAACCACACACACAAACAACAGATGTATATTGGTTCCTCAAGACAGGGTGTCTTCAGTAGTCCACTCTCCATCTATGCCTTTTTAGCTGTGTGCTAGGGTCTACAAACTCCACCAAATACTCAGGCCCACAAGCCTTACAAACTCAGGCCCTCAAGCCCTACACTCAGGCCCCAAAGCCCCACAAATCTCAGGCCCTCAAGCCCTACAAATGTCAGATCTAAATTAGATCCTATAGCTCAGGCCCTCAGGCCTTATAGAGAAACAAAGAGATGATACGATAGCCTTCTTTTGCCAGATGAATATTGACTTCTTGGACTTGAAGAGAATGCTTTTGATCTTCACTTGGACAATACACACTTCTCTTTAATCCTTTCTGGAACATTTCTTATCAGTCGATCTTGCTAGATTGAAACTTGGAGAACTTGATGCATAATGTATGGTTCTCTAGTTCTTGTTCCTTCTTCTCGCAGCCGTATTACTGTTCTATTGAAAAGTTTGCGAGTATTCTCTGTGTTGAATTAGGGAAGACACTTATTCCCTTTATATCTCAGAGGAGCCGACTAACGATCTCCTAGAATGTACCTTAAGTGTCAGGAGCCCATTCCTTAACGACACACGTTGATTGGACCATCATGCGATAATATTGAATGCAAACATCGCGATTTGAAATATCTTGACCGATCTCGACCATATTTGCAACGTATCGATGACATATCTTGCCATTACAATGATCCATCTTGGACTTGGACAATTCTTCAAGTCTTTATCAGAGAATGATATCTTGACGATACTTGATATCATAGCTCCACTTGCACTTACGATGATATGAAGATGTCGTTGTAACCTTGTTGGTAACTTTGGGTCTTCTCGACGATGTCGTTGAAACCATACTGTCTTTTTGGCGATATCGTCTTGATCATTCTTACTTCTCGTCGATATCGCTTTGATCATTTCGATGATAATCCATTCTTCTTCTATCGGCTGCCTTTACAAGTTCTTTCTTAGTCTTCTCAGCGATAAGACTTTTATACGACGATGTCGTCGACACTCCCGAATATTTTAACTTTAGCCTTACAGCGATATCGTCGTAATATACAGATCGAAACGATGATATACAACTTGATTGATTCTTCTTATTCTTTACGACGATATCGTCGTGTGAGCTTTGCTGTCACAACGATATCGTCGAGTTGTCCATATCATTTCGATGATAACTGTCATGATCCTTCAGCTTATCTCTATATGTAATCTCGAAGATGTACAAGTGCTTTATTCGACAATAAGTCCAGTCCTTTTTGATGATATTGTACTTAGTGGAATTTGAGAAGTACTGGACATATTTTTTAATCTTTGCAAGCATAAACTGAACACACCATCAAATACATATTGCTTTTATCATTGACTTGAGCAGTTCTTCAAATCAGGAACATTACTGGGCACTGTTCCCAACAATCTCCCCCTATTTGAAGAAGTCATAACTCATTCAATGATAAATGCCATACACAGAAAAAGAATCAAGATTCAAGTAAATTTAACTTAGATTCATCTACTGAGCATCACATAAACAAAATATAAGTTTTTGGATAACAATTAGCAATCATTTGCCCATGCCATTTTTATACAAAAATATCCTTTGATGGTGGCTTTCAAACTCTGTTGCTGCCTTTGCCCTTTCTCTTCTGTCTTTCATGGAAGTTGACAGGCTTGGGGATCTTCTTTGGATATGGAGGAGGACCATAAGGGAATGCCATCTTGTGATTTATCCACTTCTCCATTTGTTTGATATGACTATTCCAGTAAGCTGAATAATATACTCTTTCAGTGCATTCCTGAGGATATCCAAATTCTATCCAGCTTTCTGAAATAATCTCCTTAGAGGCCGGACTCCACTTTCCTGCTTGTGGATCCTGCTCAACTTCCTTTAGCCTCTTCTGCCTATACTTCTTGCTCTGAATTCTCTTTTCTTTTTCTTGAAGTGCTAGATTCTCCAAATTCAATGCCATATTCTCCTGAGTCAGTGCTTTCTGATGGTTCTGCTAGTCCATACTATGAAGGTGGCTTCTGCAGTGTTTGCTTTATTTGACTTGCAGTCCACATTGCTTGATGTGAGCCTGCATTTATCACTACCTTCTCCCCCTTTAGGACTTCTTCGAACCCTATCAGCAAGGTTTTCCTGTACTAACAGTATTCTTTCATGACTTTGTTCTTCAGTTACATCCAGGTTATTTCTGACTTCCAGCAGATGGGCATCCAGAGTGTTAGTATTTGCATTTATCCTGGGTAGAATAAGATATTTTTCAGCATGGACGGATGTCTCTATTTCCCCAAATGCATCCTCCACATTCCTTGCAAATGCTAGCTAATTGTTCAGGAGCTGATGGGTCTGATGGCCGACCCTGTTGACCTCTTCACCAATATGTTCCATTGCTGGTGCTGAGATGAAGTATCTCCTCAAGTGAGCATACTGGGTGTTGAGATGAAGTATCTCCTTCATTACTGTGCTCTGCTCAGCCTTTATTTCTTGCCGTCATCCATCTACTGTTTGAAGGATGAATGTTTCCATCCTCTATCATTGAGCATTTAGTAATCCTGAGATCATGTGAAACATGGATCTCGATTGAGTAGAGGATGGTCCAGCAGCATTCTCCTCAACCTCAGGGGAAACTCTCTCTTCTGGAGCTTCTTCATGGGCACTGTCAGATTGGTAATCACTTATTTGAACCGTGGAATTTTTAGGACTGGGTACCTTTAGGGACTCAGTTTCTGATGTTATCACTGTCTTGCTGGCAAGAGCTAGTTCTAGCCCATGGGAAGGTACAAGATTCTCAAATGCTTCTGGCTCCTGTCTTGGGCTTTCAGTTGGTGTGTCTGGGATGATATCCAGGGGGACATTTTGTTCCTTCTCTTCTAGGGTAGAGCACCCTAGATGGGTCTCCCCCCCACCCTTCTTTTTGGATAGGATAACCCTGCTCATCACTGCGAACATCTCTTTAGAATTTCGGTCATGAGAACCAGGTTTGCAGAGCAGGACATTGCCGATTATGTCTGCGAGAAGCTTTCCTCTCTGGTTGAAGTATGCCCTTTTAATGAACCCGTAGGTCTTTCCTGAGTGTCCACACCAGGTGTAACTTGCTGAGAGGTATTCAGAGGACACCTCTTCCTCTAGTTCTTCTGCTGTCAACTGAGGCAGATATAACATTTTTCCCAGGCATTTCATAGAGATTTTCACTTACTTACCAGCAACCGGTGACTTTACTGAGGTTGCTGAGCTAGTTAGCCTTGCGTTTCCATAGAATTCCAAAAGTTTACGGTGGAGAAGAATGCAGGGTTCACTAAGAAAATATTCGAGTCCGACGGACTCCAGCAATCTTATCACCGACCTAATTTCTTCTGAACAAGATTTGAAACCTCCTTGCTAAAGCTCACAACCTGATACTACTGAACTCTCTTCCTTCTTGGGATCCATGGCAGAAGAATAAGGAGAAATAACAGTTGTCGGAGGCATAATAGAGTTTTGCTGTGGGAATGACTTAGGGCAAATGAGAGCGTAATTTTTATCCTGAGCATTCACTCTATTTATAGTTTAGCTAAATGAGGAGGCGCGTTGTAACAGTCCAGGACCGCCAACACGGGACCCAGCTGGACCGCCGGCACCCTCCCGGCCCAGGCCCGCCAACACGGGGCCCAGCTGGCACCGGAAGGGTTCAGCCTAACCATATGGTCTGCAGACCATGCACCCCAACCCCTCTTTGTCCCACCACAGGGCACAGTGGGTTATTGGAGACCGGAGTCCCCCTTTGATGAGAATTGAGCCAGTTAAGCGGCAGCGCGTGGACTTCCCAGGAGGTCACCCATCCCAAAATTGCTCCAGCCCGAGCACGCTTACCTATGGAGTACTTTCACTTCTCTTCACCAATTGAGCCATCGAGAAATGAAGTCACTATGACCAGAGCACCAAAGAAAGCAGGACACTGAGATCTCCTGGGAAGTCCATGCGCTGCCGCTTAACTGGCTCAATTCTCATGAAAGGGGGACTACGGTCTCCAACAACCCACTGTGCCCTGTGGTGGGACAGAGAGGGGTTGGGGTGCATGGTCTGCAGACCATCTGGTTAGGCTGAACCCTTCCGATGCCAGCTGGGTCCTGTGTTGGCGGGCCTGGGCTGGGAGGGTGCCGACGGTCCAGCTGGGTCCCGCGTTGGCGGGCCTGGACCGTTACACACATACCTTATGCTGCTTACTGAAGATTTGATGGACGACTCAGATTAGTCAATCCAATATCATGATAAGTAGCCGTATTCTGTTTCGACAATACGTCAGTATGTCATCGAAACATGTCATCGTTATGCTGCTTTTCAATCTGATCCATTTGTCATCAAGATAAGCCTTATGTCATTGATATAATGGATTATGTCGTCCAGACTATTAGGTGTGTCGATGATATGCTTCTTTAGTTTCTTGTTTGGCTTAGCCCATGTTCAGCCCTTGTTGAGAGGCTTCTTCAGTACTGAGCTTGACATTTTCTTAAGGAGCAAATGATTAGTGATAAAGAGAATATGGAAGTTACTCTAAGTTTAACATCCCCAATTGGAATTTGAAAAAGTTAAGCTTAGCTTCATCTAGGGTCTTTGTGAATATATCAGCAACTTGTTTGTCTGTGGGGACAAACTCAAGAGTGATATCTTCATTCTCCACATGCTCCCTAATGAAGTGATACCTGATCACAATATGCTTTGTCCTGCTGTGTGAGATAGGGTTCTTAGCAATTGAGATGACACTTGAAGAGTCACAGAACAAGGGTGTTTTGGTCATCTTCAGATTATAGTCCTCAGGTTGATGCTGGATCCATAATAGCTGAGCACAAAATTCTCTGCAGATATGTATTTTGACTCTGCTGTGGAGATTGCCACACTTGTCTGCTTCTTACTGCTCCATGAGATCAGTCTTTCTCCAAGGAATTGACAAGTCTCTGCAGTACTCTTCCTATCTTCTTTGCACCCTACATAATCTGCATCTGAATACCCTGTTAGTTCACAGCCAGTGTTCCTAGGGTACCATAGGCCAAGATTAGGTGTACCCTTCATGCATCTTAAAATCCTCTTGACAGAGGTGTGATGAGATTCCTTGGGGTTCTCTTGATATCTAGCACAGACACATGTGGCAAACATTATGTCAGGCCTACTTGCATTTAGGTAGAGTAAAGACCCAATCATGCATCTGTACTTGGTTTCATCAAAGGGTATTCCCTTCTCATCCTAGTCCAGAGACACATTGGATCCCATGGGAGTCTTCATAGAAGAAGAACTCTCTAGTCCAAATTTCTTGACTAGCTCTTTAGTGAATTTGGTTTGTGAGATGAATATACCATCTGCAGATTATTTCACTTGGAGACCTAGGAAGTATTTGAGCTCTACCATGCTGCTCATTTCAAACTTTCCTTGCATTAAATTGGCAAATTTCTTGCAGATATTGCCATCTGTAGAGCTAAAGATAATGTCATCCACAAAGATCTACACTAGCAAGATCTTGCTCTTTACTCCCCTTAGGAACACTGTCTTGTCAATCTTCCCCCTTGAAAACTTGTTTTCAATGAGAAAGCTTGACAGAGTCTCATACCAGGCTCTAGGAGCCTATTTCAAACCATATAATGCCTTTCTAAGAAAATAAACAAAATCAGGATGAGTAGAATCAACAAAACCCGATGGTTATTCTACATATACTTCTTCCTTGAGGTCACTATTCAGGAAGGCTGACTTCACATCCATCTGGTACACTTTGAATCCTTTATAGGTTGTATAGGCTAGGAACAATCTGATAGCCTCCTGTCTTGCTACAGGGGCAAAGGTCTGATCAAAGTCAATGCCCTCTTCCTCTCTGTAGCCTTTAGCTACCAGCCTTGCTTTATTCTTTGTAATAACCCCATTCTCATCCAATTTGTTTCTATAGGCCCACTTGGTTCCAATAATGTTGTATCCTTGGGGTCTGGGAACTAACTTCTATACCTTCATCTTTTAAATTTATTTAGTTCCTCTTGCATTGCAGCAATCCAAAATGGGTCCTGATTTGCTTCCTCAAATTTCTTGGGTTCAATTTAAGAAAGAAAACTTAAGTATAATGCTTCATTTAGAGCCCTACACCTTGTCACCACTCCTTGATTGACATCCCCTAAAATTTGCTCTTGAGGGTGATGTCTGATTTGTCTAAGTACAACAGGTAGTCTTCTTGGGATCTCTTCTATTGCAGGTTTTTCAGGTTGTACCTCTTTAGCTATTTCTAGTCCTTCTACAACATCTTCTTCCATTTCTATTATCATTGGATGGTCTCCGTCTCTTCCCGAGGTTTCATCCTTATCCTCAATGGATAGCTTTTCCATTCTTTCTATTGAACCTGCATCCACTAAGGAACTAAACCAACCTTTATGAATAAGGCTAGACTCATCAAATACAGCATGTACGGATTCTTCAACTGCTTGGGTATTAATGTTGTACACCCTAAATGCTTTGTTATAGGAGCTGTAGCCAACAAAAATACCTTCACTGCTTTTCTCAGCAAACTTAGTTAGTTTGGATTTTCCATTGTTGAGTACATAACATTTGCTCCCAAACATTTTGAAGTAGGATAATGTACATAGCATTTGCTCATAGGGAGGTTTCTTGTGATCTTTGATGATAGATGCCCTATTTATGGCTTGACAAGCTGTGTTGACAGTGTCTGCCCAGAAGTATTCTGTTAGAGAGGAGTCACTTAGCATTTATCCTGGTAGCCTCTATTAAGGTTCTATTTTTCCTCTCCGCAACTCCATTTTGTTGAGGAGTTCTAGGTGAGGAAAATTCTTGGGAGATACCCAGCTCTTGGCAGAATTCTGTCATGGCTCCAGATTGAAATTCTGTACCATGGTCACTTATGAATTTGACCACAATGCAACTCATCTCATTCTGGATTTGCCTGACAAAGTTCTTCAATATGTCTAAGATATCTGACTTCTTTTTAAGGAAGAATACACAAGTGAACTTGGAATAATCATCAACGACAACAAGAGTGTAAGCCTTCCCTCCTAATCTGTGAACTGACATAGGACCAAACAGATCCAGGTGCAATAGAAATAGGCACCTAGAAAAGTATTTAATGGAGATGCTCTTGAAGCTGGTCCTAATTTGCTTGCCAAGTTGGCATGCATGATAGGGACCTTCCTTAATGCACTTAAGATTGGGTCCATTTTTGACTAGGTCTAGAGAGAAAAGCTTGCCTATGGTCTTGTAATTAATGTGAGCAAGTCTCTTATGCCATTGAACAGATATAGCCTCTTTCTCATTAACTACAAGACAAAGAGGCATGGAAGAATTTGACTGAAGGAAATTTAAGCAATATATATTTCCACTCATAGTACTTATTAAGGTAGCCTCAGAGTCGAAGGTTTTCTTAACTAGGCATTTATCCTTGTAGAAAACAATGACATAACCTAGATCACAAAGTTGACTTATGCTTATGAGATTGTGATTCAATCTCTCCACATAAGCTACCTTTGTGATGGTAACTAACCTATTTGAGATGTTGCCATAGCCTTTGGTCACCCCCTTTTCTGAACCTCCAAATATCATTGTTGCTCCATTCTCCATAGGGGTGAAGTTTCTTAGATAGCTCCTTATTCCAGTCATATGCCTGGAGCAGCCACTGTCCAAATACTAAATGGGAGATTTGTTGGCATTTGGACACACCTTTCCAGGAGAGTTATTGTCATCCTGGTTTTCTTCATTGATGTCCATAAGGCCAATGAGGGCTTCCTCCCCAGTTTCTGAGGAGCTAGAGTCAGAATCCCTCAAGGTTCTGGTCTTCTTTGCCAGAAACCCTTTTTTAGATTTCTTCTTGTCCCTTGACCTTTTTTGTCTTCATGATTACCTGATTCCCTCTTATTGGAGGTGCAATCAACAATCACGTGTCATGTTTTATTACAGGAATAACAAACAGTATTAGTTAAAACAAATTTACTAGTTTTTGATTTGTACCCGTCCTCCCTTGAGGAGTTAGATCTGTTATTGTGACCAGATCTTCTGGACCTTGAAGGAGAGGGTCTACAGCTATCTATTCTTCTTTCGGAGATCAATTTTCTGAACTGCTTTGAGAGGAGATCCATCTCCCTATTAGTATTGTCTGATTCTGATGTGCTGGTATCAGAACCTTCACTGCTCTCAGATCTGTCTTGGTATGTAGGCATCTTATCCTTGGATCTCCTCACGCTCTCAGCCTTAAGAGCCACAAATCTTTCTCTGGTATTCTCCCTTAAGCTTTCTTCTTCAGGCTTTTTGGTGTTGAGCTGAAGCTCATGGGAGAGCAGCTTTCTATATAGGTTCTTGGGCTCCATGTTTCCCAGTTGACCCATTTCTCTAATAACACAAATCTTGATATCCCATTCCTTAGAGAGCGATCTGAGGAACTTATCATTTATATCTGAGTTTGCGAACTCCCTTCCATAGCTCATCCTTACTCATGTCATTATACTTCTTTGACACCCTTTGAGTTGGATCTATGGTGGATGCAGCCAAGGGGATGACAGGACCCTCTTGAATGGCCATGAATATCCTAGGATCAGCTGCTTCCATAAAAAGTCTTACTCTTTCCTTCCAGATAGGGAAGTTCTCTTTATTGCAGGTTAGAAGCTTCATGGATCTCATCTATCTTTGCTGATCAGCCATAGTGACTAGTTCCAAGATCTAGATATGACTTTTAAGTCACACTTTGTTCAACCTATCTATGATACCACTTGTTAGTTATGGAACTATCACCTAGAAGGGGGGGGGGGATTAGGTGATATGTCCGTTTTAGAATTTTATGCACAAAAGCGTAAGCTATTTTATCACATAGCACCAAGCAATCACAAAAACACCACATACAAAAACAATAAATGTGTAGTGGTTCCTCAAGACAGGGTGTCTTGAGTAGTCCACTCTCCCTCTACGCCTTTTTAGATGTGTGCTAGGGTCGGCAAACTCCACCAAATTCTCAGGACCGCAAGCCTTACAAACTCAGGCCCTCAAGCCCTACACTCAGGCCCTCAAGCCCTACAAATCTCAGGCCCTCAATCCCTACAAATCTCAGATCTAAACTAGATCCTATAGCTCAGGCCCTCAGGCCTTACAGAGAAACAAAGAGATGATACGAGAGCTTTCTTTAGCAGGATGAATATCGGCTTCTTGGACTTAAAGAGAATGCTTTTGATCTTCACTTGGACAACACACACTTCTCTTCATTCCTTTCTAGAACACTTCTTATCAGTCGATCTTGCTAGACTGAAACTTGGAAAACTTGATGCAGAATGTATGGTTCTCTAGTTCTTGTTCCTTCTTCCCGCAACCGAATTACTGTTCTATTGAAAAGTTTGCAAGTATTATCTATGTTGAATTAGGGAAGACACTTATTCCCTTTATATCTCAGAGGAGCCGGCTGACGGTCTCCTAGAATGTACCTTAAGTGTCAGGAGCCCATTCCTAAATGCCACGCGTTGATTGGACCATCATGCGAAGACATTAAATGCAGACAGCGCAATTTCAAATGTCTTGACCTGTCTCGACGATATTTGCAACATCTCGACGACATATCTTGCCATTACGATGATCCATCTTGGACTTGGACAATTCTTCAAGTCTTCTTTAGAGAATGATAACTCCACGAAACTTGATAGCATAGCTCTACTTGCACAATGTCGTTGAAACCATACTGTCTTTTCGGCGATATCGTCTTGATCATTCTTACTTCTCATCAATATCATTTTGATCATTTCGATGAAAATCCATTCTTCTTCTATCGGCTACCTTTACAACTTCTTTCTTAGTCTTCTCAGCGATAAGACTTCTATACGACGATGTCGTCGACACTCCTGAATACTTTGACTTTAGCATTTCAGTGATATCATCGTGAGATACTGATCGACACGACGATATACAACTTGATTGATTCTTCTTGTTCTTTACAATGATATGGTCATGTGACCTTTGGTGTCACAACGATATCGTCAGTTGTCCATATCATTTCAAAGATAACTATCATGATCCTTCAACTTATCTCTATATGCAATCTCGATGATGTATGAGTGCTTTATTCGACGATATGTCCAGTCCTTCTCGACGATATTGTACTTAGTAGAATTTGACAAGTACTAGACATATTGTTTAATCTCTCCAAGCATAAACTGAACACACTATCAAATACATAATGCTTTTATCATTGACTTGAGCACTTCTTCAAATCAGGAACATTGCCGAGCACTGTTCCCAATAAGGTTGTCATCAGTAGACCCAAAAATTATGTCATCAACATAAATTTAGACTAGGAGACACTTGCCCTTTGTTTCACTAAGAAACAATGAACTATCTATCTTTCCCCTCAAGAACTTGTTCTTGATGAGAAATCTAGACAAGGTCTCATACCAAGCCTTAGGGGCTTGCTTTAGACCATATAATACTTTCCTATGTAATTAAACGTGGGAGGTAAGAGTTGGATGTACAAAACCTGATGACTGTTCCACATATACCTCCTCTTTCAAATTTCCATTTAGGAAGACTGACTTGACATCCATCTGGTATACCATGAACCACTTGTGGGTAGCATAGGAAAGGAATAACCTTATTGCTTCTAACCTTGCAACTGGGGCAAAGGTTTGATCAAAGTCAATACCTTCTTCTTGCATGTATCCCTTGGCTACCAGTCTAGCCTTATTATTGATGATGAAGCCATTCTCATCTAGCTTGTTTCTGTAGACCCATTTGGTGCCAATTATGTTGTGTTGTTGAGGTTTTGGCAGCAACTTCCATACTTTGCATCATTTGAATTGTAAAAGCTCTTCTTGCATTGCTTGAATCCAGAATGTATCTTTATTAGCTTCTTCAAACTTCTTGGGCTCCATCAGAGATCAAAAGCTCTGAAATAGAGCTTCATTGTGAGCTCTGCTTCTGGTGATCATCCCTTGGTTGTCATCTCCAATTATCTAGTTTCTTGAATGATCCCTCAGATTCCTGGTTGATGTAGGAACCTGTCAACATTCTGCAGCTCTTCTTCTAGAGCAACAGGTTCATCAGCATCCTGCTGATCTTCATCTTCAGGAGCAGCAGACTCTGCATTAATTCTGCTGGTGCTTGGTATGTCTTGGATAGACATTTCTTGTATCTTATGTTCATTATCTGTCAAAACAGGAGAACTGGACCAACCCTTATAAAGTAGGTGGGTCTCATCAAATACAATATGCATAGACTCTTCAACAACATTAGTCTTTTTGTTTTATACTCTATAGGCTCTACTATGTGAGCTATATCGAACAAGAACCCCAATATTGCATTTTTCAGCAAACTTTGTTAGTTGGGATTTTCCATTATTCAAAAGATAGCATTCGTAACCAAAGATTCTAAAGTATGAAATTGTTGGTTGTCTGCCTTTCAAAATCTCATAGAGGGTTATTCCAAGGGCCTTATTGATGGAAGCTCTATTGAAAACATAACAATCAGTATTGATTGCTGATGCGCTAGTCTAGCACACCGCTATAGGTGGTAGCAAGACTGCGACACGAAATGACAGTGAACCTGTCGTTGTCAAATAATAATATGAGGAAGTAAATCCCCAAGTATCAAATCTCAAAGGAACAAAGTAAGGTGGAGTTATCTATCGAGGACGGACTTGATATTGAAGTCCTTTCGAGCGGATGGATTGCGAAAAAGGGGAGGTTTTGGTTTATGGAAAATAAAAGAAAATAACTACAACTACTCCTATGCAATTCCGCTATGCAATGCTTCGCCAGGCGGGATGGAAAACTACGTAGGCCTTGAACGCACTACTTCGCAAGGGCGAATGGGCGAGAAGGCTTGCGGATGGAATGGTTTGCACCGGTGGAAAGGTTTGAGGGCTGTTAGCACCTCTTAGCTTGGCGGATGAAAGAGTAGGCACACGGAATGGGCAAGTAGGCTAACGGAATGAAGTGGAGGGTGGAGTGGATTTTGTGGCGCACCTCTAGTGGCTAATAAACATACAACATCATTTCATAAACATGAATTATCATGAAGAGCAAATATGTTTATAGCACAACATCATCAATAAAATGAAGAACACAACCAAATACATTCACACAAGTAGAGAAAAATGCAAGAGATACAACCAAATCCGGAGGCTTGTTGTAGATTCTCGGTAGGAATCGTCGGGTTGTCAATCCGCATCCTAGCTCGGTCCCAACTATCGTCCAGGGTAGAGGAGGGCTGTCACTTCCTCCCAATGAGACCGTCTTCTCCGGTAAACTATAATTTGGCCACGTCTGATGCAAAGAACTCCAAGCTTGACGATGAAGATGAGTGTAGAGTCCTCTTCTTGAAATACTTGGATGATGGAGGCGGCCGAGAGGATACTCCGGCTCAAGATTTGAGCCAAGAATGTGTCCGGAGCACCTCCATATGGTGGGTGGTGATGGAACGACAGACTGTAACGGAGCTGGAACCCTTAGGCGCGAGAAAGAAGATGGATCAGGCGTACTCCCGATTAGGTCGAGATTTGCAGCTTTTATAGAAAAAGTCAGAAATTTGGTCACGCACGGTCGAACGCACGACCATGCATGAACCATGCAATATTAATTGAGAATAAAGGACAGAAAGACGAAGCAGGCGCGCCCGTGCGTTTTACTCACGCACGGTTGAAGCCGATCGTGCATAAAAATGCACGGGCAAATTCAGAAAGCTCAAAATCCGGCAAACAACAGGAGGTCGTGCGTTTTGTTAGCGCACGGTTGAGGCCAACCATGCATGTAGAAAATGCACGAGCGGGGCAGATCACCATACTGACCAGCCGATCATAGTGCACGTTCGCAGCCGACCATGCGTCAAGTAAACGCACGACCGTGCGATTCATACAGGATGAATTCTGGGCAATATGGATGATCTGCCCACCTGCATAATTAATCCACACGCTGGGAACACACCTCCAGCACAAGTATAATAATAGAAAAAGAATGGGGAGCACAATGTGCTTGCCCCCAACAAAATAGTGCGCAATTGCACACCACAACGGCCAAAAAGTGTACTTCGTGTGAGAAGGGTGAACCAGTGAAATATAAGCATTAATGAACTAAAAGTGAAGTGCAAATATATGAAAACAAGCCCAGATAAGTCCATAAAAGTGTATATAAATGGGACTCATCACACCCCCAGACTTACCTGTTTGCGCGTCCCGAGCAAACAAATCCTATGCAGGCTGGAAAATGGAATAGCTAGCTTAAAAATTACAAAATGTAGTACCATGCGAAGTCGCATGCTCATGTGTATAGAAAAATAATATAGAAGATTTCTAATTATACACATGGTTTATAAATTTCTAATAGAGTAAATAGCTATTACTTATACTCAAAATGGGAGTCACGGTGAATCATCCGGTCACACATATGGAGAAAGTAAAAAAACATTGAGACGAGCATTGCCCAAGTCGGGGTTCCGGACAAACTCCACCGAAATCCATCGCTGTCCGAGACCATAAGCTCGCCCGGTCACATTCTCTCCATGACATTATATTGGTTCAAAGCGTGAGTCGGTAGGACTTTAGGTTGTAAATGGGGCTTGGGTTATGGTGAGGTAAACAAATATAAACATGAAGGCTTGATACACTTTAACCCAAATGAGCTTTATTACAACTCCTCGCACAACAACATCGAATACAATTTAGACTTTTGCACCACACCCCCAGACTAGACTTTTGCAACATGGGTGTGTACACCACCTATTCCCAATATTTCAAAAAAAAAATTCAATTTAGCATTTTTTTCTCATTTCAATAAATTTTTTTATCAATCAATATATATATACATTTTTCTTTTTCTTTCTTTTCTTTTCAGCACATATTCAATGAACACATCAACATCTTCACATTATAATTCCACAATCAACACCACCAAATTAAAATCTAAACAAAATGCTCGCATTTGGGTGTGCGACTAGGATTGGCTTTGAGGCATTGGTGAGGTATAGGTGGAGCTGAACCAAAAGGATTGGGTAGGCACAATTGGGCTAGCGAGGGAATATATCAGGAATGGCACAAAGGCTCAACCGGGCCAAAATGATGGCCTACGTCATTCTCACGCAAAAGAACTATCCTATGCCTATGCTTCGAGAATCGCTTGGGGCAAGTTCTTAGCCACTGAGAAAGATTATCCTTTATCCCGACTCGAGCAATACGCATCTAACGATACTTTACACACATTCCTATGCTACCTTTTGATTCACACTAGATTCACCATTTTAGTAGAGTAAACAATATTTACACTAAAAGAAATGCATAAAACTAAAAGTATAAAAAGAAATCTAATCTACACAAATCCCTATACTCACATGAGTACTTGACTAGGAACACCGGAGTCAACATTTTACTCCACTACATAATTTAAAAGCCAGCACAATCATTTCCCCAAACACACAAAGGAAATGAGTTACTCGAAACGCGCCTACAGCTAAGTGCACGCTCAAGTGGGTGTTATGGTGTGCGGTAATGATGAACAATAACAAATAAATGAGATAAAGTTACTTCTAGTATGCAATGCAATGTGTGCGTGCACAATGGGTAACGAGAAGCAGCTCTCCCCCAGACTTAATCTAAATAATCCAACACAAGATATAACCATGAAATTAAAAATGAAGACTAGGGAAAGAGGGTACCCAATGCTCAGAAGTGAGCATACCAGAAGATTGGCGTGTAAACCAAGAAAAAGCTGCAACATCCGCCATCCAGAAAAAGAACCTGCAGGGGGTGAGCTCCACAAAAACAAAAGAAAATATACAGACTAAAATAAAGTACAACTAACTAAACAAACTAGATGAAATAAAAATGCAAGAAAAGTAAGATAACTACTGGGGTTATTGTCATCCCAGCACGACTTATTGAAAAAGTAGAAGGTTCTAGCTAATGGGAGTATGAAAAGAGAAATGCACAGGTAACTGTTCTAATATGCGTGCCGATAATGGGTACCGATACGACGACAGAATATTTACTCCTCTACCTAAATAATAATACCTGCTCATCACATGTAGAGGAAGCAGAAAGGAAGAAGTGGAGGAGGAGTCCTCCTCACTATTCTCACCAAAATATATGTCCTTGCCCAGCAAGATATCGTCTTCTTCAGGACGGGTGTAGGAGGAAAAGGCAATGAGTAGAGCTTCCACCATAGAGGGGCGGGGGGGGGGGGGGGGGTCAACCTCCTCACATGAGGGACTGCTCTCCTCATTGGCATGAGCAAGATGCTCCGAGTCCTCCTGGAGTCCCTGTGAAGAATCTGTTGGAACATGCTTTCCGCATCTCTTGGTTTGACAATAACAAATCCCATTGTATTTGATCATACTTGTTTTGTGCATTCAAAACTCCATGGAAATGTGTTTTGTTGTTGCTACCGCATAGTATTAGATCTTCCACTGGTGCTAACAACCGCTGAGAAGAAATCGCTGAGAAGAAACCGCTGAGAACGGAACTGGCGCTCGACGAAATGTATGCTTTACCGCGGTGCATTAGAACTACCGCTGGCGCTAGTTTTTGTTCGACGAAATGAAAGCTACGCTAGATGAAATGTGAGGCCGGTTCGACGAAGATGCGCACGATGAAGTGCTCTACCGCAGTGTGTTAGAACTACCGCTGGCGCTAGTATTCGTTCGACGAAATTAAAACTGCGCTCGATGAAATGTGAGGCCGGTTCGACGAAGATGCGACCGACGAAGTGCTCTACTGCGGTGCATTAGAACTACAGCTGTCGCTAGTGTTCATTCGACGAAATGAAGGCTGCGCTCGACGAAATGCTTATCACTGCGTTCAACGAATTCGCGACCGACGAAAGCGGAATCCCGTTCGACGAAAATTCGATCGACGAAATCTAATGCCTGTTCGACGAAATACATGCTCTACCGCGACGCGTTATGTATACCGCCCGGCGGTAGCCTTTTGGAAACTTCCCGTATGCAGTTGATTGAGCAGCAGATTTGGAAGGAGATAGTGGCTGAAGGAAGGATATCTCGCTATCGCGGGGCGTTAGCATTACCGAGGCACGCTAGTGTTTGGCGCTCAAATGTTGCCTAAAATACCACGATCCATGTGCTTCATTGCCTAATGTGGATACCGCGGGGCGATAGTACTACCGCAGACGGTAGTGGCTGATTCTATAAAAAGACGCGCGCCTCCTCCGTTGTTGCTTGTTATTCCAGAACGATTTGATGCCATATTTTCAGAGCACTCGTGAGAGCCTTCTCATGCAGCCCAAAGAACTCCGTCAACGATCGTGAACGCAAAAGAACTTGAAGACCGATCCGATCGCATCTACATCGACATCAAGTACTTCATTTGAGGGAGTCTTAGTTCTTGTCTTGTTTTAGTTTTCAAATTCTAATCTTTATAACTTTTGTTCAGTAGAGGAATTCGCCACACGGCGACTAGGGCCTTGCGGGGACTAGGGGAAATTTGCTTCGCGTTGGCGACTAGGTCTAGGCTGTAGATCTAGGGAGTGCTCGAGGCCTTTTAGGTGAGGGAAGGGCTAGAGCGGTTTGAGGCCTTGTCTAGGGAGAGATAGGATAAAGCCAACCGGTCCTTAGGAGAAGGGTCGGTATAGAAAACCAAAAGAGTTTTCATTGGTCGCCTCTTTCCAAGCGTTATTGGGAAAAGTTTTGTAATCATATTTATTTCAAGTTAATGATTAATGAAAATATGTTTGTCTCTTTATCTCTGATTCATGCTTAATGATTTTCATTGTTTTAACCTAAAAGCAATTTTCACTTTCGCTAACACAGAGCCGTAACTCTACCGCTGGTGGTAGCAGCAAAGAATTAATTTCTCTAAATAATCTCGAAAATCTTAAAACCCTTATTCACCCCCCTCTAAGGGCGCCTACAGATCCAACAAGTGGTATCAGAGCCAGGTTATTCCAATTTGGTCTAACAACCAGGAATAATGGCGCTCCATGATCTCGCTTTCCCTGAGGGGCAGGGAATAAGTAGACCTCCGTTGTTTACCAGAACTGATTATAATTATTGGAGAGCGCGTATGCGTTGTTTTCTGATAAACTTAGATCTAGATGTATGGGCATGTATTGAAACTCCATACACTTCTCCTACATACATTGTTGGAGAAGTAACTATGGAAAAACCTAGGGATAGATGGGATGATGGAGATAAGGCTAAGTGTAAGAATAATGCGAAAGCGATGAATGCTCTATTTTGTGCTCTTGATAGGACTGAATTTAATAGAGTAAGTGCATGTGAAACTGCTTATGATATTTGGAACTTATTAGAAATAACGCATGAAGGTACCTCGCAGGTCAAAGATTCAAAACTATTCCAACTGGAATCTGAATTTGAGAGGTTCTGGATGGATCCAAATGAGGACGTCGACGCCATGTACACTCGATTCACCAAGATCGTCAATGCCTCAAAAATTCTTGGAAAAACATTTTCAAACGACGACTTGGTGAGAAAGCTTCTTCGATCACTCCCACCAAAGTTCAATCCAAAGGTGACGGCGATTTCCGAATCGCATGATCTTAGGCGGCTCCAAATTTAGAGCCTCATTGGGAACCTCAAAACCCATGAGGTAGAACTCAAGATTCAATAAGAGGAGTACAATAAGGAACCAAAGAAGAAAGCCTTGGCACTGAAGTCAAGAAAAGAAGATGATGACGAGGAAGATGACGAGGAGAGTCTCTTTGTGAAGAACTTCACTAAGTTCATGAATAATCCGGAAAGGAGGAACACCTTCCGGAAATTTTTCCGAAAGGGCTCCTCATCCAAAAGAGAGAAGAAGGAGAAGTCTAGCGACGACGACGAAGAGCGGCCACCTCTCGAGTGCTTCCACTGTAGGAAGACCGGGCATATTAGAAGTCAATGCCCAAAATTCCTGAAGGAGCAAAAATAAAAATGGGTTAAAGGAAAGGAGAAGAAGAAGGTCTTAAAAGCTGCAACTGGTGCTCAAGTATTTCAAGCTCAAGCGATGATGATGAGGAAAACTTGTGCCTTATGGGGAAAAGCAATGAATCAACCGACGACGAGTGCAGTGTCCAAAGCGACACTAAGGTAATCCCTTCTAACTATGATGATCTTTATTCTGAATACTTAAGAACTTGCAAATCTTTTGCCAAAAATTTAAAAGATCTTGATCTACTTAAAACTGAAAATAAAATTCTTTTGAAACAAAATCAGAAATTATGTAAGGAAGTTTTTGCCTTGGGAAAGGAGATGGAGTCTTGCCAAAAGAATGATGATCTCTTGGCAAGGACTAGCAAACTTGAAACTGATCTTTCTAATGCTTTCTCCAATATCGTATCACTCTCGAAACAAAATAGAGACTTAGAAAGAAATTTGAAACTCTCTCTTTCTACTGTTGAAAATGAAAAGAAAATTTTTGCAAATAGATGCAGAAATTTAGTTAGTGAAAATTTTGCATTAAAAGCTAAAATCCATGACCTTAACTTAGCCATAGAAAAATTCAGTGTTGGCCAGAAAAGTCTTGATATGATTTTGGCCAACGAAAGGCATGGTAGTGCAAAAACTGGTCTAGGTTTTGTGTCCGCTAACTACCGCCCGACGGTAACTTCTAACGCTGGCGGTAGTAACAAAACTCATAATTCATCGAATAATCACAAATCTGGAATTTATTCTGCTAATTCCCCATCCTCCAGCAAGAGTCCACAACAAAAACTGAAGGTCTCAACCCCTTTTGTGTTATGTGCCAAGTTCCATCACTTCGGGCATATCTTGGACTCCTGCAGGATGAAGGGTCGATGTACTGTCATGCAAATCTGGGTGCCTAAGGTTTCCACCTATTCTATGGTAGTAACCACCTGGATATCCGGATCTTTACTCTCATCTTCTTGTTAGGTATGTTGGCAGGCTAAGGAAAAGGAAGACATGTGGTACTTGGACTCAGGGTGCTCCAAGCACATAACGGGCGATAAAGCAAAATTCCTTAGCCTCACTAAGAAGAAAGGAGGAATGGTGACATTTGGGGACAATGGAAAGGGAAGGATTTTAGGCACCGGTACTGTGGGTAACAATTCTTTCTCTCTTACTAATGTCTTGTATGTAGAAGGTTTGAAACACAACTTGATTTCTATTAGTCAGCTTTGCGATAAAGGTCTAAATGTTTTATTTGAGTCTTCTACTGAATTATGCAAAATTATAGATCCTAAAACCAATAGTATTGTACTCACTGCACCACAAATTCACAAAGTGTATCTAATTGCCTTTCATGATCTATCACGTGCATCTCTCAAATGTCTTATATCAGAAAATGAAGAACTTGAATTATGGCATAGGCATCTCGGTCACTCTAGCACCAAGTTAATCTTAAAATTGTCAAAGAATAAACTCATTAAAGGTTTGCCTATGCTAAATGGAAATCTATCTTCCTTATGCTCGCCATGCCAAAAAGGAAAATTTTCAAAAACATTGTTTACGAGTAAAAAAGAAATATCCACCTCAAGACCCTTACAACTAATTCACATGGATCTTTTTGGACCCGTAGTCTTGGTAGTAAAAAGTACACTTTTGTTTTAATTGATGATTTTTCTAGATTTACTTAGACCTTATTTCTTACCTCCAAATCCGATGCGTTTTCTGAATTTTCAAAACATTGCAATCATATTCAAAATGAATTAGATCTAAAAATCAAGTGTATACGATCGGATCATGGAGGGGAATTTGAAAACGATAGCTTCACCACTTTCTGTAATAATCTAGGTATTAAACATGAATTTTCCGCTCCACGCACCCCCCAACAAAACGGTGTGGTGGAGAGGAAAAATAGAACTCTTCAAGAACTTGCACGCACCATGCTATCCGAGTATGGGTTACCTAGATATTTTTGGGCCGAAGCCGTAAATACATCATGTTATGTCAATCGTGTTATGTCATAAATCGTGTTATGTCATACAACATGTCATGTCATAACTCCATATGAATTGTACTTTCAAAAGAAACCTAATGTATCGTATTTTCATGTCTTTGGTTGTAAATGTTTTATTCTAAACACAAAGGATGCATTAGCTAAATTTGATGAAAAATGTGATGAAGGTATTTTTCTTGGTTACTATTCCACTAGCAAAGCATATAGAGTATATAATAAAAAATCTAAAAAGGTTGAAGAGTCTATTCATGTGAAGTTTGATGAAATTGTGCCTTATGTAGATTCTACTTGTGCAGGAAATGAAGATGTACCTCTTTCACCATTGGAGCATGATGATGATGCTCCACTTGGAGAAGAAAAAGAATTAGAGACGGTGCAATAGGAGCACATGCCTCCAAGTGTGCTTCGATTTACAAGAGATCATCCAAGGGAGCTTATAATTGGAGAACCATCAAGAGGGGTAACTACATGTTCTTCTTTTAATGAATCTTTTTCAAACTTATGCTTTGTTTCCGAAATAGAACCGAAAAATGTTTCCAAGGATTTGAATTATGAATTTTGGTTTATTGCTATGAATGATGAATTGAATCAATTTGAACGCAATAGGGTTTGGAAACTAGTTGAAATACCATCTAATCACCCGGTTATCAGTGTCAAATGGATATTTAAAAATAAATTAGATGGAGAATCTAGAATAACTAGGAACAAAGCTCGATTAGTGGCACAAGGTTATTCTCAAATCGAGGGGGTAGATTTTGATGAAACATTTGCACCCGTTGCTCGCCTTCAATCAATTAGAATTTTTTTAGCTTTTGCGAGTGATAAGAAGTTTAAATTATTTCAAATGGATGTTAAAAGTGCCTTCTTAAACGGGATAATTAAAGAAGAAGTCTATGTCGAACAACCCCCCGGATTTATTGATGAAAAATTTCCAAATCATGTATATCAATTAGAAAAAGCGCTTTATGGTCTAAAACAAGCGCCCCGTGCTTGGTATGAACGCTTAACTTCTTTTTTATTAAAGCAAGGTTATAAAATGGGTAGTGCCGATAACACGCTCTTCATTAAGCACTGTGATAATGATTTGATTATTTTACAAATATACATTGACGATATTATTTTTGGAGCCACTAATGAAGAGTTGTGTAAGGAAGTTATTCAAGTGATGCAAAATGAATTTGAGATGAGTCTAGTGGGTGAACAAAAATATTTTTTAGGATTTCAAATAACCCAAAGAAATGATGGAATTTTTATATGTCAATCCAAATATGTCCATGATATGCTACAACATTTTGGCTTTGAAAATTTAAAACAAGCTAGTACTCCAATGAGCGCATCACTAAAATTAAGAAAAGATGAAGCAGGAATATCAATTGACCGAACTTTATATAGAGGAATGATTGGATCCCTATTATACCTTAGTGCATCTAGACCCGATATTATGTTTGCCATATGCTTATGCACTAGATTTCAAGCAAATCCAAAAGAATCTCATTTAAAAGCAGTGAAACGTATTTTTCGATATCTAAAAGGCACATCAAAATTAGGACTTTGGTATCCAAATAATGATTCTTTTCTATTGCATGGGTATTACCTTAGTGCATCTAGACCCGATATTATGTTTGTCGTATGCTTATGCGCTAGATTTCAAACAAATCCAAAAGAATCTCATTTAAAAGCGGTGAAACGTATTTTTCGATATCTAATAGGCACATCAAAATTAGGACTTTGGTATCCAAATAATGATTCTTTTCTATTGCATGGGTATTCTGATTCTGATTATGCGGGTTGTTCATTAGATAGGAAAAGCACTAGTGGTACCTATCATTTCTTAGGTCCTTCTCTAGTTGCATGGTCAAGTAGAAAACAAAATTCTGTTGCCCTCTCCACCACCGAGGCAGAATATATTGCACTAGGAAGTTGTTGTGCCCAAGCATTATGGATGACTCAAACCATAGAAGACTTTGGTGTTCATTTAACTAATATTGAACTTAAGTGTGACAACAAGAGTGCTATTGACTTAACAAACAACCCTGTTCATCACTCACGATCTAAACACATTGACGTAAGACACCACTTCATTAGGGATCACATCAAAAAGGAACATGTTCATGTAAACTTCATTGGAACTGAATCGCAACTTGTAGACATCTTTACCAAGCCTCTTCCCAATTCACGATTTCATCTACTTAGACTATAACTAGGGGTTTTGGACATACTAGCTTGAACTTGCGAAATCCTCATTTTTTGTGTATGCATATGTCTGATTTCTTTACTGAACTGCATTGTCATTAATCTGCACAACTATTTTCAAAAGAAAAATTCTGAAAATTTTTACGTTTTTCCAAAAATTCGAGTTCTGTCACTACCACTCGGCGATAGCTGAGTACCGCTGGCGGTAGTGGGTAATTTCTGAATTTCGAGTTTCTTTTTCATTTTCTTTTTTTTTCAGTTCTTGTTATTTTCTTTTAAAATTCTAAAAAAAAACTATAAAACAAACCAAAATCCAACCATAAACATGCTTTATTTTTCTATATATCAAAACCAACTACAAAATTGAAAAACCAATTAAAACAACAAAAACATGCTTTTCATTTGTTTTATTTTTGTTTTTGAACTTAAAATTTATAAAAACTAATGTAATTTTCTATGTTTCAAGGATGATATGGTTTATCATGCCAAGTTTTGTATACAATGTTTCATTCTCTATTTCAAGTATCTTAATAACATTGTTTTTGTATCATGCCTTGATCATTATCTTATGAGTGCTTTGAAACTGATTATAGAAATCGTGTGTAGTATTGCATAGCATGCCTCTATGTATGAGTAAATGACTTATATTTGCAAATGATTTTTTCACTCACACCTTTTGATATACTACATATGAATTTAATCTTCTCCTTCATGATTGTGTAGTGTAACAACTTAATATTATTGTTAGGTATGCTTAGTTTTACCTACACCACATGTAAATTTTTTTTTCATGCACCTATTTTTTTTTGAAGAAGTATGTCTTTCCAAAATCTTTTGTTTGCACATACAAGTGAATTCAGAGACCTTTGTTGTTAAGCAAAAATTCAAATGAATAATTGACAAAGATAACTCCACCAAGCACTACTCACCCTCCTGATAATTCTTAATGAGCATTGTGAGGTTGAGCACCTTGGAGTGAATTGTAAAGTGCCTTGTTGCAAACATTTTTCCTTTTACAGTACTTCTTCTTGTACACCGAATCACAAAAAAACTAAAATTCAAAATAATAATTGTGATTCCACAAGCACTACTTTGCAACCTGATAAGTCTTAATAAGCATTGTGTGTGCAGAGCACCTTGGTAGTTGTACTATTTTTCTATGTGCATTGAAAATTTTATATAGCTTTGTGGGACGAGGTAACTCTAAAAACGCTTGTTCAATAATATTGTGTTAATTCCATTATACATGTCATGTGTTTTGATTAACTCATATGTATACTTTTATCAAAAGCACTATTTTGTACACATCATTATCACTTGTAAGCCTTCTACTCATGAGAATTGGAGTCTATTGCATATCAAAATGTATTCTCTAAATTCTTAAGTAAATGCACTAGATAGCCTTGCATGATCAATACAATGTATATGCGTACTTGGTTTCTCAATTTAGAACATTGTATTCTTCCATCTTGACTTGATATCTTGTATCATGATTACTTATATTTTTTTCTACTATGCCATGAGAACTCTGTATTGCATACCTTTCAAAACTAGTATATGACTATGTTACAACTGAAATTATTTTGTGTACTTAAAATGCTACAACATCTATTGTGTTTTGTCTAGAATTCTTAAGCATCTACTATACTTCACAATTCCTATATAGATGTTCACTTCAAAAAAAAAGAATTTCGTCATGCTTTCCACCTCTTTACTACTTGTTTGCTCGATCATGAATACATTTTCCCAACAAGTGGTTTCTTTATGACTATTTCTTCACATTCTTTATTCACTCCTATATTTGTTTTTCCTAAGCATATATCACGTTATCTTGTTCATTCCCTCTCTACACAGTTATTGCACACTTTTTGTTGGACTACCTCTCTACCCTCTTTTGATAATACCAAAAGTGGAGAATAAATTTGAAAGAAATTAACATGTTTTGGGGAAGTCAAGTTCATAGGAAGGTTTGTTGTAGGGTGAGCATTCACTAAGGGGGAGCATTAATTTAGGGGGAGCATATGCACATGTCTTAAATTTCATGCTTATCCTTTTTAATAAACACAATTCCTATCTTTTGAACTATTTCTTTCTAAAGGGATTTGTTATTATCAAAAGGGGGAGTTTGTTGGAACATGCTTTCCGCATCTCTTGGTTTGACAATAACAAATCTCATTGTATTTGATCATACTTGTTTTGTGTTTATAGTATGCAGGATTATGTGCTTTCAAATCTCCATGGAAATGTGTTTTGTTGTTGCTACCGCATAACATTAGATCTACCGCTGGCGCTAACAACCGTTGAGAAGAAACTGCTGAGAACAGAACTGGCGCTCGATGAAATGTATGCTTTACCGCGGTGCGTTAGAACTACCGCTGGCGCTAGTTTTCGTTCGACAAAATGAAAGCTGCGCTCGAAGAAATGTGAGGCCGATTCGATGAAGATGTGCCCGACGAAGTGCTCTACCGCGGTGCGTTAGAACTACCGCTGGCGCTAGTATTCGTTCGACAAAATGAAAGCTGCGCTCGACAAAATGTGAGGCCAGTTCGATGAAGATGCGCCCGATGAAGTGCTCTACCGCGGTGTGTTAGAACTACCGCTGGCGCTAGTGTTCGTTCGACGAAATGAAGGCTGCGCTCGACAAAATGCTTATCACTACGTTCGACGAATTCGCGATCGACAAAAGTGGAATCCCGTTCGACGAAAATTCGATCGACGAAATATAATGCCTGTTCGACGAAATACATGCTCTACCGCGGCACGTTATGTATACCGCCCGGCGGTAGCCTTTTGGAAACTTCCCGTCTGCAGTTGATTGAGGAATAGATTTGGAAGGAGATAGTGGCTGAAGGAAGGATATCTCACTATCGCGGGGCGTTAGCGTTACCGCGGCGTGCTAGTGTTTGGTGCTCAAATGTTGCCTAAACTACCACGATCCGTGTGCTTCATTGCCTAATGTGGATACCGCGGGGCGGTAGTACTACCGCAGGTGGTAGTGGCTGATTCTATAAAAAGACGTGCGCCTCCTCCGTTGTTGCTTGCTGTTCCAGAATGATTTGAAGCCATATTTTCAGAGCACTCGTGAGAGCCTTCCCAAGCAGCCCAAAGAACTCCGTCAATGATCGTGAACGCAAAAGAACTTGAAGACCGATCCGATCGCATCTACATCAACATCAAGTTCTTCATTTGAGGGAGTATTAGTTCTTGTCTTGTTTTAGTTTTCAAATTGTAATATGTATAACTTTTGTTCAGTAGAGAAATTTGCCACACGACGACTAGGGCCTTGCGGGGACTAGGGGAAATTTGCCTCGCATTGGCGACTACGTCTAGGCTGTAGATCTAGGGAGTGCTCGAGGCCTTTCTGGTGAAGGAAGGGCTAGAGCGGCTTGAGGCCTTGTCTAGGGAGAGATAGGCTAAAGCCAACCGGTCCTTAGGAGAAGGGTCAGTATAGAAAACCAAAAGAGTTTTCATTGGTCGCCTCTTTCCAAGCGTTATTGGGAAAAGTTTTGTAATCATATTTATTTCAAGTTAATGATTAATGAAAATATGTTTGTCTCTTTACCTAGAAGGTTGTCCTCCTCCATAGGAATAGGCATAATACTTAGATCACCAGCCTCATCTTGCGACACATCATCAACAATATGGTCAGAGACGAGTGTAGTAGTAGGCACAAAAGGGGGAGGAATAGTGCTTGGATAAAAGTCAAGCAACGATTCCTCACAAAAAATCGAATCCATACACAATGATATATGCACAGGAGGGGAGATTGGCTCAGCGATGTCGGAATATACATCTGCCACAACTCTGATAAGCGTGTCTGCATCATTCCCTTCAAAACATGAAGGTGACACAGAAAAGTAATCAAAAGTAGAAGGTGTGCTGCCAAAGTTAGGAGTCGGGACGATCCTGATATCCTGCTCGTCTTCCTCATCCAATTGGTGAAGAAATGTAGCACAATCCTTCAAGGCATGATCCATGCTCCGACAAAAAAGCACTGTATTGCATTTTTCTTCGGCTCAAATTGGACCGGAGATGAATGCAAAAAAGGCACGTGCAGAGCAGAAGAGTAGCCATAGGACTTACACGCACCATATGGAGTACCATTTGAAGTCGGTGCTCCATATACTGGGCCTTGAGTGCTAGTGCTATTATCTCCCTTTGGACATCTATCACTAGCATGAGATATATCTCCGCACAAATGGCAATGAATATTAAATGAAGCCCACACTGTGTGAAGATAACAAGATTCAAAAGAAAAATACTATTGTGCAAAATACTACACCCAACAATAATTTACTAAGCAACCTATGTAAAATAAGAAAATGGAATAAAAAGAACTGAAATAAAATAAAGGATGCAATTTACAAATGGAAGAACTTTTATCGCAGGTTCTCCCTCTCTAGAAAATGCACACGATTGTGTTCCCCAGCAACGGTGCCAAAAACTTGATGCGCTAGTCTAGCACACCGCTATAGGCGGTAGCAAGACTGCGGTACGAAACGACAGTGAACCGGTCATTGTCAAGTAATAATATGAGAAAGTAAATCCCCAAGTATCGAACCTCAAAGGAACACAGTAAGGTGGAGTTATCTATCGAGGACGGACTTGAGATTGAAGTCCTTTCGAGCGGATGGATTGCGGAAAAGGGGGGTTTTGGTTTATGGAAAATAAAAGAAAATAACTACAACTACTCCTATGCAATGCTTCGCCAGGCGGGATGGAAAACTATGTAGGCCTTGAACGCACTACTTCGCAAGGGCGAATGGGCGAGAAGGATTGCGGATGGAATGGTTTGCACCGGCGGAAAGGTTTGAGGGCCGTTAGCACCTTTTAGCTTGGCGGATGAAAGAGTAGGCACACAGAATGGGCGAGTAGGCTAACATAATGAAGTGGAGGGTGGAGTGGATTTGGTGGTGCACCTCTAGTGACTAATAAACATACAACATCATTTCATAAACATGAATTATCATGAAGAGCAAATATGTTTATAGCACAACATCATCAATAAAATGAAGTACACAACCAAATACATTCACACAAGTAGAGAAAAATGCAAGAAATACAACTGAATCCAGAGGCTTATTGTAGATTCTCGGTAGGAATCGTCGGGTCGTCAATCAGCATCCTAGATCGGTCCCAACTATCGTCCGGGGTAGAGGAGGGCTGTCACTTCCTCCCAATGGACCAGTATTCTCTGATAATACACAATCCGCCCACGTCTGATGCAAAGAACTCCAAGCTTGACGATGAAGATGAGTGTAGAGTCCTCTTCTTGAAGTACTTGGATGATGGAGGCGGCCGAGAGGATACTCCCTTTCAAGATTTGAGCCAAGAATGTGTCCGGAGCACCTCCAATTGGTTGGCGATGTTGGAACGGTGGACTGGAACAGAGCTGGAACCCTTAGGCGCAGGAAAGAAGATGGATCGGGCGAACTCCCGATTAGGTCGAGATCTGCAGCTCTTATAGAAAAAGTCATAAATTTGGTCACGCACTGTCGAACACATGACCGTGCGTGAACTGTGCGATATTAATCAAGAATAAAGGCCAGGAAGACAAAGCAGGCACGCCCGTGCATTTTACTCTCGCACGGTCGAAGTCGACCGTGCGTAAAAATGCGCGGGAAAATTCAGAAAGCTCAAAATCTAGAAAACAACAGGAGGTCCTGCGTCTTGTTCGCGCACGGTTGAGGCCAACCGTGCGTGAAGAAAATGCACGAGCGGGGTAAATCACCATACTGACTAGCCGATCATAGCGCACGACCGCTGCTGACCATGCGTCAAGTAAATGCACGGTCGTGCGATTCATACAGGATGAATTCTAGGCAATATGGATGATCTGCCTACCTGCACAACGAATCCACATGCTGGGAATACAAGTCCAACACAAGTATAATAACAGAAAATGAATGGGGAGCACAATGTGCTTGCCCCCAACAAAATAATGCGCAATTGCACACCACAACGACCAAAAAGTGCACTTCGTGTGAGAAGGGTGAACCAGTGAAATATAAGCATTAATGAACTAAAAGTGAAGTGCAAATGTAGGAAAAAAGCCTAGATGAGTCCATAAAAGTGTATATAAATGGGACTCATCAATTGCCTCAGCCCAAAAATAATCTGGAAGTGAGGAGTCACTAAGCAATGTTCTCCCAGCTTGTATCAAGGTCCTATTTCTCCTCTCAGCTACACCATTTTGATGTGGAGTCCTTGGGGAGGAAAACTCTTGGGTGATACCAAATTCTTGACAAAACTTTGTCATGGCCCAAGATTGAATTTATGTACCATGGTCAGTTCAATTCTGACCACAGTACATTGTTGTTCATTCTAGATTGCCTTGACATCATTTATGAAGATATCAAAAGTATCAGATTTCTTCTTAAGGAAGAATACCCATGTATATTTTGAGTGATCATTAACAATCACCAAAGTATACAACTTCCCACCTAGGCTCCGAATGGTCAAAGGACTAAACAAGTCCATATGCAAGAGATATAGACATCTTTTAGTGACTTTAGAGCCAATACTTTTAAAGGCGGCCCTAGTTTGCTTGCCCATTTGGCATGCATGGCAGGGACCACTTTTAATACATTTCAAATTTGGACTAATAAGGTTTTAGAAAATAGTTTATACATTGTTTTGTAGTTAATGTGGGCAAGTCTCTTGTGCCATTGAACATAAAGAGATTCACTTTCATTGGCTACAAGACATACATGAGATAAAGAATTATTGCAAATAAAATCTAAGCAATAAACATTCCCACTCCTAGTGCCTGAGAGAATGATCTCTAAGTCAATTGACTTTTTGATCAAGCACTTGTCATTGTGGAATTCAATGACATAGCCTAAGTCATATAGTTGACTTATGCTTATAAGGTTGCGTTGCAACCCATTAACATAATCTACCCTTGTTATTGAGACTATGCCATTTGTGATCATACCATATCCTTTGGTGACTCCTTTTTCAGAACCTCCGAAGATAACATTTGGTCCATTCTTCACAGGAGTGTAATTCTGCAGAAGACTCCTTGTTCCTGTCACGTGCCTTGAGCACCCACTGTCCAAGCACCATATTTTCCTCAGGCTGGTACTTGAATTATCCTACAAAATGCAATTCATTTTCCCTTAGGAGCCCAATTGTTTTTGGGTCCTAGTTCCTGTTAGCATAAACAGACTGACTCACACCTACTGCAACCTATGTAGAAAAGCTCCTCTTTGCATTAGGCACAATACTGTTGTGCCAATAATCTATGGCAAAGTGTCCCACTTTACCACATCACCAATATTCATGAATGTTGTACCTTCTTTTCCGAACATTCTTTGAGGTGGAAGGAGCATTAAAATGCATATGTTCAGAGGAGAAGGTATCAACATTCTTCATATTCCTATTAGCAATAACCTGGATGGTTGACTGTCTATAGTTAGTCTTAGCAGACTTTATTTGAGTGACATTAGCTGGTCTTAGCTTGGCAGTTAAGCAAGAGTTGATGGCATCAGATATTGTGCTGTTTGACTTGATTATAGGCTTGACAGTAGCCATGTGTTTTGCTAAGTGGGATTTGGAAGAACCAACTTCCTTATTCTTGAATGAAGGGGCTGAAGAACCAAATACAAATGGTCCAGAATAGGCCATTTGAATTTCTTCATGGGGAGCTTTCAAAGAACTCATCCCCATGAACTTTCTTCTGCTATAGTAAGGAGTATTTTCCTTCCTATAGGAACTTCCATTCTTCTAGTGATCATACATGTTGTCCTGGTCAAACCTGTTGGAGGGAAGTAACACCTTTTGAAAGGTGGTATGAGGCTTAGCTTTAGCTTGACTCTTTCCTCCATTCTCAGCACCTACTGCCACCTTATTGAAACCTAACCCTCTCCTATAAGTTTGGGAGGAGAAGATGTCAATAATGGGTAGTATGGATTTGGGTTTGGAGAATTGAGCCACCAAGCTCTTCTCTTTGTGAAGCTTCTCCTCAAGGTCCTTAATGACCTTTTTCTTTTGGCTAATGGTGCTTAATTGGAATATTGTAATTCCCTTCAGCTGACTTATTTCTCTACTCATCTGAGCCATCTGGATAGATGACTTAGCGCAATTAGGCTTTGCCTGCTGAAGGGAAGAAATCTCTAGAGCTTGCCTCTTGGCTAGCTTCTTGCTCTTTTTCAGAGCTTCCAAAAGAGCACCATACTTAATCAATTGATTGACATCCACTTCAGATTCTGAACCACTCTCATCATTTGATGAGCATGCTTGAGATCCTGGAACTGACTCATAATTAGAAGAGGGAAGGAGAGGAGTGGATACCTGATCAAAATGATCCTGATTTTCTTCATCATCAGACATGGCCATTAAGCCATAACATTCTTTGTCATCTTCATCCTCCTCAATGTCACTATCTGAATGTGACAGAGGGGCCCTGATACCAACCTTAGCAACTGGATAATCTTCATCCTCTTTAGATGCAAACAACCCAATCTATGCATCTTCTTCTTCTTTAGAATCTGAGGATGAAGACTCAGATTCAGCCAGCTTTACTCCTTCTTTGGTAGAAAGGATTTTTCACCTTTCCATCCCTTCTGGTGATGAGGCTTCTTATCACCTCTTTATTTTCTCATGACTGGATAGTCAGCAATTACATGTCCAGGCTTGCTGCATCAATAACATATAACATTATTTGAAATATGTTTAACATGTTTAGGTTCATACCTGTCACCCTTGGGGTGCTGCCTTTCTGAACTGCTGTGTTCCTTCTTGGGATGTGAGGAGGAGGAAGGCCTGCTCTTCCACTGCTTTCTCCTCATCAGTTTCTTGAAGTGCCTTGAGAAGGCAATAAACTCCTCATCTGATGAGTTGCTATCAGATGTGCTGAGCTCATAATTTTTTGAGTCAGTAACCCTTCTTGGTAGAGAAGGCTTTCTTTCTTTGCTCTTCTAAGAGCTCTCAGCTTTGAGAGCCACATCTCTCTCCCTTGCATGAGGCCTGGTGGATGTGTCCTCCTCCTTCCTTGCAGACAACTGCATCTCATAAGAGAGCATCTTTCCAGACAGTGTTTGGGGAGGAGTCTCACCCAGCGCCACTTCTCTGATGGCACAAATCTTTGTATCCCAATATCTAATTAGAGATCTTAGGAATTTATCATTCAACTCATAATGACTGAAGACCATTCCATAGGTCCTCAGATCATTCACGACTTTAAAGAACCTCTCATAGCAATCAACTATGCATTCCAGGCTGTGTTGCCTGAAGGCATCATACTCCTGAATAAGGAGGGATTTCCTATCATCCCTCACTTCTTCAGTACCTTTTATATACACAATGAGTGTATCCCACATATCCTTGGCAGTATCACAGTGCACCAAGTTTTGAAGGTGGAATCATCAATTGCATTTACTATTATGTTTTGTGCTCTCTTGTCAATGGTAGCAAGTGCAATCTCAACCATAGTCATTTCAGTATATGACTTGACCACTTGCCTAGTTGGATATATAGTGGAGGGATTTGCGAAGACAAAAGGTCCCTCCTTGACAGTTATATATATCCTAGGGTCAGAGGCTTCCATGAACAACCTCACCCTTTGCTTCCAAATGCCAAAAGTCTCTTTCCAGCATATGGGCAACTTCATAGATCCCATCTCCTTCTGAACTTTAGTGGCAACCATTGGATTTCGACTTGACTACTCCTTGTAGGGTCTGGTCAGACTATTAAGTCCTTATTGACCAACCTTTCTCTAATACCACTTGATAGTTTATTAGGTAGTAGTCTAAGTCACCTAGTGTGTGTGTGTGTGTAGGGGGGGGGGGGTGAATAGGTTTCTTTGATTTTTCTTAGTTACTGCTAGCTGTTGTTAGAGATTATATAATATAAATGTACAACACAGAAAATACATAACTATTTATAGTGGTTCCCCAAGATATTGTGTCTATGGGTAGTCCACTTTCCCTCTAAACCTTTCTAATAGTGCGTTAGACAAGGCAACCTCCTCCAAAAACTCAGCTCTAAGAGCTTACAACTTAGATCCCTCAGGATCTCAAAGGTTTGCTCCAAACCCTACCTCAGGCTCAACAACCCTACCACAGGCTCAACATCCCTACCTCTCAAAGTGCTCCAACTTCTACACCTCAGAAATCCTCCTAATTTCCTAACTCAGGCCTATCAAGAAGCTCTACCTCAGATCTCCTCAGAGATCCTACACTCAAGCTAGGAGTACAACTTTACAAGCTCAGGCTCAACATCCCTACACACTTAGGCTCAACATCCCTACACACTCAGGCTCAACAACCCTACAAACTCAGAACAATAATGTTATTACACAGATAATAGTGTTTGCTTATACAACAGAGGGCAAACAAGATTTAACCTTCAGCTCTAGTCTTCTGTTGTTGATGCAGATCAGGTGCTATCTTGAAGTAGGGCTGAATGACAGTAGCTTCAGTTCTTGCTTCTATCTGATCTTCTTCTTCAATTGATGAAGAATGATCTACTTGCACTTTAGGATTGAATCTGGAAGAGCAAACTTATCTTAGATGATTTCTTGTAGAAGGAAGCAGGCTGAGATAACTGTGGAAGCGGTTAATAGCACAGTAGTTATTGTTCAGAATATTTTCCACCCCTTCTATAATGCCCTAACATCTTCTTTTATACTCCCTTCAATACGCAACGACTCTGAAGAGGGCCCTGACAAAGCATGGACATGATTAGAAAAGGTTATCTTGCTTTCCAGCCACTTGCGCCAAAAGCAGATCCTGCCAGGATTTATTCAAATATTAATTTGTCTCAGCGATTGGGCTGATATAGTCTTTAGTCTCAGCGGCTGAATCTGTCTTCACCTCAGCGGATCCGCTGAGATAGTTAGTCTTCTCAGCGGATTCTATCTAAATACAGATCAGCTGAGATAGACTCCTAAGCGGCTCTGGCTGCATCTCAGCGGTTCAACTGAGACCATGCTGTCGTCTCAACGGTTTTGATTGTAAAACCACAGAACTATTTCATTAATTGGAATAACCTAACCCTTTATTGACATGATGTAAAATAAGGTTTATCAAATACAATATGTACTTAACATTGAGTGTGATGGCTCTTCAAATCAAGGGAACATTGAGGGCAATATTCCCAACAGTGCTTTTCTAAAAGGGATTATTAAGGAAGATGTCTATGTTGAACAACCCCCCAGTTTCATAAATAAAATTTTTCCAAATCATGTATTCAAACTGGATAAAATGCTTTATGGATTAAAATATGCGCCACGTGCTTAGTTTGAAATATTAAATTCATTTTTTATTAAAGCACGATTATGTAATGCGAAATGCCGATAACACACTCTTCATTAAGCATGTTAAAAATAATTTGATTATATTATAAATTTATGTAGATGACATAATTTTGGAGCCGCTAATGAAGAGTTGTGAAATGAAGTTGTGCAATGAAGTTGTGCTTGTATGCAAAATGAATTTGAAATGAGCATGGTAGGAGAACTTACATATTTTCTAGGTTTTCAAATCAAACCAAGAAATGATGGAATATTTATTAATCAATCTAAATATGTTCATGATATGTTGAAAAGATTTGGATTTGAAAACTTAAAGCAAGTGATGATTTAATTCGGGTTTCTTCTTGTTTCTTTGATTTGGTTAACCTTTAATTGATGAGATTAGATTTCGACGGGTGTTTCCAAAGAGTCTCGCAAGTACTTCTACTTTGAGAAATTAAACGTTATCCTATCAAAAGATGGAAGTAACGGTCTTTTTCTCCTTTCGAAATATTGACGATTACGCCTCGGCTACAACATCGAATTCTATAGATTTTTAAAATAGCAAAGGAGAGTTTTGCACTAAATTGGTTTGAAAAGTTTTTGTTTAATTTTTTTAATTCGAATTAACCATATAATAAAGGCAAGTATACCTTATCGTGAGTAATACAGGATATTTTGTTTTAGAAAATATCGAGGCGTATATTTCTGCGGATCGTGTTGATTAACCTACTTTTAGGAACAAACTATTATTTTATCGGAATAAGTTTTTAATGTGGGTTTTTAAAAACATGTAATAATAAGCGTATAACTAGAGTTCTAAACGATGATAATAATAGCGCCCGATGTCGAATTACCTTGAGACGAAAATAGTCTTTTTTAGAAGTAAAAGTGATGACTTTTCAAAACATTAAAACGGCTTGGCCGTGGAGGTTTCATAATTATGAACGCTCATCTCTCAAGGGTATGCCCACCTGAGCTTATGAATTTTCGACCATCGAATCTTCTTAATACTCGCCTTATGTTGTGAACCCCGCTATTGGGTTTTTACTTCAAATTTGGGAGACTTACCTCATCCTCTCTCGAGGGTAGAGCGTACTTCTCTTTACCCATGAGCGATCAGTCCGTACGCACGAGCCTCTCGGCTAACTAGTGTACGGAGACGGAAATGAAAACCACACATCGATTATGTGGCTTCACTCAATGTTATTCTCGGGTAAACCTTAAGCGTTAATTATTTTGGAAAGAGATGTTTTATTTTTAGAAAAACTATTTTTGTATCCCAATGCTCTTTGACATCGTGCGCTAAAGGAAATTAGCCACTCATCGGAATGGAGATGGCATTAACAGTTGGAAATACATGTTTAATAACTTAAGCGGATATAAGCAGATAAAAAAGAGAAATAAAAAGACTTATATATAATCAGTAATAGTATCCGTCCCAACCATCTTAAACAAGTGCTAAAAAGTTCTTAGCCTCTTATTCAAGATGGGGGGTGGTATAGAAATAAAAGACATATAGAAGTGCAAAAATAATATCCGTCTCAACCGACTTAAATAATTGCTAAAGTAAATTAGCCTCTTATTCAAGATGGGGGTGGTATATAGCAGTTATATAAAGACTGAAATAAAGCTAAGTTACAAAAAAGAAAAATACTATCTCATAAACTCATGCACTCTACTTGTAATAAAAGACTGAATCGAAAGAAAGCGTTTAAAAGAAAGCGATAAATAAAGCGTTAAAAGAAAGCGAAAAACTACTTTTATGAAAGCAATAAACTAAATTATGAAAGCAATAAAATTATACTCATACACACAAACACACTAACATAAATGAAAAGGAAGATGATCCAAATGAGAAAAAAACATTTTATTTCTAAAAGGCGAAAATTACAAACGAACATAACTTAATTGCATAAAGAAAACTCACAATCACTCAAAGAACTCAGAAAAACATTACAAAGCACTCAAAATTTGGATAGGAAATGCTTCAGCCGAGCCCTCCTATTTATAGGCAAAATTTTAGTTTTACACGCCCTAGGTCACGGGCGTGTCTTCTGCTCACGGGCGTGACCCTGGGGCGTGACATTTACGCGTGCTTTAGGGGTCGCATCCGCCGTCTTCTGGAAGGTCTGTGGTCAAACTTGGCTGCATACGGGCGTGACCTGCAGTGTCACGGGCGTGACAGTGGGCGGCACATATCAGCTTTAACTGGGGCATGACGACTGGTGTGTGCGCTGGATTCTTCGAACGCCTGGATAGAGAGAGTTCATCAAACACAGATCGACGTTCGTCAAATGCTGGACGCTGAGAAGGATTCGTCGAACATTGTACGCCATTTGTCGAATGTTGTACGCCGTTTGTCGAAGACAGTTTGGAAAGCTTTCATCGAACGCAGCTCGGAGAGCTTTCGTCGAACGCAGATCGACTTTCGTCGAACGCAGCTTGTAGAGCTTTCGTCGAACGCAGAGGCAGAGCGCTTTCGTCGAACGCAGCTCGAGTTTCATCAAACGCAGCTTGACTTTCATCGAACGCAGATTACACGTCCTTGGGTCACGGGTGTGACATGTTGTCACGGGCGTGACTCAGGGCGTGACTTGACAAAATTGCCAAAATCTGCAAAAACAAAAATAAAACTAAGTTAGTAAGAAAAATAATAAAACAAGCAATTTATTCATTAATTTACATAGAAAATTTACAATATTAATTAAAACTATACTAATAACTATACTAAAAATGCATATATTTTATTACTTATCAGCAAGCCTCTACTCCTATGAGTGCATATCTAAAATTAGGAAAAGATGAAGCCGGAATTTCTATTGATCAAATGTTATATAGAGGAATGATTGGTTCACTATTGTATCTAAGTGTTTCTAGACCCGATATTATGTTTGATGTTAGCTTATGTGCTAGATTTCAAGCTAATCCTAAAGAATCTCATTTAAAAGCGGTTAAATGAATTTTTAGATATTTAATCAGATAATCTAGCCTAGGCTTATGGTATCCGTATAATGATTCCGTAATATTGCGTAGATATTCTGACTCTAATTATGCGGGCTATTCACTAGATCATAAGAGCATAAGTGGCACATGTCACTTCTTAGGCCCGTTACTTGTAGCATGGTCGAGTATGTAAATAATTTTGTTTCCTTCTCCACAACTGAGGCCGAATATATCACACTAGGAAGTTATTGTGCACAAGCCCTTTGGATGAGTCAAACACTAGAAGGCTTTGGGGTTCATTTAAATAATATTGAATTAAATTATGACAACAAAAGTGCAATCGATCTAACCAACAATCCCGTTCATCATTCAAGGTCTAAACACTTAGATGTGCGTCATCACTTCATTAGGGATCACATCAAGAAAGAACATGTGAGAGTTAGCTTCATAGGAACGGAATCCCAACTTGCGGACATCTTTACCAAACTTCTCCCTGATGCTCATTTCAACATGCTTAGGATAGAATTGAGTGTCTTGGATATATCCCATTAAAATCTATAAAAAGCTACTTCTCTTAAAAATAAAATTCTCTGCTCTTCTATCATGCTTGCATCTTATTTCTATATTTATTACTCAAACAAAAACATCACCCCATAAAAATGTAAAACCATTTTTAATCAAAAACATGCTCATAGAGCCTTCTAATGATCTCTAAAATGTCTAAAATTTCTACACTAATGTCTCTATACAACAACTCTAAATCAATTTTTTTTTCAAAAATTTTAAAAATTGTCTACTATTTTGGCGTTAACGTTGAACGCCAGTATTAAGTCCAATGCCAGCGTTGGAACTCAACGCCTGGCGTTAGCCCTCTTTGCTCTATTTTCATTTTTTTAAATTCTGAAAAATCTTTGATATTCTCTCATGCATATTTTTCATATCTGTTTCCCTGCTTTTTGAAAAATATTAATTTCCTTAATTTGTGTTCTTCCTTATACAAAAAATTCAAATAATCAAAATTTTCAAAAACATGTCTTTGCTTTTGTTTTAAATTCTCAAAAATCTAGGCATATGTTTCTCTTTATTTTTTATTATTCCTCTTTCTTTTATTCAAAACTCCACAAAAAAACCAAATAATCAAAAACCTTCAAAAATATGTTTTGTGATATTTTTTATTTTGTTTTAAATTTTCAAAAAAAATATTATCTTTTATTACGTGACTATTGAATTTCACATGAACTACTATCTTGTTATTTTCTTCAAAAATTGTCAACAGTGTTTAGGCATACTCTTAAAGATTCTCATCAATGTCTAATATTAATTTCAAGTTTCCTAAACATTGTTTTGTCTTGTCATGCCTTGACCTTAATCATAGTATATGCAATGAAATAAACTATAGAAAATTGTGTAAGATTGCATAACATGCCTCTAAGTATGAGTAATGCTTTATCTTAAATAATGATACCTCACTCACTCTTTTGGTAATCTACTTGTGCTTATAATCTTAGTCTTGCATGATTGTGTAGTGTAATAGTTTAACATGTTAAGTTATATGTCAAAATTACGTACACCATCTTTTCAAACATCAATTTATTGCACATAATAGAAGTGTTGTTTTTCAAAAAATTTGTTGTTTGCAAAAAATAAGTGAATTCAGAGACCTTTGTCCTAAATAAAAATATATATGAATAAAATAACATAGATAACTCCACCAAACACTACTTAGCCTCCTGATAAGTCTTAATGAGCATTATGAGGTTAAGCACCTTGGAGAGAATTATAAAGTGTCTTGTGCAAACACATCTTTTTATCATTTCTATTTGTACACCGGATCACTCAAAAAAAAATATCAAATGCTTATGTGATCCCCAAACAATACTTCGCTCTCTAATAAGTCTTATTGAGAATTGTGTGGGCGAAGCACCTTGGTAGTTGTACTCTTTTATGTGCTTTGACATATAATTCTAGAATGGATGTGCGAAAGTAATTCTAAGACTACTCTCTTAATATTGTTTTACTATTTCATTATATATGTCACGTGTTTTGATTATATCACTTGCATACTCTTATCAAAACACTATTTGCACACATCATTATTTTTCATAAAGCTTCTACTCATGAGAATTGGATTCTAATGCATATAAACATAATTCGCTAAGTAAAGCATTAGATTGCAATGCATGATCTCTACAATGTTTTCTATACTTGAAATACGAATTAGTTACATTGTAGCTACTATCTCTTTGAATATGTCATATCATGCTCGCCTTTAGTTGTTGAAAATTTTTCAAGGTTATTGCTCCTTATATGTGAAAATTCAAAAAATGTTTGCATTTGTCTTAACTCAAAATTCAAAAAAAAAATCATCAAGAAACTATCTAGAAATTAAAACAATTATCATGGTTACTTTGTTTTCCACACTATTTATTTGATCATGTATTTTTACCTTGCTTTATCATACATATTTCAAGTTTGAATTTTGAGGTTTTTTCATCACTTGTGTTTTAAAACCCATTTTCATTTTTTTCAACAAGTGGTAGCCTTGCTTGGTAAAGTACAAGGGATTGTTACACGCTTATCATATATTTTTCTGCTGCATTAATACCTCTAAGCTCGATCATGACTTCCTCTATTTTACAACAAAACTCTTAACTCTCTATTAATAGTTCCTACCTTCACCTATTTACCTTATTCTAGTCATGTTTTGTTTCACCCCACCCACTTTTGCTAATAACAAAAGGGAGAGAATAAAAAGATAAATCTAAATGATTAATGAGTATGATTTACTAGATTAAGGGGGAGCGTAAATCTATTCTATTGGAGCATACAATAAGGGGTAGCATTAAATAGGGGGAGCACATTTCTATAAATATAATATTTATCATAACGATCTATGCTGAGTAGGATTTGTGCATATTTTTATTATAGTAATTAGGTTAATTTTTATATAAATTTGTAAACATTATTTCTATTTTGGTTAGAAATCATTTCTTTTATAATTTCTATTCTAAATATAGTTGAATCTCTATTTTGTAGATTTTTTGGAGTTTTGCTAAAAAATGTTAGTACACGCCCTCGATCACGCCCTTGACCAAGGGCGTGTAATCTTAATTCAGTCTAGAACTACATCCGTGTAGTTTGAGCTCATCTCCATTGGTCACGTCCACGTTCTAGAAGTCATGCCCTCAGTCATGCCTGTGACCAAGGGCGTGTAAATTTAAAGGTCTTTTCCAAGCTTTCCACGTGGACATGTCAGCCACCAAATCCAATGTTGCCACACAAGTCACGCCTGTATCCCTGCTAGTTACGGTCATGATTCCCCCATGTGATCTTTGACTCCCGCCGCAATACCTGTCACGCCCATACCACATTTAATTAATTCGCCCAAGTACTTGGCCGCGACCTCCAATTTTGCTGCGCCGTCACGCTAGCCCCATGTCGCTGTCCCATCTAAGCAGAATAGAAATTACACGCCCTTGGTTGCATCCATGACCGAGGGCATGTAATCACAAAATTTCTCCTATAAATTTAGAGGCTCCATTCCAGCAATTGCTCCTCCTTCCCCCACCCATTTGGGCTCTTCTTGTACAATTTTTCTATATTTTTAGGTTTAGATTTAATTTTATGTATTTTTCTTATTAATGTCATGTTCTTTTTTATCTCATGCAAGTTATCTTAGCTTTAATTCCATGCAATGTAACTTAGCTTTTATTTGATGTGACCTCCTCTTATTTTGGTAATGAAATTTTAGATCTTTCCATTTATGCAAAAATTTCTTCCTTCCTTCTTATTTCACATTCTCTATATTTTTATTTAGCAAGTATTTTGTTCTTGATTTTTACAAGCTTTGTTATGAATTTTTTTTGCCTTATTATCGTTTCTTCTCTTCTTCGATTTATTCTCGAAAAATAACGATACTGAGTTCATATGCCGGTTAATAATTTCAATATTTGTTTTTGTATTCTAGTTAGCTGAGAGGCTCATGCGCACAAATCGATCACTCGAGAATAAAGAGAGTTGCATGCACCCCTCGAGAGAGGATGACATAAATCTTCTAGATAGGAGTCAAATCCTATAGTGCGATTCACCTCGTTAAAGCGAGTATTAGGCGTTTTGATTATAGAATGAGAGTTCGGTCGATCAACCTAATCTCAGGTGGGCGTATTCCTTGAGAGAGTTGCATTCATAAGCTAGGAATCTTCACGATCAAGGCATAGTTTAGAATGATAATATTTATTTTTTATTTTCATTTCAAAGCAAGTTTAAATCAAGGTTTTACTTCATTTATTTATTTTTGTTCTCTTTTATTTAGCTTTAATTATTTCTTTTTCCGCTCTCTCTGATAAAATAATAGTCCGCTTTCTTGAAGTAGAAGTATTAGACAAACCCATGTTTAAATACAACCTTGATATTTTTCTTAAGTATCATATACTATAAACGATAAGGTACACTTGCCTTCATCGGATATAGAATTGGAGAACATCAACAACAAATCTCAAATTCATATAAATCCTCTTTCACTAATTTTCATATCAAGTTTTTGGCGCCGTTGTCGGGGAATATTTTGTCGATATTTTAAAATGAGAGAGCATTATTACATTTATCTTTTCTTTATTTTCGTTTCCTTTTCCCCCTTTAATAATTTTTTTTATGTTATAATTAAATTCTTGGAAAGGGAAATTTGGGGTGCCATCCCATTGCATTTCCTAGTACCGGTGAGAACACTTCACGGGTATACCTCGGAAAGTCCAAGATTAATTAAACCACATATATATAAAAAAATTCATCTCTAATTTTTTTTGTAAGTTTCAAAAAACCAAAAAGACAACAGAAAAATTATAAAAAAAAAAATAATTACAAAAAATTAAAACCCCAAAACATTATAAAACCAAACAAAACTAAACAAAATAATAAGTAATTTTCTATGTTTTATTTCTTTTTATTTTGTGTTTTGTTTTATTTCTTTTTATTTTGTGTTTTGTTTTATTACTTTTTAATGTAATTTTGCAGGTGTTCGTGGTGGTCGTCCGTCTCCAAATCAGGGACGTGCTTTTTCCTCCTCCCTGTTCTTTTTCTGTCAGAGCCATCTGTGATTGAACCTCTTCATGTCTTGCAAACTCAGCAGGCACAATGCGTGCATTGTTATCATCATCTTGAGGATTAGGAACATCACTTTGAGTACGACCTCCATCAGACTTCTCTTCAACAGCAGCAACATCCTCATATTTCTCATGCTCTTTAGTAGCCGCATGATCCTCATATACTTCACTGTCATGATCTTCTTGAACATCTTGGTTTTGACTGCTGATAGATGCTTGATCATCATCAGCAGGGATATTTTCTGCAGCATCTGAATCAGAATCAGAACACACAATTCTGGCCTTCTTTAGTTCTTTGATTAACTTCCTTATATTCTCCTTAACCTCAGAGGGCTGACTCATTGGAAGTACCCTTGAGAACCTATCCAATGTCCTTATATCCATTATTTTAAGGTAGTGAAGGTTTGATCCCTTGTAGCTATCAAATTCTTCAGGATAGGAATTTAGAAGGTAGAGAGAAAGAGTTCTGCCTAGGTTTTGAGCCTGCAGATATTGTTTGATCCTTTGGAAGATCACAGCTTCCCATGAGGTCTTTTTCTTCAAGACCACTTTTTTCATCAGCTCAAACATAATATTTGAAATAGTATCATGGGACCCTGGTTTGCAAAGTAATGCTTTGCTTACTATATCTGACAGTAGCTTCCCTTTTTTATTGAAATATTTCCTATTTAGTGAGCCAGTCTTGGCATCACTATACTCACACCATTTGAGGGCTTTTTCTTCGTCTTTTTCAGACACATTGTCTTCCTCATCATTACTGCAAGATGGCAGTTGAAATGCTTTCTCCAGCTTCCTTGGAGATATCTTAATATTCAAGCTTCCAATTGTGGATTTTTAGGAGGACTTGGAGGATGAGAGCCTTGCTTTACTGTACAGTTCCAGAATTTCAGTTCTGAGAATCACAAATGGCTCTAACAGTAGATATTCTAACCCTTAACCTTCCAGAAGTTGAATCACATCTTTAATCTCAACATTAGCATGCTGAAAGCCATTTCTGATTATTTCATACCCATACAAAAGATCCTTTGAACTCTTTGGCACCATTCTTGAAGAAAAACGAGTCGCTGAGTTGGTGGGAAAGGAATGGTCGTCTCGATGGCTAGTTAGGGTTTAGAGTGTGGAAAGTGTGATTAATCAACATAACACTATTTATAGGTATATTACAATTTATTCTTAAGGTGTTATGTTGATTAGACTTAATTAATTGATGTTTTAAATAAGCAATCCTGTCTCAGAGGATCCGCTGAGATGGAAAGCTTAACCGCTGGGACAAGGAAAACCTAACTGCTGAGACAACTTAGCTATCTCAGCGGTAACCGCTGAGATGACTTAGCTGTCTCAGTGGTTTAGCTGACTGAACTCACTGCCTAGCAGTGAACCCTTTTAAATTGGATTGTCTTACCCCCTATTCATGTCACTAAGTGTTTTATAGCATGACTATCTTTTAGCAAAGCTTAAGGAATAAAATAACAAACATGATAGACAAAATGAAATGTTGAGGCCTATTCTAAGTTCAATATTCCTAGCTCAATTTTGAAACCATTAAATTTAGCCTCATCCAATGGCTTTGTAAATATATCTGCAACATGATTCTCAGTAGGGACATGTTCAAGGAAGATATCTGTACATTCTACACGTTCTCTAATAAAATGATACCTTATCTCTTTATGATTAGTCCTGCTATAAGAGACAGGACTCTTAGCAATAGAGATAGAACTGGATGAGTCACAAAATGGTGAAGAATTACTTACCTTGAGGTTGCAGTCCTCTAGCTGGTGCTGTATCCATAGTAGTTGTGCACAGCAGCTCCCTGTAGTAATATACTCAGACTCAGCTATGGATATTGCCACACTAGTCTACTTCTTGCTACTCTAAGTGATCAACCTCCTTCCTAGGAATTGACAAGTTTCACTTGTACTTTTCCTATCTTCTTTGCATCTGCAAAATCTGCATTTGAAAAGCCAATCAGTTCAAAATCATTATTCTTGGGTACAAAAGGCCAAGATGTTGGCTGCCTTTAAGGTATTTCAAAATCCTCTTTGCAGCTCAGTAGTGAGATTCCTTAGCGCATGCTTGGTACCTAGCACAAAAACATGTTGCATATATAATGTCTGGTCTACTAGCAGTCAGATATAATAGGGATCCAATAATACACCTATATATGGATTCATCAAATGGTTTTCTCTTATCATCCTTGTCCAAGGAAAGATTTGACCACATGGGAGTTTTCATGGTGGAAGAAGATTCCATCCCAAACTTGTTGATAAGCTCCCTAGTGTACTTGGTTTGAGAGATGAATATTCCCTTATCAGACTGTTTCACTTGGAGGCCTAAAAAGTACTTGAGCTCTCCCAAACTGTTCATCTCAAACTCCCCTGCATAAGGTTGGCAAACCTTTTGCAAAGGTTGTCATCAGCAAACCCAAAAATTATGTCAACAACTTAAATTTGGAGTAGGAGACACTTGCCCTTTGTTTCCTTAAGAAACAATTTACTATCTATCTTTCCCCTCAAGAACTTGTTCTTAATGAGAAAGCTATACAAGGTCTCATACCAAGACCTAGGGGCTTGCTTTAGACCATATAATACTTTCCTAAGTAATAAAATATGGGAGGTAAGAGTTGGATGTAGAAAACGTGATGGTTGTTCCACATATACCTCCTCTTTCAAATTTCCATTTAGGAAGGCTGACTTGACATCCATATGGTATACCTTGAACCCCTTGTGGGCAGCATATGCAAGGAATAGCCTTATTTCTTATAACCTTGCAACTAGGGCAAAGGCTTGATCAAAGTCAATACTTTCTTCTTGCATGTATCCCTTGGCTACCAGTCTAGACTTATTATTGATGTTGATGCCATTCTCATCTAGCTAGTTTTTATAGATCCATTTGGTGCCAATTATGTTGTGTCCTTGAGGTTTTGGCACCAACTTCTATACATTGCACCTTTTGAATTGTAGAAGCTCTTCTTGCATTGCTTGAATCCAGAATGTATCTTTATTAGCTTCTTTAAATTTCTTGGGCTCCATCTGAGATAGAAAGCTCAAGAATAGAGCTTCTTTGTGAGCCCTGCTTTTAGTGATCACCCCTTGGTTCTCATCTCCAATTATCTGGTTTCTTGAATGATCCCTCAGATTCCTGGTTGCTGTAGGCAATCTGTCAATATTCTGCAGCTCTTCTTATGGAGCATCAGGTTCTTCAGCATCCTGCTGATCTTCATCTTCAGGAGCAACACACTCTAAATTAATTTTGCTGGTGCTTTGTATTTCTTGGATAGACATTTCTTGTTTCTTCTGTTCATTATCTATCAAAATAGGAGAACTAGACCAGCCCTTATAAAGTAGGCTGGTCTCATCAAATAAAACATGCATAGACTCTTCACCAACATGATTCTTCTTGTTTTATACTCTATAGGCTCTACTATGTGAGCTATATCCAACAAGAACCCCAGAATTACATTTTTCAACAAACTATGTTAGTTGAGATTTTCCATTATTCAAAATATAGCATTTATAACCAAAGATTTTAAAGTATGAAATTGTTGGTTGTTTGCCTTTCGGAATCTCATAGGGGGTTATTCCAAGGGCCTTTTTGATGGAAGCTCTATTGAGAAATAACAAGCAGTATTGACTGCCTCAGCCTAGAAATATTCTGGAAGTGAGGAGTCACTGAGCAATGTTCTCCCAGCTTCTATCAAGGTCCTATTCCTCCTCTCAGCCACACCATTTTGCTGTGAGTCCCTGGGGAGGAAAACTCTTGAGTGATACCAAATTCTTGACAAAACTTTGTCCGGACCACAAATTGAATACCATGGTCAATTCTAGTTCTGACCACAGTACATTGTAGTTCATTCAGGATTGCCTTGGCATGGTTTATGAAGATATCTAAAGTATCAAATTTCTTCTTAAGGAAGAATACCCATGTATATTTTGAGTGATCATCAACAATCACCAAAGTATACAACTTCCCACCTAGGATCTGAATGGGAAAAGGACCAAACAAGTCGATATGCAATAGATATAGACATCTTTCAGTGTCTTTGGAGCCAATACTTGTAAAGGCGGCCCTAGTTTGCTTGCCCATTTGGCATGCATGATAGGTACCACTTTTAATACATTTCAAATTTGGATTAACAAGGTTTTTAGAAAATAGTTTATACATTATCTTGTAGTTAATGTGAGCAAGTATCTTGTGCCATTGAACACAAAGAGAATCACTTTAATTGGCTACAAGACATACAAGAGATAAAGAATTATTGTAAATAAAATCTAAGCAATAAACATTCCCACTCCTAGTGCCTGAGAGAATGATCTCTAAGTCAAATGACTTTTTGATCAAGCACTTGTCCTTGTGGAATTCAATGACATAGCCCAAGTCACATAGTTGACTTATGCTTACAAGGTTGTGTTGCAACCCGTCAACATAAGCTACCCATGTTATTGAGACTATGCCATTTGTGATCATACCATATCCTTTGGTGACTCTTTTTTCAGAACCTCCAAAGATAACTTTTTGTCCATTCTTCACAAGAATGTAATCCTGCAGAAGACTCCTTGTTCCTGTCATGTGCCTTGATCACCCACTGTCCAAGTACCATATTTTTATTAGGCTGGTACTTGAACTAACCTGCAAAATGCAATTCATTTTCCCTTAGGAGCCCAATTGTTTTTTGGGTCCTAGGTTCCTGTTAGCATAAATAGACTGACTCACACCTACTGCAGCCTTTGTAGGAAAGCTCCTCTTTGCATTAGGCACACTAGTGTTGTGCCAAAAATCTATGGCAAAGTGTCCCACTTTACCACATCCCCAACATTCATGGATGTTGTACCTTATTTTCTAAACATTCTTTGAGGTGGAAGGAGCATTAATATGCTTATGTTCAGAGGAGAAGGTAACAACAATCTTCCAATTCCTATTAGAAATAACCTGGATGGTTGACTGTCTATAGTTAGTCTTAGCAGACTTTATCTGAGTGACATTAGCTAGTCTTAGCTTGACAGCTAAGTAAGAGTTGATGGCATCAGATATTGTGTTGCTTGATTTGATTATAGGCTTGAAAGTAGCCATGTGTTTTGCTAAGTGGGATTTGGAAGAACCAACTTCCTTATTCTTGAATGAAGGGGCTGAAGAACCAAATACAAATGGTCCAGAATGGGCCATTTGAATTTCTTCATGGGGAGCTTTCAAAGCACTCATCCACATGCCCTTTCTTCTGCTATAGTAAGGAGTATTTTCCTTCCTATAGGAACTTCCATTCTTCCAGTGACCATACATGATGTCTTGGTCATACCCTTTGGAGGGAAGCAACACCTTTTGAAAGGTGGTATGAGGCTTATCTTTAGCCTTGCTCTTTCCTCTATTCTTAGCACCTACTGCCACCTTATTGAAACCTAACCCCCTCCTATTAGTTTGGGAGGAGAAGGTGTCAATAATGGGTAGTATGGATTTGGGTTTGGAGAATTGAGCCACCAAGCTCTTCTCTTTGAGAAGCTTCTCCTCAAGGTACTTAATGACCTTGTTCTTTTGGATAATGGTGCATAATTGGAATGTTATAATTCCCTTCAGCTGACTTATTTCTCTACACATCTGAGCCATCTGGGTAGATGACTCAGTGCAATCAGGCTTTGCCTGCTTAAGGGAGGAAATCTCTAGATCTTGCCTCTTGGCTTACTTCTTGCTCATTTTCAAAGCTTCCAAAAGAGCACCATACTTATCAATCAATTGATTGACATTCACTTCAGATTCTGAACCACTTTCATCATTAGATGAGCATGCTTGAGATCCTGGAACTAACTCATAATCAGAAGAGAAGGAGAGGAGTGGATACCTGATCAGGATGATCCTGATTTTCTTCATCATCAGACATGGCCATTAAGCCATATCATTCTTTATCATCTTCAACCTCCTCAACGTCATTATCTGAATGTGATAGAGGGGCCCTGATTCCAACCTTAACAGCTGAATAATCTTCATCCTCTTCAGATGCAAATAACCTAGTGTAGGCTTCTTCTTCTTATGAATCTGTGGACGAAGACTAAGATTCACTCCAGCTTTTCCCCTTCTTTGCTAGAAAGAATTTTTCTCCTTTCCTTCCCTTCTAGTGATGAGGCTTCTTATCACCTCGTTTCTTTCTCTTGACTGGACAATCAACAATGACATGTCCAGGCTTACTGCAACAATAATATATAACATTATTTGAAATATGTTTAACATGTTTAGGGTCATACCTGTCACCCTTGGGGTGCTGCCTTTATGATCTGCTGTGTTCCTTCTTGGGATGTGAGGAGGAGGAAGGTCTGTTCTTCCACTGCTTTCTCCTCATCAGCTTCTTGAAGTGCCTTGAGAAGGCAGTAAACTCCTCATCTGATGAGTTGCTGTCAGATGTGCTGGGCTCAGAATTTTCAGATTCAGCAGCCCTTCTTGGTGGAGAAGGCTTTTTTCTTTGCTCTTCTTAGAGCTCTCAGCTTTGAAAGCAACAACTCTCTCCCTTGCATGAGGCATAGTGGATGTGTCCTCCTCTTTCCTTGCAGACAGTTGCATATCATAGGAGAGCAGCTTTCCAAATAGTGTATGGGGAGGAGTCTCACCCAGCTTTGCCACTTCTCTGATAGCACAGATCTTTAAATCCCAGTCTCTATTTAGATATCTTAGGAATTTATCATTCAGCTCATAATGACTGAAACCCTTCCATAGGTCCCCAGCTCATTCACCACTCTAAAGAACCTCTCGTAGCAGTCAGCTATGCATTCTAGGCTGTGTTGCCTGAAGGCTTCTACTCCTGATTAAGGAGGGATTTCCTATCATCCCTCACTTCTTCAGTACCTCCTATATACACAATGAGTGTATCCGACATATCCTTGATAGTCTCACAGTGCACCATGTTTTGGAAGACGAAATCATCAATTGCATTTACTATTATGTTTTGTGCTCTCTTGTCCATGGTAGCAAGTGCAATCTCATCCTTAGTCATTTAGGCATATGACTTGACCACTTGCCTAGTTGGATCTATATTGGAGGGCTTTGCGAAGACAAAAGGTCCCTCCTTGACTGTTATATATATCCTAGGGTCTGAGGCTTCCATGAACAACCTCACCCTTTGCTTCCATATGCCAAGAGTCTCCTTCTTGCATATGGGCAACATCATAGATCCCATCTCCTTCTGACCTCTAGTGGAAGCCATTGGATTCAGACTTGACTACTCCTTGTAGGATCTGGTCAGACTGTTATGTCCTTATTGACCAAACTATCTTTGATACCACTTGATATTTTATTAGGTAGTAGTCTAATTCACCTAGAGGGGGGGGGGGGGGGGGGGGTGGAGAATATGTTTCTTTGATTTTTCTTAGTTACCGCTAGCTATTGTTAGAGATTATATAATGTAAATGCACAACACAGAAAATACACAGCTATTTATAGTGGTTCCCCAAGACAGTGTGTCTATGGGTAGTCCACTTTCCCTCTACACCTTTCTAATAGTGTGTGAGACAAGGCAACCTCCTCTAAAAACTCAGCTCCAAGAGCTTACAACTCAGATCCCTCCAGATATCTCAAGTTTGCTCCAAACTGTACCTCAGGCTCAACAACCCTACCTCAGGCTCAACAACCCTACCTCTCAGAGTGCTCCAACTCCCACACTTCAAAAATCCTCCCGATTTCCTACCTCAGTCCTATCAAGAAGCCCTACCTCAGATCTCCTCAGAGATCCTACACTTAAGCTGGGAGTACAGCTCTACAAGCTTAGGCTCAATAACATTACTCACTCAGGCTCAATAACCCTACACACTCATGCTCAACTGCCCTACAAACTCAGAACAATAATGTTCTTACAGAGATAATTGTGTTTGATTATACAACAGAGGACAAACAAGATTTAAACTTCAGCTCTAGTCTTCTGTTGTTGATGCACAATAGGTGCTGTATTGAAGCTGGGATGAATGACAGTAGCTTCATTACTTGCTTCTATCTGATCTTCTTCTTCAGTTGATGAAGATTGATGTACTTACTCTTTAGGATTGAATCAGGAAGAGCTAACTTATCTCAGATGATTGCGTGTAGCAGGAAGCATGCTGAGATAACTGTGGAAGCCGTTAATAGCACAATAGTTCTTGTTCAGAATATTTTCCACCCCTTCTATAATGCCCTAACATCTTCTTTTATACTCCCTCCAAGCTGCAACGGCTCTGAAAAGGGCCCTGACACAACATGAACATGATTAGAAAAGGTTGTTTTGCTTTCCAACTACTTGCGCCAAAAGCAGATCCCGCCATGATTTATTCAAATATGAATTTGTCTCAGCCGTTGGGCTGAGACAGTCTTCAGTCTTAGCAGCTGAATCTATCTTCATCTCAGCGGATCCGCTGAGACAGTTAGTCTTCTCAGCGGATTCTGTCTAAATGCAGCTCAGTTGAGACAAACTCCTTCTCAGCTGCTCTGGCTGCATCTCAGTGGTTCAGCTGAGACCATGCTGTCGTCTCAGCGATTTTGACAGTAAAACCACAGAACTATTCTATTGATTGGAATAACCTAACCCTTTATTGACATGATATAAAATAAGGTTTATCAAATACAATATGTACTTAGCTTTGAGTGTGATGCCTCTTCAAATCAAGGGAACATTGAGAGCAATATTCCCAACAGTGCTTTTCTAAATGAGATTATTAAGGAAGAGGTCTATTTGAACAACCCCTCCCCCCAGATTAAAAAATAAAATTTTCCCAAATCATGTATTCAAACTGGATAAAGCGCTTTATGGATTAAAATAAGCGCCATGTGTTTGGTATGAAATATTAACTTCATTTTTATTAAAGCACGATTATGTAATGGGATGTGTCGATAACACACTCTTCATTAAGCATGTTAATAATTATTTGATTATATTACAAATTTATGTAGATTACATAATTTTTGGAGCCACTAATGAAGAGTTGTGTAATGAAGTTGTGCTTGTAAAGCAAAATGAATTTGAAATGAGCTTGGTAGGAGAACTTACATATTTTCTAGGTTTTCAAATCAAACAAAGAAATGATGAAATATTTATTAATCAATCTAAATATGTTCATGATACGTTGAAAAGATTTGGATTTGAAAACTTAAAGCAAGCTTCAACTCCTATGAGTTCATCTCTAAAATTAGGAAAAGATGAAGCCAGAATTTCTATTGATCAAATGTTATATAGAGGAATGATTGGTTCATTATAGTATCTAAGTGCTTGTAGACCCAATATTATGTTTGATGTTTGCTTATGTGCTAGAATTCAAGCTAATCCTAAAGAATCTCATTTAAAAGCGGTTAAACAAATTTTTAGATATTTAATCAGATCATCTAGTCTAGGCTTATGGTATCCTTATAATGATTCCTTTATATTGCATGAATATTCTGACTCTAATTATACGGGGTATTCACTAGATCGTAAGAGCATAAGTGGCACATGTCACTTCTTAGGCCCCTCACTTGTAGCATGGTCTAGTAGGAAACAGAATTCAGTTGCCCTCTCCATAACTGAGGCCGAATATATCACACTAGGAAGTTATTGTGCACAAGTTCTTTTGATGAATCAAACACTAGAAGACTTTGGGGTTCATTTAAATAATATTGAATTAAAATGTGACAACAGAAGTGCAATCGATCTAACCAACAACCTCATTCATCATTCAAGGTCTAAACACATAGATGCGCGTTATCACTTCATTAGGGATCACATCAAGAAAGAACATGTGAGAGTTAGCTTCATAGGCACGGAATCCCAACTTGCGGAAATATTTAACAAACTTTTCCCTGATGCTCGTTTCAACATGCTTAGGTTAGAATTTGGTGTCTTGGATATATCCCATTAAAACCTATAAAAAGCTACTTCTCCTAAAAATAAAATTCTATGCTTTTCTATCATGCTTACATCTTATTTTTATATTAATTTCTCAAACAAAACCATCACCCCATAAAAATGTAAAACCATTTTTAATCAAAAACATGCTCATAGAGCCTTCTAATGATCTCTAAAATGTCTAAAATTTCTACACTAATGTCTCAATACAACAACTCTAAATCAAATTTTTTTCAAAAATTTGAAAAATTATCTACTGTTTTGGCCTTAACTTTGAACGTCGGCATTAATTCCAATGCCAGTGTTGGAACTCAACACCTAATGTTAGCCCTCTTTGCTCTATTTTCATTTTTTTTAAATGCTGAAAAATCTTTGATATTCTCTCATGCATATTTTTCATATATGTTTCCCTGCTTTTTGAAAAATATTAATTTCCTTAATTTGTGTTCTTCCTTATACAAAAATCTACAAAAAAACATAAAAATTCAAATAATCAAAATTTTCAAATACATGTCTTTGCTTTTGTTTTAAAATCTCCAAAATTTAGGCATATGTTTCTCTTTATTTTTTATTATTCCTCTTTCTTTTTTTCAAAAATCCAACAAAATCAAATAATCAAAAACCTTCAAAAATATGTTTTGTGATTTTTTTGTTTTGTTTTAAATTTTCAAACAAAAAAACATGTTTTATTATGTGACTATTGAATTTCACATGAACAACTATCTTGCTATTTTCTTCAAAAATTGTCAAAAGTGTTTAGGCATACTCTTAAAGATTCTCATCAATGTTTAATTTTCATTTCATGTTTCCTAAACATTGTTTTGTCTTGTCAAGCCTTGACCTTAATCATAGTATATGCAATAAAATAGACTATAGAAAATTGTGTTTGATTGCCTAGCATGCCTCTAAGTATGAGTAATGTCTTTATGTTAAATAATGTTTCCTCACTCACTCTTTTGGCAGTCTACATGTGCTTATAATCTTAGTCTTGCATGTTTGTGTATTGTAATAGTTTAACATATTAAGTTAGATGTCTAAATTACCTACACCTTCTTTTCAAACAACAATTTATTGCACATAATAGAAGTGTTGTTTTTCAAAAATTTTGTTGTTTGCAAAAAATAAGTGAATTCGGAGACCTTTGTCCTAAATAAAAATATATATGAATAAAATGACAAAGATAACTCCACCAAGCACTACTTAGCCTCCTGATAAGTCTTAATGAGCATTATGAGGTTGAGCAACTTGGAAAGAATTGTAAAGTGTCTTGTGCAAACACACCTTTTTATCATTTCTATTTGTACACATGATCACTAAAAAAATCAAATAATTATGTGATCCCCAAACAATACATCGCTCCCTGATAAGTCTTAATGAGAATTGTGTGGGCGAAGCACCTTGGTAGTTGTACTCTTTTAAGTGCTTTGACATATAATTCTAGAATTAATGTGCGAAAGTGATTCTAAGACTACTCTCTTAATATTGTTTTACTATTTCATAATATATGTCATGTGTTTTGATTATATCACTTGTATACTCTTATCAAAACACTATTTGCACACATCATTATTTTTCATAAAACTTCTACTCTTGAGAATTGGATCCTAAAGCATATCAACATAATTCGCTCAAGTAAAGCACTAGATTGCAATGCATGATCTCTAATGTTTCTTTACTTGAAATATGAATTAGTTACATTGAAGCTACTATCTCTTTGAATATGTCATATCATGCTTGCCTATAGTTGTTGAAATTTTTTCATGGTTATTGCTCCTTACATGTGAAAATTCAAAAAATATTTGCATTTGTCTTAACTCAAAATTTAAAAAAAAATCAACAAGAAACTCTCTAAAAATTAAAACAATTATCATGGTTACGTTGTTTTCCACAGTATTGATTTGATCATGTACTTTTACCTTGCTTTATCATACTTATTTCAAGTTTTAATTTTGAGTTTTTTTCATCAATTGAGTTGTAAAACCCTTTTTCAATTTTTTCCAACAAGTGGTAGCCTTGCTTGGTAAAGTACAAGGGATTTTTACACGCTTATCCTATATTTTTCTGCCGCATTAATACCTCTAAGCTCAATAATGACTTCCTCTATTTTACAATAAAACTCTTAACTCTCTCTTGGTAGTTCCTACCTTCACCTCTTTACCTTATTCTAGTCATGTTTTGTTTCACTCCATCAACTTTGTTAATAACAAAAGGTAGAGAATAAAATGATAAATCTAAATGATTAAAGAGTATGATTCACTAGATTAAGGGGGAGCATAAAACTATTCTATGGGAGCATACATTAAGGGGGAGCACATTTCTATAAATATAATATTTATCATAACGATCTATGCTGAGTAGAATTTGTGCATATTTTTGTTATAGTATTTAGGTTAATTTTTATATAAATTTGTAAACATTATTACTATTTTGGTTAAAAATAATTTCTTTTATAATTTCTGTTCTAAATATAGTTGTATTTCTATTTTGCAGTTTTTCTTGAGTTTTGCTCAAAAATGTCAGTACACGCCCTCGATCACGCCCGTGACCAAGGGCGTGTAATCATAATCCGGTCTAGAACTGTAGCCGCGTAGTTTGAGCTCATCTCCACTTGTCATGTCTGTGTTCCAGAAGTCACGCCCTCGGTCACGCCCGTGACCAAGGGCGTGTAAATTTAAAGGTCCTTTCCAAGCTTTCCATGTGGACATGTCAGCCACCAAATCCAATATTATTTTATAAGTTACGCCCGCATCCGTGCTAGTCACGGTCGTGACTCCCCCGCATGATCTCTAACTCCCTCCACGCCGCCTGTCATGCCCATGCCACATTTAATGAAGCCTCCCAAGTACATGGTCGTGACCTCCAAGTTACCGGCATGTAATGTCCATTTTTTGCCGCGCCGTTACGCAAGCCCCTCGCCACTGTCCCAGCAGAGCAGAATAGAAATTGCACGCCCTTGGTCACTCCCGTGACTGAGGGCATGTAATCTCAAAATTTCTCCTATAAATTCAGAGGCTCCATTCCAGCAATTGCTCCTCCTCCCCTGCCCATTTGGGCTCTTCTTGCACAGTTTTTCTGTATTTTTAGGTTTAGATTTAATTTTATGTATTTTTCTTATTTTCGTTTTAATGTCACGTTCTTTTTTATTTCATGCAAGTTAGCTTAGCTTTAATTCCATGCAATGTTACTTAGCTTTTATTTGATGTAACCTCCTCTTATTTTGGTAATGAAATTTTAGTTCTTTCCATATATGCAAAAATTTCGTCCTTCCTTCTTATTTCACATTCTCTTTATTTTTATTTAGCAAGTATTTAGTTCTTGATTTTTACAAGCTTTGTTATGAAATTTTCTTTTTCCTTATTATCATTTATTCTCTCCTTCGATTTATTCTTGAAAAATAATGATACCGAGTTCATATGCCGGTTATGAATTTTGATATTTATTTTTGTATTCTAGTTAGCTGAGAGGCTTGTGCACACGAATCGACCACTCGAGAATAAACAGAGTTGCATGCACCCCTCAAGAGTGGATGCCGTAAATCTTCTAGATAGGAGTCAAATCCTATCATGTGATTCACCTCATTAATGCGAGTATTAGGCATTTCGATTATAGAACGAGAGTTCAGTCGATCAACCTAATCTTAGGTGGGCGTATTCCTCGAGAGAGTTGCGTTCATAAGCTAGAAATCTTCACGGTCAAGGCATAGTTTAGAATGATAATATTTATTTTTATTTTTATTTCAAAGCAACTTTAAATCAAGTTTTTATTTTCTTTATTTATTTTTGTTCTCTTTTATTTAGCTTTAATTATTTCTTTTTCCGCTCTCTTGGATAAAATAATAGTTTGCTTTCTTGAAGTAGAAGTACTCGATAGATCCATGTTTAAGTACGACCTTGATATTTTTCTTAAGTATCCTATACTATAAACGATAAGGTACACTTGCCTTCATCAGATATAGAATTGGAGAACATCAAAAACAAATCTCAAATTTATATAAATCCCCTTTCACTAATTTTCATATAAAGTTTTTGGCGCTGTTGTCTTGGAATATTTTATCGATATTTTAAAATGATTGAGCGTTATTACTTTTATCTTTTCTTTATCTTCTTTTCCTTTTCCTCCTTTAATAATTTTTTTATGTTATAGTTAAATTCATGGAAATGGAAATTTGGGGTGTCATCCCATTGCATTTCCTAGTACCGGTGAGACCCTTTCACGGGGTATACCTCGGGAAGTCCAAGATTAATTAAACCAGATATAAAAAAAATTCATCTCTTCTTTTTTAGTTGGTTTCAAAAAACCAAAAAAACATAATAGAAAAATTATAAAACAAAAAAAAAATTAATTACAAAAAATTAAAACCCAAAAACTTTATAAAACCAAACAAAACTAAAAATAATAATAATACTTAATTTTCTATGTTTTATTTCTTTTTTATTTTGTGTTTTGTATTATTACTTTTTAATGTAATTTTGCAGGTGTTCGTGGTGGTCGCCCGCCTCCAAATCAGGGACGTGCTTTTTCCACCTCCCTGTTATTTTTTCTGTTATGTTCATGTTCTGTTATTTTTATTTTTCTTCTTCATACTTAACTTTCAACATTGGGGACAATGTTGAATTTTAAGTGTGAGGGTGTTTTTCCCTTTTTTTTTATTTTTCTTAAAAAATTAGAAAATTTCTACAAAAAATTATTAAATTTTAAACAATTTCCATAAAAATTTTTATATATCCCAAAATTCCAAAAATATTTTATTTGTACATAGTTTATGTTCTTTTTGTACATAGTTTAATTTCTTTTTGTTATCTCATACAAAACAAAAAAAATTTATTTCAAGCACTTACAAAACCCAATTTTAAAAAAAATTTAGATAATCGAAAATCTAATTTCTTGGAAAGAGAGATTTGTGATGTCATCCCATCACATCTCATAGAACCCATGAGAGCCCGTCACAGGGTATACCTTGGGAAGTCCAAGAATTAACAAAAAAATTGGTTTATTTGTTTATATTTAGTATTTTTATTATTTATTTCTTATAAAAAAAGATAATATCAAAAATCCGAAAAAGAAGATAATCTAAAGATTTGGGTTTGGTGAAATCATCTCAACCTTTTTATAAGGACCCTTGATAACGGTCACTTCCTCGTATGTACTTTATGTCCATTCCTAGTTTTCCATAAAACTCAGCTTTCATTGACTCATTCTGCAGCGACAATAAATGACGTGATGCCAAAATGACGCTTTAGTTTGAATTCAGCCCTTTATGCCATCCGACTAGATGTCTAGTTGAATTTACTTCTTCTAGACAAATTTGAACTGTGTATAATTTTAGTTCAATTCGTTTGCACGAACCACCTTGATGTCTTTAATAGTCTTTAAGATGATATTTCATAGTATAATCTTTTGGTTAAATCGTCTACATGAATCCACTTGGTGACTAGTGGTCTACCAGACGATATTTCACACTTCATTCTTATAGACAACTTGTCTACACGAATCGTCTTGTTGTCTCTTCTACAAGATGATATTTCACACTTCAACCTTTTTGTTGATACAAAAATTGCACCTCCAAAACTCACACTAAAAAGAGATAGGGGAAACTGCGAAGTGCAGGTTACTCGAGTCGAAAGATGCCAGAGGAGAGACCTCTGACGGGAAAAATTGCTTCAAACAATCTCAAGAGAGGTTACAAGATGGAGGCTTAGATCAGGCCAGGGGGAGAGGTAGAAAAGTGATAGAATTCGAGACCGCTTACACAGGTTGTAAGCTGGAGTCTCGAAACCAAAAAAGTCCCTTTTCAGGAACCCCTACCACTCTATTTATAGACGCGGAGTCTGCCCAAATGGGAAGATCCAAAAATTATGGGCTTCCTGAGGTACATGAGAGCTGGGGCAGAGATAAGGGGTGTTAATAAAGAAAATGAAGAAAAGGACAAGACCGACCGGTCTGGCGATCTCAACTGATCGTGACTGCACGGGCCTTGGGCGAAAGAACCGGAGGGAAGGTTGAAGATCTGGGCGGTCTCTAAATACTGAGACCGCTGGAAAGGTCCATTCTGAACTAGAGAGGAGTGGTCGCGGATTTCTGGGCAAACATGATCCCATCACATTTTCAAGTTTCGCTAGAACTTCAGAAATGTTTGCTTTGACCGTTGAGACCGCGACCACCATAAATGCGAAGGAAACTATAAATACGGCTTAGGGGCTCTAGAATCCAGAAACTTCTAGAAAGTACTGTGAGCTTGCTCTTCAAGCGGTCACCACTTCTGAGTCTGGGACACAATCTGAAATGGTGAGTGTTCTGGATCGAATATCAAAGCGATCACCCAAGGCGGCTTCCCTGAAAGGGAAGAAGAAAGAGGCTGCTAGCTCCAAGAAGACGCTGACGGTAAAGGCTTCCAAACATTCAGCAGTATGTGAAGCGGAGATGAAGACCGCCAACGCTCTCCCGTAGGTTAAGAAGCCTGACTTGGTGGAAGGCAAAGCAATCTTGCCGACCTCCGATGTTGTTGATCTGTCGGCCAACTCCTCAGAACCTCCTGTGCTGAATCTCCAAGATATCTCTATCACCTTTAACTACCATAAGTCAAAGGAAGCCCTCAACTATGTTATCGCGCAGGTTGATGAGATCGCTTCTTCTGAGGTTATCAAGGCTCAGTTCCAGGAGAAGAAGGTTGCAATAGAGAAGATAAGACAGTAGATCGGGGACAAGCATGATGCTGCAAAAGAGAAAAAGACGAAAGGTTCTAGCACTTCTGTTCCTCCTGCCAAGAGAAAGAAGAATTATGAAGATAAAGATGTGACCGCCAAGAAGGCGATCACACTCCCTAAAAGTAGCGGTCCTGATCATCCTTCTGGGGCCGCTTCTGAGACAGTAAGTGACCGAATCAATCTTTCCATTCTACCTACGGGCTCAACTTTTTCAAGAGTAGCGGACTCAGAGTTGATTGTTTATCTTGACGATCCTTCCAATGATTTTGTCACTTTGATTTTGCAGGTGCTTGACCCTTTCAAAGCTCAGATCCTTTGGGAGGCCGCTGAGGAGGAGAAGAAAGAGAATGAAGAGAAGGAAAGAAAAGAAAAGAAAAGGAGAAAGTGAAGTAGATCGCCGCTGAGAAGAAAAAAGATGAGGAAGCTGTTGGACATGTGTGTCACATCCCTTTGTTTGAGAATAACAAATCCCATATTGTATTTGATATTGCTTGTCGTGTGTTTATAGTGTGTAGGAACTATAGGTGCAATACTCCATAGGTATAAAGCAGCTTGGAACAATCATTTGAAAGGGGCAGCGCTACCGCCAACGCTACCGCTACCGCCAGCGCTATCACTAGCGCTACCGCTACCGCCAGCACTACCGCCAGCGCTATCGCTACCGCCAGGCATTATCTCGAGTTCGTGCACGCGACAGTTTCGTAACCGCTACCATTACCGCTTCTGCCAGGCGCTATCTCCAGTTCGTGCATAGCGCCACACCGCCGACGGTTTCGCAACCGCTCCACACGAACGCTACCGCCGGCGCTAGCCACTACCGCAGGCGCTAGCTCCAAGTTCTATAAAATGGTGGGCTCTCTCTTGTTTTGGTCAGAGATTCTAGAGAGGTTGCTTGTGCCACAACTCCAGTGATGTTATGCTGCCGAAGATGGATCTCCCACAAAAAGCTTAAGGAGAATTCTGGAGGTGGATTACGTCACGCTGCATCCGAAGGACGATCGCTTCTACCTCGCTTATACTACAGCGATCCTTCATCCTCAACTCCAGAGATCTCATATAGGGAGTTTTATTATTATTTTCATTATTTCAATTCCATACTTTTTTGTAACCATTTAGAGAATTCGCCTTGTGTTGGCGACTAGGTCTGGGTAGGACTTAGGGGGAAATTCGCCTTGTGTTGGCGACTAGGTCTAGGTGATTAGATCTTGGGGGTGCTCGAGGCCATATCCGGGGAAGGATTGGCTAGAGCGGCTTGAGGCCTTATCCGGGAAAGGATAGGCTAAAGCCAACCGGTTCGTGGGGATACGAGTCGGTATAGAAAAGGAAAAATTATTTACATATGTATGCCTCCGATTTCTAGCGATATTGAAATCAAATTTTGTAAACACCTTTTTATATAAATACAATCATGTCTTTATTTGTGTTTACTTGATTTCTCTCCTTTGGCGTTATCTTTAATATATTGGTTACAAAGTTTTCAATTCAAAATACTTTAACTAAATTGTTTATTTCAATCTCTTAATCATAAAACAATTTAGTACTTATTTCGAAAGATGAAAATTATGATATTCTCACAAATTAGCTAAATTGTTATTTTGCCTTTCTCATATTACTTTATACAATTTAGTAATTTCAATAAAATTATAAAAAGATTTTTATTCCCTTATTCACCCCCCCTCTAAGGGCGCCATAAGATCCAACAAGTGGTATCAGAGCTAGGTTATTCCAAACGGTTTAAAAACCAGGAATAATGGCGTCTCATGATCTCGCTTCTACTAATAGGGGAAATTTTCTTATAAATGAAAAATCTTTAGCACCACCTTTATTTGAAGGAAAAAATTATAATGGGTGGAAATTTCTTATGGAAAAATTTCTTAAGTCCTTGGATATGGAAGTATGGAATATTACTATTAAAATACCCCCAAGTACTTTAAATAAAAATGAAATGTTTTTAAATGCCAAATCAATGAATAGTCTATATTGTGCATTGCATCAAAATATTTTCAAACTAATTCATACACTTCCTACTGCTTATGAAGTTTGGAAATTTCTTGAGAATACTTATAGTCTTCCTTCTACAGATGATGAACAAGAGGAATTCCTTATGGATCTAAGAGAAGAAATCGACGAGGAATTCCTTATGGATCCAAGAGAAGAAATCGACGAGGAATTCCTTATGGATCCAAGAGAAGAAATCGATAAGGATTCATGCTTGGAGGAATAAAAATACAACGTCACAATGTTGGACTCATTTGTTGGCAACACATCAAGCAAAAGAGAAGATGGAAACTATAGCAAGGTAATAAAATCTAAATCTTCTCTTTTTGTAACAAATTCTATTTATACTTCTCGTATGCTTAAAATTGCTAAACGTAAAATTTTAAAGTTAAAAGTTGCTAATTCCAAATTACGTTTAGAAAATAAATCTTTAAAAGCAAATGATATAGTAGAAACAAATATTGATGTGTTAAATTCTATTTCATGCTCTTTAGTTACAATTCCTACTCCTTGTTTTGATTGCAATTTATTTAAAGAAAAATTCAAGGAAATTGAAAAAGGGCTCTTAATTTCTAAAAGGCATAATGAAAAATTGATAGTTGAAAATGATGCTTTAACTTGTAAGTTAATACAATTAAAATCTTTTGTTGAAAAATTTCAAATGTCATGTAATGAATTTCATCATAAGATTTTGAATAATAAGGATAAATTAACTTACAAAATCATTTCTAAAAAGGATCATTATATTTTCATACATCAACTCAAAAGGAGTTTAGTTTCAAAAAGAATTATGACCCTCACAAAATTCTTAAGAGTCATTATTATAAATCTCAATATAATTTCAATCATGACTCAAATTTAAAAACTCCTTTTCATGAAAATCAAAATATAAATTATTATCCTTTATATTATAAGAGTATGTCTATAAGAAAGAGTGGAAATGAAAATCATCAAAATAATGACCAATCTTCTAAAACATATTGTAATCCACTCTTTCCACAATCACTTCTAAAGAAAGATAATCACTCTTAAAAAATTTTAAACAATCCATATAATAAAAATCATTATGATTATCAACATCAAGCTATTTTGAAAAATAATTTAAATAAACATAAACCTCCAATGAATTATTTTTCAAACAATTCACATAATCATTATATGGATTTAAGTAATAAACAACCAATGTATGAATGGAGACCCATAAAGAAAAATGACATATCAACATTAATTAAAAAGGCTCATTCATCATTATCTTCTCAAAAGCCATCACGCCATATTTGGGTGCCCAAAGGAACCATTACACATGGTCAACTTTGGATACCTAAATCTCTTATCATTTAGTATCTTTCATTTGCATGAAGTAGAAATAATTAAAAAAGAAATATCAATACTCTACTTCATGATGTGCTTTATTTCTTTTTCTTTTGTTTGTTTTTGTATTTATTGATCCAAAATGCTTATGGTCCCTCTATATTTTATGAAATATGACTTTCACATATTAAGCCTAATGTTTATCAAATCAAATTGAATTAAAATTGAACATAAAGTCATATGATTTTAAGAGAGACCTACCTATCATTTTTTTTAATTGTTATATATATATCCTTTTAAATCCTTTACCCTTAATTGTCTTGAATTATCATTAGAAATTGAATTTTGAAATTATTATCAAGACTATTGAAATTATTTTAAAAATTGGATTTAAATGGTTTATTAAAGGGCTTAAGCTAAAAATTAAAATGCGCAACTGTTTGATTATTTTCTATGTTATTTGCTGCATATGATAGCCCTTATAATGAAGAACATTATCTAGAAAAATTGAAAACAAAAATTCATCTAAACGCATGTTTAATCTTTCAAAAATGCGAGTTTACGATCAAAACTTCAAACATCCATATCTTTTGATCCGCTCGCCTGATTTTCGCGTTTAATATATTTTCGGAAAGAGCACAAAAATCTCCATCCAACGACAAACTAGGCTTGCTCATTTGAGTTCTTTTGGTGTTGTCAACTTGCCCAATTTCAACTTCGTTTTAACAGCTATCTTAGTTTGCTTGATTTGGAAATTTCTGTGTTTATGGATTTTTCATCACATGATATCCTATGTATAATTGTTTCATATATTAATTTAGATATTATGTGTGATGTGTATCACCATTGTTTGCATGTAATTTAGACCTTAGAATCATCTTATTTCATTAAGATCAAATCAAAAGTGTAATCATTTCATTATAGGTCTAAAGAAAATTAATTTGTAAACATCTCATATTACATGCAATATTATCTCCATTAATTCTATGTAATAACATTGCATTCAAACGTATCAATCTAGCATCACTTCTTAATTTGTGCTTAAATTTATATGATAGGTATAACACTTCAATGTTATTCAACTTTCATGATAACTATGTGATTTTGAAATTATAATAGAATACCAAAATTCCAACAAACACATAGTTTATGGATTAATCATTAGTATATATATCATGAAACTATATATCATCATGGAAAACCAAAGATCAATAAATCTAATTATCCAATGCAATTTTATTATAAATTTCAAAATGTTATATATGTGATCTTTGTCTTTGATATGATTACATGATCATCAATTTCTAGTCTTAAAAATCAAACATGCTTATTCAAAAGAAAATCACCAAATCATATTATCATAAGTCTAGAAGGAATAGAAATCTCATACATCATGATGATCTAACATATATTCTATGCAAAATTCTCTATAATCATAAATCATAATTCATATTCTATCAAGAAAAATCTCAAAAACAAATTGGAATTATGAATTTTATGATAAAGATATGAATATTGTTTTCTTTACATTAGTTGGTGTATGAATATGCGTTGTTATTGATTGCATGTATCTCACATATATATAGATACTAGAATCAATTGTGTAATAATGAGAATAAATTAAAATCATCACTTTATTCTAGATCTATAATTTGAAACTCTAGTTTGGAATAAATGCAATATAAATGTTAAACTTATGACTTGACATTAAACCCAAAACTCATCATACTAGCATTACCATTTATCTCATATTAGTAATTGCGCTAGTTATCTCATATCATCTCATAAGAATAAAAAAACTATGCGACTTTATAACTCTTCACAAAAACCCATAGTTTATATATCAACCCATAGATTTAAAAAGCATAGGTTGTCCAAATGATTATTCACCTATGACTTCATATCTCACAATAGCGAGGGCGTAGGGATGTAGGAATTAGAGACCTAACCTCTAAGTCATGTCTTGTCCTTAACCGGGGAGGGTTCCAGTGGGGCCTTGCGAGGCACTAGGGGGAAAGAGTGCTAGGTTGAGTGTTCTCTAGTGTGTGCATATGGGACTAACACCCCCAACCTACGGCATGCGTGCAGCTTCTCATGCCCATCCGTCACTTAGTATGGGGCTAGGGTGTAGACATTAAGTCGGGGTAGTCTTTAATCTTAGGACATACTTATATTACTCTTTGCATGATCATTTTATTTACTTATCACTTTAATCATGCATATTTTGGGTTGTTTAATAAAAAATGTCCTCTTGTGTCTTCATAGTGTATATCTTCATGTTTAAATGGTTTTGTAAAACACAAGAATTTGAAAAGCCAAAGTTTCATGCAAATTTGATCCACCTAGAGATCTCCAAAAATTCTGAAATTTCAGCATGGAACTACTTTAAGGACACTTAATCAATATCAATAATCAAAAATTTAAAATTCCTAAAAAATCGTGTACTGTTTGCCGCGCTAGCGCTAGCGCCGGCGCTAGCGTGAGTGTGTGATTTTTCTGAATTTTAAAATTTCTAAAAATCCATAAAAATATGTTGGTTCATATTTTCTACTTATTTGTTGTGTTTCTGACTTTTCTTATTTTTGTTTTATTTATATTATGAAAAATCAACTACAAAAGATCAAAATTCAAAAATACAAAAATATTTTTTGTTATTTGTGTTTTAATCATATTATGAAAAATCAACTACAAAAGTTCAAAATTAAAAATATACAAAAATATGTTTTTGTGATTTATGTTTTTTTCTTCATATTATGAAAAATCTACTACAAAAATTCAAAACTCAAACCTTACAAAAATATATTTTGTGATTTTTCTGTTTTTACTTGATTTAAAAAATGATAAAACAAAAAAAACTGTATGATCTTTATTGCCAATATCAAGCATGTATGAATTCTTATTTAGAATTATTTACAATGTTAAACCTTATTTCTTCAAATTACTATGAACATTGTTTTGCTTATCATGCTTTGATATATCTATTTAAAGTGCATTAATTGTATTTAAAAATGTATAGAACCAAGCTTAGCATGCCTCTAAGTATGAGTAAATGTTTTATGATTGATAATGATACATTTCACTCACTTATTTTGGTAATCAACATGTGTGTCTAAATCTAAAAATGCTTGCTTGTGTATTGTATTTGTACAATGAATTAAAACTTACATAAGTTTATTGCTTACACTACATTTGAATTGCACTTATGAAATTTAGAAAAGTGGTTAAGTTAAAAATTTTGGTTTGCAAAACAAGTGTATTTGGAGAATGTTGTCTGACAAATGTGAACAAAAAATTATATATGTAGACAAATATAACTCCACCAAGCACTACTTGAACCTCCTGATAAGTCTTCATAAGCATTGTGAGGTTGAGCACCTTGGAAAGAATAGTAAAGTGTCTTGTGCAAACTTTGATTATTACACAACTTTGTTAAAAATTATGTGCATTAAAAGGTGTGTGAAAGTAATTTACTTGTGTTTTATTGTGCACTTTACTTTACATATGTCTTGTATTATGATGATTTAAATCTATTGTTAACATTGCTTAAAATACACTTATGTGCACATCATTATCTTTCATAACACTTCTTCTCATGAGTATTGCATTCAAATGCTTTATCTATACTACTCTTTATATAAAAATGCACTAGATAACCTAACATGATCTCTACAATGTTTTAGTATTTCTTGAACTTAGAATTAAGTAACATTGTAGCTTAATCTCTCTTTGATTTGTTCATTTCATGCTTGGTATTTTTATACAAAACTTTGAGATTTCAAAAAGGTTACAACATCTGTACATTTTGAACTTAAACTCATATTTATAATTATGATCTTCATGCTTACACAAAGATGTTTTTCTATAATTTTCCGCTTGCTTACAACTCTTATCTTTATATTTGAAATCGCGTATATATGCTATGCTTAAACTCTTTATCATTATTTATATTTCAAAAAGCTCGATCATGATATATTAATGCCTCCTTACTACCCTCACCCCACCTTCTTTTGATAATACCAAAGGGGGAGATTAATTGAAGAAATCTATATATGAGAAATATAGATAAATAAGAGGAGACTAATTCATGAAATCTATCATTTAGGGGGAGTAACACATAAATTGCATTTATGTAGGGGGAGCATTAAGATAGGGGGAATATGCACATTATCATGCATATCATTTACTATAGTAGCACTTTTATCTTGCTTATCTTATCTATAAACACTATTGCTGATTTCTTGCTTAGAGGATTTGTTTTTATCAAAAGGGGGAGATTGTTGGACATGTGTGTCACATCCCTTTGTTTGAGAATAACAAATCCCATATTGTATTTGATATTGCTTGTCGTGTGTTTATAGTGTGCAGGAACTATATGTGCAATACTCCACAGGTATAAAGCAGCTTGGAACAATCATTTGAAAGGAGCAGCGCTACCGCCAGCGCTACTGCTACCGCCAGCGCTATCGCTAGCGCTACCGCTACCGCCAACACTACCGCCAGCGCTATCGCTACCGCCAGGCGTTATCTCGAGTTCGTGCACGCGACGGATTCGTAACCGCTACCGTTACCGCTACCGCCAGCACTATCGCTACCGCCAGGCGCTATCTCTAGTTCGTGCACAGCGCCATGCCGCCGACGGTTTCACAACCGCTCCACACGAACGCTAACGCCGGCGCTAGCCACCACTGCAGGCGCTAGCTCCAAGTTATAAAAAATGGTGGGCTCTCTCTCATTTTGGTCAGAGATTCTAGAGAGGTTGCTTGTGCCACAACTCCAGTGCTGTTATGCTGCCGAAGATGGATCTCCCACAAAAAGCTTAAGGAGAATTCTGGAGGAGGATTACGTCACGCTGCATCCGAAGGACGATCGCTTCTACCTCACTTATACGACAACGATCCTTCATCCTCAAATCCAGAGATCTCATATAGGGAGTTTTATTATTATTTTCATTATTTCCATTCCATACTTTTTTGTAATCGTTTAGAGAATTCGCCTTGTGTTGGGGACTAGGTCTGGGTAGGACTTAGGGGGAAATTCGCCTTGTGTTGGCGACTAGGTCTAGGTGATTAGATCTAGGGGGTGCTCGAGGCCATATCCGGGGAAGGATTGGCTAGAGCGGCTTGAGGCCTTATCCGGGAAAGGATAGGCTAAAGCCAACCGGTTTGTGGGGATATGAGTCGGTATAGAAAAGGAAAAATTATTTACATATGTACGCCTCCGATTTCTAGCGATATTGAAATCAAATTTTGTAAACACCTTTTTATATAAATACAATCATGTCTTTATTTGTGTTTACTTGATTTCTCTCCTTTGGCGTTATCTTTAATATATTGGTTACAAAGTTTTCAACTCAAATAACTTTAACTAAATTGTTTATTTCAATCTCTTAATCATAAAACAATTTAGTACTTATTCTGAAAGATGAAAATTATGATATTCTCACAGATTAGCTAAATTGTTATTTTGCCTTTCTCATATTACTTTATATAATTTAGTAATTTCAATAAAATTATAAAAAGATTTTTATTCCCTTATTCACCCCCCCCCCCCCTCTAAGGGCGCCATAAGATCCAACAGAAGCGAAGGTAGAGCAGATCGCTGCCGAGAAGGAGGAAGAGGCGAAGGAAGCCCAGATCACTGCTGAGAAGAAAATGGAGGAAGAGGAGAGGGCGGTGTTGATCGCCGCTGAGAAGAAGAAAGATGAGGAAAAGGAAAAGATGGAGAAAATCCGGCAAATAAAAAAAGGAGAAGATTGCGCTTTCTGGCGATTTGGCGAATCTCTCCGCTGCGCAGGAGAGTCAGGTTGAAAAAGAAGCAGAATACCGCGCGGCAGCGGTCTCTATTCTGTGAGCTAGTAAGGGGAAGCTGACCGCGAGACCATTGAAAACCTTTCCTCTGCCCGCTCCTCGTCTTAGGTCTCATATAGAGCAACATGAGATCGTTATCATAGAAACTGATGATATCCTCATCATCAATGTGGAATTAAAAAGAAGAAGAAAAGAAGGAGAAAGGTCACAGAAGAGGGAATTGGAAAGAATGGACCTTGAACGCCTTAGGGGATCAGACTGCCTTTTGCTGACCGCAGGCCATGCGGTCACAAAAGATGTTGAAAATACCTTACATGACAGCGGTCTCGATTTCTTTCAAAGTATTCCATTTACGCGGACTCTTCTATTCTTAACCTGTTACAGTTGAGCTGACTATTCTTTGCTTCTGATCGCAGATACTGATGAGGTCGATGCAACTCCTGAGGAGGGGGAAATCCAGCAGCAACCACTAATGTTTCCTCCTCAGCTCGCTGATGTCCTCAAACCCATATTTGAGGATGTTAGAACAATTCAAGCTCGGGAGCGGGCTCACGACGATCAGCTCTGGGTGTTGACAGCTGATTTTGAAGAAAAGCTGCGAGCTAAGGAAAAGCAAGTCCGCGAGGAGAGCGAACTGAAGATTGCCAACCTTACCAGGGCGCTTCGAAGGGCAGAGAGATATGCTGACTACTATAAAGGGAAGTCCGTTGCGCTGGCTGCCGAGGTTGCTTCTCTTAGAGTTGGCTCAGCTCCCATGATGATGAAGCCAGAGACTTCTGGCGGTCATCCAGAAGAGAGACCGACCTCAGAAATCATGGTCATTCCACTGGAGCAGGTAGACAGGGAGGTCACAAAAAATCATCGTGTTGCTATGTCAGCAAATCAAAGCTTGGCTACCACTCTGTCCACTGTTAATGAAATGCAAGATGTTGTGGCCTTTATTGGGAGAAAACGCCAGCCAAGGAGATAGATTTTATTCTTAATTTCAAGCTGCCTTGAGACAATAATTCTGAACAATTTTAATCTTGTAATATATTGCGATAATTTGACTTTAATTTTATGCGATCTCTTTAATTCTTGTGATGCCGATCTCTTTACTTTGCTTATTTCTGTGTTATTAGATGAATATTGCGGTCTTTACCTTTTGAGATCGAAGCTATTACATGCTGCATTTTAATTCTCAAGCAGGTTGAGCGGTCTGGTGCGCATTCTGGGTGGTCTCCTAAAAAGTAATGATTGTGATATCACCCCTCATGCTCTATAAATAGTTGGCTTTAGTTTCTTCATTTCATGCTTTTTGAATGCGCCCGAAACATCGATCTCGACAAACTCTCAAAATGGTGTCTGCTAGAGCTTCTTCTGCCGAGATTTTTCTAAATGCCGATCACAAATCTACTAAGCTTTCAAAAGACGAGTACTTATCTTTTCTGGGGAAGCACATGGTTCAAAGTCTGATCATTGTGAGGCTGCGCAAGGAGAGTGAAGGGCTGAATTTTGGAGAGGAGAACAAGTACATTACTCCCATCGATCGTTTTGATTACGGTCTAAAGTTTACTCTTCCTTAGGAACTTCTCAAAGTGATGGATTATTATGACTTTGTGCTCGCCCAACTGACTCCCAATTCTATCGACCTCGTTAACATTTTTTATAAACTATTTGAGATAAAAAAGAATAAAGTTCTCCACGGCTCTATTCCGCGTGACCTTCAATGTGAAGTCGCTGAAAGAAGGGCAGAAAAAGAAGAGTTTAAAGGATTAGTATATTTTTCATGTAATGGCATAAAAGTTTTGAATCTTCCTAATAAGGTCCCTTTTTGGATGGAGAGATTTTTGGTTTTTGAAGGCGATCTCGTCGGTCTCAGTAGCCAGTCATCTCCAAGAGCAGAAAAGATTTTCAGAAAACTCAATATGTTCTCAGAAGGCGAGCTTGAGATCTTGGCCTTCCTGGCAGGCAAGTGCCTTGATCTAATTCACTATCTGGCGATCTGGCCTCAGATTGCTGCGGTCTCTCCAGAAGAGAGTAAGCAATTTTACATGTGGTCTCCTGCGATCCCTTAATAGTTTCTTTTCCCTATTTTTTCTAACTATTTCCTTTTTAGCGACCTTTGTGGTTCTTGCGAATGACCCCGTGGCACCAGCTGAAGTGATTACCTAGAGGGAGCAGAGAAAGAAGAGAGACCATGAATGCGAGATCGCATGGTTTGGTGGTGGGTCTGAGACCGCCAGCGAACCATTTCCTATGATCTATTTTTCGAAGAAAATGAAAGATACAAAAGAAAAACCCCTTCTCAAGTGGGGCGCAAAAGGCAAAAATGTAAAAGTATCGACCGATCACCCCCTGGGTTGGAAAGCTGACGTGCCATGCCTTCGCGGTCACTGTTGTTTTTATGGAAAATGTAACGCCAGGGAGGCCAATAACATTGAGACCGACATTCTCCCTGATATCTGCGTGCAAGTGACCGCTAGGAGCACAGTCTTAAACCACCATATGGGGCGATCTCTGCGAGGTGCCCTGAGAGATATTGCACGCCTGCAGGAAGAACTAAATGTAAAGTTACTTTTGGTTAGGTTTCCATCTTTACATTTATTATGATCGCGCGATCTAACTATTCTTTCTCTTGCAGCAATCAAAGAGAGCATCATATGATTCAGATAATAAAGATTTCTAGAATGCTTTGATGCATCACGTAAAAGATGTTGGAGCTTGTGTTCCACATCTCTTAGTTTGAGAATAACAAATCACACTATGTATTTGATCTTGATTGTGTTTATAGTGTGCAGGTACTATAGTTAAATAACCCAATGAACAGGATGCTGATTGGTGACGATTTTCTGAATAGAGAGCTAACACCCCGCGTTAGTAGTTAACGCCCAGTGTTAACTTATCGTCGAGTGGGGATGTCGTCGAGAAGGGAATAACATAGAGAAGAAATAGCGTCGAGAAGCTAGAAACAACGTCAGCATTGGAGCTAAAACAGGCGTTGAGTCTGTTGGGGAAATGATTTATCTTAACCCCTAAAAATGAGTAGAATATAAATTCGAAGAATGAAAAATTAGTCTAAGTAAATATGCGTCGAATAGTATTCGACGCAACGTCGAAATATAGTCGACGTTTCTATCAGAATGAGTCGAAGTAACTCCAAATAGAATTCGACGTAACCTATGTCGACGTAACTCTGACTTCTAGTCGACGCATCTAGTGAAGTCGACGTACCTTAGTCGACGCACCTTCCTTATTCTCCTCTCGACGTCCAGCCAGTCTGAAATCGATGCTTACGTCGAATAATAATCGACGTATGTCGATTTCTATGTCATTCAAAACACGCCAGATCTCTTTCCTTCTTTCTGTAGATCTGATTCTTATGGAATTATATTATTATTTTATAGCCGTTCTGAATCAGTCTTTCCTTCTAATTGATTCTTGGCTAAATTGATTAAGTTTATTATGGATATTATTTGAAATCAGAATGATCTCTTTCCTTCTACAGAAATATTGATTATGGAATCTTTTTACTCTTACTATTTCTCTGACTGCTAATTGATTCTTTTCCTATAGTATTCCTTGAATAAACAGATCTATAAATAAGAGGGAAATCGGCAGAGAACATGCAGAGGTGATCCACTCCATACATTTGAAATAGAGGAAAAGCTCCCAAGAGAAAAGAGAGAAAAATTGAGAGAAGTGATAGTGTGCTGAAGTCAACAACAAGCCTTCTTCTTCTACTCTTTCTGAAGCCATACTGCTGCAATCTCTGATAGTTCTCATTGAAAGAGAAAAAGGCCTACAATCTCCTTCTCACTATAGAAGAGAGATTTCATTCACTATTTCTTTTGCTTCTAATCTTCTTGCTAGGAAGAAGATTCTTTCTTGTTTCAATTAGTTCTTCTACTTCTTCTTCTTATTCTCATTTCATTTTCAAACTGTGTAAAAGAGTTTTTAGAATCTCTCTTCAAAAAATTCAGTTGTACTGGTTCTAAGAGTCTCCTTATCAAAAGACTCAGGCTGGCTCTAAGAGTCTCCTTATCAAAAGACTCAGTACAAGATAGTGAATTCCTACCAAGGGGGTAGAAGAGTGGACTACCCAAAGTTTGGGGAACCACTATATTTCTTTGTGTTGTGCTAGGATTTTCATTTTGCTATTTCTCTCTTTATTTACTTAATTCTTATTGGTGTGTGTGGGAAGTTTAACTCTGTGATTATTACATATATTTATATATATATTTGTTAACTTTGCACAAAGTAATTTTAAATCTCTATTCACCCCCCTCTAGATAATTCTAGTGTGGTTAACTTTGCACTTTCAATTGGTATCAGAGGTAGGTTGATCAAAAAGGGGTAACTCCTTGATCAAAAAGATCCTACCTTATATATATATATATTTCTAAAAACTATTTTTTTATGGCACAAATCAAAGATTATGCTTCCACCAGACCACCAATTTGCAACCTTGAAAAGTTTGAACTTTGGAAAACAAGAATTAAAATTTATATAAACTCTATTGATGGAGAATTATTTGATGTTATTATGACAGGTCCTCCCAAGCCATTCAAGAAGGACTCAAGTGGAAAGGTCACACAAACACTTGCTCCAAAAACTGAATGGACAGATGAAGAAAAGAAAGCTCATGCATGTGATGCCAATGCTATGAATATCTTAGTCCAACCCTCTCAGATGAAACCTTCCAAAAGATTGCTGAATGTGAGTCAGCTAAGGAAATATGGGAAGCTCTCACCAAGATGGTAGAAGGGAGTGCTGATGAGAGAAAAGATAGAAAGGCATTACTCATCTCTCAATATGAAAACTTCCAGAAGAAAGACAGTGAAAGTGTTGCTGACATTTATGCCAGATTCAGCCTCATAATAAATGAGTTAAGAACACTTGAGAAGGACATATCTCTCACTAAGATAGATGCAAAATTGCTAACTTGCTTCCCTAGCTCTTGGGACTCAAGAATTTGGCCAATTAGAGACTCTAGAAGCCAAAATGAAATCTCAACAGATGTTCTGTTGGGTAAATTAAGATCTTATGAACAGTTGTTGAAAACAAGAGCTGAGAAAGAAGAGAAAGAAAAGAATCCTTCACTCTCAAAGGAAAAGAGTATTGCTTTAAAAGCTAATGCAGGTGAACCCTCTACAAGTGGTGAGGAGCTGATCAGTCTAGTGGCCAGAAGGTTCAAGAAGTGGATCAAAACAGAAGGATCCAGAAGGAGAGATTCAAAAACTAGGTATGATAAAACTCCTACTAAAGAGATTATATGTTACTCTTGCAGGAAACCTGGATACATTGCACCTGAATGTCCTAAAGAGATCAGTAATAAGAAAGATCTGAAAAGAACAGATCTAAAGAAGAAGAAGAAAGAGAAAGGATTCATTGCTCAATCATGGAGTGATTCAGAATCTGAAGGGAGTACCTCATCTGAAAATGAATAAGAAGAGGCTAAGCAAGAGGAAACCTGTTTGATGGCTACTGAGAAGCATGATGATAAATCTCTGGTAAATATATCTGATGATATAGATTTTTCTTCTACTGATTTCAAAAATAGTTTCAAAGAATTTTGTTTAGATCAAGTCAAATTTGAGAAAGAAATAAAAAGGCTAAGAAATGAATTGAACAATCTCAAACAAATGGATACACAAAATAAAAACTATGAGCTCAGTCAAGAACTCTCTAGATCAGAGGAGCAACTAGATAAAATAAATACTGAAAATCAAACACTGAAAAATGAGCTAGTAAAGGCAAAAGCCTTTGAAGATTCTCTAAATGGCAGAAGTCAAAAATTCAAGAAAATCTCTGAAAATCTCATTGATAGATTTAGACAACTAGAGTTTAATAATAATATAGAACCCAAACCTCAGTCACCCAGCAAACTTATCTGGAGACATCCTATCCACTTCACTAGGAAGAATAATCTCATAGGAGAAGAATCACAAGAAAATCCAGAAATAACTACTGTTTTCAATAAAAATAATTTCACTATGTATGAAGGAATCCTAGGTAAATATCCTCTGAAAAGAAACAAATTTGTGTCGAATCAGTATCGACGTGCGTCGAATTCTATTCAACGCAACTCAAATAATACGTCGACTCCCAATCAACGCAACCTCTCCTATGCTTTGACTAAAAGAGAACACAGAATGAAGGAAGCCTCGACTTTGACTCGACGCAACCTTAAACATACGTCGAATTCATTTAGACGCAACCAATCTAACAAAAATATCTCTTTTTCCAAAAAGTCTTCTCAATCCATTTCTTTTTATTATGAATACTATTTCTGCAATATTACTGAAGACTGTTGGTGTGATAAGCCAACACTCCTAAAGAAGAAAGGGTACTCTAAAAACCAACTTACTCTTTCATTGAACCTTTTCCTGTTGGGAGGGAGGGACCCCAGCTTAGCAGGGTCCAAACTAATGTTTAACATCTTATGTGCAGATGTATTACACATTCAGGCTGGTGTGGTACTTGGATAGTGGATGCTCCATGCACATGACAGGGTACAACAATCTATTAACCAACTTTGAAGATAGACATGGACCATCAGTGACTTTTGGAGACTCTAGCTGTGGGCAAACCAGGGGCTTTGGAGATTTCAAAGAAGGGAAAGTTACCTTCAAGAATGTGGTAGTAGTCAAAGGACTGAAGCACAATCTGATAAGTATAAGTCAGATATATGACAGTGGTAAGTATGAGGTAAAATTCACCACACTATTTTGCCATATTATTGATGTCAAGACTGGTGCCATAGTACTCAATGGAATTAGAAAAGGGAAACTATATATAGTAGACTTTAGCTCCATACCCACAGAAGTTTGTTTGTTCAACAATATTATTGTTAAAAGTGAATTATGAAATAGGAGACTGGGTCATCTAAACTACAAAACCATTAGTAAACTAGCAAAGAATAACCTAGTCAGAGGCCTACCAAAGGGGAGGTACTCTAAGGATTCTCCATGTAGACCTTGCCAACTAGGAAAATAGACCAAATCATCCTTCAAACCAATTGGTAAGGATGACTCCCCCAGGATTCTCTACCTACTGCACATGGATCTCTTTCGTCCCATATCCACTCAGAGCTTAGGTGGAAAGTCTTATACCCTAGTCATTGTGGATGACTATTCTAGATTTAGCTGGGTATTCTTTCTAAGGGCTAAGTCTGAAACCCACAAGATTCTCTCAAGATTCATAAGACAGATTCAATCTGAATTCAATACTCATGTTTCCATAATCAGAAGTGATCATGGGACTGAATTTGAAAATCAGTTAATCTGTAGTTTCTGTGAGGATGTAGGTATCAAACAAAGCTTCTCAGCACCTTAAACTCCTCAACAAAATGGAGTTGCTGAAAGAAAGAATAGAACCTTAATTGAATCAGGAAGGACCTTGCTTGCAGAATAAGGATTACCAAAAACCTTCTGGGCTGAAGCAGTCAACACTGCAAACTATGTTCTAAATAGAAGCCTCATACATAAAACTAAGTCAAAAACTCCATATGAGCTCCTAAAGGGAAAAACAACCATTGTTAAATACTTTAAAATTTTTGGATGTGCTTGCTTTATCCTAAATAATGGGAAAGATCATCTTGCCAAGTTTGACAAGAAGTCTGATGATGGAATATTTCTGGGGTACTCATCATCTAGTAAAGCTTATAAGTGCTATAACAGGAGAACTCTCAGAATTGAAGAATCCATGCACATTATATTTGATGAAACTAACATGCTGTTTAAGGGGGAAGAAACTTCCACCAGTCCCTTTCCACAGGAAAACAGCAGCATAGAGACTCAGCTTGAACATATGACTCTAAAGAACACAGACAATGGGAAAGAAAACCAGATACCTGAACCAAGTGAGGAGTCTGAACAAGAACATGAAGAAGGTTCAGAAAAGAGCAATCAAAACCAACTCCCACAAAAGAACATGGTTCAGGAGGAACAGTTGGACAATGATCCCATTGTTAATGAGGAAGAAGAGCATCTGACAAATCCAAGCAGGACAGGGATCAATATGAAAAATCATCCACAATCCCAAGTAATTGGAGACCCCAATACTAAAGTAAGAACAAGACACCAAGTATCCAATGGGATGATGCTCCAATGCTTCTTATCACAAGTTGAACCAAAGAAGTTTGAGGAAGCAAATTGTGATCCTCACTAGATTATAGCCATGTAAGAAGAACTAAGCCAATTTGAGAGAAACAAAGTGTGGAACTTAGTTGAGAGACCAAGAAACTACCCAGTTATTGGTACAAAGTGGGTATACAGAAACAAATTGGATTCCACTAGAGTAATTGTCAGGAACAAGGCAAGACTTGTAGCACAAGGATACAGACGAGAACAAGGAATAGACTACAATCAAACCTTTGCTCCAGTAGCCAGATTGGAAGCAATCAGACTCTTTCTTGCCTATGCAGCTTTCATGAAGATGAAAGTCTACCAGATGGATGTCAAGAGTGCTTTTCTAAATGGTGACCTTCAAGAAGAGGTGTATGTAGAGTAACCACCAGGTTTATTCAATCCCTCCTCTCCTAGCTTTGTTTATAGACTTAACAAAGCTATTTATGGTCTTAAGCAAGCACCTAGAGCTTGGTATGAAACTCTCTCCAACTTCCTGATAGAAAATTCTTTTGAAAGAGGTAAAGTAGATAAAACACTTTTTACTAGAACCCATAATAAAAAACTCCTGCTTGTTCAAATCTATGTAGATGACATCATCTTTGGCTCAACCCATCCCAAACTCTGTAAAAGATTTGTTAATCTAATGCAATCTAAATTTGAAATGAGTAATATAGGAGAACTCTCTTATTTCTTAGGGCTACAAGTAAAACAAAGCAGTGAGGGGATCTTTATCTCACAATCTAAATACACTACAGAGTTAATCAAAAAGTTTGGTATGGAATCAGCATCTACCATGAAAACACCTATGGCAACTAATGTCATCATAGAAAAGGATGATAAGGGAAAATCAGTAGATCAAAAGACCTATAGGGCAATCATAGGTTCCCTTCTCTATCTAACAGCTAGTAGACCTGACATTATGTTTGCCACCTGCATATGTGCTAGATTTCAGGTTGATCCAAAAGAATCCCATCTCTCCTCTGTAAAAAGAATTCTTAGATACCTAAAGGGAACACCTGAACTAGGTTTATGGTACTCAGCAGAAACCAACTTTGAATTAACAGATTTCTCAGATGCAGACTATGCTGGTGGTAGGGTTGATAGAAAAAGCACATCTGGTACTTGCCAATTCCTAGGTGACAGATTAATATCATAGTTTAGTAAGAAACAAACCTCAGTCTCAACCTCAACAGCTGAAGCTGAATATATAGCTGCTGGGAGCTGTTGTTCACAAATCCTATGGATGCAAGATCAACTTCTTGACTATAAACTGGAAGTCAATAACTCTAAAATCTATTGTGATAGTTCTAGTGCTATATCCATAGAATCCAACCCAGTCCTTCATAGTAGAACCAAACATATAGAAATCAGACATCACTTTCTTAGAGACAATGTGGAAAAAGGCAAGATAACCTTAGAATATATTCCTACTGATAACCAAAGAGCAGACATTTTCACCAAACCCTTGGATGAAACTAAGCATACTTACTTCATCAACACCTTAGGAATGCTTGATGGAAGCTTGTAAACATCATTGTTGGGCAAATCTAAAAGAAGTCAGAAAAACTAAGAGAGCACTTGAAGATACGTCGATTACCTATCGACGCACCGTCGAAAAGAACTTAACGCTAGCATTGATTTCTTAACAGACAAAGATACGTTGATCCATTATCGACATACCATCGACTTGATATCGACGCAAATCTGTGAACACGTCGATAGGTCACTAGGCTGACAAAAATTCGACGGAGCATCGACTCCATATCGATGCATGCGTTGACATCATGATAAAACTGGAAACAAATCTTTACTTCCTCTTTTGACGATTGGATTACCTAATATACCTCGATTTCTGTTTCCTTTTCGACGTCTCACCTTCTTTAAATAATACCTCATATTTCATAAACTCCTACTCTCCCAAACCGCCAAAAACTTCATCTTCTACCTTTCTACCTGCATCAATGGCGCTGACTCCTGTTCAATCTGCCATCATCCAAGCAATAAACGATGCTATGGAACAACTCTTGAATGAATTTCAGACACGACTGAACAACTTCTCAAACGAGTGTGCCGCCATGCTACATACCTGTGAAGCCAAACTGTCCAACCTGTCTGCTTCTCTTCCTGAGCTTCATGTTCTTCTTAAAGAACAACCTCTGTCGCCAAAAGGGCTTACATCCTTTCTGCAGGATATAAACCAGGGGTAGAGTTGCTCCAGAAACCCCTTCAATCAGGTTCTCTATCCCTCTTAAAGCTCAAGGTTAATTCTTCTCCAAACTCTAACTATAATCTCTACATACACCTCCATTTCTTACTATTGGCTCCAATCCTCTCAAATCACTCTGATTACACCTTCAACAACCCTTTTGGTGAAACCTCATCGTATCATACAGAAGGAGACCATGCTGTGGACTCAGCATTCAGAGCAGATTCCCCATATGTTCAGGGGGAGATTGCTGTAGTAAAGAATACAGAAATCCAGGGGGGGGGGGAAGAAGCAGCCACTTCTGATGACCTGAAAGGGCAAGTCTGGATTGATGTACCCCTATGTGTGGAAGAATATCAGCATCACTCTCCTGGCTTCTCTGCTAGCTATATCAAACTCAAGACACCCCTACTTGAGGATATTCCTCCAGAAGAGATTGAAGGAGAGAAACAGTCCTCAGCACAGTCTACTCTACCAGAGGACATTCTGCCTCCTGTTACAGAACAAATTCCCTCTCCTACAAAAGTTCCTTCTCCACCTTCTCCTTCTAAGGAGAAAACTACATCTCCACCTCTGCCTCTTCCACCACTTCAACCTCCTTCTCTACCTCCTCTACTACCTTTACCTCCATAAATGCTACCTAGGGAAAGACCAAGAGGACAAATGAAAAGAAGAAGAGAAGCCATCCCTCATTAACAAAAATTCTCCAAAGAAGAAAGGAAAGACTATGCAAAGGAAAAGAAATACAGAAAGGCTGTTGAGGAGATAAAAAAAGGTTTGAAAGAATGCCTAATATCACTCCTAACAGTCCTGTAAAGGAGTACCATGATCCTGACATGGAAAAGAGGCATGAAGAAATGAGAGAAAGAGAGTTGTATGAATTTGAAGCAGCAATGAAAGAGACAAAGGATAAGAGGAATATCTGGATGGAAAAGATCAAGAAGGGGATGACCAAAGAACAAATTCTTGCTGAATCTTCCATCAAACTTCCAAAGAAATTGTTTTATGTTGAAGCATATCAGAAGAAAAATCCTCAGGCAGGGCTTATCCTAGACAAAGGACAAAAGCACAAAAGGGGTGTAGGGTGTTCAGAAGATATCTACATTCCCTATAAAAAGCCTAGAAAGCCAGAAGGATTAGACAAATGGCATAGTTCACCTGGAAAGGGAAAGGAAAAGTGTCTGAGATCCCTCAGAAACCAAAATCAGAGAAGAAAAGAAAATATAGGCCCAAGGTTGACAACAAGGGACCATCTGAGCCCAAATCTACACAAAAGAAACCTCATAACATTACAATTGAAATGATTGATGAAAAGGCAGCAATTATCATTAGCAAGGGCTATTCCATAAATGACACCCTTCCTGATGCTGAAAAGATCCTGGCAAAGCTGCATACAATTATCAGAAATGTTCAGGAGCATCCTTATAAAGCCAGGCCCTACATTTTTGAAGCTATTGAAAATTTATCTAAGAAACTTTACTCTGCCTTTGTCAACTTCATGTATAACAAGAAGTTCTTAGTTTAAATCTTGTGAAAGATACTTACATGTTACATGATCTCCTTCTCTACTTTCTTCTGATTACTTAACATATTTCTTTTCTATATAAATGCCTTGATGTGTTGATTAAAAGCTGGTACAATTTCTCCCTGAATAGGGTTAAGACAAATAGGGGGAGATTGTTGGGGAAATGATTTATCTTAACCCCTAAAAATGAGTAGAATAGAAATTCTAAGAATGAAAAATTAGTCTAAGTAAATATGCTTCGAATAGTATTCAACGTAATGTCGAAATATAGTCGATGTTTCTATCAGAATGAGTCGAAGTAACTCCAAACAGAATTCGACGTAACCTATGTTGACGTAACTCTGACTTCTAGTCGACGCATCTAGTAAAGTCAACGTACCTTAGTCGACGCACCTTCCTTATTCTCCTCTCGACGTCCAGCCAGTCTGAAATCGACGCTTACGTCGAATAGTAATCGACGTACGTCGATTTCTATGTCATTCAAAACACGCCAGATCTCTTTCTTTCTTTCTGTAGATCTGATTCTTATGGAATTATATTATTCTTTTATAGCTGTTCTGAACCAGTCTTTCCTTCTAATTGATTCTTGGCTAAATTGATTAAGTTTATTATGGATATTATTTGAAATCAGAATGATCTCTTTCCTTCTACAGAAATATTGATTATGGAATCTTTTTTCTCTCACTATTTCTTTGACTGCTAATTGATTCTTTTCCTATAGTATTCCTTGAATAAACAGAGCTATAAATAAGAGGGAAATCGGCAGAGAACATGCAGAGGTGATCCACTCCATACATTTGAAATAGAGGAAAAGCTCGCAAGAGAAAAGAGAGAAAAATTAAGAGAAGTGATAGTGTGCTGAAGTCAGCAACAAGCCTTCTTCTTCTTCTCCTTCTGAAGCCATACTGCTGCAATCTCTGATAGTTCTCATTGAAAGAGAAAAAGGCCTACAATCTCCTTCTCACTATAGAAGAGAGATTTCATTCACTATTTCTTGTGCTTCTAATCTTCTTGCTAGGAAGAAGATTCTTTCTTATTTCAATTACTTCTTCTACTTCTTCTTCTTATTCTCATTTCATTTTCAAACTGTGTAAAAGAGTTTTTAGAATCTCTCTTCAAAAAATTCAGTTGTACTGGTTCTAAGAGTCTCCTTATCAAAAGACTCAATCTGGTTCTAAGAGTCTCCTTATCAAAAGACTCAGTACAAGATAGTGAATTCCTACCAAGGGGTAGAAGAGTGGACTACCCAAAGTTTGGGGAACCACTATATTTCTTTGTGTTGTGCTGTGATTTTCATTTTGCTGTTTTTTTCTTTATTTACTTAATTCTTGTTGGTGTGTGTGGGAAGCTTAACTCTGTGATTATTACACATATATATATATTTGTTAACTTTGCACAAAGTAATTTTAAATCTCTATTCACCCCCCTCTAGAGAATTCTAGTGTGGTTAACTGTGCACTTTCAGAGTCCATGATTTGCCACGATCTCGATGAATGCACAAACTCAGCCATGACTGTACACGATCACTAATGCTGGCGTTAACTCTTATCGCTCGATGCTAGCTCCCATGCCTATTTAAAGTGCTAATTTCATTGCACAAGGACACAACTTTCAATCCTTCATTCTAATCTTCTGAGAGAGCATTTCATCCCCGAATTCAGAGTGCACTCCCAACACCGCCATTGAGGAACAAGAGTGAGAAGGAGATTTCCAATGGTGAAATTTGAAGAAGGATGCTCGCTTTAAGTCCGACGATGGTCTTAGTGTGTCTTCAACCTCTCCTTCAGCACTCTTCAATTTAGGGAGTCTTTTATTCTGAATGTCCTTTTATCATTTAATTATTTTCTTATAACGGTAGTGAATTCGCCGCCTTGCGTGTGGCGACTAGGCTGGGTTCAGTTTAAAGGGTAATTCGCCACCTTGTGTGTGGAGACTAGGTCAAGGGTAGATCTAGGAGGTGGCTAGAGGCCTTATCTGGGAAAAGATAGGCTATAGCCAACCGGTCCTTGGGAGAAGGACCGGTGTAGGAACAAAAAGTTATTTGTACAATTGTCGCCTTTAATTTCAAGAGTTATTGAAATTTTATCATTGTAATTCTATTTGAAATATATTGTTCATTTTAATATCTCTGATTTCCTGGAATTATATTTCATTTAAAATTTCATAAGAAAAATCCCTTTGACATAATTCTGTGAAGTATATTTTTCTAGAGAGCTAACGCCCACTATTGGAAAACTCGTATGCGTTGTTTTCTTATTGCACTAGATATCGAAGTCTGGTACATGGTAGAGACGAGTTATACTCCACCGACATTAGTCGTTGGTAGTGTAACAATGGATAAGCCCAAGGATAAATGGGATGATAATGATAAATTAAAATGTAAGAATAACGCAAATGCCCTGAATGCTCTATTCTGTGCGTTAGATAGAACTGAGTTTAATAGAGTATGTGCATGTGAAACTGCGTATGAAATTTGGAATTTATTAGAAGTTACTCATGAAGGTACCTCGTAGGTGAAGGACTCCAAACTATTCCAACTCGAGTCAGAATTTGAAAAGTTCAGAATGGAGGTGGATGAAGACATTGATACGATGTACACCAGATTTACAAAGATCGTCAACAATTCCAAAGTCCTTGGAAAGAACTTTTCCAATGGATATTTAGTTAGAAAAATCTTAAGATCACTTCCCCCAAAGTTCAATCTGAAGGTGACCGCCATCTTGGATTCTCATGATCTTAAGACTCTTCAACTAGAGAGTTTAATTGGATACTTGAAGACACATTAAGTGGAACTGAAAATCCAACAACAAGAGTATATTGTGGAGCCAAAAAAGAAGGCCTTGGCATTAAAATCAAAGAAGGAGGTTGATAGTGATGTTGATATTGATGAAGAGTATGAGCAGAGCCTTTTTGTGAAGAAGTTCAAAAGGTTCATGAAGAATCTGGAAAGGAGAAACACCTTCCGGAAATATTTCATCAAGAAGGGATCCTTATTGAAGAAAGAAAGAGATAGCGATGAGGATGATGATGAGCGTCCACCACCAAAGTGCTACCATTGCAGAAAGATCGGACACATCCGGAGCAAGTGCCCAAAATATCTAAAAGAGCATACAGAAAAGCGGCACACGGGAAAAGAGAAGAAGAAGGTCCTTAAAGAGGCTACTTGGGACGACTCCTCCTCTGACCAATCAAGCAGCTCATCCTCCAGTAGTGAAGAAGAATCCAATGTGTGCCTCATGACAAAGAGAAACACACTATTCGATGATGAAAGCAGTGTCCAAAGCGACACTGAGGTAACTCTTCCTACTACTTATGATGGTTTATATATTGAGTATTTACAAACATGCAAATTTTTTGATAAATGTTTAAATGATATTGCGATTCTAAAATTTGAAAATAAACTTTTGTTGAAAGAAAACAAAATTTTTTCTAAACTATTAGGGAAAGATAAAGTATCTTGCCAAGAGTGCAAACACTCCTTAGCAAGAGTGAAAGAACTTGAAGTAGCTCTTTCTAAGTCCCACTCCAATATCAAAATTCTTACTAAGGATAAGGGGGATTTAGAAAGAACTTTAAAAACCCATCTTTCTCAAATAGATGAAGGAAAAAAAATATTTGCGAATCGGTGTGTTATGTTAGTAACGGAAAACATCGCTCTCAAAGCTCGTATTCATGATTTAAATATGGCTATTAAAAAATTCGTAGTTGGGCAAAGATCTCTAGACATGATCTTGGCCAACCAATGCCATGGTTGTGCCAAATATGGCCTTGGATATGTTACTGGGAGATATCACCCATCGTTAACTCTTAACGCTGGCGTTGGCAATAATTCCCGAAATTTTATATCTGTTAATAAAAAATCATTTCAAAATTCAAATGTTATCTCATCTTTCTGCAAGAGTTTATCCAAAACTCAGAAAAGGGTTTCATCCCCTTTTATATCGTGCGCCAAATGTCATTTATTTGGACATACCTCGAACTCATATAGGAAAAAAAGTCGTAGTGCTATAAAGAAAATCTGGGTGCCTAGGGTTTCCACCTATTTTATTGGAGGAACCTTTTTGGTATCTGGATCTTTACTCTCCTCTCCTTTTTAGGTATGTTGGCAGGCTAAGGACAAATATGACTTGTGGTATTTAGACTCGGGATGCTCCAAATATATGACGAGCAACAAATCAAAGTTTCTTAGCCTTGAGATGAAGAAGGGAGGGTTGGTAACATTTGGAGATAATGGAAAAGGAAGGATCATGGGCATCGGCACAGTGGGTAACAAATCTTTCTCAATCTCTAATATTTTATTTGTCGATGGCTTGAAACATAATTTAATATCAATTAGTCAATTATGTGATAAGGGTTTAAATGTATTATTTGAATCATTTACAAATATTTGCAAAATCATAAATTCTAAAACAAATGATGTCGTACTCACCGCACTAACAATTGATAATGTTTAAATGATTGCCTTCAATGATCTTTCACAATCGTCATTAAAATGTCTTATTTCTAAAAATGATGAATTGGAACTTTAGCATAGGCGTCTTGGTCACTCTAGCACCAATCTTATTTTGAAATTATCAAAAGATAAATTAATTAAAGGTTTACCTATGCTTAATGGTAATTTATCTTCTCTTTGTATGCCTTGCCAAAAAGGAAAGTTTTTAAAAAATTCTTTTAAAAGAAAAAAAAATGTAATTTCTACTTCTAGACCACTTCAAGTCTTGGAGGTAGAAAATATACTTTTGTAATAATTGACAATTATTCTAGATTTTGTTGAACTTTATTTCTATCTTCCAAATCTGATGCATTTCTTGAATTTACTAAACTATGCATTCATATTCAAAACGAAGTTGATTTAAAAATTAAATGCACATGCTCGGATCATGGAGGAGAATTTGAAAAATGATAAGTTTTCTTCTTTTTGTAATGATTAAGGAATTAAACATGAATTTTCTGCTCCTCGCACCCCACAATAAAATGGTGTGGTGGAGAGGAAAAATAGAACCCTTCAAGAGCTAGCATGCACTATGATTTGTGAATATGGGTTGCCTAAATAATTTTGGGCCGAAGCAGTTAATACTTCATGTTATATTATAATCGTGTCATGCTTCGTCCTATTTTAAAATTAACACCGTATGAGCTTTATTGTAAAAGCAAACCTAATGTATCTTATTTTCATATTTTTGGTTGTAAATGCTTTATTTTAAATACCAAAGATACATTAGGAAAATTTGATGAAAAATGTGATGAGGGAATTTTCATTGGTTACTCTTCAACTAGTAAGGCTTATAGAATTTATAATAAGAGAACTAAAATAGTTGAAGAGTCTATTCATGTAAGATCTGATGAGTTTGTTCCTTGTGTAGATACTAATTGTAAAAGAAACGAAGAAGAACCCCTTTCCCCTTTGGAACATGAGGATGACAAATTGCTTGGAGAAAAAGAAGAAGAAAAAGAGGAGAAAGAAGAAGAGATAGTAGAATATGTTACTCCAAGTGTGCTACAGTTTTCAAAAGATCGTCCAAGGGAGCTTGTTATTAGAGAGCCATCAAAAGGGGTAAGTACTCGTTCTTCTTTACATGAGTCTTTTTCAAACCTTTGTTTTGTATTCGAAATAGAACCAAAAAATGTTTCAACCGCTTTAAATGATGAATTTTGGTTTTTAGCTATGAATGATGAATTAAATCAATTTGAATGAAATAAGGTTTGGAATTTAGTAGAGAGGCCATCTAATCATCCTATTATCGGTGTCAAATTGATTTTTAAAAAATAAACTAGATGGTGACTCTAGGATTACAAAGAACAAAGCTAGACTAGTTGCACAAGGTTATTCACAAATCGAAGGGGTATATTTTGATGAAACTTTTGCACTCGTTGCTCGCCTAGAATCAATTAGAATATTTCTTGCATTTGCGAGTTTTAAAAGATTTAAATTATTTTAAATGGATGTTAAAAGTTCATTTTTAAACGGGATTATAAAAGAAGAAGTTTATGTAGAACAACCCACAAGTTTGTGAGTGAAAAATTTCCCAATCTATGTGCTTGGTACAACACGGTTATAAAATGGGAAGTGCGGATAATACACTATTGATTAAGCATATAGATTATGATTTGATTATATTGCAAATTTATATTGATGATATTATATTTGGAGCCACTAATGAAGAGTTATGTAATGAAGTCGTTTTAGTGATGAAAAATGAATTTGAAATGAGCTTGGTAGGAGAACTCACTTTTTTTTCTAGTATTTCAAATCTCACAAAGACAAGATGGTAATTTAATTTGTCAAACTAAATATGTTCATGATATTCTTACAAGATTTGGATTTGAAAACCTCAAATAAGCTAATACACCAATGAGTGCATCACTAAAGTTAGGAAAAGATGAAGCTGATATTTCTATTGATCAAACATTATATAGAGGAATGATAGGCTCATTGCTATATTTAAGCGCATCTAGACCATATATTATATTTTCCATTTGTTTGTGTGCTAGATTTCAAGCAAACCCAAAATAATCACATTTAAAAGAGGTTAAATGTATTTTTAGATATCTAATCAGAACATCTAGATTAGGCTTATAGTATCCTCTTAATGATTGTTTTATTTTACACTATTTTTCTGATTCGGACTATGCGGGATGTTCATTAGATCGTAAGAGCACTAGTGGCACATAACATTTTATAGGCCCTTCACTCATATCATGGTCGAGTATGAAACATAGTTCTGTTGCCCTCTCCACCACCAAGGCCAAATATATCGCACTAGGTAGTTATTGTGAACAAGCCATATGGATGACCCAAACTTTGGAAGACTTTGGTGTTTATCGTAATAACATAGAATTAAAATGTGACAACAAGAGCGCTATCGATCTTATGAACAATCTGAAGTATCTAGTTGCCTACCTAAATCACCTAGACGGGGGTGAATAGGTGATCTCTACGTCTTTTGCGGAATTAAAAATTAAACGTAAAGCATAGCACACAAAATAGATCACTGCCACATATAACACCAGGAATTTATAGTGGTTCCCCGTACTTGGGTACTCCACTGCCGGCCTCGCCAATCTAGCACCACAGCTAGACTTGACTACTCACTAAATCTCGGATCAGAATGATCCTACAAACTCGGAGTCAAACTCCTACAATCTCAGAGAGAACCTCTCTAACAACTCGGAGGAAAACTTCTCCTACAACTCGGAGAACAATCTCTCCTACAGCTCGGAGATAACAACTCCTACAATAGATGATAAAAGGTTTTGAACAATAAGATACCAGATCTGAATAACAGAGGCGTTTTCTTCCTTCTTCTTGAATGGCTTTTGAGAACGATGAGGAAGAACAACGATCCTTCAAATCTGTCTTTGGCAATCCGAAACAATCCAATAGAGGTTGTAGAATCAGAACACGGATCGATCGAATCCTTATTTGATAGAAATTCGCAACTCCAATGAGTAGATCGATCTTCAATCGTAGGCGACAGCGAGGCGGCGCTTTTCTCGTTCTTTTAGATCACGAAAGAAAATTAGGGTTTTAGAACGATTCCAAAAACTTGTTGAAATAACCCAAGAGCGATCCTATATATAGAGGGCAATGATTAAGGGTTAAATCGACCTTAAACGCACTCAATATAGCCGTTAGGATCGGGAAGGAGCGTTTACGAACCGTCAAGAACAGAGGAAACAAATTAGAAAATAACGGACAGAATTCTCGAGAAATAAGGGATCTCTCGAGAACTAACGGATCTCTCGAGATATGAAACAAAGAGAGCAAGAAAGGGATGTCTTGAGAACTCGATGATCTCTCGAGACATTACAAAGATTTTGGTCTTAAGGACTCTCGAGACAAGCTTGATCTCTCGAGTCATCAAGAACAGAAATACCGAGATCAAAAGAACTTGCTTCTCGAGACATGCCAGAACTCTCGAGACAAGTCTGATCTCTCGAGACATATCCTTAGAGAAATTGTTTTCAAAAATTTTCTTTTCTTCTCTTGAACACTTGCTGCAACCGCACTCCAAAGTCTTCAATAGTCTTGAAAATGAAGTGTACCCCAATAGAGAGATCACACATGAGTCATCACCATGTTTCATATAATGATAATTACATTGTATGAAACTGTGTTTGCAGACCCATTGTGACCTGACATTGATTTACACTTAGCAATGATAATCTGCAAGACAATACTAGAAAAGCATATCAAATACAAAAGCAATTCAATCTTAATTTAAGGGTGACTTCTCACAAATCAAGGTAATTGTGAATACACTTTCCAACAATCTCCCCCTATTTGTAGAAGTCAGAACCCTATACACTAAGTTGAATTACAGCAATATAGAATAAATATGCTACACTACACAATGATATGAAAATGAACAAGTAGAGAACATCAAATCAACAATTATATATATATATGTCTAATTTGAATTGTTAAGAGGACTTGATGTTCACAAAATCAGAACCAAAACAAAATATGTCTTGTCAGCATCAGCAATATCCTTCAAGACCTCCTTTTCCTCTTTTCTTCTTGTCTGGAGAAATAAGCATAAGGCTTGGGATGGTAAAACGGAGGTGGATCCGGAGCATCAGAATTATTATAACCAAACGCCCTGAAATGGATTCTTCTCTTCCTTTTAGCTGTCTCATGTTTTTCCCATTCAAGTGAGCTGTAGCATTCTGATCTATTCATTTTGCCTTCATGGACTAACTTATAGGATTCAAGAATTATGTCTTTTGAGACTGGGCTCCATATTTCTGGTAGAACCTTCTCAACCTGAGCTTTGCTAAGACCTGCAGAGCTAGAACTCGGAACAGATCTACTCGAAGAGGGACCTTCACCATGTTTTCTTTTTCTTTTGGTCCCAGCCCTATCTGATTGATCTTCAACTATAGGAGCCTTCCAAAGTAGTTCTTCTGGCCTTGGAGAAAACTGAGGAACAGGAACATCTGGATCAATTTCTAACTCAGGAAAAATCTGATTATGAAGCCACGTTGCTGTTTTGAAGGAATAAGCATTAATATCAGCAATTTGCTTCTGCACCCTGGAAGAGAACTGATCAAACTGTGATTTCCATGAGCATTGAATAGCTGACACAGAGCTTTCCACTAAATCTGTCATTCTTTCCATTATAATGTCCTCCCCCTTTCTGACTTCTACAGATAGGGTTTGGAGAGTATCATCTTTGAAATTTTCGACTTCATCAACAATCCTGAATGTATTTGCTTCAGCCTTGTCAGACAATGAGTCTTGAAGCTTTGTCATTGTAATAGTCTGAGCCAACACTGTGCCTACACCTTCAGTAGCATGTTCAATTTTCTTGCTCCCTAGGCTCATCAATTCAGAGAGATTTTCATAATTTGATTTGATTTTAGCTAACTCCCTACCAAGATCACTTTCAACTGAGGCAATCTTCATGTGAACAGTTGTCAAAGAGTTCTCAAACTGTTCACTCTGCTTCTTGAGCATAGCTTCAATCTTTCCCAGAAGAGAATATGCATCAAGGATTGGAGGGGAAGGATGAGAAGAAGGAAGAGTAACAGCAGGGGCAGCAACATCATCTTCTTCACAACCTAGCTCATCTGGAGCATTCTTGGTTGTATCTAACTCTGACTCCCCCTCAGCATGTACTAGGGGAGGTGATAATTCATGAACGGAATCATCATCATCGTCTTCAAAAACAAAATCAGCACCAGACCCTGCCTGTTGGCCACTGGGACTGTGCACTTCAGATACTTCTTGTTGCAAATCCTTCAGAACATTTGAAACTCTGTCATCTGCCAAAGAAGTGTCTGCTTCAAGAACTGAGGGAGAAGAGGGGATGAACACATCCTTGTCAGAAGAAGGTATGTTCTCCTTAGCTGGAATATCTGACACTATCACATCTGCTTGTACTGATGGAGAAGGAGGAGGTGATGGAACTGAATCTGGTAGAGGTGAAGATGGATCTGGCTGTGTCACTGATGAAATGAACTCTGTTGGAACAGATGAAGGTTGACCTTTAGCTTTGGAACGAATTGGCAGCTTGGCACGACTTGAAGCTTTAGAATGAATCCGTGAAGGAAGTGGAAATGATGTTACTTTAGGTACCTGAACTTCAGAAGATGGAACTGGAATTTCTGCTTCACTTGCAACTGCAGATTTATGAATCTCCCCCTCAGAAGTAGCACTAGCCTCTCCCGGCTTCTTGATTCGAATGTCCCATCTCTGCATGGAGATGACATCGATCTTCTTAAGGTGATGGATAACTGTACCTTTGGACATGTCAAAAATAGCAGGATTAAACTGATTCAGGAACAATGAGATGATCCGGGCAAAGTTTGGAGAATTAATGCAAGCCTTGATATTTGAGAATAAGATTGAGGCCCAATCTCTCTGTTTTCCTGACACAATTCCAATCACCAACCGAAATATTTCTTCAGACACATGTCCTCGTGTGCCTGTCCTGCAGAAAAGAACCTTGGAAACAATGTCCACTAAAAGCTTGCCAGCATCATTCATCTTGTGCCTCTTTACTGCAGCAAAATCTGAATCAAGACCACAGTACCTTGCTGTTCTCAACCAGTCAATTTCATTCAGCTCTGCTTCAGCTTCTATTTCAGACAACTGCAAATACTTAGCAAGAGTCTTTGGAGAGACTTTGATTTTGATACCCTTAACAAATGAAATCAACATCCTTCCTTCCTTAATAGGCTTCACATTTATAAAGAACTCTTCAACCTCATCAAACAGCACCCGGCAAGGATGCTCAAGAACGAAAGTAAGACCGGCGGCATCAAGCAAACAAAATAGGTTCTTGAAGTCATCGGATAAACTGGCGATACCTGAGCGAACGACCTCATTCCCGACGCCAATCTTTGGATGAGGAGTAGGAGCCATTAATGCGAGAGAGAGAGAGAGAATTGTCGAACGAGAATGATGAAGCACCGAGAACCACCGAGAACCACCGAAGCACAGAGACCTGTTGCAGACTGTCGCCGCTCGAGAGAAAGTCAAAAGGTCGGGGAAGTCTCGGAAAAGGATTTCGTGAACATCAAGGTCTCGATTTCTTATATATATATATATAATTTTGATTTGACGTTAAAGTGACATTTTGAAGAAAATTAGACGAATGAACAGCGCGTACCTGACGTTTGGAGTTCTTTAAAATACCTATGTCTCGAGACATCGATTATGTCTCGAGAACTCAGGAAATTCAGCGCGGTATTTCCTTCCCTGATGTCTCGAGTGATAACCCGTGTCTCGAGACATCTGCCTATCTCGAAATTTTCAGCTTGTCTCGAGAAATCCAGCCAGGTCCCGAGACATGACTTGTCAATAACTTCCTGTTCGTCATGGTTTTGGTTGACTTGATCATTACTCCATGTTGAGCATTCCAAGTTCCGTCTTGAAGAAAGAGAACTTAGTCTCATCCAGAGGCTTCGTGAAAATGTCTGCAACTTGCTTATCCGTGGGAACATAACTCAGATTTATGTCACCCATCTCCACATGCTCCCGGATAAAGTGATATCGTAGCTCGATGTGCTTTGTCCGACTGTGAGAGACTGGATTATTTGCGATAGCAATTGCACTGGAAGAGTCGCAAAACATAGGAATGTCTTTGATCTTCATGTTGTAGTCTTGAAGTTGATTCTTTATCCATAGAAGTTGTGCGCAACAACTGCCAGCAGAAATGTATTCCGACTCGGCGGTTGATATTGCAACACAATTCTGCTTCTTGCTACTCCAGGAAATAAGCCTCCTTCTGAGGAATTGGCACGTCCCGGAAGTGCTTTTTCTGTCGTCTTTGCTACCTGCAAAGTCTGCATCATAGCCTTTAGTTATTCCTCTGTCTGAACCGCCAAAAATAACTTTTGGACCGTTCGCAACTGGAATGTAGTTTTGCAAAAGGCTTCTTGTCCCGGTCATATGCCGAGAGCATCCACTGTCCAAGTACCAGATAGGATTTTTATTGGCCTTTGGACATACCTGCAAAAACAGATTATTTTGCCTTAGGAGCCCAAACAGATTTGGGTCCTTGGTCCCTTGTCAGTTGAGCACCACGATGAATGTTAACATTGCGAGTGGTCTGCCTTGCAATGTTCACTTGTGGTCTCCTAGTATACGTTGTGTTGAACCAACAATCAACGGCAAAGTGACCAATTTTGCTGCAGCACCAACAGTCGAATCTGTTGTACCTTCTTTTTACACTCTCCTGCTTAACTTTTTGAACGTTGGCTCTTGCAGGAGCAGTCCTTCTAGATGAGGATGCCTCATGGGGGCAGCACACACAAGGTGGTACTGTCTTCTTCGGCTTTGGTGCAACAGCCTTCACTTTTGGTGCTTTCTTAGCGCTCGGACCATGAACAAATGGACCGTACCCTTTCCGATTAATCTCTTGATAAGGTTCTTGAAAAGCACTATCACCAAAGTTTTGGGGAGGAGCCCATTCCTTATGATCATTCACAGGCGTAAAAGGAATTGGTCGTGTGAAATGACCATAGGAACTCTCTATATCATAAGCATTCGTAGGGAATATAACTCTCTTGAATGCTACAGGCTCTTGATGAGCTTTCCCTTTTTCTTTGGTGGTAGCTTTCTTAGCAACCAAACCATTCTTCTTAGCAATTGTGTTTTTAGAAGAATTGCTAGTACTAGCTTCATGCCCTATACCGCTTCCTTTTGCCTTAGTGGTAAAAGTACCAATAATTGGCAGAACAGTTTTAGGTTGAGAGAATGCTTCAACCAACTTCTTCTCAGCCGCAAGATGTTCCTCCAAGACTTTTATCGAATGATCTCTCGGGGCAAGAGTCTCTTCCGAGCTTTTGATCTTGTCTTTCAAGGCTTGGACTTCCTCTTTGAGAGAAGAAAGTTCTTCAACTTCTTTTCTCAAGTTAGATTCCACCTCCTTGAGAGCCCTGATCTCCTTACCCTGAGTTTTGACAATCTTTCGGCACTTGTCAAAGCTTTGGAGCATTTTGGTATATTGAGACATGAGCTCAGATTCATCGTCTGTGGGGTTATCCTTTTGTTCAGCCGAAGCATAATCAGAATCAGATAGGATAGTGTGATCATTTACCTTTCCGGTGTACGGGGGTGCTTCTTCATCATCAGACATGGCCATCAGGCCGAAGTAAGCTTCTTCTTCATCACTCGACTCATCAGAGTCACTGTCGCTCAGAGTTTTGGCTTTCTTAGCGACGAAACTTCTATCTGATTTCTTCTTTCCGTGAGTGGATTTCTTGTCTTCTTTTCTTCCACCTTCTTTCTTCTTGTAGGGACACTCAGCAATTATGTGCCCTGGCTTATTACAATAGTAGCAAATAATGTCAGAAGAAAAATGTTTTTTCTGTTTCGATTTGTACCTGTCATTATTGCTTGAGTCCTTCCTGTGATAGTCGCCATCACGATGAGAATGTTTATGATCCGAGGAAGACGGCTTGTTGTTCATGTGCCTTCGTTTGTTCAGCAGTTTCTTAAATTGACGGGAAATCAAAGAGAACTCCCCATCAGATAGTTCGGAACAGGAGGAGCTGGCTTCCGATTCTTCTTCATTATCAAATTCCTTTTCTCTGATCGGTATCATGGCTTTGCTCTTCTTTGAACTCTCTGCCTTCAAGGCTAAGGTTCTTTCTTTGCTTGAAGCTCGATTTACATCCTCTTCAGACTTTTGGATGTTCATTTGCAGTTCATGAGACAACAGCTTTCCGAACAGATTCTGAGGTTCTAGACTGGGCAATTTTCCAAACTCTCTAATAGCAACAATTTTGCTATCCCATTCTTTTGTCAGGGAACGCAGAAATTTGTCATTTAGTTCACCGTTTGTGAACTCCCTGTCGTAGTTTCTCAGACCATTGACTATTTTGAAGAATCTTTCGTACGCATCAGCAATGCACTCCTTCTTATTCTGCTTAAACGCCTCGTACTCTTGATTAAGTAGAGACCTTCTATCTTCTCTTACCTCGTCAGTACCTTCCATTATAACAATTAAGGATGTCCACATCTCTTTGGCTGATTTGCAGTGGATTAAGTTTTGCAACATGGAGCCATCCACTGCACTAACAATTATGTTCTTAGCCTTCTTGTCAAGAGCAACAAGAGCTATCTCATCCTTATTCAAATCCATCATTTTCTTAGGTATCTGAACAGTAGGATTTGTTGACGAAACGGTCATTGGCACATGGGGACCTTCTTCCACGACTTGGAAGATTCTGGGATCTGCAGCTTCCATATAAAAACGGACTCTTTCCTTCCACATAGGAAAGTTGGCCTTAGTGCAGATGGGCAGTTTCAGAGAGGATTCCTTGACTCTATCCATGGCTTGCTAGCAACTAGAAGGATGGACCATGTTCAAGGTGTTAACCTAGCAACGAACAGCGTCCCTCTGATACCAATTGAAGTATCTAGTTGCCTACCTAAATCACCTAGAGGGGGGTGAATAGGTGATCTCTACATCTTTTGCGGAATTAAAAATTAAACGTAAAGCATAACACACAAAATAGATCACAGCCACAGATAACACCAGGAATTTATAATGGTTCCCCGTACTTGGGTACTCCACTGCCGGCCTCGCCAATCTAGCACCATAGCTAGACTTGACTACTCACTAAATCTCGGATCAGAATGATCCTACAAACTCGGAGTCAAACTCCTACAATCTCAGAGAGAACCTCTCTTACAACTCGGAGAAAAACTTCTCCTACAACTCGGAGAACAATCTCTCCTACAGCTCGAAGATAACAACTCCTACAATAGATGATAAAAGGTTTTGAACAATAAGATACCAGATCTGAATAACAGAGGCGTTTTCTTCCTTCTTCTTGAATGGCTTTTGAGAACGATGAGGAAGAACAACGATCCTTCAAATCTGTCTTTGGCAATCCGAAACGATCCAATAGAGGTTGTAGAATCAGAACACGGATCGATCGAATCCTTCTTTGATTGAAATTCGCAACTCCAATGAGTAGATCGATCTTCAATCGTAGGCGACAGCGAGGCGGCGCTTTTCTCGTTCTTTTAGATCACGAAAGAAAATTAGGGTTTTAGAACGATTCCAAAAACTTGTTGAAATAACCCAAGAGCGATCCTATATATAGAGGGCAATGATTAAGGGTTAAATCGACCTTAAACGCACTCAATATAGCCGTTAGGATCGGGAAGGAGCGTTTACGAACCGTCAAGAACAGAGGAAACAAATTAGAAAATATCGGACAGAATTCTCGAGAAATAAGGGATCTCTCGAGAACTAACGGATCTCTCGAGATATGAAACAAAGAGAGCAAGAAAGGGATGTCTCGAGAACTCGATGATCTCTCGAGACATTACAAAGATTTCGGTCTTAAGGACTCTCGAGACAAGCTTGATCTCTCGAGTCATCAAGAACAGAAATACCGAGATCAAAAGAACTTGCTTCTCGAGACATGCCAGAACTCTCGAGACAAGTCTGATCTCTCGAGACATATCCTTAGAGAAATTGTTATCAAAGATTTTCTTTTCTTCTCTTGAACACTTGCTGCAACCGCACTCCAAAGTCTTCAATAGTCTTGAAAATGAAGTGTACCCCAATAGAGAGATCACACATGAGTCATCACCATGTTTCATATAATGAGAAATTACATTGTATGAAACTGTGTTTGCAGACCCATTGTGACCTGACATTGATTTACACTTAGCAATGATAATCTGCAAGACAATACTAGAAAAGCATATCAAATACAAAAGCAATTCAATCTTAGTTTAAGGGTGACTTCTCACAAATCAAGGTAATTGTGAATACAATTTCCAACACAATCCTATACATCATTCTAGTTCTAAATATATAGATGTCCGACATCATTTTATTAGGGATCATATCAAGAAGGAACATGTTAAAATTAGCTTTATAAGGACTGACTCACAACTTGCCGATATTTTCACCAAACCTCTACCCGATGCAAGTTTTAACATGCTTAGGTTAGAATTAGGTGTATTAGAAATATCTCATTAAACCCTATAAAATTCTATTAAAATTTTATGTCTCTTTCTTTAATAAAAAAAGTATTCCAAAAACTTCTAAAAATGTAAAAACACATTTGAAAAAAAACATTCTAAAAGAGACTTCAAATCAACTTTATAATCTCTGAAATTTCAACAGTAAGAAGGTCTCTTTATAATACAAATGAATTTTGAAAAACTTTTTTCAAAAAATCAAAATTTATAGTTCTATTTTGGCATTAAGAAGTTAACGCCTGACGTTAGCCCCTTTGCTCCAAAATTTTTTCTGTCTTTTTTGAAAAATTTCTGGAATCATTTTAATGCAGTGTTTTATTTTTATTTCTCTATTTTTAAAAGTCTTCTATTTTATTATTATTATTTTTTAAATTCTATATCTTATGCTTAAATGCTTAAATCAAGGGTGGTGATATTTATTACTTAAAGATTATTTACAATGTTTGATTTTATCTTTCAAGTTGCTTTAACAACATTGTCTTATTTTTGTCATGCCTTGAATATTATCTTAAATTGTGCAATAAATTTGGTTATAGATTACATGTGTAGAAATGTTTTTACATGCCTCTATGTATGAGAAAAGATTTATCTTTGATAATGATCTTCTCACTTACACCTTTTTGTTAATCTACATGTGTTTTTTAAATCTTATTTTTGCATGATTGTGTAGTATAAGAACATATAATTTTTTAATTTCATAATTAGTTTACCTACACAACATTGAATTCATTCTTGCAATTCTTTGTTTTTCATGCACTTATGATTAGAGAAAAGTGGTATTTCAAATAAAAATTTATATGTTTGCAACAAGTGAATTTGGAGTCCTTTGTAAAAAAAAAATCAAAATAAAAAGAAAAGGAAAACTCCACCAATAATTGTAAAGTGTCTTGTGCAAATAAATTTTTGGCCAATCCTCTTTAAAAATAAAAATCTTTATGTGCATTGAAATTAGTGGAAGTAAAGTTGTTTATGTTTATTTCAAGTTATATTCTTAGAATACAAACTTTCGTGTGGTTTGATTTATTCACTTGTATACTTAATCAAAACACATTAATTGAACACATCATTATCATTTATAAAACTTTCACTCATGAGAATTGGACCTAAAGTTTATCTACACTATTCTCTATAATCTTTAGTAAATGCACTTAATAGCGAAGCATGATCTTTACAATGTTAATGTATACTTGAAATGCAAATTTACTTACATTGTAAAGCATATTTTTCTTAATATTTGTAATCTTGCTTGCTAATTTTCTTTTACCAATATCAAATATACTTGCAACTTGTGTATCTAAATTAAAAACATCTACTTAAATTGCTTTAAACGCTTATTATATTTTGTACTTACAAATTCTTAAATATGTTCAATATTGCTTTCGATGTGTTCAATTTCTTTTTCAAAAAGTTGTTATTATATCTACATAGTGCATATTGTTTCATATTGCGACTACTCTGCCCACCTTCCTTTGATTATAACAAAAGGGGGAGAATAAATTGAAGAAATAAATTAAAAGAAGAAATCTAGGATTTAGGGGGAGTAAATTAGAAAATGCATTCATGTAGGGGGAGTATCTATATAGTGGGAGTATGCATGTTTATCACGCTTATCATATACTATAAACACTACTCAAATTTAAGTTTATTTCTTATTAGTGGATTTGTTATTATCAAAAGGGGGAGATTATTGGAGCTTGTGTTCCACATCTCTTAGTTTGAGAATAACAAAACACGCTATGCATTTGATCTTGCTTGTGTTTATAGTGTAACATCCCACAGACAGCAAGACCCCCCAGGTGAATCTGTCATGACAAGGTCATGACAAGGCCTTGGTAGTGTAGAAATCTCTTTAACTTAGGCAAAATTAGGGTTGAAAGTGTCTTGGTCTGCAAATAGTAAATTGCAGCTACCCTACCTAGGGTTTGACCTAGGGGCCTTATCTTGACCAATTTGACCCCACCATAGTATCCCTAACCCTTTAGGGGTCCCCTTAGAGCACCAAGGGCCCATTGGGGTCAACCAAAGAGGCCAGATTGACCAAAGTCAACCCTAACCCCAAATTGGTCAAAGTAGCCTAATTAGAGTCAATTGACCTCCACCATGCCAAGTTGACCACACATCTAGGTCTAAAATATCATAAGAGACCTAGTAGACCTAAAAGCCCCATCATGGGACCCCCAGTGGTGCAAATTGACCTATATGCCCTTTTAAGTCAAAATGGATTTTTCTTCACTAAGTGCCCTAAATGACCACCACCATATTAAATTGACCCTACCCATAGTATTATAATATCATAGGGGACCCAGTGGATCAAAAAGCCCCATGACTGGGTCAACCCTAGAGCTCAATTTGACAAAAGTCAACTTAGCCTGTTTTGGTCAAATCAACTTATATTGGGTCAACTAAGCCCCATGTGACCAAATTGACCCCACCAGTAGTTTATAAATTTAATTTGGAGTCCAATGGACCCAAAAACCCCATCCTAGGGTCACCCAATTAATCAATTTGACCAAAAGTCAAACTTTGCCCAAATTAGGTCAAATCTCTTAAACCTAGCCCAATCTCTTTTGGGCTAGCTCAATTGAGTGGTCAACCAGCCTAGTAGGCTAACATTAAACATAAGAGAGAGGGAAAAATCGACCATGATGAGTAGGAGAGAGAAAAATTCAATTTTAGAGGAGAGATAAGGTAGTGTTCATGGCCATTAAGGTGATACACCCCTTGGAATTCCCATTGATGACTCCTTTCATCTCCCCTGATGAATGTGGAGGGAATTCCAGGAGTTTTCTGGAGGAATAGAAGGGTAGGGGGGCTGTTTGGGTGGCCGGCCATAGGAATACCAAAAGCCCATTAATGGCTTTTGGAGTTAGGGCCTCCACCATCCTTAATTGGCCCTCCCATTAGCTTCATAATGGAGAGAGGAGTTGAAACCCCCCTTCCCCGAGAGGATCGAGATGTCTGTGCATGGATTTTGATGGTGCCGAAATCTCCAAGGAGGTACAATAGTGGTCGATGGTCAGAGCACCCAAACCCCCCAAGCAGGTCTGTTTCCCCTCCCTAACCTCTATGGTGTAGATCTCAATCGCAGGCGGCTCGATTCGTAGCCAATTGGCCGTGAATCGAGCCAGCCAAGCCACCCGTAGATCAGGTTGGGCTTCCTCTTCCGGAACCCGATTCCGGCCACCTTTGGCCTATCAAACACCGCTCATCGCCGACCACCACCTCAACGGAGGTGGTGGTGGCGTTGATTGGCCGGGGCGGCGCTTCGGTGGCCGGGTAATCCCTCCACAAGTCAGCCCAGGTCAGGGCAATCGGGACCGTCGGTTCGTTGGAGAAGACGAGCTGATGCCGTCCGTTAATAACATTTAATGGTTTATTTTATATATTAATGAGTTTATTACTTAGATTAAATGCACTGATATGGGGTTTTAATTTTTAAAAATAGATAGAGGACTCTACAGAAAAAGTACCCAACATGAAAGTTGTAGGCCTTCACCCCTAGGATCATACAAAATTGGCTTCACCCAATTTGGAGTCCTGGTTTGACCTCAGCACCCATTTTAGTGCAAAGTTTGACTGAACTTTGAATGGATGCCCACACCAAACCACTAGTCGAAATGACTTGAAATTTTGACTAGGAGGGAGTCATGCCTAGGACTACAACATATCCAAAAATGGGAATTTTGGAGATCATTTTATTAAAGGTTTTGTAAAAATTTAATAATTAATGTGTAAATTATTTGGAGGGTCAAATGACCTCCAAACTCCACCAAATTTTGGTGGGGTGTTCTTAGGGTCATGATAAGACCTTGGTTAAAATATCAACCTATTTGATATGATTTGATCATGTAATTAATTGTCTCAAGTTTTGATCGTTAAGGAAATTATTAGGTTAACGAGGCTATGTTGGAATTTAGTGGTCAATCCACCTCCAATTGGAGTGGAATTTTGGCCACTGCCCTAACACCACCCAAATCACCTCTATGTGAGTTTTGGAAGTCATGGGGTGTTGGATTGCCCTAGGACATGGAGTTGGAGCCCCTTGGTGTGTATTTAGCCAAGTAGAGATCCATTGGCCAAGTGGGCCCATAGAGACTTGAGTCTTCTTGGGGAGGTCAGTGGGATCATTTTGAGGCCCTATGAGGAAATTGGTGAGCATTGGACTTGATTTGCCCAAAGGCCATAGGGTTGATCCCTATGGAGTGGAATTTGGGGTTATGAAGGACAAGGGGGTGTTTGCCCTTGGAGAGGAGTGTAATAGGCATCTCTGAGTTCTATGAGTGATATAACACCCTCCCAAGAAGTTTGGGTGGATTTGGAGAAGTGTGGGCCCAAACCCTAGGGTAAACCCTAAGGGGTGCATTTGGAGGCCAATGAAGGAAGAGGGGTCAAACCTTTATGGTTTGACCTAAAATTTTGGAGAGTTGGACATGGTGACCAGAGAAGCCTCCCCTGTGAAATTGAAGAGGTTTGGGGTTGTGTACCTTAGTGAATAAATCCTGTGGATATTTTAGTATGATTCACCTCTGTAAAACTTTGCATAAGGTTTGGAGTTCATATGAGGGTACCTCTTTTGGAAATAATTGAAAATTAATGGGTTTAGGAATTTTTAATAATTATAAACCTTGCTGGAAATTCCTAAAAATTCATATTTACTGATTACTAGGTACCCTTGATTTATGTAGAAATTTTAGTAGGCATTGGAAGTCAGAAAATTGCACTTGTAGTTCAAACCTTAGGAAGTTGTATTTTGGAAAATTTGTTTTAATTATTAATAATATTGGGAAAAATGTGATTCTCTGGAATTTTCCTTATAATATCATGATAGACCTCCAGTAAATAGATTGGGTCAGTTGTATGAATATTTAGAGTACATATAGTTGTGAGCTTCATATAATTAGTTTGGTCTGCGTATAGTAAAACTGTGAAATTTGAGAATCAAGTGGATCCTTAGGAGGGATGAGAGGTAAGTGGTTTACCTAGTTTAGTTGAGAAGGTATGATGGTCAACAAGAAGGATTATAGATGGTAAAGTGTGTTCTTGGTGAGGTGAGGGTAAAGTGGTGCTCGGGATTGACGAAGGATCGTCTTGGAAAGTCATAAGTCAACTAGGGTTAATTCAATTGTAATAAAAAGGAGGGTGTTCTTATGGGTAGATACCAACAACACTAAGTGTCTTGAGAAAGGGGACTTTTGGGTGTCATCCCATTTCGGTTCCTAGTACCGTAGCGAGCCCCTTACAGGGTAATCCACGGGAAGTCCAAGATTAACCACAAACTTTAGGAGTAAGTTATTATTCAAGATTAACTTAATAATAGACACACCCACACTTCGTGGTTACGACAGGTTAGTTGGGTTGGTGCTACGAGTTGTAGGCTCGGTGGTTATAAGAGTGGACTGGTTAGTCCGGTGAGCTTGTGACTCAGAGATGGTTGTTGATGGCAGGCAGGTTAGCCCGGGGAGCTTATGGCTCGGAGGTAGGTAGTAGAACATGTTGCATGTGCACTGAAGGTGGTGGGTCTTCGGTATTGGCGGTCGTTCACACCGACGTCAATACGTTGACTCGGCAAGTGTGGTATTTACACTTAGCCATGAAAGTCTGGTGGTCCAGCCAGTAAGAGTACGCAGATGCTCCGCGGGTTTTGCGTTGAGGCGTACGATAGGTCTAGGTTAGGTAGTGTGAATACCAACCTAGAGGTGGGCGAGGCCCGACCCACCGCTTCTATTTGCCACTATGGGAGTATCCTGGGAGTCTAGCTCGCTCCAAAAAGGGGGAACTAAAGGTCTATGCGCATAGAGTCGTAGTGAGTGAGTTGCACTTGTATGAACATAGCATAACTGCATACCTTGCCTGACATAGCATAAACATTGCATTTCAACCCCTACCCCTATCGTAAAAGCCGGTTTAGGGACTTCTTATACGGTAAGCCTTGCTAAACAACCCCTTGGTCTATAGGTTTGTATGGGCATTCCTATAAATCAATGGTTACTTTTCTATTACTATTGTCTTTACTTACTGCACTTTATTTATTCTTTACCTGCTCTTACTATGCCCCCTTACTGCTTCAGTTATATATATACACATGTGTAGTGTAGAAACATTTCCGGTATCACTGTCACCTGCTCTTTGTTATACCCCTTGCTGTCCTCCGCTTCATCCTCCCGCACGGTGCCTAGGAGCCATTGGGTGTGGGGTGGGGAACATAAGGCTTAGTCTTTTTGACTAACGGTCGGTGGACCATATCATTTTAGGAGATCGAGGAGACGCAGCAACACCAGAGCCAGTGCAGACGGAGGCGGACCAGTCTAGTACAGGAGCACAGGATTCAGGATCAGTGAGTGATTAGTAGTTAGCTTCCGCGAGTGATCTTGTAGTGAGGATATGATGTACAGGGCATGAGCCCTTTATTATTGTAACCCTTGTTATCTTTTATTCAGTTATATCTTGTGGACATTTATATTTTTCATGTTGATTCTGTGGACTTGTCTTCTTTAACACACTTTTCTTTGTGATCGATTTGGCCGGCAGGATCGGCGTTTTGTAGTGGCGACCTTCCCGAGTTAAGGTGTCACCGCAAAGCGGCGGTTCTGGGCCTAAGACCCGGTGTTTGGAAAGAAAATAAATGGGATCTTACAAGTGGTATCAGAGCAAACCTCGATCCGAAGAAAAAAAGTCCACAAACCCTGGGCCACCCCGCGCGAGCTTAGTTTGAGGACAAACTAGCAGCGGAAGCAGTGGTGTGCCCATATGGGAATCACATTGAAAAAAGTCCACTTTTAGCTGAATCATCTTAGTTAGTTTCCCTTACGAGTGTCAAGTTTTCTTTTGTAGCCTGCGGCGACCCTGCCCCCAGCAGGGAATTCCTCCGGCTACAAAGAAATGTTTAGATAGTCCTTTAGTCAATGAGTTAGACTCAACCCCACTAGGACACGTGACTTACCATGACAATTTATACCATGCCCTAGTCTAAAATAGATCATAGGTATAACTTTGGTGAAGGTACGAGGATACCCCAAAGAGGCTAGAGAAAGAGAGATTGACACATAAACAGAATGATAAGGGGACTCGTAGATCTCAACCCTCATACCGGTGACATGATTACATTGAGACAACCACCAAGACAAACACCAAGGGTCGGATAAGAATTGAAGTTCAGAAGGGACCCGTTTGGGATTAAGTGACATATTTACCCTGATAAGGTTGCGTAGATGGTACCTAGAAGAGTCTAAGGTGTGGAGTATACCAATGAGCCTCAAGATAGAACCCCAAGTCTAAGGTTGTGTGCCCTGAGAATTGTTTGCATACTTGGGACGAATATAACTTGGTAATATTGAAGATACTCAGCCCAAAATAGATAGTGGCTAATCTTTTGTCTATTGGGGCTTACCTTTTGTTTATTAGGCAAATTAATGACGGACTCGGATTTCCCTTAGACCTAAGTTAGAAAATTTTTGTGTTGTGAACAATAATGATTTTGAGGTTGATCACATTCGATGTCACATGGACAAAGATGAGATGGTGTAAAAGTAGGTCTGGAATGATGATCTGAGGTGTTACCAGGACAATGAAAGGACATCGTAGATAGAACAACAGCTTGACCTTAGTTGAATCATTGGAAATGTAAAGTCGCTAGGATTAATCACTCAGTGATGTCGATGTCCTAGTCTAGAGGTTGAGGACGGAAACTAGGCCATACAAGTTGTAGTTATATTTGAAAGTTCTGGTAGTTTGGGGCATTCAGAAGTGATTAACTCATGATTCGTTATAAATCACGCCCTATCATGGTAGAAGATTTTAACTACAATAATAGCTCTGATACCTTGGGAGCTATGATGATGAATAACCAGAGATCTTAGTCGACGACTTGTTGGATTTAGAATATAGTGTTTGATTTCACTATGGTAAGAATGATCTAAGTTTATCTTGCTTTGGACCATTTGAAAGTGATCAAGACTAGCACAAGTTGAAGTGAAAGAAATTTGGTGAAATAAACGAGATGATATTTCCTTGATGAAATGGACTTGTGAAAAACCTTAGGGTACCAAAATTTTGCCCTTATGAATCAAAGTCCATGTAGAAATGATTGGGAGTCATCTTACTGTTATGATTGGTTAGCATATACTCATAAAAGTTCACAAGTGCACCCCCATTAATATTTAAGGATGATTAGGACGCTAGATGTTTTGATTAGTTCCATCAATAGTAAGAACTGGAAAAGTTATAGAGTAGAGACGATTGATTATTCGAACGTACCTGAAAGAGTGGGAATTTGAATGTGAGAAGAAAACTTTAGAGGCATAAGAGTCTGCCCAGGTTAGAGTGGAAGTTTGAGGATAAATTGACCAAGGTAGCAAGGTCACCCCGATCAAGATAGATGATACGACGGTGCGAGTCTTGCGGCGCAAGAAGATTCCAAGGTTAAGACATGTGGTAAAATTGGGGTCAGGAGGAGCACAAGTTGGAGCCACTAGAACTGGTGTGGCAGTGATAGTCGGTGCTCTTCGAGCCAGGAATAGCTTCAATTCTTAGGGGATGTTACGTTCAGTCACTCTCGGTGAAAACCCCGCAAGCCTAACCTGAATTACGAGGATGAAATTATTATTTTTTGTTTATTGGGATTTGTAACATCCCCCAGACATCTAGACCCCCCAGGTGAATCTGTCATGACAAGGTCATGACAAGGCCTTGGTAGTGTAGAAATCCCTTTAACTTAGGCAAAATTAGGGTTGAAAGTGCCTTGGTCTGCAAATAGTAAATTGCAGCTACCCTACCTAGGGTTTGACCTAGGGGCCTTATCTTGACCCATTTGACCCCACCATAGTATCCCTAACACTTTAGGGGTCCCCTTAGAGCACCAAGGGCCCATTAGGGTCAACCAAAGAGGCCAGATTGACCAAAGTCAACCCTAACCCCCAAATTGGTCAGAGTAGCCTAATTAGAGTCAATTGATCTCCACCATGCCAAGTTGACCACACATCTAGGTCTAAAATATCATAAGAGACCTAGTAGACCTAAAAGCCCCATCATGGGACACCCAGTGGTGCAAATTGACCTATATGCCCTTTTAAGTCAAAATGGCAATTCTTCATTAAGTGCCCTAAATGACCACCACCATATTAAATTGACCCTACCCATAGTATTATAATATCATAGGGGACCCAGTGGATCAAAAAGCCCCATGACTGGGTCAACCCTAGAGCTCAATTTGACCAAAGTCAACTTAGCATGTTTTGGTCAAATCAACTTATATTGGGTCAACTAAGGCCCATGTGACCAAATTGACCCCACCAGTAGTTTCTAAATTTAATTTGGAGTCCAATGGACCCAAAAGCCCCATCCTAGGGTCAGCAAATTGGTCAATTTGACCAAAAGTCAAACTTGCCCAAATTAGGTCAAATCTCTTAAACCTAGCTAATCTCTTTTGGGCTAGCTCAATTGAGTGGTCAACCAGCCTAGTAGGCTAACATTAAACATAAGAGAGAGGGAAAAATCGACCATGATGAGTAGGAGAGAGAAAAATTCAATTTTAGAGGAGAGAGAAGGTGGTGTTCATGGCCATTAAGGTGATACACCCCTTGGAATTCCCATTGATGACTCCTTTCATCTCCCCTGATGAATGTGGAGGGAATTCCAGGAGTTTTCTGGAGGAATAGAAGGTTAGGGGGGCTGTTTGGGTGGCCGGCCATAGGAATACCAAAAGCCCATTAATGGCTTTTGGAGTTAGAGCCTCCACCATCCTTAATTAGCCCTCCCATTAGCTTCATAATGGAGAGAGGAGTTGAAACCCCCCTTCCCCGAGAGGATCGAGCTGTCTGTGCAAGGATTTTGATGGTGCCGAAATCTCCAAGGAGGAGCAATGGTGGTCGATGGTTGGAGCACCCAAACCCCCCAAGCAGGTCTGGTTCCCCTCCCTAACCTTTGTGGTGTAGATCTCAATCGCAGGCGGCTCGATTCGTGGCCAATTGGACGTGAATCGAGCCATCCAAGCCACCCGTAGATCGGGTTGGGCTTCCTCTTCCGGAACCCGATTCCGGCCACCTCCGGCCAATCAAACACCGCTCATCGCCGGCCACCACCTCAACGGAGGTGGTGGTGGCGTTGATTGGCCGGGGCGGCGCTCCGGTGCCCGGGTAATCCCTCCCCAAGTCAGCCTAGGTCAGGGCAATCGGGACCGTCGGTTCGTTGGAGAAGACGAGCTGATGCCGTCCGTTAATAACATTTAATGGTTTATTTTATATATTAATGAGTTTATTGCTTAGATTAAATGCACTAATATGGGGTTTTAATTTATAAAAATAGATAAAGGACTCAACGGAAAAAGTTCCCAACATAAAAGTTGTAGGCCTTGACCCCTAGGATCATACAAAATTGGCTTCACCCAATTTGGAGTCCTGGTTTGACCTCAGCACTCATTTTAGTGCAAAGTTTGACTGAACTTTGAATGGATGCCCACACCAAACCACTAGTCCAAATGCCTTGAAATTTGGACTAGGAGTGAGTCATGCCTAGAACTACAACATATCCAAAAATGGGAATTTTTGGAGATCATTTTCCTAAAGTTTTTGTAAAAATTTAATAATCAATGTGTAAATTATTTGGAGGGTCAAATAACCTCCAAACTCCACCAAATTTTGGTGGGGTGTTCTTAGGGTCATGATAAGACCTTTGTTAAAATATCAACCCATTTGAGGATGATTTGATCATGTAATTAATTGTCTCAAATTTTGATCGTTAAGGAAATTATTAGGTTAAAGAGGCTATGTTGGAATTTAGTGGTCAAACCACCTCCAATTGGAGTGGAATTTTGTCCAATGCCCTAACACCACCAAAATCACCTCTATATAAGTTTTGGGGTCATGGGGAGTTGGATTGCCCTAGGACATGGAGTTGGATCCCCTTGGTGTGCATTTAGCCAAGTAGAGATCCATTGGCCAAGTGGGCCCATAGAGACTTGAGTCTTCTTGGGGAGGTCAGTGGGATCATTTTGAGGCCCCATGGGGAAATTGGTGAGCATTGGACTTGATTTGCCCAAAGGCCATAGGGTTGATCCCTATGGAGTGGAATTTGGGGTTATGAAGGACATGGGGGTGTTTGCCCTTGGAGAGGAGTGTAATAGGCCTCTCTGAGTTCTATGAGTGATATAACACCCTCACAAGAAGTTTGGGTGGATTTGGAGAAGTGTGGGCCCAAACCCTAGGGTAAACCCTAAGGGGTGCATTTGGAGGCCAATGAAGGAAGAGGGGTCAAACCTTTATGGTTTGACCTAAAATTTTGGAGAGTTGGACATGGTGACCAGAGAAGCCTCCCCTGTGAAATTGAAGAGGTTTGGGGTTGTGTACCTTAGTGAATAAACCCTTGGGTAGATTTGTAAATATTTAGGTTTTGGGGATTTAGGAAAGATTAATACGTAGGGATTAATCAACTTCTGTCACCAACTTAGTTTGGATGTTAGTAATCCCTGGAGATTCTATTAGAACCATTGGAAGACCTTTGGAGGTCCAAATTATAATTATTCATATTGTTGGCAATTTTTGGGATGATTAATTTTAGGGTGTTAGTTTTCTTTAATTTCATGAAACTTTGCTGGAGGTCATTTCATACCATTATGAACCCACAGTAATTTTCTCATAATTTTTGGATTGATATTTTTGGTACTTCTATTTCAAATTGGAATTAATTGCAAATATGACCTTTGTGGAAATTACAAATGTAACCTCTATGGAATATGGTCAAATTTTCTAGGACTTGATATTTTAGTATGATTCACTTCTGTAAAAATTTGCATAAGGTTTGGAGTTCATATGAGGGTACCTCCTTTGGCAATAATTGAAAATTAATGGGCTTAGGAATTTTTAATAATTATAAACATTGCTGGAAATTCCTAAAAATTCATATTTACTGATTACTAGGTACCCTTGATTTATGTAGAAATTTTAGTAGGCATTGGAAGTCAGAAAAGTGCACTTGTAGTTCAAACCTTAGGAGGTTGTATTTTGGAAAAATTGTTTTAATTATTAATATTATTGGGAAAAATGTGATTCTCTGGAATTTGCCTTATAATATCATGATAGACCTCCAGTAAATAGCTTGGGTCAGTTGGATGAATATTTGGAGTACCTATAGTTGTGAGCTTCATATAATTAGTTTGGTCTGCGTATAGTAAAACTGTGAAATTTGAGAATCAAGTGGATCCTTAGGAGGGATGTGAGGTAAGTGGTTTACCTAGTTTAGTTGAGAAGGTATGATGGTCAACAAGAAGGATTATAGATGGTAAAGTGTGTGCTTGGTGAGTTGAGGGTAAAGTGGTGCTCGGGATTGACGAAGGATCGTCTTGGAAAGTCATAAGTCACCTAGGGTTAATTCAATTGTAATAACAAGGAGGGTGTTCTTATGGGTAGATACCAACAACACTAAGTGTCTTGAGAAAGGGAACTTTGGGGTGTCATCCCATTTTGGTTCCTAGTACCGTAGCGAGCCCCTAACAGGGTAATCCACGGGAAGACCAAGATTAACCACAAACTGTAGGAGTAAGTTGTTATTCAAGATTAACTTAATAATACACACATCCACACTCCGTGGTTACGACAGGTTAGTTGGGTTGGTGCTATGAGCTGTAGGCTCGGTGGTTGTAAGAGCGGACTGGTTAGTCCGGTGAGCTTGTGACTCAGAGATGGTTGTTGATGGCGGGCAGGTTAGCCCGGGGAGCTTATGGCTCGGAGGTAGGTAGTAGAACATGTTGTATGTGCACTGAAGGTGGTGGGTCTTCGGTATTGGCGGTCGTTCACACCGCCGTCAATACGTTGACTCGGCAAGTGTGGTATTTACACTTAGCCATGAAAGTCTGGTGGTCCAGCCAGTAAGAGTACGCAGATGCTCCGCAGTTTTTTGCGTTGAGGCATACGATAGGACTAGGTTAGGTAGTGTGAATACCAACCTAGAGGTGGGCGAGGCCCAACCCACCGCTTCCGTTTGCCACTACGGGAGTATCCTGGGAGTCTAGCTCGCTCCAAAAAGGGGGAACTAAAGGTCTATGCGCATAGAGTCGTAGTGAGTGAGTTGCACTTGTATGAACATAGCATAACTGCATACCTTGCCTGTCATAGCATAAACATTGCATTTCAACCCCTACCCCTATCGTATAAGTCGGTTATGGGACTTCTTATACGATAGGACTTGCTAAACGACCCCTTGGTCTATAGGTTTGTATGGGCATTCCTATAAATCAATGGTTACTTTTCTATTACTATTGTCTTTACTTACTGCACTTTATTTATTCTTTACCTGCTCTTACTATGCCCCTTTACTGCTTCAGTTATATATATACACAAGTATAGTGTAGAAACATTTCTGGTATCACTATCACCTGCTCTTTGTTATACCCCTTGCTGTCCTCCGCTTCATCCTCCCCCACGGTGCCTAGGAGCCATTGGGGGTGGGGTGGGGAACATAAGGCTTAGTCTTTTTGACTAACGGTCGGTGGACCATATCATTTTAGGAGATCAAGGAGACGCAGCAACACCAGAGGCCGGTGCAGACGGAGGCGGACCAGTCTAGTACAGGAGCACAGGATTCAGGATCAGTGAGTGATTAGTAGTTAGCTTCCGCGAGTGATCTTGTAGTGAGGATATGATGTACAAGGCATGAGCCCTTTATTATTGTATCCCTTGTTATCTTTTATTCAGTTATATCTTGTGGACATTTATATTTTTCATGTTGATTCTGTGGACTTGTCTTCTTTAACACACTTTTCTTTGTGATCGATTTGGCCGGCAGGATTTGCGTTTTGTAGTGGCGACCTTCCCGAGTGAAGGTGTCACCGCAAAGCGGCGGTTCTGGGCCTAAGACCCGGTGTTTGGAAAGAAAAAAAATGGGGTCTTACATATAGTGTGTGGGTATTATAGTTAAATAACCCCATGAACAAGATGCTGATTGGTGAAGATTTTCTGAACAGAGAGCTAATGCCCGGAGTTAGTAGTTAATGCCTAGCGTTAACTTATCGTCTAGTGGGGATGTGGTCGAGAAGGTAATAATGTAAAGAAGAAATATCGCCGAGAAGCCAGAGACAATGCCAACATTGGAGTTAACACAAGTATTGAGTCTATGATCTGCCACGATCTTGATGGTTGCACTAACTCAGCCATGACTGTACACAATCACTAACACTGGCTTTAACTCTTAATGCCCGGCATTAGCTCCCATGCCTATTTAAAAAGCTGATTCCATTGCACAAGGACAGAACTTTCAAGCCTTCATTCCAATCTTCTGAGAGAGCATTTCATCCCCGAATTTAGAGAGCACTCCCAATACCACCATTGAGGAACAAGAGTAAGAGAAATTTCCAACGGTCAAATTTGAAGAAGGACGCTCGCTTCAACTCTGATGATGGTCTTAGCGTGTCTTCAACATCTCCTTCAACGCTCTTCAATTTAGGGAGTCTTTTATTCTAAATTTCCTTTTATCTATTCATTATTTTCTTGTAACGGTATTGAAATTGCTGCCTTGCGTGTGGTGACTGGGCCGAGTTCGGTTAAGGGGGTAATTTGCCGACTTGTGCATGACGACTAGGTTAAGGGTAGATCTAGGGGGTGGCTAGAGGACTTATCTGGGAAAATATAGGCTATAGCAAACTGTACCTTGGGAAAAGGACCGGTGTAGGAACAAAAAGTGATTTTTACAATTGTCGCCTTTAATTTCAAGCATTATTGAAATTTTATCATTGTAATTCTATTTGAAATATAATATTCATTTTCATTATCTCTGATTTTCTGGAATTATATTTCATTTAAATTTTTAAAAGCAAAATCACTTTGCCATAATTCTATGAAGCATATTTTTCTGGAGATCTAACACCCAACGTTAACTCTTAACGCAGGCGTTAGCAACAGAATCAAAAAGTTTCATTTTTCTGAAACTCCCTCTGTTTTACTCAAAAAATTGTAAAACCCTTATTCACCCCCCTCTAAGGGCGCCATAAGATCCAACAAAATAGACTGCAGAGTAGACAATCTTAGAGCTTCGTGCCTGCGACGCTTTCATTGATGAGTTCAGGGATGTTACGTTCGTTGATCTCTTATCGGACGCTGCAAGAGTTATAGATGAGTAGCCGATCACTACAAGTGAGATCGCTGCTGAAGAAGAAGTAGAAGATGTAGATATTGAGAAAGATGCTGATGAAGCGAGCGGAAGCCAATACATTGAAGGTAATGATATAAGCTCTGCTGCGGGCTCAAGTTCTGGCTCTAAAATTTCTCCCAGAAATTCAGAAGAATCGTTAGAAGAGACCAGTTCTTCATCAGGCGAGCGGTCTCCGAAGAGATCGAAGAGCAAATAGATTTTCCTTTGTAACTGTTTATTTTACTTATTTGATCACCGGTATTGAGACCGACCGAACAATGTAACCAAACCGTGAAATATAAATAGAAATTTGACATACCTTTCTCTTTTGTGGATGAATGCTTATATTTTTTACCTGTGTTTATGTTGATTACTTTCATTATGCGAGCAGACTTATTTTCATCATTTGTGGTCTCATTATATAACCTTTCATCTCATCGATAATTTTCATCTCAACGATAATCTTCATCTCATTGGTAATCTTCATCTCAGCGCTCTAAAGTTTGCGAGATAGAAATAGCATTCGATCTCAATGCTTTAGGTTTTATTGAGTTCGAATAATAATCATATAAGGGAGTGTTGCACCAGTTGGAGAATTTTATAATCAATAATAGCGGCCTCATACTTGTTTAACCATCTGAAGCAAGATGAGTATTTGTGTGAGTTTCATCATAACACAACTATATGAGATCGCTTATCATATTGCGATCTCGAGATTTCAAGATCTGCAGAGATAAAAGATTACAATCCACAAATGTTGGTTCCCGAATAACCTCTAGCAAGAATAAAAGATGCAATTTCAATAATTTAGATCGCTCCTTCCTTTGAAATCAGGAAAAACATGACCTTTTCTCGGTAGATAACCAGCTATCTCATAGATTCCAGGTCGCCATTCGAGGGTATTTGTAAGGTAGCTCTACGGTCATCATTTTTCCAGTCCGATTGATTTGAGAGCAAATATTAGAAAAGTTGTATATAATCTGCTTTCTCAAGATAATACTTAGTTGGACTCAGAAGAACCCTGGCGGCGACCTCAGATTTTCTAGACTGCCCTTCCACAGGTTGGAGCCATAAACATACAGATATTTCAGATCACTTAAGATTTTTACAAAGCTCTGAAGAATTTTGGCGGCGGTCTCAATTGTTATAGACCCCCCCCCCCCCCCCCCCCCCCCCCCCCCCCCCCCCCCCCCCCATTTCCAAAATAGTCCACTTAAAGACCGGTGGTCTCCACAAATATCAGACCGCCTATTCAAAAATAAAAAACTTGGGAGGTGCAGAATCTGTAATGATCAAAAGGGCAAGTGCGACCCTGCTTGAAAGCTATGCCAGCTTTGCTTTCCTCAAGGGATCATCATAATTATAACACTTCTCGGAAAGAGAGAGCGAGAGAGAGAGAGAGGTAACCAACTCTAAATGATCAAAAGGGCAGGTTTGGTTACGGCATTAAGGCTATACCGGCATTGCTTTCCTCGAGAGATCATTAAGGTTGTAACACCATAAACAGAGGGGGAGAGAAGAGAGGCAAAAAACTCTAAATGATCAAAAGGGCAGGTCTGGTTATGCTGCGGAGGCTATACCGACATTGCTTTCCTCAAGAGATCATCAAGGTTGTAACACAACTCTAGATCCTGATGAATTTCACCCGGAAGCTCCATCCACATAGAATGTCCATGCCAGAGATTTTCCAACCTCTTTTTCTGAGCTAACTTCCTTTGCGTCGATCATGAAATCTGCTAATACTTGAGCTTTGATCGCCATTCTAGGAAAATAGGAGATATCGAACACGATGAGCTCTATTGCCCACTTTGCCAATCCACCCGAATGTTCTGGTTTTTCTAACATGCTCTTCAATGGAAGATCAGTGACAACCTGAATAGAGTGAGCTTGGAAATTAGGTCTTAGCTTTCACGCTGAGATCACGAGCATCAAAGCCAACTTTTCAAGGATCGGGTATGTTAATATTTTTGAGGTCCAGAGTGAAGTAATAATGCGGAACACTTCAACACAATCTACAAGCGTGACAATCAATGATAATGGGAAGACAGAATAGTGCTCTTGATATTCACAATCTCTTTACAGCTCGAGACATACATGGCGAGACATGATTCATAGGAATATAAAAGAGAGAAGCACAAGACAAAAAACAAGCCGCCAGCGAACCGCCAAAGCAGTGATCTCCAAACCGCTCGAATAGGCAAGCCGCACGACTATCCCTGAGATGGCACAAATAGAGCACAACCCGCTGCTATCATCCCGCAATCACAGACCGCACATCCTGTTGTTTTATTCAACTGCTGAAAACAACTGCAGTGAGCACTTCTAGATCGCCAAGACCGCACAGTCTCAAGATCACAGAAGAACCAATGAACACTTGATGAAGAACTGCTTCCTGCTGCGAGACCGCAACTCAAGATTGCCCAACCACTTAAGGCCGCCTGATCAACTGAGTCCACTGCACAGTCCAAGAACTCCTAAACACAGTCCGCACAGACAGACATCTGCCAATCTGGTTTATTCAAAGCTGGAAAGAAGGGAGAATGCTGACGGTGACTGCTAGCAGCTAACCTGCGAACAGAACAAACCGATCAGACAACTCAAACCGCGCAACCTCAAATAGAGACTGGCACAATCAAGCCAACTTTTGTTCTTACAGTTCTTGCATATCAATGGCTACCCCGGCGTCCCTATTTATAGGCAAACAAACGAATGTCGTCACCGCTCCAAGGGATACAGTAACCTTCCTTATTGAAGCACGCAGACTCCAGGGCCAAACTGCGCGGTCTCTTCAAGGCGTTATTAAACTTAAGCAAAACTGTCTAAGACAGCTTGCCAAGAACAAACCGACAGCCCGCCCGGTCTCTTATAAGAACAGACATATGAGGATCTGACCGATCAGGAGCAGAATGCCAGAAATGAGCTCATACAACCTACCCGGAATCTTATAAGAATGAAGCCAGATGAACATCCTGACATACCAACCTATCCGCCAAAACGAACTCATGCAGACCGCAGTACTAGACTACAGAAGCAACCTCTAGTACAAGACCGCCCAGTCTAAACCAGAATAGGATACTTGGGCAGGCAAGCAAATACAGGTTGCCAACACTAGAGACACATGACCACACCAGCTAGGTCGCCACACCGAGCTCGCGGATTCCAGTAGTAAACCGCAACAAAGGTCGCCCGGTCTCTGCGGTTTCCAAGAACAGACTGCCTGGACAGTCCACTTCCACTTCAAAAAATTAACACTCCTCCTTGAAGTGGGAAGTGGAAGTCAGCCCAAGTAGACTCCTCAACTGTGTGAACGGTTCCTTCGACAACGGCTTTGTAAATATTTCTGCGACATTATCCTTGCTCTGCACATGCTCAACCATAAGAGATCCCTCCAACACCTTCTCCCGAATGAAATGATGTTGAATCTCTATGTGCTTAGTTCGCGCATGACAAACTGGATTATTCACCAGTTTGAGGGCACTCTCATTGTCACCCCAAAGAAGAGTAGGACCATGCACCTCCCTATGAATGTCCTCCACAAGCCTCCTATGCCAGATGGCTTCCTAAGATGCCAAATATGAAGCTTTGTATTCCGCTTCTGTGGTAGAGACAGACACAGAATCCCTCTTCTTGTTGCACCATGATATAGCTGTAGAGCCTATCATAATGATGTATCCAGAAGTCAATCTCCGATCATCTGAATCTCCTCTATAATCAGCATCCATGTATCCATGCAAGCAAAAGCCTGAGTCCTTCCCAGAGAAGAGACCCAAATAAGATGTGGTCTTGATATACTTCAAAATGCTTCTCGCTGCCATCAGATGAGGTTTTCGTGGCTCTGCCATATATCGACTCACCCAGCCAACCGCATAAGCAATATCTATCCTCGTGATCATCAAGTATATCGGACTTCCGACCAAAGCCTGGAACACCAAAGGATCAGAAAGAACCTTCCCCTCATCATGTCGAAGATGAATACCAACCTCTAGTGGAGTAGAGCTGCTCTTCCCACCTTCCATGCCAAATCGCTTCACAATTCATTCTGCATACCCTTTCTAGGAAACAAGCATTCTGCCATATTTGCTCTCCACTTTGAGTCCAAGGAAATGGTGGAGCTCACCCAAGTCCTTCATCTCAAATCTGATAGCTAGCTCAGCACGAAGCCTAGCTACCTCCACTTCAGAATTCTCCGTGATGATCATATCATCAACGTATAGCAGCACCAAGACCTGAAGTTCCCCCGTCTTCTTTACGAATAAGCTCGAATCAGAATCATAGGCAAAATATCCGCAGAACTGGAGGTATTCTGCAATCTTGCCATACGACGCCCGAGGCGCCTACTTCAAGCCCTAAAGAGCCTTCTTGAGCTTACACACATATCTTGGGTGATCTTCGGAAACATAACCAGGTGGCTGGTCCATGAAGATATCCTTGTCAATCTCGCCATACAAGAAAGCATTATTTACGTCGAGTTGCCAAATCTTCCATCCATGGCAAGCTGCCAATGCGATCACCACCCGAACCGAAGTCATTTTGGCAACAGGGATAAAAGTTTCTTCATAATCTTCCCCATACTTCTAAGAGAAACCTCGAGCTACAAGGTGAACCTTGTACCACTCAATGCTACCATCAGCCTTCTTCTTTAGCTTGAAAACCCACTTGCAAGTCACTAGAGTAACCCCCTCAACCTTAGGCACCAAGTCCCAAGTTTCATTCTTCCTGAGGGCATCCATCTCTTCATCCATGGCCCCTTCCCACTCCTTGACTCCAATGACATTTTCAATGCAAGATGGCTCTCTCTCATCCAGGGGACCTGCGAAGAAACATGAGACAAAGCTCACCAGATTTCCCCCTATATACCGATCTAGTGGAATAATTGTCCTCTCGGACCTTCTCAGATCTTTACTCTGATCCACCTCTTCCACTGCAACTATGGACTAGATCTTCTACTGGTCACACTTGGAGCATCGATCCCCTGCTTCTAGGACCTGAAGCACTTGGCCCAGAGCTAGAAGCAACTGGAGCACCTAGAGACACAGGAAACTCCACCAGAACTTCCCTTGCAGCATCTTCTGGTACACCATCTACCCTGCTTCCTTATAACTTAATAGAGGAGCTACCTTGGAATGATGCCAGCTCGTCAAATACCACATCCCTTGAGACAATATCTCTTCGTGTCTCTGGATCCATACATCTTCAATCCTGCTTCCGGTCATCATAACCGACGAAGACCAGCTTCCTTGCTTTTGCATCTAGCTTCATTATGAGGGAATCAGGAACATGCACATAGCAGGTAGATCCGAACACTCTAAGGTGTTCCACCGTGGGCTTTATCTTTAACATCAACTCATGCGGGGTCTTCATGTTGATGGGACTAAGAGGCATCCGATTGATGACATAGGTTGCACAAGAAATTCCCTCTACCCAGAAGGACTTTGGAATAATCTTGGCATGAAGCCAACACTTGCAGGTCTCCGTCTGATGACGGATCTTCCACTCTACAACACCATTCTGTTGTGGTGTGTGAGCATAAGAAAGCACTCTCTGGATGCCATGTTTTTTGTAGAAGTTGAAGAACGCATTGGAAGTAAACTCCCATCCATTGTCGGTTCTAAACTTCTTGATCTGTAGATTAAGACGACCCTCCGCGAGCTCCTTGAAATCCACAAACTTCCTGAACGCTTCCGACTTCTCCTTCAGAAAATATACCCAAGTATATCTAGTGAAATCATCAATCAAAACCAGCATATACTTGCTACCTCCAAGACTGACAGTTGCAGTAGGTCCAAACAGATCACCATGGATACACTCCAATGGTGATTTACATCTACTTTGTGATTTGTCAAATGGAAGACATTGAGCCTTACCATATTGGCAACCTGCACAAATGCGATCATCACCGAAGGATGACAAACTAGGCAAACCTCTTACAAGGCCTCTCCCTGCCATAGATTTCAACTTGTCCATCCCAACATGTCTGAGTCTTTCATGACAGATAGCAGTGCTATCATTAGTCCTCGTCTTATCAATGTTGAAAATGTTTAAGTGGAAGTTGGCAATCTCGGGGGGAGGTCGCGCGGTCTAGCAAACCGCGCGGTCTTGCGGTCTCCTTCTGCGGTCTGACCTGTTCGGTCTAGAAGCGGTCTCTTCAGCGTCACCGTCGTTCCTTCTGTCCAAGGTGCCGAGGTGAGGTCACGCGGTCTGGTTGTATGACCGCGTGGTGAGCAGTCTTCTGTAAGGTGAGATCGCGCGGTCTGGTTCGTGAGACCGCATGGCGGGCTGTTCTGAACTGTGCAGGTTAAGCGATTGATCACACAGGGTTGTGTTCTGGAACAGGCAATCCGGTCTGGTGGATGTCCGGGCTCTTGGTGGTGCGCGCAGACTAAGGTATTCTAAGTCGCGCGGTCTCTGGTTTGTGTTCGCATAGCCGGTCCTTCGACGACCTGCTAGTATATGCGGTCACTGGTGTTTGGTCGAATTGGCGGGTTGTTGCCCTAGTCGGCCTGGTGTGTTCGCGGTCTCTGGAGGAGGTCGTGTGGCGAACACAGGTACTGAGCATCATGACCGGGCGAGTTGTCATGATCACACAGCTTTCTGTTGAAGTCGGCGAGCTCATGACGCAGAGCGATCTGCTGACCGTGCGGGTTGACCGGTCTTGGTCACCCTGTCAGAGGGTGGTGACTCTATCTCATAGGGTGGTGACTGGATCAGGTCGCACCCCTATAAATAGGAGTCACTGTAGCAGCAAAATAATCGCACCAAGTGTAAGCTGAGCTCGCGTCTATTTCTTGCGGTCTCATTCTTGTGATTGGCCGATTAGCTGATTGAACTTTCCTTGTGCAGCTTGTGCGGATTGTGCGGGCAGTAGCGATCACCTCTTCTTCTCAGGTGTTTGGGCGGTCTCGCGGCTTGTAGTGCAGGTTGTTGGAGTTCGGGAGAATCAGTGGAGGTCGCAGAGTTCTCAGTTGGTGTTGTTCAAGCGGCAGGCAGTTCGGGCGGTCTCGTGTTCTACTCGTGCGGACTCGCAGGTCGCGCGGTTTGGCGGTCTCAGGTTTCTGACTGCCAGTTATCTTTCTCAGCTTCTATTTTTTCTCCTGTTTTTTGTGTACTGGCGAAATCATGTCTCGCCATGTATACCTCGCTCTGTAATGAAGATTTCTGCAAGTATCAATAAAGATTGAAGTTTTTCATGTGCTTCTGGTTGTTGGCTATAGCTTTGAGTTGTTCTATTCCTGCTCACTCCTAGATCTACGGAAAATTTCACATGGTATCCGAGCCAGGTTGGAGTGGATAGAGCAGTGAATAACTCAAAGTTTCCATCGCCTTTTTGAAGAAGGAACCAGTGGTAGAGCCATGGAAGCAAGAGGTCTTGGAATTGAGATGCTCAACTCGACTAACTTCAAGAAGTGGAAGTCATGTATACAGAGTTATCTTCTGGGCGAGGACCTCTGGGAGGTGGTCGGAGGAGATAGTACAGAGGAGGTTGTCCCAGTTGGGGACAATGGTCATGAGGTGAGGAACTGGAGAAGGACTAATGCGAAATCAGAGTTCACTCTGAAGAGGGCAATATCATCTCACCTATTCGATCACATCTTGGGGTGTGGATCAGCTGCGGAGATCTAGAGAGCCCTGGATGGGCTGTTTAACATGAAGAATGTAGCGAGGCTATAGTTTCTGGAAAATGAGCTGGCTAGGTCGGCTCAGGGTGATCTTTCTATTTCTACATTCTTTTTGAAGATGAAGATTCTGTGCGCTGAGATTTCAGCACTGGATCCTGATGAGCCAATTTCTGAGGCGAAGCTGAAGAGGCACATCATCCGTGGCTTGCGGAAGAAGTATGTGGCCTTTGTGACGTCGTTGCAGGGTTGGGCATATCAACCGTCTCTGTTGGAGCTGGAGAATCTGCTTGCATCGCAGCAGAGTATGGCAAGGCAGATGGCAGGGGTGTCAGTGTCTGGGGGAGATGGCGAGGTTCTCTTCATAGGGAAGAAGAAGAAATGGGATAAGAAGAAGAAGACCGTTGGAGGCTATGGGCCTTCAACTTCTGGATAGCAGGAGAGGGGCTATGCTCCTAAGGCTGAAGGGAAGAAGAAGGGAGAAGGACCCAAATGCTTCAGGTGCGGGAAGCTTGGTCACATCAGGAAGGATTGCCGGGTAAATCTTCAGTCGGGGCATGCTGCTGCAGGGAAGGAGGAAGCTGAGGCCAAACAGAATGATGGAGGATGGGGAGGATCCTTCTCGGCTTCTGTTGGAGCTGCGGCTCCTATCAACTATCAGGAGGACTGGATCGTGGACTCGGGGTGTGGTCATCACCTCACCGGGGATGAGTCGATGCTTACATCAGCGCTGCCTTACTCAGGTAACGATACCATCATAACTTCTGATAATACTATGCATAGTGTCGAGAAGGTGGGGGTTGTTTCCTTGGGCAGTGATAAAGGGCCACTAACCTTGAAGAGTGTCTATCATGTGCCCAGAATGAGGAAAACCCTCTTCTCCATGACCAACGCTGTTGACGCTGGGTATCACGTTCTATTCGGCCCAACAGAGGTGAAGTTTCTAAGAAATGTTGAGGCGGTGAAGGCCGAGGTTGTTCATGTCGGGAGAAGAGCAAAAGACTTGTTCATTTTATCGACAAGTTCTTATGTCGACAAGATGAGGACGAATGATAGTTCCGTCATATGGCACGAGAGGTTGGGGCATGTAGGTATGGATAAGCTAAAGGCTATGGCGGTGAAAGGTCTAGTCAGGGGACTGCCTAGTCTATCTTCCTACGGTGACGGTTATGTTTGCACGGGATGTCAGTTCGGCAAGTCTCACCATCTGCCGTTTGATAAGTCATAGACAAGGAGTAGTGTGCCATTGGAGTGCATCCACAATGACTTGATGGGACCAACTGCTACCCCAAGCCTCGAAAGCAGCAGGTATATGCTGGTGTTGATCGACGATTACACCAGATATGTCTGGGTTTATTTCTTGAAGGAGAAGGCGGAGGCGTTTGCCAAGTTTGTGGAGTTCAAGGAGCTTGTGGATGGTCGGCTAGGCCTGCGGGTTATGAAGCTGAGAACTGACAACGGGGGGGAGGGGGGGGGGGGGGAGTTCACCTCTGGTGAGTTCTCTAATTTTTGCAGGAAGGCGGTCATCTGCAGGGAGCTTACTTGTGCACATACTCCACAACAAAATGGAGTTGCAGAGTGGAAGATCCATCATTTGATGGAGACCTGCAAGTGTTGGCTGCATGCCAAGAGTATCCCAAGGTCCTTCTGGGCGGAGGGAATGTCTTGTGCTGCCTACATCATCAACAGTGTTGGAGATGGAACGTTCACCTAGAGGGGGGGGGGATATTAGGTGATCATGGTGCTTTTGGATCTATTAGTGTGAGTAATCAATATTCAAGCAATGTACAGAGTTAACACACAAATAAGTCACACCAGACGACACAAGATCTATAGAGGTTCCTCAAGACGGGGTGTATTGAGTAGTCCTCTTTCCCTCTATGCCTACCCAGTAGTGTGCTAGGCTCGCCAAACTCCGCCAAAAGCTTCAGGCCCTCAAGCCTTACAACACGGACCCGCAAGTCCAAACAGCCTAAGCCCTCAAGCCCTTACTGCCCCCGAACCCGCAAGCTCGACACACAGGCCCTCAAGCCCAACACAACACAGACCCGCAAGTCCTGTGTCTACAGCCTAGGCCCGCAAGCCCCTACTGCACCCGAGCCCTCAAGCTCGACAAATTGCACCCGCAAGTGCACTGCCCTGGCCCTTAAGCTAGACAAATTTGGCCCGCCAGCCTTACAGGAAAATACAATAATAAAATGTTTCTTCTGCCGGATGAAGATCGGCACCTTTAGCCTGTTGAAGATCAACTCCTTAAGATTAAAGAAGATTGTTCTGAATCAGATCTTGAGCGCACGGTTCTTCTTCAAATCTTTCCTTAGCCAGATGAGGATTGGCTTCTTAGCAGCCGATGAAGATGACGACTCCTTCTTTTTCTCTTTCTTTCTTGCGGCGCTTGTGTTTTTCAATTCGCTCTGTGCGCAAGTTCTTTTTTTTATTATTTTTTAGGGCAACCTCATGTATCCTTTTTATAAGACTGTGATGTCTCCCAACGGTCTTCTAAAAAGTTTCTTTATGTGTCAGACCTCCATTCCTTTTTAGCACGCGCTGATATCTTTATTTCTTTTGGAGTATGCGCTAATACCTCGATTCATTAAGTCCACGCGCTGATTGGACAATCAGGCGATGGCATTAATTGCTGACATCACGTCCGCAAGATTTGAATTCTGTCTTCAGGATATTTGCATCATTACATTGGAAAACTAACTCTGACTTTGTCGTCACGATCTTCCTTCTGCCTCATGTCATCGGAATCATATGTTCTCTCGACGATACAGGATATCCTGGCGATTCTGAATATACGACGATCTTCTTTTTCTGACAGTGTCGTCGTGATCTTTCTTCTTGCATCATGTCGTCGTAATCATATGTTCTCTCGATGACATGTGTTCCACACGACAATGTCCTGTGCCTTCTCTGCAATTGATGAACTTGCCATCCTGCGTTTGACGGTCACCATTTCTTCGTTCGACGATCTCACCACGTCTCAGTGTTCGATGATCGGCATTCTTCATTCGACGATCTCGCTATGTCTCAGCGTTCGACGAATACCTTGCTTCTCAGCGGCTGCTTCTCTATTTGTCATTACGACGATAAGCATTCTTTGTCGACGACATCACTTGTTCTTCTCGACGACATTTCATTAACTTCCTGAGATTATAGGCTTGAGAAGTAATCAGATACAAGGTGAAGTCATCTTGACTTGGTAACTTCTTCCAATCAGGAATCATGTGGGCAGGATTCCCAACAATCTCCCCATATTTGAAGAAGTCAGAATTCCAATTCAAGATGACTTACACTAGACAATAAATATTATAATCTCAACTTATAATCCACTTCAAGATTGTACTTATCTTTGCTGAACTCCCTGAGTGCATCAAGCCAGTAGCTCCCCCTTGATTTGATGCCTCTTCTTTGCTCCCCCTACCTTTAGGGTCTTCTTGAGCACCATTTCTCCCCCTTTCTGACTTCTTGCCTTCTGCTGTTCTAACCAAGGAGTAACACAAGCTCCCCCTTGCTTAGGCATGATTCTTCAAGGTCCTGTAAGATTTTCTGACCACTCATCCAGAAAGGCATTAGTAGATGATAAAGTTGAGGGTCACACTAAGTTTAACATTCCCAATTGGAATTTGAAGAAGTTAAACTTAGCTTCATCTAGGGGCTTTGTAAATATATCAACCACTTGTTTTTCTGTTGGGACAAATTCAAGGGTGATATCTTCATTTTCCACATGCTCCCTGATGAAGTGATACCTGATCTCAATATGCTTAGTCCTGCTGTGAGATACAGGGTTCTTAGCAATTGAGATAACACTGGAAGAGTCACAAAACAAGGGTGTTTTGGTCATCTTTAGATTGTAGTCTTCAAGTTGATGTTGAATCCATAGCAGTTGAGCACAGCAGCTTCCAACAGAGATGTACTCTGATTCTGCTGTTGAGATTGCCACACTAGTTTGCTTCTTACTACTCCAGGAAATCAGTCTTCCACTAAGGAATTGGCATGTCCTTGAGGTACTTTTCTATCTTCCTTGCACCCTGCATAATCTGCATCTGAATAACCAGTTAGTTCACACTCATTGTTCCTAGGGTAGCATAGGCCAAGATTTGATGTACCCTTTAGGTATCTTAAGATTCTCTTGACCGAGACATAGTGAGATTCCTTAAGATTTACCTGATATCTAGCACAGACACATGTAGCAAACATTATGTCTGGCCTACTTGCAGTTAGATAGAGTAAGGATCCAATCATGCATCTGTACTTGGTTTCATCAAAGGATATGCCCTTCTCATCCTTGTCCAGAGACACATTGGTTCCCATTGGAGTTTTCATTGAAGAAGCACTCTCCAATCCAAATTTCTTGACTAGCTCCCTAGTGAATTTGGTCTGAGAGATGAAGATCCCATCTTCAGATTGTTTCACTTGGAGACCTAGGAAGTATTTGAGCTCACCCATGCTGCTCATCTCAAACTTTCCCTGCATCAAGTTGGCAAACTTTTTGCAGAGATTGTTATCTATAGAGCCAAAGATGATGTCATCTACATAGATCTGCACTAGCAAGATCTTGCCCTTCACTTCCCTTAGGAACAATGTCTTATCAATCTTTCCCCTTGAGAACTTGTTCTCAATTAAAAAGCTTGACAGAGTCTCATACCAGGCCCTAGGTGCCTGCTTTAAGCCATAAAGATCTTTTCTAAGAGAGTAATCATAATCAGGATAAGTAGAGTCGACAAAACCTGAAGGCTGCTCTACATATACTTCCTCTTTTAGGTCACCATTTAGGAAGGCTGACTTCACATCCATTTGGTAGACCTTGAAACCTTTGTATGCTGCATAGACGAGGAACAGTCTTCTAGCTTCCAGTCTGGCTACTGGAGCGAATGTCTGATCAAAATCTATTCCCTCCTCTTGTCTGTAGCCTTTGGCCACTAGTCTTGCTTTATTCTTGGTGATGATTCCATTTTCATCCAGTTTGTTTCTGTAGACCCATTTGGTTCCTATGATGTTGTGCCCTTGGGGTCTTGGAACCAATTTCCATACTTTGCATCTTTTAAATTGGTTCAGTTCCTCCTGCATTGCAGTGATCCAAAATGGATCCTGATTTGCTTCCTCAAATTTCTTGGGTTCAATTTGAGAGAGAAAACTCAGGCACAATGCTTGATTTGCAGCTCTACTCCTTGTCAGCACCCCTTGGTTGACATTTCCTATTATCTGCTCTTGGGGATGATCTCTTACTTGTCTTAAGGCAGTTGGAAGTGTTCTGGGTATTTCTGCAGGAGCTACTTCTGCAGGCTGCAATTCTTCTGCCGTTTCTGTATCTCCTGCAGGTTCTACCTCTATTTCAACCATCGCTAGCTGATTCTTGTTGTTGAATGAGGTGTCAGCATTGTCTTCAATGGATAGCTTCTCTAATCTTTCCATTGTTCCTGCATTCACTGGAGAACTAGACCAGCCCCTATGGATAAGGCTAGTCTCATCAAATACAACATGAATAGATTCTTCCACTGTTTGGGTATTGAGGTTGTATACTCTGTATGCCCGGTTGTAGGAGCTGTATCCAACAAAAATACCTTCACAGCTTTTCTCAGTAAACTTAGTTAGTTTGGATTTCCCATTATTAAGGACATAGCATTTGCTACCAAAGATCCTAAAGTAGGATAGAGTTGGTTTTCTGCCCTTCATTAGCTCATAGGGAGTTTTCCTGTGGTTTTTGATGATAGTGGCTCTGTTTATCACATGACAAGCAGTGTTGACAGCCTTTGCCCAGAAGTATTCTGGTAATGAGGAGTCACTTAGCATTGTCATGCTAGCCTCTATCAAGGTTCTGTTCTTCCTTTCAGCAACTCCATTCTGTTGAGGAGTTCTGGGGGAGGAGAATTCTTGGGAGATACCTAGGTCTTGGCAGAATTCTGTCATGTCCCCTGACTGAAATTCTGTTCCATGGTCACTTCTGAATTTGACCACAGTATAGCTCATCTCATTCTGGATCTGCCTGACAAAATTCTTCAAGATATCGAGGGTATCTGATTTCTTTTTGAGGAAGAATGCCCAAGTGAACCTTGAGTAGTCATCAATAACTACAAGGGTGTACGACTTCCCTCCTAAGCTATGAACTGACATGGGACCAAATAAATCCATGTGTAGTAAAAATAAACACCTTGTGGACTCTTTGTTAGAGATGCCTTTAAAGCTAGTCCTAGTCTGCTTTCCTAATTGGCAGGCTTGACAAGGACCATCTTTGATGCACTTAATATCAGGTCCATTTCTGACCAGGTTCTGTGAGAAAAGCTTGCCTATTGTCTTATAATTGATGTGTGCAAGTCGCTTGTGCCATTGTACACATAGAGCCTCTTTGCCATCAGTTACAAGACATATGGGCATGTAAGAATTTATATTAAGGAAATTTAAACAGTAAATGTTCCCACTCCGAGTGCCAGCTAAGGTAGTCTCAGAATCTGAGGACTTCTTAATGAGACACTTGTCCTTGTGGAAAGTAATAACGAAGCCTAGATCACAAAGCTGACTTATGCTTATGAGGTTGTGTCTCAACCCCTCCACATAAGCTACCTTTGTGATGGTAACTAACCCATTAGTTACGTTGTCGTAGCCCCTGGTCACTCCCTTTTCTGAACCTCCAAAGATAACAGTTGGTCCATTCTCCACAGGGATGAATTCTTTCAAATACTTTCTGACTCCAGTCATATGCCTGGAGCAGCCACTGTCCAAATACCAAATTGGAGATTGGTTGGCATTTGGATCTACCTGCAAAACAAATCACTTCCCCTCAGGTACCCAATATGGATTGGGTCCTTTGTTTCTGTTAGGGTGATAGAATGGAATTGCAAACCTCGGAGGGTTCTGCACTCTCCTTGCATTGAGCCCTGTTGGGTTGAACCAACAGTCCAATGCAAAGTGGCCTACTTTCTCGTAGCACCAACACTCATATCTATTATATCTTCTCTTCTGCTTCATCAGCTGAGTAGGATGACAGTGCTGATGAGCAGGAGAGAGGGCTTCTTGTCTGACAGATCTAGGGTGAACCTCATGTGTGTGACCCGGGGGAATTGGCTTCACCACTCTTTGGTTCACCTTCTTGGGAGCAGGCTTTGTAGGAACAGCCTTTCCCATTCTCTTGTCTGCTGTTACTGTAGGTCTGTGGGCTAAAGGACTTGCTAACAACACCTTCTTGTAAGAGGGTCTAGCCTCAGGATCTTTGCCCATGACTGACTCCTGATTGAAACTGACACCAGCTCTGAACTGTCCAAAGAAGGTGTTAGTTGCTGGCAAGATAGTTTTGGGCATTGAGAGGCTGGAAGCAAGTTTCTTCTCGACCAACAACATTTCCTCAAGGTCCCTAATGACCTTGTTTTTATGTCCTAACTCAGCATTCTTAAGCCTTATGGCTTCCTTAAGCTTGTCCACTTCTTTGTTCATAGAAGTTAGCTTCTCAGCTGTCTCCTGGAGCTTGGATTGGACAAGCTTCAAGGATTCTAACTCCTTGGTTTGCACCTTGAGGAGTTTCTTACTGTTTTTGAAGGCTTTCCATATGGCTTTATATTGCCTTATTAGTTCAGATTCAACTTCATACTGAGATCTTGGGGCTGTACTGTTGGCAGCATACACCTCCTCATCATCATGCAAAGAATCTGCCACTGATCCAGAATCAGAGGCAGATAGAGAAGTAATGTGTTGTACCTTTCCAGGAGAGTTGTCATCCTGGTTACCTTCATTGATGGCCATCAATCGAATAAGTGCTTCATCCTCAGTCCCAGAGGAGCTTGAGTCAGAGTCACTCAATGGTTTGGTCTTCTTTGCCACGAACCCCTTTTCAGAGGTTCTCTTGCTCTTAGAACTTCTTCTTTCTTCGTGGTTCCTTGACTCCTTTTTCTTGGAGGGGCAGTCTGTTGGGATTTTCTAGAACCATACATCAAATGTAGGCGCAGCGGAAATGAAGAGAAACAACCCAAAAGATTCGGATCGACCATGAATATTGAATCAAGAAGTTAATCAAAATGCTAGGTATGAAATTACCTTGGCGGGATTGGATCAGATCCAACCTAGATGCTCCAAGAAGAAGATTGCCTTCGTCGGCTTTGCAAGAGTTCTCACGTAGAATAATGTCTACGTCTCTACAGCAGTCCACACGAGCCGGGAGAAGAAGACTACACCTTGCGCTTCCACGGATTGCTAGATCCGCTTCAGGAAGAACAACACCGGCGACAATCGTCGGAGAGGAAGTCGACGGAGGCGATTCAGACGGCGGAACTCTTCCGTCGGCTAGGGCGAGAGGCGGAACTCTTTCTGTCGGCTCAACTTGTCGCAAGTTGTAAGAACCCTAAAAAGAAGTCCTATTTATACCCAAAGGATAAACAGCTTCTAGAAGAATCGCTATCCGCAGACCACACAGCAAAATAGGGGCTTCTGTTACAATTCGTCGGGATTCCACGGAACAGCATTCGTCGAGTTTTCATGGGACAATCCGACGAATTCCGACGAATCACATCAGACGACAACATTTGCCGAGTTAATGCTCTCTGTGACAATTCGTCGAGATTCCACGGAACAATCCGACGAATCCCGACGAATCCGACGAATCATGTCAGACGGCAACATTTGCCGAGTTAAGGATCTCTGTAACAATTCGTCGAGATTCCACGGAACAATCCGACGAATCCCGACGAATCCGACGAATTCTATCCGTGTAAACCCGACGAATTCAGACAGCAACATTTGCTGGACTTCCCCCATTCTATATGGTGATTCGTAACCTTTACCAACATAGTCAATCTTCCAACTTCTCCACATGCTCTTATGTGCGACCCTGCAGGCTCATATCGCGTTGGCAGTGACATTACATGTTTGACCACTTCTAGATCACAATGGTAACTCCAACAGTCTCCCACTTGATCTTGAAAGTATCAAACAACAACCTCACAAACAATGAGCGGCATCTAGCAATGCATCATTGCTCCCCAAGCAATAAGAGTTCATAACTCATAAGCCTTTATGACCAATGTTCCAGCGTTGTCTTTGTCCCTTTGTCCCTTACATCCGGAAAGAACTAGAGGCATGGACCGTGTCACCCTCATAATAGCTCAATCCAAATTTCTTGATCTAGAATGGACTTCCAGAGAATGGTGAGCTCAATATCACATATTGACTCTACCAAGCATGGCCATGCATTTCTCAGTCCAATTCCACCAAGGGGCCCATGGATGCAACTCCTGTTATATAGGAGGACAAATCCCATATCTGCTCACACCCAAACACCCAAATGATTCGTAACGTACCCAACGACCACCCTTATCATCAACCTTCTTCAAGGAAGACTTTAGATGACATCAAAGCACGCTCTTCCTCACTCGATGAATGTTGTGACTTCAGGTCAAAGGACCACAACACCATTGTCAAATGAGACCTACTTGTGACACTTTTAAGTAACAATCCACAAAGTAGTCTCAGGTTGGGTCTGTCCAGTACAACTTGTTCACTAACAAGTACCCACGTGATGACTTGATATCACAATATCATGACCTGTGAGAACCGGTCATCAGTCAACACACATGCTAGTCTTAATGTATCATCATCACCCTTAGCTTCTATGATGATACCTCGACCAGGGACCTTTTAAGAATGAAGCTTCAAAATCATAGGCTCTCACATTCAAGTCACGTACTTGATGTCCTATGGAAGCGAACATTCTAAGGGTATTTATCACGAATTTTATTCTATCATATAGAAACAGCATATCGTAATAAAAGAACTTGCCATTAATTGTAAAAAGAAATAATTGGTACACAATTCATCATATGAATAAATAATAAACAGCCAACAAAATATTTATTTTACATGCAACCCACAAGACTCCCACTAGAGTTGATCACTCAGGTATCGTATACCCATTGATCTAGTATGACCATCATGCTTTCTCTGCGCGAGAGGCTTTGTCAGTGGATCTGCAATGTTCTCCTCAGTCGGCACTCTGCAAATGTTCACATCTCCTCGTTCGACAATCTCACGAATAAGATGGAACCGCCGAAGTATGTGCTTGGAGCGCTGATGGGATCTAGGTTCCTTAGATTGTGCAATTGCACCATTGTTATCACAGTAGAGAACTACGGGACCAACAATGCTAGGAACTACATCTAGCTCGCCGATGAATTTCCTAATTCATACAGCCTCCTTCACTGCATTTGCCGCAGCGATATACTCGGCCTCAGTTGTAGAATCAGCAACTGTCTCTTGCTTGGAACTCTTCCAGCTCATAGCTCCTCCATTCAGGCAAAACACAAACCCTGACTGAGACTTCGAATCATCCCTATCAGTTTGGAAGCTGGCATCCGTGTAACAACTTACAACGAGCTCTTCCTCTCCACCATACACCAAGAATACATCCTTAGTCCTTCTCAAGTACTTCAGGATATTCTTTACGGCTATCCAGTGACATTCACCTGGATCAGACTGATACCTGCTAGTCATGCTCAAAGCAAAAGAGACATCGGGTCGAGTACATAACATTGCATACATGATTGACCCAATTGGCGAAGCATATGGAATCAACTTCATGTGGTCCTTATCTTTACAAGATTTTTGACACTGGTCCTTAGAGAGATTCACACCATGAGACATGGGCAAAAATCCTTTCTTGGACTCAAGCATGTTGAACCGCTTCAACACCTTCTCAATGTACGTACTCTGGGTCAAACCCAGCAACTTCTTCGATCTATCTCTATAGATCTTAATACCAAGTATGTAAGTCGCTTCACCCAAGTCCTTCATAGAAAAGCAGTTCCCTAGGTTGTTCTTAACAACTTTCAGGGTAGGTATGTCATTCCCGATTAACAGTATGTCATCTACATACAATATCAGGATGACAACAATGCTCCCACTGATTCGCTTGTAAACACACGGTTCATCCTCGTTCTTGACAAAACCAAACTCTTTGATCTTCTCATCAAAACGAAGATTTCAACTTCTAGAGGCCTGTTTCAATCCATAGATGGACCTATTCAGCTTGCATATTTTAGTGGCTTCATTTGGGGATACAAAACCCTCGGGTTGTGTCATGTACACTTCCTCAAGGAGGTTTCCATTTAGGAAAGCCGTTTTGACATCCATCTTCCAGATCTCGTAGTCATAATACGCAGCAATAGCAAGCAATATCCTAATGGACTTTACCATGGCAACATGGGAAAAGGTCTCATCATAGTCAACACCATGAATTTGCTTGAAACCCTTAGCCACCAGTCACCCTTTGAATGTCTGTACATTCCCATCCATGTCGGTCTTCTTCTTGAAGACCCACTTGCACCCTATGGGTCGTACCCCTTCAGGTGGTTCCACCAAGTTCCAAACTTGGTTTGTATACATGGAGTCCATTTCGGATTTCATAGCCTCAAGCCATTTGTCGGAGTCCGGTCCATACATAGCCTCTCGGTAGGTTGCTGGTTCATCATCATGATCCATAAGAAACACATTACCTATTTGAGACACGAGAAATCCATATCTCTCAGGCTCAAATCTTGGTCTACCAGATCTACGTAGGACTTGTGTCTCTTGAGCAGGTTCTCCAGCTACAACATCTTGTAGTCCTGGCTCAGAATCCAACTCTGGTTCATTCACTACTTGTGGTTCTTGAACTTCTTCAAGTTCTACCTTTTGCGTCTTTCTTGACAAGAACTCTTTCTCCAAGAAGACACCCGTCCTTGCGACAAACACTTTGCCCTCAGACGGTAGGTAAAAGTAATATCCTTTCGTTTCTTTAGGATATCCCACCAGATAACACTTATCTGATTTGGGTTCCAGCTTGTCAGGCATTTGACGTCGTACGTATGCCTCACAGCCCCAAATTTTAATGAATGACATACTAGGACGCTTCCCAGTCCATATCTCATATGGTGTCTTTAGAACCGTTTTCATCGGAGCGCGATTCAGTGTCATTGCAGCAGTCTCTAAAGCAAAACACCAAAAAGAAACAGGCAAGTCTGCATGACTCATCATCGACCGTACCATGTCTAACAGAGTACGATTTTACCTCTCAGACACACCATTATGCTGCGGTGTCCTAGGTGGAGTGAGCTGTGATACAATACCACACTCTTTCAGATGATCACGGAACTCATGACTCAGGTATTCGCCACCTCGATCAGATCAGAGTGCTTTAACCTTTTTAGCCAATTGGTTCTCCACTTCATTTTTAAACTCTTTGAACTTTTCAAAAGTTTCGGATTTGCACTTCATAAGATACACATATCCGTATCTACTGAAATCATCAGTAAATGTAACGAAGTAGAAATACCCACCTCTAGCCATAGAACTCATGGGTCCGCATACATCACTATGTACAACACCCAAGAGATCCTCAGCCCTCTCAGTATATACAGTGAAAGGGGCTTTAGTCGTCTTGCCTAACAAACAAGACTCGCATCGCTCGAATGATTCATAATCAAATGAGTCCAATAGTCCATCTTTATGGAGCTTGGATATGCGCTTCTCATTTATATGGCCCAAACGACAATGCCAGAGATATGTAAGATTTGAGTCATTTGTTCTTAGTCTTTTATTATTATCTACATTATAGATTGGATGGTCTAGGTTCAAAACATAAAGACCATTAAACAATTGAGCTACAGTATAACAAACATCATTCTTAAATATAGAACAACAATTGTTCTTAATTATAAAAGAAAATCCAATCATGTCTAAGCATGAAATGGATATAATGTTTCTAGTTATGGCCGGAACATAATAACAATTATCAAGTTCTATTACAAGCCCACTGGGCAAAGAAAGACGGTAAACCCCTACGGCTACAGCAGCAACTCTTGCTCCATTGCCGACGCGCAGGTCCACCTCTCCTTTACTCAGCAATCTCCTCCTTTCCAGTTCCTGCACATTTGTACAAATGTGAGAACCACATCCGGTATCCAATACCCAAGATGAAGGAGCAGAAAGGTTTATCTCTATAACGTAAATATTCGAAGCGGAAGTCATACCTCCCTTCATTTTCCGCAGACCGTCAATGTACAAAGGACAATTCCTCCTCCAATGACCAGCCTTGCCACAGTGGTGGCATTTCCCTTCCTTCACGGTGCTCTTCTTTTTCAGCGCAGAAGATTTGGGCTCAAGATGTGACTTAGGTCCCACCTTCGTCTTCTTGAAGCCCTTGGCCTTACCCTTGCCTTTATGTACCATCAAAATGGGACTAGTAGGCTTGGCCTTCTTCATGTTTATCTCGGCAGTTCGCAACATGCCTAGGAGCTCGGGCAGTGTCTTGTCTATTTCATTCATGTTGTAGTTCAAGACAAACTGCTCATAACTATCCGGCAACGATTGCAGGATAAGATCTGTGGCCAACTCTTGACCCAGAGGAAAACCCAGTCTCTCCAGGTTCTCTATATACCCAATCATCTTGAGTACGTGAGTACCAACCGAGTCTCGAGCTCCCATTTTGCACTGAAATAATGCCTTCGTGACATCGAACCTCTCTTGACGAGCTTGCCCTTGAAACATTTTCTTTAGGTGCTCGTCAATCTCCTTGCACCCCATGTTCTCGTGTTGCTTCTGAAGCTCAGAGTTCATGGTGGCATGCATAAGGAACTCGACGTCTAAGGCGTCATCGGTATACTTCTTATAAGCATCCTTATCAACACGGGACGTGTTCCCGGTCGGTACCTCGGGGGCTTCTTCTTCCAAGACGTAGAGCTTTCGCTCTTGCCTGAGAACAATTCTCAGGTTCCTATACCAGTCCATATAGTTCATCCCACTAAGCTTGTCCTTCTCAAGGATAGCTCTTAGGGACAAGGTGGAATGTGAACCACTTGCCATGGAATTCTACAAGAATTCATGCAGAATTTAATCAGCACCTTAATTTCAAAATACAATTTATTTTAATTTGGACTTCAATTAAATACTCCCACTATTTTATTCAAATTGATAGCCCTCACTATCAATTCGGAGAGTCCATGCGAGCTACTCTCTTAGTGGACAAGATTCGTATTTCACCAACACCACGAGTCCGCTTTGGCGTTCCTATCATAATGCGGTTATTTAGGTAGGCAACGCTTGCCAATTGCATCCTCATGCAACTCTTGTATGGCTGGTGAATAACTCCTTATTCACATCCATCATATGGTGCATGCCAACCCTATGCCTCTAGGCACTCAACCTTTGAGGTCACCTAGTTAAGTTAGACCTGATGTCGACAGTGGGATATCACAATTATCCGCTCGCACCCTTACCAAGATAGATTAATGCACCTTGCTTTGGCAAGCCCACACTTCATCGATCGAGGCAGGAAGAGTGTCATCCATCGGAAGGCATCCGAACACTTAATATTTTATGAAGGGATTTTAAATTTTAATGATAAGTTAACACTTAACTATGATCAACATTTGATCAAGTGCACATCAACAGAAAAATAAGCTTTCTAAAATCCACATGCATCCCTTATGTGCACAACATTAGACTATCAACCTTTGATAGATGAAAGGGCTAAATCTGGACATTTAGAACTCTTCCAAATCTTCAGATTTACATGCATTGGACAAAGGCAAAGACAACTCGACTTAAAGCAGTAGACAAGCTCGTCTCTCATTGTTGGATTCAAAATCCAAAACAATACAAGGGTTCATTAACCACTTGAGGGACGGTTACTGCTAAGGAGACAACAATTTCTAACAATTAGAAATTACCACGAAATCCCAGACGTTCCTGGCGGGATTCCAAGGGGCCGCGCCCCTGGCGGGGTCTTAGGGGCAGAGCCCCTAACGGGGTCCAAGGGGCAGAGCCCCTGGCGGTGGTCCAAGGGGCAGAGCCCCGACCAAATTTTTGAAATCCCACCACCAGAAACCACACAAAATCACATCAAATGTGATATTCCAAGAAGAAATCTTGACATTTAGAACGCTTCCAAATACCTAGATTTGCACGTACTGGAATAACCTAACTTCTGAAACAACATTCATGATCTGAACCTCGCTTTGATACCACTGTTGAGATTTTCTAGAACCATACATCAAATGTAGGCGCAGCGGAAATGAAGAGAAACAACCCAAAAGATTCGGATCGACCATGAATATTGAATCAAGAAGTTAATCAAAATGCTAGGTATGAAATTACATTGGCGGGATTGGATCAGATCCAACCTAGATGCTCCAAGAAGAAGATTGCCTTCGTCGTCTTTGCAAGAGTTCTCACGTAGAATAATGTCTACGTCTCTACAACAGTCCACACGAGCCGGGAGAAGAAGACTACACCTTGCGCTTCCACGGATTGCTAGATCCGCTTCAGGAAGAACAACACCGGCGACAATCGTCGGAGAGGAAGTCGGCGGAGGCGATTCAGACGGCGGAACTCTTCCGTCGGCTAGGGCGAGAGGCGGAACTCTTTCTGTCGGCTCAACTTGTCGCAAGTTGTAAGAACCCTAAAAAGAAGTCCTATTTATACCCAAAGGATAAACAGCTTCTAGAAGAATCGCTATCCGCAGACCACACAGCAAAATAGGGGCTTCTGTTACAATTCGTCGGGATTCCACGGAACAGCATTCGTCGAGTTTTCACGGGACAATCCGACGAATTTCGACGAATCACATCAGACGGCAACATTGGCCGAGTTAATGCTCTATGTGACAATTCGTCGAGATTCCACGGAACAATCCGACGAATCCCGACGAATCCGACGAATCATGTCAGACGGCAACATTTGCCGAGTTAAGGATCTCTGTAACAATTCGTCGAGATTCCGCGGGACAATCCGACGAATCCCGACGAATCCAGCGAATTCTATCCGTGTAAACCCAACGAATTCAGACAGCAACATTTGCTGGACTTCCCCCATTCTATATGGTGATTGGTAACCTTTACCAACATAGTCAATCTTCCAACTTCTCCACATGCTCTTATGTGCGACCCTGCAGGCTCATATCGCGTTGGCAGTGACATTACATGTTTGACCACTTCTAGATCACAATGGTAACTCCAACACAGTCTGCAGCCATGTGACCTGTTTTGCTGCAAGAATAACAAACAATATTATTTAAATCATATTTACTGGAGTTGGATTTATACCTATCCTTCCTGGGAGCCCTGGATCTGTCTCGATAGTCAGATCTTCTGGAGCTTAAAGAGGATCTTCTGCTGTTGTCCCTCCTCCTTCTGTGTAGCAGCTTTCTAAATTGTTTTGAGAGGAGGGCTACCTCTCTATCAGTATCATCAGAGTCAGAGGAGCTGGCTTCTGATTCCTCACTGTTCTCAGTTCTATTCTGAGAAGCAGAGGTCTTGCCCTTGAATCTTCTGGTGCTCTCAGCCTTTAGAGCCACTGATCATTCTCTTGAGCTAACCTTTGAGCTTTCTTCTTCTTCAGCCTTCCTTGTATTAAGCTGAAGTTCATGAGATAGCAGCTTCCCATATAGGTTCTTGGGCTCCATGTTGCCAGTTTGCCCATCTCTCTGATGGCACATATCCTGATATCCCATTCCTTTGTGAGGGATCTGAGAAATTTGTCATTTATATCAGAGTATGTGAACTCTCTATCGTAGTTTCTCAGCCCATTCACGATCTTGAAAAATCTCTCATAGCAGTTGGAGATTGTTTCATTCTTGCCTTGTTTGAAGGCTTCATATTCCTGGTTGAGGAGAGATTTCCTGTCATCCCTTACCTCTTCAGTACCCTCCATGTATACGATCAAGTAGTCCCACATCTCCTTGGCTGTTTTGCAGTGAATTAGATTTTGGAGGGTTGAGTCATCTATGGCACTTACAATGACATTTTGTGCCCTCTTGTCTAGTCCTGCCAAGGCCAGCTCGTCCTGGGTCATGTCTTCATATTTCTTTATCACCTGCCTGGTTGGATCAATAGTGGAGGCAGTGGTAGGGATGAAGGGACCCTGCTTGAGCGTCAGGTAGATTCTTGGGTCAGCTGCCTCCATAAAGAGTCTTACTCTTTCCTTCCAAAAGGGGAAATTCTCTTTTGTACAGATGGGAAGCTTCAAGGCTCTCATTTCGTGATTCGGATCTCCACTGGCCATGGTGAGTCGTTCCTGATCTAGATCGGACTGTTAAGTCTCCTTTTGATCAACCTCGCTTTGATACAACTTGTTGGAGATGGAACATTCACCTAGAGGAGGGGGGGGGGTATTAGGTGATCGTGGTGCTTTTTGATCTATTAGTGTGAGTTATCAATATTCAAGCAATGTACAGAGTAAACACACAAATAATTCACACCAGACGACACAAGATCTATAGAGGTTCCTCAAGACGGGGTGTCTTGAGTAGTCCTTTTTTCCCTCTATGCCTACCCAGCAGTGCGCTAGGCTCGGCAAACTCCGCCAAAAGCTTCAGGCCCTCAAGCCTTACAACACGGACCCGCAAGTCCCAACAGCCTAAGCCCTCAGGCCCTTACTGCCCCCGAACCCGCAAGCTTGACACACAGGCCCTCAAGCCCAACACAACACAGACCCGCAAGTCCCGTGTCTACAGCCTAGGCCCGCAAGCCCCTACTGCACCCGAGCCCTCAAGCTCGACAAATCACACCCGCAAGTGCACTGCCCTGGCCCTCAAGCCTCACAGCTCTCCATCCATCAAGCTAGACAAATTTGGCCCGCAAGACTTACAGGAAAATACAATAATAAAATGTTTCTTCTGCCGGATGAAGATCGACACCTTTAGCCTGTTGAAGATCGGCTTCTTAGGATTGAAGAAGATTGTTCTGAATCAGATCTTGAGCGCACAGTTCTTCTTCAAATCTTTCCTTAGCCAGATGAGGATTGGCTTCTTAGCAGACGATGAAGATGACGGCTCCTACTTTTTCTCTTTCTTTCTTGCGCCGCTTGTGTTTTTCGATTCGCTCTGTGCGCAAGTACTTTTTTTTTATAATTTTTTAGGGCAACCTTATGTATCCTTTTTATAAGACTGCGATGTCTCCCAACGGTCTTCCAAAAAGTTTCTTTATTTGTCAGACCTCGATTCCTTTTTAGCATGCGCTGATATCTTTATTTCTTTTGGATTATGCGCTAATACCTCGATTGATTAAGTCCACGCGCTGATTGGACAATCAGGCGGCGACATTAATTGCTGACATCACGTCCGCAAGATTTGAATTCTGTCTTCAAAATATTTGCATCATTACAACGGAAAACTGTCTCTGAGTTTGTCGTCGCGATCTTCCTTCTGCCTCATGTCGTCGGAATCATATGTTCTCTCGACGATACAGGATATCCTGGCGATTTTGAATATACGACGATCTTCTTTTGTGACAGTGTCGTCGTGGTCTTTCTTCTTGCATCATGTCGTCATAATCATATGTTCTCTTGACGACATGTGTTCCACACGACGATGTCCTGTGCCTTCTCTGTAATTGATGAACTTGCCATCCTGCGTTTGACGGTCGCCATTTCTTCGTTCGATGATCTCACCACGTCTCAGTGTTCGACGATCGGCATTCTTCGTTCGACGATCTCGCTAAGTCTCAGCATTCGCCGAATACCTTGCTTCTCAGCTGCTGCTGCTCTATCTGTCATTACGACGACAAGCATTCTTTGTCGACGACATCACTTGTTTTTCTCGACGACATTTCGTTAACTTCCTAAGATTTTAGGCTAGAGAAGTAATCAGAAACAAGGTGAAGTCATCTTGACTTGGTGACTTCTTCAAATCAGGAATCATGTGGGCAGGATTCCCAACAAACAGGATCTCTCTCAGTCCCATCAACATGTTGACTCCGCATGAGATGATGTTCAAAGAAAAGCCAAGTGTGGCACACCTTCGGGTGTTTGGTTCCACCTGCTATGTGCACGTTCCAGATGCGCTTCGGACGAAGTTAGATGCGAAAGCAAGGAAAATGGTCTTCGTGGGATATGATGATCGGAAGAAGGGCTGGAAGTGCATGGACCCGAAGACGTGAAGATTTGTTGTATCTCGCGACATCGTGTTCGACGAAGTGACATTTTACAAGGGAAGTTCTGGTGTTGAGTTACCAGAAAGCAGGGTGGAAGGGCTGGAGAGAGCTGTGGAAAATCTTCAGGTGGAGCTGCCTTTGTCACCAGGTGGTCCATCCATTTCTAGTTCTGTGACGGAGGCTTCTGGATCAGGAAGCAGGGGGAGAGATGCTTCTAGATCGTCTGGAAGGGGAGCTAGGGAAGAAGCAGCTGAGGATGTTGCGAGTCAGGGGAAGGAGCTGAGGAGATCGAAGCGAACAACCATTGCCCCTGATCGCTATACAGGAGGAAACATGGTGAGCTTTGTCTCATGTTTCTTTGCTGGTCCCCTGGATTAGCGGGAACCAGTGAACTTTGAGAAGGCCAAAGGTGTGAAGCAGTGGGATTCGGCTATGGAAGAAGAGATGACCGCTCTTGAGAAGAATGAGACTTGGTCTCTGGTGCCCAAGCAAGTGGGTCTATAAGCTCAAGAAGAAGGCAGGCGACACTATCAAGCGATACAAGGCTCGCCTTGTGTCTCGGGGATTCTCGTAGCAATACTGTGAAGATTACGAAGAGACATTCAGTCCAGTGGCAAAGATGACTTCAGTTCAGTTTGTGAATGCCTTGGCGGAGTTTTGGGGGTGGGAGATTTGGCAGCTCGACGTAAAGAATGCTTTATTGTACGGCGAGATTGATAAGGACATCTTCATGGTCCAGCCGCCAGGCTTCGTATCTGAAGATTTTCCTGACTATGTCTGTAAGTTGAAGAAGGCCCTGTATGGGTTGAAGCAAGTGCCAAGGGCGTGATACGGAAAGATTGCAGAATATCTCCTATTCTGTGGGTTCGGTGCTTCAGACTCTGACTCGTGCTTGTTCGTCAAGAAGAGCGGGGAGCTTCAAGTCATCGTGTTGCTTTACGTTGGCAATATGATCGTGACGGGGAATTTGAAGGAGGAGGTAGCAAAGCTTCGGGTTGAGCTATCTATCAGATTCGAGATGAAGGACTTGGGTGAGCTTCACCATTTCCTTGGACTCAAAGTGCAGAGGAAAGAAAGAGGAGTGATGGTGTCCCAGGATGGATATGCGGAGCGAATCATTGAGCGATTCGGCATGAAGGAGGGGAAGTGCATTTCTACACCTCTGGAGAAGGCCATGAAACTTCGGAAGGATGAGGGGAGGATTCTGGAAGATCCACTTGTGTTCCGAGCTCTGGTTGGGAGCTTGATTTATTAGACGATCACTACACCGGATATTGCATATGCAGTTGGCAGGGTGAGTCGTTATATGGCGGAACCACGGATGCCTCATCTACTAACAGACAAGAATATTTTGAAGTATATCAAGGCGACTTCGGATATAGGTCTCCTATACAGGAGGGATGCGGGCTTCGAGGTGCATGGGTACATGGATGCTGATTACGGGGGAGATTCGGATGATCGGAAGTCGACGTCTAGATTCATCTTCATGGCGGGCCCTACAGCTATATCATGGTGCAACAAGAAGCAGGATTCCATGTCTGTTTCTACCACGAAAGCAGAATACAAGGCTTCAGCCTTGGCAGCTCAAGAAGCCATCTGGCTTAGGAGGTTGGTGGGAGACGTCCATAAGGAGGTTTGGGTCCGACTCTGCTCCACAGTGACAATGAGAGTGCTCTCAAACTAGTTACTAATCCAGTTTGTCACGCGAGGACCAAGCATATTGAGATCGAGCATCATTTCATTCGTGAGAAGGTGCTAGAGGGGTCTCTTTCGGTCGAGCATGTTCGGAGTCAGGACAATGTTGCTGACATATTCACAAAGGCACTGGCGAATGGGCTGTTCACTCGGCTAAGGAGTTTACTTGGGCTGTTTTCAACTTCCCGCTTCAAGGGGAAGTGTTGAAAATGTTGAAGTGGAAGTTGGCGGACTGGGAGGGAGGTCGCGGGGTCTGGCAAACTGCGCGGTCTCCCTCTGCGGTCTGACCTGTTCGGTCTAGCCACGGTCTCTTCGGCATGACCGCCATTCCTTCTGTCCAAGGTGCCGAGGTGAGGCCACACGGTCTGGTCGTATGACCGCGTGGCGAGCAGTCATCTGTAAGGTGAGATCGCGCGGTCTGGTTCGTAGGACTGCGTGGCGGGCTGTTCTGAACTATGCGGGTTAAGATATTGACCACACAGGGTTGTGTTCTGGAACGGGCAGTCCGGTCTGTTGGCTGTCCGGGCTCTTGGTGGTGCGCGCAGACTAAGGTATTCTTAGTCGCGCGGTCTCTGGTTTGTGTTCGCATAGCCGGTCCTTCGGCGACCTGCTGGTATATGCGGTCACTGGTGTTTGGTCGACTTGGCGAGCTATTTCCCTAGTCGGCCTGGTGTGTTCGCGGTCTCTGGAGGAGGTCATGTGGCGAACACAGGTAGTGAGCGTCATGACCGGGTGAGTTGTCATTATCGCGCGGCTTTCTGTTAAAGTCGGCGAGCTCACGATGCAGAGCGATCTGCTGACCGCGCGGGTTGACTGGTCTTGGTCATGCGGTCAGTGGGCGGTGACTCAATCTCATAGGGTGGTGACTGGATTAGGTCGCACGCCTATAAATAGGAGTCACTGTAGCAGCAAAATAATCGCACCAAGTGTAAGCTGAGCTCGCATCTATTTCTTGCGGTCTCGTTCTTGTGACCGGCCGATTAGCTGATTGAATTTTCCTTGTGCAGCTTCTGCGGATTATGCGGGCAGCAGTGGTCACCTCTTCTTCTAAGGTGTTCGGGCAGTTTTGCGGCTTGTAGTGCTGGTTGCTGGAGTTCGAGAGAATCAGTGGAGGTCGCAGAGTTCTCGGTTGGTGTTGTTCAAGCGGCAGGCAGTTCGGGCGGTCTCGTGTTCTAGTCGTGCGGACTCGCAGGTCGCCCGGTTTGGCGGTCTCAGGTTTCTGACCGCCAGTTATCTTTCTCAGCTTGTATTTTTTCTCCTATTTTTTGTGTACTGGCGAAATCATGTCTCGCCATATATACCTCGCTCTATAATGAAGATTTCTACAAGTATCAATAAAGATTGAAGTTTTTCATGTGCTTCTGGTTGTTGGCTATAACTTTGAGTTGTTATATTCCTGCTCACTCCTAGATCTACGGAAAATTTCACAATCAACATAGGAACTTGTTGATAACACAACAAGTCCATCACCCTTTTACCAACATGAGTGACTTCAGCCTCCACTGCTGATACGTTTCGAAGAAACTTCACTTTTGTTGGACCAAATAGAATGTGATAGCCATCATCAACAACGTTGGTCCCCGAGAAGAGGTTTTTATTCATCCCCGGAACATAATAGACACTCTTAAATGCAAGAGTACCTCTATCTCCGTTCAAATAAACTACACCCTCCTTCTATACTGCATGTATAATACCATCAGAAGTAATGATAACATCATTACCTGTGTATGCCTACAAAGAAGAGAACTTGGATTCATCCCCGGTGAGGTGATGACCACACCCAGAATCCACTATCCAATCATCCTAATAGTTGATGGACGTCATAGCCCAAACACACGTGCCCGTCATGAAGGCTCCATCACCCCATCTATCATCTACATTGGAACCAGCCTCCTCCTTTCCTGCAGCATGCCCTGGCTGAAGATTGACTTTGTAGTCTCTCTTGAAGTGACCAAGCTTATTGCACCTGAAGCATCTAGGTCCTTCCTTCTTCTTCCCATGACGCTTAGGAGCATAGCTCCTCTCCTGCTAATATTAAGTAGATGGACCGTCATCTCTAGATGTCTTCTTCTTATTCTTGTCCCAACATTTCTTCTTTCCAGAAAAGAGAACCTCATCTTCTCCCCAAGAGACTGACATCCCCACCATTTGCTTAGCCAAAATCTCTTGCGACGCAAGCAAGTTCTCCAGCTCCAGCAACGATGGCTGATTGGCCCAGCCTTGCACAGAAGTAACAATGGCCACATACTCCCTCCGCAAGCCGCAGATTATGTGCCTCTTTAGTTTCGCTTCTGAGATAGGCTCATCCAGGTCCAATGTCGATATCTCTGCGCATAGGTTCTTCATCTTCAAGAAGAATATTGAAATGGACAAGTCACGTTGAGTTGCCTTCGCCAACACATTTTCCAAGAATTGTAGCTGAACTACATTCTTCTTATTGAACAAACCATCCAAGGCTGTCCAAATTTCAGCAGCTGACCTACATCCAATGATGTGGTCAATCAACTCTGTAATGATAGCTCACTTGAGAGTGAACTCTGCCTTTGCATTAGTTCTCTTCCAAGCCTTCACGAGCTCAACATTCCCCTCAGCAGGAACAACAACTTGTCTTGCTTCTCCTCCGACTACCTCCCATATGTCCTAGCCAAGAAGATAGCTCTCCATGCACGACTTCCACTTTTTAAAGTTAGTCTGCATAAGGAGCTCAATAACAAGACCTCTAGCATATCCTCCTTCCATTTCTATCTCACTGATTGACAACAACTTGCAGAAAATCAAGTAGAAGACATCGCTGATTACTGCTCAGAAAATACCCTCTGATACCATGTTAAAATTTTAGAGGTCCGGAGTGAAGAAATAATGCGGAACACTTCAACACAATCAACAAGCGTGACAATCAATGATAATGGGAAGACAGAATAATGCTTTTGATATTCACAATCTCTTTACAGATCGAGACATACATGGCGAGACATGATTCATAGGAATCACAAAAGAGAGAAGCACAAGAAAAAAAACAAGCCGCTAACGAATTGCCTAAGCAGTGATCTACAGACCGCTTGAACAGGCATGCCGAATGGCTATCCCTGAGACCGCGTGAATAGAGCACAACCCACTGCTGTCAGCCCACAATCACAGACCGCACAACCTACTGCTTTATTCAACTGTTGAAAAGAACTGTAGTCCGCACTTCTAGATCGCCCAGACATCACGGTCTCAAGGTCACAAAAGAACCCGTGAACACTTGACGATGAACTGCTTCCTGCTGCGAGACCGCAACTCAAGATCGCCCGACCACTTAAGGCCACCTAATCAACTGAGTCCGCTGCACAGTCCAAGAACTCATAAACACAGTCCGCACAGACAAACCACTGCCAAACTAGTTTATTCAAAGCTGGTAAGAAGGGTGAATACTGACGGTGACTGCTAGCCGCTAACATGCGAACAGAACAACCAGTCAGACAACTCAAACCGCGCGACCTCAAAAGGAGACCGACACAATCAAGCCAACTTTTATTCTTACAGTTCTTGTGTATCAATGGCTACCCCGGCGTCCCTATTTATAAGCAAACGAACGAATGTCGTCACCGCCCCAAGGGATACAGTCACCATCCTTATTGAAGCACGTGGTCTCCAGAACCAAACCGCACTGTCTCTTCAAGACCTTATTAAACTTAAGCAAAACTATCCAAGACAGCTTGCCAAGAACAAACCGGCAGCCCGCCCAGTCTCTTATAAGAATAGACATATGAGCATCTGACCGATCAGGAGCAGACTGCCAAAAATGAGCTCATACAACCCGTCCAAACTTTTATAAGAATGGAGCCACATGAACATACTGACATACCAACCTGTCCGCTAGAACGAACTCATGCAGACCGCAGTACTAGATCGTAGAAGCGACATCTAGTACAAGACCGCCCGGTCTAAACCAGAACAGGATACTTGGGCAGGCAACCAAACACAGGCCTCCAATACCAGAGACACACGACCACACCAGCCAGGTCGCCACACCGAGCTCATGGATTCCAGAAGTAAACCTCAACATAGGTTGCGCGGTCTCTGCGGTCTCTAAGAGCAGACTGCCCGGACAGTCCACTTCCACTTCAAAAATTTAACAGGGTACCGAGCTTCCGCATCCTTCAAGATTTTACTTACGTAGTAAACTAGATATTGTTTTTTTTCTTCTCTTACCAACACAAAGCTGATGGCATCAGAGCCAACTCCAAGATATAAGAACAGATCTTCTCCCTCTCTCGGGATTTGGAGTAAAGGGGTAGATGTTAGTTGGTTTTTGAGCAAATCAAAAGCATCATCACACTCCTTTGTCCATTCAAACTTAGCTCCTCCACGAAGAGTTTTGAAGAAAGTGGCACTCTTATCTCCAGAGCGGGAGATGAAACGACTCAAGCCTGCCATCCTCCCACCCAGTTGCTGAACTTCCTTGGGGGTCCTGAGAGGTGACATTTCTAGGATAGCCTTCACCATATTGAGATTTGGCTCTAACCCTTCCAGAGTATGGAGATGGCCGGGGAATTTCCCTTTGCTAGCCCCGAAAATGCATTTCAATGGGTTTAACCTCGTATTGAAGGTTCAGAGGGTAGCAAATGTTTCATTCAGGTCGCTAAGATGAGTTGAGAAAGTCTTGCTTTTTATTAGAAGGTCATCGCCGTAGACCTCTAAATTCCTTCCTTTTTGAGTTTTGAAAATGGTGTCCATCATTTTTTGATAGGTAGCACTAGCATTCTTTAGCCCGAAAGGCATTAAGAGATTGTAGAAGCAACCGTCATTCGTGATGAATGAGGTGTGAGGGATATCAGGCTTATGCATTCTTATTTGATGATAACTAGAGAATGCATCTAAAACACTCATACAAGAATACCATACCACAGAATCAACTAAAGAATCTATCCGAGGAAAAAGGTAGCAATCTTTAGGGAAAGCTTTATTAAGTTTGGTAAAGTCCACACACATTCGCCACTTCCCACCAACTTTTTTTACCATTACAACATTTGATACCCAATCTGGGTATTGAATCTCTTTAACAAAATTAGCCTTGAGAAGCTTTTCCACCACCTCCCGGATGGGTTGAGCTAAGGTTATTGCACCTGCTCTATTCTTTTGCTTGATAGGAGTAAAAGATGGATCAATGTTGAGGTGATAGCAAGAAACATCCGGATCAACTCCTGGCATATCATCCGCTGACTAAGCGTATATATCCAGATTGTGCAGCAGGCAGGAGATGAGTTGATTCTTTTCATCTTCGGGCAATTCAGCGTTGATTGAGAGTTTTCTATTCTCATCTTCATTGCTGATGGGCACAAATTGGGTTGCTTGGGCAGGCTCCAAGAGAAATATATCTTTTGTCTCTTCCTCTCCGACCTCTTCCATAGCTTCGAAAGGATTTGAGACTTGAAGAACTGAAGAGGCTTCAACCACCTGAGGGGGAAAAGATTCAGTCATATAAACTGACTTTACAGAACATTCCCGAGCCTTCTTCAGATCGCTCCTGATCGGGTATTGCTTGTCATTTAAGGAAAACTTCATGGCGAGGTGGTAAGTTGAAACCACCGCTTGGTATTCATTGAGAATTGTCCTTCCAAAAATTGCGTTGTAACTACTCGGAGCTTCAATGACTATTAACTTGAATAGCTTTGTAATGCCTCCAAGCATCACTGAGAGAGTGACGTTTCCTTCCACTTCCTTCTTCTCTCCAGAGAAACCATAGAGCGGCCCTTCGGTGTAAAGAAGAGTCTTCCCAGTCTTCAGGGCCTTGAAAGCTGGTTTGAAGAGAAGATTCACTGAGCTTCCGGTATCGATCAAAATATTTTCAACCGTATAATTTTCAATGATCGCTTTTATAATGACTGTGTTGTTGAAATGGTTGGCAGTTGCCGGAAGATCTTCTTGCCTGAAAGTAACCATCCCTCGGACCAGAGCAGAGGTGGTAACGACAACTTCTAATCTAAATACTCTGGCCAGGCTATCCTTCTTTGATGATTCTAGCCCTGCTCCCCCATGAATGCAAAAAAGATAACCTAAAGTTCCTTCATCATTTTCATCCACGCATTCACTTGGATGACCAACGTTGCCAAGGGGGCCAACGTCGTCAACCTCTTCACACTCCTAGTGGACCTCTGCCACTTCCTTGCTCTTGGAGCTAGAGGCATTAGAAGAATCTGCTTTCTGCACTAGCCCCTGCATCTTGCCCTCCTTTACGAGCTTCTCTACCAACATTTAGAGAGCTCTACAGTTTTCTGTCAGATGACCTTTGTCCCTATGATGCTCAAAGTAGAGAGAAGGATTCCTGGATCTCGGATCAGACTACAAGAGGGGATGTCCTTTTGTATAAGGGATCTTCTAGAGGATCTGAATTACCTCATTCATTGGGACATTGAGTTCTATAAATGATTCTTGGGAATCATTATAAGAATGTTGAGTAGGAGGGGGAGGTGGCTGAACAAAATGGATTTGATGAATTGGGACTTGCTGGGGAGCAAGGGTGACTGGAGCTGGCAATAAGGGCACTTGAGGTTGGAACTATTGATGCCCCTCACGAGGACGATGGTGACATAAATTCATTCCTCTTTGAGCTGGAGGTTGGAAATCTTGACGCGGCGGCTTTGACGATGGAGTGGCTGGAGGAAAGCCTGTGGAGCCTTTCTAAACTGCCTTGCATGTTAAATTGGAGACATAGACGCGGTTGTTGACTTCCCCTTCTATGAACCTATTCGCGATGCTGATCAGTTCTTGATAAGAATTGGGCTCTCTGGTTGCGACCTCGAACTTGAGAGGTCCCTCCTGTAAACCATTTATCAAGGCGACCAGATACAACGAGGGATCAACATCCCTTATTCCCAGAATCTCTTTCTGGAAATGGTCGATGAAGCGGGTTGTGGTCTCACCTTCATTTTGCGTAATCTTGAAGAGGGCCGCAAGACCACTCTTCATCTTCTTTGAGGTAGCAAACCTCAGAAGAAGCTCCTGCCTCAAAACAATGAAGCATGAGATGGATTGGGGAAGTAAATTATAGAACCACTCCCTTGCATGTCCATCCAGAGAGGTGATTATCAACTTGCATCTCATCGCATCTGAGAGAGTTCTCAGAGCGACTGCGGATTCAAAGGCTTGAAGATGTGAACTAGGATCATTATCCCCAATAAACATGTGCATTCTAGGATCCCAAAAACCATGGAGAGTTGGCTCCCAATGGATTCTATCAGAAAATAGAGAAGGCTCTTTTGCTTCATAGACACCAGAAGGAGCAAGAGTGACAGCAACAGGAGATGGAGGATAGACATAATCCTCTTGGAAATTCAGGGCTCGAGCTGGAGATCCCTGGGCTGCTTCTCTGAAAAAGCTTGACGGGCAGTGAACTCCTCACCTAAAGACCGCAAGGGAGCTGCGGGCTGAAAGGTCGCGCAGTCTAGATGGTGATCGATGGCCAACCGATCAGGATTCGTGACCTGATTGGCTTGAGGCATCAATCTCTTGGAGAGCTCAGATAGTAATTGATTCATAGACTCAATCTGTCGAGGGGTATCTTGGCAATTTTGAGCAGCCTCCCGGTGGGCTTGAGCGAGGTGAAGCTCCATTCGAAGCTCATGAGATTCTAAAGAGGTCGCACTCACTAAAGAAGGGAGACCGACGACAACTTGACTGGTCTGACCATCGTGGTCTTACATCTTGAAAATCTGCTAATTTCACCTGGACACTTCAAATCTGAAGGTCGCGTGTTCGTTCCATTGATACCAAAATTGTACCTCCAAAACTCACACTAAAAAGAGATAGGGAAAACTGCAAAGTGCAGGTTACTCGAGACGAAAGATGCCAGAGGAGAGACCTCTAATGGGAAAAATTTCTTCAGACAATCTCAAGAGAGGTTACAAGATGGAGGCTTAGATCAGGCCAGGGGGAGAGGTAGAAAAGTGATAGAATTTGAGACCGCTTACACATATTGTAAGCTAGAGCCTCGAAGCCCAAAAAGTCCCTTTTCAGGTACCCCTACCACTCTATTTATAGACGCGGAGGCTTCCCAAATGGGCAGATCCAAAAATTATGGTCTGCCCGGGGTATAGGAGAGTCGGGGCAGAGATAAGGGGTGTTAATAACAAAAAAGAAGAAAAGGACCAGACCACCCGGTCTGGTGATCTCAACTGAGCCTGACCGCATGAGACTTGGGAGAAAGAATCGGAGGGAAGGTTGACGATCTGGGCGGTCTCTAAAAACCGAGACCACTGGAAAGGTCCATTCTGAACTGGAGAGGAGAGGTCGCCGATTTCTGGGCAAACACTTTTAGTCGATTCTTCTGCACGAATTGACTTGATGTTTCTTCATAGTCTTCATAGTCTCCTTAATTTCCACACCACTTCAATCTTTCAGAGTGATCTTCATTTGAAACTTCATCCTCTTCATCTTCTTCCTCAAAGACTAGCATGTAGAGGTCTCTCGTCAGCCCTTGAAATGTAACCCTTAATATGTTATCATTTACCCTTGTCTTTATGGCTTTGCCCGATGGGCTCATTTAGGGCTTTCATCATCTAACAATGATTGAGGTTCCCCTAGGCACCCTCTTGCTCCGGAATAGCAGTTGTCACATTCTTCTTCTGAGACATCAGCAAGCCCAATGTAGGCTTCTTCTTCAGATTCTGAAGAACTTGAGTCACTGTCACTCATGGTCTTTGGCTTCTTAGCTATGAAGTTCTTCTCAGATTTCTTACTCTTATGAGATCTTCTCTCATATTCTCTTTTTCCATATTTTCTCTTATCTAGGCAGTCAGCTATGACGTGTCCTGGCCTGTTGTAGCAATAACAAACAACATCAGTAGAAACGTGTCTGTTCTGTTTAGAAGATACCTATCCCTTTTGGGATTGTGATTTGCTTTGTCAGAGTTGTTGTATTGTTTCTTGGAGCTGTAGGAGGATGAAGGTTTGTTCTTCCACTGCCTCTTCTTGCTCAGCAGTTTTTTGAAGTGTTTCGAGAACAATGACAGTTCTTCTTCCGAGAATTCTGAGCCTGAAGTGCTGGTCTCAGACTCTGCTTCTTAAGTTAATTTATCCCTGAGGGCTGGGGAATCCTCTCTGCTTTTTCTGGATCTTTCAGCTTTGAAAGACACAATCTTTTCTCTAGATCCAGAAGACTCTTCTTCTGCCTTCCTAGTCTTTAACTACAGCTCATGGGAAAGCAACTTCCCATATAAATTTTGGGGCTAGATGTTGGCCAGATTCCCAATTTCCCTGATATCACAGATCTTGATGTCCCACTCTTTGTTTAGAGACCTCAAGAACTTACTGTTCAGATCATAATTTGAGAACTCTCTTCCATAGTTCTTCAATCCATTTACTATCTTGAAGAACTTTTCATAACTTTTAGCATAGAGTCCTATCTATACTGCCTGAATGCTTCAAACTCTTTGTTGAGGAGAGATTTTCTGTCATCTCTAACCTCCTCAGTGCCTTCCATGTAAACTATCAATGAATCCCACATTTCTTTTGCTATTATGCAATGAATGAGATTTTGAAATGTGGAGTCAACTATGACACTTACTATAATGTTCTTGGCACTCTTATCCATAGTGGCCAGAACAACTTCATCCTTTGTCATCTCAAAATATTTCTTTGCAACTTGTATGTTAGCATCTATAATGGAGACTTTCATGAGAGGGGGGGGGGGGGGGGGGGGGGGGGGTGAAAGGTCCTTTCTCCACTTTATGTAGATTCTTGGATCAGATGCTTCCATAAACAATCTAACTCTCTCCTTCCATATTCCAAAGTTCTCTTTTCTGCATATAGACAGCTTCATAAAACTAAGCTCTTTATAGTTCTCTCCAGAAGTCATGGTGAATAGACTTATTCCCTTCTTGAGGATGCTGTTCAAGTTGTTAGGCTCTTTTTGAACAACCTCCCTGTAATATCACTTGTGTTGGGAATATTGCCCCTCAAAGATCTCTAGATTTGAAGATGCAACACAAACATTGCTAAGTGCATATTGTATTTGATAAGCCTCTTTATTTCCTGCTAAATGCAGGCTTAAGTCATTCTAAACCTTGGAATAACACTTTGCTATTCATAGTAAAAAACCGCTGAGATATCAGTCTTGTCTCAGCTGAATTGCTGAGACTCAACTGAATAGCCGCTGAGAAGCAGTCTGTCTCAGCTGTGTAGATTTGGAGTAAACCGCTGCGAAGACTAGCCATCTCAGCGGATCCGCTGAGACAGATTCAAAAGTAAATGTTGCCCAGATGGGATTATGTCAGACGGGAGGGACAAGAAAGCAAGATAAGCTTTTCTATTCCTGTCCATGCTATGACATGGCAATCCTTAGATCCGTTGAAGATTGCTGGAGGTATAAAAGGAATAGCTAGGGCAAATGGAAGAAGAGAGAACACACATAAGACAACACTGAAAGTTGGCAAGGACATTGTAGAAGCTGTATTGATCTCTATCTCCTTCCTCCAGTAAAGTTACCTCTCTCAAGCTTAAGCAGATCAATCCAAGAGAGGTAGAAAAATCTTGCTGATTCATTTCAGAAGAGTAAGTTGATCATCTTCCCTCTATAAAGGAAGAAGATCAAGTGGAGCAAGGACAAGACTACTATTATCCAGTCCTGCTCCAAGGAAACTCTGAGTTCTGCAACACAAGGGTCAAGCTGAAGGTTTAACTTATTCAAACTTGTGTTGTAATAGTTCAATCTATTATCTGTGTAAGAACATTTATGTTCTGAGTTTGTAGGACTGTGAGCCTGAGTTTGTAGGGTTGTGAGCCTGAGTTTTTATGGCCATGTGCCTGAGCTGTAGGGCTGTAATACCCGCCTGAGTTGTAGGGCTTCCTGATAGGCCTGAGGTAGGTGACTAGGAGAGTCATTGAGTTATAGCAGTAGAGGTACTCTGAGGTGCAGGGCTGCTGGTCTGAGGTAGGGTTTTGGAGGAAACTTGAGAGGTCCTGAGGGATCTGTGTTGTAAGCTCTTTGAGCTGAGTTGTTGGAGGAGTTTGCCTTGTCTAACACACTGTTAGAAAGGTGTAGAGGGAAAGTGGAGTACCCAGACCTTGGAGATCCACTATAAATAACTGTGTGCTTTGCTTAAACTATAATTATAAAAAAGCAAAGAAACCTATTAACCCCCCCTCTAAGTGAGTTAGACAACTACCAGGTTAACTACCAAGTGGTATCAACGCGAGGTTGGTCATAAAGGACTTAATAGTCTGATCAGATCCTACTAAAGAGTAGTCTACTACAACATCTAATGGATGCCACTGGAGTTCATAAGTGTTGGATCTGTAGGCGCCCTTAGAGGGGGGGGGGGGGGGTGAATAAGGGTTTTAAGATTTTTGAGATTATTAAAGAAAATTATTCTCTGTTGCTACCGCCAGCGGTAGTGTTACCGCTCGGCGTTAGTGATAGAGAAAATATGTTTAGGTTAAACCAATGGAAATCATAGAGCACGAATCAGAGATGAAGAAACAAACATATTTTCATTAATATTAAATTTAAATAGTTATGATTACAGAAACTTTTCCCAATGACGCTTGAAAAGAGGCGACCAATGAATATTCTTTTCATTTTCTATACCGACTCGTATCCCCACGAACCGGTTGGCTTTAGCCGATCTCTCCCAAGATACGGCCTCAAGACGCTCTAGCCAATCTATCACCAGAAAGGCCTCGATCACCCCTAAATCTACTCCCTAGACCCAGCCTCCAACACGAGGTGAATTACTCCCTAAGTCCTACCCAGACCTAGTCGCCGTGTGGCGAATTCCCCCTAGTCCCCATAAGGCCCTAGTCACTGTGTGGAGAGTTCCTATACCGAACAAAAGATTTAAAGGTTTCAATTAGAAAATAAAATAAAACACAAAGTAAAAACTCCCTCAAAAGTAGAACTTGATGTCGATGTAGATGCGATCGTATTGGTCTTCAAGTTCTTTGCGTTCTCGAACGTTGACGGAGTTCTTCGGGCTGCTTGGGAAGGCTCTTACGAGTGCTCTGAATATATGGCTTAAATTCCTTCTGTATCAGCAAGCCACAATAGAGCAGGCGCGCATCTTTAAATAGAGTCAGCCACTACCGCCTGCGGTAGTAATACTGCCCCGCGGTATCCACATTAGGCAATGATCAAGCACGCAGATCGTGGTAACTTAGGCAACTTTTGAGCGCCAAACTTTGAGCTCCGACTAGCGCACCTCGGTAACGCCAACGCTCCGCAATAACGAGATAACCTTCCTTCAGCCAATATCTCCTTCCATATTTGCTCCTCAATCACATGCAGACGGGAGGATTCCAAAAGTTACTGCCGGGCATTAGTCCTTAACGTGCCGCGACAGTACTTGCTAAAATAGCGTCCCATCAACATTCCTTTTTCTCCAATGTTTCCTTCTCGTCAAATGTTTCAATTTATGCTAGCGCCAGCTGTAGTGTTAACGCGCCGCGGTAGAGCACATCTCTTTTCGTCAGACGCATCTTCGTCGAACTGCCTCACATTTCGTCGAGCGTTGCATTTATTTTGTTGAACGAACACTAGCGCCAGTGGTAGTGCTAACGCTCCACGGTAAAGCATGCATTTCGTCGAGCGCCGTGGTAGAGCATGCAGTTCATTGAACGAAATTTCGTCGAACGCCAGTTCCGTTCTCAGCGGTTTCCTTCTCAGCGGTTTCTATCTCAGCGGTTGTTAACGCGGGGCGTTAATAACTAACGCGAGAGGTAGCTCTTTTTTCCGAGAATCGCCATCAATCAACATCCTGTTCATAGGGTTATATAACTATAGTACCTGCAAACTATAAACACAAGCAAGATCAAATACAATAGGATTTGTTATTGTAAAACCAAGAGATGCGGAAAGCAGGTTCTAACAAACTCACCCTATTGATAATAACAAATCTCTTTAGAAAGAAATAGTTCAGAAGATAGGAATTGTGTTTATCAAAAAGGATAAGCATGAAATTTAAGACATGTGCAAATGCTCCCCCCTAAATGAATGCTCCCCCTAAGTGAATGCTCCCCCTACAACAAAACTTCCTATGAACTTGACTTCCCCAAACATGTGAATTTCTTTCAAATTTATTCTCCCCCTTTTGGTATTATCAAAAGAGGGCGGAGAGAAAGTCAAACAGGAATGTATGCAATAAATGTGTAGAGAGGGAATGAACATGAAAAAGAGTTAAACGCTTAGGAAACATACAATATATAGGAGTGAAAGAAGAATGTGAAGAAATTGTCATAAGGAAACCACGTTGGAAAAAATGTATTCATGATCGAGCGTACAAGTAGTAAAGAGATGGAAAGAATGAAGAAATATATTTTGGAAGTGAACATCTATATAAGAATGGTGAAGCATAGTAGATGATTAAGAGTTTTAGATATAAAAAATATATGTTGTAGCAATTTAAGTACACAAAGGATCTTGCTTTATAAAAGTTTTAGGCATAAAAAAGGTAATGATTTCCAAGTAACCAATCTACCCAGGTAATATGTCTACACCCTAGCCCCGTACTAAGTGACGGATGGACATGAGGAGCTGCATACATGTCGTAGGTTGGGGTGTTAGTCCCATAGGCAAACACTAGACAAAACTCAACCTAGCACTCTTTCCCCCCAGTGCCTCGCATGGTCCCACTGGAACCCTCACTGATTAAGGACAAGACATGACTTAGAGGTCAAGTAATCTAATTTCTACAACCCTACGCCCCCGCTATGGTGAGATATGAAGTCATGGATAATAATTATTGGAAACATTTAAGCATTTTAAATCTAATGATAGGTACATAGCCTATGGAATTATATTTTTATTTGTATTTTTTTAAACACACAACTCACATAGCTAATTTGAAGTCCATTAATGAATCAGAGTTATTGCGGAAGACTTTACATTTTGGAATAAAGAATACATCCTTTTAGCAAAAAAATTATTTGAAATTCAATAATAAGAGGATGTTTTATAAGCAATATTTCACATGTTGGAGAAGTGTTTTTAGCAAAAAAAAAATTCATTAAAATAGATCAGAGTTTTTATCATATCAGTGATATATGTTGTACAACAATGTATTCTCCGAGTGGCCCCCCGGGACCCATGAGGTATTTTTAACATCGTTTTCCAGCAAGCTCCAGGGCAGGGAGAGAGGAGGGCGAGCGGTGGAGATAGAGACCTCCCGCTCACCCAGCTCGTGCAGGAGGCGAGCTCCTCTCGCCCCCGCTCCCAAAGAGGGGGGGGCGAGCTCCTCTTGCCCCCGCTCTGAAGGAGGGGGCGAGCTCCTCTCGCCCCCGCTCCCAGCAAGGGGGACGAGCTCCTCTCGCCCCCGCTCCCAAAGAGGGGGGGTGAGCTCCTCTCGCCCCTGCTCCCAAGGAAGGGGCGAGCTCCTCTCGCCCCCGCTCCCAAGGAGGGGGCGAGCTCCTCTCACCACGCTCCCATCAAGGGGGTCGAGCTCCTCTCGCCCCACTCCCAGCAAGGGGGGCGAGCTCCTCTCACCCCCGCTCCCGAGGAGGGGGCGAGCTCCTCTTGCCCCGCTCCCAGCAAGGGGGGTGAGCTCCTCTCTTCCCCACTCCCAAGGAGGGGGCAAGCTCCTCTCGCCCCGCTCCCAGCAAGGGGGGCGAGATCCTCCCGCCCCTGCTCCCAAAGAGGGGGGTGAGCTCCTCTCGCCCCTGCTCCCAAGGAGGGGGAGAGCTCCTCTCGCCCCCACTCCCAAGGAGGGGGCGAGCTCCTCTCGCCCCGCTCCCAGCAAGGGGGCGAGCTCCTCTCGCCCCGCTCCCAGCAAGAGGGGGGGGGGGGGCAAGGTCCTCTCGCCCCTGCTCCCAAGGAGGGGGAGAGCTCCTCTCGCTCCACTCCTAGCAAGGGGGACGAGCTCCTCTCGCCTCGCTCCCAGTAAGGGGGGCGTGCTCCTCTCGCCCCCCTCCCATGGAGGGGGCGAGCTCCTCTCGCCCCTCCCCCAGCAAGGGGGGCGAGCTCCTCTCACCCCTCTCCCAGCAAAGGGGGCGAGCTTAGGAGGGAGGCACCCTTCCAGCTCACCTCGCCCCAGCCCCAAAGAGAGGGGGTGGTCTGCGTTTAGTGCCTTGGAATGGCGAGATTTGGCTATTGGCAGGCCAATCTTGAGGGTATTTTGGAAATCTCATAGGCCAGATTGCGATTATTGGCAGACCAAGCTCAAAATCCTGTAAATAGGACCAAGGGGGCACCATTTGGAGGGGGTTCTCCCTGGACTTCTCTTTTGGCCTTCTCTCTCTCTTAGTTCCTTTGTTGGGTGGAGAGAGCATCCAATGGTGCCCAAGCTTAGCATTGGCTTGGGAGGGGAAGCGCTCTAAGATCTTTCGGGTGTGTGGTGGGACCTCCTCGCTAAGCCCTTGGCCTTGTTCATAGTTCCTTATCCCCTTAGCCTAGAGCTCTCCCTTGGGGGGAGTAAGTGTTGGTCACCCCTCAACTTGTTGAGGTCCCGAACTCGAAAGAGACTAAGTCTTGTTCTCAAGTCTCGGTTTCAACATTTATGGTGTGGTGAGCATAGAGAGTGACCAACTCAAGAAACTCTCAAGATGAGCTCCATGGCTGGAGGTGGAAGATCTGACCCAGGCCACTCACATCCCCCGGTGGGTAGAGTGACGTTGGAGATGTTTGAGAATTTCAAGCGGGAGGTCCTGCAGACCTTGCAGCTAACTTTTGCCACGATAGGCGAAGGCAGGAGAGGAAGTGGTCTGGAGGTCTCGCCTCAGCTTGTGGTTGAGAGCACTCTTGGCCAGCAGTCGAGGAAGGAGGTGCCAGTGGGGGGAGTTGGGAGGCATTCGGCCCCCACTCGCCTAGTTCCCTAAGAGGCGGGGAGTGGGGAGGTCCCAAATCCCCACTCATCCAGCCCCAAGGGGGCAAGTGGGGAGGTCCCAGACGCCCACTCGCCCAGCCCCAAGAGGGCGAGTGGGGAGGTCCCAGACCCCTACTCGTCCAGCCCCAAGGGGGGGAGTGGGGAGGTCCCAGACCCTCACTCACCCAGCCCCAAGGGGGCGAGTGGGGAGGTCCTAGACCCCCACTGGCCCAGCCCCAAGGAGGCGAGTGGGGAGGTGTCATACCCCATCTCGCCCAGCCCCAAAAGGGGGTGAGCAAGGGAAATCCCTTTTGTGAGTTGATCCTTTCAGCCCCGATTCCAGAGGGGTTCGGAGGGCTGGAGACGTCTCGCTACTCCGGCAAAGATGACCCCGTCCTGCACCTGCAGTGGTTTGAGTACATGGTCTCCATCAGGCCCATGTCAGACGCTTTCAAGTGTCGACTCTTCGCGATAACTCTGAAGGAGAAGGCTAGAGATTGGTTCCACCAGCTCCCTGCGGGATCCATTGATGGCGCAAATCTCGCACACCGCTATAGGCGGTAGCTAGACTGCGGCACGAAACGGCAGTGTACCGATCGTTCAAGTAATATAAAACGAGGAGTAAATCCCCGAGTATCGAATCTCGAAGGAACACAGTAAGGTGGAGTTAGGTGTCGAGGAAGGACTTGAGATCGAAGTCCAGCGATAGGTGGAGTGCGGACGAAAGGGATTTGGTTTTTGAATGATAAAATAAAATATTACAACTACTCCTATGCGATGCCGCTATGCAAAGCTTCGCTCGGCGGGATGGAAGACTACGTAGGCCTTGAACGCGCTACTTCGTTGGGCGGATGGGCGAGTAGGCTAGCGGAATGAGGGTCGCAAGCACCTCTTCGACAAGCACGCCACTAGCAATTGCTAGTGCGGCACCGAACACAATGGTGGAATGGAAAATGGATGGCGGCGCACCTCTTTAACACATATGAACTAAATAATTCCAAATAAATGAAATAAGCATTACAAAGCATAGTTCATAGCATACATCATCAAAATATAGAGATTACAAACATCACATCAACAAAAGGGAGAGGAAAAGGCAAGAGATACGACCGAATCCGAAGGCTCATTATAGATTCACGGTAGGAAGCACCGGGTTGTCAATCCGCATCCTAGCTCGGTCCCAACTATCGTCCGGGGTAGAGGAGGGCTGTCACACCTCCAGATGGACCCGTCTTCTCCAGCGTTTTACAATCCGGGCACGTCCGATGCGAAGAACTCCTTGCTTGGCGATGAAGATGAGTGTAGAATCTCCTCCTTGAAACTCTTGGATGATGGGGGATGCCTAGGGGGTGAAAAACCTGTGGAAGGGGCGAAAACGGCGGACTGGACGGAGTTCCAATCTATCTCCACGCCCTAATTCGCGAGCAGGTCAATATATAGGCGCTGGAATAAACAGTGCGCACGATCAGTGGCGCACGACCAGTGGTCGTGCGCACTATAGTTCTGTGATCGTGCGCCTGCCTGGGTGAAGCCTGCAAAGTAAGAAATTTATAAAATACCATGTTCGCACAACCAGTGGCGCACGACCGGTGGTCGTGCGCACTATCATAGGCGGTCGTGCGCACTGTCCGAAACAGAACTCATAAAATTGATGTTAAGTGCGCACGAATAGTGGCGCACGTTTGGTGGTCGTGCGCACTATCGTAGGTGGTCGTGCGCACTACCCGAGACAGAACTCGAAAAATAGGGTTAAGTGCACACGATCAGAGGTGCACGACCAGTGGTCGTGCGCAATAGAACCAGTGATCGTGCGTAGTATACCTGTACAGAATTGTACAGGGAACACCTGCACGACTCCTGTTCCAGCACAACCACGAATCCAGCCACTGAAAGTGGCACTTAACAATGCATGAAAACTACTAGAGATGCAGAACATGAAATAACACCAAAAACGGGCCTAGAGGTGCACTTAGCATGGAGTATCAGATATGAGTGAAAACATGTCTAAAGTGAAGTGCATAGACTAGAAAATCGGCCCAGATGAGTCCATAAATGTGTATATATTTGGTACTCATCACACCCCCAGACTTAACTATTTGCGCGTCCCGAGCAAACCATCTCTTGCGGACAAGAAAAACATAAGTTGGAATGGAAATTATCAAGCGGAGTACCATGCGAAGTCGCATGCTCATGCGCGTAGAAATATAGTAGACAAATTTTCTAATTATACATATTAGTTTATAATTTTCTAGGAGTGTATTTATATATTACGTTTACTCAAAAAGTGAATCACGGTGAATCATAAGGTCGTACATAGGAAGAAAGTAGACTGAACGCTGAGACGAGCATTGCCAAAGATCGGGGCTCGGGACAACTCCATTGAAATCCATCAATGTCGGTGACCATAAGCTTGCCCGTTCGCACTCTCTCCACGACACTGGTATGACTCAAATGCGTGAATCAATAGGACTTTAGGTTTGAGATGAGGCTTGAGTTTAGGTCAGGTAAACACAGATAAAAGCGACGGCTCAAACACTAAACCCAAATGAGCTTATGCAGAAAAATATCCTCATCACCACACAAACATGCGGGTACACTACACCCCCAGACTTGGACTTAACAACATGGGTGCGTGCACCGCCTACTCACAAACTTATACTTATACAAATGAATTTTTCATTCAAACTCATATCTTTTTCTTTTCTTCTCACTTCTTTTCTCTTTCTCATTTTTTTTTCATTTCTTTTCTTGTCATTTTCAGCAAATAAGCAATAAGACACATCCACATCTTCACAATCATATCACCAAGTCAACAACCCAACTCATGAAAATAATAAACAGTTAAAGCTCAGATTTGGGTGTGCGACTAGGATTGGCATTTAGGCTTTGGTGAGCTAACAGTGGGGCTGAATCAAAGAACGGGTAGGCACAACTGGGCTAACGAGGATAAAGCGATAGGAGTGGGCACAAAGGCTCAACCGGGCCAAAGTGATGGCCTATATCACATTCACGCAATTGACTAACCGTATACCCATGCTTCAAGAAACGCATGGGGCAAGTTCTGGCCCCCGAGAAAGATAATTCTTCCTCCCGACTCGGGCAATACGAGACTAACGAATGTCTACACACATTCCTATGCTACCGTTTGATTCACGCCGGATTCACCAAATTTTGAGTGAAGTAAACAATATTTACGCTAGTAGAAAAATATAAACTAAAAGCACAAAAAGAAATTGAATCTACACGAATTTCTATGAGACATGAGCACTCGACTAGGAGCACCACAGGAGTCAACATTTTACTCCGCCTCATAATCCTAAGCTAGCATAATGATTTTCCAAATCACACAAAAAGGGATGAGTTTAGCTCAAGACGTGCCAACAGCTAAGTGCACGCTCAAGTGGGTGTAGTGGTGTGCGGTGCATATGAAAAATTGATAAACTGAAATAGACTGAGAGCTAAAATAATAATACTTCCAGAATGCGTGCGTGCGTGTACGTGCATGGTTCTCACTCTCCCCCCAGACTTACATGAACACATAATTTAAAGCATGATCCTTTAAACATTCAACTAAGGAGAAAAAGAAGAGTGTACCCCATGCTCAGAAGTGAGCATACCGGAAGAATTTGCGTTTAAATTCTGAAAATCACCAGGTTCCCTGCCCGAAAAAAAATCACTGCTCCTGCGAGTAAAGTAAGCACAACACCACAAAGACAAGAGAATATAATATAGATGAAATTCCAAAATGATGGCCAGAAGAGCATTCACAACAATAATGCTAATACTATAAAACATACTAAGAGACGATTATTCAAATAACAAGATAGTTAATAAAAAAAAACAAGAAAAACACGACAAGGTTGAGATTGACTCGCACACATGGGCTAAAAATCACTCCTCGTCGCTATCACTATCTAAAACCACAACGGACGGCGGAGGTCTGGATGATGATGCGGCCCGGCCAGGAGGTGGGGGATTATCTAGTCCTCCCCGCAAAGCTTGTTGATACACAAAGTCCGTCATCCAATACTGATTTGCCTCCAAGTCGGAGAGGCGATGGTTGAAGCTTGGGATCTGATGCGATGATTCGGCAAGTGCACCGGTCGCGCAAGTAATAATAATGGGGAAAATCCCCGAGTGTCGGTCTCTTGAGGAACACAGTAAGGTGGAGTTAGGTTTCGAGGAAGGACTTGAGATTGAAGTCCTTAAATCGGATGGAATGCGGGGAGTTGGGTTGGCTTTTGGAAAATAAAATAAAAGCTATCAACTACTCCTATGCAATGCCGCTATGCAATGCTTCGCTTGGCGGGATGGAGACTAGGAAGGCCTTGAGCGCGCTGCGTCGAAAGGGCGGATGGACGAGTAGGCAAGCGGAATCGAACTGTGCAGGCCTTGAGCACACTGCTTCGTTAGGCGGGATGGAATACGGGCCGCGATGCCACGCTTCGGTAGGCGGATGGACGAGTAGGCTAGCGGAGTGAGGGTCGTAAGCACCTCTTCGACAATCACGCCACTAGAAATTGCTAGTGCGGAACACGAACGTGACGGCGGGATGGAGGATGGAATGGGGCGCACCTCAAGCAACTCAAACAACAAATATTTCACATAGACATGAAATAAATAGAAATACAACTAGTTTAAGTGCCACTTCATCACAATAATGAGATCTAAAACATATACACATCAATAAGAGAAGAATAAGGCAAGAAATCGACCGAATCCGAAGTCTCGTTGTAGATTCACGGTTGGAATCGCCGGGTTGTCAATCCGCGTCCAAGCTCGGTCCGCAACTACGTCCGGGGTAGAGAGAGCTGTCACGACTCTCCAATGGACCCGTCTTCTTCGTGTCACGATCTGGTAGAGGTTGCAAACTTCCTCTTGCTCGATGGAGATGGCGGCTAGATCTCTCTTTGAAGCTCTTGGATGAAGGAGGAGGCCGAGAGGAAACTCCGGCTCAAGATTGGCGTGAAGAACAAGCCCGGAGCACCTCTAGATGGTGGGCGACGATGGAGGGGCGAAACTGGCGCGGAACGGCGGAGCTGGGCGTGAAAACGGCGGCCGATCTGACCTAAATCGCGAGCAGGTCGATTTATAAGAGCTGGAATAAACAGTGCGCACGGTCATTGGCGCACGACCAGTGGTCGTGCGCACTAGAATTCGGTGATCGTGCGCTCTGCCTGGACGGAACCTGCAAAGACAGAAATTATGAAATAACATGTTCGCACGACCAGTGGCGCACGACCGGTGGTCGTGCGCACTATCGTAGGTGGTCGTGCGCACTAGCCGAAACAGAACTCATAAAATTGATGATAACTGCGCACGAACAGTGGCGCACGATCGGTGGTCGTGCGCACTAGCGTAGATGCTCGTGCGCACTGCACCAAACAGAACTCATGAAAAAAGGGTTAAGCGCACACGATCAGTGGCGCACGACCAGTGGTCGTGCGCAATAGAACCGGTGATCGTGCGCAGTGTTCCTGTGCAGAATTGCATCGGGAACACCTGCACGACTCCTAATCCAGCACAACCACGAATCTAGCCACTGAAAGTGGCACCTAACAGTACATGAAAACTACTAATGAAGAAAAACATGATATAACACCAAAAACGGGCCTAGAAGTGCACATAGCATGGAATAACAAATATGAGCGAAAACATGCCTGGAGTGTAGTGCAAAAACTAGGAAATCGGCCCAGATGAGTCCATAAAAGTGTATATGATCAGGACTCATCACACCCCCAGACTTAACTGTTTGCGCGTCCCGAGCAAACAAATTCTAAGCGAACTAGGAAAGAACAGTAGATGGCTTAACGATTACACTACAGAGTACCATGCGAAGTCGCATGCTACCGTGCATAAGAAAAATAGTAGAAAAGATTTCTGATTATAAAAACAGTTTATATATTTCTAAAAGAGTAAAAGCATATTACAACTACTCAAAATGGTGAACAACGGTGAATCATTCGGTCATGCATACGGAGAAAGTAAACTAAGCGCTGAGACGAGCATTGCTCAAGATCGGGATGCGGGAAAAACTTCACTGAAATCCATCAGTGTCGGTGACCATAAGCTTGCCCGGTCACATTCTCTCCACGACACTGGTTTGACTCAAATGCGTGAATCAATAGGACTTTAGGTTTTAAACGGGGCTTGGGTTTAGGTGAGGTATACAATGATAAAGACGATGGTTCAAATACTAAACCCAAATGAGCTAATGCAGGAAACTATCCTCATTCACCACACAAACACGCGGGTACACAACACCCCCAGACTTGGACTTAACAGCATGGGTGCGTGCACCGCCTACTCCCAAACATAAATCTATACATAAAGATTTTCAATTAAACACTCCTTCTCTTTCCTTTCTTTTTAACTTCTTTTCTTTTTCTCATTTTTTTTCTTTTCTTATCATTTTCAGCAAATAAACAAAAGGACACATCCACATCTTCACAAACATATTACCACATCAACAACCCAACTCATGAAAATAATAAACAGCTAAAGCTCAGATTTGGGTGTGCAACTAGGATTGGCTTTTGGGCTTTGGTGAAATAAAAGTGGGGTTGAATCAAAGAACGGGTAGGCACAACTGGGCTAGCGAGGATATAGCGGTAGGGATAGGCACAAAGGCTCAACCGGGCCAAAATGATGGCCTATATCACATTCACGCAATTGACTAACCGTATACCCATGCTTCAAGAATCGCTTGGGGCAAGTTCTAGCCACCGAGAAAGATTCTCCTTTCTCCCGACTCAAGCAATACGAATCTAGCGATCATTTACACACATCCCTATGCTACCGTTTGATTCCACCGAATTCACCATTTGAGTAGAGTAAACAACATTTACACTAATAAGAAAAATATAAAACCATAAGTATAAAGAGAAGTCTACTCTACACAAATTTCTATGCAACCGAGCACTCGACTAGGAGCACTACTAGAGTCAACATTTTACTCTGCTATATAGTCCTAAGCCATCACCTAGACTTTCCCACATAAGCAGAAGAATTAAATTCACTACAGAGCATGCATACAGGCGAATACGCGCTCAAGTGGGTGCGGTGGTGTGCAATGAAAATGAACAACAATTTAAATGAAATCTTCTAGTATGCAGTGCAATAGTGCACGTGAGCGGGTAAACAAAACTACTCTCCCCCAGACTTAAACTAAACAATCCACAGAGTATATGACATGAAAATCAGGAAAGGCTAGGGAAAGAGAGTACCCAGTGCTCAGAAATGAGCACACCAGAAGATTGGCGTGTAAGCTAAAATGAAGCTGCAGCATCCGCCATCCAGAAAAGATACCTGCAGGGGTCAGCTCCGCAGAAACGAAAGAAAATAGAAAACTGAAAAGAAATACTACTAACTAAACATGATTAGATGAAATAAAAATGCAGAAAAGAAAGATAACTACTGGGGTTATTGTCATCCCAGCACGACTTATTCTAAATTAAAACGGTTCTAGCTAATGGGCCTATGAAAAAGAAAATGCACAGGTAACTGCTCCATTATCCGTTTCGGTAGCTGGTACCGATACGGAGATAAGGAAGTCACCCCTCTACCTAAATAATAATACCTTCTCCTCACAGGTAGAGGGAAAAGAAAGTAAGAAGAGGATGAGGCCTGGTCCTCACTCATCTCACCAAAACTATCCTTGCCCAGCAAGGTATCGCCCACAGCAGGTCCGCAGGAGGAGAAGGCAACGAGTGGAGCTTCCTCTACGGAGGGAGGATCAACCTCCTTACATGAGAGGATGCTCTCATCATTGACTTGAGCATCATGCTCCAAGTCATCCTGATGTACCTATGAAGACTCAACCTGCACAGGCTCAGATGAAGAAGGGGGGTCAGGAAATAAAAGAGAAGAATGACATAAATAATCAAAAATCGGGGGAGTGGTCCCGGTCTCACTCCCATTAGGTTGGGGAAGTAAAATAATGTTTGCATTGTCATCAATGCTACAAGATTCGGCGGGATCAACGGTCGCCAAGCTTAGGAATTGGACTTCCTCCACCGGTGCTGAGGAAAACTCCTCTTCACCTAGAAGGTTGTCCTCCTCCATAGGAGTAGGCACAATACTAAGATCAACCGCCTCCTCTTGCGACACATCATCAACAATGTCGTCAGAGACGAGTGTAGTATGCACAACAGGGAGAGGAATAGTGCTCGGATAAAAGTCGAGCACCGATTCCTCACAAAGAATCGAATCCACTAGGGGTGGTGGATGCACATGGAGAATAGGCTCAGCAATGTCGGTGCATAGATCAGCCGCACATCCGGTGACTGTGTCAACGCCATACCCTTCAAGATGTGAAGGTGGCAAGGACACAAAACCGGATGTTGAAGGTGTGCCGCCAGAGTTAGGATTCGGGACGATCCGGATGTCCGGCTCATCATCCTCATCCAATTGGCGACGAAAAGCAGCACAATCCTTCAGGGCGTGATCAGTGCTCCGACAAAACTGGCACTGCCTAGCAGGCTTCTTTGGCACAGCGGGTGCTGAAGCCGAAAAGAAGTATGACGGTAAAGGCTCAGCAGAGTAGCCATAAGACTTACGCGCACCATATGGAGTACCAGACGAAGTCGGTGCTCCATATGCTGGGCTATAAGAATTATGCCCACTATTCTCCGTAGGGCATTCATCACTAGAGTGGGAAGTAGCTCCACACCAACGGCAACAGATATTTAGATGTGCCCACATAGTGCGAAGATAAAACGATTCAAAATAAAGATGCTATTGTGCAAAATACTACACCTAACAATAATTACTAAAGTAACCTAATTAAAACAGGAAAAAGGAATAAAAAGAAATAAGACAAAGAAATGCAATTTACAAATGGAAGGGCTTCTCTCTCAGGTTCTCCCTCTCCAGAAAACTCACACGACTGTGTTCCCCGGCAACGGCGCCAAAAACATGATGCGATGATTCGGCAAGTGCACCGGTCGCGCAAGTAATAATAATGGGGAAAATCCCCGAGTGTCGGTCTCTTGAGGAACACAGTAAGGTGGAGTTAGGTTTCGAGGAAGGACTTGAGATTGAAGTCCTTAAATCGGATGGAATGCGGGGAGTTGGGTTGGCTTTTGGAAAATAAAATAAAAGCTATCAACTACTCCTATGCAATGCCGCTCTGCAATGCTTCGCTTGGCGGGATGGAGACTAGGCAGGCCTTGAGCGCGCTGCGTCGAAAGGGCGGATGGACGAGTAGGCAAGCGGAATCGAACTGTGCAGGCCTTGAGCGCACTGCTTCGTTAGGCGGGATGGAATACGGGCCGCGATGCCACGCTTCGGTAGGCGGATGGACGAGTAGGCTAGCGGAGTGAGGGTCGTAAGCACCTCTTCGACAAGCACGCCACTAGCAATTGCTAGTGCGGCACACGAACGTGACGGCGGGATGGAGGATGGAATGGGGCGCACCTCAAGCAACTCAAACAACAAATATTTCACATAGACATGAAATAAATAGAAATACAACTAGTTTAAGTGCCACTTCATCACAATAATGAGATCTAAAACATATACACATCAATAAGAGAAGAATAAGGCAAGAAATCGACCGAATCCGAAGTCTCGTTGTAGATTCACGGTTGGAATCGCCGGGTTGTCAATCCGCGTCCAAGCTCGGTCCGCAACTACGTCCGGGGTAGAGAGAGCTGTCACGACTCTCCAATGGACCCGTCTTCTTCGTGTCACGATCCGGTAGAGGTTGCAAACTTCCTCTTGCTCGATGGAGATGGCGGCTAGATCTCTCTTTGAAGCTCTTGGATGAAGGAGGAGGCCGAGAGGAAACTCCGGCTCAAGATTGGCATGAAGAACAAGCCCGGAGCACCTCTAGATGGTGGGCGAAGATGGAGGGGCGAAACTGGCGCGGAACGGCGGAGCTGGGCGTGAAAACAGCGGCCGATCTGACCTAAATCGCGAGCAGGTCGATTTATAGGCGCTGGAATAAACAGTGCGCACGGTCATTGGCGCACGACCAGTGGTCGTGCGCACTAGAATTCGGTGATCGTGCGCTCTGCCTGGACGGAACCTGCAAAGACAGAAATTATGAAATAACATGTTCGCACGACCAGTGGCGCACGACCGGTGGTCGTGCGCACTATCGTAGGTGGTCGTGCGCACTAGCCGAAATAGAACTCATAAAATTGATGATAAGTGCGCACGAACAGTGGCGCATGATCGGTGGTCGTGCGCACTAGCGTAGATGCTCGTGCGCACTACACCAAACAGAACTCATGAAAAATGGGTTAAGCGCACACGATCAGTGGCGCACGACCAGTGGTCGTGCGCAATAGAACCGGTGATCGTGCACAGTGTTCCTGTGCAGAATTGCACCGGGAACACCTGCACGACTCCTAATCCAGCACAACCACGAATCTAGCCACTGAAAGTGGCACCTAACAGTACATGAAAACTACTAATGAAGAAAAACATGATATAACACCAAAAACGGGCCTAGAAGTGCACATAGCATGGAATAACAAATATGAGCGAAAACATGCCTGGAGTGTAGTGCAAAAACTAGGAAATCGGCCCAGATGAGTCCATAAAAGTGTATATGATCAGGACTCATCAGGATCTCTGGTGCTCGTGAAGAACTGCCCTCCTCCTTGGGTCTCCGCTCCTGCTTGAATGACTGACGCCGCGGCTGCGAGAGGGCTATCTCACGGTGAGTAGTCGGTGGCTCAGCCGGCTCTCCATGCTCCTCAGCATCACGCCTCTCCCTAGGCGCATCACTCGGCATCACGACCACAAAACTCCTGCTACTCTTCTTCCCCACGACCCGAAGTAGATGAAAGCTCACCATGGTGGCCCTGGTGATGAAGGAGGGCGCAGTCACCTGCACCATCGGAGGCAGCTGACTCCAAACCCCCAATCCCTTTGCAATGCGTGTGATATAATAGGCACCACCAATGGCACCAGTGAGACCATAGGTAGCCTCGTGATGGAAGAAGAAAGCGAGCATGTAGCCCAGATGCACGGGCTGCCGGAATTCCATACTATGTAAGGAGATCAAATCTTGCCACCCCACGATGTTTTGACTGAGAGCTCGGGCGACAAGAGAATGACTAAGGACATGTTGCAAGAATTGGAGAGCAGGCGCGACGATCCAGGTGGATTTACTTTTCCTGTCCACATACTCTTCGTCCCGTCCCGTGAGAGCACACCACGCTACATGCGGGGTGACGCCGTCAGGGAAGGAGTCATCCATACTCTGAAAATCAATCGCAGCAGCCTCCGCTTCAGTGTAGAAGTCTGCGTGTACAGCGAGCTCCGGCAAAGACAATGTGACGACACTCCCCATAATTCGGAAAGAGCATGTTGGCGGCCGGCAACCGAAGGGCATCACCTCCCACTCGAACGTCGAAAGGAACTCTAAGGTGAGCTCTTTGTAGCCAAGATCATCGCACTCAAACACCTTACTCCAGTGATCGAACGAGTAGCGGAGGAGGACGGCCTCCCTCAAAACTCCATTGTCTCCGATTGAGCTAAGCTCATTCCAATCTACCAATCTCTGAGAGAGAAATGGCTTATCCCTTAGTGAGTTGTAGCGCCGGGTGTGCACCTCCTTTGAGAATTTACCCATACATGCCAAGATCTGGGCCGGAGATGCAGAGGGCCGACCTGAGCGACGGTAGGTCTTGGTGGAGTGACGATCTCCCGCATTCATGGTGGCAATAGGCGGATAAGAAGGGGGAGGAAGCCACGGAACTCACCGGAGAAGAGGCGGCACACACGATCAGCGGAATACTCATGGAGCGGCGCACGGACAGCAGCGAACGAGCAAAGGAAGCAAAAACCTAAAATGTACGCATATAGCTCGGGCGAACAGGTGTTTTTATAAAAATCTGGGCCGATCGCACGACCAGTGGTCATGCGTGATAAGTAGTGCGCACGACCAGTGGTCGTGCGCGAAAGGAATTTTTCGAGCGGCCAAAATTTTAGTAAAAATTCCATCCACCGTGTAGTATGCGTACAACTAGGGTTCAGCACAAACAGCGAGACAATCACAGCCTTGTCAACAACTTAACTAAGCCAGAAGAAATAAAAGTTCAGGAAAAGGAAAGATAACTTCTGAAATTATTGTCATCCCAGCACGACTTATTCAAAAACTAAAGGTTCTAGCTAATGGGCGTATGAAAAAGGAAATGAACAGGTAACTGTTCTAATACGTGTGTCGACAGCAGGTACCGATACAGTGACAAAACAGTTACTCCTCTACCCAAATAATAATACCTACATAACGCAGGTAGAGGAAACAGAAAGTAAGAAAAGGAGGAGATATCCTCACTCAACTCACCAAACACATCCTTGCCTAGCAAGGTGTCGTCAACAGGGAGGTGGCAGGTGGAAATGGCAATGAGTGGAGCTTCCTCTACGGAGGGCGAATCAGCCTCCTCACATGAGAGGATGCTCGCATCATTGCCTTGAGCATCGTGCTCCAAGTCCTCCTGAAGTACCTTTGAAGACTCAACCTGCACAGGCTCGGATAAAGAAGGGGGATCAAGAAATAAAGAAGAAGAATGACTTAAATAAAAATCAAACGGGGGAGTGATCCCGTTCTCACTCCCATCAGGTTGGGGAAGTGAAATAATGCTTGCATTGTCATCAATGCTACAAGGTTCAGCGGGATCAACGGTGGCCAGGCTTAGGATTTGGACTTCCTCCACCGGTGCTGAGGTAAACTCCTCTTCACCTAGAAGGTTGTCCTCCTCCATAGGAGTAGGCACAACACTCAGATCAACAACCTCCTCTTGTGACACATCATCGACAATGTCGTTAGTGATGAATGTAGTATGCACAACAGGGGGAAGAATAGTGCTCGGGTAAAAGTCGAGCACCAACTCCTCACAAAGAATCGAATCCACTAGAGGTGGTGGATGCACATGGAGAATAGGCTCAGAAATGTCGGTGCATAGATCAGCCGCACATCCGGTGACCGTGTCCATACCATACCCTTCAATATGTGAAGGTGACAAAGACACATAACCGGATGTTGAAGGTGTGCCGCCAGAATTAGGAGTTGGGACGATCCGGATATCCGGCTCGTCATCCTCATCCAATTGGCGAAGATACTCGGCACAGTCCTTCAAGACATGATCAATGCTCCGACAAAACCGGCACTGCCTTGCGGGCTTCTTTGGTACAGCGGGGGCTGAAGCCGAAAAGAAGTATGACGGTAAAGGCTCAGCAGAGTAGCCATAAGACTTACGCGCACCATATGGAGTACCAGACGAAGTCGGTTCTCCATATGCTGGGCTATAAGAATTATGCCTACTATTCTCCGTAGGGCATTCATCACTAGAGTGGGAGGTATCTCTACACCAACGGCAACAGATATTGAGATGTGCCCACATAGTGTGAAGGTAATACGATTCAAAATAAAAAGCTATTGTGCAAAATACAACACCCAACAAAAATTACTAAAGCAACCTAATATAAAACAAGAAAATGGAGTAAAAAGAACAGAAATAAAATGAAAGATGCAATTTACAAATGGAAGGGCTTCTCTCTCAGACTTTCCCTCTTCAGAAAACTCACACGACTGTATTCCCCAGCAACGGCGCCAAAAACTTGATGGCGCAAATCTCGCACACCGCTATAGGCGGTAGCTAGACTGCGGCACGAAACGGCAGTGTATAGATCGTTCAAGTAATATAAAACGAGGAGTAAATCCCCGAGTATCGAATCTCGAAGGAACACAGTAAGGTGGAGTTATGTGTCGAGGAAGGACTTGAGATCGAAGTTCAGCGATAGGTGGAGTGCGGACGAAAGGGATTTGGTTTTTGAATGATAAAATAAAATATTACAACTACTCCTATGCGATGCCGCTATGCAAAGCTTCACTCGGCGGGATGGAAGACTACGTAGGCCTTGAACGCGCTACTTCGTTGGGCGGATGGGCGAGTAGGCTAGCGGAATGATGGTCGCAAGCACCTCTTCGACAAGCACGCCACTAACAATTGCTAGTGCGGCACCGAACACAATGGTGGAATGGAAAATGGATGGCGGCGCACCTCCTTAACACATATGAACTAAATAATTCCAAATAAATGAAATAATCATTACAAAGCATAGTTCATAGCATACATCATCAAAATATAGAGATTACAAACATCACATCAACAAAAGGGAGAGGAAAAGGCAAGAGATACGACCGAATCCGGAGGCTCGTTGTAGATTCACGGTAAGAAGCACCGGGTTGTCAATCCGCATCCTAGCTCGGTCCCAACTATCGTCCGGGGTAGAGGAGGGCTGTCACACCTCCCAATGGACCCGTCTTCTCCAGCGTTTTACAATCCGGCCACGTCCGATGCGAAGAACTCCTTGCTTGGCGATGAAGATGAGCGTAGAATCTCCTCCTTGAAACTCTTGGATGATGGGGGATGCCTAGGGGGTGAAAAACCTGTGGAAGGGGCGAAAACGATGGACTGGACGGAGTTCCAATCTATCTCCACGCCCTAATTCGCGTGCAGGTCAATATATAGGCGCTGGAATAAACAATGCGCACGATCAGTGGCGCACGACCAGTGGTCGTGCGCACTATAGTTCTGTGATCGTGCGCCTGCCTGGGTGAAGCCTGCAAAGTAAGAAATTTATAAAATACCATGTTCACATGACCAGTGGCGCACGACCAGTGGTTGTGCGCACTATCGTAGGTGGTCGTGCGCACTGTCCGAAACAGAACTCATAAAATTGATGTTAAGTGCGCACGAACAGTGGCGCACGACTGCTGGTCGTGCGCACTATCGTAGGTGGTTGTGCGCACTACCCGAGACAGAACTCGAAAAATATTGTTAAGTGCACACGATCAGAGGCGCATGACCAGTGGTCGTGCGCAATAGAACTAGTGATCGTGCGCAGTATACCTGTACAGAATTGTACAGGGAACACCTGCACGACTCCTGTTCCAGCACAACCACGAATCCAGCCACTGAAAGTGGCACTTAACAATGCATGAAAACTACTAGAGATGCAGAACATGAAATAACACCAAAAACGGGCCTAGAGGTGTACTTAGCATGGAGTATCAAATATGAGTGAAAACATGTCTAAAGTGAAGTGCATAGACTAGAAAATCGGCCCAGATGAGTCCATAAATGTGTATATATTTGGGACTCATCATCCATCTATGCTTTCGAGGACTTGCGTTAAGTTTTCCTGCTACGCTTCTCGATATCAAGGAAGAGGAAGAAAGATGTCGAAGCACTTTTCAAGATCAAGCAAGAGACAGAGGAGTCACTGGCTCACTATGTTGACCAATTCCAGGAGGAGATTCTCCTCACCCAAGAGGTGCCAGGCTACACCCTCCAGCTCGCTTTCATCGTGGGGCTGCAGGGGGGATTCTTCAAGATGGACCTCAAGAGGAGAGCTCCTTCATCTTTCAAAGAGTTGATGGAAAGGGTGGCGGAAGAAGTTGAGAGTGAGGAGGCCAACCCAGAGTTCGCAAGAAGGTTGTCCAAGCTAAGTGAGCCAGAGGTTAGGAAGCAAGGGAGGAGGGTAGAGGCTCCCAAGAGGAAGTTTGACCAAGAGGAGGACAACCTCCAGGGAGAGGGACCCGACCTCTCAGGGTGGAGGCAGGGACCGAAGGCACCCTCTCCACCATACCGACAAATCATGGCGATCGGCTATAGAAGAAGAAGAAATCGTAAGGGAGGAAGAGGAGGAGTCCGGACGGAGTTACCTTACTGTGACTTCCACGATGAGGAGGGTCACGCGACATCTACCTGCCCCGAGTTCTTGGAAATGAGGGAGGCAATGTGCATGATGTCGCAACGTCAGCAACCAGGGGAAGTCGAGGAGGACCATGCCTGGGAGTAGGAGTGTGAGGCCCGGTCTCCGTGCTTAGCTTTTTTCTTTAAATCCATGTAATATGATGGTTTTGTTTCCATACTTTAGTTTTTTTTGCATGTAACCGGATGACTAATGTAATAAAAGTTTTTCTAAGTGTTTTTGCCCTCGGATGGTTCCGCTGACCGGGCTCTCACTAGCCGACAGGGCAGGTTGACCTCCCACGGAGGCAAAGTTCTCTTCCCCTCGGATTGTTCCGCTGACCCATCTCTCTCTAGCTGGCAGGGCAGGTTGACCTCCCAGGGAGGCAAAGTTCTCTTCCCCTCGGATGGTTCCGCTGACCGGGCTCTCTCTAGCCGGCAGGGCAGGTTGACCTCCCAGGGAGGCAAAGAATTCAACACCCCTCGGATGGTTCCGCTGACTGGGCTCTCACTAGTCGGCAGGGCAGGTTAACCTCCCAGGGAGGCAAAGTTCTCTTCCCCTCGGATGGTTCCGCTGACCGGGTTCTTACTAGCCGGCAGGGCAGGTTAACCTCCCAGGGAGGCAAAGTTCTCATCCCCTCAGATAGTTCCGCTGACCGGTCTTTCACTAGCCGGCAGGGCAAGTTTACCTCCCAGGGAGGCAAAATTCTCTTCCCCTCGGATGGTTCCGCTGACCGGGCTTTCACTAGCCGGCAGGGTAGGTTGACCTCCCAGGGAGGCAAAGTTCTCTTCCCCTCATATGGTTCCGCTGACCGGGCTCTCGCTAGGCGGCAGGGTAGGTTGACCTCCCAGGGAGGCAAAGTTCTTTTTCCCCTCGGATGGTTCCGCTGTCCGGGCTCTCGCTAGCCAGTAGGGCAGGTTGACCTCCCAGGGAGGCAAAGTTCTTTTCCCCTCGGATAGTTCTGCTGACCGGGCTCTCTCTAGCCGGCAGGGCAGGTTGACCTCCCAGGAGAGCCTTAGTAAATTTTCACCAAGGCAAAAGGGAGTTTTCTCAATTTTCTTTTGGTTCCACTGGCCGAATGTGCATGGTTGGACTTTTCTTTCCAAGCGTGTACCTCGCTTGAAAAGAGCGGGGATTGTGTACAACCCTGTATTCGCCAAGTGGGCCCCCGGGACCCATGAGGTATTTTTAACATCGTTTTCCAGCAAGCCCCAGGGCAGGAAGAGAGGATGGCGAGCGGTGGAGGTAGAGACCTCCCGCTCACCCAGCTCATACAGGAGACGAGCAAGATGGGGGCGAGCTCCTCTTGGCCCTGCTCCCAAAGAGGGGGCGAGCTCCTCTCGCCCACGGTCCCAAGGAGGGGGCAAGCTCCTCTCTCCCCTGCTCCCAACAAGGGGGGGGGGGGGAGCTCCTCTCGCCCCCGCTCCCAAAGAGGAGGGCGAGCTCCTCTCGCCCCCGCTCCCAAGGAGGGGGCGAGCTCCTCTCACCCCCGCTCCCAAGGAGGGGGTGAGCTCCTCTCGCCCCGCTCCCATCAAGGTGGGGGGGGGGGGGCAAGCTCCTCTCGCCCCACTCCCAGCAAGGGGGGGGGGGCGAGCTCCTCTCGCCCCCGCTCCCGAGGAGGGGGCGAGCTCCTCTCGCCCCGCTCCCAGCAAGGAGGGCGAGCTCCTCTTGCCCCCGCTCCCAAGGAGGGGGCAAGCTCCTCTCGCCTCACTCCCAGCAAGGGGGGCGAGCTCCTCTCTCCCACGCTCCCAAAGAGGGGGGCAAGCTCCTCTCGCCCCCGCACCCAAGGAGGGGGCGAGCTCCTCTCGCCCCCGCTCCCAAGGAGGGGGCGAGCTCCTCTCGCCCCGCTCCCAGCAAGGGGGGGGGGGGTGCGATCTCCTTTCTCTCTGCTCCCAACAAGTGGGGGGCGAACTCCTCTCGCCCCTGCTACTAAGGAGGGGGCGAGCTCCTCTCGCCCTGCTCCCAGCAAGGGGGGCGAGCTCCTCTCGCCCCCGCTCCCAAGGAGGGGGTGAGCTCCTCTCGCCCTGCTCCCAGCAAGGGGGGCGAGCTCCTCTCGCCCCCGCTCCCAAGGAGGGGGAGAGCTCCTCTCGCCCCGCCCCCAGCAAGGGGGGCGAGCTCCTCTCACCCAGCTCCCAATAAAGGGGGCGAGCTCAGGAGGGAGGCACCCTTCCAGCTCGCCTCGCCCCAGCCCCAAAGAGAGGGGGTGGTCTGCATTTAGTGCCTTGGAATGGCGGGATTCATCTATTGGCAGGCCAATCTTGAGGGTATTTTGGTAATCTCGTAGGCCAGATTGTGGTTATTGGCAGACCAAGCTCAAAATCCTATAAATAGGACCAAGGGGGCACCATTTGGAGGGGGTTCTTCCTGGACTTCTCTTTTGGCCTTCTCTCTCCCTTAGTTCCTTTGTTAGGTGGAGAGAGCCTCCATTGGTGCCCAAGCTTAGCATTGGCTTGGGAGGGGAAGCACTCTAAGATCTTCCAGGTGTGTGGTGGGACCTCCTCGCTAATCCCATGGCCTTATTCATAGTTCCTTAGCCCCTTAGCCTAGAGCTCTCCCTTTGTGGGAGTAAGTGTTGGTCACCCCTCAACTTGTTGAGGGCCTGAACTCCACACAGACTAAGTCTTGTTCTCAAGTCTCGGTTTCAACATATGTGTTAGAATAACCAATATAAATTTTACCAAGCAAGTCTACCATTTGCTGAAAAAAGGAATTTTGATATTTAAGACTTGATATAAGCATGAAAGTGCAAGGTAAAAATATATGGTGATGATGCGGAAGACTTATAGAGATACAAGAAACATCTTTTTATAAACATGACGATTCATAAGAAGATATATGAGTTAAATTCCAAAAATGAAGATGTTTTTGTAAATCAATTTGCATTTAAAATCTTTAAGTTAGACAATAAAGTAACCAAGCATGAAATAATATTTTTAAAAAGAGATTACTACAACGTTATATTAATTCACAAATTCAAAAACATATAAAACATTGTAGAGAGCATGCTAGGTTATCTAGTGCAATTATATAAATAAAGAGAGTATAGAATTTTAGCATTAGGATCCAATACTCATGAGAAGAAGTGTTATGGAAGATAATGATGTGCACAAAAGTGTATTTTGAATAGAGTGCACAAATGTTTTAATCAAAAATACAAGAAATATGTAAAGTAAAGAGCACAATAAAACAAAAATAATTTTACTTCCACACACTTTAATGCACAAGAAGATGTATAACTACCAAGGTGCTTTGCACACCCAATGCTCATTAAGACTTATTAGGGTGCAAAGTAGTGCTTGGGGGATCACATATTTTATTTTATTTTAATATTGAGACTAGTGATCCGGTGTACTTAAGAGTAAGTGGTTTTTATTTGGAAAGAAAGGTACGGTTTGCACAAGACACTTTACTATTCTTTCCAAGGTGCTCAACCTCACAACGCTTATTAAGACTTATCAGGAGGTTCAAGTAGTGCTTGGTGGAGATATCTTCGTCACTTTATTTTATGATTTTTGTTTTGTACAAAGTTCTCCGAATACACTTGTTTTGCAAACCAATATAATTTATGAAAAACATAACCACTTTTCTTAACTTTTAAAAGTGCAAATAAAGGTAGTGTAGGTAGGATACTTGTGCAATTTAATTCATTGTACTATTACAAAACATACACAAGCATTCTTAGATTAAAAATATATGTAGACAATGCCAAAATAAGTGAGTGAATGAGTATCATTATCAACAATAAAACATTTACTCATACTTAGAGGCATGTTAAGCTTAGTTCTACACAACTTATACAATACAATTTTATGCACAAATGAGTAGATATATCAAAGCATGATAAAAACAATGTTCAACGTAGTTTGAAGGAATGAATTATAACATTGTAGAAGGTCTAAATGATGAGTTAAATCTTGCTTGATTTTCACAATAAAGTCCATACAGTATTTTTGATATAAAAAAAACAGTTTTAATTTAAAGTTTGAACTCTTATAATTTGATCTTGGACTTCCCGAGGTCTACCCTGTGAGAGGTTCGACCGGTACTAGGTGATGTGAGGGGATGATAGCCTAAATCTCCCTTTCGCAAGATACATGTAAATAGAAGAGTTAAGTTCAAAATAATAATTTTGATACTTGTTTTTGTTTTATATTTTTGTATTTGATTTTTGCATATAGAAATAGAAATCAAACAAATAACCAAAGAATGGAAGTAAGAAAAAAATATTTTTTGTCATTTGGCTTTTGTAATTTTGTATTTTAATTTTTCAAAAATCAATAATAGGCAGAAATGCAAAAATGAGTAGTACATATAAAATAATATATTTTTAGTGATTTTTCAAAATTTTACAATTACAGAAAATAGGATACTTGAGCTAGCGCTGGCGTTAGGTCCTAGCGCCTGCGTTAGCTCACAGAGAGTTCTTATTTTAATCATATAGCCTAGATTTTCTTCGATTTTGCTTCCGATTTTGCTTAATTATGTTTGTGCAATGTAAGGCCTGTCTAATGAAGTGAAGAGACGAGAAGAAATCGTAAAAAGTTGCGGAAGTTAAAATTTTAGAACATGGCTTTCATATTCATTAAAGCTACATATTCATTAAACCTTAATTCTTGAGTTTTGCACAACCATTTAAGCTTAATATTTTAGGATATGCAAACAAAGAAGATATGATTGAACAAACCAGATATGCATGATTTTATTGATAAGTGCGAGATGATGTTTTTCAAATAGTAACATGGATATGCCCTAACATATAAAACCTAACATAGATATAAATATTCTTTAGGTGACTATGTTAGTATGATAAATTTGAGATTAATGTTATGCCAAAGTTTGATAATATTTCAACTTATATACCTAGAATGAAGTGAAGATTCTATTTGATTTGATATTGTTGATATCAAGATGATTCTAAGGTCTAAACATGACATAAATCATAATACGTACATAATACACCAACCATAATATGTAATCATATAATTCAAGCAAAAAACATATTGATAATTGAGCTTTCTTTTAGATCTTGTTATTTCTTTAATTTGGTTGATGTGGGTTATAGGGCTTAATAGCCTAATCTTGATTAACATATCTTATAGCAAATTTATAGTTCAATTTTATATGAATATTATATGATATATATAGGTAAGGAATAAAAGAATAATAGATAGGTCATCAAAATAAAATATGATTTTGAATTTTGATTAATTTGATTTATTAACTCATTAAGTTTTAAGAGATAAGATCATATTTCCTGTAATATATAAGATGACCATAACATGATAGCTTAAAAAATAAGAAAACAAAAAGAAAAATAGAAAGACATTAATGCATATCATGAAGTAGAAGAATTTGTATATTTTATTTTTGAAAATATTCTACTTCATGCATTTGGTGATACCTAATGAATAAGTGATTTAGGTATCCAAAGGGGACCAAGTGTGGTGGTTCCTTTGGGTACCCAAATATAGCGTGTTTGCTTTTGGGGAGATGGAAATGAATGAGCCCTTTTAAGTGGAGTTTGTGTTTCATCTTTACCTTTGGGTCTCCATTCAAACCTTGGTTTAATATTATTCTTATATGTGAAATTTCCATTATGATAATCTTTATATTGATGATTATGATTGTAATGATTATTTGAAGTGTTGTTCATAGGAAATTTGTGTAGTTTTATTTTTAAGTTGGGAGAAACATGATTTTGTAAATAATGGTGATTTTGATTTTGATTAACAAATCCTTTATGTTCCTTACTCCCATTATTAAACTTATTTAAGATGTTCATATTCATATTCAACTTGTTTTTAGATATAGTTTGATATTGTGAATTTGTATTTACAATTTTCATAAGCAAGTTGATTTTTGATTTTAATTCATCATTTTTATCTTTAAATTATGTCTAGCTTTATTATAAGCGATTGTGCTATTTTTAAGAGTGGAAACAATTGAATCAATATGATTTTGATAGTTTTTTCTATATTCATCAAATGTTTCATTCATCTCTTTAATTTCAATTTTATAGTCTTTACACTTAGCACAATCATTTTTCAAAGATGAATTTTCTAAACATAATCTTTCATTATGATCTTTTACAAAGATAAACTCCTTTTCAAGTTTCTTGTGTTTTTCTTTTAATTCATTATATTCTACACAAGGTGTAATGTATTCAACTAAGGGGCCATGGATAGAACTAGATAAATTAGAATTTGATTCTTCTTTAATTTTTGCCTTTAAATTTTTATTTTCTAAGCGCAAATGTTTATTAGCATTTTTTAATTTCTTAATTTTTCGCTTTGTAGTTTGAAGCAGTTGTAATGTAGAAATAGAATTACATACAATAAGAGATTTAGATTTACTTACAGCGCTTGTGGATGAGGCAAGATATGAACATATTGTTCCATTGTCTTCTTCATCTTCCTTTTCCAAATAAGAGTTTCCATCATCCTTTCCGCTTGATGAGCATTCAATGAATCCATCATTTGAGTAGCTTTCTTGAATATTTGTGCCAACTTGTATGTTCTCCAATTCTTGTGTTTGTTCCATACCTACAGAAGGAGAATCATAAGTTCTTTCAAGAAAGTTCCAAATATCATAAGCGGTAGGTAAAGTATAAATTAGTTTGAAAATATTTTGGTCTAACGCACAAAATATACTATTCATAGATTTTGCACTTAAAACAATTTCATTTCTAGTTAGTATGCTACGTGGTTTTTCAATAGTAATATTCCAAACTTTTTCATCTAAGGCCTTAAGAAAATTTTTCATTAATATTTTCCACCCTTTATAATTTTTGCCCATAAATAAAGGTGGTGATAATACTTTTTCATTTATATTAAAATTTTCCCCACTAGTAGAAGCGAGATCAAATTCAAGAGACGCCATTATTCTCGATTGTTAAGCGGATTTGGAATAACCTGGGTATGATACCTATTGTTGGATCTGTAGTCGCCCTTATAGGAGGGGGTGAATCAGGGTTTTAAAATTTTTGAGATTATTAAAGAAAATTATTCTCTGTTGCTACTGCCAGCGGCAGTGTTACCGCTCAGTGTTAGTGACAGAGAAAATACGTTTAGGTTAAACTAATGAAAATCAGAGAGCACGAATTAGAGATGAAGAAACAAACATATTTTCATTAATATTAAATTGAAATAGTTATGATTACAGAAACTTTTCCCAATGACGCTTGGAAAGAGGCGACTAATGAATATTTTTTTCGTTTTCTATACTGACTCATCTCCCCACGAACCGGTTGGCTTTAGCCAATCTCTCCCCAGATACGGCCTCAAGCCGCTCTAGCCAATCTATCACCAGAAAGGCCTCGAGCACCCCTAGATCTACTCCCTAGACCCAACCTCCAACACGAGGCGAATTACTCCCTAAGTCCTACCCAGACCTAGTCACCGTGTGGCGAATTCCCCCTAGTCCCCATAAGGCCCTAGTCACCATGTGGCGAGTTCCTCTACCGAACAAAAGATTTAAAGGTTACAATTAGAAAATAAAATAAAACACAAACTAAAAACTCCCTCAAAAGTAGAACTTGATGTCGATGTAGATGCAATCGTATTGGTCTTCAAGTTCTTTGCGTTCACGAACGTTGACGGAGTTCTTCGGGCTGCTTGGGAAGGCTCTCACGAGTGCTCTGAATATATGGCTTAAATTCCTTCTGTAAGCCACAATGGAGCAGGCGTGCGTCTTTAAATAGAGTTAGCCACTACCGCCTGCGGTATTACTACCGCCCCGCGGTATCCACATTAGGCAATGATCAAGCACGCAGATCGTGGCAACTTAGGCAACTTTTCAGCGCCAAACTTTGAGCTCCGACTAGCGCGCCTCACTAATGCTAACGCTCCGCAATAACGAGATAACCTTCCTTTAGCCAATATCTCCTTCCATATTTGCTCCTCAATCACATGCAGACTAGAGGATTCCAAAAGTTACCGCGGGCGTTAGTCCTTAACGCGCCGCGATAGTACTTGCTAAAATAACATCCCGTCGACATTCCTTTTTCTCCACTATTTCCTTCTCGTCAAATGTTTCCATTTATGCTAGCGCCAGCGCTAGTGCTAACTCGTCGCGGTAGAGCACATCTCTTTTCGTCGGACGCATCTTCGTCGAACTGCCTCATATTTCGTTGAGCGCTGCTTTCATTTTGTCGAACGAACACTAGTGCCAATGGTAGTACTAACGCTCCATGGTAAATCATGCATTTCGTCGAGCGCCGCGGTAGAGCATGCAGTTCATCGAACGAGATTTTGTCAAACGCCAGTTCCATTCTCAGCGGTTTTCACCTCAGCGGTTGTTAACGCGGGGCGTTAACAACTAACGCGAGCGATAGCTCTTTTTTCAAAGAATCGCCATCAATCAGCATCTTGTTCATAGGGTTATATAACTATAGTACATGCACACTATAAACACAAGCAAGATCAAATACAATAGGATTTGTTATTGTCAAACCAAGAGATGCAGAAAGCATGTTCCAACAATAAGGAGATGAGCTCCATGAAGCTACCCACATACAGAAAGGAGTCTTTTGGCATTTGGAATTAGATGGTCAGGCTATTTATGGAAGCCTCAGACCCTAGGATATACATCACTATAAAGGAGGGTCCTTTTGTCTTCCTAAATGCCTCGACCATAAATCCAACTCAGCAAGTGCCCAAGACTTAAGATGAAATGTCTAAGGATGAAATTGCCCTTGCTACTATGGATAAGAGAGCTCAAAATATAATAGTAAGTGCAATTGATGATTCCAGCTTCCAAAACTCGGTGCACTGTGAAATAGCCAAGGAAATGTGGGATACACTTATAGTGTTCATAGAATGCACTACAGAAGTGAGGGATGATAATTAATCCCTCCTCAACCAGGAGTATGAATCCTTTAGGCAGCACAGCCCGGAGAGCATATTATTAGAACATGGTCTTCCGCATCTCCTAGGTTTGAGAATAAAAAATCTTATGTGTATTTGATCTTGTGTGTTTAAGTGTGCATGAAACAATGCCATATGACTTAAGGATAAAATAAGAAGGTTGCGCCCAAGTTTGAAGCCAAAACTCCAGCATGGCCACTAGGGTCGGTGGTAGTCACTAGCACAAGCGCTAAACATGATTAGAGCAATTCCAGAAAGCAATTATAGAAGGAGATAGCGTAGGCAGCAGCGGCTAGCGCAGACGGTAGCTCGATGCCCAAGAGGAATCTTGGTCAGCTTTCCTTGTAATGAAGATTCTCATACGCAAAATATTGCCTAAACCGAGATAGCGCCGACCGTAGCTCAAGTTCTATAAAAAGGACCCCTTGGCTCCGTCTTCATCATCCTCTTACAGCCCTAAATTCCAGAGCTTCATGCCATAACATATAGAGGAAGTTTCAGAGAGATACTCCCACAAATCCATGAAGGCTTTAGGATATCAATGGAGAAGATTTCAACACGCTTCATCATCTTGACGAAAGACTGCATCGACTATGATCATACTCAGCGGGTCTTTTTCTACTTCTTCAAGAGATCCACATAGGGAGTTTTTACATTATTGTTGTTTCATCTCTTTACTCTTTTGTACTCGTGCAGTGAGTTCACCTCGTGTTGGCGACTAGGTCTGAGTAGGACTTAGGGCAGAAATTCGCCTCGTGTTGGTGACTAGGTCTAGGGTGTATCTCTAGGGAGTGATCGAGGTCGTATCCGGGGGAGGATTGTCTAGAGCGACATGAGGCAAGATTTGGGGGGAGGATAGGTTAAAGCCACTGGTTCATAGGGACATGAGTCAACATAGAAAACCCAAGAGTCTTACTAGTCGCCTCCGATTTCTAGCGTTATAGAAATCTATTTTTGTAATCATTTTTATTAATAGTAATCATGTCTCTTTTTGTGTAATAAAATTGATTTGTTCTTCATTTCTCTAAATTTTTTATTATCCTCTCTTTCGTTATAAAACAATTTAGATCTTTATTCAAAATCACTATTTTGATCTCTTAGATTTTCAAGTCATCAAAATATAATAAAAAGTTTTAAAACCCGTATTCACCCCCCTTTTAAAGGCGCCTACAGATCCAACAAGTGATATCAGAGCCAAGTAATTCCAAATCGGCTTAACAACCGAGAATAATGGCGTCTCATGATCTCACTTCTATTTGTGGGGAAAATTTTTATGAAGGAAAATCTCCAGTACCACCTTTATTTGAAGGGAGAAATTATAGAGGGTGGAAATTTTTAATGGAAAAGTTTATTAAAACTTTAGATATCGAAGCGTGGAATATAGCAATAGTAAGACCAGTGGATGAATCAAATAAAAAAGAACATCACCTAAATGCAAAGGCTTTGAATAATATTTTTTATACTTTATCTCAAGATATTTTTCAAATTGATATATTATTTTTCTAGTGCATATAAAGTTTGGAAATTTCTTGATGAGATATATAATGTTCTGTGTGCAGGTATGGATGGAACATAAGAGCAGAAGGACATACACACATCCACCATTATTTAGGGAGAACTCTCTCATAGCAAAACCATGGAAATAATGGAAATTGACTTAGACAAAGAGAGCAATTCATCAAGAGAAAATGAAGATGAAAATTCATCTTTGAAGGAGGAAGGCCTAGATGACGACAAATGAACTTCATGTTCACATCTTGCCTCTTCCGATAGCAGTGTAAGAAAGTCTAATTCTTCTTCTTGCATGATAACTTCTATCTCTACTTTCCATAAACTAAAAATGGCTAAACGTAAAATTGAGAAATTAAAAATTGCTAATAAAAAAGACGTTTAGAAAATAAAAGGTTAAAAGCTAATATTAATTTAGAATCTAATTATGATGTGGCTTCTCCATCTTGCTCTCTAATTGAAATCTCAAAGCCTTATTTTGATTGTAATGATATTAAGGAAAATTTCAAGGATCTTGAAGAAGGACTTTTAATTTCAAAAGAGCATAATGAAAAATTGGTAAATGAAAATAATATTTTATCTAATAAACTAGAATCATTAAAACTATTTGTGCAAAATTTTACAAGTAATAAAAAATCTTTTATTTCTAGTTTATCATCAATCATGTATAAAATTTCTACTATTATTTTAAAATATATTAAACATGCACCCAGTAGAATGTTTAATCATACAAGCATAATGATTTCTAACCCTCATTATGTATCTCCCAAATTAAATTTAAATGTGCAAAAATTTCCTATGAAAAATAATTTCAAAAGTCATTATTATTTTAAGCCTAAGTTTAATGAATATGGAAATTTGATGCATAATTATAACACTAAACCTAAGTATGAGTGGAGACCCAAAATTTAAGATGAAATATTAACTCCACTTGAAAGGATCCTTTCATTCTCATCTCCCCAAAAGTCATCTCGCTATATTTGGGTACCCAAAGGAACCGTTACACTTGGTTCCCTTTGGATACCTAAATCTATTATTCATTAGGTATCATCAAATGCATGGAGTAAATTCTTTTCAAAATGAAATATACAAATTTCTACTTCATGATATGCTTTAATGCCTTTTTCTTTTTCTTTTCTTATTTTATAAGCTATCATGTCATGGTCATCTTATATATTATTGGAAATATGATTTTATCTCTTAAAGGTTAATGAGTTTATAAATCAAATTGATCAAAATTCAAAGTCAAATTTTATTTTGGTGACCTATCTATCTTTCTTAAATTCATTGCCTATAAATATCTTGTATTATCCATAAAAATCTAATTCTAAATTTGTATTGAGATATTTATCTAGATTAATGAAATCATGAACTTCTATTTTTCTCTTTCGGAAAACTTTGAGTCTATAAATTTTTAATATTAAGAATGGGTAGCAACCAATAACACTTAAATATCTTGAGAAAGGGAGGTTTGGGATGTCACCCCATCGTACTTCCTAGTACCGTTGCGAGCCCTTCACTAGGTAGACCTCGGGAAGTCCAAGATCCACTCAAAATTGCTAAGGCCAACTAAAGTCTAGCAAAGATCAAATTAATTATAGACTCTTCTGTACTCTTGCAAAGACCGAAAAAGAAAACTATCATCATCTTGTACTTTCATAAAATTATATATATATTCAAAATTCGTAATTAAAAAAAAAAATCACAAAAGATATATTGAAAGAATTATTTGTCATAACTCGAAAGAATGAATATTGAATTCACACGCGCCACCATGATCTTGTGATATCCTATACTAAAATTCTCTATAATCATATATCATAATTCATGATCTATCAAGAATTATCTTAAATCAACTACTTCTTTCATACTTAGGAATTATGATTTATATTTTGGCTAGTGGTATTATAACTTCATACCATGGTAGGTGTATTATGTGTGAAATGTGGTTCACTTTTTTTGCATGTATCTTACTATATCTAGACCTTAGGATCACCTTGATATCAATAACATCAAATCAAATCATCACTTAATTCTAGGTCTACAAAATGAATCTCTATTGTTTACCCAAAAAATAACGATCCCCTCCGAGCTGACTTTTTCAGGTCCCGGGTGATCTCAGCCATCTCAGCTCGAAGATCTCAGCGATCTCAGCTGTCTCAGCTTTCTCGACGATCTCTGCTATCTCAGCTATCTTGACGATCTCTGCTATCTCAGCTATCTCGACAATCTCAGCAGTCTCAGCTCAACGATCTCCACTGTCTTGATGATCTCAGCAGTCTCAGCTTGACAATCTCAACTATCTCAGCAATCTCAACGATCTCAGCGGTCTCAGCAAGCGGTCTCTGCAGATCCGGGCAGCCCATTATTTTTAGACCTACCCATTTCGGCAGGCCCTCGCATCTATAAATAGAGGGGCAGGGGTACCATAAAAGGGTCTTCAAAGAGTTTTGAGCCCCTAGATGGTGACTTGGGCGGTCTCCATTTTTGAGACTGCGGAGAACTCTTCCTCCTTATTTGGGTGATCTACCACCTGCCGGGCGAACTCGCTCAGCGACCTCAGTGACTCTTTTAGATCCCATCTCCCCCGACGACCTCTTTCTTGCTCCCAACCATCTCTTTTTCTCCTCTCTCACTCCATTCGCAGCACAAAGTAACCGACCACCCAACTATTTTCTTCCTCCTTCTCCAGCTTTAGAAAGTGTGGCCCTGGTACAATTTTGGTTCAAACACAACACGCGACCTTCAGATCTTGGGTAATTAGTGAACAACAGTTGTAGTGAAGATGCGATATTCATCCCCTTAAAGTGATAATGAGTTCTTACCCTTATCAAGTTTATGGAGAGCAGACACTTCCCTTAGAAGAAGAGCAAGATCCTCCCCTCTTCTCAGTTCAAGTTCGTTCGGAGTATGTTTTCACAGGAGGAGAAGATCCCGTCAGCATCTTCAAGCTATCTTATTGAGGACTATCTTGCTCAATAATCTGGCAATTTAACTTCCACTAGAAGCAATATTATAAGCAAAGGGTTTTTTCATTCAATAAAAGAAGTGCATAGAATAGAGATGAGATAAAATGTCATTTTATTTCTTATTTCATATAACTCCCATCTGTTTGGAGTTTTCTACATCTCTTTATTTTTATCTTTACTTGTAATAAGTATAGCATCAACCCAGGTTTTATCAGCAGCTATCATCATGAAGACTTTCTCAACAGTCAGGTATGTCAGACCTTATATCCTTATTCACTACCATATCCTCAACTGCAGACATTTATCCAATTATGTCTTAAGTTTTTTTCATTACTTTACTTTCTGCTGTTTACAATAATACTTCTAAAATGCGTGGATGTGAAGGGTGGAAATATCACCTCTGTTGTTTGATGTGAAGGTTGGATATACCACCTATGATTATTCTCTTGGGCCGTAAAACCCACTAAGACCACATCTCGCCAGAATTATTCACAGATGTGTAGTGGTAGCCCAACCTCTCCCCCTTTCTCTCGATCTCCTACTTTGTGATGATTGTCATTAATTGCCATGACATTTTGTCGAGTTAATCAACTTGCTTAGCTTGAATATTGATGATTACATTTGATAATGGATTGGTTGTGAATGCTAACAACTAATGTTAGGATTGGTGTGCTATTACTTGCAAGAAAAACTGACTAATTTTAGTATGTACCAAAATGCACTACCAAGCAACTAGACAATTATTTGTTGGGTACAAATATTTCAGGTATCATAAAATTCCATACAAATCATTTCGGAATTTCTTGATTTCTAGATTTCTGGGTTTTCTATCTTGGACTCCTGGTTAGTCTATTTATAGCTTCAGATTCCTCAAGTCATATACTGAGTTAGGTTCTCTTGGCATCAGCTGACGTAATATCATTAGCAACATTATTATCGGCAAGTCCAAAATTATCTAGGCATGCTGACTTCACACTCATTGTTCTGGAATATGTGAATATGAGGATATCAGAATGTTGGTTTTCTGCTTCTGTAGACACGAGTACTGTCTCATTTCTTCACATAGATTTTTTAATTTTAGAAACATCAAAGCAAAAGATTATTAATAAGCATTCATACACTCTGTAAATGAAATGTTTCTTCTTCTACACTTCGAGGGGGAATAAAAATAAGTATCGGCAAGTTGTTTCAGGTACATGACATATTTTTATTTTTCATTGCCTGTTTCTCATATCTTTTGTAGAGGTATTCATGTGTTTGCGAGTTCCCTTCAGGTACTCGAGTATTATATTTCCATATACCTGTTCTTATATCTTTTTTCATATAGAAACAAGTGTTCACAAGTCCTCCTTCAGGTACTCGCGTATTATATTTTCATATACCCATTCTTATATCTTTTTGTAGATAGAAACAAGTATTCTCGAGTACTCCTTCAGGTACTCACATATTATATTTTCATATACCTATTCTTATATCTTTTTGGAGATAGAAACAGGTGTTCGCGAGTCCTCCTTTAGGTACCCGCGTATTATATTTTCATATACCTATTCTTATATCCTTTTGTAGATAGAAACAGGTGTTCGCAAGTCCTCCTTCAGGTACTCGCATATTATTTTTCATATACCAACTCTTCATATCTTTTGCAGACAAATAGGTGCTCGCAGGTTCTCTTCAGGCACTAGCAAGTTCCCACATGTACTTGCATTCTTTATACACACATATTCTATCTCGACAGGAAAAGTGGATCTCGATTATCGTGGGTAAGTTCTATTTTTTCAAAGTTTTTTCAAAGCTTGAAAAAATGCTGGAATCATGTTTACCCAGAAATCGACGATTCCCTCCGAGCTGACTTTTTTAGATCCCGGGGGATCTTAGTGGTCTCAGCTCGATGATCTCAGCGATCTCAGATCAACGATCTCAGCTGTCTCATCTTTCTCGACGATCTCAGTTATCTCAGCTATCTCGATGATCTCAACTATCTCAGCTATCTTAATGATCTAAGTAGTTTCAGATAGATGATCTCAACTGTCTCAGCTATCTCGACGATCTTAGCGGTCTCAGCTCAACAATCTCAGCTATCTTAGTGATCTCAATGATCTCAGCAGTCTTAGCAAGCAGTCTTAGTAGATTCGAGTAGCCCGTTATTTTTAGACCTACCCATTTGGGCAGACCCCCGCGTCTATAAATAGAGGGGCAGGGGTACCAAAAAGGGACTTCAGAGAGTTTCAATCCTCTAGCAGGTGAATTGGGCGGTCTCCATTTTTGAGACCGCGGAGACCTCTTCCTCCTGACTTGGGCAATCTTCCACCTGCTGGGCGATCTCCCTCGGTGACCTTAGTGACTCCTTCAGCTCCTGTCTCCCCCGGTGACATCTTTCCTGCTCCCGACCATCTCTTTTTCTCCTCTCTCACTCCTTCATTTGTAGCTCAAAGTAACCGACCACCCAACAGTTTTCTTCCTCCTTCTCCATCTTGAGCAAGTGTGGCCCTGATACATTTTTGGTTCGAACATCTATCAATTCAAGAAACATGCATTTTTCATATGGCATAATATTAAATCATCATACTAACATTGTCACCCAATGAATATTATTTGTTATCATGCTAATCTCTTGAATTGTTAGTTATCATATGATTGCAAAGATATAAAAATAGAAAAATTGGAACTTAGGATTCATGATAACTAGGAGGTTTTATATTATCTTTCTAAAATTCAACATACTCATAGTTTATAATTCATTCTTAAACCTAATCGCCTTGTATGTCCATGATCATATACCAATATTGTATGTCTCATAATAGCGGGGGCATAGAGTTGCATGCATTAGAAGACCTAACCTCTAGTCATGTCTTGTCCTTAACCGGGTAGGGTTCCAGTGGGGCCTTGCGAGGCACTGGGGGGAAAGAGTGCAATGTTGAGCGTTCTCTAGTGTATGCATATGGGAGTAACACCCCAACCTATGACATGTGTGCAGCTTCTCATGCCCATCCATCACTTAGTACGGGGCTAGCGTGTAGACATAGTCTGGGTATTTTTATCTAGGGCATACCTATTTTATTCTTTGCATAAATATCATTTCATACTATAATCAATTAAATCATGCTTATTTGGCTTATTCGAACATGATATCTTGTGTTTACATTTACTATAATTTTCAGTTTGCATTATTTTGATAAACAGAAGCCTTAGAAAAATCAAAATGAAGATATAAGAAAATATATCACATGCAATGTTTATTTAGTCAAGTCATATAAGAAATCGCTAACATTTCATGCAATTTACACTATCTAAGACATCTCCAAAAATTCTGAAATTTCTGCATGAAACTTCTCACAATTTTGTTCACTGGTTGCCGCGCTAGCGCTAGCGCCGACGCTTGCTCGACTCTTTAATTTTTTGAGTTTTTTAAATTTTGAATATCTCTAAAAATATGTTCTTTTATGTGTACTACCTATTTTTATCTTTATGCCACCGTGTGATTTTTAAAAAAATCAAATACAAAATTCCAAAATGCAAAAATGCAAAAAAATGTCTTTGTTCTCAGTTTATTTTCTTGTTTTACTAATTTAAAAATTTTGAAATGAAATTTATTACAAAAGTTATGAAATTTGTTTTTCTTAAAAAATCAAAATATAAAATTTCAAAATACAAAAACATGTTTTCCTTATTTATATTTGTTTCTACAAGGGTTTTTTAAAAATAATAAGATTTCTATGTTTCATTACTTTGGCAAAAATGATAAAGCATGTTCTTTTAGATTTGGCTATAAATGTTTAATTTAAAATCTCAGGTTTTCTAAACATTGTTTTGGCTTGTCATGCTTAGATTTTAATCTTGTTATGTGCAATGAAAGAGTCTATGGTGAATTGTGTAGGAATGCTTTAGTATGCCTCTAAGTATGCGTGATGTGTTATGTTAGATAATGATCTCTTTACACTCTCACTTTTTGGTAGACTACATGTGCCTATAATTCTTAACCCTACATGATTGTGTAGTGTAGTAGCTTACAATATTAAGATGTCTATCTCTTTTACCTACACATTATTCAAAATTTTTTGTTGCACATATAGAAGTGAAATTTCAAAATTATAAGTGTTTGCAAAAACAAGTGAATTTGGAGAACTGTGTCTTACTCAAAAATTAAAAATAAAATGACAAAGATAACTCCACCAAGCACTACTTGAACCTCCTGATAAGTCTTCATAAGCATTGTGAGGTTATGCACCTTCTAACGAATTGTAAAGTGTCTTGTGCAAACTACTTTGATACACTTCTATTTTGTACACCAGATCACAAAAAGCTCTTATTGAAAATATAATATGTGATCCCCCAAGCACTACTTCGCTCCCTGATAAGTCTTCATGAGCATTGTGTGGGCAAAGCACCTTGGTAATTGTACTTTGTATGTGATTTGTATCAAATCTAGAATTGATGTGTAGAAGTAGTTAAAAAGATTACATGGCTAATAATGTTTCTACTTCACTATATAAGTCATGTGTTTTGGATTATATCACTTGTATACTTTTATCAATACACCTTTTATACACATCATTATCTCTCATAAAGCTTCTACTCATGCGAATTGGACTCTAATGCTTCTTTACATAAATTCTCTAGAAAGCTTAAGTAAAAGCACAAGAATGGAATGCATGTTCTCTACAATGTTTTCATAACTTGAAATACAAATTAATAACATTGTTGTTACTATCTTTTAGAATATGTGCAATCATGCTTGCCTTAGTAGTTTTTGAAAAATAGAACTCCATGCCTATTGTCTTGCAAACTTAATTGAAAATCTTACTTTCTTACGAAAAATATTATCTTAAACTTGCATACTTATATAAGATTGGTTTTATCCAAATAACATCACTTTTATTGCATAACATCTCTTAGTTCTATTATGATCTTTAAACTTCCAAAAAGATGTTTTCTTTGGATAAACAATTTTATAGCCTTTCAGCTTATGATAAAACTCTAATTTATCTTGTTTGAAATCTTTCAAAAATTATGCTATAACTCTTAAAATTTTGAACTCCAAAACATCTTCTTATGTTTGGACTTAAACTCAGATTTACTCTTATGATTTTCATGCTCACAAAAAGATGTTTTTTATAGTCTTCCACACTATTACCATATATTTTTACTTTACGCTTTAATGCTTATTACAAGTCTTATTTTTTTGGTATGTATCATCACTTGAATTTTAAATTTTTTTCTTCAACAAGTGGTAGACATGCTTGGTAAACTTATATTGGTCGTTCCAACAAGCATGTTATTTTTATGCTAAAAACTCTGATCTATGTCTTTGAGAAAAAAATTTTATGCTAAAAACTCCTTATCATTACATTTCTAATAAATGCTCGATCATGCCTTACCTTTTAATCAAAAGCATCTTTCCATGTCTCTTGCTTCCTTAACCCACTTTTGCTAATACTAAAAGGGGGAGAACTAACATGATAAATAATAAACGCTATCAAATAGGGAGAACTGACATGAATATTGACTAAGATGAAATCCTACATATAAGGGGAGTATTCACATAGGGGGAGCATGCATTTAGGGGGAGCACTTTTAAATACAAAAATTGGCAATTATCCTAAGTCATCACTCACACACACACAAGTAGGATTCGTCATGCTTTACGTATTAATGCTCTGATTTATCATTAATGGATTTGTAATTATCAAAATGGCGAGTTTGTTGGAACATGGTCTTCCGCATCTCCTAGGTTTGAGAATAACAAATCCTATGTGTATTTGATCTTGCGTGTTTAAGTGTGCAGGAAATAATTCCATATGACTTAAGGATAACATAAGAAGGTTGCGCCCAAGTTTGAAGCCAAAACTCCAGCATGGCCACTAGCACCGGTGGTAGTCATTAGCGCAGATGCTAGATTTGATTAGATCAATTCCGGGAAGCAGTTATATATTGGAACCAGTATTTGTCCCAACGAGGAGTTCAGACCCCTGTAAAGGGGGGGGGGTAGCTAGCGCTTACTGATCCCACGGAGGAACCTGACCGAGGACTTAGAACAAATGAAATGACCCTTGGTAACAGTGTGGAGGTCCCACCGCATACCCAGAAGATCTTTTGAGCGCTTCCCCTCCCAAGCCAAGACTGAAACAGGGCACCTTGGAGAGCTGAAAGAGCTAACCAAAGGCATCCTAAGGAGAAGAAAAGATCTGGAATGCTCTCCAAAGGTGCCCCTCAGGGACTATTTATAGCCTTTTCTGTACTGGTCTGCTAATAACAGGATTCTGCTTTTTGTTTTTGCTATACGCACCCCAAATTTGTCTGCTAGCAACCAAACTCTGCTGTTTTGGAGGGCTATTGGCAACCCACCAAGGGTATCAGAGTAAATTCACCTGTAGACCCCTACTGGGCGAGTGGCCCGTGAGGGCGCCACTCGCCTGCCTCTCTGCGAGCTGGGCCCGCGAGTTCTCTTCTTGATAGTGGAGGCCAACTCCCACTTATCTCTCCACTCTGGAACTGCGATACCTCCCCGACTTGCTCTGGCTAAATGTACCCCAGAGCGGTTCTTAATACACGCTACACTATTACCGCTTGCTGCTCGCGAGTGAGATCCCTGGTCCGCCTCGCCTTTCCCTGGTAGGATGCTCGTCGCGAATCAATGAGTGCCCTGGCAGGATACCCACCGCGGATCGGCGAGTGCTCTCTGAATCGCCCGTAGTTGATTTCTCCATGAGTCGACGAACACTGGGTTGTTCATAATCCCTGTTCTTTGCAAGGTTATACTAAACTCGTGAAGAAACATCCAACCATCTGTGTTCGCCGGACGAGGATGAGCTGGCATAAATATTTGGTGGGCCCCATCCCAGTGCTATAAATACCAACATCTCTGGGTGATGGGGGACCCTTTCTTTCCTTAATTTCCTTCACTACTCGCTATCGCACTTGCTAAAGATTCCTCTCTCAGAAGAAGCTCAAGGCCGCCTGGCGGCATCCCAAGTGAGGGAACACGCAGTCATGACTCGGTTCGCCCCCTAGGCCGCCCGACGGACCACTCTGCCCCTCCCCAAGATGAAGATGACAAAGGTGGTGAGGAAGTACCTCGGGACGGAAGGGTCCCCCCTCAGGGACATGCTGCATGATCCCGCACTCGCTGGATAGGTACCTGGAGAAAGTATTTCATTCCCCCGTGTTCTTGTTTTAACATATCTCTCTTTAGAGCGCATCTCTTGCGGGGGCCCTTGCGAGCGAGACCCTGGACGTTACTCGCCTTCCCTCTCCCGAGGGGAACAATTCGGCGTCCGCCAACCTGGACGTCATCGACCTGTGTCCCTCGTCGTGGCCTAGTAAGATTTTGGCATTACCTTTTTTGTAGAATCCTTAACTGAATCTTCCGTGCTCCTTGCATAGAAGCTCCTTGCGATGCCCAGAAGGTGCACAACTCCCCCTAGTTCGACGGCCCCTCTGGATTCACTACCCCACCAGGCTCACAGCCTCCACCGGGCTCGCAGTATCCACCAGGCTCTCTACACTCATCGGGTTCGCAGCCTTCATCTAGTTCCCAGCCTCCACCGGGTTCACACATCTCCGTCCTAGGATTTAACATTTTGGTCCATCAAAGCCCTGACAACTCGCTTCTTGCCGACATCTGGGTTACGGGCGATGCTCTATGTGCCCTAGGCTTGAGGAAGTCATTCACGCTGACCTACATCGAGGCCTTCCAGGGGCAACCGGTTTCCTCCCGCCAGCGGCCTAGATAAGCGGCCGCGGCCCCGTCAGGTGGGTCAGTTACCATCAATAGATTACTTCTTGCCTTCTTCGCTAACTTTCTTCTCGTAAGAGTCCCGGAGTCTTCCACCGAGCTGGAGCTGGGAGAGGAGGAGAAGTCACTCGTGCCTTCGCCGGACAAGATCACTGACTTCCTCGGTGATCCCCAGGACCCCAAAGTGATGAAGCAGCGAGTCACCGAGATGCTCCAAAAATATGGGTACATGCTGCGAGACCAATACAACCAGGCGCGAGAAGACAGAGCGGCCTCCGAGGAGTATTTCGCCGCGATCGGCGATGATCTAGAAAGAGTTCTTGCTGAGCTGCAGACTGCTGCCCACCACGAGGTTACCTCTCCTGGGGTGCACCTCTCACCGGCGGAGGACCAAGTCCGCCTACTGCAATGCAAGCTCCACGCAGTCCACGCATATCACTATCCGCGAGTACCACTGAGCACGGGGGTGCAAGGATGATATCGATGGTGGTGAATCCAATATTGATCCTTCCCGCACTCGCCTGGCGAACTAGAAAAATAATGTCTTGTTTATTATTGTTATAATTTCCTTTTTGACAATCTGCAAACTATGCTATTAATTTGATGCCTCCCAAATAATCATGGGATTTTTCTCCTTTTTATTACTCGCTCTACGCCATTGTTGTCTGCATTGCATTCGCTAATCCTTTTATTCAACGCCCTTCTCCTTTTTATTACTCGCTCTACGCCATTGGAGTGATAACTCTAAGAAGATAATTATAAATGCTTGGATAAGCCATGGACAGATATGCAAGATAAGAGAAAACATCTGTTCAGCAGAAGAATGGATTAAGCATTTGAAAAGGAATTCCCTAAGGGAAAGAATATTCAAAGAAAATCTTGTGAATAAAAATAATCCCAAAAGGATGCCCTCAAAATATCTACCAAAGCCTTTTCTTTATTTCAAGAGACAAGAAAACAAAAGGAAGGATGCTGAGATGGCTACTGCTGCTGCAGCAAAGGGTGCTGATAAAGATCCAACTGAAAGCTCCAGTTCCAAGAAAAGAAAATTCTAAACAAATCTTTTAATTTTTCTTAGTCAAAATGTTGCACTGAAAAATGTAATATCGTATGTAAACATTTTATTACTAATACATGTGATCTTTCATTTGAATCATCTGAATCTCCTGGTTATAGGCAAATTTTCTATTAAAATTAATATATGTTGTGTTGCCTATATATATGTTAACAATGATATTGTTATGTTTTCATGACTGCTTGTTATACTCTCATTATATGTCATGATATGTCTTATTGTGTTGATGCATCTTAGCATTGTTGTATGTTCTGTCTTCTTCAAATAAGGGGAAATTGTTGAGAATATTGCCCCTCAATGTTCTCTAGATTTGAAGATGCAACACATACAATGCTAAGTGTATATTGTATTTTATAAGCCTCTAAATATTTCATGCTAAAAGCAGGCTTAAGTCATTCCAAACCTTGGAATAACACTTTGCTATTCACAGTCAAAACACTGAGATATCAGTCTGGTCTCAGCTGAACCGCTGAGACTCAGCTGAATAGCTACTAAGAAGGAGTTTGTCTCAGATGTACAGATTTGGAGTACACCGTTGAGAAAACTAGCCATCTCAGTTGATCCACTGAGACAGATTCAAAAGTAAATGTTGCCTAGACGGGATCATGTCAGGCAGGAGGGACAAAAAAGTAAGATAAGCTTTTCTATCCTTGTCCATGCTATGACATGGCAATCCTTAGAGTTGATGAAGATAGCTGGAAGTATAAAATGTTGGAACATGGTCTTCCACATCTCCTAGGTTTGAGAATAACAAATCTTATGTATATTTGATCTTGTGTGTTTAAGTGTGCAGGAATCAATTGCCATATGACTCAAGGATAACATAAGAAGGTTGGCGCCAAGATTGAAGACAAAATTCCAGCATTCTCTCTAGAACCGGCGGTAGACACTAGCGCAGGTAGTAGCCCTGATTAGAGCAATTTTGAGAGGCAGTTTTAGAAGGCGCTAGCGCAGGCGCTAGAGGCTAGCGCAGGTGATATCTCAAAGCACAAGAGGAATTACGACAGGGTTTCCTTGGAATGAAGATATGCACATGGAGAATATTTCCTAATTCAAGATAGCGCCGGTGGTAGCGCTAGTGCAGGCGCTAGCTCGCTCTCCTATAAAAGGAGCCCTCTTCTCTCATTTTGAACACACAAGTTTGAGAGAGGTTGAGTGAAAAAATTCCAGAGCCCTATTCTGCCGTGATTTGATCTCCCACCAAAAGTTCTATGAGTTTCTGAAGAAGGATTTCTTCACGCCGCATCCGACCGATGATCACTTCAACCATGCTTATTCTACAACGATCTTTTGTCTCCTACTTCAGAAAATTTTTAGAGGGAGTTTTCATATTATTGTTGTTCATTTCATATCTTATTCTTATAATCGTTTAGTGAATTCGCCTTGTGTTGGCGACTAGGTCTGGGTAGGACTTAGGGAGCAATTCGCCTCGTGTTGGAGACTAGATCTAGGTTAGGTATAGTGGGTGCTCGAGGCCATATTCGGGGAAGGATTGGCTAGAGCGGCTTGAGGCCGTATATGAGGAGGATAGGCTAAAGCCACAGTTTATGGGGATACGAGTTGAGATATAAAACAAAATGACTTTTTACTATCCGCCTTCGATTTCTAGCATCATAAGAAATTAAGTTTTGTAATCGTATATTTCAAGTTAATAAAATCATGTCTTTGTTTTATTTCACTTTATTTGTGTGATTTCTCTCTATTTTGATCGCTTAAACTTTTAGGGAATTTCAAAATATAATAAAACTTTTTAAAACCCTTATTCACCCCCCTCTAAGGGGGCCTACAGATCCAACAAGTGGTATCAGAGCAATTTTATTCCAAATGGTCTAACAACCAGGAAAATATGGCATCTTATGATCTCGCTTTTTCGAAGGGTTAGGGTGTTAGTAGGCCACCTCTTTTTACTGGGTCAGATTTCAACTACTGGAAATCTAGGCTGATGGGTTTTCTTATGACCATGGATATAGAAGTATGGAACTTGGTAGAAGTTTGGTATTCTCCACCTATAATTGTTGTAGGAGAGGTTACTATAGAAAAACCTAAGGATAGATGGGATGATAACGATAAACTCAAATGCAAAAATAATGCTAAGACAATGGATGCTTTATATTTTGCTTTAAATAGAACTGAATTTAATAGAATTTCTGTATGTGTAACTGCTTATGATATTTGGAACCAATTGGAAGTTACTCATGATGGTATATCGCAGGTGAAAGATGCAAAGCTATTCCAATTGGAATCAGAATATAAAAAGTTTAGGATGGATGCTGAAGAAGACATCAACTCGATGTACACACGCTTCACCAAGATCGTCAACGCTTCAAAAGCTCTTGGAAAGATCTACTCCGACGACGACTTGGTCAGAAAGATTCTTCGCTCACTACCTCCAAGATTCAATCCAAGTATGACGACCATCTCAAAGTCACACAACCTAAGAACACTCCAGATCTAGAACCTCATTGGGAATGTCAAAACCCATGAGGTAGAACTCCAGATTCACAATAATGAATACAATAAGGATCCAAAAAAAGGCGCTGTCACTAAAGTCAAAGAAGGAGAGCATCAAAGATGATGATGAAGATGAAGAAGGTCTCCTGGCTAAGAACTTCAGAAAATTTATTAGAAATCCGGAGAGAAAGAACACCTTCCGGAAATACTTCCAGAAGGATGCTCGGCAAAAAGGGTCTTCCACTTCTTCGAAGAAAGAAAAGGAAAGTGAAGAAGAAGAAAGACCACCACCGGAGTGCTATCACTGTAGAAAGACTGGGCACATTCAGATCCATTTCCCGATGTATCTAATGGAGCAAAAAGAAAAATAATACAAAGGGAAGGAGAAAAAGAAGGTGTTGAAAGCCGCAACTTGGGATGATTCTTCCTCTGAAGAATCAAGCGGATCTGAGTCAAGCAGCGAGGAGGAAGCAAACTTATGCTTTATGGCAAAAGGAAACGATGACGACATCAGTGTTCTTAGTGACACTGAGGTAACTCCTCCCACCTTCAAAGAACTTTATGATGAATTTGTTCAAACATGCAAAGCCTATGATAAAAGCAAAGAAGATAATATTATTTTAAATCGTGAAAATGAATCTCTCATCAAAGAAAATCATAAGCTTACTAAAAAATTAATTTAATTGGAAAAGAGAAAAGTTTCATGCCAAGAGTGTGAACACTCCCTATGTAAAGCAAAAGATCTTGAAGTTTCTCGTTCTAAAGCCCTCTCACAAATCAAAACTCTTACAAGAGAAAAGAGGGACTTAGAAAGGAAACTAAAAACCTCTCTCTTACAAATTGAAAATAACAAAAAAGGTTTTGAAAATAAATGTGTCATGCTTGTAAAAGAAAACTCATCTCTTAAAAAACAAATTCATGACCTCAATATGGCCATCAAAAAATTTGGAATCAGTCAAAAATCTCTGGACATGATTTTGGGGTACCAATGATATGATTTTGGAAAATTTGGACTCAGATATCAAAGTGATAGCTATCGCCCGACGCTAGCCACTAACGCCAATGGTAGCCCCTCATATAAAAAATCTTCTATTTTTTCTAAAAATCAAACCTCATCCAGTAAGAGCAATGTAGAAGTTCAAAAAAGGGTCTCAACCCCCTTTATTTCATGTGTAAACTATCATAGGTTTGGACACACATCTAGCTCTTGCAGTAAAATAAAACAGGGATCTTTAAAGCAATTCTGGGTACCTAAGGCATCCACTTATTCTATGGGTGGTACCTCTTGGGTATCCGGATCTTTACTCTCATCTTCTTTCTAGATTTGCAGGAAGGCTAAGGATACGGAGGACGTATGGTACTTGGACTCAGGCTGCTCTAAGCACATGAAGGGCAACAAAGCAAAGTTCCTTAGCCTAGAAAAGAAGAAGGGAGGGATCGTAACCTTTGGAGATAATAGTAAAGGAAGGATCATGGGAGTAGGTACAGCAGGTAATGAATCCTTTACTATCTCTAATGTTCTTTATGTAAAAGGATTAAAACATAACTTAATATCTTTTAGTCAATTGTGTGATAAAGGATTAGATGTTTTATTTGAGTCATCCACAAATCTTTACAAAATATTTAATCCTAACATAAAAGATGTTTTACTAACTGCACCTAGAACTCACAACATATATGTAGTTTCCTTTCATAATCTTTCCAAATCATCGATAAAATGTTTTATAACTAAAAATGATGAGTTAGAACTTTGGCAAAGACGTTTAGATCACGCTAGTACAAAGCTCATTTTAAAACTAGCCAAAAAGAAATTGATTAGAGGATTGACTAGACTAAATGGAAATTTATCCTCACTATGTTCTCCATGTCAAACAAGAAAATTTTCTAAATCTTCTTTTAAAAGCAAAAACGAAATTTCTACTACAAGACCTTTGCAATTAATTCATATGGCTCTCCTTGGCCCCGTTAGCACCACAAGTCTTGGTGGTAGAATATTTACATTTGTTCTAATATATGATTTATCTAGATATTGTTGGACTTTTTTTCTCTCTTTCAAATCTACTGCATTTTGCAAATTTCCAAATTATGTACTCGTATTCAAAATGAACTAGATTTAAAAATAAAATGCATTCGCTCAGATCATGGAGGAGAATTTAAAAATGAAAATTTTAAAATCTTTTTGTGAAATGTTAGGTATTAAGCACAAGTTCTTTGCTCCTAGCACACCTCAACAAAATGGTTTTGTAGAAAGAAAGAATAGGCCAATTCAAGAACTAGCATACTATGCTATCAGAGTATAAATTACCTAAGTCTTTTTGGGCCTAAGTTATTTAATGAATAGAGTCATGCTTCGTCCATCTTTAAATATCACACCATATGAACTATATTATCAAAAGAAACCTATCGTATCATATTTTAAATTATTTGGTAGTAAATGTTTTATTCTGAATACAAAAGATGCCTTAGGGTTGTTTGATGAAAAATGTGATGAAGGAATATTTCTTGGATACTCTTCAACTAGTAAAGCTTATAGAATATTAACAAAAAAATGAGTAAGGTTGAAGAGTCTCTTAATGTAAATTTTGATGAATTTATTCCTTGTGTAGAAAAACTTCCTACAGGTGCAAATGATGAACCCTTATCATCTTTGGAGTACGACGAAGAGGAACCTTCCAAAGAGGAGGAGGAGGAGGCCAAGGAAGATGAATATGTGCCTCCAAGCATCTTAAACTTCTCAAAGAATCATCCAAAGGTGCTAGTCATTGGGGAACCATCTATTGGGGTAAGAACTCGATCTTCTCTTCATGAAACTTTTTCAAATATTTGCTTTGTTTTCAAAATTGAACCAAAATACGTTTCAACTGCTTTAAATGATGAATTTTGGTTTTTGTCTATGAATGAAGAGTTAGATCAATTTGAAAGAAATAAAGTTTGAAATCTAGTAGAACGTCCATCTAATCATCCCGTTGTTTGTGTAAAATGAATTTTTAAAAATAAATTAGATGGTGAATCTCGAATTACAAGAAATAAAGCTTGCTTAGTCGCTCAAGGTTTTTCTCAAATTGAGAGGGTAGATTTTGCACCCATTGCTCGCTTAGAATCTATACGAATTATTTTGGCATTTGCGAGTTTTAAAAGAATAAAATTATTTCAAATGGATGTTAAAAGTGCTTTTTTAAACGGGTTTATAAAAGAAGAAGTTTATGTAGAATAACCCCCCTAGTTTTATAAATGAAAAATTTGCCTACTCATGTTTATAAATTAGAAAAAGTGCTTTATGGTTTAAAATAAGCGCCCCGTGCATGGTATGAAAGACTTACATCATTTTTGTTAAAGCACGGTTATGTTATGGGAAGTGCCGACAACACACTCTTCATTAAGCATAATAATAATGATTTAATTATTTTACAAATATATGTTGATGATATAATTTTTGGAGCCACTAATGAAGAGTTTTGTAATGAAGTAGTCTTAGTAATGAAAAATGAATTTGAAATGAGCCTTGTAGGAGAACTATCTTATTTTCTTGGTTTTCAAATTTCACAACAAAATGATGGTATTTTTATTTGTCAAACAAAATATGTTCATGATATGCTTAAACGTTTTGGATTTGAAAATCTTAAACAAGCTTCTACACCTATGAGTGCTTCTTTAAAACTAGGAAAAGATGAATCTAGAATTTCTATCGATCAAACTTTATATAGAAGTATGATTGGATTTATTCTGTACTTAAGTGCATCTAGACCAGATATAATGTTTGTACTATGTTTATGTGTTCGCCTTCAAGGCAATCCAAAAGAATCTCATTTCAAAGCGGTAAAAAGTATTTTTAGATATCTATTAGGGTCATCTAAATTAGGATTATGGTACCCACACAATGATTCATTTACACTACACGGCTATTTCGATTCGGATTATGCCGGCTGTTCGATAGATCGAAAAAGCACTAGTGGTACTTAACACTTTTTAGGACCCTCATTAGTTGCATGGTCTAATAGGAAATAATCTTCTGTTGCACTCTCTACCATGGAGGCCGAATACATCGCTCTTGGCAGTTGTTGTGCACAAGCCTTATGGATGAGCCAAACTCTAGAGGATTTTGGTTTTCATCTAAAAAATATTGATCTCAAATGTGAAAACACATAGATCTTACAAATAATCTAGTACACCACTCTAGATCCAAACATAAGATGTTCGCCATCACTTCATTAGGGATCATATTAAGAAAGAACATGTAAAAGGAAGTTTCATTGGTACGAACTCCCAACTTGCTGACATATTCACTAAAACTCTTCCCATGCATGATTTTGATTGCTACAACTTGAATTAGGTGTCCTAGATCTTTTGGGTTAAGTCACATTCATAAACGCAATCGTTTTATGCATTTTTTACCTATCTAAACATCTCCAATCCTTCTAAAATTTTTGCATGAAACTAATCTTTGGACACTTAATCAAGATCAAAAATTAAAATTTTCAAAATCCTGAAATTTAGTGTACTGTTTGCCGCGCTAGTGCTAGCGTCGGCGCTAGCTTGCCTATCTAATTTTCTGTATTTTTCAATTTATGCAAAATCTCTACAAATATATTCTTTTATATGTACTACTTATTTTTGCATTTCTGCCATAAATTAATTTTTGAAAAATTAAAATAAAAAAAAATACAAAAGACAAATTACAAAAAATATTTTTATTCACTTCCTTTCTTTGTTTAACTATTTGATTACTACCTCAATATGCGAAAATCAAATAAAAAAATATAAACAAAAATTATCAAAAATATTTTTTTTGAACTTAACTTTTCTATTTACATGTATCTTGCGAAAGGGAGATTTGGGATGTCACCCCATCACATCTCCTAGTACCTGTGCGAACCCCTCACAGGGTAGACCTCGGGAAGTCCAAGATATATTATAAGAGTTCAAATTTTAAAACAAAATTCTTTTTCAAAATATCAAAAAATACTGTATGGACTTTATTGTTAATATCAAGCATGGTTTAATCTATCATTTAGACCTTCTACAATGTTGAAATTCATCTTTTCAAACTTCTTTGAAAATTGTTTTTATCATGTTTGATATATCTAATCACATGTGCATCAATTGAATTGAAAAAGTGTTGTGTAGAACTAAGTTTAGCATACCTCTAAGTATGAGTAAATATTTTATGATTGATAATGATATTTATTCACTCACTTATTTTGGCAAAGTCTACATGTGCTTTTAATCTAAGAATGCTTGCTTGTGTATTGTAATAGTACAATGAATTAAAATTGCACAAGTATCTTACCAACATTACTTTTATTTCCACCCTTAAAAATTAAGAAAAGTGGTTGTGCTTTCAAAAATTAAATTGGTTTGCAAAACAAGTGTGTTGTGAGGTCTTTGTACAAAAAAAATCATGAAATAAATTGACAAAGATAACTCCACCAAGCACTACTTGAACCTCCTGGTAAGTCTTAATAGGCATTGTGAGGTTGAGCACCTTGGAAAGAATAGTAAAGTGTCTTATGTAAACCTCAGTTCTTTCTTTACACCACTTATTCTTAAGTACACCGGATCACAGAAATATCAATTTTGAAAAATAAAGCGTGTGATCCTCCATACACTACTTTGCACCCTGATAAGTCTAAATGAGCATTGTGTGTGCTAAACACCTTGGTAGTTATACATTTTCTATGTGCATTGAAGTGTGTGGAAGTAAAATTATTTGTGTTTTATTGTGCACCTTACTCTACATATGTCTTGTATTTTTGATTAAGTCATTTGTTTACTCTTTTCAAAATACACTTATGTGCACATCATTATCTTCCATAACACTTCTTCTTATGAGTATTGGATCCAAATGATAATTCTATACTACTATTTATATATAAATGCACTAGATAACCTAGCATGCTCTCTTACAATGATTGGTATGCCTTGAATTTGTGAATTAAAATAACATTGTAGTTGTCTCTTTTTAATATCTTTTCATGTTTGGTTACTTTATTGTAAAACTTAACGATTTTTAATAGAAAAATTATTTACAAAAACATCTTATTTTGGACTTAACTTCATATTTCTTCCTATGAATCGTCATGTTTGCAAAAAGATGGTTCTTGTAGTTCTTTAAGTCTTCCGCAACATTACCATATAACTTTTACTTTGCTTCCTCATGCTTATCTCAAGTCTTAAATCTCAAAATTCCTTTTCTTCAACAAGTGGTAGACTTGCTTGGTAAATTTTATATTGGTTGTTCTAACATGCATATTCTTTTTATGCTAAAACTCTGATCTTTTGAAAATATTTTTATGCTGAAAACTCATTATCATTTCATTTCCTCTTAAAAAGCTCGATCATGCCTTATCTTTTTTTATCAAGAAAAACCATTTTCTATGTATCTTGCTACCTTTTTGCACTTTTGCTAATAACAAAAGGGGGAGAACTAACATGATAAATAAAAATGCTATCAAATGGGGAAACTAACATGATTAATGATTAAGAAGATAACTTACATATAAGGGGAGCATTCACATAGGGGAAGCAATTCTAAATACCAAAATCGACAATTATCCTAAGCCATCTCTCACACACACATAAACAAGTAGGTTTCATCATGCTTTATGTATTAATGCTTTGATTTATCATTAATGAATTTGTTATTATCAAAAGGGGAAGTTTTTTAGAGAATAACAAATCCTATGTGTATTTGATCTTGTGTATTTAAGTGTGCAGGAATCAAATGCCATATGACTCAAAGATAACATAAGAAGGTTGCCCCCAAGCTTGAAGACCAAATTCCAGCATGCCCACTAGCGCTAACAGTATCCACTAGCGCAGGCGTTAACCTGATTAGAGCAATTTCGGGAGGCAGTTTTAGAAGGCCCTAGCGCAGGCGCTAGAGGCTAGCAAATGCTATAACTCGAAGCATAAGAGGAATTACGGCAGGGTTTTCTTGGAATGAAGATACACACACGGAGAATATTTCCTAATTCAAGATAGCACCAGCGGTAGCGCTAGCGCAGGCGCTAGCTCAATCTCCTATAAAAGGAGTCCTCTTCTCTTGTTTTGATCACACAAGTTTGAGAGAGGTTGAGTGCCAAAATTCTAGATCCCTATTCTGCCGAGATTTGATCTCCCACCAAAAGTTCTGTGAGTTCTTGAAGAAGGATTTTGTTGGGAAAAACTCCTTTTAATTTAACTTAATAAATTAAATATAAGTGATTTTACTTCTTTGTTTTATTACCCACATTCACATTGTATAGTAAGGGTAAATTGGTTATTAGAAGTCTTAGGATGTCACACTCAACTTAGAGTTTCAAGACCAAGTCAAGATAAGCTTAAATTCAGTTAAGTTAAGACTTGAGTCGAATAGAAGTCGAGGCAACTTTGATTAGATGTCGATGTAACTCTGACTAGAAATCTCCACTGATGCTTTACTAGGAAAGCTCAAGTCATATGAGATGATACTGAAAAGTAGAGCTGACATAGAGGCAAATGAGACAACTCCAACTCTTATTCAAAGGAGCCTTGCTCTGAAATCTACTGAAGGAGATCCCTCCACTCCTGAAGATGAAATGTTCAGTCTTCTAGCGAGGACATTCAGAAAATGGGTCAAGACATAAGACACACGGAGAAGAGAGAGGTGCTCAAAGCCCAGATATGATATGACTCCGAAAAAGGAAGTAATTTGCTTCTCCTGCAACAAGCCAGTGCACATAGCCCTTGAGTGCCCATAGGAACAAAGGGACAGAAGCAGCAATAAGGATAAGAAGAAAAATAAGTCTTTCAGGAATAAAGACAAGAAGAAGGGCAAGGGGTTCATTGCTAAAACCTGAAGTGACTCTGAAGCAGAGTTAAGCTCCTCTTCATCTGAGAGTGATGAAGAAGCAGAAGCAGAAGCTGCCTGCATTATGGCATTGGGGATATACTCAGATGATGAGGAAGAACATGTATCTATGTTTAATAATTTTGATATCAATTCTGATGATTTCAAAACTTGCTTTAAAGAATTCTGCAATGATCATATTAAGGCACAAAAAGAAATAGAAACAGCTTGGTTAGAACTAGAAAACCTAAAGGAAATAGACCTATATTTGAGAAATCAAGACTTAAGAAGAGAGATTCATAACAAGGAATTTGAACTAGCTGAAGTAAGAAAAGAAAACTTAGAACTAAAGGAAGAGCTAACAAAGGCAAAGGCCTTTGAAGACTCACTTAATGTGAGGAGTCAAAAGCTCAAAAATATTACTCAAAATCTCTCTATGAGATTTAAGCACCTAGGTCTAGGAGCAGACCCATGCACTAGCACAGAAGTCCCTAGGAAACCTGCATAGAAAAATCTAATTAGATTCATTAGACCTAGTGACTATCAATCTAGTGAGTGAAGGGCAAAACCTAAGTTAAAGAATATTAATCATCCAGATAAAATAACTGTAATTAATAACATAAATCCAAACAAAGAAAAGAAATCTCTAGGAAAAAGTAATGCAGAGAAACTAACCAATAATAATCAAAGGTTAAAATCAGAAGTAAAATAATAAAACATTCTGCTGATTTATTATATTTAGATACATTTTATACACATCTGAATTATCAAAACAATAGATCAAGGTTTGATATACTCACTCTCTGCCATCCAAAGGGATATCATGAAAGACCCTTCTACTGTTTCATAGAACCTTATAATGGTAAAAGCAAAGGGCCTAAGGTAACCTGGGTACCTTCTGATGTTTGAGTTACTTGTGCAGGAAGATGTAGAGATCTTTTCCCAGAGAAAGTGAAGGGAAAAGAAAGAAGTTGATGATCAATTATAAACAACTCACTTGCAAAGGGAGTAATCTCTACTAAAAATTCTCTGACGAGTTTATAATTCATGAAAATATTAGTATAAATACTATTTTCTATAAATATCATTGCTGGGAAAAATAGCAAGAACTTTCTAAGGAGTTTAGAACTATTCATTCAGATTTGTGTCGAATTGAATTCGATGTACCGTATAATTCTACTCGACGCATGCACCAAAAGGAATATGCAACTGCTAATTCAGAGTTGCGTCGAATAGAATTCAACATACCGTCTAATTCTATTCAATGCTAGCTTTGAGAGCCATCTAAATCAGACAATTCGAATAGCATTCGACGCAACGTCGATTTCATATCGACGGATACATTGAATTAATAGCTTCTCGTCAAATTCAAAGATGCGTTGAGTTCTAATTGACGCAATGTAGACATTAAGCACGCGCACCTTCACTTCTAGAATCTACTTAGACACATTTTGGCACAGTCTATTAATCTTTTTGACGGTGCTTCGGATAAAACCCTAAGTTGCGATGAATCATCTTCTTTTAATCAACTTCAACGTCGAATTATTTACGCTTTCGAATTCTCTTCTCGTTGCTCTTGTGCTCTCCCCTTCTCCAGTTCTCTCATGTTCTTCTCTTTCTCTCCCTCTCTCTCATTTTCTCATGTGTTTGCAGGTACCTCAAATCGATGGCTCCACCTAAGGTGAATTCAAGTTTTGATGTGGATGTCGACTCTTTCAGTGCAGCAGCCGAAAGCTTCAAAGCCATTCTCGGCTTGTTTTAAGATACTGGTTTAACAAAACTCATCTCAACAAGATGCAAGATCCTGGATATCGAACTAACTGAGTTCAAAGATAATGTTCAAATAGGATAGGATGGATCCCTCATGGAAAGGTTTCTGAGATAGATGTATATATAACAGAGGAATTACTAAATCAGACATATGATCTTACAACTGGGAATGACTCAGATGAATTAACAGGGGATGAGATCAAGAGGGCTCTGGAGATTATTAAGTTTAAGAAAGACAAGCCCATTAATCTAATGAAGATTGATCTTGGAGAAGAATACAGGTTCTTTGCTAACATAGTAGGGAAGGTGCTGTTGTGTATGGTTTCAGCACATGATGTTATTCCAAAGCAACAATTTCAAATAATGGGAGATCTTGATCTTAAGAAGAAGATAAATAGGGGGAGATGCCTCCTGAAAATGATTGGGCATATATATGCTCACAAAGAAAATGCCTATATAAGAATCATGAGACAGGTGCTCCTCCATCACTGCCCAATGGTCTGCAAGTCCAAAGGAGTGCCCATTCCTCCAGGAAAAAGGATGAACATAGGAATATTCTCCAAATAGACCAGGCAAATTCTGAAGCCTATTCAATTTGCACCTTCTCCTCCTCCTTCTCCAACTACATAGGACAGAGTCCTAGATCTCTCAAGGGATGACATCTCAGCACAGGGTCCTGCAGCATCATAACAAGATACCATCCCATATGATACTCCTGCCCAGAATGTCCAGTCCACCCCATCTACTATATTTCTAGAGCCAACACCTCACATTACTCTCCAACCACAGCAACAAACATCCAACTTACTTCTAGACAATTAGTCTGCTCCACCACCACCTCCAGTTTATATCTCTACAGAAACCTATCAATCCCTTTCCCCTGTCCACTAGGATCCTCCAGATCTGAATGAGACCTTCAATCCAATTCATCAAGAAATCTTATCCACTCCTCCACCTTCTTCTACCTCCCATTCTACACCCTCAATTGATATTGAGCAACCAATTGCAAGGGCAGTTGGTTTGGCTTCTAGTACCTTTGCTGACCTAATGGCCACTCAAGTCAGACGGTTTAATAAAAAGTACTCTTAGATGGAAAGTGAAATACTTGATTCAATAGGGTCTCTCCTGGCTCTCAAAGAATTTGTGTCGTCCTCCATGGTCACTAAAGATTTCTTAAAATCTCTTCTCAACAAGGTTATGAAGGGGGAGAATCTATTTGAGGAGGAGCTGCTTGTCCAAGGGGATGTGGGTGACCATGAGAAATGGCGTACCAAAGTTCATGATGCAGATAAACTCACTGTATTTCAAACAGTTAGGCCAGATGCATACATCTAGGGGGAGCTCCCATCAACTCAGGGGGAGCTCCTAGAAGTTGAACATGCAATGGATGAGGTTGCAATAATTGCTAAAGAAGCTGCTCAGGATGCTGAGGAGAATGCACAATCTCAGGGGGAGCTTCCCAAAGATGATGAAATCAATAAAGAAGCAGAGAGGAATTCTGAAGAAGAGAATGAACCAATAACATTTGCCCCAAGAAAATTAATTCCAAAAGTATTCTCAAGAAAAAGGAAAACTCATGAGAAGGAGCATTGAAGCTCAGGTATTCTGTCAATACTATACTTTCTAAAAGCAAACAGTTGTGGTGAACAATATAATTCCTTGACAATGTATGAAATGGCATGTGATTTTGTTCTATCATATCATATTGTCTATGTATGTGTTGTCTGAATTTTTGTTTATGTCAAAGTATGTGTAAAATCATTTTAAACCATCTGTAAAATTTGTTAAGATAAATAGGGGAGATTGTTGGGAAAAACTCCTTTTGATTTAACTTAACAAATTAACTATAAGTGATTTTACTTCTTAGGTTTCTTACCCACATAGTATAGTAAGGGTAAATTGGTAATTAGATGTCTTAGGATGTCACACTCAACTTAGAGTGTCAATACCAAGTCAAGAAAAGCTTAAATTCAGTTAAGTTAAGACTTGCGTCAAATAGAAGTCGACTAGATGTCGACGTAACTCTGACTGGAAGTCGAAGCAACTCAATCAGCCTATCGGAGTATAAGTCAAAGTCGACGCAACATCGAATTGAGCTCGACGCAAAAGGAAGAGCTTGTCAAAGCCATCTTAGAAGTCGACGTAACTTCAACTTCAACTCGACTCAGAAGATATAGTTCAAGTCCAGGGCTTCAACTCGATGGACACGTCGATAAGAAATTGATGTAACGTCGACATTTGAGTTCAGCCAAAGCTAAGAAGAAATTTGAATCTACGCCGATAAGAGCTCAGAGATGCGTCGACATGAAGATTGATGAAGTCGACGTATCGTCGAATACAGTCAGAAAAAGGAAGCTTTTTCAACTGTCCTTTTGGGAGCTTTTCAAAAGGACCATCAGGCTAGAGACAGTTCTCCAACGGTTCGTTTATTGCCAAGAATAGAATGAAGCTCTCCAGGACACATCAAATCAAGTTTGGAAGGTATTCAAAATGAATGGACGGGTCGAGAACAAAAGGAGAAATGAAATTTGGTGGGTAAGAGGAATTCCTTTTCAGGACAAACCAAAAGAAAAAAGGTTTTTGAAAACTCAATCATACACAATAAGTATGCAAAAAGAGGAGTAGAAAACAACAATACAGTTATCACATTATTCTGCTGGTTGAATAGGGCTTTCATCTTCTTCTCTTTCAAACCCTAAAAGATAGATATACAGAAGTTCTCTCTCAGCACAGGAAGACACACTGCTTCTTCTTCTTCATCATTATACAACAACAGAATTACAACACGTGTTGAGAGAAAAGGATCAAGGAAAACAACCCTTGCAAATCATCACTATCATAAGCAAGGGTTCATCATTTTAGATCAAGTGAAAGAAAGACAAAGCAACATCAGAGCTTCTGAAGAATTTTGAGAACAAAATTCTTACCTTCTCTCACTTACTTTCTTCTTACTATTTCCATCAACTGTAAAAGAGTTTTAAGAATCCCTCCTCCAAAGGATTCAGTGGTTTAGGATCTCCTTATCAAAAGATCTTTGTTTCTAAGAGTCTCCTTACAAAAAGACTTAGTGGTTCAAGATCTCTTTATCAAAAGATCTGCGGTTCTAAGAGTCTCCTTGTTAGAAGACTCAGGCACAGGTTGTGCATGTTGGAACATGGTTTTCCGTATCCCTTTGTTTTGACAATAACAAATCCTACTTGTATTTTATCTTGTTTGCCATTGTGTTTTTAGCATGCAGGTTTGGACAGATATGACACCAGGTTGCTGCAACAATGGTCTGGCACTTGTTGGAGCCTATGTTCCGCATCTCTTGGTTTGATAATAACAAATACCGTGTTGTATTTGATCTAGTATTTTGTGTGTTTATTGTATGCAGGTTGTACAGGAATTATAGCTACACATCCCTATGAATAGTTTGCTGATTGGAAATGACTATCTGGAAAGATAACTAACGCTCGCGTTAGTAGTTAACGCCCAGCGTTATCAACAGCTGAGAAGAAAACCGCAGAGAAGGAATGCCGTCGAGAACAAAATCATCGAGTTGCGGTCGACAAAAGAGAGCTAATGCTCGTGGTAACTATTAATGCCCCGCATTAACAAGAGGAGGAATGCTGTCGAGTTGAGGTTGACGAATCTGCGGTCGATGAACTTGGAGTTCCGTTCGACGAATTTGCCTGCGTTCGACGAAAATTCCGTTTGACGAATATTTTGTTCGACGAAATGTGAAGGCCGCTCGACGAATTGGAGCTCAATGAACTGAGCTCCTGCACAACAATATTGCGTTCGACGAATTTGAGGCCGTTCGACGAATTTGAAGCTCCGTTCGACGAAAGTGTTTCCGTTCGACGAAAGTGTTTCCGTTCGACGAAATTGTTCTGTTCGACGAAAGTTTGTTCTGTCACGTTCCTGGCAGTTTGCACAATCCTGAGGGTGGCAGTTTTTTCATTCGACGAAGGGTGCGTTCGACGAAGGCGAGTTCGGCGAAATTAGTTCCGTTCGACGAAATTGGTTCTGTCACGCTCCCGACTTTATGCACGATGTCAGCAACTGCCGTACACGATTCACTAACACCGGGCGTTAGCCTTAACGCACGCGTTAGCTTCCGAGGCTTTTTAAAAGTACAACTCCTCTCATTCAAATTGACAAGAGATGATTCCACAATTCTGACACTTTGGAGAGAGGTTCGTGTACAGCAATTAAGAGATCTCCCTTGGGCTAACATGAAGATCTAAAGAAGATTTTGAAGGAGAAGGTCTACAACGCATATTCCATATGAAGGACGATCATTTCAAGAACACCAACATCTACATCGACTCCATCTTCACCTTCAAAATTACTTGGGGAGTTTCTCTTTACTTATCTTGTAATCTTTTTTTTTTATTGTGTGGAGAAATCGTTAGGTGAGAACGTCAGATTCCGGGAAGGATTCTGTGGGTAAATTCGCCTTGTATTGGCGACTAGGTTCTTGTGAGGCTTAGGGGGTAATTCGCCGCCTTGTGGGTGGCGACTAGGTCGAGGGTAGATCTAGGGGGTGGCTAGAGGTCTTATCTGGGGATTGATAGGGTATAGCCAACCGGTCCTTGGGAGAAGGACCGGTGAAACAACAAAAAGTGTTTTTACATATTTTCGCCTTGATTTCTAGCGGTATAGAAATTAAACATTTGTGTATTCAATTTATTATGAAATAAAATCATGTCTCTTAATGTTCTATTCAATTGATTTTATTTTCTCTTTGAGAATGTTTTAATTTCTATTTCCATCAATGTATTAGATTTAACATTTGTATAATTATCTTTGAAATACAATAATAATTTTCATTATCTCTGATGTTCTGGAATTGTATTTCATTTAAGATTTCATAAGTAAAATCACTGTGGCAATCTTTTTGTTCTGAAAAATAATCTCTGGAGAGCTAACACCGAGCGTCAAGACTTAACGCCAGGCATTAACAACAGTTAACAAAAAGTTTGTTTCAATTATTTAAAAAGGAATCTTCAATATAATCTTATCTGGAATATGTAAATATATTTTCTTATAAAATATTCTGAAACTTCAGTTGCAAACTCTGATAAACTTAATTAAGATTTAAATTCCATAAAACCCTTATTCACCCCCCCCCCCCCCCCCCCCCTCTAAGGGCACCGTAAGATCCAACATGTGGTATCAGAGCTAGGTTATTCCAATACGTCTTCTCAACTGGGAATAATGGCGCTTCATGATCTCGCATCTTCTAAAGGGGATAATTTTTATGAAAATGAAAAATCATTATGTCCACCATTACTTATGGGTGAAAATTATAATGGGTGGAAAACACTTATGGAAAAATTTCTTAAAACTTTTGATATTGAAGTTTGGAATATTACAATTAAAATGCCCCCAAATATTCCAAGTAAAAATGAAAAGTTTTTAAATGCCAAATCTATGAATAGTCTATATTGTGCACTAGATCAAAATATTTTCAAACTTATTTATACGCTTCCTACTGCTTTTGAAGTTTGGAAATTTCTTGAGACTACTTATAGTTTTCCTTCCAAAGATGATGAACAAGAGGAATTCCTTATGGATCCAAGAGAAGAAATCGACGAGGACTCATTCTTGAAGGAAGATCAATCTAAGAGAGAAACAATATTGAACTCAATTGATGGCAAAACATCAAGCAAAAGAGAAGACGGAAACTATAGCAAGGTAAGAAAATCTAAATCTTCTCTTTTAGTAACTAATTCTATTTCTACATTTTGTGTGCTTAAATTTGCTAAACGTAAAATTTCAAAGTTGAAACATGCTAATTCCAAATTACGTTTAGAAAATAAAACTTTAAAAGCAAACGCTAAAGTAGAATCTTATATTGATGTTTCAAATTCTCTTTCATGCTCTTTAATTGAAAATGCTAAACCCTATTTTGATTATAATTCTTTTAAAGAAGAACTCAAGGTTTTAAAAAGGGGTCTTTTAAATTCAAAAGAGCATAATGAAAATTTGATAAAAGAAAATGATAATTTAAAGGATAAACTAGAATCATTAAAAATGTTTATTCAAAACTTTTCATATAATAAAACATCCTTTATTTATAGTTTATCAAATTATCAAAAGTCTAAAATCTTAACATCATATTACAAGAGCATGTCTATAAGAAAGAGTGGAAATGAAAATCATCAAAATAAGAATCAATCATTTAAAATTTATTGTAACCCACTCTTTCAAGAATCACTTCTAAAGAAAGACAATCACTCTTATAAACTTTCAAAGAATCCATATAAAAAAATTTATTATGATTATCAACATCAATGTATTTTGAAAAATAATTTGAATAAACATAAATCGCAAATGAATTATTTTTCAAACAACTATCATTCCAAAAAGATGTCAAATAATCATAATATGAATTTAAAAGAAAATCAACCAAAGTATGAATGGAGGCCAAAAATTAAAATCGAAACACTAACTCCACTTGTAAAGGCCCATTCATCACTATCTCTCCAAAAGCCTACACGATGTATTTGGGTACCTAAAGGAACCATCAAACTTGGTCCCCTTTGGATACCAAAATCTCTCATTCACTAGGAATCATTGTATTGCATGAAGTAGAAATAAATTAAAAATGAAATATCATTACTCTACTTCATGATATGCTTAATTGCTTTTTCTTTTGTTTATTTATTTTTATTTTTTGAGCCAACAAACTATGATCACTTTATATATCATTAGATATGACTTTCATTTGAAGCCTAATGTTTAACAAATCAAATTGAATTAAATTGAATATAAATTCATAATTTTTAAGTGATCTATCTTTCATTTTTATATATTTTATCCTTTTTAAATCCATTGCCTATAAATGTCTTATATTATCATTATAAATTGAATGCTAAATTTTCTAAATGATATTATTAAGACTAATGAAATTACTTTCAAAATTGGATTTAATTGGATTTTTAGGGGTCTTAGGCTAAAATATTAAATGCGCAACTAATTACATATTTGTCTATTTTTCGTTGCTGCATATAATAGCCCCTATATTGAAAATCATAATCGAGAAAAATCAGAATCAAATAATATAAAAAACAATGTGTTTTAAATCAAATATAGTAACTTTGTTGCTAACGCCAGGCGTTATCACTAACGCTGGCGGTAGCATATTTTCCTAAAAATTCTGATTTCTCTATTTATTATTTTCTGAAAAATTATTTTACTGTGTTAAGTATCATTGTCTTCTACTTTCAGATAACCAAAACAATTTTATTTGTCTCTTTAAAAGGATGAATATGAACTATACACACACCACCATGATCTATTAATATCCTATGCTAAAATTCACTATAATCATATATCATAATTCATGATCCATCACGACCTATCTTAAATCAACTAATTCTATCAACCTTAGGAATTATGAAATATATGATTGCAATTGGTATTATAGTTTCATATCTTGTTTTGAGTGTGTGATGTGCATCTTTATTGTTTGCTTGAATCTCATTATCTTTAGACCTATAAATTAACTTGATATCAACAAGATGAAATCAAATAGAATTGTCACTTCTTTCTAGGTCTATGAAAATTCAAAACTCTATGTTCGAATACATGCAACTCAATCTTATATTTGTCCAATTTTACTTAGCTTTGCAGCTTGTAATTTATCACACTAGCATTATCACTTACCATAGGAAGAAATCAATATCCATGCAAGCTATATCTTGCAATGCTAAAGTAAATTATATTATTAAAATCTGAAAATCACATTTTCCTTTGTAGTTATTTGCATGAATAAAACTTTTCTAAATGGATTTAAAATCAACAATGAAAGTGAGTTTGGTTCTTATATATTTGTTACAAGATCTTGTTTAAGGTTTTACTTTAAAGTAAATGATATATATAAATATATATGTGTTTTCTGATTGTTGTATGAGTAATAAATACAAACAGTTAGAGTGCATATAAAAAACACAGCACAAATAAGAAATAAATCAAAACAAACAAGGCACATCCAGATGACACAAGAATATATAGTAGTTCCCCTCAACTGGGTACATCTACTCTTCTACCCACTGGTAGGAATCCACTGGAGGTTATTGATAAGGTGCCCTCACAACAAGGTGTTTTTGTTCAGGTGTCCACACACCAATGGAGGTTTGATCAGGTGCCCAATTCACCTATAAGCTTTTGATCAGGTGCTTATAAACCAAGATGCAGGTTTTGGCTAAGGTGGCCTGTAACCGGGAGTTAACTTTTGAAGGGAGTTATAACCCTATACAAGATGGGAGAAATATAGAAAATAGAAAAAGGTTTGTGTTGTTCTTATCTTTGATGAGAAGACACTTGAAGATCCTGATGAGATGTTCAGTTGGATCTTGATAATGTTGGAGATAGCTCCCCCTGTCTGATTTAGTTTAGATGGCAGCCTTGTGTATGGAGCTTCTTCTCTAGAAAGCAAATCCACTGTTCTTCTTCTTGCAGTTTTAGATCCTGAGCAATTGATAGTGTTTGGTGTCTCAGGATATGTATAGAAGATCTGCAATAGAAGAGTTAGCAAAAACAGAACAAGATAAAGTAATAGAGTTGTTCTCTATTTTTTTCCCTGTTCTTCTTTTTCTCTTCTTCTTCTTCTCTTTTTCCTATACAGAAAGATGTAATATATTCTGTCTATAATATGTATACAGCAATAGTGATTTAATCTGTATATGTATATTATGTCGAGAGAGACAGCTATATATATTCTGCTGTATATTAATCTGTTGTTGCTACTTCTTTGATCTTCCTCTGTATATTTAATTTGGAAGCTTTCGGCTGATTTTAATCCTTGCCGACCAAAGAGGAAGGATATATTATCTCTTTCATTTCCCAGATCCTCGAGCAGAACAATTCCCTTCTTTAGCTTGCTGCAATGGTTATAGTATTTAATGCTTTGCTGCCAACGACTATATCATTTAATGCTTGCACGCTGTAATGTTAAGTCAGCAATATATATAGCAATATATATATATAATAGAATAAATAAAATATTGCGTTATAAATAACTCTGTCAGCATATATATAATATTTAATGATATAAAATAATACTGAAGAAATTCGTCGAGCTGAGCTTCGAGTTCGTCGAGCTCATCATTTGATTTGTCGACCTGATCATTAAATTCATTGTTCTGAACTTCTGCTGAATATTCGTCGAACGCAGACTTGAGTTCGTCGAAGGAAGGATTCGTCGACCCTTGAGCTTGAATGATTTCGTCGACCACTGAAGTATTGAGCTGTTCGTTGAACGCAGATGGCCTTTCGTCGAACGCAGGATTTTGTCGACCGCTGAGCTGAGGTCTGTTCGTCGACCGTTGAGATAATTAGTTGAGCGCTGCACTTAGAAAAATTCTTCGACCGCTGAGATGGGTTCGTCGACCGATGAGATAATCTATTCGTCGACCTTTGAACCGTTGAGACAGGATCGTCGAGCGCTGAACCGCTGAGACAAGATCGTCGAATGCTGAAACGCTGGGTTTCGTCGGGGACAGAATGCATGCCATTCTTCGATCGCAGGGCACCGTTCGTCGAACGCAGGTAGACGTTCGTCGAACACAGAGAATATATGTAAATTTAATTCTTCTCTTATTTTCTGCCTATTAAATATATATCTATTTTCAGCTTTCTTTCTTAATGATATTTAATCTAAGTTAAATAATGTGTTATGATATAAACTTAGACACTAAAGGTGGATCCTAACTCAAATCAAACCTATGGTTCCAACAATCTCCCCCTATTTGAGTTGGGATCCTAATCCAAATTAAGACTAGGTTCTAACAATCTCCCCCTATTTGGTTTAGGATTCCTAAGCATAAAAAGTCTTTAAATCTTAAGGTTTAGAGATTATTTTCTTCTTATAAAATTTATTTAAGCAATTTCAGATTTCCTAAATCTTGATTTAAATAGGAATTTAATAAAATGAGTTGCTGGCTGTTATAGGATTCACCTATAGTGCTTTGATCATTTTTGATCTATGCAATCTGAGTAGAATGCTCAACTTGATTTTGGAGAAAAATCTGTAAGAAAGTGAAGTCTATCTGACTTGTTTTTTAAGATAGAAAATTCAATGGAATCATTATAATTGATGTTTAATTATAAATGTTTTAAAATAGGTAAAAAATATTAAACAGTTAAAACAAAATTGCCTTATAGATAGATAAGTTGGCCTTTTTATTTCATTGATATATAAATTTGAATTCTTAAATTGGTTTTGCTGAACATAAAGAATTTTCTTCTTAACAGGTTGATCAAATTTATTAGCTTTAATGAACTTATTTTTTAAACAGATAATGTGTTCTGCTGATGATTTTAAATCTTCTTTAATTTTATCAGAAATCAATTTGTTTATTATTAGCTCTTTACTGATTCTGTTTTTAGAATTTATTAAACCTGTACATGGTGAGTTGAAAACAGATCTGAAATCAGAGGTCAAATTAGGAATAGAAGATACCTCTACCTCAGTTACCATTTCTTCTTCAGATTCAGCATCTGATTTGTAGTTTGAGCCATATAAAGCCATCATACAGAAAGCTCTGGCTTTTTGTTCTTCTTTTTCTTCTTCTTCACTTAGAGTAGGTGTTGGTTCTGCATCAAACAAACAGTTAGTGGAAGAAGTAGGAATGGATTCATTTACCATCCTTAAGAAGGAGTTCCAAATGCCCTTTGTTAAAGTGCAATCAACCACTTTAAGAAGAATATCTGTTGACATTGATTTAACCAATATATTCATGGCCACGACATCAGCACTTTTCAGCATTTCTTGATCATCAGATGAAGAGATTGAAGATGGAATTCCTGTCAAAACAGATTTATAAATATTTTCATCTATGACATTCATATATAACTTAATTCTAACTTGCCATAAAGGAAAACAATCCAAATTACATAAAGGTTGATCTGAAAATGAAAAATTTGCTAGTGCCATTTAGAAAAACCTTTTTTTAAAAACAAAATAAGAACTAAGTGATCTTTGTGATTTCAGGTGTTAGCCTGTGTGAAAAAATCAACCTGGCTCTGATACCAATTGAAAGTGAGTTTAGTTCTTATATATTTGTTAAAAGATCTTGTTTAAGGTTTTACTTCAAAGTAAATGATATATATAAATATATATGTGTTTGATGATTGCTGTATGAGTAATAAATACAAACAGTGAGAGTGCATATAAAAAACACAGCACAAATAAGAAATAGATCAAAACAAACAAGGCACATCCAGATGACACAAGAATATATAGTAGTTCCCCTCAACTGGGTACATCTACTCTTCTACCCACTGGTAGGAATCCACTGGAGGTTGTTAATAAGGTGCCCTCACACCAAGGTGTTTTTGTTAAGGTGTCCACACACCAATGGAGGTTTAATCAAGTGCCCAATTCACCTATAAGATTTTGATCAGGTGCTTATAAAAAAGATGCAGGTTTTTGCTAAGGTGGCATGTCACCGGGAGTTAACTTTTGAAGGGAGTTATAACCCTTTACAAGATGGGAGAAATAAAGAAAACAGAAAAAGGTTTGTGTTATTCTTCTCTTTGCTGAGAAGACACTTGAAGATCCTGATGAGATGTTCAGTTGGATCTTGATGATATTGAAGACAGCTCCCCCTGTCTGATTTAGTTTAGATGACAACCTTGTGTATGGAGCTTCTCTAGAATGCAAATCCTTTGTTCTTCTTCTTGCAGTTTTAGATCCTGAGCAATTGATAGTGTTTGGTGTCCCAGGATATGTATAGAAGATCTGCAAGAGAAGAGTAAGCAAAAACAGAACAAGATAAAGTAATAGAGTTGTTCTCTGTTTTTGCCCCTGTTCTTCTTTTTCTCTTCTTCTTCTTCTTCTCTTTTTCCTGTGCAGAAAGATGTAATATATTCTGTCTGTAATATGTATACAGCAATAGTGATATAATCTGTATATGTATATTATGTCGAGAGAGACATCTATATATATTCTGCTGAATATTAATCTGCTGCTGCTACTTCTTTGATCTTCCTCTGTATATTTAATCTGGAAGCTTTCGGCTGATTTGAATCCTTGTCGACCAAAGAGGAAGGATATATTATCTCTTTCATTTCCCAGATCCTCGAGCAGAACAGTTTCGTTCTTTAGATTGCTGCAAAGGCTACAGTATTTAATGCTTTGCTGCCAACGACTATATCATTTAATGCTTGCACGCTGTAATGTTAAGTCAACAATATATATAGCAATATATATAAAATAGAATAAATAAAATATTGCTTTATAAATAACTCTGTCAGCATATATATAATATTTAATGATATAAAATAATACTGAAGAAATTCGTCGAGCTGAGCTTCGAGTTCGTCGAGCTCATCATTTGATTCATCGACCTGATCATTATATTCACTGTTCTGAACTTCTGTTGAATATTCATCGAACGCAGACTTGAGTTCATCGAACGGAAGGATTCATCGACCGCTGAGCTTGAATGATTTCGTCGACCGATGAAGTATTGAGCTGTTCGTCGAACGCAGATGGTCGTTCGTCGAACGCAGGATTTCATCGACCGCTGATCTGAGCTCTGTTCGTCGACCGCTGAGATAATTAGTTAAGCACTGCACTTAGACAAATTCTTTGACCGCTGAGATGGGTTCGTCGACAGCTGAGATAATCTGTTCGTCAACCTCTGAACCGCTGAGACAGGATCGTCGAGCGCTGAACCACTGAGATGGGATCGTCGAACGCTGAACCGCTGGATTTTGTCGAGCGCAGAATGCACTCCATTCGTCGATCGCAGGGCGCCGTTCGTCGAACGCAGGTAGACGTTTGTCGAACGCAGAGAATATATGTAAATTTAATTCTTCTCTTATTTTCTACCTATTAAATATATATCTATTTTCAGCTTTCTTTCTTAATGATATTTAATCTAAGTTATATAATCTGTTATGATATAAACTTAGACACTAAAGGTGGATCCTAACTCAAATCAAACCTAAGGTTCCAACAAACAATCTTCGATAAGATTGTAAATCCAAAACTAATCATGCAATTATAACACTTTTAATATATTTAAGACTTACACGCTTAGTATGTCCATAATCATTAAACCTATGACTTGTGTCTCACAATAGCGAGGGCATAGGATTGTGTGCATTAGAGACCTAACCTTTAAGTCATGTCTTATCCTTAACCAGGGAGGGTTCCAGTGGGGCCTTGCGAGGCACTGGGGGGAAAGAGTGCTAGGATGAGCGTCGTCTTTTGTATGCATATGGGATTAACACCCCAAGCTACGGCATGTATGCAGCTCCTCATGCCCATCCATCACTTAGTACGGGGCTAGAGTGTAGTCATGTTGTTGAGGTATCTTGATCTTAGATATACTTAAATTATATTCATTGCATGAACATTATCTCACTCTTTATACATAAATCATGCATATTTGTTTTTGTTCTAACATTACATCTTGTGTTTGCATATTTTATTATTTTGAGCTTTAATGATTTTACAAAACACAAGTACTTGAAAAATCACCAAAAACATGCTAAAAGAGCCTTCAAATCTTATCAATATACTCTGAAATTTCAACTGAAGGAAGGCCTCTTTATAATACAAATGAATTTTGAAAAACATTTTTCAAAAATTCAAGAAATGCAGTTCTGTTTTGGCATTTAGAAGTTAACGCCTGGTGTTAGCTCCTTTGCTCCAACATATATTTTTTTTGTTTTGAATTATTTCTGGTATTATTTTTATATTTTGTGTGTTTTATTTCTCTGTTTGTAAAAAGTTTTCTATCTTTTTATTCCCTTTAAAACAAAATTTTATTTCTTTTAAATATATATATATGTATTTTCTCATACATTATTTTTGTTTATTTCTCTGGCATAGAATATCATTTACTGAAAGGGCTATTAAAGACTTTTATGATTTCCAGAGAATATATATAAAAAAACAAATACAAAATTATAAGACAATTTCAAAGAACAAAAATATGTTTTTCTTTATGTGTGTCTATTGTTTTGTGCATATATAAAAAAAAATCAAAAATTTTATAAAAACTGATTGTTATTCATTGTCATTGTCAAGGATGATTAATTATATCATTTAAAGATTAAATACAATCTTTAATTTTACTTTCAAGTTTCTTAAAAGACATTGTTTTGTATTTATCATGCATTGAATATTATCTTATTATGTGCAATGAAATTGATTGTAGATAAACATGTGTAGAAACGCTTAGCATGCCTCTAAGTATGAGTAATGTATTATGTTTGATAATGATTCATTCACTCACTTATTTTTGATAACCTACATGTGTTTACAATCTTATTCTTACATGATTGTGTAGTGTAATAACATAAATAATTAAAATGCTTAAATAGATTACCTACACAACATTGAATTGGTTATTACAATTCTTTGTCTTTCATGCACTTATTCTTTAGAGAAATGTGGTTTAAAAAAATGCTATGTTTGCAAATCATGTGAATTCGAAGTCCTTAGTCACTAAACTAAAAAGCAAATAATCAATGGCAAGGAAAACTTCACCAAGCACTACTCACCTTCCTGATAAGTTTTAATGAGCATTGTGAGGTTGAGCACCTTGGCTAAGAATTGTAAAGTGTCTTGTAGCAAACAATTTATACACCACTTCTCTTAGTACATCGGATCATAAAAAATTGTAAATAAGCTAAAAAGTATAAAAGTGATCCCCCAAGCAGTACTTTGCACCCTGATAAGTCTTAATAAGCATTGTGTGTGCAGAGCACCTTGGTAGTTGTACTATTTATTCATGTGCATTGAAATAGTGTGGAAGTAATATTATTTGTGTATTTTAATGTTGTGTTATTTCATTATATATGTCATGTGTTTTTGATTGATTCACTTGTATACTTTATCAAAATAGTACTTTGTACACATCATTATCTTTCATAAAACTTCTACTCATGAGAAATGGATCCTAATGCTCATCTATTCAAATCTCTACAAACTTAAGTAAATGCACTAGATAACTAAGCATGATCGCTACAATGTTTATGTTTACTTGAAATGCAAATTTTTTTACATTGTAGTTTTTGTATCTTTTCTTGATATTATGAAATCATGCTTGCAATATTATCTTAATGAAACAACATCTCTTCAATTTGTAACTCAAACATCAACTTTTCAAAATTAAAACTCATTATCCTTTATATGATTTTATCTTCTAAAAATGATGTTTATGTTTAAGAGTGCTTATTATTTTTAACACCGTGTTTTCCTTTCAGCAAGTGGTATCTTAATATAGAATGCTTACTTTATCATGTCAATTATCTTGCTTACTACTTTATGTTACATCATGCTTATATTTTTCTTAACAAGTAGTATTTAATAAACTTTTGATTGCATCCTATTTTTCTTCTCGACATAGAACATATTACTCCTTTTTGCATACTCTCACCTAAGCCCTCTTTTGATTCTACCAAAAGGGGAGATTAAATTGCATAAATCTAATATTTAGGGGGAGTGCATTATAATAATATTAAACTAAAAAAAGGGGTATATTTGTAGGGGGAGTAATCATATAGGAGATGCATACACTATCATATGCTCAATCATGTAAATCCTTTAATAAGTGCTTCCTTACCTATCTTAAAAGATATACACTCATCCCTACCCACTTTTGTTAATAACAAAGGGGGAGAAGAAATTGAGAAATCTAGTAAAATAGATATTTAGGTGGAGTAAATTATAAGAGAACTCTTATGTAGGGGGAGGACGTCATATAAAAAGAGTATGCATTATCGCTATTAAATCTATCTTGCTTTTAACCTGTTATTCATGCGTATATTATTACCTCACTTATCTATAAACACAAATGGTTTTAAGTTCACTAATTTCTCATACAGGTATTTGTTATTATCAAAAGGGGTAGATTGTTGGAGCCTTTGTTCCGCATCTCTTGGTTTGAGAATAACAAATACCGTATTGTATTTGATCTAGTATTTTGTGTGTTTATAGTATGCAGGTTGTACAGGAATTATAGATACACATCCCTATGAATAGTTTGCTGATTGGAAATGACTATCTGGAAAGATAACTAACGCTTGCGTTAGTAGTTAATGCCTAGCGTTATCAACCGCTGAGAAGAAAACCACTGAGAAGGAATGCCATCGAGAACAAAGCCGTCGAACTGCGGTCGACGAAAGAGAGCTAATGCTCGCGGTAACTGTTAACGCCCTGCGTTAACAAGAGGAGGAATGCCGTCGAGTTGAGGTCGACGAACTTGGAGTTCCGTTCGACAAATTTGCCTACGTTCGACGAAAATTCCGTTCGACAAATATTCCGTTCGACAAATATTCCGTTCGACAAAATGTGAAGGCTGCACGACGAATTGGAATTCGAAGAACTGAGCTCCTGTACAACAATATTGCGTTCGACGAATTTGAGGCCATTCGAAGAATTTGAAGCTCTGTTCGACGAAAGTGTTTCCGTTCGATGAAATTGTTCCGTTCGACGAAAGATTATTCTGTCACGTTCCTGGCGGTTTGCACGATCCTGATGGTGGCAGTTTTTCCGTTCGACGAAGGGTGCGTTCGACGAAGGCGAGTTCGACGAAATCAGTTCCGTTCGATGAAATTGGTTCTTTCACGCTCCCGACTTTATGCACAATGTCAGCAACTGCCGTACACAATTCACTAATGCTGGGCATTAGCCTTAACACACGCGTTAGCTTCTGAGACAATTTAAAAGTACAACTCCTCTCATTCAAATTGACAAGAGATGATTCTAGAATTCTAACACTTTGGAGAGAGGTTCGTGTACAGCAATTAAGAGATCTCCCTTGGGCTAACATGAAGATCTAAAGAAGATTTTGAAGGAGAAGGTCTACAACGCATATTCCATACGAAGGACGATCGTTTCAAGAACGCCAACATCTACATCGACTCCTTCTTCACCTTCAGAATTCTTGGGGAGTTTCTCTTTACTTATATTGAAATCTTTTATTTTTCTTTTTGTATTTTGTGTGGAGAAATTGTTCGGTGAGAACGTCGGATTCCGGGAAGGATTCCGTGGGTAAATTCGCCTTGTGTTGGCGACTAGGTCCTTGTGAGGCTTAGGGGGTAATTCGCTGCCTTGTGCGTGGTGACTAGGTCGAGGGTAGATCTAGGGGGTGGCTAGAGGCCTTATCTTGGGATTGATAGGGTATAGCCAACCGGTCCTTGGGAGAAGGACCTGTGAAAAAACAAAAAGTGTTTTTACATATTTTCGCCTTGAATTCTAGCGTTATAGAAATTAAACATTTGTGTATTCAATTTATTATGAAATAAAATCATGTCTCTTAATGTTCTATTCAATTGATTTTATTTCCTCTTTGAGAATGTTTTAATTTCTATTTCCATCAAAGTATTAAATTTAACATTTGTATAATTATCTTTGAAATACAATAATAATTTTCATTATCTCTGATGTTCTGGAATTTTATTTCATTTAAGATTTCATAAGTAAAATCACTGTGGCAATCATTTTGTTCTGAAGAATATTCTCTGGAGAGCTAACGCCGAGCGTTAAGACTTAACGCCAGGCGTTAGCAACAGTTAAAAAAAAGTTTGTTTCAATTATTTAAAAAGGAATCTTCAATATAATCTTATCTGGAATATTTAAATATATTTTCTTATAAAATATTCTGAAACTTCAGTTGCAAACTCTGATATACTTAATTAAGATTTAAATTCCATAAAAAACTTATTCACCCCCCCCCCCTCTAAGGGCGCCATAAGATCCAACAACACTAACCACAAGCAGAAGGATTGAAAGTTGTCTAACGCCAGGTGTTATGCCTTAACGCTGGGCACTAGCGAATCGACGGGATGAGATACCGTTCGATGAAATGGCGTTCGACAAATGAGATGTGCTTCGACTTAACGAGATGTCGTTCGACAAAATGGTGTTCGACGAAATGAGATGTCGTTCGACGAAATGGCGTTCGACGAAATGAGATGTCATTTGACAAAATGGAGTTCGACGAAATGAGATGTCGTTCGACGAAATGAGATGTCGTTCGACGAAATGAGATGTCGTTCGACGAAATGAGATGTCGTTCGATGAAATGTCGTTCGACGAAATGGCGATCAACTGGATGAGATACCGTTCGACAAAATGGCGTGCCAGCTGATTAAAAGGAGAAAGAAACTCAACGCCAGGCATTAGGTCTTAATGTTGGGCACTATTCATTCGATGAATTTGGCAAGGAGAAAACAGCTGTGATTGCAGGAGGAACTTTAGGAATGATTTACCCAATGCCCGCATTAGCCTTAACATCGGCGTTAGTATTGCCTAAAATAAAACAATTCCTAAAGTGCAGAATCTCCTTCCTCTTTTGATTATCTGAGCCATCAATATGTTGTTATACATGGTCAACGCCCGACGTTAGCACTTAATGCCGGCGTTACCTCAAAGTCTATAAATTGGATAATTCCCTCTTCTCCAACTACTGATTGCTAAGAGCCCTATTCTAGCACTTCAAAAACTCCTTGAGGGCCGTATTTTTCCAGATCATCATCTCATACACAAATTCAAAAGGAGAAATCGAAGGAGGCTTGGATCAACACGCTAACTCAACGCAAAGAATGCACGCTTAGACTTCAATGATCTTCAGCGATTCTTCGGCGTTTCCTTCAGATTACCTCATAGGCAGTTTTATATTTGTCTTTTGTATTTGTCTTTTATTTTTATCTTTGTAATCGGTTCGTGAATTCGCCTCGTGTTGGCGAATAGGTCTGGTAGGACTTAGGGAGTAATTCGCCTCGTGTTGGCGACTAGGTCTAAGGAGTGAGTCTAGGGGGTGCTCGAGGCCTTTTTGGGGATCGGAAGGCTAGAGCGGCTTGAGGCCGTATCTGGGGAGAGATCAGCTAAAGCCAACTGGTTCGTGGGGATACGAGTTGGTATAGAAAATGAAAAGAATATTTCAGATTTCGCCTTCGATTTCTAGCGTCATAGAAATCAGATTTTGTAATCAATTTTATAAATGATAATCATGTCTTTTCTTGTTTAATAAATTGATTTCATTTTTAATTTTATTATCTCTTTACTTTTGATTTAACTTACTTCTACCAAAATATAAAATGTTTTCTATTAAAGTTTAAACTTTTTAAAACACTTATTCACCCCCCCCCCCCCACTCTAAGGGCGCCTCAAGATCCAACAAGTGGTATCAGAGCTAGGTTATTCCAAACCGGCTTAACAACCGGGAATAATGGCATCTCTTGATCATGATCTCGCTTCAACTAGTGGGGAAAATTTTAATATTAACGAAAAAGTATTATCACCACCTTTATTTATGGGCAAAAATTATAAAGGGTGGAAAATATTAATAAAAAATATTCTTCAAGCTTTAGATGAAAAGTTTGGAATATTGCTATTGAAAAGCCACCTAGCGTACTAACTAGAAACGAAATTGTTTTAAATGCAAAATCTATAAATTGTTTATTTTGTGCGTTAGATCAAAATATTTTCAAACTTATTTATAAATTACCTACCGCTTATGAGATTTGGAATTTTCTTGAAAGATCTTATGATTCTCCTTCTGTAGGTATGGAACAAACACAAGAATTGGAGAACATACAAGCTCTTGCACAAATATTCAAGAAAGCTACTCAAATGATGGATACATAGAATGCTCATCAAGCGGAAAGGATGATGGAAACTCTTGTTTGGAAGAGGAAGATGAAGAAGACAAAGGAACAATATGTTCATATCTTGCCTTATCCACAAGTGCTGTAAGGAAATCAAAATCTCTTATTGTATGTAATTCTATTTCTACATTACAATTGCTTCAAACTACAAAGCGAAAAATTAAGAAATTGAAAAATGCTAATTGCAATTTGCGCTTAGAAAATAAAGGTTTAAAAGCAAAAGTTAATGAAGAATCAAATTTTGAGTTATCTCGGTCTACCCATTGCTCCTTAGTTGAAAACATTACACCTTGTGTAGAATATAATGAATTAAAAGGAAAACACAAGAAACTTGAAAAGGAGTTTATTTTTGTAAAAGAACAAAATGAAAGATTATCTTTAGAAAATTCATCTTGGAAAAATGATTGTGCTAAGTGTAAAGACTATAAAATTGAAATTAAAGAGATGGATGAAACATTTGAAGAATAAAGAACTAACAATCAAAATCATATTGATTCAATTGTTTCCACTCTTAAAAATAGCACAATCGCTTATAATAAAGCTAGACATAATTTAAAAATTAAGAATAATGAATTAAAAACTAAAATCAACTTACTTAAGTAAATCATAAAGAAAAATTCTCAAAACATACATTCTCAATATAATGCAAAATCCAAGAGCAAGTTGAATATGTTTTCTCAAAAGTTGAATAAGTCAAACAATGGAAATAAAAAACTTCAAAAGATTGAAAATGAAATTCCAAAATATAATCATCATTATCATTTACAACATCAATCTTCTCCCAACATAAAATTAAATGTTCACAAATTTCCCATGAAAAACACTTTCAATAATCATTACAATTATAATCTTAAAGATAAAGGTAATCATAATGGAAATTTGATGCATACAAATAGTATTAAACCAAGGTTTGAATGGAGACCCAAAGTTAAAGATGAAACACAAACTCCACTCAAAAGGGAACATTCATCTCCATCTCCCCAAAATCAAACACGATGTACCCAAAGGAACCATTCCTCTTGGTCCCCTTTGGATACCTAAATCTCAAATACATTAATATCCAATCATTTGCATGAAGTAAAAAATAATTGAATATGAAATATCATTAACTCTACTTCATGCTTAAATTTTTTGTTTTCTCTTACTTTTCTTGAGCCAACATGATAAGGTCACTAAATATATATCTTGCTATATGACTTTTCACACATTAAGCCTAAATTCATTAATAAATCAAATTGATTGAATGAAATTGAATAAAAGTCAAATCATCTCTCTAGTGACCAATCTATCCTTTTTATTTTTAACATTCTAAATCCATTACCTTTAAATGTCTTACATCATCATTATAAGTTAAATGTTAAATACTTATATGATATTATCAAGACTAAATAAAATAATTGTCAAATAGGGATTTAAAGGAAGACAATGGGGTCTTTGGCTAAATATATAAAATGCACAAGTGGTTGATTACTCATTTAATATATTTGTGTCATTGTAATAGCCCATAATATGTTTAATCATAATCATGAAAAATTGGAATTGAAAATTTGCAAAAATCATATGTTTTTAAACAAAAACCAAAATTAAATTTACAAAAATATGCGAGATTTTGACGCAAACTTCAAACGATCATAACTTTTGATCCGCTTGTCCGATTTTCACCCATAATAACTTTTCGAAATGAGGTCGAGAAGATATATGCAATGGAAAGCGAGATTTGCTCGTTTGAGTTCATTTCGACTGACAACTGCCAAAACTCAACTCCGTTTAGAAGTTATCTCAGTTTTTCCTTTTTCGGCAATTTTTTGTAAAGGATTGTACATCACATGCTCCTAAGTACCATTCCAATGACCTTAGAATCAAACTTATACCTATTGAAAATAACTCACAAGGTTAAATCACATCCTTCTAGGTCTATGAATAGTTAGGTTGAAACTCCATGTTGAATATATGCAAATCTAGTATATGCTTCACATAATATTGCACCTTGTTATCATAACCTTTCTTCTAGCATCATCACTCACTATAAAATGTCTATGCTAGTTATATCATGCCATGTTATGCGAAAGAAAAATAGAATAATGAAAATTAAAAGTTAAGAAAATTATATATATATATATATGTTTTTGTTTAATATTCAAAAAACAAAGAGAAATTTTATAAAACCTTAAAAAAATAGTTTCTCATTGTATTCATTACACTTTACAATCTTTCTCTTTAATATTTTGAAAAGGTTGAATATGAATTGCTTTATATATTTCACTTACAATAATTAATTATGAGTATCAAAATTTCTATGTGATAAAATTAATGATCATAATATCAAAAGATCTTTTAATTCAAACATTACACATAACTACAAAAGATTTTTTTAACCTAACATATGATTGGTGATCATGATAATTATATTATGGTTGCATGTATCTTACTATATCTAGACCTTAGAATCACCTTGATATCAATAATGTCTAATCAAATCATCCCTAAATTCTAGGTCTACAACGTGAATTTCTATCAATTTAAAAGACATGCATTATTCTTATGGCATAATATGAACTCATCATACCAGCATTATCAACTATAAAATATTATCTTTCAAGCTAGTTATCAAATAATGCCATAATGATTCCATCTTAAAGTAGAAAAATTGAAAGATAAAATAACTATGTGACTTTAAATTATTTCCATAGGACAAAATGCTTAGGATGTCCATGATTATTCACCCACCTTATATGTCTCACAGTAGCGAGGGCGTAGTATTGTATTCATTAGAAGACCTAACCTCTAAGTCATGTCTTATCCTTAATCAGGGAGGGTTCCAATGGGGCCTTGCGAGGCACTAGGGGGAAAGAGTGTTAGGTTAAGAATTCTCTAGTGTGTCCATATGGGATTAACACCCCAACCTACGGCATGTGTGCTGCTCCTCATGCCCATCCGTCACTTAGTACGGGGCTAGTGTGTAGGCATATAGTTTGGGTATTATTTTCTATGACATTCCTATATCATATATTTTGCATTTACTCTTTATGATTATATTATTCATGCATTCTTGGTTTGATCGAACATGCTTATCTTGTGTTTTGCATATCTCATCATTTTTGAGCTTTAATGATCATGTAAAACACAAATATATGAAAACCAAATAAAAAAATAAAAACCATTTTTGAAGAAATAAAACATGCTTAAATAGCCTTCTAATCATTTCCAAGTTCTCTGAAATTTCTACACTAAGAAGGTCTATATACATACTATCTATGCCAAGGAAAGGTTTTTCAAAAAATCTCAAAAACAGCCTACTGTCTTGGCGTTAACTACTTAACGCCAGGCGTTAGCCTTTTTTCCCAGATTGAAATTCTGCTTTCTCTACACTATTTCTGGTATTTTTCTAATGATTTTTCTCTGTTTATTTTCTCAGATTTGAAATTATTTTGTTATTAATTTTGTTGTTTTATTCCAAAATACAAAAAAAAATTCAAATAATTCAAAATGATCAAAAATATGTTTTTGTTATTTGTTTTGCTTTAACTCTTTACAAAATTATGGTTTGACTATAAAACTTCAAAAAAGCAAACATCTTTGTTATTTTGTTTCCCATGGTCAAAATTGATTTTGGCATACTCACAAGGATTTTCTTCAATGTCTAATTTTAATTTCAAATTTTCTAAACATTGTTTTTGTCATGCCTTGACCTTAATCTGATTATGTGCAATAAAATAGTTTATAGATAATTGTGTATGATTGCCTAGCATGCCTCTAAGTATGAGTAATGCTTTATGTTAATCAATGATTTATACACTCACTACTTTGGTAATCTACATGTGCTCATAATCTTAGTCTTGCATGAATGTGTAGTGTAATCGTTTCAACACATTAAGTTGTATGTCTAAATTACCTACACCATCTTTCAAAAATAAATTTCGTGCACACATAGAAGTGTTATTTCAATAATATTAATGTTTGCAACAACAAGTGAATTCAGAGACCTTTTGGCCGCAACAAAAATCAAGTAATAATATGCCAAAGATAACTCCACCAAGCACTACTCACCCTCCTGATAAGTCTTAATGAGCATTGCGAGGTTGAGCACCTTGGAAAGAATTGTAAAGTGTATTGTGCAAACATATCTCTTTTTATCACTTCTACATGTACACCGGATCACTAAAATAAAATTTGTATACAAATTCTTATGTGATCCCCCAAGCAATACTTCGCTCCCTGATAAATCTTAATGAGCATTGCGTGGGCGAAGCACCTTGGTAGTTGTACTCCTATTATGTGCTTTGAAATTTTATTCTAATATTGATATGTGAAAGTAATTATAAGATTGCAATCTTAATATTGTTGTTACTATTTCATTACATATGTGATGTGTTTTGATTATTTCACTTGTATACTTTATCAAAATACCTTATGCACACATCATTGTTTTTCATAAAGCTTCTACTCATGAGAATTGGATCCTAATGCAAAATTACATAATTCTCGAAAACCGTAAGTAAAAGCACTATATTGCAATGCATGATTTTTACAATGTTTTCATTACTTGAAATATTAATTGGTTACATTGTAGATATTATCTTTTTAAATATGTTAAATTAGGCTTGCCTATTAGTTATGAAAAATTTTAAATTTAAAATGCTCAAATGTGAAAAGTCTAGATATATATATATATTGTTGAAATAGTCCTACTATTACAAAAATATTAATCTTAATAACTTTGTTTTATCTTTCCACATTCCTATTTGATCATGTATCCTTATACCATGTGTTCTCATGCTTATTTATAAATTTTGTTTTCACTTGTGCTTTGTCAAACAAAATTGTATCTCTTTTAACAAGTATCAATCTTAAAATAAATTTAAAAAGCAAGTAATTACATTCCTTTGGTATAATCTTTGAATGATGTTCTTTCACGCTTATCATATATTTTTTCGTTGTGCTACTCTCTCCCTTAGCTCAATCATGACTTACTTTATGTTTACAATAAAGCTTTCAATTCTCTCTTAGTTTTGTCCCTCATTTGTGTCTTCCTTTCTCTAGTCTTTAATTTAAACTCCACCTTCTTTTGCTAATAACAAAAGGGGGAGAATAAAGTGCTAAATCATATTGATTAAACAGAGTAGCATTCACTAGATTAAGGGGGAGCATGTATCTAGTATATGGGAGTATACACTAAGGGGGAGCATTTTTATAGGGGGAGCATTTTCTTAAATAATCTATAATTCTTATCATTACCTTATAATTGCTTAGTGTCATATATCTTTATAAAAACACAAATTCTTTATCTATGAATCTGATTTATCTCTAATTTGATTTGTTATTATCAAAAGGGGGAGATTGTTGGAACATGGTTTTTCGCATCCCTTTGTTTTGAGAATAACAAATCCTACTTGTATTTGATCTTGTTTGCCATTGTGTTTTTAACATGCAGGTTTGGACAGATATGACACCAGGTTGCTGCAACAATGGTCTGGTACTAACCACAAGCAGAAGGATTGAAAGTTGTCTAATTCTAGGCATTAGGTCTTAATGTTGGGCGCTAGCGAATAGACGGGATGAGATGTCGTTTGACGAAATGGCGTTCGACAAAATGAGATGCCGTTCGACGAAACGAGATGTCGTTCGACAAAATGATGTTCGATGAAACGAGATGTCATTCGACGAAATGGCGTTCGACAAAATGAGATGTTGTTCGACGAAATGGCGTTCGACGAAATGAGATGTCGTTCGACGAAATGGCGTTCGACGAAATGGCGATCAACGGGATGAGATATCGTTCATCGAAATGGCATGCCAGCTGATTAAAAGGAGAAAGAAACTCAATGCTAGGCATTAGGTCTTAACACTGGGCGCTATTCGTTCGACGAATTTGGTAAGGAGAAAGCAGTCGTGATTGCAGGAGGAACTTTAGGAATGATTTGCCCAACGCCCGCATTAGCCTTAACGCCGATGTTAGTATTGCCTAAAATAAAACAATTCCTAAAGTGCAGAATCTCCTTCCTCTTCTGAAGATCCGAGCCATCAATATGTTGCTATACATGGTCAACGCCCGGCGTTAGCACTTAACGCCGGCGTTAGCTCAAAGTCTATAAATTGAAAAATTTCATCTTCTCCAACTACTGATTGCTAAGAGCCCTATTCCAGTACTTCAAAAACTCCTTGAGGGCCGTATTTTTCTAGATCATCATCTCCCACACAAATGTAAAAGGAGGAATCGAAGGAGGCTTGGATCAACACGCTAACTCAACACAAAGAATGACGCTTGGACTTCAATGATCTTCAGCGATTCTTCGGCGTCTCCTTCAGATTACCTCATAGGGAGTTTTATATTTGTCTTTTGTATTTGTCTTTTATTTTTATCTTTGTAATTGGTTCGTGAATTCGCCTCGTGTTGGCGACTAGGTCTGGGTAGGACTTAGGGAGTAATTCGCCTTGTGTTGGCGACTAGGTCTAGGGAGTAGGTCTAGGGGGTGCTCGAGGCCTTTCTGGAGATAGGAAGGCTAGAGCGGCTTGAGGCCGTATCTGGGGAGAGATCAGCTAAAGCCAACTGGTTCGTGGGATACGAGTCGGTATAGAAAACGAAAAGAATATTTTAGATTTCGCCTTTGATTTTTAGCGTCATAGAAATCAGATTTTGTAATCAATTTTATAAATGGTAATCATGTCTTTTCTTATTTAATAAATTTGATTTCATTTCTAATTTCATTATCTCTTTACTTTTGATTTAACTTACTTCTACCAAAATATCAAAAGTTTTCTATTGAAGTTTAAAGTTTTTAAAACCCTTATTTACCCCCCCCCCCCCCTCGAAGGGCGCCTCAAGATCCAATAGTGCTAGTCCTACTAGGGAGGTAGAAGAGAGGACTACCCACATTTTGGGGAACCTCTATAAAAATCCTTGTGTGCTTGCTGTGATTTTCTGTGTTGTCCCATTTACTTTTTCTGTGTTCATTTTCAGCAAACTTTATTTCATTTATTCTGCCTTTGCTTTTGCTGTGTGCATAATACCTTAGTATTTTTATAGTGTGTACACTATTAGGGTAAAAAATATTTTAATCTCTATTCACCCCCCCCCCCCCCCCTCTATAGAATTCTCAGAGGCACATTTTGCACTTTCTGATTTCTTCACGCCGCATCCGACCGATGATCACTTTAATCACGCTTATTCTACAACGGTCTTTCGTCTCCAACTTCAGATGTTCTTTAGAGGGAGTTTTCATATTATTGTTGTTCATTTCATATCTTATTCTTGTAATCATTTAGTGAATTCGCCTCGTGTTGGATAATAGGTCTGGCTAGGACTTAGGGAGGAATTCGCCTCGTGTTGGAGTCTAGATCTAGGTTAGGTCTAGGAGGTGCTCGAGGCCATATCCAGGGTAGGATTGGCTAGAGCGGCTTGAGGCCGTATCCAGGGAGGATAGGCTAAAGACACCATTTTTTTGGTATACGAGTTGGGATAGAAAATGAAAAGACTTTTTACTATTTGCCTTTGATTTCTAGCGTCATAAGAAATCAAGTTTTGTAATCGTATATTTCAAGTTAATAAAATCATGTCTATGTTTTGATTTCTCTCTATATTGATCGCTTAGCTTTCAAGTATTTCAAAATATAATAAAAGTTTGTAAAACCCTTATTCAACCCCTCTAAGGGCGCCTACAAATCCAACATAAAAAGAATAGCTAGGGAAAATGGAAGAAGAGAGAACACAAACAAGACTTCACTGAAAGTTGGCAAGGACATTGTAGAAGCTATACTAATCTTCATCTCCTTCCTCTAGTGAATTTACCTCTCTCAAGCTCAAGAAGATCAATCCAAGAGAGGTAGATAGCTCTTGCTGATTCATTTCAGAAGAGCAAGTTGATCAACTTCCCTCTACAAAGTAGGAAGACCAGGTGGAGCAAGGACAAGACTGCTAGTATCCAGTCCTGCTCTAAGGAAACTCTGCTAAGTTCTGCAACACAAGTATGAAGCTGAAGGTTTAACTTATTCAAACTTATACTGCAATAGTACAATCTATTATCTGTGTAAGAACATTTATGTTCTTGGTTTGTAGGGCTGTGAGCCTAAGTTTGTAGGGCTATGAGCCTGAGTTTGTAGGGATGTGTGCCTGAGCTGTAGGGTTGTACTCCTAGGCTGAGTTATAGGGCTTCTTGATAGGCATGAGGTAGGTTACTAGGAGAGTCAATGAGTTGTAGCAGTGGAGGTACTCTAAGGTGTAGGGATGCTGGCCTGAGGTAGGCTTTTGGAAGAAACCTGAGAGGTCCTGAGGGATCTGCGTTGTAAGCTCTTTGAGCTGTGTTGTTGGAGAAGGTTGCCTTGTCTAATACATCGTTAGAAAGGTGTAGAGGAAAGTGGAGTACCAAGACCTTGGTGAACCACTATAAATAGTTGTGTGCTTTTAGTGTCTCTTCTACTTTGCTTAAACAACTAAAATAGTAAACTATAATTAGAAAAAATAAAGAAACCTATTCTACCCCCTCTAGGTGAGTTAGACTACTAACAGGTTAACAATCAACTTGTGAGTTGAGGGTTGTCTAATTACCTAGAGTGGGGGGGGGGGGGGGGGGGGGGTGAATAGGTGTTTACTCATTTTTTGAATATTAAACGTTCAAGCACATAAACCATAGAAAATCAAGCACATCACATATTGCGCAGATATTTTATAGTGGTTCCCCGATTTGGATACGTCCACTTTACTCCTACATGAATCTAGTAGTGTACTAGACTTGGCTAACTTCTCCAAAACTCGGATTAATTTGATCTTACAACTCAGAGTCCTCAACTCCAACAACTCAAGAATAGCTCCTTATTCCTTACCTCAGATCCAAACCTAGATCCTACAGCTCAGATTCACAACTGAAACCTACCTCAGGAATTATGCAAAGTCCCCTACCTCAGATCCCCAACAAGGATTCTACAACTCAAATCTGAATGATCCTACAACTCAAATTTTCTCAGAAATCCTATAGGCGAATATATAAAATAACATTCTTAAAAATAACACTTTGGCTCAGAAATATTTATCTTGTAGAACTGGAGTCTTCTTGAAGCCTATAGCGGAAATGTCTTCTTCACAGATATTCTTGTAATAGATGTTGAATATCAGAATCGGCAAGAAGGTTGAATCTCTTCTTCAGAAGAAAGTATTGATTGGCTTGAATGTATTTCTTCTTTCTCTTGAGCATTGCAAGTGAGTACGACTCTTGACAATAACGAGCTCTTCTTTCAGAAATAATAAAGGTAAATGATTTCCAATCTAATGATTAAGGATTGCTGAAATCATCTCAACCCTTTATAAGGACCCTTGATAAAAGTCTCTTCCTCGTATGTCCCTTATGTCAGTTCTCAGCTTTCCATAAAGTTCAACTTTCATTGTCTCAATCTATGGTGGTATTAAATGACGTGATGCCAAAATCATGCTTTAATATGAATTCAGTCCTTTCCTCCATTCGATTAGATGTCTATTCGAATTTACTTCTTCTGGACGAATTTGCACTGTGTATAGCTTTAGTTCAATTCTTCTACACGAATCGTCTTGATTTCATTGATAGTCTTCAAGATGATATTTCATAGTATAATCTTCTTGTAGAATCTTCTACACGAATCATCTTGGTGATGGGTGGTCTATAAGATAATATTTCACACTTCATTCTTCTAGACAAATTGTCTACACGAATCGTCTTGTGGTCTCTTCTACAAGACTATATTTCACACTTCGGCCTTCTAGTCGATTCTTCTACATGAATCGACTTGATGTTTTTTCATAGTCTTCAAGACAATATTTGACTATTTGTGCCTTCTAGTCGAATCTTCTACACGATTCGACTTGATATATCTTCATAGTTTTAAGATGATATTTCACTGCTTGTTCCTTCTAGTCGAATCTTCTACACGAATCAACTAGACAACTGTTTATAATCTTCAAGGTGATATTTGAGATCTTCTAGGTGAATCATCTTGGTATTCATGAAATGTCGTCTTGGTTCCTCGACGACATTTCGAGTGACTTCAACGATATTTACCTTTGTCAATTTCTCCCTTCATATAACTGCTTTAAGATATACATAGTGTACTTCTAAGATGATACCGAGACCTTCACTCGATGATATTTAAGCTTACCAAGATGATATTTGCCTTATGCAAATTTTTATCTTCTCCACTCAAATCCTTTGCTTCAGCTCACTTGATAGACCTTTATACTTGATGATTAAGAATTAGCGACAAGTCTAATATAGTCTAGATCATAAATCGACATGGTGTTTTGCACAATGAGGGATTACATTGGCAAAACTATGTCTGATGACACTAAGTCTAGCCCTATGGTAGACTTCCACCGTCAAGTACCTGAAAGAAATTATCTAGAACAAACATGTTGTTGGGAATAGTGTCCAACAATGTTCCTGATTTGAAGAAGTGTTCAGGTCAATAATAAAAGCAATGTGTATTTGATGTTCTATCTTATTTATGAATGCAGTGTATAGTTAGTATGTCAAGTGCTTCTCAAATCTCTCTAGTCCAAAATCGTTGAGAAGGACTGGACATATCATTTAAACAGTATAAGGCTATCATTTAAATGATTACTTTGCAGAGATACTTCAGGAGTTGGAAGAAAAATTTAGACTAAGATAATTATACTCGTGTATATAACATTCACACAACGATATTGTCTTGTATATAACATTCACACAACAATATCATCTTGATCACTCGCAGAAGGCAACAGAAGAAGTCAGTCAAGAATCGTCGTGACAATAAGAAGATCGCGACAATATCGTCGTGTCAACAAAGTACACGTGTTGATATCATTGTGAGAACTCAAGAAAGTCATCTAAGGCATAGATCATCGTGTCAACAAGGTATACACAATGATATTGTCGTAAGAACTCAAGAAGAATCAGCTATGTCATATATCGCCGAGATACCTATTTCAAGTGAATATTTTAGAGGAATTGAAGAGTCATCTAAATCCAAGATGGATCGCTGAAATGACAAGTTATGTCATCGAGATATAGTTCATATCGTTGAAACATACCAAGATTTTTCAAAACGCGTTGTTTGCATTTACTGCCGCCGTTTAAGGGACCAATCAGCTGATGCCATTAAGGAACAGGCTTCTTGTGAAATTTTCCGTAGATCTAGGAGTGAGCAGGAATTGTATAACTAAAAGTTCAAGCCAAACAACCAGAAGCACATGAAGCAACACAATCTTTATTGATAAGCAAATTTCTTCATTACAGGGCGAGGTATACATGGCGAGACATGATTTCGCCAGTACACAAAAAACAGAAGAGAAAAACAGCTGAAAGGAAAACCAGCAGTCTGCCAACTTGAAATCGCCTAACCGCCCGACCTGACAGTCCGCCCGGCTAGAAAACTAGATCGCCCGAACTGCCTGCCTACGCCTTGAACAACACCAACTGAGAACCACGCGAACTCCCGAACACCACTGATCCTCCCAAACTCCAGCAACCCGCACTGCAAGCCGCGAGACCGCCCGAACACCTTCAGAAGAGGAGGTGACCGCTGCTACCCGCACAATCCGCAGAAGGTGCATAAAACAAGTTTGATCAGCTAGCCGTCCGGTTACAAAAAACAGACCGCAAGAACAGGTCGCGAGCTCAGCTTACACTTGGTGCTATATATTTACTGCTACAGTGGCTCCTATTTATAGGCAGGCAGCCTGATCCAGTCACCACCCTATGAGATAGGATCACCACCCCTTGATCGTGCAACCAGACCGGTCAACCCATGCGACCAGCAAAAGAACCTTCTGCTTAGTGAGCTCACCGACTTCAACAGAAGCCGCGCGACCATGACAACTCGCCCGGCCATGTCGCTCACCACTTGTGTTCGCCACCTGACCTCCTCCAGAGACCGCGAACACACCAGACCGACTAGGGCATAGCCCGCCAAGTCGATCAAACACATGTGACCGCATATGCCAGCTGATCGTCGAAGGAACATCCATGCGAACACAACCCGGAGACCGCGCGACTAAGACAATCTTAGTCTGCGCGCACCATAAAGAACCCGGACAGCCTCCAGACCAGCTGCCCGCACCACACGGTCACAAGCACCAGACTGCGCACTGCCTTTACCAGGTAGAAACCTGCTCCACCATGCGGTCAGACAACCAGACCGCGCGGCCTCACCTCGGCACCCTTGGACGGAAGAATGGCGATCACGCCGAGTAGCCCGTGGCTAGACCAAAGAGGTCAAATCGCCAGAGGAGACCACAAGACCATGAGGTTAGACCAAACTGTGCGGTCTCCCCCCAGACTGCCAACTTCACAAAACTCCCACTTCAACATTTTCAACACTCCCCCTTGAAGTGGGAAGTTGAAAACAGCCCAAGTAAACTCCTTAGCCGAGTAAACGGCCCCTTCGCCAGCGCCTTTGTGAAGATGTCAGCAATGTTGTCCTGACTCTGAACATGCTCGACCGAAAGAGACCCCTCCAGCACCTTCTCACGAATGAAATGATGCTCGATCTCGATATGCCTTGTCCTCGTGTGACAAACTGGATTAGTAACCAGTTTGAGAACACTCTCATTGTCGCCGCGGAGCAGAGTCAGACCCTGAACCTCCATATGGACATATCCAACCAACCTCCTAAGCCAGATGGCTTCTTGAGCTGCCAAGGCCGAAGCATTGTATTCTGCTTCTGTGGTTGAGACAGACACGGAATCCTGCTTCTTATTGCACCATGATTTAGTCGTGGGGCCTGCCATGAAGATGTATTCAGACGTCGACTTCCGATCATCCGAATCCCCCCCCCCCCCCCCCCCCCCCGTAATCGACATCCATGTACCCATGCACCTGGAAGCCCGCATCCCTCCTGTACAGGAGACCCATATCTGAAGTCGCCTTGACATACTTCAATATATTCTTGGCTGCTAGAAGATGAGGCATCCGTGGTTCCGCCATATAACGGCTCACTCTGCCAACTGCATACGCAATATCCGGGCTAGTAATCGTCAGATAGATCAAGCTCCCAACCAGAGCCCGGAACACCAGCGGATCTTCCAAAATCCTCCCCTCATCCTTGCGAAGTTTCATTGCCTTCTCCAGAGGTGTGGAAATGCACTTCCCTTCCTTCATCCGAACCGCTCCACGATTCGCTCCGCATATCCAGCCTGGGACACCAGCACTCCACTTTCCTACCTCTGCACCTCAAGTCCAAGGAAATGGTGAAGCTCAAATAAGTCCTTCATCTCAAACCTGATAGATATCTCAGCCCGAAGCCTTGCTACTTCCTCCTTCGAATTCCCCGTCATGATCATATCGTCGACGTAAAGCAGCACGATGACTTGAAGCTCCCCGCTCTTCTTGACGAACAAGCTTGAGTCTGAGTCTGAAGCACCAAACCCACAGAATAAGAGATACTTTGCAATCATTCCATACCACGCCCTCGGCGCTTGCTTCAACCCATACAGGGCCTTCTTCAACTTGCAGACATGCTCCGGAAAATCTTCAGATACGAAGCCTGGCGGCTAGACCATTAAGATATCCTTGTCAATCTCTCCATATAAGAATGCATTCTTTACGTCGAGCTGCCAAATCTCCTACCCACAACACGCCGCCAAGGCAATCACAACCCGAACTGAAGTCATTTTTGCCACCGGACTGAATGTCTCTTCATAGTCTTAACTGTATTGCTGCGAGAACCCCCGAGCCACAAGGCGAGCCTTGTATCGCTCGATACTGTTGTCAGGCTTCTTCTTGAGCTTGTAGACCCACTTGCATGTTACAGGGGTGATACCCTTGGGCTTGGGCACCAGAGACCAAGTCTCATTCTTCTCAAGAGCACTCATCTCTTCCTGCATAGCTTAATCCCACTGTTCCACGCCTTTGGCCTTCTCGAAGCTCGACGGCTCCCTCTCATCCAAGGGACCAGCAAAGAAACATGAGACGAAGCTCACCATGTTTCCTCCTGTATAACGATCAGGGGCAATGATTGTTCGCTTCGATCTCCGCAATGCCTTCCCCTGACTCGCAGTATCTTTAGCTGCTTCTTCTCTAGCTCCCCTTCCAGACGTACTTGGAGCATCGCTCCCCCTGCTTACTGATCTAGAAGCCTCCGCCTGAGAACTAGAAATTGATGGACCACCTGGCGACACAGGCAGCTCCACCTGAAGATTTTCCACAGCTTTCTCCGGCTCCTCTACCCTGCTTTCTGGTAGCTCAACACCAGAACTTCCCTTGTAAGACGTCACTTCGTTGAACACGACGTCGTGAGATACAACAAATCTCCGCGTCTCCGGGTCCATGCACTTCCAGCCCTTCCTCCGATCATCATAACCCACGAAGACTAGCTTCCTTGCATTCGCATCTAGCTTCATCCGAAGTGCATCTAGAACGTGCACATAGCAGGTGGAACCAAATACCCGAAGGTGTGCCATGCTTGGCTTTTCCTTGAACATCAATTCATGCGGAGTCTTTATATTGATGGGACTAAGAGGCTTCCTGTTGATGACGTAGGCAGCACAAGACATTCCCTCTGGCCAGAAGGACTTTGGGATACTCTTGGCATGCAGCCAACACTTGCAGGTCTCCGTCAGATGATGGATTTTCCGCTTTGCAACTCCGTTTTGCTGTGGAGTATGTGCACAAGTAAGCTCCCTCTGGATTTCTGCCTTCCTGCAAAAAGTAGAGAACTCACCAGAGGTGAACTCCCCTCCGCTGTCAGTTCTCAGCTTCTTAACCCGGAGGCCAAGCCGACCCTCCACAAGCTCCTTGAACTCCACGAACTTGGCAAATGCCTCCGCCTTCTCCTTTTAAGAAATATACACAGACATATCTGGTGTAATCATCGATTAGCAGCAACATATATCTGCTGTCTCCGAGGATTGGGGTAGCAGTCGGTCCCATCAAGTCACCGTGGATGCACTCCAATGGCACACTACTCCTTGTCTGCGACTTGTCAAATGGTAGTCGATGAGACTTGCCGAACTGACATCCTGCGCACACATGACCGTCTCCGTAGGAAGATAGACTAGGCAGGCCCTTGACTAGACCTTTTATCGCCATAACTTTCAACTTATCCATCCCTACGTGCCCCAACCTCTCGTGCCATATGACAGCACTATCATTCGTCCGCATCTTGTCAACATAAGAACTTGTCGATAAAACAAACAAGTCTTTAGCTCTCCTCCCCATATGAACGACCTCCGCCTTCACTACTTCAACATTCCGAAGAAACCTCACTTCTGTTTGGCCAAACAGAACGTGATACCCAGCGTCCACAGCGTTGGTCATGGAGAAGAGGTTTTTCCTCATACCAGGCACATGGTAGACACTTCTCAATGTAAGCGGCCCCCTATCACTGCCCAAGGAAACAACCCCCACCTTCTCGACAGCATGCACAGTATTGTCAGCAGTAATAATGGCATCATTACCTGAGTACAGTTGAGCTGAAGACAGCTTTGACTCATCCCCGGTGAGGTGATGACCACACCCTGAGTCCGCGATCCAGTCTTCCTGATAGTTGATAGAAGTCACAGCTTCAACAGAAGCCGAGAAGGCTCCTCCCCATCCTCCATAGTCTGTCTGACCTCAGCTTTCTCCTTTCCTGTAACAGCATGCCCCGGCTGAAGATTTACCCGACAATCCTTCCTGATGTGACCAACCTTTCTGCACCTGAAGCACTTGGGACCTTCTCCCTTCTTCTTCCCTTCAGCCTTAGGAGCATAGCCCCTCTCCTGCTGTCCAAAAGTTGAAGGCCCATTGCCTCCTCCAGCGGTCTTCTTCTTATCCCACTTCTTCTTCTTCCCCGTGAAGAGAACTTCACCATCTCCCCCATACACTGATACCCCCGCCATCTGCCTTGCCAGACTCTCCTGCGAAGCAAGCAGATTTTCCAGCTCCAGCAGAGATGGATGATTTGCCCAACCCTGCACCGACGTCACAAAGGCAACATATTCTTTCCGCAAGCCACGGATGATGTGCCTCTTCAATTTCGCCTCAGAAATTGGCTCATCAGGATTCAGTGCTGAAATCTCGGCGCACAAGTTCTTCATCTTCAAGAAGAACGTAGAGATAGAAAGGTCACCTTGAGCCGAGCTGGCCAGCTCATTCTCTAGGAATTGAAGTCTTGCCACATTCTTCTTGTTAAACAGCCCATCCAGGGCTCTCCAGATCTCTACAGCTGATCCACACTCCAAGATGTGATCAAACAAATCAGGTGATATTGCCCTCTTCAGGGCGAACTCTGCTTTGACATTAATCCGCCTCCAGTTCCTCACCTCATGACCGTTATCCCCAAACAGAATAACTTCCTCCGTTCTCTCTCCTCCAACTACCTCCCAAAGGTCCTCACCCAGAAGATAGCTTTGCATACACGACTTCCACTTCTTAAAGTTAGTCGATGTACGCATCTCAATTCCAAGACCCCTTGCTTCCATGGCTCTACCACTGGTTCCTTCTTCACAAAGGCGATGGCAACTTTTAGTTATTCACTGCTCTATCCACTCCAACCTAGCTCTGATACCATGTGAAATTTTCCGTAGATCTAGGAGTGAGCAGGAATTGTATAACTAAAAGTTCAAGCCAAACAACCAGAAGCACATGAAGCAACACAATCTTTATTGATAAGCAAAATTCTTCATTACAGGGCGAGGAATACATGGCGAGACATGATTTTGCCAGTACACAAAAAACAGAAGAGAAAAACAGCTGAAAGGAAAACCAGCGGTCTGCCAACTTGAAACCGCCTAACCGCCCGACCTGACAGTCCACCCGGCTAGAAAACCAGATCGCCCGAACTGCCTGCCTGCGCCTTGAACAACACCAACTGAGAACGACGCGAACTCTCGAACTCCACTGATCCTCCCGAACTCCAGCAACCCGCACTGCAATCCGCGAGACTGCCCGAACACCTTCAGAAGAGGAGGTGACCGCTGCTACCCGCACAATCCACAGAAGCTGCACAAAACAAGTTCGATCAGCTAGCCGGCCGGTTACAAAAAACAGAACGCAAGAACAGGTCGCGAACTCAGCTTACACTTGGTGCTATATATTTTCTTCTACAGTGGCTCCTATTTATAGGCAGGTGACCTGATTCAGTCACCACCCTATGAGATAGGATCACCACCCCTTGATCGCGTGACCAGATCAGTCAACCCGCGTGACCAGCAAAAGAACCTTCTGCTTAATGAGCTCGCCGACTTCAACAGAAGCCGGGCGACCATGACAACTCACCTGGTCATGTCGCTCACCACATGTGTTCGCCACCCGACCTCCTCCAGAGACCGCAAACACACCAGACCGACTAGGGCACAGCCCGCCAAGTCGATCAAACACCTGTGACCGTATATGCCAGCTGATCGCCGAAGGACCAGCCATGCGAACACAACCCGGAGACCGCGCGACTAAGACAACCTTAGTATGCGCGCACCATAAGAACCCGGACAGCCTTCAGACCGGCTGCCCGCACCATGCGGTCATAAGCACCAGACCGCGCGCCGCCTTTACCAGGTAGAAACCTGCTCCGCCACGCGGTCAGACAACCAGACCGCGTGGCCTCACCTTGGCACCCTTGGACGGAAGAATGGCGATCACGCCGAGTAGCCCGCGGCTTGACCAAAGAGGTCAAACCGCCAGAGGAGACCGCAAGACCGTGCAGTTAGACCAAACCGCGCGGTCTCCCCCCAGACCGCCAACTTCACAAAACTCCCACTTCAACATTTTCAACAGCGCAGTTGGGTGATAGGAGGGGTTGAGTGCCCCTCTTATGGAGAAGGAGGTCGGGGGATCGAGCCCGAGCGTGCAATGCCTTGCCGACCTGAACAACCCGCCACGTGGCAGAAGAGGGTCTGTGTGGCCCGATGGCCAGTGGGCCTGGAGGAGTTCCTGCCACGTGGAGAGGGGTTGGATCGGTGGACTGCAGTCAACCGTGAAAAGGGGTTGAGCGCCCCTTCTAACAAAAATTGGTTTTTGTTAGAAAGCGAGACTGGCCTCCACCCGAAGGCGCTATTCCGGCCGGCCCACAAATCAGGGCATGCAGCCCACCGCTCCAACCCATCTCCGCACCCGATCGCATCGTGCGATCCTCCCGACATAGGGCGGGGTGTTGAGGCCAGGGATCGAGCCCTCGACCTCCTTTCATAAGAGGGTCCTAAGAACACCTCCTATACCCATCTGCGCTGTAGCGCAGTTGGGTATAGGAGGTGTTCTTAGGACCCTCTTATGAAAGGAGGTCGAGGGCTCGATCCCTGGCCTCAACACCCCTCCGCATTCTGGGAGGATCGCACGATGCGATCGGGTGCGGAGATGGGTTGGAGCAGTGGGTTGCATGCCCTGGTTTGTGGGCCGGCCGGGATAGCGCCTTCGGGTGGTGGCCGGTCTCGCTTTCTAACACTTCTATAAATCAAGATACCTTAAAATAGATCGTTAGACATTCTTATCATATATAAGGATAAGATGTTTTCCATAAAATGACATAGAGCTAACGAATCAAAAGAGTGATGGCCATCAGTAGGCTGAAGGAACATTCTTGAGAACAAACTTCTTGAGCTCTTAGTTCTCCAAGGTTCGGTTAGACATCATCGGCAGATAACTATTATTCCAGATTGAAGAAGAGGATCAAAGTGAAGCTATTGTGCATCAGTTTCAAGTCCTTCAAATCCTTCTCTTCAGATCCAGAGGTCGTCTACTTCAGGCCTCAAAAGACTCTCCAGGCTATTTCTATCCTTTACATTGTGGACTGTTCTTCTATATTGTAAACTCTTTATATTCTTTGTAGGACTCTTTTAAGTCTGAGTTGTAGGGTTTTCTGTGAACCTGAGGTAGGATCTACTGCAGATCTGAGTTATATGGCAATTTGTGACTGAGTTATAGGTATACAAGAACCTGAGGTAGGATCCTAAGTGGATCTGAGTTGTAGGGCCAGTTGTGCCTGAGTTGTAGGGTCTGTTGTGCCTGAGTTGTGGATGTACCCGTCTTTAGGGATCCACTATAAACTTGGTGTCTCTGTGTGCTGTGTTCTGTGACTGTATTCTTTGTTGTGATTTATTTTAATTGCCATAGGTTTAATTTTAAAAATAGTCACATCACATATTCTCCCCCCTCTAGGTGATAGTTCCATAAACAACAAGTGGTATCAGAGTTAGGTTGATCAAAAAGTGACTTAATAGTCAGATTTAGATCTTTGGAACTATTCTCAATGGTTGGAGGTGAACAGTATAAAGAGATGAGGTATATGTAGTTTCCAGTCTCCTCTAAAGAAAACTTCCCTATCTAGAAAGAAAGTGTTAGGTTGTTCATGGAGGCTACAGATCCCAGGGTCTTTTTTGTTGTTCAAGAGGGACCCCACATACCTAAGACAACCTCTACCATGGATCCTACCCAGAGAGTACCAAATAAGTACTCTGATATGAGTAAGGATAAGCCTGTCTTGGTTTCCCTTGATAAAAAGGGCACAAAATATTATTGTAAGTGCAATTGATGACTCCACCCTCCAGAATCTTATTCACTAAACATCTTCCAAGGAGATGTGGGACTCCTTGATTGTCTACATGGAGGGGATAAAGGAGGTAAGGTATGATAGAAAGTTCCTTCTGAACCAGGAGTTTGAGGCCTTCAAGCAAAGCAAGAATGAAACCATCTCTAACTATTATGAGAGGTTTTTCAAAATTGTGAATGACTTAAGAAACTATGGAAGGGAGTTCACAAATTCTGATCTTAATGACAAATTCCTTAGATCCCTCACTAAGGAATGAGACATTAAGATATATTCCATCAGAGAGATGTGAAATATGGGCATCATGGAGCCCAAAAATTGTATGGAAAGCATCTGTCCCATGATCTTCAACTCAACACAAGAAATGCTGAAGAGGAAATTTCAAGGGGAAGAATGAGAGAAAAGCCTGTGGTTTTTAAGGCAGAGAGCATCATGAGAACCAAAAACAAGACTCCAATATGTAAGGAGGAATCTGAAAGCAGTGATTCTTCTGATGCCAGCACATCAGGATTAGATAACATAGGCATGGAACTGGCACTCTTCTCCAAACAATTTAAAAAACTGAAGTCCAGAAGGAGAAGAGACAGCCACAAATCATCCTCGTCTAGCTCCAGAATATTAGGTCATCATGACAGATCCAAGCCATCAAGGGAAGACAGGTATAAGTCTAAGCCTAATAAATATAATTTAGCTAATACTGTGTGTTATTGCTGTAAGAAAATAAGGCACGTGATAATTGAATGCCCCTCTAAAATGAGGGAGTCAAGGAGGTCTGAAGACGGGAGAAATCCAAAGGATAAGAAGAATTCTGAAAGATGATTTATTGTAAAGAAAATCAGAACATTAAGATTCTGATTCAAGCTCCAGAATCTGAGGAGGAAGTACTCATTGGCCTCATGTTCATAGATGAAGACATCTAGGATGAGGACACCTCTCCTAAGAAGGTACTTATCAGAGCCCCATTGTTTGCCTCTGATTCTGAATCAGTGTCAGATTCTATGCTTGTGAATGAGTGTGAGTCTTCTTGCAATAGCACATCCTCAAGATCCCCACATGAGGATGAGTCTAAACTAATGCAGCAATATGAAGCTTTGTGGGATGCTTTCAAGAAAAATAAGAAGCTCCTTAGATTTCAATCTAAGGAGTTAGCTTCCTTGAAAAATACCCAATCTGAGCTCCAGGAGACAGCTAAAAACCTGACTGCTATGAGCAAAGAAGTGGGTAAATACAAGGATGCCACAAAGCTCAGATATGTTGAATTTGTTAAAATTTTTGATTTGAATCTTTTAGGAGTAAGCAGGAGTTGCATCAACTGAGTTATAGCCAAATAACCAAAATACCACACAGCAACACAATAGACTTTATTGAATCACAAACTTCATTTACAGTGCGAGGTATACATGGCGAGACATGATTCATAAGAATCACGAAGGAGAGAAGAACAAAACACCAAAAAACAAATCTGGCGATTTGACAAGCAGAGACCGCACAGACCGCTCGACTCCAGAGATCGCCCGGCTTGACTTGAGACCGCGCGAACAGAAAACAGACAGACCGCCTGCACTGCAAGACCGCCACCTCAGACCGCACGAACTGGAGCTTATTGAATTGAACGAAGAACAGCTGTCGCCAGACCGCAACTCAGATCGCCTAACCGCTGAAGGTCGCCTGATCGCTGAGCTCGATGCGAACAGCACAAGAACACCATAAACCTGTTCGCAGACAGACCGCTGCCGAACTGTTTATTCAAGCCGCTGGGAATCACCAAGGAAGGAGACCGCAACCTACTGACCGCAAACCTGTGAACACAACAAACAATCAACTCGCTTCCGAGACCGCACGACCTCAAGTTGAGACCGCATGAATTAACCCAGGCTCAGTTCTTACAATTCTCATTATAAATGACGGGCCATGCACCCCTATTTATAGGCGGGTAGACGGATATCGTCATCGCACAGGAGAGATACAATCACCACCCGTCAGATCGCCAGTGGTCTCACAAGGTAGACCGCGCGATCAGACCACTTGGACAACCTTCCGTCCAAGACTGCAGATCAGCACACAGATCGCGCATAAGTCACGGGAACACGAGACCGCGCACAAACCATGCGGACACAAGTCCCTCCTTCCTTAGATCTCCAAGAGCAGGCCAAGGACAACTGGCCGACTTCAAACAAGTCGCCAGGCCGACCTGCATAAGCCGCCCGGACACATCAGTTACATAGAACAGACCGCCCGGTCTCCCAACAAAGAAGACGGGCCAACCAAGCAGAACAACTCGGGAACAGACCGCAGCAAACAAGAACAGACTGGCCAATAAGCAGACCGCCAGAACAGACCGGCAGATCACTAACACAAACCGCGCGGTCTCTGCGGTCACCCAAATTCAGACCGCCCGGTCACCTCCACTTCACTTCAACAATTTCCACACTCCCCCTTGAAGTGGGAAGTGGAAACTAGCCCGAGTAAACTCCGCAACCGAGTAAACGGTCCCTTCGCCAGCGGCTTTGTGAAAATGTCTGCAACATTGTCCGCACTCCGAACATGCTCGACCATAAGAGATCCTCCCAACACCTTTTCACGAATGAAATGGTGTTTAATCTCAATATGCTTGGTCCTCGCGTGACAGACTGGATTATTAACCAGCTTGAGAGCATTCTCATTGTTCCCGCGTAGTATAGTGGGACCTCGAACCTCCTCATGAACGTCCTCTACCAACCTCCTGAGCCAAACGGCTTCCTGAGTTGCAAAGGCCGAAGCCTTGTATTCCGCTTCTGTGGTAGATACAGACACCGAGTCCTGCTTTTTGCTGCACCAAGAAATAGCTGTGGGGCCCATCATTAAGACAAAACCAGACGTTGATCTCCGATCATCCACGTCTCCCCCGTAATTAGCATCCATGTATCCAAGCAACTCCAAGCTTGACCCTCTCCTATATAGGAGACCCAAATCAGAGGTCGACTTCACATATTTCAAAATTCCTTTTGCCGCTGGACGATGAGGCTTCCGTGGCTCCGCCATATACCGACTCACTTTGCCAACTGCATAAGCAATATCAGGCCTCGTGATGGTCAAGTAGATCAAGCTCCCAAGCAGAGCTCGGAACACCAACGGATCAGATAGAACTCTCCCCTCATCCTTCCGAAGTTTATGATGCTATTCTAGAGGTATAGAGCTGCTCTTCCCTTCCTCCATGCCAAATCGTTGAACGATCCGCTCCGCATATCCGGCGTGAGGAACGAGCACTCCGCTTTACCACCTCTGAACCTCGAGTCCAAGGAAATGGTGAAGCTCACCCAGATCCTTCATCTCAAATTTGATGGCAAGCACGGCTCTCAGCCTTGCTACTGCCTCCTTTGAGTTCCCGGTGACAATCATGGCATCCACATACAGCAGAACAATAAGTCGAAGCACCCCCTCCTTCTTGACGAACAAGCTAGAATCAGAGTCTGAAGAAAAGAACCCGCAGAATAGAAGATACTCCGCGATCTTTCCATACCACGCCCGAGGGGCTTGCTTCAACCCATACAGGGCTTTCTTCAGTTTGCAGACGTAGTCCGGACACTCCTCCGAGATGAAGCCCGGCGGTTGGATCATAAAGATATCCTTGTCGATCTCGCCATATAAGAAGGCATTCTTAATGTTGAGCTGCCAAATTTCCCATCCACTTGAAGCCGCCAAAGCAATAACAAATCGGACCGAAGTCATCTTTGCCACTGGACTAAACGTCTCATCATAATCTTCACCATACTGCTGTGAGAACCCGCGAGCTACAAGGCGAGCCTTGTATCGCTTGATTGTACCGTCAGCCTTCTTCTTGAGTTTATAGACCCACTTGCATGTCACAGGGGTAACGCCCTTGGGCCTGGGCACTAGAAACCAAGTCTCATTCTTCTTGAGAGCATCCATCTCCTCTTGCATAGCAATGTCCCACTGCTTCACACCTTTGTCCTTCTCAAAGCTCGACGGCTCCCTCTCATCCAAGGTACCAGCAAAGAAACATGAGATGAAGCTCACCATGTTTCCTCCTGTGTATCGATCTGGTGGCTTAATAGTCCTCTTCGACCTCCTAAGAGGTTGCACCTGACTAGCCACCTCCTCAGCTGCTTCTTCTGTGCTAGCTCCTCTTCCAGATGAACTTGGAGCATCGCTCCCCCTGCTTCCAGAACCTGAAGCCTCCATCTCTGAGCTTGACACAACAGGAGCTCCTGGTGAAACAGGCAACTCCACTTGAAGATTTTCCGCAGCCTTCCCTTCTTCATCAACCCTGCTCTCAGGTAGTTCAACTCTTGAACTCCCCTTGTAGGAAGTCACCTCATCGAACACCACATCCCGAGATATAAAAGATCTTCGAGCCTCAGGATCCATGCATCTACATCCCTTCTTCCGCTCATCATATCCAACAAAGTCTAGCTTCCTTGCTTTCGCATCTAGCTTTGTCCGAAGAGCATCAGGAATATGCACATAACAGGTTGACCCGAACACCTAAAGGTGTGCAACACTTAGTTTCTCCTTAAACATCAGTTCGTGAGGGGTCTTCATGTTGATAGGACATAGAGGCATCCTATTGATGACGTAACTGCACAAGACATTCCCTCTGACCAGAAGGACTTTGGGATACTCTTGGCATGAAGCCAGCATTTGCAAGTTTATGTCAGATGACGGATCTTCTGTTCTGCAACGCCATTTTGTTGTGGAGTATGGGCACAAGTGAGCTCTCTTCGAACACCATGTTTCCTGCAAAAACTTGAGAACTCACCAGAGGTGAACTCCCCACCATTGTCAGTTCACAATTTTTTCACCCGCAGGCCTAACCGACCTTCAAACAGCTCCTTGAACTCCACGAACCTTACAAAAGCTTCCGACTTCTCTTTCAAAAAATACACCCAGACATATCTTGTGTAATCGTCAATCAACACCAACATATATCTGTTGCCTCCAAGGCTTGGGGTGGCAGTCGGTCCCATCAAATCACCGTGAATGCACTCCAACGGCGCTTTGCATCTTGTTTGTGATTTATCAAATGGAAGTCGATGAGACTTACCATACTGACATCCCACACAAACATGACCGTCTCCATAGGAGGACAAGCTAGGCAAGCCCTTGACAAGGCCCCTTATCGCCATAGCCTTCAATTTGTCCATGCCTACATGCCACAACCTTTCATGCCAGATAGCCGCGCTATCATTGGTCTTCATTTTGTCAACATAGGTACTTGTCGATAAAATGAACCAGTCCTTCACCCGCTTTCCAACATTAATAACATCTCCCTTTATCTCCGGTTGAGTTTTAAGAAACTTCACTTCTGTTGGGCCAAACAGAACGTGATAACCGGCATCGACCGCATTGGTCACAGAGAAGAGATTCTTCTTCATACCAGGCACGTGATAAACACTCCTCAATGTGAGTGGACCCTTATCACTGCTCAAAGAGACAACACCTTCTTGTTCTACTGCATGAATAGAATTATCAGCTGTAATGACTGCATCGTTACCTGAGTAAGGCGCCAAAGAAGAGAACTTTGATTCATCTCCGGTGAGGTGATGTCCACACCATGAATCAACAATCCAATCCTCTTCGAAGTTGATGGCAGCCAAGGCCTTAACGGGCATAGCCGTCATATTAGCTGCAAAGGCTCCTCCCCATCCAGCTTCATCAGACTTTGGCTTCTCCTTCTCCGCTGCATGTCCTGGCTGAAGATTAACCCGACAATCCTTCTTGAAGTGGCCAATCTTATTGCACCTGAAGCACCTTGGTCCCTCTCCCTTCTTCTTCCCATCAGACTTAGGAGCATAACCCCTATCCTGCTGACCTAAAGTAGAGGGTCCATCATGACCCGGCTTCTTCTTCTCCCACTTCTTCTTCTTCTTCCCAGAGAATAACACATCACTATCTCCCCCAGAGATTGAAGTCCCCGCATCTATCTTGCCAAACTTTCCTGCGAAGCAAGTAACTTTTCCAACTCCAACAGAAATTGTTGATTTGCCCAACCCTGAACTGAAGTCACAAAGGAAAGATACTCCTTCCGCAACCCGCGGATAATATGCCTTTTCAGTTTTTCCTCTGAGATGGGCTCATCAGGGTCCAATGCAGAAATCTCTGCTGTGAGGTTCTTCCTCTTGAGAAAGAAGGTAGAAATAGAAAGATCACCTTGAAAGGCCTTCGCCAACTCATTTTCAAGAAACTATAGCCGAGCTACATTCTTCTTATTAAACAACCCGTCCAAAGACGTCCAAATCTCAGCAGCAGATTTACATCCAATGATGTGATCAAACAGCTCTGGTGAGATAGCCCTCTTGAGTGTGAACTCTGCCTTTGCATTAGTCCTCCTCCAAAGTTTCACCTCTGCCAAATTATCTCCTGCTAGAAATATTTCTTGTGTGTCTTCTCCTCCAACTATCTCCCATAGATCTTCGCCAAGTAAACAACTCTCCATACATGACCTCCATTTCTTATAGTTAGTCGATGTGAGGAGTTCAATACCAAGCCCTCTTGCGTATCCACCTTCCATGGCAATCTATGTGGTCTCTTCTTCACAAAGACGATGGCAACTTAAGTTGAACACTACTTATCCACTCCAACAACCTGGGTCTGATACCAAGTTAAAATTTTTGATTTGAATCGTTTAGGAGTAAGCAGGAGTTGCATCAACTGAGTTATAGCCAAACAACCACAATGCCACACAGCAACACAATAGACTTTATTGAATCACAAACTTCATTTACAGTGTGAGGTATACATGGCGAGACATGATTCATAAGAATCACGAAGGAGAGAAGAACAAAACACCAAAAACAAAATCTGGCGGTTTGACAAGCAGAGACTGCATAGACCGCTCAACTCCAGAGATCGCCCGGCTTGACCTGAGACCGCGCGAACAAAAAACAGATAGACCGCCTGCACTGCAAGACCGCCACCTCAGACCGCGTGAACTGGAGCTTATTGAATTGAACGAAGAACAGCTATCGCCAGACCGCAACTCAGATCGCCTAACCGTTGAAGGTCGCCTGATCGTTGAGCTCGATGCGAACAGCACAAGAACACCATAAACCTGTTCACAGACAGACCGCTGCCGAACTATTTATTCAAGCCGCTGGGAATCCCCATGGAAGGAGACCGCAACCTGCTGACCGCAAACCTGCGAACACAACAAACAGTCAACTCGCTTCCGAGACCGCCCGACCTCAAAGTTGAGACCGCACGAATTAACCCAGGCTCAGTTCTTACAGTTCTCGTTATAAATGATGGGCCATGCACCCCTATTTATAGGCGGGTAGACGGATGTCGTCACCGCACAGGAGAGATACAATCACCACCCGTCAGATCGCCAACAGTCTCACAAGGTAGACCGCACGATCAGACTACTTGGACAACCTTCCGTCCAAGACCGCAGATCAGCAGACAGATCGCGCATAAGTTGCGCGAACACGAGACTGCGAACAAGCCGCGGGGACACAAGACCCTCCTTCCTTAGATCTCCAAGAGCAGGCCAAGGACAACTGGCCGACTTCAAACAAGTCGCCAGACCGACCTGCATAAGCTGCCCGGACACAGCGGTTACACAGAACAGACCGCCCGGTCTCCCAACAAAGAAGATGGGCCAACCAAGCAGAACAACTCGGGAACAGACCGCAGCAAACAAGAATAGACCGGCCAATCAGTAGACCGCCAGAACACACCGGCAGAGCCAGACCGGCAGATCACTAACACAAACCGCGCGGTCTCTGCGGTCACCCAAATTCAGACCGCCCGGTCACCTCCACTTCACTTCTACAATTTCAACAGAATTAACACAGAAGAACAAGGTCATTAAGGACCTTGAGGAAATGCTATTGGTTGAAAAGAGAATATATGCCAGCTATTCCAAGCCAAGATTGTCCTGCCAATTATTGACAGTTTTTTTGCACCATATAGAAGTGGTGTAGGATTTATTGAAGAGACAGCCAAGGGCAAGGCTTCTGAAGCCCAAACCACCTTTAAGATGGTGGTGCTGGCATCTAATCCTTTTGATCAGGATTCTGCATATGGTCATCTGACCAATGCCTTCTCTACTAGTGGCAGCAAGCCATCTACCTCAAGCCAAAGTGCAGGCTTTGGACTAAGTGCTTTTAAAGCACCCCATGAATAAGTTCAAATGAGGAATCCAGGTCCATTTTTCCAAGGACCTGCTGGAACAACACCCAAAAGTAAAGGGAAGGCAACTCCTACAAAGCCTGCCCCTAAGAAGGTGAACCAGAAAGTGGTGAGACCAGCTCCAAAACACACTCACATTTCTGTGGTTCACCAAAGACCTATTAGGCCAACACTCTTCTGTCCTACCCACCAGCACTACCATCTCACCCAAATGGTGAGGTAGAAGAGAAGTTACAATAGGTATGAGTGTTGGTGCTATGGTAAGATTGGACACTTTGCTTTGGGATGTTGGTTCAACCCAATAATGCCTAGAGCAAGAAAGGTGTAGGTCATTCAAAAGTTTAGTTTTCCAGCTTATTTCACTGATAGGATCAATGACCCAAATCTAATTGGGTACCTAAGGTAAAGAAATTCCTTTTGCAGGTATGTCCAAAGGCCAACCAATCTCCTATTTAGTATTTGGACAGTGGTTGCTCCAGACATATGACTAGAGTAAAGAGCTACTTAATGGACTACACCCTAGTGGAAGGTGGACCACACCCAAGAGGGGTGACCAGAGGATATGGTAATATCTCCAATGGTTTAGTCACCATCACAAAGGTAGCTTATGTGGAGGGATTGAATCATAATCTCAAAAGCATATGTAAACTTTGTTATTTAGGTTTTGTTATTTTTTTCCACAAGGATAAGTGTTTAGTTAAGAAATCCTTGGATTCTGAGGCTACCTTAATTGGTACTAGAAGTGAAAATATTTATTGTCTTAATTTCTTTCATTCAGATTCTTATAAGCCAGTGTGCTTTATAGCTAATGAGAAAGATGCCCTTTGTGTTCAATGACACAAGAGACATGATCAAATTAACTATACAAACATTAGCCAGCTTTTCTCTCAAGACTTAGTTTGAGATGGACCCAACATTAAGTGCATTAAAGAGGTCCATGTCATGCATGCCAACTTGGCAAGCAAACTAGGACTAACTTTAATGGCATTGCTATTAAAGACTCTACAAGGTGTCTCTACTTTTTGCACATGGATCAATTTGGTCCTATGATAGTTCATAGCTTAGGAGGGAATGCTTATACTCTTATAGTAGTTGATGACTATTCAAGGTTCACTTGGGTTTTCTTCCTTAAAAAGAAGTCAGATACCTTAGACAACTTGAAGAGTTTTGTCAGGAAAATTCAGAATGAAATGGGATGTACTGTTGTAAAATTCAGAAGTGACCATGGTACAGAATTTTAGTCGGGGGCCATGATGGAATTCTGCCAAGAGTTGGGTATATCCTAAGAATTTTCCTCACCCAAAACTCCTTAACAAAATGGAGTGGCTGAGAGGAAAAAGAGATCCTTAATAGAGCCCAGCAGGAAAATGCTATGTGACTCCTCTCTACCAGAATTTTTCTGGGTAGAGGCTGTCAATACAGTCTGTCATGTGATTAATAGAGCCTCCATCATCAAAGGCCACAAGAAAACTCCCTATGAGCTTATGAAGGGAAGAAAACCTACTCTATCCTATTTTAGAATCTTTGGTAGCAAATGTTATGTCCTTAATAATGGGAAAACCAAGCTAACCAAGTTTGAAGAGAAAAACATTGAAGGTATTTTTGTTGGTTACATCTCCTATAGCAAAGCTTATAGGGTGTACAACATTAATACTCAAGAACTAGAAGATTATGTACATATTGTATTTGATGAGACTAGACTTATTCACAAAGGCTGGTCTAGTTCTTTAGTGGATGCAGGTACAACTGAGAGAATGAAGAACCTATCTATTGAAGACAAAGCTGAAACTTCGGTAAAAGTCAAAGATCACTCAACTATAGTAGACTTGAAAGAAGATGTTGTGGAAGTACTGAATACAACAGAGGAAGCACAACCTATCGAACCTGTCATAGAGGAAACCCTCAGAAGGCTATCAGCTGCATCTACACATCAGGCATCATCCACAAGAGCTGATCATAGGAGATGTTAGTCAAGGAGTGCTGACAAGGAGCTGGGACACGAATGAAGCCATGTATCAAAGTTTTCTTTCTCAAGTTGAACCCAAGAAATTTGAGGAAGCTAATTCAGATCCATTATAGATTGCAGCCATGCAGGAAGAATCAAATAAATTCAAAATATGCAGAGTGTGGAACTTAGCTCATATACTACAAGGACACAATATCATAGGAACCAAATGGGTCTACATGAACAAGTTGGATGAAAATGGAGTGATTACAAAGAACAAGGCTAGGCTAGTTACAAATGATATAGACAAGAGAAGGGCATTCTAAGGAGCCCATTCCTTAACGACACGCACTGATTGGACCATCATGCGGCGACATTAAATGCAGAAGGTTTCCTAGAATGTACCTTTAGTGTTAGGAGCCCATTCCTTAACGACACGCACTGATTGGACCATCATGCAGCGACATTAAATGCAGACAATGCGATTTGAAATGTCTTGACCTGTCTCGACGATATTTGCAACGTCTCGATGACATATCTTACCGTTATGATGATTCATCTTGGACTTGGACAAATCTTCAAGTCTTCTTCACAGAATGATATCTCGACGATACTTGATATCATAGCTCCACTTGCACTTACGATGATATGACGATGTCGTCATTATCTTGTTGATAGCTTCTGGTCTTCTCAACGATGTCGTTGAAACCATACTATCTTTTCGGCGATATAGTCTTGATCATTCTTACTTTTCGCCGATATCATTTTGATTATTTCGAAGATAACCCATTCTTCTTCTATTGGCAGCCTTTACAGATCCTTTCTAAGACTTCTTAGCGACAAGACTTCTTTACAACAATGTTGTCGACACTCCTGACTACTTTGACTTAAGTCTTTCTGTGATATCATTGTGTGATATAGATTGACACAACGATATACAACTTGATTGATTCTTCATGTTTTTTACGATGATATCGTCGTGTGAGCTTTGCCGTCACAACGATATCGTTGAGTTGTCCATATCATTTCGATGATAACTGTCATGATCCTTTAGCTTATCTCTGTATGCAATCTCGATGATGTACGAGTGCTTTATTCGACGATATGTCCAGTCCTTCTCGACGATATTATACTATGTGGAATTTGAGAAGTACTGGACATATTATTTAATCTTTGCAAGCATAAACTGAGCACACCATCAAATACATAATGATTTAATCATTGACTAGATCACTTCTTCCAATCAGGAATATTGATGGGCACTGTTCCCAACAATCTCCCCCTATTTGAAGAAGTCATAACTCATTCAATGATAAATGTCATACACAGAAAAAGAATTAAGATTCAACTAAATTTAACTTAGACCTATCTACTTAGCATCACATAAACAAAATGAAAGTTTTTGGATAACAATTAACAATCATTTTCCCATGCTATATTTAGACAACATCCTTTGATGATGTCTTTCAAACTCTGATGTTGCTTCCTTTGCCCTTTCTTTTCTGCCTTTCATAGAAGTGGATAGGCTTGGGGATCTTCTTTGGAGATGGAGGGGGCCATGAGGGAATGCCATCTTATGATTTCTCCTCTTCTTCATTTGTCTGATATGAGTATTCCATTCAGCTGAATAATATATTATTTCAGTGCATTCCTGAGGATATCCAAATTCTATCTAGCTTTCTAAAATAATATCCTTGGAGGCAGGACTCCACTTTACTGCTTGTTGATCCTGCTCAACTTCCTTTAGCCTCTTCTGCTTGTATTTCTTGCTCTGAATTCTTTCTTTTTCTTGACGTGACAGATTCTCCAAATTCAATGCCATATTCTCCTGAGTCCGTGCTTTCTAATGGTTCTTCTAATCCATACTCAGAGGGAGGCTTTTGCAGTGTTTGCTTGATTTGACTTGTAGTCCATATTGCTTGATGTGATCATACATTTATCATTGCCTTCTCCCCCTTTAGGACTTCTTCAATAACTCTATCAGCAAGGTTTTCCTGTACTGAAAGTAGCCTTTCATTAGTTTGTTGTTTAGTTACATTCAGGTTATTTCTGACTTCCAGCAGATGGGTATCCAGAGTTTGAGTGTTCACATTTATCCTATTCAGAATAAGATCTTTGTCAGGATGGATGGACGTCTCTATTTCCCCAAATGCATCCTCCATATTCTGTGCGAATGTTAGCTGATTCCTCAGGAGCTCATGGGTCTGATGGTCGACCCTGTTGACCTCTTCACCAACACGTTCCATTACTGGAGCCGCTAAGTGATACAAGTGAGTTATTTGGTGTTGAGATGAAGTATCTCCTTCGTTACTATGCTCAGCTCAGCCTTTATTTCTTGTTGCAATCCATCTACTATTTGGAGGATGAATGTTTCCATCCTCCATCGTTGAGCATATAGTAAACCTGAGATCATGTGAAACAAAGATCCCGATTGAACAGAGGATGGTCCAGCAGCATTCTCCTCAACCCCAGGGGCAATTCTTGCTTCTGGAGCTTTTTCCTAGGAACTGTCAGATAGGTAGTCATTTATCTGAACCATTGATTTCTTAGGACTGGGTAACGTCAGTGACGTAGTTTCTATTGTTATCACTATCTTGCTGGCAAGAGCTAGTTCTATCCCAAGGGAGGGTTCATGATTCTCAAGTGCTTCTGGCCCTTGTCTTGGGCTTTCAGTTGATGTTTCTGGGATTATATCCAGGTGGATAATTTCTTCCTGCGCTGCTAGGGTAGAGCACCCCAGATGGGTCTTCCCCTCACCCTTCTCAATGTATTGGGCTGAGCACCCAGATTGGGTCTCCCCCTGAACTGGATCACTTGCTAGAATTGGGCTTCTCTTTTCATCAGACACCTCTGTGTTAGCAGGTGTAGCTTCTTTCCCTGGGGCCTCTGGGGGCAGAGGCATCTCCCCCTCAATCTGTGCAGGGTTTTGCTGAGGTGGGGCTCTTCTCTCCTCAGAGCTGCCGAAGGATTCTGTTGGGGAAATGATTTATCTTAACCCCTAGAATTGAGTAGAACATAAAGTCTAAGTAAGAAAAATTGGGCTAAGTAAATATGCGTCAAATAGTATTCGACGCAACGTCGAAATATAGGTGACGTTTCTCTCAGAATGAGTCGAAGTAACTCTTAGAAGAACTCGACGTAATTATAGTCGACGTACCTCTGACTTCTAGTCGGCGCATTTGATAAAATCGACGCACCTTAGTCGACGCTCCTTCCTTATTCTCCTCCCAACGTTCAGTCAGGATGAATTCGACGCTTACGTCGAATAGTAATCGACGCACGTCGATATCTACAAGAAATTCATTAACACGCCAGATCTCTTTCCTTCTTTCTGTAGATCTGATTTATATGGAATGATATTATTCTTTTATAGCCGTTCTGAATAAGCCTTTCCATCTATTTGATTCTTGGCTAATTTGATTAAGATTGTTATGGATATTATTTGAAATCAGAATGAATTCTTTTCCTTTTACAGAAATATTTATTATGGAAACTCTTATCTCTTCCTAATTTTCAGTCTGCTAATTAATTATTCCCCTTTAGCAATATCTTTTAAACAGAGCTATAAATAAGGAGGAGATCAGCAGAGAATAACAACAAGGGTACCAACATATTCATTTTGAAAAAGAGGAAGAGCTCCCAAGTGAAAAGAGAGATAATTGAGAAATAGTGCTGCAGCAAAGATCAAGCTTTCTTCTCCTCATTCTGAAGCCATACTGCTGCAAACTCTGATAGCTCTCACTAAAAGAGAGAAAAGGCTCACAATCTCTTTCTCACTATAGAAGAGAGATTTCATTCACTATTTCTTGTGCTTCTATTCTTCTTGCTAGGAAGAAGATTCTTTCTTGTTTCAAATACTTCTTCTTCTCTTTCTAATTTCATTTTCAAATATTGTAAAAGAGTTTTTAGAATCTCTCTTCAAAAAATTCAGTTGTACTGGTTCTAAGAGTCTCCTTATCAAAAGACTCAGGCTGGTTCTATGAGTGTCCTTATCAAAAGACTCAGGCTGGTTCTAAGAGTCTCCTTATCAAAAGACTCAGTGCAAGATAGTGAATTCCTACCAAAGGGGGTAGAAGAGTGGACTACCCAAAGTTTGGGGAACCACTATATTTCTTTGTGTTGTGCTGTGATTTTCTTCTTGTTATTTTCCTTCTTTATTTGCTTAATTCTTGTTGGTGTGTGGGAAGCTTAAATCTGTGATCATTACACACATATATATATATATATAATTATTAACTTTGCACAAAAATATTTTTAAATCTCTATTCACCCCCCCTCTAAAGAATTTTAGTGAGGTTAACTGGGCACTTTCAATTGGTATCAAAGCGAGGTTGATCTAAAAAGGTTAACTCCTTGATCAAAAAGATCCTACCTCTTATATATATATATTTTTTTTTCCTAAAAATTATTTTTCACATGGCACAAATCAAAGATTATGCTTCCACCAGACCACCAATTTGCAACCTTGAAAATTTTGCACTTTGGAAAACAAGAATTAAAATTTATCTGAACTCTATTGATGGAGAATTGTTTGATGTAATTATGACAGGTCCTCCCAAGCCATACAAGAAGGACTCAAGTGGAAAGGTCACACAAACACTTGCTCCAAAGGCTGAATGGACAGATGAAGAAAAGAAAGCTCAAGCATGTGATGTCAAGGCTATGAATATCTTAGTCTCAACCCTCTCAGATGAAATCTTCCAAAAGATTGCTGAATGTGAGTCAGCTAAGGAAGTATCGGAAGCTCTCACCAAAATGGTAGAGGGAAGTGCTGATGAGAAAAAGGACAGAAAGGCACAACTCATCTCTCAATATGAAAACTTCAAGAAGAAAGAAAATGAAAGTGTTGCTGACATGTATGCCAGATTCAGCCTCATAGTGAATGAGTTGAGAACACTTGAAAAGGACATATCTCTCACTAAGATAAATGACAAACTGCTAACTTGCTTCCCTAGCTCTTGGGATTCAAGAATCTGGCCAATTAGAGACTCCAGAAGTCAAAGAGAAATCTCAACAAATGTCCTATTGGGTAAATTAAAATCTTATGAACAACTGTTGAAAACAAGAGCTGAGAAAGAAGAGAAAGAAAAGGCTCCTTCACTCTCAAAAGAAAAGAGTATTGCATTGAAGGCTGTTGAAGGTGAACTCTCTACAAGTGATGAGGAGCTGATCAGTCTACTGGCCAGAAGGTTCAAGAAGTGGATCAAAACAGAAGGATCCAGAGGAAGAGACTCAAAAACCAGGTATAATAAAACACATACTAAAGAGATTATATGTTACTCTTGCAGGAAACCTGGACATATTGCACCTGAATGTCCTAAGGAGATCAGCAAAAAGAAAGATCTGAAAAGAACAGATCTACAGAAGAAAAAGAAGAAAGAGAAAGGTTTCATTGCTCAATCATGGAGTGATTCAGAATCTGAAGAAAGCACCTCATCTGACAATGATCAAGAAGAGGCCAAGTTAGAGGAAACCTGTTTGATGGCCACTGAGAAGCATGAGGATACATCTATGGTAAATATATTTGATGATATAGATTTTTCTTCCACTGATTTCAAAAACAATTTCAAAGAATTCTGCTTAAATCTAATCAAATCTGAAAAAGAAATAAAAGAACTAAGAAAATAATTAAACAATCTCAAACAAATGAATACACAATATAAAAACTATGAGCTCAGTCTAGGACTCTCAGAGGAGGAACTAGATAAAATCTATACAGAAAATCTAACACTAAGAAATGAGCTAGCAAAGGCAAAAGCCTTTGAAGACTCTCTAAATGGGAGAAGTCAAAACCTCAAAAATATTTCTGAGAATCTCACTAATAGATTTAGACAACTGAAGTTTAACACTAATGAAGAACCCAAATCTCAATCATCCAGCAAATCTGTCTGGAAACATCCTATTCACTTCATTAGGCAGAATCATCCAACAGGAGAGAGATCACATGAAAATCCAGAAACAACTGATGAGTCCTGATCATATACACATATTTGGACTCATCTAGGCCGGTTTTCTAGTCGTTTCACTGCACTTTAGCCCTGTTTCAGCTCATATTTGTCTTTCTATGCTGGGTGCACTTCTTGGCCTAATTTGGTGTGTTTTATGCTTATTCCCTTTTGATAGCCTTATCATTTTGTTGAGTGCCACTTTCAGTGGCCCGATTAGCATTTCTGTAGAAACAGGAGTCGTGCAGGTGTTCCTGGTAAAATTCTGTATAGGAACACTGCGCACGATCACTGGTTCGATTGCGCACGACCACTGGTCGTGCGCCGCTGATCGTGTGCACTTAACCCTTTTTTCTGAGTTCTGTCTCGGACAGTGCGCACGACCACCTGCGATAGTGTGCACGACCACTGGTCGTGCGCCACTGTTCGTGCGCACTTAACATCAATTTCATGAGTTCTGTTTCGATCAGTGCGCACGACCACCTACGATAGTGCGCACGACCACTGGTCGTGCTCCTCGGGTCGTGCGAACATGGTATTTTATAAATTTCTTACTTTGCAGGCTCCACCCAGGCAGGCGCACGATCACAGAATTCCAACGCGCACGACCACTGGTCATGCGCCAATGACCGTGCACAGTATTTATTCCAGCGCCTATATAATGTCCTGATCCGCAGATTAGGTATACGGGGGGTTCCGGGAGCGCGATTTGCCATCCATACGCCGTCGTTTTCCACTTCCAGCCACTTCCACCTCATCTTCTCCGCAAGGGGAAGTCATCTCCAGCCATTCTAAGCAATCCTCCATCGTCCGGGAGCATTCTCCGCCCTCCGCAAGCACTCAAGCAAGCTATCTCCAGTTCGGTCCGGTGAAAAGAATAGTCATACTGAAGTAGAAGACGACAGAAGCACGTGGAGAGGTCGTGACAGTCTCTCAACACCGGAAGCACAGTCCGCCCGAGTCCGGAGGTAGCTTTACAAACTACCATTCCGGCCGTGAACGGCCGCTAGTCTTCGTCCATTGGTTGATTTCTTCCTCCCCTTGTTGTACTCCTTTGAATCATTTAAACTTGAATATCATGATGTTTAGTTTAAATGCAATGGTTGTTTCTTATCCGTTCTTCAGTATTTGCTTGTGATACGTCTCACCTTCACTCACTCACTCACGCACTCATCGTGTTCGATTCGCGTTAGCAAGAGCTAACGGCGATTTGCAAAGAGGTGTTTGCGACCCTCACTCCCCGCACTAGTGATCACTTCATTCGCATGCGCACCGTCCATCCGCCTCACGAAGCTCGGCATCGCGGCCGTTGCATCCATCTCACCTTGTGAAGCGGTGATTTCGACCCGCATTTCTTTTATTGTTGTTAACGGTAGGAAACCAAATCAAAACCCCATTTTCTGTGATTGTTCCCGCTTGTGTAACAATTGTCACACAATGCAATTTGTTCACCCAACCTGCATTCCTCAAGAGACCGACACTCGGGGATCCTATTCCCAACATTTATTACTTGCGCGACCGGTGCACTTGCCGAACATTGCATCAAGTTTTTGGCATCATTGCCGGGGAATGCAGACGTGATGAATTCGTCTGCGTGAAGAATCGTTGCACGAGGAACTATTCTCTTTTATTATTTCTCTTTGTTTACCTCTGTTGTCTTTGTTTCTTTTTTATACGCACACTAATTACCTTCGTTCGTCCCATCGTGCGCTGATCTTTTGGGTTTTAAGTATTCCTAGCATGACCTCCATTCAGGAATACATCTATCAAGGAAGTTTAAGTGATTTAAAGGTTCAAGCACAAAGGAATGATCACGACTTCGGGATTTCCTCCGACATCATTGAGTATATGACTGCGAATTGCAAGTTCAGTGGGAATAAGCATGAAGATGCGGTACAACACGTGCAGGACTTCTTAGAAATTTATTATACATGTATATTCAGTGGAGTTGAAAATGACCTGCAAAAGATCCTGGCATTCTCATTTTCCCTACATAATAAAGCCAAAAGTTTGTACTGGGATATCCGGAAAAGAGAGGCGACCACATGGAAGCAGCTCGAAGGGAGATTTTTGCATGAGTTTCAACACCGTACTCGAGTTTTGGATAAGTATAGGGAACTCATAACCTTCGGTCAGGGAAAGGAGGAGACATTAGTGGATGCCTGGGAGCATTTTCAATCCCTGCATCGGGGATGCTACCGTGAAGACCTATCAGAAGTCTTTTTTATTCAGATATTTTTATTTCGGCGTGCTGGACAAATTCCGTCTGTTATTCGATATGGCAGCCGGAGGGGCCCTGTTTATTAAATCGGGGAAGGATGCGTGGGAAGTGGTCGTGAACATAGTTCACACCAGCCAGCACTGGAGTCATGTCATTCTTCCCCCCAGTACTGCTGAAGTTAATGCAGTGGCATTCAATGGGGCAGCGGATCATGTGTCGTCAGGGCAAACAGAACAGTTAGCGACCTTGGTGGTCGGGATGCTGAATAAAATGAATGACCAATCAGCAGCAATTCAACAGCTTCACTCTACTATAGGGACTCTTACCATTGTCATTTCTGGGCTTGCAAGTCAGCATCCAGAGTCTGTGAATACCATGCGATTGAGAAGCGGTAGAGGTGTTGACAATCTTCCTCGACAGGAACCACTTGTGAGCTCCACTGACAAGTGCAATGCAGACATAGCCGAGAAGCAGACTCAGATTTATATTGAGCCGGACCCCGTGAGCGAGGCACAACCCTCGAGAAGTGTTGTTCACCCCCCATTACCCCACAGGTTACGAAACGAGAAATCCGAGAAGCAATTCCGCAAATTCTTGGAAATAATGAAAGGAGTGCAAGTGAGCATCCCACTGATTGAAGCCATTTCTCAAATACTGGGCTACTCCAAGTTCTTGAAAGACTTGATTTCGAAGCGAAAACTGTTGGAGGATCTCAAGACTATCGATCTCACTGAGGAATGCTCCGCCATCGTCTCCAATATGCCCATGAAGTGCAAAGATCCGGGCAGCTTTACTATTCCTTGCAGGATCGGTCATCACCGTTTCAGCCAGGCGCTCTGTGATTTGGGAGCATCAATCAACTTGATGCCGCTCTCTATCTTTTGTGAACTAGGTGCAGGGACCTTGAAGCCGACGCAGGTAATGCTAGAGCTAGCTGATCGGTCGATCAAAAAACCGTCAGGAATTGTCGAGGACCTCACAATAGTAGTAAACGGTCTCGCTTTTCCAGCCGATTTTGTCATCCTCGACATGAAGGTTGATACTAAAGTACCATTATTTTGGGGCGGCCCTTTCTCGCTACAGCTCGTGCTATCATTAATGTGGAGCAGGGGGAGATCACGCTCAGATTGGGGGAGGTCGCTATATCCTTCAACATCCACAACCCGTCGCAACTCTTTGAAATCACGGAATGCGAACCAGCAGAGCCGCTTGAAGAATTCGATGGCCAGATCGATGCGGGTTTGGATGACAGCGAGTTGTGTTGGCAGCGCGAGGACGTGGGCAATGACAGTGCACATTTGAACCAGCCCGATGTTTCGCATTCAATTGGAGAGCCATCCAGTGATTCTGCTGATCCAAACATTTATCCGGCTCTCAAACAACTACCTGATTCTCTAAAGTACATTTTTCTTGGAGAAAATGCCACGCATCCAGTGATTATTTCCGCAGCTCTTTCCGCCGCCAACGAAACCGCATTGGTGGGTGTGCTGAGAAGGTACCATAAAGTCTTCGGACGCTCTCTTGCAGACATTAAGGGAATCAGCCCCACGGTCTGCATGCATAAGATCCTCCTTGAAGATCAGTACAAATCCACAGCACAGCCCCAAAGACGTTTGAACCCGAAAATGCAAGAGGTAGTGAAGGCAGAAGTGATAAAGCTCTTAGACGCTGGCATCATTTACCCAATCAGCGACAGCAAATGGGTCAGCCCAGTTCAGGTGGTACCGAAAAAGGGAGGGATCACCGTCGTTGCCAATGAAAAGAACGAGTTGCTACCTACCCGAATGATCACCGGGTGGAGAGTCTGCATCGATTACCGCAAGCTGAATGATGCTACACACAAGGACCATTTCCCACTCCCCTTCAATGACCAGATGTTAGAAAAGTTAGCGGGGCAGGACTACTACTGTTTCTTGGATGGGTACTCAGGTTACAATCAAATCTTAATAGACCCGTCTGATCAAGACAAAACAACATTTACATGTCCTTCCGGTACCTTCGCGTTCAAGAGAATGCCATTCGGACTGTGTAATGCCCCTGCAACTTTCAAGCGCTGTATGCTCGCTATTTTCGCTGACATGGTGGGAGACTTCCTCGAAGTTTTCATGGATGACTTTACTTTATTTGGCAGCAGCTTCGATACTTGCCTCGCGAATTTGGCCAAGACTTTGAAGCGGTGTGAGGACACCAAGCTTGTCTTGAACTGGGAGAAATGCCACTTAATGGTGCGCGAAGGAATTGTGTTGGGGCATAAGGTTTCCTATCATGGGCTCGAGCTGGATCAAGCGAAGGTAAGTGTTATCAGAAACCTCCCTCCACCTACGTCAGTGAAAGGTATCCGAAGTTTTCTTGGTCTTGTGGGATTCTATCGAAGGTTTATTAAGGACTTTTCATCCATTTCAAAGCCTTTATCTCGCTTGCTTGTTAAGGACGTCCCTTTCCACTTCGACGATGCATGCATGCAGGTCTTTGAAACTTTACGGGGACAACTCATCTCGGCTCCAATTTTGGTGGCACCCGACTGGAATTTACCCTTTATTATCATGTGTGACGCAAGTGATGTGGCCGTGGGTGCTGTACTCGGTCAAAATAAAGACGAGACTTTTCACACCATTGCGTATGCCAGTCGAACTCTTAACAGCGCACAAGCAAACTATTCCACCACGGAGAAAGAAATGCTAGCCGTGGTCTTCGCCTTTGAAAAATTTCACTCGTACTTGGTGCTTTACGAAGTAATCGTGTACACGGACCACGCTGCACTCAGGTATCTTTTCAGCAAAAAAGAATCCAAATCGCGTCTAATTCGTTGGATTTTACTTTTGCAGGAATACAATTTGGAAATCAAAGACAAGAAAGGGGTGGAGAACGTGATAGCTGATCATCTATCGCGTTTGGAGTACGACACTCCCAACAGCTGTGTGGAGGAAACGAACGATTATTTTCCGGATGAAAAATTATTGGCAATCACTACGCCCCCTCCAATTGCCCCATGGTACGCTGACATCGCTAACTACTTGGCTTGTAAAACCTTCTCTCCGAATCTGTCCCCTCAGCAAAGACGGAAGCTTACCTCTGACTCAAAATATTATTTTTGGGAAGACCCGCTCTTATTCCACACATGCAGCGATGGAATTATCAGGTGCTCCGTTCCTGAAGCCGAGTTTCAGTCTGTACTGCAGCACTGCCATGACAGAGAAGCTGGCGGGCATTTCGGGGCCGTTCGAACAGCACGAAAAATTTTGCAATGCGGATTATTTTGGCCGACCCTCTTCAAGGACGCCCATGCCTATGTCACCAAGTGTGACGAATGCCAAAGGACCGGAAATATCTCTCGGCGTGACGAGATGCCCCTCAATAACATGCTAGTTTGCGAACCATTTGATGTCTGGGGGATAGACTTTATGGGTCCTTTCCCCATGTCACATGGTAAGCATTATATCATTGTGGCAGTTTTCTATGTCTCAAAATGGGTGGAAGCCGAGGCGGTTGCCACGAATGACGCCAGCACAGTGCTACACTTTATCGACAAGAATATCTTCTCCAGGTTTGGGATGCCGAGAACTATTATCAGCGACGGCGGAAGTCATTTTTGTAATAAGCAGTTTGGGCAGCTCATGAAAAAATTTGGGGTCCATCATAAGATTTCATTAGCATACCACCCCCAAACATGTGGACAAGTAGAAGTATCCAACCGCGAGCTCAAGCGAATAATCGAGAAATTGATACATTCAAATAGGAAGGAGTGGTCTAAAAAGGTCGACGACGCATTATGGGCTTACCGGACCGCTTTCAAAACACCTATCGGCATGACTCCATTACAACTAGTTTATGGCAAGGCATACCACCTCCCTGTGGAGCTGGAGCATAAAGCATTATGGGCAACCAAACTGTTGAACATGGACATTGGAGCCGCGGCCAAGGTGCGTCGTTCCCAACTCAACGAATTAGAAGAGCTCCGGCATTTCGCTTATGAAAACGCTCGCATCTACAAAGAGAAAACAAAAAAATGGCATGATCGACACATCATCCCGAAGGAGTTCAAAATTGGGGACCAAGTGCTGCTTTACAACTCCCGTCTCCGCCTCTTTCCAGGAAAGTTAAAATCGAGCCCCGATCTTTCCAGGGGTGTGGTGTACTCGCATATATTTGGGTTAGCGGATAGATTATCTTTTTTGTATATGCTAGCTCATTTGGGTTTGGTGTGTAGCCTCCATGTTTATCCTTGTTTACCTCACTGAAACCCAAGCCCCATCTTTACCTAAAGTCCTACTGATTCGTGAGTGAGCAAAACCAGTGCCAGGGAGAGAGTGCGAACAGGCAGGCCGATGGTCACCGACATTGGTGGATTCCTTTGGAGGTTGTCCTGAGCCCCGTTCTTTGGCAATGCTCACCTTTGCGATTAGTTTATTTTCTCCCTACGCGTGACCGGATGATTCGCCGTAATTCTATTTTTGAGTAGTAATACCTTTTTGATACGCATTTGAGAAAAGTACAAACTGTTATGCATACTTAGAAATTCCCTCTGTTATTTTTTTATGCATGCGAGCACGCGACTTCGCATGGTACTCGGTGTCGCAATTTCTCTGTTAGCTAGTTGTTTTTCCCCGTCTGCTTAGATTTTGTTTGCTCGGGACGTGCAAACAGGTAAGTCTGGGGGTGTGATGAGTCCTGATCATATACAAATATTTGGACTCATCTAGGCCGGTTTTCTAGTCGTTTCACTGCACTTTAGCCCTGTTTCAGCTCATATTTGTCTTTCTATGCTAGGTGCACTTCTTGGCCTAATTTGGTGTGTTTTATGCTTATTCCCTTTTGATAGCCTTATCATTTTGTTGAGTGCCACTTTCAGTGGCCCGATTAGCATTTCTGTAGAAACAGGAGTCGTGCAGGTGTTCCTGGTAAAATTATGTACAGGAACACTGCGCACGATCACTGGTTCGATTGCGCACGACCACTGGTCGTGCGCCGCTGATCGTGTGCACTTAACCCTTTTTTCTGAGTTCTGTCTCGGACAGTGCGCACGACCACCTGCGATAGTGCGCACGACCACCGGTCGTGTGCCACTGTTCGTGCGCACTTAACATCAATTTCATGAGTTCTGTTTCGACCAGTACGCACGACCACCTACGATAGTGCGCACGACCACCGGTCGTGCGCCTCGGGTCGTGCGAACATGGTATTTTATAAATTTCTTACTTTGCAGGCTCCACCCAGGCAGGCGCACGATCACAGAATTCCAACGCGCACGACCACTGGTCGTGCACCAATGACCATGCGCAGTATTTATTCCAGCGCCTATATAATGTCCTGATCCGCAGATTAGGTATACGGGGGGTTCCGGGAGCGCGATTTGCCGTCCGTACGCCGCCGTTTTCCACTTCCAGCCACTTCCACCTCATCTTCTCCGCAAGGGGAAGTCATCTCCAGCCATTCTAAGCAATCCTCCATCGTCCGGGAGCATTCTCCGCCCTCCGCAAGCACTCAAGCAAGCTATCTCCAGTTCGGTCCGGTGAAAAGAATAGTCATCCTGAGGTAGAAGACGACGGAAGCACATGGAGAGGTCGTGACAGTCTCTCAACGCCGGAAGCACAGTCCGCCCGAGTCCGGAGGTAGCTTGACAAACTACCATTCTGGCCGTGAACGCCCGCTAGTCTTCGTCCATTGGTTGATTTCTTCCTCCCCTTGTTGTACTCCTTTGAATCATTTAAACTTGAATATCATGATGTTTAGTTTAAATGCAATGGTTGTTTCTTATCCGTTCTTCAGTATTTTCTTGTGATACGTCTCACCTTCACTCACTCACTCACGCACTCATCGTGTTCGATTCGCGTTAGCAAGAGCTAATGGCGATTTGCAAAGATGTGTTTGCGACCCTCACTCCCCGCACTAGTGATCACTTCATTCGCATGCGCACCGTCCATCCGCCTCACGAAGCTCGGCATCGCGGCCGTTGCATCCACCTCACCTTGTGAAGCGGTGATTTCGACCCGCATTTCTTTTATTGTTGTTAACGGTAGTAAACCAAATCAAACCCCCATTTTCTGTGATTGTTCCCGCTTGTGTAACAATAGTCACACAACGCAATTCGTTCACCCAACCTGCATTCCTCAAGAGACCGACACTCGGGGATCCTATTCCCAATATTTATTACTTGCGCGACCGGTGCACTTGCCGAACATTGCAACAACCACTGTATTTAATAAAAATAATCCCATTACATATGAAGGAATCCTAGGTAAATATCCTCAGAAAAGAAATAAACATGCGTCGAATTCTTATCAACGTGCGTCGATTTCTAATCGAGGCTTACACCAAAGTGCGTCGACTTCTACCCGACGCAACTTCTTCCATGCTTCGACTAAAAGTGAACGCAGAATGAAGGAAGCATCGACCTCTACTCGACGCAACCTTGAGCATACGTCGACTTCATATCGACGCAACCATAAGCCTACGTCGAATTCATATCGACGCAACCAATCTGACAGAAATTTCTCCTCTTCCAAACAATCCTCTCAATCTATGTCCTTCTATTATGAACACTATTTATGCGACATTACCAAAGAAAATTGGTATGATAAGCCAATACCCCTAAAGGTGGAAGGATATTCTGAAAATCCCACTTTTTCTTTCATTAAATCTTTTTCTGTTGGGAGGAAGGGACCCCAGCTCAGCAGGGTCCAAACTAATGTTTAAAATCTTATGTGCAGATGTATCACATCTCCAGGCTGGTGTGGTACTTGGACAGTGGATGCTCCATACACATGACAGGGTACAGAAATCTGTTAACCAATTTTGAGGATAGACATGGACCACCAGTGACCTTTGGAGACTCTAGATGTGGGCAAACCAGGGGCTTTGGAGATTTTAAAGAAGGAAAAGTTACCTTCAAAAATGTGGCAGTAGTCAAAGGACTGAAGCACAATCTGATAAGTATAAGTCAGATATGTGACAGTGGTAAGTATGAGGTAAAATTCACCACACTACTTTGTCATATTATTAATGTCAAGTCTGGTGTCATAGTACTCAATGGAATTAGAAAAGGGAATGTATATATAGTGGATTTTAGCTCCTCACCCACAGAAGTTTGTTTGTTTAACAATATTATTGATAAAAGTGAATTATGGCATAGGAGACTAGGTCACCTAAACCACAAAACCATTAGTAAACTAGCAAAGAATAACCTAGTCAGAGGCCTACCAAAGGGTAGGTACTCTAAGGATTCTCCATGTAGACCTTGCCAACTAGGAAAACAGACCAAATCATCCTTTAAACCAATTGGTAAGGATGACTCTCCCAGGATTCTCTACTTACTGCATATGGATCTATTTGGTCCCATATCCACTCAGAGCTTAGGTGGAAAATCTTATACACTAGTCATTGTGGATGACTTTTCTAGGTTTAGCTGGGTATTCTTTCTAAGAGCTAAGTCTGAAACCGATAAGATTCTCTCAAAATTCATAAGACAGATTCAATCTGAGTTTAACACTCATGTTTCAATTATCAGAAGTGATCATGGGACTGAAATTGAAAATCAGTTGATTTGTAGTTTCTATGAGGATATAGGTATTAAACAAAGTTTCTCAGCCCCTAGAACTCCTCAACAAAATGGAGTTGCTGAAAGAAAGAATAGAACTTTAATTGAATCAGGAAGGAACTTGCAGAATCAGGATTACCAAAAACCTTCTGGGCTGAAGCAGTCAACACTGCCAACTATGTTCTAAATAGAAGCCTCATACACAAAACTAAATCAAAAACTCCATATAAGCTCCTGAAAGGAAAAACACCCATTGTTAAATACTTTAAAATATTTGGATGTACCTGCTTTATCTTAAATAATGGGAAAGACCATCTTGCCAAATTTGACAAGAAGTCTGATGATGGAATATTTCTGGGATACTCATCATCCAGTAAATCATATAGGTGCTATAACAAGAGAACTCTTAAAATTGAAGAATCTATGCACATTATATTTGAAGAAACTAACATGTTGTTTAAGGTGGAGGAAACTCCCACTAGTTCTTTTCCACAGCAAAACAACAGCATAGAAACTCATCTTGAGAAACTGGTTCTAGAGAACACAGATAATGGCAAAGAAAACCAGCTAGAGGAATCAAGTGAGGAATCTGAACAAGAACATGAAGAAGATTCAGAAAAGAGCATTCAAAACCAACTCCCACAAGAGAACTTGGTTCAGGAAGAACAAGTGGACAATGATCCCATTGCTAATGAGGAAGAAGAACATCTGACAAGACCAAGCAGGACAGGGGTCAACTTGAAAGATCATCCACAATCTCAAGTAATTGGAGACCCCAATACAGGAGTAAGAACAAGACACCAAGTCTCCAATGGGAAGATGCTCCAATGCTTCTTATCACAAGTTGAACCAAAGAAGTTTGAGGAAGCAAATTGTGATCCTCACTGGATTATGGCCATGCAAGAAGAACTAGACCAATTTGAGAGAAACAAAGTGTGGAACTTAGTTGAAAGATCAAGAAACTACCCAGTGATTGGTACAAAGTGGGTATACATAAACAAACTAGATTCCACTGGAGTAATTGTCAGGAACAAGGCAAGACTTGTAGCACAAGGATATAAACAAGAAGAAGGAATAGACTACAACCATACCTTTGCTCCAGTAGCCAGATTGGAGGCAATCAGGCTCTTTCTTGCCTATGCAGCTTTCATGAATATGAAAGTCTATCAGATGGATGTCAAGAGTGTCTTTTTGAAAGGTGACCTTCAAGAAGAGGTATATGTGGAGCAACCACCAGGTTTTGTAAATCCCTCCTCTCCTAACTTTGTTTACAGACTTAACAAAGCACTATATGGTCTTAAGCAAGCACCTTGAGCCTGGTATGAAACTCTCTCCAACTTTCTTTTAGAAAATTCTTTTGAAAGAGAAAAAGTAGATAAAACACTTTTTACTAGAACCCATAAAAATCAACTCCTTCTTGTTCAAATCTATGTAGATGACATCATCTTTAGCTCAACTCATCCCAAACTTTGTAAAAGATTTTCCAATCTAATGCAATCTATATTTGAAATGAGTAGTATGGGAGAACTCTCTTATTTCCTAGGACTACAAGTAAAACAAAGTAGTGAGGGAATCTTCATCTCACAGTCTAAGTACACTAAAGAGTTAATCAAAAAGTTTGGTATGGAATCAGCTTCTACTATGAAAACACCTATGGCAACTAATGCCCTTATAGAAAAGGATGACAAGGAAAAATCAGTAGATCAAAAGACATATAGGGCAATAATAGGATCCCTTCTATATCTAACAGCTAGCAGACCTGACATTATGTTTGCCACTTGCATATGTGCTAGATTTCAGGTTGATCCAAAAGACTCCCATCTCACCTCTGTAAAAAGGATTCTTAGATACTTAAAGGGAACCCTTGAACTAGGTCTGTGGTACTCAGCAGAAACCAACTTTAAATTAATAGGTTTCTCAGATGCAGATTATGCTGGATGTAGGGTTGATAGAAAAAGTACATCTAGTACTTGACAATTCCTAGGTGACAGATTAATATCATGGTTTAGTAAGAAACAAACCTCAGTCTCAACCTCAACAGCTGAAGCTGAATACATAGCTGCTGGGAGCTGTTGTTCACAAATCCTGTGGATGCAAAATCAGCTTCTTGACTACAAATTGGAGGTCAATAACTCTAAGATCTATTATGATAGCTCCAGTGCTATATCTATAGCATCCAACCCAGTCCTTCATAGTAGAACCAAACATATAGAGATCAGACATCACTTTCTTAGAGACAATGTAGAAAAAGGTAAGATAACCTTAGAATACATTCCTACAGACAGTCAAAGAGCAGACATCTTCACAAAACCCTTGGATGAAACTAAGCATAATTACTTCATCAACACCTTAGGAATGCTTGATGGAAGCCTGTAACCACCATTGTTGGGGAAATCTAAGAGATCTAAGAAAGTATTTGAAGATACGCCGAATACATATTGATGCACCGTCGACTTTATATCGACGCAAGTCTATGAACACGTCGACAAAACTCTAGGCTGACAAATCTCCACGAAGCGTCGACTCCATATCGACGCATGAGTCGACATCAAACCATGTGTCGACAACAATTCGCCGTAACGTCGACCTCTTGTCAAAATTAGAATCAAATCCTTACTTCCTCTTTTGACAATTGGATTACCTGATATACCTTGATTTCTGTTTCCTTTCTCGACGTTTCACCTTCTTTAAATAATACCTCTTATTTCATAACATATACTCTCCTCAACCGCCAAAACTTTGTCTTCAACCTCTCTCTCTCTCTCTCTCTCTCTCTCTCTCTCTCTCTCTCTCTCTCTCTCTCTGCATCAATGGCACCAACTCCTGATCAATCGGCCCTCATCAAAGCGATGAACAACTAATAAATGACTTCCAGACTCGACTGAACCACTTCGCCAACGAGTGTGCTGCCATGATCAACACCTGTGCAGCCAAACTGGCAAATCTCTCTTCTTCTCTTCCTGAGCTTAATGCTCTCATTCAAGAACAGCCTCTGTCGCCAGAAGGGTTTAAATCCTTTATGGAGGATATAAACTAGGGGGAGAGTTGCTCCAGAAACCCCCCTTGTCAGGTTCTCTATCTCTCTTAAAAGCTCAGGGTTAATTTCCTCTCCAACTCTAAATATTATCTCTAAAGTATTACACCAACTTCTTTTCTTACAATAGGCTCCAATCTTCTCCAATCACTCTGACTACACCTTCAACAAACACTTTGGAGAGACCTCATCTTACCATACTGAAGGAGATCATGCTGTGGATTCAGCATTCAGAGTAGATGCCCCACATACCCAGGGGGAGATTGCTGTGGTAAAGAACACAGAAGTCCAGGGGGAGGAAGAAGCAGCCTCCTCTGATGACTGGATAGGACAAGTGTGGATTGAAGCAACCCCATGTGAGGAAGAAATTCAGCATCACTCTCCTGGCTTCTTGATGGCGCAAATCTTAGCACACCGCTATAGGCGGTAGTAAGACTGCGGCACGAAACGGCAGTGTACCGATCGTTCAAGTAATATAAAATGGGATGAATCCCCAAGTATCGATCTCAAAGGAACACAGTAAGGTGGAGTTTATTATCGAGGAAGGACTTGAGATTGAAGTCCTTTCGAGCGGATGGATGCGGAAATGGGGGATTTGGTTTGTGGAAAATAAAAGAAAACAACTTAAACTACTCATATGCAATGGCGCTATGCAAAGCTTCGCTCGGCGGGATGGAAGACTACATAGGCCTTGAGCGCACTACTTCATTGGGCGGATGGGCGAGTAGGCAAGCGGAATCGAACTATGCAGGCCTTGAGCGCGCTGCTTCGTAGGGCGAGTTGATTACACGGGCCGCTATGCCATGCTTCGCTAGGCGGATGGACGAGTAGTCTTACGGAATGAGGGTCGCAAGCACCTCTTCGACAAGCACGCCACTAACAATTGCTAGTGCGGCACCGAACACGAAGGCGGAATGGAAATTAGATGGGGGCGCACCTCATAAACACATATGAATAATATAATCTCAAATAAATGAAATAGACATTACATAACAAGATTCATTGTGCACATCATCAAAATATAGAAGAGTCTAACCTAAACAATCATCAACATAAAGAAGGAAAAAGAGGGTAAAGGAGTCGACCACATCCGAAGCCTTGCCGAAGATTCATGGTTGGATCGTTGGGTTGTCAATCCACGTCCAAGCTCGGTCTTCAACTGCGTCCGAGGTAGAGGAGGGCTGTCACTTCCTCCCAATGGCTCGTCTTCTTCGTGTCACGATCCAATCTACTCCGATACACGATCTCCTTGCTCGACGTTGGCGATCTTTGGGCTAGAAACCTCTCCTTGAAGCTCTTGGATGATGGAGGAGGCCTAGGGGGGCGGAGAACCTGCGGAAGGGGCGAAAACGGCGGAGCTGGGCGGAAGAAATGCGCGATCGCGACCTAATTTGCGAGTAGGTCAATTTATAGGCGCTGGAATAAATAGTGCGCACGATCAATGGCGCACGACCAGTGGTCGTGCGCACTAGAATCCTGTGATCGTGCGCCTTCCTGGGCGGAGCCTGCAATGTAAGAAATTAATAAAATATAATGTTTGCACGACCAGTGGCGCACGACCAGCGGTCGTGCGCACTATCGTAAATGGTCGTGCGTTCGGTCAAGACAGAACTCAAATTTCGGGGGTTGAGTGCGCACGATCAGTGGCGCACGACTAGTGGTCATGCGCAATAGAACCAGTGATCGTGCGCAGTGTTCCTGGAATTGTACCGGGAACACCTGCACGACTCCTGTTCCTACAGAAATGCTAATCAGGCCACTGAAAGTGGCACTCAACAATACGATAAGGCTATCAAAAGAAAATAAACATAAACACACCAAATTAGGCCAAGAAGTGCACCTAGCATAGAATGACAAATATGAGCTAAAACAAGGCTAAAGTGCAGTGGAAAGACTAGAAAAACGGCCTAGATGAGTCCATATATGTGTATATAATTGGGACTCATCACACCCCCAGACTTAACTATTTGCGCGTCCCGAGCAAACAAATTCCTCAAGCGGCTGAGAAAAATACATAGCTGGCATAGAAATTGTAAAGCGGAGTATCATGCGAAGTCGCATGCTCTTGCGCGTAGAAATACAGTAGACAAAATTTCTAATTGTACATATTAGTTTATACTTTTCTAGGGGCGTATTTATATATTACATTTACTCAAAATGTGAATCACGGTGAATCATAAGGTCGTACATAGGAAGAAAGTAAACTGAACGCTGAGGCGAGCATTGCCAAAGATCGGGGCTCGAGACAACCTCCATTGAAATCCATCAATGTCGGTGACCATAAGCTTGCCCGTTCACACTCTCTCTACGGCACTGGTTTGACTCAAATGCGTGAATCAATAGGACTTAAGGTTTTAGATGAGGCTTGGGTTTAGGTGAGGTAAACAAATATAAACATGAAGGATTAGAACACAAAAACCCAAATGAGCAAATGCATAACACTATCCAAGTAGCCATAAAACACGCGGATGCACCACACCCCCAGACTTAGACTTAGACGCATGGGTGTGTGCACCGCCTACTCCCAAATATAAATCTCAAACAGATATTTTCAATTAAACTTTTCATTCTTCTTTTTCTTTTCAAATCTTTTTCTTCTTTTCTTTTTCTTTCTTTAGCAATTTCAGCAAATTTTCAAAGATGCACATCCACATTTTCACATTGTACTTCCACAATCAACACCACCAATTTAAAATTTAAAAAAAATTCTTGCATTTTGGGTGTGCGACTAGGATTGGAGTTTAGGCTTTGGTGAACAATAGTGGAGCTGAACCAAAAGAATGGGGTAGGCACAACTGGGCTAGCGAGGAAATGATGATAGGAATGGCACAAAGGCTCAACCGGGCCAAAATGATGGCCTATATCACATTCACGCAATTGACTAACCGTATACCCATGCTTCAAGAATCGCTTGGGGCAAGTTCTAGCCACCGAGAAGGATAATCCTTCCTCCCGACTCGGGCAATACAAGGCTAACGAACGCCTACACACATTCCTATGCTACCGTCTGATTCACACCGGATTCACCACTTTTTGAGTAAAGTAAACAATATCTACGCTAATAGAAAAACATAATCTAAAAGCCTAAAAAGAAATTGAATCTACACGAATTTCTAAGCGAGACATGAGCACTCGACTAGGAGCACTACAGGAGTCAACATTTTACTCCGCCTCATAATCCTAAGCCAGCACAGTGATTCTCCAAATCACACGAAAAGAAATGAGTTCGGCTCAAGACATGCCAACAGCTAAGTGCGCGCTCGAGTGGGTGTAGTGGTGTGCGGTGCAAATGAACATCATAACACAATTAATGCTTCTAGTATGCAAATAAAAGGTGCACGTGAGCGGGTAACAACATGTGGCTCTCCCCCCAGACTTAATCTATGCAATAGATACAAATGATGTAATCATGAAAATTGAATGAAAGACCAGGGGAAGAAAAGTTACCCATGCTCAGAAACGAGCATACCAGAAGACGCATGAAAACCAAGACAAAGAGCAGCTTCCTCCATCCCGAAGATGAACCTGCAGGGGTCAGCTCCGCAAAAATAAAAGAAAATAGATAAACTAAAATGAATACAACTAACTAAACTAAACAAGATGAAATAAGAAATGCAGGAAAGGTAAGATAACTACTGGGGTTATTGTCATCCCAACATGACTTATTTGGCAATTGTACAGTTCTAGCTAATGGGAGTATGGAAGGAGAAGTGGACAGGTAACTGGCCTAATATCCGTGTCGGTAGTGGGTACCGATACGGTGATAGAACAGTCACTCCCCTACCTAAATAAAAATACCTGCTCTTCACAGGTAGGGGAAACAGAACGAAAGAAGAGGAGGAGATATCCTCACTCAACTCACCAAACACATCCTTGCCTAGCAAGGTATCGTCAACAGGGAGGTGGCAGGAGGAAAAGGCAATGAGTGGAGCTTCCTCTACGGAGGGGGAATCAACCTCCTCACATAAGAGGATGCTCTCATCATTGACTTGGGCAATATGCACCAAATCCTCCTGGGGTACCTGTGAAGACTCAACTTGCACAGACTCGAATGAAGAGGGGGGATCGAGAAATAAACAAGACGAAGAACATAAATAATCAAAAATCGGGGGAGTGGTGCTGGTCTCACTCCCATCAGGTTGGGTAAGTAAAATAATGTTTGCATTGTCATCAATGCTACAAGGTTCGGCGGGATCAACAGTGGCCATGCCTAAGATTTGGACTTCCTCTACCGGTGCTGAGGAAAATTCCTCTTCACCTAGAAGGTTGTCCTCCTCCATAGGAGTAGGCACAATACTAAGATCAACCGCCTCCTCTTGTGACACATCATCGACAATGTCGTCAGAGATGAATGTAGTATGCACAACAGGGGGAAGAATAGTCCTCGGATAAAAGTCGATTACCGATTCCTCACAAAGAATAGAATCCACTAGGGGTGGTGGATGCACCGAGAGAATAGGCTCAGCAATGTCGGTGCCCAGATCAGCCACACATTTGGTGACTGTGTCAACGCCATACCCTTCAAGATGTGAAGGTGGCGAAGACACATAACCGGATGTTGAAGGTGTGCCGCCAGAGTCAGGATTCGAGACGGTCCGGATATCCGTCTCGTCATCCTCGTCCAATTGGCGAAGATACTCGGCACAGTCCTTCAAGACATGATCCGTGCTCCGACAAAACCGGCACTGCCTAGAAGGCTTCTTTGGCACAGCGGGTGCTGAAGCTGAAAAGAAGTAAGACGGTAAAGGCTCAGCAGAGTAGCCATAAGACTTACGCACACCATATGGAGTATCAGACGAAGTCGATGCTCTATATGCTGGGCGAGAAGAATTATGCCCACCATTCTCCATAGGGCATTCATCACTAGAGTGGGAGGTAGCTCCACACCAACTGCAACGGATATTAAGATGTGCCCACATGCGAAGATAAAACGATTCAAATAGAAAAATACTATTGTGCGAAATACCACACCTAACAAAAATTACGAAAGCAACCTAATTAAAACAGGAAAATGGAATAAAAAGAAATAAAACAAAAAAATGCAATTAGAAATGGAAGGGCTTCTCTCTCAGGTTTTCCCTCTCCAGAAAACTCACACGACTGTGTTCCCCGGCAACGGCGCCAAAAACTTGATGGCGCAAATCTTAGCACACCGCTATAGGTGGTAGTAAGACTGCGGCACGAAACGACAGTGTACCGATCGTTCAAGTAATATAAAATGGGAATGAATCCCCAAGTATCGATCTCAAAGGAACACAGTAAGGTGGAGTTTATTATCGAGGAAGGACTTGAGATTGAAGTCCTTTCGAGCGGATGGATGCGGAAATGGGGGATTTGGTTTGTGGAAAATAAAAGAAAACAACTTAAACTACTCTTATGCAATGCCGCTATGCAAATCTTCACTCGGCGGGATGGAAGACTACATAGTCCTTGAGCGCACTACTTCGTTGGGCGGATGGGAGAGTAGGCAAGAGGAATCGAACTATGCAGGCCTTGAGCGCACTGCATCGTAGGGCGAGTGGATTACACGGGCCGCTATGCCACGCTTCGCTAGGCGGATGGACGAGTAGTCTTACGGAATGAGTGTCGCAAGCAACTCTTCGACAAGCACGCCACTAGCAATTGCTAGTGCGGCACCGAACACGAAGGTGGAAGGGAAATTAGATGGGGGCGCACCTCATAAACACATATGAATAATATAATCTCAAATAAATGAAATAGAAATTACATAACAAGATTCATTGTGAACATCATCAAAATATAGAAGAGTCTAACCTAAGCAATCATCAACATAAAGAAGGAAAAAGAGGGTAAAGGAGTCAACCACATCCGAAGCCTTGCCGAAGATTCACGGTTGGAATCGTTGGGTTGTCAATCCGCGTCCAAGCTCGGTTTTCAACTGCGTCCGAGGTAGAGGAGGGCTGTCACTTCCTCCCAATGGCTCGTCTTCTTCGTGCCACGATCCAATCTACTCCGATACACGATCTCCTTGCTCGACGTTGGTGATATTTGGGCTAGGAACCTCTCCTTGAAGCTCTTGTATGATGGAGGAGGCCTAGGGGGCGGAGAACCTGGGAAGGGGCGAAAATGGCGGAGCTGGGCGGAAGAAATGCGCGATCGCGACCTAATTCGCGAGCAGGTCAATTTATAGGAGCTGGAATAAACAGTGCGCACGATCAGTGGCGCACGACCAGTGGTCGTGCGCACTAGAATCCTGTGATCGTGCGCCTGCCTGGGCGGAGCCTGCAATGTAAGAAATTTATAAAATATAATGTTCACACGACCAGTGGCGCACGACCAGTGGTCGTGCGCACTATTGTAAATGGTCGTGCATTCGGTCAAGACAGAACTCAAATTTCGGGGGTTGAGTGCGCACGATCAGTGGCGCACGACCAGTGGTCGTGCGCAATAGAACCAGTGATCGTGCGCAGTGTTCCTGTACAGAATTGTACCGGGAACACCTGCACGACTCCTGTTCCTACAGAAATGCTAATCAGGCCACTGAAAGTGGCACTCAACAATACGATAAGGCTATCAAAAGAAAATAAACATAAAACACACCAAATTAGGCCAAGAAGTGCACCTAGCATAGAATGACAAATATGAGCTAAAACAAGGCTAAAGTGCAGTGGAAAGACTAGAAAAACGGCCCAGATGAGTCCATATATGTGTATATAATTGGGACTCATCACTTCTCTGCCAGTTATATCAAACTGAAGACACCCCTACTTGAGGATATCCCTTCAAGAGAGATTGAAGGAGACAAACATCCCTCAACAGAAATTGCCCTACCAGAGGACATTCTGCCTTCCATTGCAGATCAAACTCCTCTTCTTGAAGAAGTTCCTTCTCCACCTAAAAAGAAAACTCCACTTCAACCTTCCTCTCTACCTCCACTGCTACCTCTACCTCCACCAGTAACAAAACTTACTGAGCAGCTTAAAGCACCTACCCAAATCCTACCTAGGCAAAGTCCAGGAGGACAAATAAAAAGAAAATGAGAAGCCACCCCCTACTGGCAAAAATTCTCCAAAGAAGAAAGAAAAGAATATACAAAGGAAAAGAAATATAAAAAGGCTGTTGAGGAGATAAAGAGGTTTGAAAAGATGCATGTTATCACTCCTAACAGCCCTGTAAAGGAATACCATGACCCTGACAGGGAAAAGAGGCATGAAGAAATAAGAGAAAGAGAGCTTCATGAATATGAAGCAGCTAGGAAAGAAGTAGAAGATAAAAGGAATATCTGGATGGAAAAGATCAAGAAGGGGATGAATAAAGAACAGATTCTTGCTGAATCTTCAATCAAACTTCCAAAGAAATTGTTTGATGTTGAAGCCTATCAGAAGAAAAACCCTCAGGCAGGACTCATCCTAGAAAAAGGACAAAAACACAAGAGGGGTGTAGGGTGTGATGAAGATACTTACATTCCCTATAAGAAGCCCAAAAGACCTGTAAGATTAGACAAATGGCATGACTCACCTTGGAAAGGGAAAGGAAAGATGACTGAGATCCCTGAGAAACAGCAATCAGAAAAGAGAAAATATAGGCCAAAGGTTGACAACAAAGAACCACCTGAGCCCAAGTCTACTCAAAAGAAACCTCAAAATGTTACAATTGAGATTATTGATGAAAAGGCAGCAATCATCATCAGCAAGGGCTATTCTCTAAATGACACTCTCCCTGATGCTGACAAAGTCCTGGAGAAATTGCACACAATCATCAGAAATGTCCAGGAGCATCCAGATAGAGCCAGGGGCTATATTTTTGATGCTATTGAAAATTTATCTAGAAAACTCTATTCTGCCTTTGTCAATTTCATGTATAACAAGAAGTTTCTATTTTAAATCTTGTGATAGACAATTACTTGTTATATGATTTATTATGATTGCCTAGCATACTTCTTCTCTATATAAATGCTTTGTTGTGTTGATTAAAATACTGATACTATTTCTCTCTATATATGGTTAAGACAAATATGGGGAGATTGTTGGGGAAATGATTTATCTTAACCCCTAGAATTGAGTAGAACATAAAGTCTAAGTAAGAAAAATTGGGCTAAGTAAATATGCGTCGAATAGTATTCGACGCAACGTCAAAATATAGTCGACGTTTCTCTTAGAATGAGTCGAAGTAACTCTTAGAAGAACTCGACGTAATCATAGTCGACGTACCTCTGACTTCTAGTCGACGCATTTGATAAAGTCGACGCTCCTTCCTTATTCTCCTCCCAACGTTCAGTCAGGACGAATTCGACGCTTACGTCAAATAGTAAACGACGCACGTCGATATCTACAAGAAATTCAAAAACACGCCAGATCTCTTTCCTTCTTTCCGTAGATCTGATTTATATGGAATGATATTATTCTTTTATAGCCAATCTGAATCAGCCTTTACATCTATTTGATTCTTGGCTAATTTGATTAAGATTGTTATGGATATTATTTGAAATCAGAATGAATTCTTTTCCTTCTACAGAAATATTCATTATGGAAACTCTTATCTCTTCCTAATTTTCTGTCTGCTAATTAATTATTCCCCTTTAGCAATATCTTTTAAACAGAGCTATAAATAAGGAGGAGATTGGCAGAGAATAACAACAAGGGTACCACCATATTCATTTTGAAAAAGAGGAAGAGCTCCCAAGTGAAAAGAGAGACAATTGAGAAATAGTGCTGCAGCAAAGATCAAGCTTTCTTCTCCTCATTCTGAAGCCATACTGCTGCAAACTCTGATAGCTCTCACTAAAAGAGAGAAAAGGCTCACAATCTCCTTCTCACTATAGAAGAGAGATTTCATTCACTATTTCTTGTGCTTCTAATGTTCTTGCTAGGAAGAAGATTCTTTCTAGTTTCAAATACTTCTTCTTCTCTTTCTAATTTCATTTTCAAATATTGTAAAAGAGTTTTTAGAATCTCTCTTCAAAAAATTCAGTTGTACTGGTTCTAAGAGTCTCCTTATCAAAAGACTCAGGCTGGTTCTAAGAGTCTCCTTATCAAAAGACTCAGGCTGGTTCTAAGAGTCTCCTTATCAAAAGACTCAGTGCAAGATAGTGAATTCCTACCAAAGGGGGTAGAAGAGTGGACTACCCAAAGTTTGGGGAACCACTATATTTCTTTGTGTTGTGCTGTGATTTTCTTCTTGTTATTTTCCTTCTTTAATTGCTTAATTCTTGTTGGTGTGTGGGAAGCTTAACTCTGTGATCATTACACATATATATATAATTATTAACTTTGCACAAAAATATTTTTAAATCTCTACTCACCCCCCCCCCCCCTCTAGAGAATTCTAGTGAGGTTAACTGTACACTTTCAGACTCTTTTCCTCCGGTGAGGCAATCTCCCTGGCATCTTTCTTTGATTTCTTCTGCTGAATAGAGGAGGGAGTCTGAAGTCATTTGGAGATTGACCTATCCAATCTGTCTAGCATCTTGGAGTCTAACCTTTTGGAGTAGTGTAGAGGCACTCCCATCTTCCTGGTGATCACTTCCCCAAGGGAGTTCATCAGGAAGATGCTTAGAATTCTCCCAAAGGATGGGGTCTTTAGATTGCTCTTAATCTTTTGAAATAGAAGCTCCTTCCAGTCTGTCCTTTTGGAGAGGATAACCCACCTCATCACTGTAAACATCTCTTTAGAAATCCGATCATGAGAACCCAGTTTGCAGAGCAAAACTTTGCTGATTATGTCTGCAAGAAGCTTTCCTCTCTAGTTGAAGTCTGCCCTTTTAATGGACTAGTAGGTCTTTCCTAAGTGTCCACACCAGGTGTAACTCCCTAAGAGGTCTTCAGAGGACACCTCTTCCTCCAATTCTTTTGTAGTCAACTGTGGCAGATGCAACATTTTGCCCATGATTTTCACGAAGATTTTCACTTTCTTCCCAGCAACCAGTGACTTTATTGAGGTTACAAAGCTATTCAGTCTTGCATTTCCATAGAATTCTAGAAGTTCGCGATGGAGAAGAATGCAAGGTTCACTTAGCAAATATTCAATTCCTACGGACTCTAGCAATCCTATCACCGATCTAATTTCTTCTGAACAAGAGTGGAAGCTTCCTCGCTGAAGCTCACAACCAGAGACTACTAAACTTTCTTCCTTCTTGGGAGCCATTGCATAAGAATCGGGAGAGATAGCAGTTGTCGGAGATGCAATGGAGTTTTATCGGTGGAATGACTTAGGGCAAATGAAATCATAATTTGTATCCTAAGCATTCACTCTATTTATAGTGGAGGTAGATGAAGAGGCGCGTACCTTATTGTGTTTTTGGAAGATTTGACAGACGGCTCAGATTAGTCGATCCAATTTCGTGTTAAGTAGCCATATCCTATTTCGACGATACGCCAGTATGTCGTCGAGACATGTCATCAATATGCTTCATTCCAAACTGAGTCAATTATCGTCGAAATAGACCTTATGTCATTGAGACAATGGATTGTGTCGTCGAGATGATTAAGTGTGTCATCGAGAAGCATCTTTAGTTGCTTGTTTGGCTTAGCCCATGATCATCCATTTTTTAGAGGCTTCTTCAGCACTTAGCGTGAATTTCCCCTAAGGAGCAGATGATTAGTAATAAGGAGAATTTGGAAATTACTCTAAGTTTAACATCCCCAATTGGAATTTGAAAAAGTTAAACTTAGCTAATGAAGTGATACCTGATCTCAATATGCTTTGTCCTGCTGTGTGAGATAGAGTTCTTAGTAATTGAGATAACACTTGAAGAGTCACAAAACAGGGGTGTTTTGGTCATCTTCAAATTGTAGTCTTCAAGTTGATGCTGGATCCAGGGCAGTTGAGCACAACAACTCCCTACAGATATGTATTCTGACTCTGCTATAGAGATTGCCACACTTGTCTGCTTCTTACTGCTCCATGAGATTAGTCTTCCTCCAAGGAATTGACAAGTCCCATAAGTACTCTTCCTATCTTTTTTGCACCCTACATAATCTGCATCTGAATACCCTATTAGTTCACACCTAGTGTTCCTAGGGTACCATAGGCCAAGATTAGGTGTACCCTTTTGGTATCTTAAAATCCTCTTGACAGATGTGTGATGAGATTCCTTGGGGTTCACCTGATATCTAGCACAGAAATATATGGCAAACATTATGTCAAGCCTATGTGCAGTTAGGCAGAGCAAAGATCCAATCATGCATCTGTACTTAGTTTCATCAAAGGGTATTCCCTTCTCATCCTTGTCAGAGACATATTGGATCCCCATTGGAGTCTTCATAGAAGAAGCACTATCTAGTCCAAATTTCTTGACAAGCTCTTTAGTGAATTTGGTCTGTGAGATGAATATACCATCTGCAGATTGTTTCACTTGGAGACCTAAGAAGTATTTGAGCTCTCCCATGCTGCTTATTTTAAACTTTCCCTGCATTAAATTGGCAAATTTCTTGTAGAGATTGTCATCTGTAGAGCCAAAATAATGTCATCCACATAGATCTGCACTAGCAAGATCTTGCCCTTTACTTCCCTTAGGAACAATGTCTTGTCAATCTTCCCCCTTGAGAACTTGTTTTCAATGATAAAGCTTGACAGAGTCTCATACCAGGCTCTGGGATCTTGTTTCAAACCATATAGTGCGTTTCTAAAAAAATAAACAAAAACAGGATAGTAGAATCAACAAAACCTAAGGGTTTTTCTATATATACTTCTTCCTTGAGGTCACCATTCAGGAAGGCTGACTTCACATTCATATGGTAAACTTTGAATCCTTTATTGGCTGCATAGGCTAGGAACAATCTGATAGACTCCAGTCTTGCTACAGGGGAAAAGGTCTGATCAAAGTCAATGCCCTCTTCCTGTGTGTAGCACGTTGCTACCAGGCTTGCTTTATTCTTTGTAATAACTCCATTCTCATCCAATTTGTTTCTATAGACCCACTTGGTTCAAATAATGTTGTGTCCTTGGGGTCTGGGAACTAACTTCCATACCTTGCATCTTTTAAATTGATTTAGTTCCTCCTACATTGCAACAATCCAGAATGGATCCTGATTTGCTTACTCAAATTTATGGGTTCAATTTGAGAACGAAAACTTAAGTATAATGCTTCATTTAGAGCCCTGCTCCTTGTCACCACTCCCTGATTGACATCCCCTATAATTTGCTCTTGAGGGTGATGTATGATTTGTCTAAGTAAAACAGGCAGTCTTCTTGGGATCTCTTCTATTGCAGGTTCTTCCTGTTGTACCTCTTCAGCTGTTTCTAATCCTTCTACAACATCTTCTTCCATTTCTATTGTCATTGGATCGTCTCTGTCTCTTCCTGAGGTTTCATCCTTATCCTCAATGGTTCCATCCTTTCTACTGAACCTGCATCCACTAAAGAACTTGACCATCCTCTATGAATAAGGCTAGTCTCATCAAATACAACATGTACAGATTCTTGAACTGCTTGGGTATTGATGTTGTACACTCTATATGCTTTGCGGTAGGAGTTGTAGCCAACAAAAATACCTTCACTACTTTTCTCAGCAAACTTAGTTAGTTTGGATTTTCCAATATTGAGTACATAGCATTTGCTCCCAAAGATTTTGAAGTAGTATAATGTAGGTTTTCTGCCTTTCATCAGCTCATAGGGAGTTTCCTTGTGATATTTGATGATAGATGCCCAATTTATGACATGACAAGCTGTGTTGACGGCCTCTGCCCAAAAGTATTCTGGTAGAGAGGAGTCACTTTGCATTGTCCTATTAGCCTCTATTAAGGTTCTATTTTTCCTCTCTGCAACTCCATTTTGGTGAGGAGTTCTAGGTGAGGAAAATTCATGGGAGATACCCAACTCTTGGAAGAATTCTGTCATGGCTCCAGACTAAAATTCTGTACCATGATCACTTCTGAATTTGACAACAGTGAAGCTCATCACATTCTTGATTTGCCTGACAAAGTTCTTCAAGATGTTTAAGGTATCTGACTTCTTTTACAGGAAGAATACCCAAGTGAACCTGGAATAATCATCAACTACAACATGAGTGTAAGCCTTCCCTCCTAAGATGTGAACTGAAATAGGACCAAACAGATCTATGTGCAACAGAAATAGGCACCTAGAAGAGTTTTTAATGGAGATGCTCTTGAAGCTGGTCCTAGTTTGCTTGCCAAGTTGGCATGCATGACAGGGACCTTCCTTAATGTACTTAAGATTGGGTCCATTTCTGACTAGGTCTGGAGAGAAAAGCTTAACTATGGTCTTGTAATTAATGTGAGCAAGTCTCTTATGCCATTTAATATATAGAGCCTCTTTCTCATTAACCCCAGAACACAGAGGCATGGAAGAATTTGACTGAAGGAAATTTAAGCAATATACATTTCCACTCCTAGTACCAGTTAAGGTAGCCTCAGAGTCCAAGGATTTCTTAAATAGACATGTATCCTTGTAGAAAACAATGGCATAACCTAAATCACAAAGTTGACTTATGCTTATGAGATTATGATTCAATCCTTCCACATAAGCTACCTTTGTGATGGTAACTAAACCATTAGAGATGTTGTCATAGCCTTTGGTCACCCCCTTTTCTGAACATCCAAATATCATTGTTGGTCCATTCACCACAGGGGTGAAGTTTCTTAGATAGCTCCTTATTCCAGTCATATGCCTAGAGCAACCACTCTCCAAATACCAAATGGGAGATTTGTTGGCATTTGGACACACCTGCAAGAAAGATTACCTTCCTTTAGGCACCCAATTTGATTTGGGCCCTTGTTTCTGTTAGGGGGATAAACTGGGACACTGCACCACTGGGTAGTCTGTACTCTCTTTGCATTAGGTCCTGTTGGGATGAACCAACAGTCCATGACAAAGTGACCCACCTTCCCACAGCACCAGCACTCAAACATGTTGTATCTTCTCTTCTTCCTAACCATCTTAGTAGGGACAACTGGCCTGACATGTTTTAGGTGAACCTCATAGGTGTGAGTATGAAGTGGAGCTGGTCTTGCCACCTGTAAATAAAATAGGGTGTGCCGAGACGAGAAATTCAAAAGAAAATAAATCACAAAGAACACAGATCAATCATAGAAGACAAACGGATTTTCAGAGGTTCACCACAATCCGGGCTATATCCCCTCTCCCCTTCCTCTTCTCTTTGTTCTAATCACCAAGATGGATTACATCTTACAGGGTTACAAGGATCAGAATCGATCCTACCTCACTTAACCCTCTTCAGACAAGAACAGAGGAACCGCCGCCAAGAATAACCGCTCAAAAACACTGTTGCACTCTTGCTAGGCTTAATGACCTTAACCCTAATCCAGGGTTATGCACCCTTTAAATAGGGCGCCAAACTGGGCTCAGACCAAACATCCGCTGAGATGGTTCAACAACATCCTTATAGACGGCTCAGCAACATCCGCTGAGACGACTCAGCAACATCCGCTAAGACGGCATGCAAATCCGCTGAGACAGTCCAGCACCATCCGCTGAGACGGCATGTATAAGCCCTGAGACCGCTCAGCTACATCCGCTGAGACGGCATTACTTAAGGACCCATTCGACGAATGTGGGTGGAGTTCGACGAACCCTTCTCCGTTCGTCGATCGCCGTTCGACGAACCCTTCTCCGTTCGTCGATCGCAGTTCAACGAACCCTGACCAGAAATGTTCCCCAACTCCAACATTCTCCCTCTTGGTCAACATCTTCCTCCGACGAGAGCTTCTCCTCCAACCTTCCTCTTCAACCCTACGGCTGTTGCACACCACTGAAATTTTGCAACAGGAACCGCCTTGGTAAGAAAATTAGAGCTGTTCTCCATCGCGTCCACCTTCTACAGTTGAACTACCTTCTTCTCCGCCCTCTCCCGGATGAAATGATATTGGATGTCAATGTGTTTGGTTCGTGCGTGGAAGGCTGGATTCTTTGCTAGTTGAATAGCCCCTTGGCTGTCACACCACAGCTTTACTGGCCCCTGATCAAACCCGAGCTCCAAACATAGCCTCCGCAGCCATATGGCCTCCTTGCTTGCATGAGTGCCACCACACATTGCCTCCGACTCATCCAACTGATAGCACCTCCAAATAGTGTGAACACATACCCACTGGTGGATCTCCTGCTATCCAGATCACCTCCCCAATCCGAGTCCACGTGCCCAACCACGTCCAGGACTCCTCCTTAACCTGCTCCTTCAAAACATAGGGAGTAATTCGAAGTGCCTCGGAGATGCTTGAACACACGCTTCACAGCGTTCCAATGTTCCTTTCCTGGTGTAGCCATATATCAGCTCAACACTCCCACTACTTGAGCAATGTCAGGGCGAGTGCAGACCATGGAGTACATCAAGCTTCCCACAGCACTAGCATAAGGGACCTTCGCCATGTCCTCGACCTCATCATGTGTCTTCGGGCTAAACTCTGCAGATAACTTGCACCCAACTGGCATTGGTGCCCCCACTGGCTTGCAGTCCATCATATTGAACTTCTTCAACATCTTCTCGGCGTACTTCTTGCTTCGATCCCTGGAAATCTGCATTCCCAAGATGACACTTGCTGGCCCCAAATCCTTCATCTCGAATTTGGCTGAGAGCAGCTTCTTCACTTGTTGGATCATCCTGACATTATTGCCCACCAGTAGCATATCATCTACATAAAGTGTCAGGAAGATGAACTGCTCTCCCTTTCTCTGGATGACACACAGGGACTTCTTCATCCTGCAGACCTGATCCTCCTTGCCCTTGGCTTCGAATCCTTCTGTCTTCTTCATGTATATCTCCTCCTCCATATCACCATGAAGAAACACCGTCTTCACATCCATCTGCTCGATCTCTAAGTCATGCTCTGCCGCAATAGAGAGTACCAGTCTGATCGACGTCATCTTGGCTACCGGTGAGAAGATCTCATTATAATCAACACCTTCGACCTGGGAGAATCCCTTTGCAACCAACCTTGCCTTGTATTTCTCTACAGTGCCATCACCCTTCACCTTCTACTTAAAAACCCATTTGCTTCCAATGGCCTTCCTCCCCTTTGGAAGCTTACACAGACACCAGGTCTGATTCTTCCTCAGAGACTCCATTTCATCCACCATGTCTAGCTCCCACTGGCTTGAATCAGACCTTGATCTAGCATCACTAGCAGAGGTTGGATCTTCACCAAGCATACTCAGGCAACATTGTGCAGCCACTGCACATTGGGGATATCTCACTGGTGACCTTCTTTCCCTTGTTGATCTCCTCAACAGTGGAATTTCCTCAGCTTAATCTTCTGACTCATCAGCACTTCTCACCACCTCCAAATCATCTAACTCTGAATCAGATTCAGCCCCAACAGTGGTAGCTCCTTTCTCAAAACTTCCTTCCACCACCACTATCTCTTTCTCTGCTTCTTTAGCCTTCTCGGCTTGTGTGACTGCCTGTGGACTAGTTTCATGAAACACCACATCCTTGCTGAATGTTACAGTCCTGGTCACAGGGTTCCAAAGCTTGTACCCTTTTATGTCTTCTTTGTAACCCACAAAGATGCACTTCTCAGATTTAACATCAAGCTTCCCCCTCTTCTCCTTTGGAATATGAACATATGCATCACACCCAAACACACGAGCATAGGCCAAATTTGGCTTTCTCTTAAAGATGGCTTCAAAGGGTGTAAATCCCTCCACAGCAGATATAGGGGACCTATTCTTCAGGTAATTTGCAGTCGCCACTGCTTCAACCCAGAACTCCTTCCCCAAACCTGCCCAACTGAGCATGCACCTGGCCTTCTCCATCAAGGTTCTGTTCAGCCTCTCCGACACTCCATTCTGCTCTGGAGTGTATGGTGTGGTCTTCTGCCGTGCAATCCCCTGCTCAGTACAGTACCGCTCAAAAGCATCAGAGCAGTACTCACCTCCATTGTCAGAACGGAGGACCTTCACCTTTCTCTCCAACTGGTTCACTAGGTTCTTAAATTCCTTAAACCTGTCCAGAACCTCTGACTTGGACCTGAGAAAATAAATCCAGGAGTAACGTGAGAGGTCATTAGTAAAGGACACATAGTACCTTGCGCCGCCAAGAGATGGAGCTGGAGTTGGCCCAAGCACATCACTGTGTATCAACTCCAGCACTTCAGTTGCCCTCGTGCCCATCCCACGAAAGCTTACTCTGGTCTGTTTGCCAAGCAGGCAATGTTCACAGAACCCAAGGCTTGTGGAGCACTCTGGCACCCCTTCCACCATCTGACCAGATGCCTTGGCCGACATCCCCTTCTCACTGATATTCCCAAGCCGATGATGCCACCGCCTGGACACCTCCTCCTAGTAAACCTCCTGCCTCTCAGAGATAAGAGCCCCACTTGGAACCACTGTATCAGCAAGCAGAGTATACAGTGTTCCATGTCTCACTCCACTGGCAATCACCATTGCCCCTATTGTCATCTTGCAAGATTGCTTGTCACAGCTGAAGTGCACTCCTGCATCTGCCATGGAACCCACTGAGATTAAATTCCTGCTCATCCCAGGAATGTGCATCACCTTGGGAAGAGACCTTGTGATCCCATTAGACAACTTCAACATCACCTTGCCACGCCTAATAATCTGCACAGCAGAATCATCACCCAGCATGACATCTCCACCATCAAACCTCTCATACTCACAGAACCAGTGCCTATGAGGGGTCATGTGGTATGATGCTCCTGTGTCTACATACCACATATCAGAATCTCTCTGAGCCACGCATGCAGCAACGATGTACATGTCACCGCCGTTGCCCTCCTTCTTCGTACCAAAAGTTGTCAGTGTCTCCTTGTTCTGAATGGCCTTGTTCGGACATTGAGACTTCACATGACCAGTCTCATTGCACTTCCAGCACCGAATGGGCTTCTTACTCTTCTCCATATCCTGGCTCTTGGATCTACCTCGAGACTTGTCTTGATATCCACCATGCTTGTTCTCCCTTCGTTGAGGATGGGATCTAGATACACTCAAAGTACCTTTGCTTGACACCTCAGAACCTCCTCTCCTGGTCTCCTCAGATAAAAGAGTTGCACATACAGTATCATATGACAGTTCCTTGTCTCTGCTCCCCCAATCACGACAATCAGATTGTCCCATGAATCTGGCAGCAAGCACAACAAGGTGATGGCTCTATCCTCATCCAAGATCTTCTCACCAATCGATATTAACTGACTCACAATGGTATTGAATTGAGTCAAGTGCATCGCCCTCACGCATCTGAAGTTTATACCATTTCTTCCTCAAGAGCTATTTATTTACGAGGGACTTGCTCTGGTAGAGGGATTCCAACTTACGCCACAGACTTCGTGCTGAAGTCTCCTCCATGACGTTAGTCAAGATTGAATCTGCTAGGAATAACCGGATCAGGCCCTTAGCCTTCTGATCGGTTTTCGTCCAGGCCGCAGCCTCCGCTGCAACATCTGAAGTCACCTCGGCAGATTTTCCCTTCGTTGCGCTCGCATCCTTCTCTGCAACCTTGGCAATGGGAGGATCATCTTCGATCGCAGACCATAGATCTCCATCAATCAACATATCCTCCATCTTCATCTTCCATAGATCGAATCGACTTCCGTCAAACTTCTCGATCTCGATCCGCACGCCGCCAGAACCCATTTCCAGGAATAAGAACCTAGCTCTGATACCAAATGTAATGAAAATAGGGTGTGCCGAGATGAGAAATTTGAAAGAAATTAAATCACAAAGAACACAGATCAATCACAGAAGACACACGGATTTTCAGAGGTTCACCCCAATCCGGGCTACGTCCCCTCTCCCCTTCATCTTCTTTTTGTTCTATTCACCAAGACGAATTACAGCTTACAAGGTTACAAGGATCAGAACCGATCCTACCTCACTTAACCCTCTTCAGACAAGAACAGAGGAACCGCCGCCAAGAAAACCGCTCAAAAACACTATTGCACTCTTGCTAGGCTTAATGACCTTAACCCTAAACCAGGGTTATGCACCCTTTAAATAGGGCGCCAAACCGGGCTCATACCAAACATCTGCTGAGATGGTTCAACAACATCCGCTGAGACGGCTCAGCAACATCTGCTGAGACGGCTCAGCAACATCTGCTGAGATGGCTCAGCAACATCCACTAATACGGCATGTAAATCCGCTGAGACAGTCTAGCACCATCCGCTGAGACGGCATGTATAAGCATTGAGACCGCTCAGCTACATCCGCTGAGACGACATTACTTAAGGACCCGTTCGATGAACGTGGGTGGAGTTCGACGAACCCGTCTCCGTTCGTCGATCGTTTTTCGACGAACCCTTCTCCGTTCGTCGATCGCAGTTCGACGAACCCTGACCAGAAGTGTTCCCCAACTCCAACACCACCTTGTGGTTCACCTTCTTGGGAACAAGCTTTGTAGGAACAACCTTTCTTATGCTTTTGAGTGTTGTTGCTCTAGGTCCATGGACAAAGAGACCTAGCTTCTTCATTTGAATCTCCTCATGGGGTGCCATGATAGCACTTGGCCCAATGCTTGCTCTTCTATTGGTAATAGAGAGCTTACTTCCACTTGTTGTGTAGGAATTGGTCAGATGACCATATGAGGAATCCTGGTCAAAGGAGTTTGAAGCCAGCAGCACCTTATTGAAAGAGGGTTGCACATCAGAGGCTTTACCCTTGACTGTTTATTTATTGAATCTTATACCATCTCTGAATGGTGCAGAGAAGTTGTCAATAATAGGAAGTACAGTCTTAGGTTGTGAAAAGCTGGCTACAATTATCTTTTCAGCCAACAGCATTTCCTCAAGGTCCTTGATGACCCTGTTCCTCTAAGCCAGTTCAGCATTCTTGATCTTTTGGCCTCCTTGAGTCTGTCCATTTCCTTGCTCACACCTGTACAACCCTGTATTCGCCGAGTGGGCCCTCGAGGCCCAAGATATTTTTAGGCCCAATATTTCCAAATGGCGCGACCCCGGGAGGAGGAGGGGTGAGCATTTGGAGGGAGTCGAGTCTGAGGGGAGCATCCCAGGACTGTTCCCTTGTGAGGGCGAGCCGGGGAGGGCCGGGAGGCCTCCGACTCGCCCAGAGCCTTGTGAGGGCGAGCCGGGGAGGGCCGGGAGGCCTCCGGCTCGCCCAGACCCTTGTGGGGGCGAGCCGGGAGGGCCGGGAGGCCTCCGGCTCGCCCACAACCTTGTGGGGGCGAGCTGGGAGGGCCGGGAGGCCTCCGGCTCGCCCAGACCCTTGTGGGGGCGAGCTGAGAGGGCCGCGAGGCCTCCAGCTCGCCCACACCCTTGTGGGGGCGAGCCGGGAGGGCCGGGAGGCCTCCGGCTCACCCACACCCTTGTGGGGGCGAGCCGGGAGGACCGGGAGGCCTCCGGCTCGCCCAGACCCTTGTGGGGGCGAGCCGGGAAGGCCGGGAGGCCTCCGGCTCGCCCACACCCTTGTGGGGGCGAGTCGGGAGGGCTGGAAGGCCTCCGGCTCGCCCACACCCTTGTGGGGGCGAGCCGGGAGGGCCGGGAGGCCTCCGGCTCGCCCAGACCCTTGTGGGGGCGAGCCGGGAGGGCCGGGAGGCCTCCGGCTCGCCCAGATCCTTGTGGGGGCGAGCCGGGAGGGCCGGGAGGCCTCCGGCTCGCCCACACCCTGGTGGGGGCGAGCCGGGAGGGCCGGAAGGCCTCCGGCTCGCCCACACCCTTGTGGGGGCGAGCCGGGAGGGCCGGGAGGCCTCCGGCTCGCCCAGACCCTTGTGGGGGCGAGCCGGGAGGGCCGGGAGGCTTCCGGCTCGCCCACACCCTTGTGGGGGCGAGCCGGGAGGGCCGGAAGGCCTCCGGCTTGCCCACACCCTTGTGGGGGCGAGGTGGGAGGGCCGGGAGGCCTCCGGCTCGCCCAGACCCTTGTGGGGGCGAGCCGGGAGGGCCGGGAGGCCTCCGGCTCGCCCAGACCCTTGTGGGGGCGAGCCGGGAGGGCCGAAAGGCCTCCAGCTCGCCCACGCCCTTGTGGGGGCGAGCCGGGAGGGCCGGGAGGCCTCCGGCTCGCCCAGACCCTTGTGGGGGCGAGCCGGGAGGGCCGGAGGCCTCCGGCTCGCCCAGACCCTTGTGGGGGCGAGCCGGGAGGGCCGGGAGGCCTCCGGCTCGCCCACACCCTTGTGGGGGAGAGCCGGGAGGGCCGGGAGGCCTTCGGCTTGCCCAGACCCTTGTGGGGGCGAGCCGGGAGGGCCAAGAGGCCTCCGGCTGGCCCTCACCCTTGTGGGGGCGAGCTGGGAGGGTCGGGAGGCCTCCGGCTCGCCCAGACCCTTGTGGGGGCAAGCCGGGAGGGCCGGAAGGCCTCCGGCTCGCCCACACCCTTGTGGGGGCGAGCTGAGAGGGTCGGGAGGCCTCCAGCTTGCCCACACCCTTGTGGGGGCGAGCTGGGAGGGCCGAGAGGCCTCCGGCTCGCCCAGAACCTTGCCGGGTAGGCGGTCTGCGTTTAGCGCCCAAGAGTAGCGGGATTTGGCTATTCGCAGTCCAGTTTTGGTTATTCGCAGTCCAAGAGCAGCGGGATTTGGCTATCTGCAGCCCAGTTCAAGGGTATTTTGGTAATCTGGCAGACCAGTTTTCGGCTATTTGCAGCCCAACTTCAAAAATCCTATAAATAGGACCAAGGGGCACCATTTGGAGGGATCTGATTCTAGGCTAGCTCTCTCCCTCTCTCTCTCCCTCCCCAAGTCTCTCTAGGGGGGTGAGGAGAGCCTCCAGTGGTGCCCAAGCTTAGTAGTGGCTTGGGAGGGGAAGTTCCTAAGGGGCTTCCGGGTATGTGCCGGGCCCTCCCCACTAAGCCCTTGGTCCAGTCCCTAGTTCCAACACCTTCAACCTAGAGCTCTCCCTTGGGAGGAGTAAGGATTGGTCGCCCCTCGGCTAGCTGAGGGCCCCGAACTCCACAGAGACTAAGTCTTGTTCGCAAGTCTCGGTTTCAACACATGGTGCGGTGAGCGTGGAGTGTGACCGATTCAAGAAACTCTCAAGATGAGCTCCATGGACGGAGGTGGAGGAAGTTCCGACCCAGGTCAATCGTAACCCCCGATGGCTGAAGTGACGTTGGAGATGTTTGAAAATTTCAAGCAAGAGGTCTTACATACCGTCCAGGTTGCTTTCGCCATAATAGTCGGAGGCAGAAGAGGAGATGGTCCGAAGACCCCACCCCGGCAGGTGGAGGAGGGAACTCTCGGCCAGCAGTCCAAGAAAGAGGTACCAGTGGAGGGGAGGTGGGGAGGTGCTATACCCCCACTCGCCCATCCCCAAGGGGGCGAGCTCAGGAGGGAGGCGCCCTCCCAGCTCGCCCCGCCCCCCCAAGGGGGCGAGCTCAGGAGGGAGGCGCCCTCCCAGCTCGCCCCACCCCTGCAAGGGGGCGAGCTCAGGAGGGAGGCGCCCTCCCAGCTCGCCCCGCCCCTGCAAGGGGGCGAGCTCAGGAGGGAGGCGCCCTCCCAGCTCGCCCCTCCCCTGCAAGGGGGCGAGCTCAGGAGGGAGGCGCCCTCCCAGCTCGCCCCGCCCCTTCTAGCCCAGCCCCAAAGGGGGGCGAACGGGGAGGCAACCGGCCCCCACTCGCCCCGCCCCAGAAGGAGTCGAGTAAATGTCGATGGACGAAGCCACCTCGGATGGCGGGTACCCAATGGCTCGACAAGCGCAGAGGCCAGCAAGTCGACTCCGCGAGAGCAAGGAGGGGGGAACTTCAAGAGGAAAAGATCCAACCTCCCAAGGTGGAGGCAGGGACAAAGGGCACCCCCTCCACCGCCTCCGCAAACTATTGCGATTGGCGGGGGAAGAAGGAGGAGAGCCAGGAAAGCAGAAAGAGGAGGAAGAGGAGGGGGTAGGGTGGAGTTATCCTACTGTGACTTCCATCAGGAAGAAGGTCACGCGACATCCACCTGCCCGGAGTTTTTGGAAATAAGGGAGGCAATGGGTCCGATGCAACAACGACACTGACCGAAGGGGATCGAGGAGGACAGGCCCTAGGATGTTGGAGGCAAAGAAAGGATATCCCAAGCTAAGTGGTGGCGACCAAAAACGCTTGTACCAGTAAATCCACGTAATGCGATGGTTTGTTTTCTTAGTTTCTTTTTCTTGCATGCAATATTATGACTAACAAGGTGTGACACATATTTTGGTGCTGGAATGCCCCAGATCGATTCCGCTCACGGGCTCTCACCTAGACGGGGGGTTCAGGTTGATCTCTGGAGAGGCTGGCAAGGTTGGATGTTTTGGTGCTGGAATGCCCCAGATCGATTCCGCTCCCGGGCTCTCACCTAGACGGGGGGTTCAGGTTGATCTCTAGAGAGGCTGGCAAGGTTTGATACGTTTGGTGCTGGAATGCCCCAGATCGATTCCGCTCCCGGGCTCTCACCTAGACGGGGGGTTCAGGTTGATCTCTGGAGAGGCTGGCAAGGTTTGATACGTTTGGTGCTGGAATGCCCCAGATCGATTCCGCTCCCGGGCTCTCACCTAGACGGGTGGTTCAGGTTGATCTCTGGAGAGGCTGGCAAGGTGATATATGTTTGGTGCTGGAATGCCCCAGATCGATTCCGCTCCTGGGCTCTCACTAGACGGGGGGTTTAGGTTGATCTCTGGAGAGGCTGGCAAGGTGATATATGTTTGGTGCTGGAATGCCCCAGATCGATTCCGCTCCCGGGCTCTCACCTAGACGGGGGGTTCAGGTTGATCTCTGGAGAGGCTGGCAAAGGGATATATGTTTGGTGCTGGAATGCCCCAGATCGACTCCGCTCCGGGGCTCTCACCTAGACGGGGGGTTCAGGTTGATCTCTGGAGAGGCTGGCAAGGTTTGACATTTTGGTGCTAGAATGCCCCAGATCGATTCCGCTCCCGGGCTCTCACTAGACGGGGAGTTCAGGTTGATCTCTGGAGAGGCTGGAAAGGTGATAAGTCTTTGGTGCTGTAGTTCCCCTCGGATGGTTCCGCTAGCCGGGCTCTCACTAGCCGGCATAGTTGGAAGACCTCTCGGGGAGGCTAAGTATTTTTCCCCCGAGGTGGTCTCGCTAGCCGGGCTCTCACTAGCCGGCAGAGTTGGAAGACCTCTCGGGGAGGATAAGTATTTTTCCCCCAAGGTGGTCTCACTAGCCGGGCTCTCACTAGCCGGCAGAGTTGGAAGACCTCTCGGGGAGGCTAAGTATTTTTCCCCCGAGGTGGTCTCGCTAGCCGGGCTCTCACTAGCCGGCATAGTTAGAAGACCTCTCGGGGAGGCTATGTATTTTTCCCCCGAGATGGTCTCGCTAGCCGGGCTCTCACTAGCCGACAGAGTTGGAAGACCTCTCGGGGAGGCTAAGTATTTTTCCCCCGAGTTGGTCTCGCTAGTCGGGCTCTCACTAGCCGGCATAGTTGGAAGACCTCTCGGGGAGGCTATGTATTTTTCCCCTGAGGTGGTCTCGCTAGCCGGGCTCTCACTAGCCGGCAGAGTTGAAAGACCTCTCGGGGAGGCTAAGTATTTTTCCCCCCGAGGTGGTCTCGCTAGCCAGGCTCTCACTAGCCGGCAGAGTTGGAAGACCTCTCGGGGAGGCTAAGTATTTTTCCCCCGAGGTGGTCTCGCTAGCCGGGCTCTCACTAGCCGGCAGAGTCGGAAGACCTCTCGGGGAGGCTAAGTATTTTTCCCCCGAGGTGGTCTCGCTAGCCGGGCTCTCACTAGCCGGCATAGTTAGAAGACCTCTCGGGGAGGCTATGTATTTTTCCCCCGAGATGGTCTCGCTAGCCGGGCTCTCACTAGCCGACAGAGTTGGAAGACCTCTCGGGGAGGCTAAGTATTTTTCCCCCGAGTTGGTCTCGCTAGTCGGGCTCTCACTAGCCGGCATAGTTGGAAGACCTCTCGGGGAGGCTATGTATTTTTCCCCCGAGGTGGTCTCGCTAGCCGGGCTCTCACTAGCCGGCAGAGTTGAAAGACCTCTTGGGGAGGCTAAGTATTTTTCCCCCCGAGGTGGTCTCGCTAGCCGGGCTCTCACTAGCCGGCAGAGTTGGAAGACCTCTCGGGGAGGCTAAGTATTTTTCCCCCGAGGTGGTCTCGCTAGCCGGGCTCTCACTAGCCGGCAGAGTTGGAAGACCTCTCGGGGAGGCTAAGTATTTTCCCCCGAGGTGGTCTCGCGAGCCGGGCTCTCACTAGCCGGCATAGTTAGAAGACCTCTCGGGGAGGCTATGTATTTTTCCCCCGAGATGGTCTCGCTAGCCAGGCTCTCACTAGCCGGCATAGTTAGAAGACCTCTCGGGGAGGCTATGTATTTTTCCCCCGAGATGGTCTCGCTAGCCGGGCTCTCACTAGCCGGCATAGTTGGAAGACCTCTCGGGGAGGCTAAGTATTTTTCCCCCGAGGTGGTCTTGCTAGCCGGGCTCTCTGATGCGTGTCGGCAAGTGCACCGGTCGCTGTCAAGTAATAATTGTGGAGAATGGAATCCCCGGATGTCGGTCTCTTGAGGAATGCAGGTTGGGTGAACGATTCGCGCAGTGACTATTGCTACACAAGCGTTTAACAAACACAAAGAGGGGGGTTTTTGGTTGGTTTTCCTAATTTTATCAACAACAAAAGAGTTGCGGGTCGAAAACACCGCTTCGCGAGGCGAGGTGGATGCAACGGCCGCGATGCCGTGCTTCGTTAGGCGGGTGGAATGTACTCAAGTGCGAGAAGGTGAGGGTCGCAAACACCTCTTCACAACCGCCGTTAGCTCTTGCTAACACGGAACAAACACCTTGCGTGCGCGTGCGAGTGAGTGAGTGGAAATGGAGTGAATCACAACCGAACCATGAAGAACAACAAGGAAACATTCATTTCAACAAACAACATCACAATATTCGAGTTTACAAAGCATAACGAGTACAATGAAAGAGAGAAGAAAGGGATAACCGATAGTGAAGACTAGCGGCCGTTCACGGCCGGAATGGTAGGTTGTCGGGCTACCTCCGGGCTCGGGCGGACTATGCTTCCGGCGTAGAGAGCTGTCACAATCTCCCTACGTAGCTCCGTCGTCTTCGACTTCAGGTTTCTTCTTCTTCTCACCGGGCGGGATGAGAGAATGGATGCTTGGAGGCTTGCGGATGGTGGAGAACACTCACGGACAACGGAGGAGGTCTTGGAATGGATGGAGGAGGCTTCCCCTTGCGTAGGAGATGAAGTGGAGGCGTCCCAAGGTGGTGGTCGGCGGCGTACGGAACAGGAACTCCGCTCCCGGCGGCTTGATAATGCCCTAAAATCGGAACAGGCATTTAAATAGGCGCTGGAATAAATACTGCGCACGATCATTGGCGCACGACCATTGATCGTGCGCACTGGAATTCTGCGATCGTGCGCACTACCTGGGCAGAACCTGCAAGAAAAGCAATTTATAAAATATAAAGTTCGCACGACCAGTGGCGCACGACCGGTGGTCGTGCGCACTATCGTTGGTGGTCGTGCGCATTAGACGAAACAGAACTCAGAAATTTAATGTTGAGTGCGCACGAACAGTGGCGCACGACCGGTGGTCGTGCGCACTGGCGTTGATGGTCGTGCGCACTACACCAAACAGAACTCATGAAAAAAGGGTTAAGTGCACACGATCAATGGCGCACGACCAGTGATCGTGCGCAATAGAAACGGTGATCGTGCGCAGTGTTCCTGTGCAGAATTGCACTGGGAACACCTACATGACTCCAATTCCAGCACAACCACGAATCTAGCCACTGAAAGTGGCACTTAACAGCGCATGAAAACTCTAATGACGAAAAGCACGAAATCACACCAAAGTGGCCCCAGAAGTGCACCTAGCATGGATTATCAAATATAAGCTAAAATAAGGCTAAAGTGCGGTGAGATGACTGAAAAACGGCCCGGATGAGTCCAAAAAGGTGTATATGATCAGGACTCATCACACCCCCAGACTTAACTGTTTGCGCGTCCCGAGCAAACGAATCCGGCGGAGTGTGAAAACGATAATTAACATAGAGAATTACACAATGGAGTACGGTGCGAAGTAACATACGCATGCGAGTAGAGATTCTAGTAGAAGAGGATTCTAACTATGCTGACTAATTTACAGAAGTATTAAAGCGTAAGGAAAGATTTAGTTGTACTCAGTTGGTGAATTATGAAGAATTTGAACGATCATGCCCGGTATGAAAGTGATGAGACACTGAGGTGGGTGTTGCAAGAGATCGGGGCTTAGGAATAACTCCTCTGAAATCCATCAACGTCGTGAACCATACGCTCGCCCGGTCACACTCTCTCCACGGCGCTAGCACTCTCGCAAGTCAAATCAGTAGGGCTTTTAGGATTAAGACGGGACTTAGGGGTTACGGTATGATATTCAAAGTTAAACACGATGGCTATGCAACCCAAGTGAGCTAAAGAACGCTGCACCACTCAAGACCAACAAACAATGCTTGTGTGACACACCCCCAGACTCATCATGAAAACCAGGTGTGCACACGCCCTACTTCACAAATACCAACAGATTTTTTTTTTATTTAGCTCGGAAGGATTTTTTCAAAATACTCTTTTTTCTCTTTTAACATATTTTACTTCTTTTAAATATCATCCGGTTGGTTCAAAATCAGCAGATAGACTTTATTTTCTCTTCATAACACAAAGATTCCACACACCACACAAGTTGAGAATTATGAGCGTAGTTTAAAACAATTTGGTTGCGGGGGTAGGATCGGCTTCAGGCTTTGGTTGATGAAGAGGAGCTGAACAAAGGATTGGTAGGCACAAATTTGGCTTGCAACGGTGAACGAAATGGACATGGAATAACAAAGCTCAATCTAGCCAAAGGGTGGCCTACATCATGCTTGACTCAACGAGTCGCTCTCGCCCATGCTTTGAGAGTCACTTGGGGCAAGTTCTTAGCCCACGAGAAAGGTAAACCTTCCTCCCGACTCGAGCAACACACAACTAGTAATCGCACACACACAACACCGGGTTATCGTCAATTCCATACAAATTCACCACTTGAGTATATTAAATCTAAATTTACGCAGAAATACTAAACATAAATTAGATGCATAAAGAAAATCTAGTTCTACTCAAATTCTACCATAGCATGCGAAGTGACTAGAACACTACATGAGTCAACATCACACTCCAAATAATAATTCCTACGTTAAAAATCTATTTCACATTCCGACCAAAATAGTTTAAACGGAACAACGACAAAAAGGTAAGCACGCACTCAAGTGGGTGAAGTGGTGTGTGAAGCATGAAAACAATGATGATGACTGGAATAAATAAGAAACAACCTTCTAGTATGCAGTGCAACTCGTGCACAGTGGGTGACAACATACGCTCCCCCAGACTTAAGCTAAACAATATATCTAGAAATTTGAAGCCAAAAGAGGGGAGGAAGTGTTACCCAATGCTCAGAATTGAGCATACCAGACGATCGGCGTTTACGATCAAGAATAGTCCGCAGCATCCGCACCATCAAACACAAAACCTGCAAGCACAAACTCAAAACAACAAATATGCAAAAGCTAAACTAAAAGAAGTTAGATAAAAAACTACAAAATTAGGGAATCTGGGCTGTCTCCCAGTAGCGCTTTCATTTAACGTCCTTAAGCTGGACCAAATACCTGTATTAGCATTGTTTATAAAGTGCAGGAATTAAAAGAGATACTCAGAAATAGTTCACCACATCAAATAAAAAAACAAATCAGCTGAAAGCGCTCTTATGGTGCGCGTCTCCCGTAGCACGTAGGCGGGAGGTGAAGGCTTTAGGGCCAGCATTGGTATTACCCAATGCTCCCCTAACCTCCGCCACCTTGCCACGAAGAGCGGCAGCATGAGCGTCGCGCAGAAGTTTTTCCTTTTTAAGTTTGGTGACAGTCGGAGACTGCCACCGTTGAAAGTTTTCAGAATTTTCCGCCTTAGTGGCGGGTGGCGTCACTTCCGGCATCGTGGTGACTACCGGATCGGCCCAGGAGATGGAACGCTTAGATTGTTTATTACAAGATTCAACACAAGGAGATAAATAATCCTCATCCTGAACTATATTCACGTCAACGTTTCCCGAATTGCAGTCCTCCTCCGTCTCGGAACCGAACTCTCGCCGAATATCAACTTCTTCTTCTTCACTAGACAGGTACTCCTCCGTTTTCCCTTCACTTGATTCTTTGACTTCTTCAGGCCCTGCACAGCTCAACGATTCATCAAAATTAAACGGAGGGGGCGGAGTGAATGTTTCAGCTGTGGCTTCGGGGCAAGCGGGCTGCAGCACCAAATTGGTTAGGGAAATGCACCCCGTAGCAAAATCAAGGGTGGCGCCGCTCTCTTTCAAGAACGGCACACCCAAGATAGGAATAGAATGATTGTCCTGCGGGCCCAAAACCTGAAAATCAGCAACAACAGTTGTCCCCTCAACTGTTACCTCCACATTCTTCACTTCCCCCTCTGATTGAATAACAGTCCCATTGGCAAGCACAAGGGATTTCCTTTCCTCCGTGTTCAATTCTAGTTGTAATTTAGCTACATCTTGCAACGCAATGACGTTGCGAGATGAACCAGAATCACACAAAGCTTTCGTTTCAAAATTGTTGATGGAACAAGAAATTACCAGCTCACTCGGTTCAACCTCTACCACATCCCCAAGACTCTTCCCTTGATCAATTGGGTTCTTCTCCGTGTTGCTGGGAAGGGTCCCCTGCGATCGCTCGGTTAGCACTTGGGCCAATTGGCCCAACTGCGTTTCCAGGTTTCGCATGGATGCAGTTTGATTTACCATATTCGAATTAGCTACTTGCATGAATTTCTCCATCATCTCTTCTAGATTACTCTTTTTTTGAGTAGGGGGTGCTTGATTATAGTCCGGGTGTGGTGGCCTCGGTTGGCTCCCGGAGGCGTAAGCATCGTTTTGATGCTGCCCCGGTGCCCATCGTTGGCCAGGTGTGTTTGGATTCCATGAGAAGTTAGGGTGACTTCTCGCTCCCGGATTACAAGCATTATTGAAAGGCGCCCCCCTAGGCTGATTTCCTACATAATTAACAGATTCGTTCAAGTTCAAGTGTGCGAAGTCACCTGCCACGTTGTTCCCCGAACACTCATACGCGTGGTGGGCTCTGCCTCCACATCCCTCGCAGGTGATGACAGCAGCAGTCGCGGATGGAGAGGGGTGAGAGTCGACCATGAAAAGACCTCGGCCGCTTCTTGGAGCATTTCTCCCTGCAGTCCAGAATGTACTGTGGGAGGCAGTGTCGCGCAGAATTCGAAGGGCTTCCTCAGGGGTGTGGTTCATCAAGGTGCCACCCGCCGCAGCATCGATCATTGCCCTGTAGTTGGGCTCGATCGCGAAGTAGAACAATTCAACCACATTCCATGATTGGAGCTCGTGGCCAGGGAAACGACGAAGGAGATCGTTGAGGCGCTCCCAAGCTTCAGCAAGGGTCTCTTGGTCAAGTTGGCGAAATGTGGCGATCTCCCGCCGCAAGCTTACAATCTTATCCACAGGATGGAATTTAGCAAGGAACTTGGATGCGAGGGCATCCCAAGTTGCCGCAGTCCCGGGCGGAATGGAGTGGAGCCACACCTTTGCTTTGTCGCGGAGTGAAAAGGGAAACAGTCTAAGCTTGACCGTGTCGTCAGCAATCCCCGCGTAGTGGAAGGTTCCGCAAATATCAGAAAACTCCGCCAGATGCAGATGCGGATCTTCGCTGGCCAACCCCGAGAACTGAGCGTTGTTCCGGATGATGTTTAAGATCGCTGGCTTGATCTCAAACTGATTATTCATAATATTGGGCCCAAACCCCGGATACACACTCCCAGCAGTTGGAGTGGTGTAGTCTCTCATCGTGCGGGGCCGAGGCCTGACCGCCTCCTGCTCGTCTTCAGGCTGATGTTGCCCCACGCCGGGCGCTCTTGCGTCACCATCATTTGGGTCTACCTGATCACCCATTGCCGCTTGTACGGCAGCCGCGCGCCTTCGTGCGCGAGCGGTCCGTTCAATCTCAGGATCGAAGGGTACTAGCTCCCCCGCGGCTTGTCTCTGCATGCACTGTCACAAACAAAAAAGAAAAACAAAGAAAATCAAAAACAACTGCTCGTATAACGAAAGTCACAACACAAGACGAAACACGCCTGCATTCCCCGGCAACGGCGCCAAAAACTTGATGCGTGTCGGCAAGTGCACCGGTCGCTGTCAAGTAATAATTGTGGAGAATGGAATCCCCGGATGTCGGTCTCTTGAGGAATGCAGGTTGGGTGAACGATTCGCGCAGTGACTATTGCTACACAAGCGTTTAACAAACACAAAGAGGGGGGTTTTTGGTTGGTTTTCCTAATTTTATCAACAACAAAAGAGTTGCGGGTTGAAAACACCGCTTCGCGAGGCGAGGTGGATGCAACGGCCGCGATGCCGTGCTTCGTTAGGCGGGTGGAATGTACTCAAGTGCGAGAAGGTGAGGGTCGCAAACACCTCTTCACAACCGCCGTTAGCTCTTGCTAACACGGAACAAACACCTTGCGTGCGCGTGCGAGTGAGTGAGTGGAAATGGAGTGAATCACAACCGAACCATGAAGAACAACAAGGAAACATTCATTTCAACAAACAACCTCACAATATTCGAGTTTACAAAGCATAACGAGTGCAATGAAAGAGAGAAGAAAGGGATAACCGATAGTGAAGACTAGCGGCCGTTCACGGCCGGAATGGTAGGTTGTCGGGCTACCTCCGGGCTCGGGCGGACTATGCTTCCGGCGTAGAGAGCTGTCACAATCTCCCTACGTAGCTCCGTCGTCTTCGACGTCAGGTTTCTTCTTCTTCTCACCGGGCGGGATGAGAGAATGGATGCTTGGAGGCTTGCGGATGGTGGAGAACACTCACGGACAACGGAGGAGGTCTTGGAATGGATGGAGGAGGCTTCCCCTTGCGTAGGAGATGAAGTGGAGGCGTCCCAAGGTGGTGGTCGGCGGCGTACAGAACAGGAACTCCGCTCCCGGCGGCTTGATAATGCCCTAAAATCGGAACAGGCGTTTAAATAGGCGCTGGAATAAATACTGCGCACGATCATTGGCGCACGACCATTGGTCGTGCGCACTGGAATTCTGCGATCGTGCGCACTACCTGGGCAAAACCTGCAAGAAAAGCAATTTATAAAATATAAAGTTCGCACGACCAGTGGCGCACGACCAGTGGTCGTGCGCACTATCATTGGTGGTCATGCGCATTAGACGAAATAGAACTCAGAAATTTAATGTCGAGTGCGCACGAACAGTGGTGCACGACCGGTGGTCGTGCGCACTGGCGTTGATGGTCGTGCGCACTACACCAAACAGAACTCATGAAAAAAGGGTTAAGTGCACACGATCAATGGCGCACGACCAGTGATCATGCGCAATAGAAACGGTGATCGTGCACAGTGTTCCTGTGCAGAATTGCACCGGGAACACCTGCACGACTCCAATTCCAGCACAACCACGAATCTAGCCACTGAAAGTGGCACTTAACAGCGCATGAAAACTCTAATGACGAAAAGCACGAAATCACACCAAAGTGGCCCCAGAAGTGCACCTAGCATGGATTATCAAATATAAGCTAAAATAAGGCTAAAGTGCGGTGAGATGACTGAAAAACGTCCCGGATGAGTCCAAAAAGGTGTATATGATCAGGACTCATCACTCTCACTAGCCGGCAGAGTTGGAAGACCTCTCGGGGAGGCTAAGTATTTTTCCCCCGAGGTGGTCTCGCTAGTCGGGCTCTCACTAGCCGGCAGAGTTGGAAGACCTGCCGGGGAGGCTATGTATTTTTCCCCCGAGATGGTCTCGCTAGCCGGGCTCTCACTAGCCGGCAGAGTTGGAAGACCTCTCGGGGAGGCTAAGTATTTTTCCCCCGAGGTGGTCTCGCTAGCCGGGCTCTCACTAGCCGGCAGAGTTTGAAGACCTCTCGGGGAGGCTAAGTATTTTTCCCCCCGAGGTGGTCTCGCTAGCCGGGCTCTCACTAGCCGGCAGGGTTGGAAGACCTCTCGGGGAGGCTAAGCATTTTTCCCCCGAGGTGGTCTCGCTAGCCGGGCTCTCACTAGCCGGCAGAGTTGGAAGACCTCTCGGGGAGGCTAAGTATTTTTCCCCCGAGGTGGTCTCGCTAGCCGGGCTCTCACTAGCCGGCATAGTTAGAAGACCTCTCGGGGAGGCTATGTATTTTTCCCCCGAGATGGTCTCGCTAGCCGGGCTCTCACTAGCCGGCATAGTTGGAAGACCTCTCGGGGAGGCTGTGTATTTTTCCCCGAGATGGTCTCGCTAGCCGGGCTCTCACTAGCCGGCAGAGTTGGAAGACCTCTCGGGGAGGCTAAGTGTTTTTCCCCCGAGGTGGCTCCACTAGCCGGGCTCTCACTAGCCGGCAGGGTAGGAAGGCCTCTCGGGGAGGCTGTGTTTTCCCCCGAGGTGGCTCCACTAGCCGGGCTCTCACTAGCCGGCACGGTAGGAAGGCCTCTCGGGGAGGCTGTGTTTTTCCCCGAGGTGGCACAGCTAGTCGGGCTCTCGCTAGACGGCAAGGTTGGGGGACCTCTCGGGGAGGCGTTGTGGCTTTTCCAAGATATCACCAATAACCGGATTCCCAGCGACACTCGTCGAATATGCAGGGTTGGACATTTCTTTCAGAGCGTGAGCCACGCTCAAAAAGAGCGGGGATTGTGTACAACCCTGTATTCGCCGAGTGGGCCCCCGAGGCCCAAGATATTTTTAGGCCCAATATTTCCAAATGGCGCGACCCCGGGAGGAGGAGGGGTGAGCATTTGGAGGGAGTCGAGTCTGAGGGGCGCATCCCAGGACTGTTCCCTTGTGAGGGCGAGCCGGGGAGGGCCGGGAGGCCTCCGACTCGCCCAGAGCCTTGTGAGGGTGAGCCGGGGAGGCCCGGGAGGCCTCCGGCTCACCTAGACCCTTGTGGGGGCGAGCCGGGAGGGCCGGGAGGCCTCCGGCTCGCCCACACCCTTGTGGGGGCGAGCTGGGAGGGCCGGGAGGCCTCCGGCTCGCCCAGACCCTTGTGGGGGCGAGCTGAGAGGGCCGGGAGGCCTCCATCTCGCCCACACCCTTGTGGGGGCGAGCCGGAAGGGCCGAGAGGCCTCCGGCTCGCCCACACCCTTGTGGGGGCGAGCCGGGAGGGCCGGGAGGCCTCCGGCTCGCCCACACCCTTGTGGGGGCGAGCCGGGAGGGCCAGGAGGCCTCCGGCTCGCCTACACCCTTGTGGGGGCGAGCCGGGAGGGCCGGGAGGCCTCCGGCTCGCCCACACCCTTGTGGGGGCGAGCCGGGAGGGCCGGGAGGCCTCCGGCTCGCCTAGACCCTTGTGGGGGCGAGCCGGGAGGGCCGGGAGGCCTCCGGCTCGCCCACACCCTTGTGGGGGCGAGGCGGGAGGGCCGGAAGGCCTCCGGCTCGCCCACACCCTTGTGGGGGCGAGCCGGGAGGGCCGGGAGGCCTCCGGCTCGCCCAGACCCTTGTGGGGGCGAGCCGGGAGGGCCGGGAGGCCTCCTGCTCGCCCAAACCCTTGTGGGGGCGAGCCGGGAGGGCCGGAAGGCCTCCGGCTTGCCCAGACCCTTGTGGGGGCGAGCCGGGAGGGCCGGGAGGCCTCCGGCTCGCCCAGACCCTTGTGGGGGCGAGCCGGGAGGGCTGGGAGGCCTCCGGCTCGCCCACACCCTTGTGGGGGCAAGCCGGGAGGGCCGGAAGGCCTCCGGCTCGCCTACACCCTTGTGGGGGCGAGCCGGGAGGGCCGGGAGGCCTCCGGTTCGCCCAGACCCTTGTGGGGGCGAGCCGGGAGGGCCGGGAGGCCTCCGGCTCACCCACACCCTTGTGGGGTCGAGCCGGGAGGGCCGGGAGGGCCGGGAGGCCTCCGGCTTGCCCACACCCTTGTGGGGGCGAGCCGGGAGGGCCAGGAGGCCTCCGGCTCGCCCTCACCCTTGTGGGGGCGAGCTGGGAGGGCCGGGAGGCCTCCGGCTCGCCCAGACCCTTGTGGGGGCGAGCTGAGAGGGCCGGGAGGCCTCCAGCTCGCCCTCACCCTTGTGGGGGCGAACCGGGAGGGCCGGGAGGGCCGGAAGGCCTCCGGCTCGCCCACACCCTTGTGGGGGCGAGCTGAGAGGGCCCGGAGGCCTCCAGCTCGCCCACACCCTTGTGGGGGCGAGCTGGGAGGGCCGAGAGGCCTCCGGCTCGCCGAGAACCTTGCCGGGTAGGCGGTCTGCGTTTAGCGCCCAAGAGTAGCGGGATTTGGCTATTCGCAGTCCAGTTTTGGTTATTCGCAGTCCAAGAGCAGCGGGATTTGGCTATCTGCAGCCCAGTTCAAGGGTATTTTGGTCATCTGGCAGACCAGTTTTCGGCTATTTGCAGCCCAACTTCAAAAATCCTATAAATAGGACCAAGGGGGCACCATTTGGAGGGATCTGATTCTAGGCTAGCTCTCTCCCTCTCTCTCTCCCTCCCCAAGTCTCTCTAGGGGGGTGAGGAGAGCCTCTAGTGGTGCCCAAGCTTAGTAGTGGCTTGGGAGGGGAAGTTCCTAAGGGGCTTCCGGGTATGTGGCGGGCCCTCCCCACTAAGCCCTTGGTCCAGTCCCTAGTTCCAACACCTTCAACCTAGAGCTCTCCCTTGGGAGGAGTAAGGATTGGTCGCCCCTCGGCTAGCTGAGGTCCCCGAACTCCACAAAGACTAAGTCTTGTTCGCAAGTCTCGGTTTCAACAACACCAGCTAGCTTCTCAGCTATCTCCTGGAGCTCGGAGTGGGTAGTTCTCAAGGAGTGCAATTACTTAGATTGAATTTTGAGGAGTTTCTTGCTTTTCTTGAAAGCTTTCCACAAGGTTTCATATTGCTGAATCAACTCAGATTCAGTTTTTTAATGAGATCTTGAGGATGTGTTATTGGCAGCAGACTCACCCCCATCATCATGCAGAGAATCTGCCACGGATTCATAATCAGAGGCAGATACAGGAGGACTGATTTTTACCTTTCCAAGAGAGTTATTGTCATCCTTGTTTTCTTCATTGATGGCCTTAAGGCCAATGAGAGCTTCCTCCTCACTTTCTGAGGAGCTAGAGTCAGAATCACTCAAGGTTCTGGTTTTCTTTGCCAGAAACCCTTTTCAGATTTCTTCTTGTCCCTTGACCTTCTTTTGTCTTCATGATTCCCTGATTCCCTCTTCTTGGACGGGCAATCAGCAATCATGTGTCCCGCTTTATTACAGGAATAACAAATCGTAATAGTTAAATCAAATTTACTAGTTTTTTATTTGTACCTGTCCTCCCTTGAGGAGTTAGATCTGTTATTATGACCAGATCTTCTGGACCTTGAAGAAGAGGGTCTGTAGCTTTCTCTTTTTCTTCTAGAGATCAGTTTTCTGAACTACTTTGAGAGGAGAGCCATCTCTCTGTCACTATTGTCAGATTCTGATGTGCTGGCATCAGAACCTTCACTACTCTCAGATCTGTCTTGGTATGCAAGAGTCTTGTCCTTGGATCTCCTCATTCTTTCAGCTTTGAGAGCCACAGATCTTTCTCTGGTGTTCTCCCTTAAGATTTCTTCTTCAGCTTTTCTGGTGTTGAGCTGAACTTCATGGGATAGCAGCTTTCCATATAGGTTCTTGGGCTCCATGCTGCCAAGTTGACCCATTTCTCTAATAGCACAAATCTTGATATCCCATTCCTTAGTGAGGGATCTAAGGAACTTATCATTTATATCTGAGTTTGTGAACTCCCTTCCGTAGTTCTTCAGCCCATTTACTATTTTGAAAAATCTCTCATAGCAGTTAGAGATATTTTTAGCCTTGCCTTGCTTGAAGGCCTCATACTCCTGATTTAGAAGTGATTTCCTATCATCCCTTACTTCCTCAGTCCCCTCCATATAGACAACTAGGGAGTCCCATATCTCTTTGGCCGTTTTGTAGTGAATAAGATTTTGAAGGGTTTAGTCATTAGTGGCACATAAAATAACATTTTGTTCCCTCTTATCTTGGTCTACCAGGGCAAGCTCATCCTTGCTCATGTCTTCATACTTCTTTGGCACCCTTTGAGTTAGATCTATGGTGGATGTAGTCATGGGTATGAAGGGGCCCTCTTGAACAACCACGAATATCCTGGGATCAATTGCTTCCACAAAAAGTCTTACTCTTTCCTTCCAGATAGGAAAGTTCTCTTTAGTGCAGGTTAGAAGCTTCATGGATCTCATCTCTCTATGCTGATCAGCCATAGTGAGTAGTTCCAAGATCTAGATCTGAAGGTTAAGTCACTCTTTGATAAACCTCCCTCGAATACCACTTGTTAGTTATGGAACTATCACCTAGAATGGGGGGATTAGGTGATATGCCTATTTTTAAATTTTATGCACAAGACCTTAAGCTATTTTATCACAGAGCACCAAGTAATCACAGAAACACCACACACAAAAATAATAGATGTATAGTGGTTCATCAAGATAAGGTGTCTTGAGTAGTCCACTCTCCCTCTGCGCCTTTTTAGCTGTGTGCTAGGGTCGGCAAACTCCACCAAATACTCAGGCCCGCAAGACTTACAAACTCAGGCCCTCAAGCTCTACACTCAGGCCCTCAAGCCCTAAAAATATCAGGCCCTCAAGCCCTACAAAAGCTCAGGCCCTCAATCCCTACACTCAGGCCCTCAAGCTGTACAAATCTCATGCCCTCAAGCCCTACAAGTCTCAGTCCCTCAAGCCCTACAAAGCAATAGAGAAATAGTACAAGAACTTTCTTTAGCTGGATGGAGGTTGGCTTCTTGGACTTGAAGAGAGTGATTTTGATCTTTCCTTGGACAACACAGGCTTCTCTTCAATCTTTTCTGGAACACTTCTTATCAGCCGATGTTGCTAGACTAAAACTTAGAGAACTTGATGAAGATTTTTGTTGATTTCTGGTTCTTATTTCTTCTTCTCGCAGTTGTATTACTGTTTTATTGAAAAGTTTGTGAGTATTCTCTGTGTTAAATTAGGGCAGACACTTATTCCCTTTATATCTCTGAGGAGCCAGCTAATGGTCTTCTAGAGTGTACCTTAAGTGTCAGGAGCCCATTCCTTAACATCACATGTTGATTGGACCATCATGCGGAGACATTAAATACAGACAGCGTGATTTGAAATGTCTTGACCCGTCTGGACAATATTTGCAACATCTCGACGACATATCTTGCCATTATGATGATCCATCTTGGACTTGGACAAATCTTCAAGTCTTCTTTAGAGAATGATATCTCGACGAGACTTGATATTATAGCTCCACTTGCACTTACAACGATATGAAGATGTCATCGTAATCTTGTTGGTAACTTCTGGTCTTCTTAATGATGCTGTTGGAACCATACTGTCTTATTGGCGATATCATCTTGATCATTCTTACTTCTCATCGATATCATTTTGATCATTTCGATGACAACCCATTCTTCTTCTATCGGCTGCCTTTACAGATCCTTTCTTAGTCTTCTCAGCGACAAGATTTATTTACGACGATGTCGTCGACACTCTTGAATACTTTGACTAAAGTTTTTCTGTGATATCATCGCGTGATACAGATTGACACGACGATATACAACTTGATTGATTCTTCTTGTTCTTTATGACGATATCGTCGTGAGCGATTTGCCGTCACAACGATATTGTCGAGTTGTCCATATCATTTTGACGTTAACTGTCATGATCCTTTAGCTTATCTCTATATGCAATTTCAACAATATATGAGTGTTTTATTCGACAATATGTTCAGTCCTTCTCGACGTTATTGTTCTTTGTGGAATTTGAGAAGTACTAGACATATTGTTTAATCTTTGCAAGCATAAACTGAACACACCATCAAATACATAATGCTTTTATCATTGACTTGAGCACTTCTTCAAATCAGGAACATTGTTGGGCGTTGTTCCTAACATACGGGTTGAAACAGGCTCCTAGAGCCTGGTATGAAACTTTGCCAAGATTTCTCATTGAGAACAAGTTCTCAAGGGGGAAGATTGACAAGTCATTGTTCCTAAAGGAAGTAAATGGAAAGATCTTGCTAGTGTAGATCTATGTGGATGACATAATATTTGGCTCTGTAGATGATCATCTCTATAAAAAGTTTGCAAACTCTATGCAGGGAAAGTTTGAAATGTGCAGTATGGGAGGGCTCAAATACTTCCTAGGTCTCCAAGTGAAAAAGCCTGAAGATGACATATTCATCTCACAAACTACGTTCACTAGAGAGCTAGTCAAGACATTTTTATTGGAGAGTGCTTCTTCCATGAAGACTCCCAATGGATCTAATGTAACTCTGGATAAGGATGAAAATGCATTACCCTTTGATAAAACCAAGTATAGATATATGATTGGATCTTTGCTTTACCTAACTGCTAGTAGGCCTAATATAATATATGCCATATGTGTGTGTGCTCAATACCAGGTGAACCCCAAGGAATCTCATCATTCCTCTGTTAAAAGGATCTTAAGATACCTTAAAGGTACGCCCAATCTTGGCCTATGATACCCTAGGAACAATGATTGAGAGCTAACTAGTTATTCTGATGCAGACTATGCAGGGTGTAAGGAAGATAGGAAGAGCACTTCAAGGACTTTAAAATTCCTTGGAGGATGACTCATTTCATGGAGAAACAAGAAGCAAGCAAATGTGACAATCTCTATAGGAGAATCAGAATATATATCTGTGGGGAGTTGTTGTACTCAATTTTTGTGGATCCAACATCAACTTCAAGATTATAATCTAAAGTTGACCAAAACACCCATGTTTTCTGACTCATCTAGTGTCATCTCAATTTCTAAGAACCCTGTTTCACATAGCAGGACTAAGCACATTGAGATTAGGTATCACTTCATTAGGGAGCATGTGGAGAATGATGATACCATCCTAAAGTTTATCCCTACAAACAAACAAGTACTTGATATATTCACAAAGCCCATAGATGAAGCTAAGTTTAATTTCTTCAAGTTTCAATTGGGGATGTTGAACTTAGAATGAATTCTAACTCAATTTCAATTTGCCATCATCTATTTATAGTCACTGAAAACATACATGCTGAGTGTTGCAGTTACCTCTCAAGAAGTGATGGAAATTTACTAAGTCTGGAAAATATCGGTGCCTTGTCTCAATGACATTGTTAGATGTCTCGAGGACACTACAAGAATCTCAGTGACACAATACGTATCGTCGTAGCACAACTCGGTTACTTAAAACAATATTGGATCTTTCAAGCTGAGTCATTCGATGATCGATTAATCAAATCAAACAATATGAACAAGTACACGCCCTTCATCTAGCTCTAGTATAAATAGGATGAATGCTTAGGACAAACTTACACTATCATTTTCCATAAGTCCTTTATGTGACAAACTCCTGTTCTATTCTCGACACATATTTGTTCCCATCAACTTGCTTCCATTGCTCCAAAGAAGGACAAACAAAAGGAAGAGGAATCTGTGATTTATGGATATGAGCTGCTGCGAGGAGGTTTCAAGAGTTGTTCAGAAGAAATACGGTCAGTGATAGGATTGCTTGAAGCGGCAGGATTAGAATATATGTTAAGTGAGTCATGCTCCTCATGCACAGAGAGTTGCTGAAGTTCTATGAAGAAGCTCAAATTAGTCATTCTAAAACTTTTGTAAAATCGAAGGTGGTTGGCAAGAAGGTGAAAGTGTCTGCTAAGAGCCTGGGGAAGTCATTGCGACTGCCACAGTTGGAGGCAGGAGAATAAGATGAAGATATGACATGTGAAGACTACACTGCATGTTACACCTGGTGTGGTCACATCGACAAGACCTATGGGTCGATTAAAAGGGTTGAATTCAATCAGCGAGGGAAGCTGTTGGAAGATGTAGTGGGAAAAGTAATGATTTATAAGCCAGGTTCTCATGATAGAATCTCGAAAAAGATGTTCGACATCATGTGCAGAATCATCCTATCTAAGAGGACTTACTAGAGAAATCTTATGTTTCACAGAATCAAGGGAAAACTGAATACCCCAAGTTTTTTAAAGGATTCTATCTCTTTTTCTTCTGAATTCTATTGGGGAGAACCTAAAGAGGAAGATGGGAGTACCACTTCACTACTCCAAGAAGCTGGAGAGATGGGAAAGGGTGATTTCAAAATCCCCTAAAGCTAGCAAGACAGTTCAGAAAGAAAAGCAGAAGGTCATGCATTCTAATGATTCCAAGGAGGAGGAAAGATCATCAGCAATTCTAAAGAAGAAGTATCTCAAATGATCCCAAACCCTGCTCTGATAGAGGGGGATGGCTATCAAGTTGAAGGGGAGTCCCTGCTAGGGAGCTCAGCCCAAGTCACTACAGTTGTTGAGGGGGAGACCAATCTGGGGTACTCTGCCCTGGATGATCTAGTAGACAGGTTGGATGCTGAAGATAGAAGTGGAAGTTCTATTGCTGGAGAAGTTGGAACTTCTGCAGAAGGTAAAGTTTAGGAAGATGTTGGAAGAGAAGCTGAGAAGAATGCTGGACATGAGACAAAAATGAATGGTAGTGAAGGATCCAAGAAAGTGAATGGGGAAGAGCCTGGAAAGCACCAGAAAACAGTTCTCACTGGGCTTGACCTGGTGTTATTCAAAGGCATCTAAGTTATGTCAGGTGAAGAGAAAATTCTAATAGATTCTCCTAGTTTCTAGTTTGTTGACGGTGAGTCTAAAAGTGTCTCTAGGTGATTTTCTGTCCCTGAAGATGCTGCTACTGAACCATCCAATGCACAATCAGGATCCTTGTTTAACATGCTGACAACTTTGCTAGATGTGCAGAGGATAAAAATTGAATAATTTTTTCTAAAGACAGTTGAAGGGTTGAGGAAGGAGCTGAAGGATGAGCTCCAGGTTATCAATGATGATATGCATCATCTCAATACTCAGCAAACTCACTTTCTTCACCTGGCAGCTCTAGCCATTGAAACTATTGCAAGAAATATGCAAGATGCTTTTCAACAGGTCACAAACTTCATGGGTCAGAATAGACATACTGTAGTTGACATAATAGACCTTGATACACAAATGCTAGATGATCATATGCTATAAGTCAGAAATTCTCTTCTTCAGACTGAACAGAATCTTCATTAGTGAATTAATTTGGTGCAAGTTACCCTAGATGATCACATTGCAGAAGAAATCATAAAAGGGGAGAAGGATGTGATAAATGTAGGCTCCCATCAGGAAATGTGGGCAGTTAATCAGGTTAAGCAAGCCATAAAACGGTCCACCTCTATTTATAATATGGAAAAACCTTCTGAGAGTACTGCTTCAGAGGAAAATGCTGATAAAATTGGAGACTCCTCAACCTCCAAGAAGAGGAAGAGAACAGAAAGCAAAGAGTACAAGAAAAGAAGACTGAGCGAAGTTGAGATAGATTCTCAGTTTAGCAGGTGGAGTCCTACTTCTAGAGATCTCACTACAAAGGCATGGACTGAATTTGTATATCCAAAGGCTAGCTCAGAAAGAGTCTATTACTCTACTAATTGGCAAATTCATATGAGACAAGAGGAGAAATTATAAACTAGCTTTTCCCCATGGTCCTTCTCCTTCTCCTAAGAGGATCCCAAAGCCAAGGAGTTTCTATGGATGACAAATGAGGAAAGGAAAAGGCAGCAGCAGTAGAAGCTAGAAGGATCAGATATCTAAGGATGTTTGTCTTAAGAATGGAAAGGGCAAATGACCATGTTAATTTTATATAAGACATTATCTTTCATTTATACAATGTTGGTAGCTGAATCTTTCTGTGTCTTATCTAACTTCCTTTATTTGACTCTACTTAATATCTGGCATTTAACATTGAAGTGAGTTATCACTTCTTTAAATTGGGGGAGATTGTTGGGAATTGTGTCCAATAATGTTCCTTATTTGAAGAAGTGTTTAGGTCAATGATATAAGCACTATGTATATGTTCTATCTTATTTATGAATGCAGTGTAAAGTTAGTCTGTCCAGTGCTTCTCAAATCTCTCTATGTCCAAAATCGTTGAGAAGGACTGGACATATCGTTGAAACAATATAAGGCTATCATTAAAAAGATTGCTTTGCAGAGATACTTCAGGAGTCAGAAGTAAAATTCAGACTAAGATAAATATCATCGTGTATATAACATTCACACGACGAAATCGTATTGATCACTCACAGAAAGCAGCAGAAGAAGTCAGTCAAGAATCCTCGTGATAATAAGAAGATCACTATGATATCGCCGTGCCAACAAGGTACATGCGACGATATCATTTTGAGAACTCAAGAAAATCTGCTAAGACATATATCGTTCTGTCGGCAAGGTACGCACGACGATATCGTTGTAAGGACTCAAGAAGAATCAACTATGACATATATCGTTGAGATACCTATTTCAAGTGAACATTTTGGAGGAATTGAAGGGTTGTCTAAGTTCAAGATGGATCGCTGAAACGATAAGTTTTGTCGTCGAGATATTGTTCATATCATAAAAACAGACCAAAATTTTTCAAACGCGCTGTCTGCATTTAATGCCACCGTCTAAGGGACCAATCGATGGATGGCATTAAGGAATCCGCTTCTGAAAATCATGAGACTTCGGGATAGATCGTTAGACATTCTTATCATATATAATGATAAGATGTTTACCCTAAAACCACACAGAGCTAATGAATCAAAAGAAAGTAATGACCATCAGTATGGCCGAAGGAGCATTCTCGGGGAATAAACTTCCTGCGCTCTCAGTTCTCCAAGGTTCAGTCAGGAACCATCGACTGATAAGTATTGTTCTAGATTGAAGAAGAGGACCAAAGAGAAGCTATTGTGCATCCATTTTAAGTCCTTCAAAGCCTTCTCCTCAGATCTATAAGTCGTCTACTTCAGGCCTCAGAGGACTCTCCAGGAAATTTCTATACTTTACATTATGGAGTGTTCTTCTATGTTGTAAATTCTTTACATTCTCTGTAGGACTCTTTTGAGTCTGAGTTGTAGGGTTCTGTTTGAACCTGAGGTAGGATCTGCTGCAAATCTAAGGTGTAGGGCCTGTTGTGCCTGAGTTATAGGGTTCCAGGAATCTGAGGTAGGATCCTAAGTGGATTTGAGTTGTAAGGCATGTTGTGCCTGAGCTGTAGGGCCTGTTGTTCCTGAGTTGTAGGATCTGTGAAGGAGATCTGAGAAATTGGAGGAGTTTGCCTAAGCTAGCTTCTTGCTAGATAGGTTTTGGGGGAATGTGGTTGTACCCATCTTTGGGGAACCACTATAAATCTGGTGTCTCTGTATGCTGTGTTCTGTGACTGTGTTCTTTGCTATGATTTAATTTAATTGCCATAAGATTAATTTTAAAAATAGTCACATCACCTATTCTCTCCCCCTCTAGGCGATAATTCGATAAACAACACATGTCAAATACAAAAGTGTATTTATCTTTGACTTGAGGTCTTCTTCAAATTAGGAACATTGTAGGTAAAGTTCCAAACAGTATACCCTTCATATCTCATATTATATTATCTTTTGCACATATCACAAAAGCAGTCCGGCAAAGAGATGAAGTATTCCTGATATATTTCTAGATGGAAAATGAATCCAAGGTTATTGTCAGAGTACTAGTCATTCATGATTTCCCCAATATCTTCCTTATGTCCAACACCCTCCCGAGAAGTTGACTTCCAAATCGAGCTTGTGCCCGGATCCTGGCCAGTGTCCCGAACACCCTATCAGATGTCACCAAAGGAACTGGCAGAGTTTATGATTCATCTCCAAGATTTGATCGATGCAGGATTCTGTTGGGAACCTTACATACAATGTTCCTGATTTGAAGAAGTCATCAAGTCAAAGATAAATACACTTTGTATTTGACACATTTGTTTTAGAATATTACTTTCAGGTACTAGACAGTGAAAGCCTAGCATAGGGCAATACTTATTGTCATCAGACATAGTTTTGTCAATATAATCCTTCATTGTGCAAAACACCATGTCGACATATGATCTAGACTATATTAGACTTGTTACTAACTCATTTCCATCAGGAATAAAGGTATAACAAGTGAGATAATGCAAAGAATTTTAATTGAGAAGATTATTAATTCACTAAGTCAAATATCGTCTTGGAGAGCCTAAATGTCATCGAGTAAAGGTCTCGATATCATCTTGAAGAGCTTGAGCTATAAGATGATATTGTCTTAAAGACTCTCAATTACACACATATCATCTTGTCTAGAAGAAGAAGGCATATATCTAAATATAGTCTTGGTAATATACTTTCCAAGACGATATCGTCTTGACATGGCTCATTTGCTTTCATTTCGTCGGAAGTATACAATAGATATCTGGAAGCACTTGTATGAAGGATGAAAGTGCACTGTTAACCTCACTAGAATTCTCTAGAGGGGGGTGAATAGAGATTAAAAATACTTTGTGCAATTATATATATATATATATATATATGTGTGTGTAATAATCACAGATTTAAGTTTCCCACACACCAACAAGAATTAAGCAAGTAAAGAAGAAAAATAACTAGAAGAAAATCACAGCACAACACAAGGAAATATAATGGTTCCACAAACTTTGGGTAGTCCACTCTTCTACCCCCTTTGGTAGGAATTCACTATCTTGCACCGAGTCTTTTGACAAGGAGACTCTTAGAACCAGCCTGAGTCTTTTGATAAGGAGAATCTTAGAACCACCCTGAGTCTTTTGAAAAGGAGACTCTTAGAACCAGTACGATTGAATTTTTTGAAGAGAGATTCTAAAAACTCTTTTACAATATTTGAGAATGAAATTAGAAAGAGAAGAAGAAGTATTTGAAACAAGAAAGAATCTTCTTCCTTGCAAGAAGATTAGAAGCACAAGAAGTAGTGAATGAAATCTCTCTTCTATAGTGAGAAGGAGATTGTAGGCCTTTTCTCTCTTTTAGTGAGAGCTATTAGAGTTTGCAGCAGTATGGATTCAGAATGAGGAGAAGAAAGCATGATCTTTGCTGCAGCACTATTTCTCAATTGTCTCTCTTTTCACTTGGGAGCGCTTCCTCTTTTTCAAAATGAATATGGTGAATCACTTCTTGTCATTCTCTGCCGACCTCCTTCTTATTTATAGCTCTGCTGAAAAGATATTGCTAAAGGAGAATAATCAATTAGCAGACAAAGAATTGAGAAGAGATTTAGAGTTTCCATAATCAACATTTCTGTAGAAGGAAAAGAATTCATTCTGATTTCAAATAATATCCATAATAATCTTAATCAAATAAGCCAAGAATCAAATAGAAGGAAAGGCTGATTCAGAACGGATATAAAAGAATAATATCATTCCATAAAAATCAGATCTACAGAAAGAAGGAAAGAGATCTGGCGTGTTTTTGAATTTCTTATAGATATCGACGTGCGTCGATTACTATTCGACGTAAGCATCGAATTCATCCTGGATGAACGTCGAGAGGAGAATAAGGAAGGAGCGTCGACTAAGATGCGTCGACTTTATCAAATTCGTCGACTAGAAGTCAGAGGTACGTCAACTATGATTACGTCGAGTTCTTCTAAGAGTTACTTCGACTCATTCTGAGAGAAACGTCGACTATATTTCGACGTTGCATTGAATACTATTCGACGCATATTTACTTAGCCTAATTTTTCATACTTAGAATTTATATTCTTCTTAATTCTAGGGGTTAAGATAAATCATTTCCCCAACAATCTCCCCCTATTTGTCTTAACCCTTTATAGAGAGAAATTGTATCAACTTTTAATCAACAAAGCAAAGCATTTATATAGAAAGGAAATATGCTAAGCAATCAGAAGAAATCATATAACAAGTAATTGTCTTTCACAAGATTTAAACTAGAAACTTCTTGTTATACATGAAATTGACAAAAGCAGAATAGAGTTTTCTAGATAAATTTTCAATAGCATCAAAAATATAGCCCCTGGCTCTATCAGGATGCTCTTGGACATTTCTGATGATTGTGTGCAGTTTCTCCAGGACTTTGTCAGCATCAGGGAGAGTAACATTTATAGAATAGCCCTTGCTGATGATAATTGCTGCCTTTTCATCAATCATCTCAATTGTGATGTTTTGAGGTTTCTTTTGAGTAGGCTTGGGATCAGGTGATCCTTTGTTGTCAACCTTTGGCCTATATTTTCTCTTCTCTGATTGCTGTTTCTCAGGGACCTCAGTCATTTTTCCTTTCTCTTTCCAGGGTGAGTCATGCCATTTGTCTAATCTTGCAGGTCTTTTGGGCTTCTCATAGGGAATGTAAGTATCTTCTGCACACCCTACACCCCTCTTGTGTTTTTGTCCTTTTTCTAGGATTAGTCCTGCCTGAGGATTTTTCTTCTGATAGGCTTCAACATCAAACAATTTCGTCCTCACATGGGGTTGCATCAATCCACACTTGTCCTCTCCAGTCATCAGAGAAGGTTGCTTCTTCCTCCCCCTGGACTTCTGTGTTCTTTACCACAGCAATCTCCCCCTGGGTATGTGGGGCATCTGCTCTGAATGCTGAATCCACAGCATGATCTCCTTCAGTATGGTAAGATGAGGTCTCTCCAAAGTATTTGTTGAAGGTGTAGTCAGAGTGATTTGAGAAGATTGGAGCCTATTGTAAGAAAAGAAGTTGGTGTAATACTTTAGAGATAATATTTAGAGTTGGGGAGGAAGTTAACCCTGAGCTTTTAAGAGAAATAGAGAACCTGACAAGGGGGGTTTCTGGAGCAACTCTCCCCCTGGTTTATATCCTGCATAAAGGATTTAAACCCTTCTGGCGACAAAGGCTGTTCTTGAATGAGAGCATTAAGATCAGGAAGAGAAGCAGAGAGGTTTGCCAGTTTGTTTGCACAGGTGTTGAGCATGGCAGCACACTCGTTGGAGAAGTGGTTCAGTCGAGTCTGGAAGTCATTTACTAGTTGTTCAAGAGCATCATTCATCGCTTTGATGAAGGCAGATTGATCAGGAGTTGGTGCCATTGACGCAGAGAGAGAGAGAGAGGTAGAAGACGAAGTTTTGGCGGTTGAGGAGAGTATATGTTATGAAATAAGAGGTATTATTTAAAGAAGGTGAAACGTCGAGAAAGGAAACAGAAATCAAGGTATATCAGGTAATCCAATCATCAAAAGAGGAAGTAAGGATTTGATTCTAATTTTGACAAGAGGTCGACGTTACGACGAATTGTTGTCAACACATGGTCATTGATGTCGACGTATGCGTCGATATGGAGTCGACGCTCCGTGGAGATTTGTCAGCCTACCGTTTTGTCGACGTGTTCATAGACTTGCGTCGATATAAAGTCGACGGTGCGTTGATAAGGGATCGATGTAGCTTTTTCTGAAAGAAATCAATGTCGGCGTCGAGTTCTTCTCGACGGTGTGTCGATATGTATTCGACGTATCTTCAAATACTTTCTTAGATTTTCTGATTTCTTTTAGATTTCCCCAATAATAGATCTTTCAAGGGTGGTTACAGGCTTCCATCAAGCATTCCTAAGGTGTTGATGAAGTAATTATGCTTAGTTTCATCCAAGGGTTTTGTGAAGATGTCTGCTCTTTGACTGTCTGTAGGAATATATTCTAAGGTTATCTTACCTTTTTCTACATTGACTCTAAGGAAGTGATGTCTGATCTCTATATGTTTGGTTCTACTATGAAGGACTGGGTTGGATGCTATGGATATATCACTAGAGCTATCACGATAGATCTTAGAGTTATTGACCTCCAATTTGTAGTCAAGAAGCTGATTTTGCATCCATAGGATTTGTGAACAACAACTCCCAGCAGCTATGTATTCAGCTTCAGCTGTTGAGGTTGAGACTGAGGTTTGTTTCTTACTAAACCATGATATTAATCTGTCACCTAGGAATTGGCAAGTACCAGATGTACTTTTTCTATCAACCCTACATCCAACATAATCTGCATCTGAGAAACCTATTAATTCAAAGTTGGTTTCTGCTGAGTACCACAGACCTAGTTCAGGGGTTCCTTTTAGGTATCTAAGAATCCTTTTTACAGAGGTGAGATGGGATTCTTTTGGTTCAACCTGAAATCTAGCACATATGCAAGTGACAAACATAATGTCAGGTCTGCTAGCTGTTAGATATTGAAGGGATCCTATGATTGCCTTATATGTCTTTTGATCTACTGATTTTCCCTTGTCATTCTTTTCTATAATGGCATTAGTTGCCATATGTGTTTTCATTGTAGAGGCTGATTCCATACCAAACTTTTTGATTAATTCTTTAGTGTATTTAGATTGTGAGATAAAGATTCCCTCACTGCTTTGTTTCACTTGTAGCCCTAAGAAGTAAGAGAGTTCTCCCATGCTACTCATTTCAAATTTTGATTGCATTAGATTAGCAAATCTTTTACAAAGTTTGGGATGAGTTGAGCTAAAGATGATGTCATCTACATAGATTTGAACAAGAAGGAGTTGATTTTTATGGGTTCTAGTAAAAAGTGTTTTATCTACTTTTCCTCTTTCAAAAGAATTTTCTAAAAGGAAATTGGAGAGAGTTTCATACCAAGATCTAGGTGCTTGCTTAAGACCATATAGTGCTTTGTCAAGTCTATAAACAAAGTTAGGAGAGGAGGGATTTACAAAACCTGGTGGTTGCTCCACATATACCTCTTCTTGAAGGTCACCATTCAAAAAGGCACTCTTGACATCCATCTGATAGACTTTCATCTTCATGAAAGCTGCATAGGCAAGAAAGAGCCTGATTGCCTCCAATTTGGATACTGGAGCAAAGGTTTGGTTGTAGTCTATTCCTTCTTCTTGTCTATATCCTTGTGCTACAAGTCTTGCCTTGTTTCTGACAATTACTCCAGTGGAATCTAGTTTGTTTCTGTATACCCACTTTGTACCAATCACTGGGTAGTTTCTTGGTCTTTCAACTAAGTTCCACACTTTGTTTCTCTCAAATTGGCCTAGTTCTTCTTGCATGGCCATAATCCAGTGAGGATCACAATTTGCTTCCTCAAACTTCTTTGGTTCAACTTGTGAAAAGAAGCATTGGAGCATCATCCCATTGGAGACTTGGTGTCTTGTTCTTACTCCTGTATTGGGGTCTCCAATTACTTGAGATTGTGGATGATCTTTCAAATTGACCCTGTCCTGCTTGGACTTATCAGATGTTCTTCTTCCTCATTAGCAATGGGATCATTTTCCACTTGTTCTTCCTGAACCGTGTTCTCTTGTGGGAGTTGGTTTTGAATGCTCTTTTCTGAATCTTCTTCATGTTCTTGTTCAGATTCCTCACTTGATTCCTCTAGCTGGTTTTCTTCCATTATATGTGTTCTCTAGAACCAGTTGCTCAAGCTGTGTTTCTATGCTGTTGTTTTCCTGTGAAAAAGAACTGGTGGGAGTTTCCTCCCCCTTAAACAGCATGTTAGTTTCATCAAATATAATGTGCATAGATTCTTCAATTTTAAGAGTTCTCTTGTTATAGCACCTATAGGCTTTACTAGATGATGAGTATCCCAGAAATATTCCATCATCAGACTTCTTGTCAAATTTGGCAAGATGATCTTTCCCATTATTTAGAATAAAGCAGGCACATCCAAAAATTTTAAAATATTTAACAGTGGGTGTTTTTCTTTTCAGGAGCTCATATGGAGTCTTTGATTTAGTTTTGTGTATGAGGCTTCTATTTAGAACATAGGTGGCAGTGTTGACTGCTTCAGCCCAGAAGGTTTTTGGTAATCCTGATTCTGCAAGTAAGGTCCTTCATGATTCAATTAAAGTTATATTCTTTCTTTCAGCAACTCCATTTTGTTGAGGAGTTCTAGGGGCTGAGAAACTTTGTTTAATACCTATATCCTCACAGAAACTACAAATCAACTAATTTTCAAATTCAGTCCCATGATCACTTCTGATAATTGAAACATGAGTGTTAAACTCAGATTGAATCTGTCTTATGAATTTTGAGAGAATCTTATGGGTTTCAGACTTAGCCCTTAGAAAGAATACCCAGCTAAACCTAGAATAGTCATCAACAATGACTAGTGTATAAGATTTTCCACCTAAGCTCTGAGTTGATATGGGACCAAAGAGATCCATATGCAGTAAGTAGAGAATCCTGGGAGAGTCATCCTTACCAATTGGTTTAAAGGATGATTTGGTCTGTTTTCCTAGTTGGCAAGGTCTACATGGAGAATCCTTAGAGTACCTACCCTTTGGTAGGCCTCTGACTAGGTTATTCTTTGCTAGTTTACTAATGGTTTTGTGGTTTAGGTGACCCAGTCTCCTATGCCATAATTCACTTTTATCAATAATATTGTTAAAAAGCAAACTTCTGTGGGTGAGGAGCTAAAATCCATTATATATACTTTCCCTTTTCTAATTCCATTGAGTACTATGGCACCAGACTTGACATCAATTATATGGCAAAGTAGTGTGGTGAATTTTACCTCATACTTACCACTGTCACATATCTGACTTATACTTATCAGATTGTGCTTCAGTCCTTTGACTACTGCCACATTCTTGAAGGTAACTTTTCCTTCTTTAAAATCTCCAAAGCCCTGGTTTGCCCACAGTTAGAGTCTCCAAAGGTCACTGGTGGTCCATGTCTATCCTCAAAATTGGTTAACATGTTTTTGTACCCTATCATGTGCATGGAGCATCCACTGTCCAAGTACCACACTAGCCTGGAGATGTGATACATCTGCACATAAGCTTTTAAACATTAGTTTGGACCCTGCTAAGCTGGGGTCCCTTCCTCCCAACAGTGAAAGATGTAATGAAAGAATAAGTGGGTTTTTCAGAATATTCTTCCTCCTTTAGGGGTATTGGCTTATCATACCAATTTTCTTTGGTAATGTCGCAGAAATAGTGTTCATAATAAAAGGACATGGATTGAGAGGACTGTTTGGAAGAGGAGAAATTTCTGTCAGATTGGTTGCGTCGATATGAATTCGACGTAGGCTTATGGTTGCGTCGATATGAAGTCGATGGTTCCTTCATTCTGCGTTCACTTTTAATCGAAGCATGGGAGAAGTTGCGTCGGGTAGAAGTCGATGCACTTTGGTGTAAGCGTCAATTAGAAATCGACGCACGTTGATAAGAATTCGACGCATGTTTATTTCTTTTCTGAGGATATTTACCTAGGATTCCTTCATATGTAATGGGATTATTTTTATTAAAGACAGTGGTTGTTTCTGGATTTTCAAGTGACCTCTCTCCTGTTGAATGATTCTCCCTAGTGAAGTGAATAGGATGTTTCCAGACAGATTTGCTGGATGATTGAGGTTTGGGTTCTTCATTATTGTAAAACTTTAGTTTTCTAAATCTATTAGTGAGATTCTCAGAAATATTCTTGAGCTTTTGACTTCTCCCATTTAGAGAGCCTTCAAAGGCTTTTGCCTTTGCTAGCTCATTTCTTAGTGTTAGATTTTCTGTATAGATTTTATCTAGTTCCTCCTCTGAGAGTCCCAGACTGAGCTCATAGTTTTTATATTGTGTACTCATTTGTTTGAGATTGTTTAATTCATTTCTTAGTTCTTTTATATTTTTTTTCAGATTTGATTAGATCTAAACAGAATTCTTTGAAATTGTTTTTGAAATCAGTGGAAGAAAAATCTATATCATCAAATATATTTACCATAGATGTATCCTCAGACTTCTCAGTGGCCATCAAACAGGTTTCCTCTAGCTTGGCCTCTCCCTGATCATTGTCAGATGAGGTACTTTCTTCAGATTCTGAATCACTCCATGTTTGAGCAATGAAACCTTTCTCTTTCTTCTTCTTCTTCATAGATATGTTCTTTTCAGATCTTTCTTTTTGCTGATCTCTTTAGGACACTCAGGTGCAATGTGTCCAGGTTTCCTGTAAGAGTAACATATAATCTCTTTAGTAGGTGTTTTATTATACCTAGTTTTTGAGTCTCTTCCTCTAGATCCTTCTATTTTGATCCACTTCTTGAACCTTCTGCCCAGTAGACTGATCAGCTCCTCATCACTTGTAGAGGGTTCACCTTCAACAGCCTTCAATGCAATACTCTTTTCTTTTGAGAGTGAAGGAGCCTTTTCTTTCTCTTCTTTCTCAGATCTTGTTTTCAACAGTTGTTCATAAGATTTTAGTTTACCCAACAGGACATCTGTTGAGATTTCTCTTTGACTTCAGGAGTCTCTAATTGGCCAGATTCTTGAATCCCAAGAGCTAGGGAAGCAAGTTAGCAATTTGTCATTTATCTCAGTGAGAGATATGTCCTTCTCAAGTGTTCTCAACTCATTTACTATGAGGCTGAATCTGGCATACATGTCAGCAACACTTTCACTTTCTTTCTTCTGGAAGTTTTCATATTGAGAGATGAGTAGTGCCTTTCTATCCTTTTTCTCATCAGCACTTCCCTCTCCCATTTTGGTGAGAGCTTCCCATACTTCCTTAGCTGACTCACATTCAGCAATCTTTTGGAAGACTTCATCTGAGAGGGTTGAGACTAAGATATTCATAGCCTTGGCATCACATGCTTGAGCTTTCTTTTCTTCATCTGTCCATTCAGCCTTTGGAGCAAGTGTTTGTATGACCGTTCCACTTGAGTCCTTCTTATATGGCTTGGGAGGACCTGTCATAATCACATCAAACAATTCTCCATCAATAGAGTTCAGATAAATTTTAATTCTTGTTTTCTAAAGTGCAAACTTTTAAGGTTGCAAATTGGTGGTCTGGTGGAAGCATAATCTTTTATTTGTGCTATGTGAAAAATAATTTATATATATATATATATATAAGAAGTAGGATCCTTTTGATCAAGGAGTTAACCTTCTTAGATCAACCTCCCTCTGATACCAATTGAAAGTGCACAGTTAACCTCACTAGAATTCTCTAGAGGGGGGGTGGATAGAGATTAAAAATACTTTGTGCAATTATATATATATGTGTAATAATCACAGATTTAAGCTTCTCACACACCAACAAGAATTAATCAAGTAAAGAAGAAAAATAACTAGAAGAAAATCACAGCACAACACAAGGAAATATAGTGGTTCCCCAAACTTTGGGTAGTCCACTCTTCTACCGCCTTTGGTAGGAGTTCACTATCTTGCACTGAGTCTTTTGACAAGGAGACTCTTAGAACCAGTCTGAGTCTTTTGATTAGGAGACTCTTAAAACCAGCCTGAGTCTTTTGAAAAGGAGACTCTTAGAACCAGTACAACTGAATTTTTTGAAGAGAGATTCTAAAAACACTTTTACAATATTTGAGAATGAAATTAGAAAGAGAAGAAGAAGTATTTGAAACAAGAAAGAATCTTCTTCCTAGCAAGAAGATTAGAAGCACAAGAAGTAGTGAATGAAATCTCTCTTCTATAGTGAGAAGGAGATTGTAGGCCTTTTCTCTCTTTTAGTGAGAGCTATCAGAGTTTGCAGTAGTATGGCTTCAGAATGAGGAGAAGAAAGCTTGATCTTTGCTGCAGCACAATTTCTCAATTGTCTCTCTTTTCACTTGGGAGCTCTTCCTCTTTTTCAAAATGAATATGGTGAATCACTTCTTGTCATTCTCTGCCGACCTCCTTCTTATTTATAGCTCTGCTGAAAAGATATTGCAAAGGAGAATAATCAATTAGCAGACAAAGAATTGGGAAGAGATTTAGAGTTTCCATAATCAACATTTCTGTAGAAGTAAAAGAATTCATTCTGATTTCAAATAATATCCATAATAATCTTAATCAAATAAGCCAAGAATCAAATAGAAGGAAAGGCTGATTCAGAACGTCTATAAAAGAATAATATCATTCCATAAAAATCAGATCTACAGAAAGAAGGAAAGAGATCTGGCGTGTTTTTGAATTTCTTATAGATATCGACATGCGTCGATTACTATTCGACGTAAGCGTCGAATTCATCCTGGCTGAACATTTAGAGGAGAATAAGGAAGGAGCGTCGACTAAGATGCGTCGACTTTATCAAATGCATCGACTAGAAGTCTGAGGTACGTCGACTATGATTACGTCGAGTTCTTCTAAGAGTTACTTCGACTCATTCTGAGAGAAACGTCGACTATATTTCGATGTTGCGTCGAATACTATTCGACGCATATTTACTTAGCCTAATTTTTCATACTTAGAATTTATATTCTTCTTAATTCTAGGGGTTAAGATAAATCATTTCCCCAACAAAGGAAGAATTTGCCAAAGGCATTTATTGTCGAGGTGATCTCAAATATCAATGAGTTTACGTGATATGTCATCGAAGAACCAACACGACATTTCATAAGCATCAAGGCAGATTCGACCAGATAGGCTTATCACTTGGATAGAAGGACTCATTTATCGTCTTGACAATTATAAAGAGATATCAAGTCGATTCATGCAGATGATTCGACTAGAAGGCTGAAGCAGTGAAATTTCATCATGTGAACAACAAAGGGACATCAAGTCGATTCGTGCAGACAATTCGAGTAGAAGGTTGAAGCAGTTGAATATCGTCTTATGAACCACAAAGGGGCCATCAAGATAATTCATGTAAATGATTCAAATAGAATATTGAACTTTGAAATATCGTCTTGATGACCACCAAAGTTACCAGACAATTCATGCAGAAGTTTGAACTAAATCTATACATAGTACAAATTCAACTAGAAGAACTATATTACTAAACATCTAGTCGAATAGCGGAAAGGCCAAGATTCCAATTAAAGCATTATTTTTGTGCCACGTCATTTATTGTCGCTGCAAATTAGTCCAATCAATGCTGAGCTTCATGGAAAACTGATATCTGACATAAAGGCCGTCCGAGGAAGAGACCGTAATCAAATGTCTGTATAAAAAGGAGGAGACAGATTTCAACAAATTCTAATCTCAAGGTTCACAATCATTTCCTTAATTATTTTTGAAGAAAGAGCTCGCCGCCGACAACATGCATTTCCTTCTCAAAGCTCAAGTAAAAAGAAGAAATTCATTGAAGCCAATCATTGTGTTCTTCTAATGGAATATTCAATCATCTTGCCGAACCAAAGATTCAACATCTATTGCAAGAAGATTTCTGAAGAAGTCATTTCCTCATCCGACTTCAAGAAGACTCAAGCTATACAAGTTAAACTTTCTGTGTCTAAAACTTCTTTGTAAAATATTTATTTTACATATTCTTATGTAGGATTTCTGAGGAAGTCTATGTAAGACCTCACTCCCCCTTAGTATGAGGGTTACCCGGATCTTATGCCCACAACCGCCACCTTACGGATGACACCAACACACGGACTAGTCGCCACAATAAGATGCCAATTCTGTCGGATAGTATGATCATTTAGTCTTTTGTCCAATAGAGAAATAAGAGTATGAAATAAGACGAGGACCCTACACCAAAACTGGTGCCCAGGGGGCTCTGGTGCACCAAATCACATGAAACAAGTGCCCAATTAAAGATAAGACGAGGATCCACAACTTTATTATTCAAAAGTTTTGCTAATTATGTCTCTAAGGTCCATAAAATAGCTAATCAAAATATTGTATAATGTGTGATAGATTAACACATGCCTTCACATTAGGACTGCATATTGCCATCAGGGAAGATGGAGGGTTGTGATTATGTCTTCCTCCTTCAGCCAAGGGCCCAAATCTACCCGAGATGGAGGAGGTTGATCCTCCTTTTCCCGGCCACTGAGCCACTTCCCTGGCCGGCCACCACCACCTCCGTCGAGGCGGGGGCTATCTGTAAGACCCCAAATAGCATGTGCACCCAAAATACCAAAAATGAGCATGAGCTGAATTAAGGGCGCTAGCGCCAAGCGCTAATGCTAGCGCCGGCGGTAGCGCACCTGTTGAGACGTCGAGGCGTCGAGGTGTCGAGACGTCGAGCTGTCGATAGCGCCAGGCGCTAGCGATAGCGCCGGCGGTAGTAGCTCTTAGCAGTACCGACTCAGGGCTAGCGCCAGGCGCTAGCCACTAGCGCCAGCGGTAGCGCTAAATCTTAAATATCCTCAATCCCGACTTTTCAGCCATTTTCTCTGAAATCCTTTGAAGTCCTGAGGGCGGAGAGCTGGGAGAAAGGAAGGAGAGCCGTTGGATTCGAGCTTTCATCGTGCCAGGAGGGAGGTTAGTGAAGAAGCGTCTGCGTGCGTGTGTCACCGCGGATTACAGCCATCTCCCTCTCAATTCTATGGCACCAAAACGGCCTACAAGGGTAACGATTCTCCTCCCTAATCCTTGGACATGTACGTCCTTCGATTTGCATGCGTTTTGGAAGACTGAAAGTGCACAGTTAACCTCACTAGAATTCTCTAGAGGGGGGGTGAATAGAGATTAAAAATATTTTGTGCAAAGTTAATATATATATATATGTATAATCACAGATTAGAGCTTCCCACACACCAACAAGAATTAAGCAAGAAAATAAAGTAAATGCAAGAAAATAAATCACAGAACAACACAAGAAAATATAGTGGTTCCCCAAACTTTGGGTAGTCCACTCTTCTACCCCTTGGTAGGAATTCACTATCTTGTACTGAGTCTTTTGATAAGGAGACTCTTAGAACCACCCTGAGTCTTTTGACAAGGAGACTCTTAGAACCAACTGAGTCTTTTGACAAGGAGACTCTTAGAACCAGTACACTGAATTTTTTGAAGAGAGATTCTAAAAACTATTTTACAATGTTAGATGTAAGAAAGAAAGCAGGAAAGATATAAAGACAAGAATGAATCTTCTTCCTAGCAAGAAGATTGGAAGCACAAGAAGTGAATTGAATCTTTCTTCTATAGAGAGAAGAAGATTTGCAGACTTTCTCTCTTTGTGAGAGCTATCATATTTTGCAGCAGTGTGATTTCAGAAGCAGAAGAAGAAGAAGAAGAAGAAGAAGTGGTTGAATGTTGCTGTAGAGCTTTTTCTCAATTTCTCTCTTTTCTCTTGGGAGCTTTTCCTCTATTTCAAAATGTATGTGGTGGATCACTCAACTCTCATTTTCTGTCGACCTCCTCTTTATTTATAGCTCTGTGTATTCAAAATAATGCTATAGGAGGATAATTAATTGGCAGTCAGAAAAATAGAAAGATGAAAATGTTTCCATAATATTTATTTCTGTAGAAGGAAAGAACCAATTCAGATTTCAAATAATATCCAAATAAGTTAAATCAAATTAGCCAAGAATCAGATATAAGGAAAGAATGATTCAGAATGGCTATAAAATATTGACACTTATTCCATATAAATCAGATCTATTGAAAGAAGGAAAGAGATCTGGCGCATATTTAAATTCTATCATGGAAATCGACGTGCGTCGATTACTATTCGACGCAAGCGTCGAGAGCATCCTTTCTGGACGTCGAGAGAAGAATAAGGAAGGTGCGTCGACTGATGTGCGTCGACTTCACTAGATGCGTCGACTAGAAATCAGAGTGGCGTCGACTACACTTACGTCGAAATCTTCCTAGAGTTACATCGACTCAACCTGAAGGAAACGTCGAATACTATTTGACGCATATTTACTTAGCCTTGTTTTTTCATTCTTAGAATTCATTTCTAGGGGTTAAGAGAAATCATTTTTCCAACAATCTCCCCCTATTTGTCTTAACCTATTTAGAGGGAAATTGTACTAGCATATAATTAACCCAGCACAGCATTTGTAAAGATAAGAAATATATTGAGTAGAAGGAAAGAAGGAAAGAAAGTTGTATATACACCAACTCAGAAGAGAGAATATATATATATTGACCAATCAATGTTTTGAACATAAAAATTTTCATTAATGTTTTTAGAAACCAAATTAACACTCAGGAGGGGTAGGAGGAGTCTTTCTTTTTCTTTTGAAGACTTTGGTAAGTTGCTCTTTCTCAACAGCAGATAGCACCCTCATCTCCCCCTGAGTCACAACAGTTGAGTCCCTTTGAGTTTCATCTAGCTCCCCCCTGAGTTTCAGCTTCAGGTAACACAGCATCTGGCTGCTCTTTTTCATTTTCAGCTGTATTCACAATGGTATCCAGCTCCTTAGCTCCTACTTCAGCTACCACAATTTCCAGCTCCCCCTGAGGTTTAGTTTCTTTAACTTTCTCATCATCTGCCCCATCTTCTTTTTCAGCTCTGCTTGCTTCCCCTTGCAGTAGTGCCACTTGGTCTGCAGCCTCTCTTGCTATGCTGAGTACCTCTATTGTTTGCTCATCATTATGGAGCTCAGGTACTATCTCATTCCCAAGGGTTTTGAGCAGTGCTAGACTGTCAGTTTTTGAGGTAGGAAGGGATTTGTGAGAAGGAGATTTAGGATTGGAGGGCTGATCTTCATCTAGATTCTCCCCCTTCTTGACCTTCTTGGCCAAGGAGGTTAAGAAAGACCTAGTCACTCTAGAGGAAGAGAGAGATGACTTCAGATCTTGCACAGAGGCACTGACCCCATCTATTTGGGTGTGCATGTGAAGGATGGAGGAATGAATCTGGGAGCAATGCTCATCTAGCATTGCTTGGAATCTTTGAGCTGTGGATTGTATGCACTGGGTGATGAGAGCCTCAGTGGATTCAGATGGTTCATGGTGTGAGAGTTGATGAGGAGGTGATGGTGGAGGAAGAGGTGATAGAGGAGGAGGAGGAGATAATGGATGTGGAGAGGGGATTCTATCATCTTGAGGAGGTATATTTGATGGAGGAGGTGGAGGAATAGAAGAAGGTTGAGCAGGTGATTGAGGAGGTATTGGTGAGGATGATGCTGGGACAGAAGATGTGACTGTTTGAGAAGGAGGAGGAGGAGGATGAGCAGGAGAGATAGGAGGAGATGGAGTCCTTTCAGGGATGGAACCAGGCTTAGGGATTTGCCTGGCCCATTTAGAAAATAGGGCTATGGACATCCTTTTTCCTGGAGGGATGGGAATTCCTTTTGACCTACATAGGTCAGGGAAGGAGTGGAACAGTACTTGACTCATCATTCTCATGTAGGCATTTTCTTTGTGGGAATATCTAGAGCCTATCATCTTGAGCAAACAGCTGGCCCAGTCTATTTTCTTCTTTAACACCAGAGCTCCCATGATGTTCAGTTGCTGCTTGGGCACTGCATCATGGGAAGATATCCTACATAGTAGTATCTTTCCTACTATATCTGCTAGTAGTCTATACTCCTCAGAAAAGTATATTTTCTTTAGATGGATTGGTTTATCCCTTGAGAACTTCATGGTGGTTAGCAGATGCTTGATTTCATCAGGTGTGAGGTCTATAGATTCATCACCTAATAGGAAATGATGAAGACTTATGAGATTTCCTTTCCCTATTTTAGTTGAACAAAGATGACATTAGGATATACCTGATGGGAGATCAAAGGTGGCCATAATGTGTTCTGCTGAGATTGAGACTGGTGTCTCATATAGTGTTCCTTGGATTTCTCCTTGTTCAGAAATCTGAACATGAGTTATGAGCTCTGTGAGCTCAGTTTCCAGAAGCTTGCACCTAGTGGAGATGAGCTTGTCCAGTCCTGCTTCAATGAAGAGAGCTATGATGTTCTTATAGTTCTCTGCTGCTGCTTGGAAGGATTCGAGGTTGATATCAAACCCAAAATTTATCTTGGGAGCCATTGAAGATCGGTGAGAGAGGGAAAAAGAATCAGCTGGACAGAGGAGCAAGAAGGATGACAGATGCAGAATCGTGAAGGTTTTCTAACTGAAGAGTTTATTTAAGTCAGGTGAAGCATCGAAACGGGACTCAATTCGAGGCTTATTCGGTACTTCAGTGGATGTGACTGAGAATATTTTAGTATTGCCGCTCGTTTTTATGAAGTCGACGTTACGGCGAGTGGAATTCGACGTGAACGTCGATATGGTCTGATTTGGTATGATAGGGTTTCCTATCGACGTATGCGTCGATAGTAGTCGACGCATGCGTCGATTACACCTGTTGATCTGAGTCATCTATGGAGCATCGAGTAGAAGTTGACGTGACTTTTGATTTTTCTGAACCACTCTATGTTCTTATTTCTTGTTGTCTCTTCCTAGTCCTAAAGCTTTTCTAAGACAGCCTAGGACTAATTTTTACAGTTAGTTTGATTGATTATGCCAACATTGTTTGGCAAGGTGGCCAGTTTTGTTACATATATAGCATTTGATTATCCTATTTTTATGAGAATTTGAGTTTAGAGTAGGATAGAAGTGTTGATGAGGATAAGAGTGTTGGTTAGAATAGAGGGTTTGATTTGGATTGAATTCATGATTAGGATGAATGGGTCCTGAATAAGGGTTAGGATGAAAGACTTTTGGAGGAAAGATGTTTAAATTGTTCTGAATTTTTGTGCGTCGATATCCATTCGACGCATGTTGATAGTCACGTTGATTTGTATTCGGCGCTTTCTCCAGATGGTGTCGATCTGATTTCGACGCATAGAAAAAGTTGCGTCGATTGGAAGTCGACGTGCTTTTGTTCATCCATCTAGAAGAGGTTGAAGCATCTGAGAGATTGCGTTGAGTAGAAGTCGACGCACTATCGTTCATGCGTCGATATGAAGTCGATGCAACTGTATCTTCATAAATTTTCATTTTGCCTTTCTCTGTTTTTACTCCTTTATGTATTGTTTTTCTTGGTTTGATTGTTTCTTCAGATGAAGTTTGTGAGACATCAGCTGAATAATAAGATGTTTCATCAAATTCCTTTATTTCTTTGAAGGAGTTTTCTTCCTTATCTTTTGGGTCTTTTTCTTGGTTTGTCATTTTGACAGGTTTAGCGAATTTTACAGGGCTCATCCAAGCAGGTTTGTTGGAAGGAATTAGGCTGATTGAGGGATCAGCCCCTAGCCCAAGATGGTTGTGTCTTATTGTTTGTTTTTCAGTGATTTCCTTAAGAGTTTGGCTTCTCATTTTTATTGATTCTTCAAAGGCTTTTGCCTGGGTTACTTTATCCTTAAGGAACTGATTTTCTATTCTAGCCCTTTCTATTTCCTTTTCTATTATGCTAGCTATTGATTCATAATCTTTAGAGGATTTAATTTCTGTGTTTCTCTGGTTTTTAGCTACATTGATTTGTTCTTTTAGATCTTTAATTTCTTGTTTTGTTTTTAGTTGATCTAGGTACATTCCCATAAAATCATTTCTAAAATTATCACTTTGAAAATCTATTTCATCAAACATGCTTACCTCATCCTCGTCCTCAGATTCCTCAATGAGAATGAGGTTCTTTTCTTTTTCATCATCAGAAGATATGCTTTCTTCTGATCCTGTTTCACTCCATGATTTATCATCATTCTTTGAGTCTTCAAAGGCCATCAAGCATAGGTCTTCTTGCCTAGATTCTTCATTGTCACTCTTAGAGGATGAACTATCCTCAGAGTTTGTTTCACTCCAGACTTCTGCAATGAAGCCTCTTTCTTTCTTCTTCCCCTTTTTCTTCAGATCTTTCTTTTTCAGATCCTTTTCTGTTTCAGCATTCTCTGGACATTCTGGGGCAATGTGTCCAGGTTTCCTGCAAGAATAGCAAATAATTTCTTTAGTGGGGGTTTTGTCATACCTTGGTTTTGACTCCCTCCTTTTTGATCCATCTGTCTTGACCCATTTCTTAAATCTTCTGGCCAAGAAACTGAATAATTCTTCTTCAGTGACAAGGGTCCCTTCTTCTGTTTCCTTTAGAGCAATGTTCCTGCTTTTTGAGGAAATTGGAGTGTTTTCTCTTCTTTCCTTCTCCTCTCTAGTTTTCAGCAACTGCTCATAGGATCTGAGTTTTCCTAAGAGTGCATCTGTTGAGATCTCTTTTTGTCCTCTTGTGTCTCTTATTGCTCATATTCTTGAGTCCCATGAACTAGGGAGACTCATTAGCAATTTGTCATTAATCTCAGTGAGAGAGATTTCTCTATCCAAGTCTCTTAGTTGATTGATGATCAGACTGAATCTGTCATACATTTCAGAGATGCTTTCTTCAGCCTTCTTTTGGAAGTTCTCATATTGAGAGATAATTAGAGCCTTTTTATCTTTCTTTTCATCAGCACTTCCTTCCACCATCTTTGTGAGAGCATCCCAAATTTCTTTGGATGATTCACAGTCAACAACCTTTTGAAAAATGTCATCTGAGAGAGTTGAGACAAGTATGTTCATGGCCTTTAGATCATATGTTCTTGCCTTCTTTTCATCTTCTGTCCACTCAGATCTTGGAATAAGTGTTTTTGTGACATTGCCATTTGCATCCTTTCTATAAGGCTTTGGGGGACCTGTCATAGTAATATCAAACAAGTCAGCATCAATGGAATTCATATAAATTCTAATTCTTGTTTTCCAAACTGCAAACTTTTCAAGATTGCACATTGGAGGTCTGGTGGAAGCATAATCTTTGATTTGTGCCATATGATAAAATAGTTTTGAAAAATATATATATATATGAGAGGTAAGATCTTTTTGATCAAGGAGTTATCCTTTTTAGATCAACCTACCTCTGATACCAATTTAAAGTGCACAGTTAACCTCACTAGAATTCTCTAGAGGGGGGGTGAATAGAGATTAAAAATATTTTGTGCAAAGTTAATATATATATATATGTGTATAATCACAGATTAGAGCTTCCCACACACCAACAAGAATTAAGCAAGAAAATAAAGTAAATGCAAGAAAATAAATCACAGCACAACACAAGAAAATATAGTGGTTCCCCAAACTTTGGGTAGTCCACTCTTCTACCCCCTTGGTAGGAATTCACTATCTTGTACTGAGTCTTTTGATAAGGAGACTCTTAGAACCACCCTGAGTCTTTTGACAAGGAGACTCTTAGAACCAACTGAGTCTTTTGACAAGGAGACTCTTAGAACCAGTACACTGAATTTTTTGAAGAGAGATTCTAAAAACTCTTTTACAATGTTAGATGTAAGAAAGAAAGCAGGAAAGATATAAGGACAAGAATGAATCTTCTTCCTAGCAAGAAGATTGGAAGCACAAGAAGTGAATTGAATCTTTCTTCTATAGAGAGAAGAAGATTTGCAGACTTTCTCTCTTTGTGAGAGCTATCAGATTTTGCAGCAGTGTGATTTCAGAAGCAGAAGAAGAAGAAGTGGTTGAATGTTGTTGCAGAGCTTTTTCTCAATTTCTCTCTTTTCTCTTGGGAGCTTTTCCTCTATTTCAAAATGTATGTGGTGGATCACTCAACTCTCATTTTCTGCCGACCTCCTCTTTATTTATAGCTCTGTGTATTCAAAATAATGCTATAGGAGGATAATTAATTAGCAGTCAGAAAAATAGAAAGATGAAAATGTTTCCATAATATTTATTTCTGTAGAAGGAAAGAACCAATTCAGATTTCAAATAATATCCAAATAAGTTAAATCAAATTAGCCAAGAATCAGATATAAGGAAAGAATGATTCAGAACGGCTATAAAATATTGACACTTATTCCATATAAATCAGATCTATTGAAAGAAGGAAAGAAATCTGGCGCATATTTAAATTCTGTCATGGAAATCGACGTGCGTCGATTACTATTCGACGCAAGCGTCGAGAGCATCCTTTCTGGACGTCGAGAGAAGAATAAGGAAGGTGCGTCGACTGATGTGCGTCGACTTCACTAGATGCGTCGACTAGAAATCAGAGTGGCGTCGACTAGACTTACGTCAAAATCTTCCTAGAGTTACTTCGACTCAACCTGAAGGAAACGTCGAATACTATTCGACGCATATTTACTTAGCCTTGTTTTTTCATTCTTAGAATTCATTTCTAGGGGTTAAGAGAAATCATTTTCCCAACAAAGACTTCTACTAATTAGTAGATCGGATCTTCCGGTGGGATGAAGTTATTTCCCCCACAAATTGCATATAGAGTCCGGAACGATATTACGGACATAGGCATGCTGTGTGAAGCCCATCCGGACAGGTCGAGCTGGATTGGTGATGATTAGTGCGTGTAAAGTGACGGAAATAATTCCGTGTACGTGCTGTGATGCGGGTCATGAGTAATGTTTTGTACAGAAAAAGGGTCCTGGAGGTGTTTCCCAGGCTGTACCCGAAATTTGGTGACAGAACTGAGTTCCGTCACTAGCGCCGGGCACTAGCGTTAGCGCCGGCGGTAGCTCCAGGTGAGCTACCAGTGTTGATGTCTGGAGGTGGTGTCCCAGAGGTGGCAGTACAGATTTCTATTACCAGTGCCGAGCAGAACTAAGTTCTGTTGCTAGCGCCGGGCGCTAGCGTTAGCGCCGGCGATAGCGCCCAGCACAATGTGTGTGCTTCCGTGCTACCTAAAGTCCTGGAAATTGGATGTGTAGCAGATAAAGCTGTGAAATTTGCAAAGCCCAGCTTTAAGTGTCCGACACAAGGTGACGCTTACCCATATCGTGCAGAGTTGAATCGCGATAGTTGAGCACGGGCCTAGCTGATCCGAACCCGCCCATAGTAGTGGTGAAGAGGTCGCACCTCGGTGCACCGGACTATGGAAGAGTGCCGGAACTTCGTGTGTACGGCCTATCTCAATTTGCTTGTCTAATTTGAAATAGGACTTAGCGTAAGGGCGTAACTCAGGGAGTATGCCAAAGTGTGCCTTGAGAGCACGAAGCGGGTGGCTTGGTTTGCCTCCGTTGGTGTTGTTTGCGGTTATATATATGCTGCTGACTCTTACTTGCAGGGAAGGAGCACCGCCGCCCCGAGTGTGGGGCAGGGTCGTTATAAATCTTGGTCAGCTAAAGCTGACCGGTTGCTTGTTTTCCCACCAATTGGTGGATTTGCTTATACAGGTCCCGGTGAGACTAGCGGGAGATGGCGGGCTGAAGCCCCTGCTGCTGTGTTGTGCTGGCCCTTGAAGGCCAAAGCTTTTGTTTACTTTTGCTCATGTGTGGTCGGCCTGTGTGCCGATGTTTGGAAGCCACTTAGATGATGTAAACAAACTCATGTAAATAACTCTTGTTGTATTTCATTCCTAGTAGTACTGTGGACTTGTTATAAACTTGTTTTAAATGAAATTCTAATTATGCTTCCGTTGTGACTCTGATGCTGAGATAGTTATATTTGTAACTGTTTAGACACTAATTTTAGTAACGCGCTCTTCTGTTCATTTCATATGGCGTGGGGTCCCGGCCGGATCTACTGTTATATGCTATGTAACAGGGAGGGTGTTACAAATTGGTATCAGCTACGGGTCTCGTTCCCTTTCCGTCTGAATTCGTGGTCGAATTCTTTTAAGGGGTGGTGCGCACGTGTGTGTGTCGCCTTTAACTCATATAAATAACCAGTTTTGTCCACTTTAGGAATGAATTACATGTATATGTGTAGCATTCAGATGGAACTTCTGTGTCCCTTTATTGCGTTATGCTATCTCGTAGTCGCTAATTATGTTTTGGGTACATATATAGGCGACTGGGAGTGGAGCGGGGCCTTCTTGACCCCCTCGTTCGACTGCAAGCAGTGCACCAACTCCGGTGCCGACTCCTCCTTCAGCTGAAATAGTAAGGATGATTGTTGAGGCAGTATTTGCAATGTTCACTGCGCAGCCAGGAGGGCATGTCCTTGGACAGCCTCCTACCCCTGGAGTGGCTCCAGTGCAGGCTCCAGCAGCTGAACCTCCAGTGCAGGCTCCAGCAGCTGAACCTGCGGTAGAAAGGCCAGTATTGTTGAGGGCACGAAGAGCTCCAGATCAACAGCTGCAATACTTTTTGAGTTTCCACCCTCCCACGTTCACGGGGGCAGGAACCCCGACACAAGCAGAAGATTGGCTGTCAAGGGTGCGCAAAACCTTGAAGGCCACGGACACGGAGGAAGGACAAAAAGTGACTTTGGCAACCTTCCTACTAGATGGGGAGGCGCAGCTGTGGTGGGATGAGTTGGAGATACATCAGCTAGCGGGAAGGCAGCTGACCGATATCTCTTTTGATGAGTTTTCCAAACTATTCTTGTAGCGATATCTTCCACAAGCCCAACAGATAGAAATGGAAAATCAGTTCAACCGTCTGACTCAGGGTGATCATACTATCGATGATTATCTGCATGAATTTACACAGTTGGGTCGTTATGCAGGCGTGACATTTGCGGATGAAGAGCGTAAGACAAATCAGTTTTACGAAGGCTTGCGAGAGGAGTTGCGGTTTCTTCTGACGGGGCCAATGACGCAAGGGTTTATGACCCTGGTCAACTCAGCTCGTTCTTTAGAGAAAGACATGAAACGGTCCCACAGTAGAAAGGAGCTAGTAGTAGTCAAGCCAGAGTTCAAAGTATCGAGCTCGGCAAAGTCGGGGCAAGGCAAATGGAAGAAAGGAGCACGACCGTCTGGGTCAGCTCAATCTTCAGCATCAGGAGTGACTGGGCGAGGCCCAATCATCTGTTACAACTGCGGCAAGCCGGGACATATAGCACGTGACTGTCGTAGTGGGAAGAAGCTAGTTGCGGCCTATGCGGCAGAGAAAGGGAAGGCGGCAGAGTCAACCGCATCCCACGCTGCTCCAGCCCAGCCTAGAGTTTACAACCTTGGCCAGCAGGAGGCCATCAAACAGAACGATGTGGTGACAGGTATGCGATAGTATATAGCTTTTGTTGCTTTTTATACTTCATACCTTATACATTGCTTGTTAACCATTGATGTCCTAGGATTTGTCCTGATCTTTAACTATCCGGCAAGAGCACTATTTGACACGGGTGCTTCACATTCCTTTATATCGGAGGCCTTCATACAGCAACTTGGAGTGCCTTTGTCGTTTAGACAGGAATGATTAGATGTTATGCTACCCAATGGGTGTTCGATGCGCGCGGATCGAGGTTGTGTAGTAAAGGTACGAATAGGGAGTCAAGACTTTGATTTGGAAGCACTGATACTCCCGCTTTTGGAATTCGATGTAATCTTTGGTATGGACTGGCTGTCAGCGCAGCAGGCCTACATTGATTGCACTTCTAAGGAGGTCACACTGGGGCGAAATACCGAACGTGCGACTACGTTTGCTGGTTTGCATGGATCGAGCAAGACACTGATGTCTGCTGTCCAAGTGGTGAAGGCGGTTCGGCAAGGTGCAGAGTTATGTGTTGTGCTAGTGGGGGTTGCAAAGCCTCAACCTAGTTTGAGTGATGTTCCTGTGATTTCAGAGTATCCAGATGTGTTTCCGAAAGATTTTCCTGTGGCGCCACCTCAGCGAGAGATTGACTTCACTATAGAGCTGGTGCCAGGTGCCAAACCTGTTTCACGCTCTCTGTACCGAATTGCGCCAAAGGAGATGGCGGAATTGAAAGTTCAATTGCAGGAGTTGCTAGAGCAGGGTTATATATGTCCAAGTACCTCCCATTGGGGTGCTCCGGTCCTGTTTGTGAAGAAGAAGGACGGAAGCCTGCGTCTATGCATTGACTACCGAGAATTGAACAAGCTAACCGAGAAGAACGGGTATCCGATTCCTCGAATCGATGACTTATTCGATCAGCTAGTTGGGTCAACGGTATATTCAAAGTTGGATCTCAAGTCCGGCTATTACCAGTTACGAATTCGGGATTGTGATATCCCTAAGACAGCATTCAGTACTCGCTACGGACACTACGAGTTTACAGTGATGTCGTTTGGATCTGATGAATAGGACCTTTCGAGAGTGCCTTGATCGGTTTGTCATTGTCTTCATTGACGATATCTTGGTGTACTCTCAGTCTGAAGAAGAACACGCGATTCATTTGCGTGAAGTTTTGGAAATCCTGCGACGTAGTCAACTATATGCCAAATTCTCTAAGTGCGAGTTCTGGCTAGCCTCAGTGGCGTTCCTTGGTCATGTTGTTAGTGGCGAGGGTATCGCAGTAGATCCGGCAAAGATTGATGCAATCCAGAAGTGGCCCATTTTGGCGGCAGTAGCGGAAGTCAGGAGTTTCCTTGGACTTGCCGGCTACTATCGGCGCTTCGTGGAGAACTTTTCACGGATCGCTCTACCTCTCACCACCTTGACGAGGAAGGATCAGAAGTTCATTTGGTCACCGGAGTGTGCACGGGCTTTTGAGGAATTAAAGAGGCGTCTGACCACGGCACCAATTTTGTGTTTACCATCTGGTGCAGAGGGTTATGAAATTTATAGTGATGCATCAGGGAGCGGCTTAGGCTGCGTACTTCTTCAGCACGGTCAAGTAATAGCTTATGGCTCTCGTCAGTTGAAAGTGCATGAGCGGAATTATCCGGTCCACGACTTGGAGTTGGCAGCCGTGATTTTTGCTCTAAAGCTGTGGCGGCACTACTTATATGGTGTGAAGTTTGACATCTTTACAGACCATAAGATCCTTAAGTATCTGCTAAATCAGAAGGAGCTCAACATGCGACAGCGAAGGTGGATGGAGTTCCTGGGGGACTACACTTTTGATATACACTATACTCCCGGGAAGGGAAATGTAGTCGCAGATGCTTTGAGCCGAAGGGCTTATGCACAGGCCAAATGGATTCAGATTTATGATCCACGTCTGATCAGGGACTTGGAAGCCTTGGAGATCTCCTGTGTAGAGAGGAGTTCTAGTGCGAATGCGTGCTTAAACTGGACGGAGGTGAAGTATGACCTCGCGGACAGAATACGACAGGCCCTGGAGCTTGATTCGAGCATGCAACGCTTTTTGGCAGAGTCTGGGGATGGGACTGCTGCAGAGTTTTTAATGGACGAAGGTCTGATGTGGAAAGACAGTCGGTTGTGCGTCCCAAATGTGGGCAAGCTGCGAGAGGAATTGTTATACGAAGCGCATTTTACCAAATACTCAATTCACCCAGGGAGCACAAAGATGTACCAAGACATGAAAAAGCTGTTTTGGTGTCCAGGATTGAAGAAAGACATCACCTTGTACGTGGCAAAATGCAAAACTTGCGCACTGGTGAAGGTGGAATGTCAGAAACCTGGAGGTTTCCTGAACTCGTTGCCTATACCGGAATGGAAATTTGATGACATTTCGATGGATTTCGTGCACGGTTTGCCGAGATCACAGAGTGGGAATGATGTCGTATGGGTGATCGTGGATCGCTTGACAAAGGTAGCCCACTTTATCCCAAACCGAAAGGACGATTCAGTTGAAAAGTTAGCAAAACTTTATGTTGATAGCATTGTACGATTGCACGGTGTGCCCCGTAGCATCGTCAGTGACCGAGATGGGCGCTTCACTTCGAAAGATTGGAGGCTAATCCACCAGTTGTTAGGTACAAAGCTGAAGTTTAGCACTGCCTTCCACCCTCAGACGGATGGACAGACTGAACGTACGAACAGAACTCTGGAGGATATGCTCCGAATGTGCGTCCTGGACTTCGGTAAAAAGTGGGAAGATCATCTTTTCATGATCGAATTCGCTTACAATAACAGCTATCAGGCAAGTATAAAGATGACACCCTTCGATGCCCTCTATGGTAGAGCTTGCCACACTCCCTTATTTTGGGCGGAGACAGGTGAAACGAAGCTGTTTAAGCGAAAGGAAGTTGAAGAGGCAAATTCTGCTATTCAAACAATCTGTGAGAGATTGTTAATTGCGCAAGATAGGCAGGCGAAATACTACAATGCCAAACACAGAAACGTCGAGTTCGCCGTGGGTGATTGGGTTTATCTCAAAATCAAACCTTTCAAGGGAGTGTCCCGGATTCGGCGCTTGAAAAAGCTGAGTCCAAGGTTCCTTGGACCGTTTGAGATACTAGAACGTGTTGGCGAAGCTGCCTATCGACTCGCTCTTTCGACAGAGTTGAGTAGTCTGCACGATGTGTTCCACATATCAGTATTGAGGAAAGCTGTACCAGAGCCTAGCCAAGTGCTTGTGGCTACTCAGGTGCCGGTCGATGATGGGTTGAAGACAAAGGTCATACCTATTAGCATCGAAGACACTGAGGTCAAACAGCTGCGGAATAAATTGATCAAGATGGTCAAAGTCCGCTAGAACAACTGCGGTCGTGAGGAGCTTACATGGGAGCGCGAGCAAACCATGCGTGAGGAGTTTCCCGAGCTTTTTCGTTGAGGTACAAATCATATTTCGTATTTTTGTGATTATTTGCACTGTTAGAATTTCGGGACGAAATTCTTTTAAGGGGCGAAGAATTGTAAGACCCCAAATAGCATGTGCACCCAAAATACCAAAAATGAGCATGAGCTAAATTAAGGGGGCTAGCGCCGGCGGTAGCGCACCCGTTGAGACGTCGAGGAGTCGAGGCGTCGAGACGTCGAGTTGTCGATAGCGCCAGGCGCTAGCAATAGCGCCGGCAGTAGCAGCTTTTAGCGGTACCGACTCGGGGCTAGCGCCAGGCGCTGGCCACTAGCGCCGGCGGTAGCGCTAAATCATAAATAACCTCAATCCCGACTTTTCAGCCATTTTTCTCTGAAATCCTTTGAAGTCCTGAGGGCAGAGAGCTAGGAGAAAGGAAGGAGAGTCGTTGGATTCGAGCTTTCATCGTGCCAGGAGGGAGGTTAGTGAAGAAACGTCTGCGTGCGTGTGTCACCGCGGATTCCAGCCATCTCCCTCTCAATTCTATGGCACCAAAACGGCCTACAAGGGTAACGATTCTCCTCCCTAATCCTTGGACATGTACGTCCTTTGATTTGCATGCGTTTTGGAAGACTTCTACTAATTAGTAGATCGGATCTTCCGGTGGGATGAAGTTATTTCCCCCACAAATTGCATATAGAGTCCGGAACGATATTACGGACATAGGCATGTTGTGTGAAGCCCATCCGGACAGGTCGAGCCGGATTGGTGATGATTAGTGCGTGTAAAGTGCCGGAAATAATTTCGTGTACGTGCTGTGATGCGGGTCATGAGTACTGTTTTGTACAGAAAAAGGTTCCTGGAGGTGTTTCCCAGGCTGTACCCGAAATTTGGTGGTAGAACTGAGTTCTTTCACTAGCGTCGGGCGCTAGCGTTAGCGCCGGCGGTAGCTCCAGGTGAGCTACCAATGTTGATGTCTGGAGGTGGTTTCCCAGAGGTGGCAGTACAGATTTCTGTTACCAATGCCGAGCAGAACTAAGTTCTGTTGCTAGCGCCGGGCGCTAGCGTTAGCGCCGGCGATAGCGCCCAGCACAATGTGTGTGCTTCCGTGCTACCTAAAGTCCTAGAAATTGGATGTGTAGCAGATAAACCTGTGGAATTTGCAAAGCCCAGCTTTAAGTGTCGGGCACAAGGTGACGCTTACCCGTATCGTGCAGAGTTGAATCGCGATAGTTGAGCACAGGCCTAGCTGATCCGAACCCGCCCATAGTAGTGGTGAAAAGGTCGCACCTCGGTGCACCGAACTATGGAAGAGTGCCGGAACTTCGTGTGTACGGCCTAGCTCAATTTGCTTGTCTAAGTTGAAATAGGACTTAGCGTAAGGGCGTAACTCAGGGAGTATGCCAAAGTGTGCCTTGAGAGCACGAAGCGGGTGGCTTGGTTTGCCTCCGTTGGTGTTGTTTGCGGATATATATATATGCTGCTGATTCTTACTTGCAGGGAAGGAGCACCGCCGCCCCGAGTGTGGGGCGGGGTCGTTATAAATCTTGGTCAGCTAAAGCTGACCGGTTGCTTGTTTTCCCACCAATTGGTGGATTTGCTTATACAGGTCCCGGTGAGACTAGCGGGAGATAGCGGGCTGAAGCCCCTGCTGCTGTGTTGTGCTGGCCCTTGAAGGCCAAAGCTTTTGTTTACTTTTGTTCATGTGTGGTTGGCTTGCATGCCGATGTTTGGAAGCCACTTAGATGATGTAAAGAAACTCATGTAAATAACTCTTGTTGTATTTCATTCCTAGTAGTACTGTGGACTTGCTATAATCTGGTTTTAAATGAAATTCTAATTATGCTTCTATTATGACTCTGATGCTGAGATAGTTATATTTGTAACTGTTTAGACACTAATTTTAATAACGCGTTCTTCTGTTCATTTCATATGGCGTGGGGTCCCGGCCGGACCTACTGTTATATGCTATGTAACAGGGAGGGTGTTACACTATCGATTGACGGTGGTTTGTTCGCCGGAGTTGTTATTTTCCGGCGAACCCGACGAGTTCATTTCCATGGGGATTTGAAGTTTTTAGCTCATTAGATTGGGCTCAATTGAGCCCGATATCTCCACCTAAGGATCTGAGAAGCTAGCACAGAGGGAGAGGGGGAGAAACCGACCTGAATGGGGTCTTGGGAGCGGGTGATTCATCGGGGCAGCATGGCAGTGATTCTCTTTGCCGAGCTAGCTCAATTCCTTGATCCCGCAGCTAACTTCTTGCTCCAGGTGGCTATCCTGACTGCTCTCCTCCTTCTGAGGCTCGTGGAAGGGTCAAATTGAGCTGGGAGGGCTGTATAAGGAGATTTGAATAGGGCGAGCTCGGGTACACTTTTTTTGCTCCTCTTAGCCGCCACATGGCACCAATTCAGCCCAAATCTCGGTGGGTATTCATTGAGGAGGTCAGGCATGACTTTGGGCAGAGGAATGGAGTGGCAAATGGCCTCCATTCCTCAAATTCCTATTGTCTTTAATGGAGGTTTGGGGAAAAGTCTATTCTACTCCTTTGCATGTCATCCCTTTCCAATTTCAAGGGGCATGGCTGGTAATTGGACTCCTGGGCTGCTGGATGGGCTAGGATTGAGGCCTTGGCCCAATTGAATTTGGTTTGGGCTTTTCATTTCTTCATTTAGGCCTAAAGTTGACCATGTTCGACCTTGATGTTGGCTTGGTCAATTGGGTGGGTTGGCTTGTCCAAAATGTTGACCTTGAGTCGCTTGATACCCCCAACGTTAATTGGGTCACGGTGATGCCCCAATTGGGCCAATTTAGCTAATAGGTGTGATTTTCACCAAAATTGAGGAAAAATTGACTTTGGTCAATTTGGTCCAATTGATGCCCCCATGATGGGGCTTTTGGGTCAATTAGGTCCTTCATGATGTTCTAATACTAGGGGTGAAGTCAAGTTCATGTTTTGGTGGTCAATTGAACCTATTGGGGAAGCATTGACTTATGTTGACCTAAGTTTGACATTTGTCAAATTGGACTAATTGAAGACCCCATGATGGGGCTTTTGGGTCCAAAGCACTCCTATAGAAGTTTACCATCTAGTGGTGGGGTCAATTTGGCCATATGAGCACGAATTGAACCCTATTGAGTTGAATTGGGCTATATTGACCTAGGTTTGACTTTGGTCAATTTGGCTCAATTGGTTGACCAGATGATGGGGCTTTTGGTCAACTATGCTTCCTTTAGGGTTAGGGACAAGGTGGTGGTGTTAATTCACATGTTTAGGTTAAATTTAAGCTAATTTGGTCTAAAATTACTTGCCTCATATAGTGGCTCACACCTGAGTTCTCTCAATTCAAGGTGACCTTGTTGAAATTGTTGAAGTGGAGTGGAAGGTGGCCGGCAGTCTGAAATTTGGTGACCACAGAGACTGCGCGGTCTCTGATATGGTGCTCTGCCGGTCTGGCTCTGTCGGTCTGGCTCTGGCGGCCTGCTGTGACCGGCCGGTCTGTTCTTATTTGCTGCGGTCTATTTCCGGGTTGTTCTGCCTGGTTGGCCTGTCTTCTTTGTTGGAAGACCGGGCGGTCTGTTCTGTGTAACCGCTGTGTCCGGGCGGCTTATGCAGGTTGATTTGGCGACTTGTCTGAAGTCAGCCAGATGTCCTTGGCTTGCTCTTGGTGATCTAAGGGAGGAGTGGTCTTGTGTCTACGTGGCTTGTGCGCGGTCTGCTGCTGATCTGCGGTCTTGGACCGGATGTTGTCCAAATGGTCTGATCGCGCGGTCTGCTTTGTGAGACCGCTGGCGATCTGACGGGTGGTGATTATATCCCTCTTGCGGCGGTGGCGACATCCATCTTGTCACCTATAATTAGGGGTGCATGGCCCATCATTCTTAACGAGAACTGTAAGAACTAGAGCCTGGGTTATTTCGTGCGCTCTCAACTTTGAGGTCGGGCGGTCTCGGAAGCGAGTTGACTGTTTGTTGTATTCGCAGGTTTTTGGTCAGTAGGTTGCGACTCCTTCCTTGTTGATTTCACAGCGGCTTGAATAAACAGTTTGGCAGCGGCTTTCTGCGAACTGGTTTATGTCGTTCTTGTGCTGTTCGCAGCAAACTCGGCGATCAAGCGACCTTCAGCGGTTTGGTGATCTAAGTTGCGATCTGGCGACAGCTTCAGTTCTTTGTTCAGTATAATAAGCTCCAGTTCGTGCGGTCTGAGGTGGCGGTCTGGCAGTGAAGGTCATCTTGTCTGTTTTCTGTTCGAGCGGTCTCAGGTCAAGCCGGGCGATATCTGGAGTCGTACGGTCTGTGCAGTCTCTGCTTGTCAAGCCGCCAGTTTTATTTTTGGTGTGTTCTGTTCTTCTCTCCTTCGTGATTCTTATGAATCATGTCTCGCCACGTATGCCTCACACTGTAATCAAGTATTGTGTTTCAATAAAGCTTTGTGTTGCTGTGTGGCATTTTGTGGTTGTTTGGCTATAACTCAGTTGATGCAACTCCTGCTTACTCCTAAACGATTCAAATCAAAATTTTAACTTGGTATCAGAGCTAGGTTCTTGGAGTGGATAAGCAGTGATCAACTTGAGTTGCCATCGTCTTTGTGAAGAAGTGACCACATAGGTTTGCCATGGAAGCTGGATACGCTAGAGGGCTTGGTATTGAACTCCTCACATCGACTAACTACAAGAAGTGGAGGTCGTGTATGGAGAGTTACTTACTTGGCGAGGATTTATGAGAGATAGTTGGGGGAGAAGACACACAAGAAGTTTTTCTAGTAGGAGAATATGGCAGAGGTGAGACTTTGGAGGAGGACTAATGCAAAGGCAGAGTTCACACTCAAGAGGGCTATCTCACCAGAGCTATTTGATCACATCATTGGATGTAAATCTGCTGCTGAGATTTGGACGTCTTTGGACGGGTTGTTTAATAAGAAGAATGTAGCTCGGCTACAGTTTCTTGAAAATGAGTTGGTGAAAGCCTCTCAAGGTGATCTTTCAATCTCTACCTTCTTTCTTAAGATGAAGAACCTCACAGCAGAGATTTCTGCATTGGACCCTGATGAGCCCATCTCGGAGGCAAAACTGAAGAGGCATATCATCCGCGGGTTGCGGATGGAGTATCTTTCCTTTGTGACGTCAGTTTAGGGTTGGGCAAATCAACCATCTCTGTTGGAGCTGGAGAACTTACTTGCTTCGCAAGAAAGTTTGGCAAGACAGATGGAAGGGACTTCTATCTCTGGGGGAGATAGTGATGTGTTGTTCTCTGGGAAGAAGAAGAAGAAGTGGGAGAAGAAGAAGTCAGGTCATGATGTACCCTCTAATTCAGGTCAGCAGGATAGGAGTTATGCTCCTAAGTCTGATGGGAAGAAGAAGGGAGAGGAACCAAGGTGCTTCAGGTGCAATAAGACCGAGCACTTCAAGAAAGATTGTCGGGTTAATCTTCAGCCGGGACATGCAGCGGAGAAGTAGAAGCCAAAGTCTGATGAAGCTGGATGGGGAGGAGCCTTTGCGGCTAATATGACGGCTATGCCCGTTAAGGCCTTGGCTGCCATCAACTTTGAAGAGGATTGGATCGTGGATTCAGGGTGTGGACATCACCTCACCGGGGATGAATCAAAGTTCTCTTATTTGGCGCCTTACTCAGGTAACGATGCAATCATTACGGCTGATAATTCTGTTCATGCAGTAGAACAAGAAGGAGTTGTCTCCTTGAGCAGTGATAAGGGTCCACTCACATTGAGGAGTGTTTATCACGTGCCGTGTATGAAGAAGAATCTCTTCTCTGTGACCAATGCGGTCGATGCCGGTTAGCACATTCTGTTTGGCCCAACAGAAGTGATGTTTCTTAAAACTTAACCGGAGATAAAGGGAGATGTTATTCATGTTGGAAAGCGGGTGAAGGACTTGTTCATTTTGTCGACAAGTACCTATGTTGATAAGATGAAGACCAATGATAGCGCGACTATCTGGCATGAAAGGTTGGGGCATGTAGGTATGGACAAATTGAAGGCTATTGCGGTAAGGGGCCTTGTCAAGGGCTTGTCTAGCTTATCCTCCTATGGAGACAATCATGTTTGTGTGGGGTGTCAGTTTGGTAAGTCTCATCGACTTCCATTTGATAAATCACAAACAAGATGCAAAGCGCCGTTGGAGTGCATTCACGGTGATTTGATGGGACCGACTGCCACCCCAAGCCTTGGAGGCAACAGATATATGTTGGTGTTGATTGACGATTACACCAGATATGTTTGGGTGTATTTTCTAAAAGAGAAGTCAGAAGCTTTTGTGAAGTTAGTGGAGTTCAAGGAGCTGGTTGAAGGTCGGTTAGGCCTGCGAGTGAAAAAATTGAGAACTGACAATGGTGGGGAGTTCACCTCTGGTGAGTTCTCAAGTTTTTGCAGGAAGCGCAGCGTTTGGAGAGAGCTCACTTGTGCCCATACTCCACAGCAAAATGGCGTTGCAGAACGGAAGATCCATCATCTGATGGAAACTTGCAAATGTTGGCTTCATGCCAAGAGTATCCCAAAGTCCTTCTGGGCGGAGGGAATGTCTTGTGCAGCATATGTCATCAACAGGATGCCTCTAAGTCCTATCAACATGAAAACCCCTCATGAACTGATGTTCAAGGAGAAACCAAGTGTTGCACACCTTCGGGTGTTCGGGTCAACCTGTTATGTGCATATTCCTGATGCTCTTCGGACAAAGCTAGATGCGAAAGCAAGGAAGCTAGTCTTTGTTGGATATGATGAGCGGAAGAAGGGATGGAGATGCATGGATCCTGAGACTCGAAGATCTTTTGTATCTCGGGATGTGGTGTTCGATGAGGTGACTTCCTATAAGGGGAGTTCAGGAGTTGAACTACCGGAGAACAGGGTTGATGATAAAGGGAAGGCTGCGGAAAATCTTCAAGTGGAGTTGCCTATTTCACCAGGAGCTCCAGTTGTGTCTAGCTCAGAGATGGAAGCTTCAGGTTCTGGAAGCAGGGGGAGCGATGCTCCAGGTTCATCTGGAAGAGGATCTAGCACAGAAGAAGTAGCTGAGGAGGTGGCTAGTCAGGTGCAACCTCTTAGGAGGTCGAAGAGGCCTATCAAGCCACCAGATCGATACACAGGAGGAAACATGGTGAGCTTCGTCTCATATTTCTTTGATGGTCCCTTGGATGAGAGGGAGCCGTCGAGCTTTGAGAAGGCCAAAGGTGTGAATCAGTGGGACATTGCTATGCAAGAGGAGATGGATGCTCTCAAGAAGAATGAGAATTGGTCTCTAGTGCCCAGGCCCAAGGGCATTACCCCTGTGACATGCAAGTGGGTCTATAAACTCAAGAAGAAGGCTGACGACACGATCGAGCGATACAAGGCTCGCCTTGTGGCTCGCGGGTTCTCACAGCAGTATGGAGAAGATTACGACGAGACGTTCAGCCCAGTGGCTAAGATGACTTCAGTTCGATTCGTTATTGCTTTGGCGGCTTCCAGTGTATGGGAGATTTGGCAGCTCGACATGAAGAATGCTTTCTTATACGGAGAGATTGACACGGATATCTTCATGATCCAACCGCCGGGCTTCATCTCGGAGGAGTGTCCGGACTACGTCTGCAAACTGAAGAAAGCCCTGTATGGGTTGAAGCAAGCGCCTCGGGCGTGGTATGGAAAGATCGCAGAGTATCTTCTATTCTGCGGGTTCTTTGCTTCAGACTCTAATTCTAGCTTGTTCGTCAAGAAGGAGGGGGTGCTCCGGGTTATTGTTCTGCTGTATGTGGATGACATGATTGTCACCGGGAACTCGAAGGAGGCAATCGCAAGGCTGAGAGCCGAGCTTGCTATCAGGTTTGAGATGAAGGATCTGGGTGAGCTTCACCATTTCCTTGGACTCGAGGTTCAGAGGCGGGAGAGCAGAGTGCTCGTTTCTCTGGCTGGATATGCGAAGCGGATCATTCAACGTTTTGGCATGGAAGAAGGGAAGAGCAGCTCTATACCTCTGGAACAGCATCATAAACTTCGGAAGGATGAGGGGAGAGTTCTATCTGATCTATTGTTGTTCCGAGCTCTGGTTGGGAGCTTGATCTACTTGACGATCACATGGTCTGATATTGCTTATGCAGTTGGCAAGGTGAGTCGGTACATGGTGGAGCCACGGAAGCCTCATCTTTTGGCGGCAAAAGGAATTCTGAAATATGTGAAGTCGACCTCTGATTTGGGTCTCCTATATAGGAGAGGATCAAGCTTAGAGTTGCATGGATTCATGGATGCTGATTACGGGGGAGACGTGGATGGTCGGAGATCAACGTCTCGTTTTGTCTTTATGATGGGCCCCACAGCTATTTCTTGGTGCAGCAAAACGCAGGACTCGGTGTCTGTATCTACCACAGAAGCAGAGTACAAGGCTTCGGCCTTGGCAGCTCAGGAAGCCGTTTGGCTCAGGAGGTTGGTAGAAGACATTCATGAGGAGGTTCGAGGTCCCACTGTGCTACGCGGGGACAATAAGATGCTCTCAAGCTGGTTAATAATCCAGTCTGTCACGCGAGGACCAAGCATATTGAGATTGAGCACCATTTCATTCGTGAAAAGGTGTTGGGAGGATCTCTTATGGTCGAGCATGTTCGGAGTGCGGACAATTTTGCAGACATCTTCACAAAGCCGCTGGCGAAGGGACCGTTTACTCGGTTGCGGAGTTTACCCGGGCTAATTTCCACTTCCCACTTCAAGGGGGAGTATTGAAATTGTTGAAGTGGAGTGGAAGGTGGCCGGCGGTCTGAAATTTGGTGACCGCAGAGACCGCGCGGTCTCTGCTCTGGTGCTCTGCAGGCCTGGCTCTTCCGTTCTGGCTCTGGCGGCTTGCTGTGACCGGCCGGTCTGTTCTTGTTTGTTGCGATCTGTTTCCAGGTTGTTCTGCCTGGTTGGCCTGTCTTCTTTGTTGGAAGACCGGGAGGTCTGTTCTGTGTAACCGCTGTGTCCGGGCGGCTTATGCAGGTCGATCTGGCGACTTGTCTGAAGTAGGCCAGATGTCCTTGGCTTGCTCTTGGTGATCTAAGGGAGGAGTGGTCTTGTGTTCGCGCGGCTTGTGCGTGGTCTGCTGCTGATCTGCGGTCTTGGACCGGATGTTGTCCAAGTGGTCTGATCGCGCGGTCTGCTTTGTGAGACCGCTGACGATCTGACGGGTGGTGATTGTATCCCTCTTGCGGTGGTGACGACATCCATCTTGTCTCCTATGAATAGGGGTGCATGGCTCGTCATTCTTAACGAGAACTGTAAGATCTAGAGCCTGGGTTGTTTCATGCGGTCTCAACTTTGAGGTTGGGCGGTCTCGGAAGCGAGTTGACTGTTTGTTGTGTTCGCAGGTTTGCGGTCAGCAGGTTTGCGGTCTCCTTCCTTGGTGATTTCCCAGTGGCTTGAATAAACAGTTCGGCAGCAGATTTCTGCGAACTGGTTTATGTCGTTCTTGTGCTGTTCGCAGCGAACTCGGCGATCATGCGACCTTCAGCGGTTAGGCGATCTGAGTTGCGGTCTGGCGATAGCTTCAGTTCTTTGTTCAGTACAATAAGCTCCAGTTCGTGCGGTCTGAGGTGGCGGTCTGGCAGTGCAGGTCATCTTGCCTGTTTTCTGTTCGAGCAGTCTCAGGTCAAGCCGGGCGATCTCTGGAGTCGTGCGGTCTGTGCAGTCTCTGCTTGTCAAGCCGCCAGTTTTGTTTTTGGTGTGTTATGTTCTTCTCTCCTTCGTGATTCTTATGAATCATGTCTCGCCACGTATACCTTGCACTGTAATCAAGTATTGTGTTTCAATAAAGCTTTGTGTTGCTGTGTGGCATTTTGTGGTTGTTTGGCTATAACCAAGTTGATGCAACTCCTGCTTACTCCTACACGATTCAAATCAAAATTTTCACAGACCTAAGGTCACTACTTAGCTCAAACTCACCTCTCTCACCACACGACGTACCCTAATTGAAGTCATGGGGTCTAGTAGGAAATGGGATGTTACAAATCCCAATAAACAAAAGAATAGTTTTGTCCTCAAAATTTAAGTTCGGGTCTATGGGGTTCTTTGCACAATGTAAAATAAGTAAATCTTGAGTAAGGTTAGGGTGTACCTGAAGTGAAGAGTTTCAGGTACTGTTGCTGCATAAGATCCCTAGGTTCCCATGTGTGTTCTTCCTATCCATGGTTGTGTTGGAACATGCTTTCCGCATCTCTTGGTTTGACAATAACAAATCATATTGTATTTGATCATACTTGCATTATGTTTATAGTGTGCAGGATTTTCAACATTCAGTCTCCAAAGGAGTGTGAAAAAGAAAGACGTCGAAGCGGCATCAGGATGATTATCTGTTATTACCGCGGCGCAGTAACACTACGCTGGCGCTAGCAGTTCGACGAAATGGAAACCGCTGAGAATGAAACTGCGTTCGACGAAATGTGAAACCATTCGACGAAATGAAATTGCGTTCGACGAAAAGAGAAGTGCTCTACCACGGAGCGCTAGTGCTAGCGAATCAGAAACAACTGAGAAGGAATCTGCTGAGAACGGAACTGCCGTTTGACGAAATGGAAACTGCGTTCGACAAATTGCATGTCCTACTGCGGTGATCGATGAACTGCAAGCTCTACCGTGATGCTCGACGAAAAGCATGTTTTATCGCAAAGCGTTTGCACTACCGCTGGCGCTAGTTTTTGTTCGATGAAATGAAAGCAGCGCTAGATGAAATGTGAGGTCGGTTCGACAAAGATGCGCCCGACGAAAAGAAATGTGCTCTACCGCGGAGCATTAGCACTACCGATGTCGCTAGCATAAATGGAAACATTTCACGAGAAGGAAACAGTGGAGAAAAAGGAATGTCGACGGGACGCTATTTTAGCAAGTACTATCGTGACGCGTTAAAGACTAACGCCCGGCGGTAGCTTTTGGAATCCTCCCGTCTGCATGTGATTGAGGAGCAAATATGGAAGGAGATATTGGCTGAAGGAAGGTTATCTCGCTATTGCGGAGTGTAACACCTTGCCAGTACGAAGAGTATAACAGCAGGTCCGGCCGGGACCCAACGCCATACAAACCACACTAGCTAGGAGTTAAAAGGTGATAACCAGAAAAGTAACAACTAAACGAGAGTACAAAACGTAAGCGGAAGCATTAATTAAACCATTCAAAGAGAACTGTCCACTATCATAGGAATGTATCCAGAATAAGAGTTACGGCCTTAAGGCCTTACATTCATCCAATGCACAAAACTCCATAAGCATATATCGGCACGCAGGCCGGCCATACATGAAAAAGCAGAAAAAGGAGGCTGGCCTTCAAGGGCCAACTCAGCAAAAGGGGCCACCGCCCGCTATTTCCCGCTAGGCTCACCTGCACCTGCATAAGACATTCCACCAAGCGGTGGCAAACAAGGTAACGGTCAGCACAGCTGACCAAATTATAACGACCCCACCCCTTTCCCGGGGTGGCGGAGATTCTACCCTGCAAGCAAGCCATACTAGCACAAGTACTAATATAAAGAAAGTGCAACTACACAAGGTGAGGTTTCAAGCACAATCAATCTTCTAGGTTGAGCATCAAAAGAAAGGAACCTAGGTATGCACATGATGTTGGTTGGGTTCACCCGAAGGTTCCCACAACCGCCTAAACAACCGCATGAGGCTAACAACATCAATTCATCACAAACGTGGGTACACACAACCGCACGCTCCATGCTCACAAGGCATGCACCAAAGGTACTTCTTCCCGAGCACCAAAACAATCATGAGTCCGGAAACTCTAGATAGAAAAGAGCTTTTGGTCGGTCTAGGCAAGACGCCCTTCCCAACCTCTCCCAAGGTCGTTCGGGTTTACAAGAGATAAATCCCCCTACCGCCACGCCTGGAAACGGGTTCAGTTCAGCCAATTCCCGTGCTCTTGTCATCGATTGAACACACGATGCGGGTATGACATCACCTCGGCCCGTAAGGGTTTAGCACTCGCTAGTGCTACACAAAACATAAGTTACAACACCCAAGCCTTAAAAGTTTACTTTGTAACGACTCAAGACCCGACTCCGCCTTTCGGCCCGAGGGCATGAGGGATCGTTAGGGCTTTATACGTAACCAAAAAGGAGGTACAAGACCACTCCTCAACAATTCTAGTGGTGAAGGTTTGCATTCAACCACTCGCAAAGCATGGGGCTTCCGTTAGGATCTTCACAAGATGCCTACGCTTAAATCCCGCAATACTATCGCATATATCACAGAGTCATTCTCCGGCACGCATTCTAGGCTTAACCTAAATGCAACGTCACAAATCAAGCATCACCGATTCGGGCTCACGGCCACGAATAGGCCTCACACACAATGCCTAAATCCGCACGACTATCGGATTTTCTACATGCAATATGCCGGGGACGGACACAATCGACCCGGAGTTCCGAAGAACTTGAGGAAATCCTACACTTCACCCATTTGGTGAAAGGGATTCCTCATGCAAGCATAGAGAAATGAAGGAGAGGACAAAAGACAAGTCCAAACAATGGGAGAAGAAATCGTTACCCTAGATGCGTTCTTTTTCGCCATAGATCTGAGATTCTACACGGAGAGAAACGACCGCACTGGGCTGCACTCTCCAAATCTGGAAACGGCTCGCGAAACGGAGCTCCGGAGCTCCGTCAATGGCGGGATCTACCTTCTTCTTCCTTGGCTCCTCCTTCTTTCTCTAGGGTTTGGAGAGAGAATGGCTTAGAGAATATGAGGGTTTAACCCCCTCTCATCAGCCCTAAAGGTCTCCCGCAACTACCCCTAGCCGTTGGATCAATTTCCAAAAGATTTGGACGGTCCGATCTTCTTCTCCGCTCAAAATCGCGGAACAGAATAAACAGGGCGCACGATCGCTGGCGCACGATCGCTGGTCGTGCGCGAAGAGGAAAATGGTCGTGCGCACTGTCCGAGACAGAACTCGATTCTCTTCTGAATTAACGCACGATCGCTGGCGCACGATCGCTGGTCGTGCGCGAAGAGGAAAATGGTCGTGCGCACTGTCCGAGACAGAACTCGATTCTCTTCTGAATTAACGCACGATCGCTGGCGCACGATCACTGGTCGTGCGCGATGAGGCCACTGATCGTGCGCTAAGAGCAGAAAGGGAAGATTTAGCCTTCTTCAAGTGCAGCACTACCACTCCGCCTACTTCGCTGAACCACGACTTTTGGGGTGTTACAACTCCACCCTCCTTAAAAGAATTTCGTCCCGAAATTTATAAAACAGAAATAGTAAGAAATTCACAGTTTTTAAAGAAAATTTACCTGAGAGAAATAGCTCGGGGTACTCCGCAAGCATCGCTTGCTCTCTCTCCCAAGTTAGCTCCTCTCGGCCGCAATTATCCCACCGGACCTTTACCATCCGAATGGACTTGTTCCTCAACTGCTTTACCTCGGTATCCTCGATGCGTAAGGGTTTGACTTTCGTCGACAACCCACTATCAACCGACACTTTGCCAACCGCAACGATATGAGTAGGCTCTTGCACTGCCTTCCTCAGAACTGAAATGTGAAACACGTCGTGCAGACCGCTCAGCTCTGCAGATAGTGCAAGTCGATAAGCCGCATCACCAATACGTTCGACAAACTCAAACGGTCCTAAGTACCTTGGACTGAGCTTTTTCAAGCGTCGGATCCTTGATACCCCTTTGAACGGTTTGATCTTCAAGTAAACCCGGTCACCGACGGCGAACTCTAGGTTCCTAAGCTTGGCGTTGTAATATTTTGCTTGCCTATCCTGGGCAATCAATAGCCTTTCTCGAATAGTTCGGATCGTCGAAGTTGCTTCCTCAACATCCTTTCGCTTTAATAGCTTAGTATCGCCTGTTTCTGCCCAAGACAACGGCGTACGACACTTCTTACCATAGAGGGCCTCGAAAGGAGCCATCTTTACTGGCTTGGTAGCTATTATTGTAGGCGAATTCGATCATATAGAGATGATCTTCCCACTTCTTTCCAAAATCTAGAGCGCACATTCGGAGCATATCCTCCATAGTCCTGTTGGTCCTCTCGGTCTGTCCATCCGTTTGCGGGTGGAAGGCCGTGCTGAATTTCAATTTAGTGCCCAACAGTTCATGGATAAGCCTCCAATCTTTCGATGTGAAACGCCCGTCACGAACGCTGACGATGCTACGAGGGACACCGTGCAGCCGCACAATACTATCGACACAGAGCTTCGCTAGCTTTTCTACAGAATCATCCTTCCGGTTCGGAATGAAATGCGATACTTTTGTCAGTCTGTCCACGATCACCCAGATGGCGTTGTTTCCATGCTGCGATCTCGGCAACCCGTGCACGAAATCCATCGAAATATCGTCAACTTCCATTCCGGAATCGGCAAGGACTTCAAAAATCCACCGGGGCGTTGACATCCCACCTTCACCAACGCGCAGGTGTTGCACTTGGCCACGTAGAGGGCAATGTCCTTCTTCATACCCGGCCACCAGAAAAGTTTCTTCATGTCCATGGACATTTTAGCGCTCCCCGGGTGGATCGAGTACTTGGTATGATGAGCCTCGTACATTAACTCCGCCCGTAGAGTGCCAACGTTTGGGATGCACAACCTTTCCTGTTTCCACATAAGGTCGTCCTCAAAGGAGAAATCAGCGTTTAACCCCTCAACGGTTTCCGCTTTATAGCGTTTCATGTTCTCGTCCAGCTCCAATGCTTGTCGAACTCGGTCGGCAAGGTCGTATTGAACCTCCGTCCAGTTCAAGCATGCTGAAGTAGACGTTCTCCTATCAATGCAAACGATCTCCATTTCCTCCAGCTCATGGATTAGACGCCAATTTTCTTGAGCGGGAGCCCGACGACTCAGCGCGTCCGCTACTACGTTTCCCTTACCGGGAGTATAATTGATGTCGAAGGTGTAGTCCCCAAGGAACTCCATCCACCTCCTCTGTCGCATATTCAACTCCCTTTGATCTAGAAAGTACTTGAGGCTCTTGTGGTCGGTAAAGATGTCGATCTTCACGCCATACAAATAATGCCTCCAAAGCTTAAGAGCGAATACCACGGCCGCTAGCTCCAAATCATGGACCGGGTAATTCATCTCGCGAACCTTCAACTGCCGGGAGCCGTAGGCAATTACCTTACCGAACTGCACTAGGACACAACCCAAACCACTCCCTGAGGCGTCGCTATAAATTTCGTAGCCTTTCGTACCACATGGCGAGCATAGAATGGGCACCGTAGTCAGACGGCTCTTCAGTTCTTCAAAAGCTCGTGCGCACTCGGGCGACCAAACGAACTTATGATCTTTCCTAGTCAATTTAGTGAGAGGAAGTGCAATCCTCGAGAAGTTTTCCACAAAGCGCCTATAATAGCCGGCAAGTCCTAAGAAACTTCGGACTTCCGCTACGTTTTTCAACAAGGGCCAGGCTCGGATCGCTTCTATCTTCGACGGATCAACCGCAATTCCATCTCCACTAACGACGTGACCAAGGAATGCTACTGACGGTAGCCAAAACTCGCACTTGGAGAACTTGGCATATAACTGACTCTTCCTCAAGGTGCCCAGAACTGCGTGCAGATGCCCTACAGCTCCTCTTCCGATTGAGAGTATACCAAAATGTCGTCGATGAAGACGATCACAAATTGATCCAAATACTCACGGAATGTCCTATTCAAAAAGTCCATGAATACCGACGGTGCATTAGACAGACCGAACGCCATCACCGTGAACTCATAGTGCCCAAGCGGGTACTGAACGCGTACTTTGGAATATCACATTCCCTACTACTAAGCTGATAGTAGCCGGACCTTAAGTCAAGCATAGAGTATACCGTCGACCCAACCTGTTGGTCAAGTAAATCGTCGATTCTCGGAATCGGATAACGGTTCCTCTCGGTCAGCTTGGTCCGCTACTACTAGGACAACACAAAACTGGTCTTAGGCCCCGAATCCTTCAACAAGGTGAAGAACATCTTCGCGCCTTTTCACGGCTTCTCCTATTCGCGCTCACTCGAGATCTATTAGGCAGCATTACCTCCAATCTATCCTTGACTAAGGTAAATGACAATTCAATTCATAACATGAAGTCCTTAGACAAATAGGAGAGCGATGCTCCCACACCAACAGAGCTCTCGTCGAATAGTCGATAATTAGGACAAGGCCTAATTGCACACAAATACAAGACATAAAATTTTGTTGTCAACAGATACAGTGGACATATTTCTATCTTTAACCGCACACGGGGTATAAATCATATTTGGAGATGATCATCCATACCTGTGGCAACGTCGCATTTCTGAATGACCTCTTGCTGGCCATAAGAGTAGACTCTCGGTTGGGTTAGAGAATATTGGGGAATCGAAGACTCCACCGCCTTGCCTTTCTCCATAGAAGCCGAACCCATCACACGAGCATAGTCCACTTCTCCGATTTTTGCTTTTGGGGTACCACTTCGACACACTCGGGCTTTGTGTCCCACCTTTCCGCAAGTGAAACAAATTAAGGAACACCGTGCAGTCTTAACTTCCACAGAGTTGAACTTTCTCTTGTTTCTTCTAAACTCGGACTTGGACTGAGAGACTGGCGCATGAAACTCTGACTTCTTTACATTGAAGTCTTTCGCGCGCTGCATACTCTTCGTATCCGTTTCCAGAGATTTAGCTGATTTCACTAAGACGTTGAAGCCGAGTAACTTTGGACCCACAAGCATTAGTCTTAGGTCATCTCGCAGACCATTGTAGAACTTGTTGACCTTGGTTTCCTCATCTTCCCACATAGACCTCTCATAACGATTCCGACTGATGAACTCAATCAGGTACTCATCCACTGAGTGTTCTCCCTGCTCTAGGTGTGAACACTGATCTTGTAGTTCAGGAATCTCAGTTAGGGGTAGAAACTTTAGAAGGAATGACTCATTGAAGCTTTCCCAAGAGATTTCGGAAAGTTGTCTCCCACCAAACTTGTGCAACAACTCTCCTTCCCACCAAAGTCTTGCTTCTCTTATAAGTAGGAAGGTGGTTAAGGTTACCAACATATCTTTGCTTATAAGCATTGACATTAAAGTCCTCTTTATTTCTGACAACCACTCAGCAGCTCTCCCAGGGGATTCCGTCCCCTCGAAGGATGGAGGGTTGAGGCTTAGAAAGTACTTTAATTGCTGGTCACGCGCTCGCCCCACTACTACCTGCGCAACTCGACGTTCCACCCTCAGTTCTACCGCAGGTTCCACTACAGCAACAGTTATAGGGGCCACATCCAGAGTCGGAGTAGTAGGCTGTGCAAGCTGCCCAGACTGAGTGTTGATCATCGCGAAGACCGCTTTAGCGACTAACTTGATCATCTCAGCCGAAGGAGTGGTCGCTGTCACCTCAGACGACCCACTACTTTCAGCAGTGTTACGGGGTTGAGATGGCCCCGCACCACTCCTAGTCACCTATAATCGTGTAAGAGACAATTTAGTGACTGAAAGCATAGCAAAACAACAATCATGGAACGCTCAGGTTCCGCAAACAAGTATGTTTTTCCATTCCTAAGTGGACATTCTTATTAGTTTTTGTCATTTTAGGTGAAAGCACAACCCGTGTGCACCACCCCTTAAAAGGAATTCGTCCCGAATTCGCTGAACTACGGATCGACGCCTTAAGTCCGATACCAAATTGTAACAACCCCACCCCTTTCCCGGGGTGGCGGAGATTCTACCCTGCAAGCAAGCCATACTAGCACAAGTACTAATATAAAGAAAGTGCAACTACACAAGGTGAGGTTTCAAGCACAATCAATCTTCTAGGTTGAGCATCAAAAGAAAGGAACCTAGGTATGCACATGATGTTGGTTGGGTTCACTCGAAGGTTCCCACAACCGCCTAAACAACCGCATGAGGCTAACAACATCAATTCATCACAAACGTGGGTACACACAACCGCACGCTCCATGCTCACAAGGCATGCACCAAAGGTACTTCTTCCCGAGCACCAAAACCATCATGAGTCCGGAAACTCTAGATAGAAAAGAGCTTTTGGTCGGTCTAGGCAAGACGCCCTTCCCAACCTCTCCCAAGGTCGTTCGGGCTTACAAGAGATAAATCCCCCTACCGCCACGCCTGGAAACAGGTTCAGTTCAGCCAATTCCCGTGCTCTTGTCATTGATTGAACACACGATGCGGGTATGACATCACCTCAGCCCGTAAGGGTTTAGCACTCGCTAGTGCTACACAAAACATAAGTTACAACACCCAAGCCTTAAAAGTTTACTTTGTAACGACTCAAGACCCGACTCCGCCTTTCGGCCCGAGGGCATGAGGGATCGTTAGGGCTTTATACGTAACCAAAAAGGACGTACAAGACCACTCCTCAACAATTCTAGTGGTGAAGGTTTGCATTCAACCACTCGCAAAGCATGGGGCTTCCGTTAGGATCTTCACAAGATGCCTACGCTTAAATCCCGCAATACTATCGCATATATCACAGAGTCATTCTCCGGCACGCATTCTAGGCTTAACCTAAATGCAACGTCGCAAATCAAGCATCACCGATTCGGGCTCACGGCCACGAATAGGCCTCACACACAATGCCTAAATCCGCACGACTATCGGATTTTCTACATGCAATATGCCGGGGACGGACACAATCGACCCGGAGTTCCGAAGAACTTGAGGAAATCCTACACTTCACCCATTTGGTGAAAGGGATTCCTCATGCAAGCATAGAGAAATGAAGGAGAGGACAAAAGACAAGTCCAAACAATGGGAGAAGAAATCGTTACCCTAGACGCGTTCTTTTTCGCCATAGATCCGAGATTCTACATGGAGAGAAATGACCGCACTGGGCTGCACTCTCCAAATCTGGAAACGGCTCGCGAAACGGAGCTCCGGAGCTCCGTCAATGGCGGGATCTACCTTCTTATTCCTTGGCTCCTCCTTCTTTCTCTAGGGTTTGGAGAGAGAATGGCTTAGAGAATATGAGGGTTTAACCCCCTCTCATCAGCCCTAAAGGTCTCCCGCAACTACCCCTAGCCGTTGGATCAATTTCCAAAAGATTTGGACGGTCCGATCTTCTTCTCCGCTCAAAATCGCGGAACAGAATAAACAGGGCGCATGATCGTTGGCGCACGATCGCTGGTCGTGCGCGAAGAGGAAAATGGTCGTGCGCACTGTCCGAGACAGAACTCGATTCTCTTCTGAATTAACGCACGATCGCTGGCGCACGATCGCTGGTCGTGCGCGAAGAGGAAAATGGTCGTGCGCACTGTCCGAGACAGAACTCGATTCTCTTCTGAATTAACGCACGATCGCTGGCGCACGATCACTGGTCGTGCGCGATGAGGCCACTGATCGTGCGCTAAGAGCAGAAAGGGAAGATTTAGCCTTCTTCAAGTGCAGCACTACCACTCCGCCTACTTCGCTGAACCACGACTTTTGGGGTGTTACACGGAGTGTTAGCGTTACCGCGGCGCGCTAGTCAGAGCTCTAGATTTGGCGGTCAAAAGTTGCCTAAGTTGCCACGATCCGCGTGCTTGATCATTGCCTAATGTGGCTACCGCGAAGCGGTAGTACTACCGAAGGCGGTAGTGGCTGACTCTATTTAAAGACGCGCACTTCCTCCATTGTGGCTTGCTGTTGCTGAAGGAATTGAAGCCTTATATTCAGAGCACTCATAAGAGCCTTCTCCAAGCAGCCCGAAGAACTCTGTCAACATTCGTGAACGCAAAGGACTTGAGGACCGATCCGATCGCATCTACATCGACATCAAGTTCTTCTTTTGAGGGAGTTTTTTAATTTGTGCTTTGGTTTAGTTTTCAAACTGTAACCTTTATATCTTTTGTTCGGTAGATGAATTTGCCACACGGCGACTAGGGCCTTGCGGGGACTAGGGGAAATTCACCTCGCGTTGGCGACTAGGTCTAGCGTGTAGATCTAGGGAGTGCTCGAGGCCTTTCCGGTGAGGGAAGGGCTAGAGCGGCTTGAGGCCTTATCTGGGGAGAGATAGGCTAAAGCCAACCGGTCCTTGGGAGAAGGGTCGGTATAGAAAACCAAAAGAGTTTTTCGTTGATCGCCTCTTTCTCAGCATCATTGGGAAAAGTTTTGTAATCATAACTGTTTCAAATTAATATTAATGAAAATATATTTATTTCTTCATCTCTGATTCGTGCTCTCTAATTTTCACTATTTTAACCTAAACGTATTTTCTCTGTCACTAACGCCGAGCGGTAACACTACCGCTGGCGGTAGCAACAAAGAATTATTCTCTTTAATAATCAGAAAAAGTTTAAATCCCTTATTCACCCTCCCCCCTCTAAGGGCACCTACAGATCCAACAAGTGGTATCATAGCGAGGTTATTCCAAACGGCTTAACAACCGGGAATAATGGCACTCCGTAACCTTGCTTTCCATGAGGGGCAGGGAATAAGTAGACCTCCGTTGTTTACTGGAACTGATTATAATTACTGGAGAACACGTATGCGTTGTTTTTTGATAAACTTAGATCTAGATGTATGGGCATGTGTTAAAACTCCATACACTTCTCCTAAATATATTGTTGGAGAAGTAACCATGGAAAAACCTAGGGATAAAAGGGATGATGGAGATAAGGCTAGGTGCAAGAATAATGCGAAAGTGATGAATGCTTTGTTCTGTGCTCTTGATAGGACTGAATTTAATAGAGTAAGTGCATGTGAAACTGCTTATGACATTTGGAACTTATTAGAAATAACGCATGAAGGTACCTCGCAGGTAAAATATTCAAAACTATTAAAACTGGAATCTGAATTCGAGAGGTTCAGGATGGATCTGAATGAGGACGTCGACGTCATGTACACTCGATTCACCAAGATCGTCAATGCCTCAAAAATTCTTGGAAAAACATTTTCAAACGGCGACTTGGTGAGAAAGCTTCTTCAATCACTCCCACCAAAGTTCAATCCAAAGGTGACAGCGATTTCCGAATCGTATGATCTTAGGCGGCTTCAAATTGAGAGCCTTATTTGGAACCTCAAAACCCATGAGGTAGAACTCAAGATTCAAGAAGAAGAGTACAACAAGGAGCCAAAGAAGAAAGCCTTGGCACTGAAGTCAAGAAATGAAGATAACGACGAGTAAGATAATGAGGAGAGACTCTTCATGAAGAACTTCACTAAGTTCATGAAGAATCCGGAAAGAGGAACACCTTCCGGAAATTTTTCCGAAAAGGCTCCTCATCCAAAAGAGAGAAGAAGGAGAAGTCTAGCGACGACGACGAAGAGCGGCCACCTCCCGAGTGCTTCCACTGTAGGAAGGCCGGGCATATTAGAAGTCAATTCCCAAAATTTTTGAAGGAGCAAAAAGAAAAATAGGTTAATGGAAAGGAGAAGAAGAAGGTCTTAAAAGCTGCAACATGGGATGACTCTTCCTCCGGGTGCTCAAGTATATCACGCTCAAGCGATGATGATGAGGCAAACTTGTGCCTTATGTGGAAAAGCAATGAATCAAATGACGATGAGTGCAGTGTCCAAAGCGGCACTGAGGTAATCCCTTCTAACTATGATGATCTTTATTCCGAATACTTTAAAACTTGTAAATCTTTTGGCAAAAATTTAAAAGATCTCGATCTACTTAAAATTGAAAATAAAATCATTGTAAAACAAAATAAGAAAATTAAATAAGGAAGTATTAGGCTTGGTAAAGGAGGTGGTGTCTTGCCAAAAGAATGATGATCTTTTGGCAAGGATTAGCGAACTTGAAATTGATCTTTCTAACGCTCTCTCCAATATCGAATCACTCTCGAAACAAAGGAGAGACTTAGAAAGAAATTTGAAACTCTCACTTTCTAATGTTGAAAATGAAAAGAAAAACTTTGCAAATAGATGCGGAAATTTAGTTAGTGAAAATTTTGCATTAAAAGCCCAAATCCATGACCTTAACTTAGCCATAAAAAATTGGTGTTGGCCAGAAAAGTCTGATATGATTTTGGCCAACCAAAGGCATGGTAGTGCAAAAACTGGGCTAGGTTATGTCTCTGCTAACTACCGCCCGGCGGTAACAGTTAACACTGGCGGTAGTAACAAAACTCATAATTCATGTAATAATTTTAAATCTGGAATTTTTTCTACTGATTCCCCATCCTCCAGCAAGAGTCCACGACAAAAACTGAAAAAGGTCTCAACCCCTTTTGTGTTATGTGCCAAGTGTCATCACTTCGGGCATACCTTGGACTCTTGTAGGATGAAGGGTCGATGTACTGTCAAGAAAATCTGGTTGCCTAAGATTTCCACCTATTCTATGGGAGGAACCACTTGGGTATCCGGATCTTTACTCTCATCTTCTTGTTAGGTAAGTTGGCAGTCTAAGGAAAAGGAAGACATGTGGTACTTGGACTCAGGGTGCTCCAAACACATGACGGGCGATAAAGCAAAATTCCTTAGCCTCACTAAGAAGAAAGGAGGAATGGTGACATTTGGGGACAATGGAAAGGGAAGGATTTTAGGCACCGATACTGTGGGTAACAATTCTTTCTCTCTTACTAATGTCTTATATGTAGAAGGTTTGAAACATAACTTGATTTTTATTAGTCAACTTTGCGATAAAGGTCTAAATGTCTTATTTGAGTCTTCTACTAATTTATGTAAAATTATAGATCCTAAAACTAATAGTATTGTACTCACTGCACCACGAATTCACAATGTGTATCTAATTGCCTTTCATGATCTATCACATGCGTCACTCAAATGTCTTATATCAAAAAATGAAGAACTTGAATTATGGCATAGGCGTCTCGGTCATTCTAGCACCAAGTTAATCTTAAAACTGTCAAAGATAAACTCGTTAAAGGTTTGCCTATGCTAAATGGAAATCTATCTTCTTTATGCTCGTCATGCCAAAAAGGAAAATTTTCAAAAACATCATTTAAAAGTAAAAAGGAAATATCCACCTCAAGACCGTTACAACTAATTTACATGTATCCTTTTGGACCTATTAGCACGTGTAGTCTTGGTTGTAAAAAGTACACTTTCGAATTAATTGATGATTTTTCTAGATTTACTTGGACCTTATTTCTTACCTCCAAATCCGATGCGTTTTCTGAATTTACTAAGCTTTGCAATCGTATTCAAAATGAATTAGACCTAAAAATCAAGTGTATACGATCGGATCATGGAGGGGAATTTTAAAATGATAGCTTCACCACTTTCTGTAATAATCTAGGTATTAAGCATGAATTTTCCGCTCCACGCAGCCCCCACCAAAATGGTGTGGTGGAGTGGAAAAATAGAACTCTTCAAGAACTCACACGCACTATGCTATCCGAGAATGGGTTGCCTAGATATTTTTGGGCCGAAGCCGTAAATACATCATGCTATGTCATAAATCATGTCATGCTTTGCCCTATTTTGAAATTAACTCCATATGAATTCTATTTTCAAAAGAAACCTAATGTATCGTATTTTCATGTTTTTGGTTGTAAATATTTTATTCTAAACACCAAGGATGCATTAGCTAAATTTGATGAAAAATGTGATGACGGTATTTTTCTTGGTTACTCTCCCAATAGCAAAGCATATAGAATATATAATAAAAAATCTAAAAAGGTTGAAGAGTCTATTCATGTGAAGTTTGATGAACTTGTGCCTTGTATAGATTCTACTTGTGCAAGAAATGAAGATGAGCCTCCTTCACCATTGGAGCATGATGATGAGCCACTTGGAGAATAAAAAGAAGTAGAGATGGTTCAAGAGGAGTTCGTGCCTCCAAGTGTGCTTCGATTTACAAGAGATCACCCAAGGGAGCTTATCATTGGAGAACCATCAAAGGGGGCAATGGCATGTTCTTCTTTTAATGAATCCTTTTCAAACTTATGCTTTGTTTCCGAAATAGAACCGAAAAATGTTTCCACCGCTTTGAATGATGAATTTTGGTTTTTTGCTATGAATGATGAATTGAATCAATTTGAGCGTAATAGGGAATGGAAACTATTTGAAAGACCATCTAATCACCCCATTATTGGTGTCAAGTGGATATTTAAAAATAAATTAGATGGAGAGTCTAGAATAACTAAGAACAAAGCTCAATTAGTGGCATAAGGTTATTCTTAAATTGAGGGGGTAGATTTTGATGAAACATTTGCACCTGTTGCTTGCCTTGAATCGATTAGAATTTTTCTAGCTTTTGCGAGTTATAAGAAGTTTAAATTATTTCAAATGGATGTTAAAAGTGCTTTCTTAAACGGGATAATTAAAGAAGAAGTCTATGTTGAATAACCCCCCAGCTTTATTAATGAACAATTTCCAAATCATGTATATAGATTAGAAAAAGAGTTTTATGGTCTAAAACAAGCGCCCCGTGCTTGGTATGAACGCTTAACTTCTTTTTTATTAAAGCACGGTTATAAAATGGGTAGTGCCGATAACACGCTATTCATTAAGCATTTTGATAATGATTTGATTATTTTACAAATATATGTTGATGATATTATTTTGGAGCCACTAATGAAGAGTTGTGTAATGAAGGTGTTTTAGTGATGCAAAATGAATTTGAGATGAGTATAGTGGGTGAACTAACATATTTTTTAGGATTTCAAATAACCCAAAGAAATGATGGAATTTTTATATGTCAATCCAAATATGTCCATGATATGCTAAAACGTTTTGGTTTTGAAAACTTGAAACAAGCTAGTACTCCAGTGAGCGCATCACTAAAATTAGGAAAAGATGAAGCTGGAATTTCAATTGACCAAACATTATATAGAGGAATGATTGGATCCCTATTATACCTTAATGCATCTAGACCCGACATTATGTTTGCAATATATTTATGCGCTAGATTTCAAGCAAATCCAAAAGAAGCTCATTTAAAAGCGGTGAAACGAATTTTTTGATATCTAATCGGCACATCTAAATTAGGACTTTAGTATCCAAATAATGATTCTTTTCTCTTGCATGGGTATTCAGATTCTGATTATGCGGGTTGTTCATTAGATCGGAAAAGCACTAGTGTTACATGTCATTTCATAGGTCCTTCTCTGGTTGCATGGTCAAGTAGAAAACAAAATTCTGTTGCCCTCTCCACCACCGAGGCAGAATATATTGCACTAGGAAGTTGTTGTGCCCAAGCACTATGGATGACTCAAACCTTAGAAGACTTTGGTGTTCATTTAACTAATATTGAACTTAAGTGTGACAACAAGAGTGCTATTGACTTAACAAACAATCCCATTCATCACTCACGATTTAAACACATAGACGTACGACACCACTTCATTAGGGATCACATCAAAAAGGAACATATGCATGTAAACTTCATTGGAACTAAATCACAACTTGCGGGCATCTTTACCAAGCCTCTACCCGATTCACAATTTGCTCTACTTAGACTAGAACTAGGGGTATTGGACATCCAAGCTTAAACTTGCAAAATCCACATTTTTGTGTATGCATATATCTGATTTCTTTGCTGAACTATATGGTCACGAATCTACACAAATATTTTGAAAAGAAAAATTCTGAACAAGTTCACATTTTCCTCAAAATTTGAGCTCTATAACTACCGCCCGACGATAGCTGGTTACCGCGGGCGGTAGTGGGTATTTTCTTAATTTCCAGTTATCTTTTTTATTTTTTATTTTTTGGTCCTGTTATTTTTTTTCAAATTCTAAAAACAAAAAAATCTATAAAACAAATCAAAATTCAACCAAAACATGCTTTGTGTTTCTATATATCAAAACCAACTACAAAATTGAAAAACCAATTAAAGCAACAAAAACATGATTTACATTTCTTCTATTTTTGCTTTTGAAAAACTTAAAATTTTTATAAAAAAAAACTGATGTGCTTTTCAAGTATACAAGGATGATATGGTTTATCTTGCCAAGTTTAGAATACAATGTTTCATTCTCTATTTCAAGTATCTTAATAACATTGTTTTGTATCATGCCTTGATCATTATCTTATGTGTGCTTTGAAATTGGTTATAGATTTCATGTGTAGTATTGCATAGCATGCCTCTATGTATGAGTAAATGGTTTATATTTGATAATGACTTATTCACTCATATGTTTTCATAAACTACATATGAATTTAATCAACTCTTACATAATTGTGTAGTGTAACAACCTAATATTATTGTTATGCATGCTTAGTTGTACATACACCACAAGTAAAAATCTGTTTCATGCACCTATTTTTGAAGAAGTATGTCTTTTCAAAACTTTTTTTTGTTTGCATATACAAGTGAATTCGGAGACCTTTGTCGTTAAGCAAAAATTCAAATGAATAATTGACAAAGATAACTCCACCAAGCACTACTCACCCTCCTGATAAGTCTTAATGAGCATTGTGAGGTTGAGCACCTTGGAGAGAATTGTAAAGTGCCTTGTTGCAAACATTTTTTTTACACTACTTCTTCTTGTACACTGGATCACAATAACTAAAATTCAAAATAATAATTGTGATTCCCCAAGCACTACTTTGCACCCTGATAAGTCTTAATAAGCATTGTGTGTGTAAAGCACCTTGGTAGTTGTACTACTTTTCTATGTGCATTGAAAAATTTATATAGCTTTGTGGGTAGAAGTAACTCTAAAAATGCATTTTCAATAATGTTGTATTTATTCCATTATACATGTCATGTGTTTTGATTAACTCATATGTATATTTTTATCAAAAACACTATTTTGTACACATCATTATCACTTGTAAGCCTTCTACTCATGAGAATTGAAGTCTATTGCATATCTACATGTATTCTCTAAATTCTTAAGTAAATGCACTAGATAGCTTTGCATGATCAATACAATGTATACGTATACTTGATTTCTCAATTTAAGACATCGCATTCTTCTATCTTGACTTGATATGTTGTATCCTGCTTACATATTTTTTCTGCTACTCCATGTGTACTCTTTATTGCTTACCTTTCAAAACAAGTGTATGGTTATGTTGCAACAACATCTATTATTTTTTGTGTACTTCAATTGCTACAACATCTATTTTTATCTAAAACTCTTAATCATCTACTATGCTTCACCATTCTTATATAGATGTTCACTTCAAAAATATATTTCTTCATGCTTTCCACCTCTTTACTAATTGTACGCTCGATCATGAATACGTTTTTTTTTTCCAACAAGTGGTTTCCTTATGACCAATTCTTCACATTCTTCTTTCACTCCTATATAGTGTATGTTTCCTAAGCGTTTAACTCTTTATCATGTTCATTCCCTCTCTACACATTTATTGCACGCGTTCCTGTTTGGCTTTCTCTCCACCCTCTTTTGATAATACCAAAAGGGGGAGAATAAATTTGAAAGAAATTCACATGTTTTGGGGAGTCAAGTTCATAGGAAGTTATGATGTAGGGGGAGCATTCACTTAGGGGGAGCATTCATTTAGGGGGAGCATATGCACATGTCTTAAATTTCATGCTTATCCTTTTTAATAAACACAATTCCTATATTTTGTACTATTTCTTTCTAAAGGGATTTGTTATTATCAAATGGGGGAGTTTGTTGGAACATGCTTTCCAATAACAAATCCTATTGTATTTGATCATACTTGCATTGTGTTTATAGTGTGCAGGATTTTCAACATTCAGTCCCCAAAGGAGTGTGAAAAAGAAAGACGTCGAAGCGGCATCAGGATTATTATCTGTTGTTACCGCGGCGTGATAACACTATCGCTGGCGCTAGCGGTCCGACGAAATGAAAACTGCTGAGAACAAAATTGCGTTCGACGATATGTGAAACCGTTCGACGAAATGAAAATGTGTTCGACAAAAAGAGAAGTGCTCTACCACAGAGTGCTAGCACTACCGCTGGCGCTAGCGAATCAGAAACCGCTGAGAAGGAATCCGCTGAGAATGGAACTGGCGTTCGATGAATTGGAAACTGCGTTCGATGAACTGCATGTCCTACCGCAGCGATCGATGAACTGCATGCTCTACCGCAACGCTCGACGAAATGCATGCTTTACCGCGGAGCATTTGTACTACCGCTGGCGCTAGTGTTCGTTCGACGAAATGAAAGCAACGCTCGATGAAATGTGAGGCCAGTTCGACAAAGATGCGCCCAACGAAAAGAAATATGCTCTACCGCGGAGCGTTAGCACTACCACTGTCGCTAGCATAAATGGAAACATTTGACGATAAGGAAACAGTGGAGAAAAAGGAATGTCGATGGAACGCTATTTTAGCAAGTACTATCGCGGCGCGTTAAAGACTAACGCCCGACGATAGCTTTTGGAATCCTCCCATCTGCATGTGATTGAGGAGCAAATATGGAAGAAGATATTGGCTGAAGGAAGGTTATCTCGCTATCGTGGAGCATTAGCATTACTGCGGCGCGCTTGTCGGAGCTCAAGATTTGGCGGTCAAAAGTTGCCTAAGTTGTCACGATCCGCGTGCTTGATCATTGCCTTATGTGGCTACCGCGGGGCGGTAGTACTACCGCAAGCGGTAGTGGCTGACTCTATTTAAAGACGCGTGCTTCCTCCATTGTGGCTTGCTGTTGCTGAAGGAATTGAAGCCTTATATTCAGAGTACTCGTGAGAGCCTTCTCCAAGCAGCCCGAAGAACTCCGTCAACGTTCGTGAACGCAAAGAACTTGAAGACCGATCTGATCGCATCTACATCGACATCAAGTTCTTATTTTGAGGGAGTTTTTAATTTGTGCATTGGTTTAGTTTTCAAATTGTAACCTTTATATCTTTTGTTCGGTAGATGAATTCACCACACGGTGACTAGGGCCATGCGGGGACTAGGGGAAATTCGCCTCGTGTTGGCGACTAGGTCTAGTGTGTAGATCTAGGGAGTGCTCGAGGCCTTTCCGGTGAGGGAAGGGCTAGAGCGGCTTGAGGCCTTATCTGGGAGAGATAAGCTAAATCCAACCGGTCCTTGGGAGAAGGGTCGGTGTTTTAAACCAAAAGAGTTTTTTGTTGGTCGCCTCTTTCCAAGCGTCATTGGGAAAAGTTTTGTAATCATAACTGTTTCAAATTAATATTAATGAAAATATGTTTATTTCTTCATCTCTGATTCGTGCTCTCTGATTTTCAATGTTTTAACCTAAACGTATTTTCTCTGTCACTAACGTCGAGCGCTAACACTACCGCTGGCGGTAGCAACAGAGAATTATTCTCTTTAATAATTAGAAAAAGTTTAAATCCCTTATTCACCCCCCCCCCCCTCTAAGGGCGCCTACAGATCCAACAGGTTGGACCACAGCACCTTGACTAAAGGAAGTTTCTTCTTCCACAGGACTCAGACTACTATATCGTCAATCTGGACTGGCTCCAGACGGACTAATCTATCAGATTCCACCGCAACCGAGGGGGAAGTGATGTGCTGCTCCGGCCTTAGTAGAGCTCTCCATAGTGAAGAGACAAGAAAGACAATGTTCAGTGAATAATCCTCCGACTTGCCTTCTTCCAAGGCTCTGATACAGGCTCTAGAGCTGAATCCTGCCTCTGCTACACCCGGATGCGGTATCGTATATCACAGGTGATGCTCACTGATGCCAGGTATTCTAAGTGGGCTTCGGGCTCCGCCTTAGAAACTAAGGTAATATGCATATCCTCTAACATCTTCACCAGCTCTTTGGCCATCATCTAGGGCTCCAGTCCTGAAGTGCCGGCCCTCCTGCTCAAGACATCTGCCACAGTGTTAGCCTTCCCCGGGTGGTAGTGCATGGTATAGTCATAGTCGCACAAGAACTCTAGCCACCTCCGCTGGCATAGGTTCAAATCCTTCTTGGTGTCGATGTATTTGAGATTCTTGTGGTTACAGAAGATCTCACAATGAATCCCATACATATAATGCCTCCAAATCTTCAAGGTGATGACCACCGCTCCAAGCTCTAGGTCGTGTATCAGTTAATTTTGTTAATGCTTCTTCAGTTGTCTAGAAGCATATGCAATCGCATGACCGTACTGCATGAGAACTGCACCCATCCCCTGGTATGATGTATCGATGTAGATCTGGAATCCCTCCTTACCAGATGGGAGGGAAAGGGTGGGGGATGAGGTGAGTCAGTCTTTCAACTCTTGGAAAGATGCCTCGCACTTTTCCGTCAACATGAAGGCAGCATCCTTCTTCGTCAAGGACGTGAGGGGAAGAGAAATCCTTGAAAATCCCTGCAAGAACTTTTGATAATATCCTGCTAATCCCAGGAAGCTATGGACATCTGAGGCCGACTTCAATCGTGGCCAATCTCTTACTGCTTGCACCTTGGATGGGTATACTGCCAACCCGGCCTCGCTGATGACGTTGTTGGGTATATTGCCCTCAATAGTACCTTGATTTGAAGAGGCATCACTCTCAATGCTAAGGACATATTGTATTTGATGAACTTTACTTGTGTAAAATATACAGGTGCAGGTGACTCTAAAAGAAGGGCCAAACATCACTACAACAAAATACACTTTTAGTAAGGACTAAATTGTAACAAAGAAAAAATTTGTTACTAATAGCTATATTTAGTAACGAAATTTTGCTATCGTTACAAAAGCTTAATTTTTTGTAACAATTATTTTATGATTCGTTACAATAACTAAATATTTGTTACAATAAGCGCAAGTATTTGTAACAAGACTAGTTTTACGTTACAAATAGTAAAATGTCCTCACAATAAGTAGCAATTGTAACAACACCATGAAAGTATTTGTAACAATTAGAATTTTCTTACAATTAGTATTTTTTGGTAACCAAAGTTTTGTTACAATAAATATATTAATTAAATTTTAAAACATGAGCGCGCATTTTAGGCCCTAGAGCGTATTTTTTTGCCCGTGCATGTTTTTTTTACTTGTGCGTGCGTTCTTTGTCTGGTGGCGTGTTTTTGCACTAGTATGCATTTTTGCCCGGGCGCATTGTCTCTCAGGTGTGCATTTTTGCCTGGGATCATATTTTCGCCCGAGAACGCATTTTCGAATCATCATTCATTCTCTCCCTAGTTCATTTTTGTCAGGGCGCGTTTTTTTTGACTGCGCACACTTTTTGGCTCGGGAGCACAATTTTGTTTGCGCAAAAGTTATTCGCTCATGATCGTTTTCTTCAAAAAACACATTTTTTCGGGCGCGTTTTTTTCGTCCTAATGCTTTTTCTCACCCGGGCACATTTTAGCCTAGCTAGTTACACATTTTTTCGCGGGCACGCATTTTCAACTGGGTGCAAGTACGTACTCTTAGCCCAAACATGCATTTGTCTTACGGGCGCGCGAGAGATGACTATCGTAACATGAAAAAATATCTAATGTATGTTTTAAATTTTTGTATAAATAGAAATATTTTATTACTAAAAAATAATTTTATTTATTTATTATCACCACTTATAAGGAAACGTTTACGACGACGTTTTTTTGTAGTGTTTAAAAAAACAAGACTAAAGATTTTAAATTTTGGGTATTTTCGCGCGCAGGGGTTTGCGAGCTGAATGAGCGTCGTCGCACTGCGACAGCATGGAGGCGGGGGTAATTAATGTCGTGTGGGGCACGTGCGTTTCCCTATGCACTGTTAGTTATTGATCGATCGAGCGTCTGAGAGTGGGAGAGTACAATTTTGGCGGAGGTACCATCGTTGTTGGGGTACTGTCACAGCGGAGAGTATCGAGCACGGGCGTACCTCCATAATTTATATATATATATAACCGGTTACATATATAATAAATTATAATTATAAATTTAATTATAAATAAACTAACGTGTATAAAATTTTATATAAAAGTTTATTAAACGTTTTTATAAAAATTTCGTAAAAGTTTTTATATAAAACTTTACGAGCAGCTCCGCAAGGGCTTCGCCCGTGCTCGCTGGCTCTGAGCGGGCTGAGCCCGCATTCGAGCGGGGTGCGCCCATATACTACAGTACCCGGCCGGCGACGGCGGGCTTTGCCCGCCCTCGGTGGGCTTCGCCCGCAACATATACATATGAGTACTCAGAATGATCGTAAAAAAAAATACATCAAAATTTTATAATTATTTATTTCAAAAATATTTATATTTTAACAAAAAATCCTTTTAAAATTTCTTTATATACAGTAGTTAAAGATATAAAAAGTTATATAAAGTTTTTATAAAACTTTAAAAACGTTTTTATAAAAGTTTTTCTTCCTCTCCCCCTCTCTCTTACATGAATGAGAAAAATTTCCCTCCATAAAATTATGAAAAAAGAAATTCAAAAATAAAAAACATTAAATTTAAAAATGAATGTCAATTTGACATTAATTTATTAACATAATTTTAGAATAAAAATAACTATGCGCACGGGCCCCGCACGGCAGAGACACTCATGTGCACACGCGCACGCGACCACCTCCGAGCACAAGCGCACACACGGCGCGGGCTCGGGAGATCATTTTTTGGCCCGAGAGAGTATTTTTTCGGCCGGGCACGTGTTTCTCACTCGGGCGCGCGTTTTTTGCCCGAGCGCACGTTTTATGCCCAGTCACGCGTTTTGCACTTGCATGCATTTTTGACCGGGCGCATTGTCTCCCAAGCGCGCATTTTCTCTTGGGAGCGCATTTTTACCCTGACACGCATCTTCGAATCATCGGTACTCATTTTCTCCAAGGTGTATTTTAGCCCAGTCACGCATTTTTTTGCGGATGTGCATATTTCACACATATGCAAGTTTTTGCCAGAGCGCGCTTTTTTCTTACAGGAGCGCGCAAGATGACTAATAAATATCGTAACATTAAAAATATTGCAACATTAAAAATATCTCTAATTATTTCTCCAAACCCATCTGCACGTACAGTTTCGTCATCTTCTCTTTCCTCGTCGACTTTGCCACACCATCATATTAATTATCTCATTACATGTCAAATCGATTGCTAGAAGACACGCGGTTTAATGAAAATAGATATAAAGAAAATCATAAATACATATCATATCGATAAATAAAACACGTGGTTCAATAATTAAGCTAGCATTAATTACTTTTTAAATAAGATTTGCTTTTAAGTCTAGACATAGACATGTATGTGGTACTATTGCGGCATGAGTATTTTTGCGCGTGCGGGGTTTGCGAGCGGCATGAGCGTCGTCACATTGGGACAATAGTACTATTGAGGCGGGGGTAACGTCACAGTGGCATAGACGACACAGACAAACACAGACACAGACACCGACACACACACACCAACATAGATAGATGACACAGACAGACATAGATAGATTAACAGACAGACATAGACACATAAACAAAGACACAAACACAAACACAGGCACACGTGCATGCAAACACATACACATGCACACAGACACCTACACACATAGATACAGACAGACATAGACACAGATACAGACAGACACAGACACACACACAAACACAAACACACAGACACAAACACACACATGCACAAACACACAGACACACAAACGACACAAACGACACAGACGCACACATGCATAGTCATACATAGCTAGAGATCACACAGACACATAGACACACACACATGCACAAACAAACATAGAAATACAGACACAGACACACAGACACAGACACAAACACTGACACAGACACAAACCAACACAAACACAGATACACACATACACATAGACACAAAAACCAACAAGCACAGACAGACATAGACACACAGGCATACATATTATACACAGATATAGACACACATGATCGACACACATAGACTATACACAGACATAGACACAAACCCCAATAGGCACATACAGACATAGGCATACAGACAGATATAGATATACATAAACACCGATACACTACACACACAAACACAGATACACGTACACATACACATGCATGCATAAACATGCACAGACGACCCCAACACAAACACAAACACATACAGACACAAACACACACACAAACACAGACACATACACACACACACACAAACATAGACACACACACACACACACACACACACACACACATATACGAGTGACAGTGCACGGGGGGCCCCCCGTGCCCCGTGCGATAGTACCCTACCCGACACCTGGCGGGCTTCACCCGCACCCGACACGCACCCGGTTAATAAAATTTAAAAAATTAAATATTCTTTATTTTATTTTTAAAATATTTTAAAGATTATGTATAGTATATATATATTATATAATTATAATTTATAATAATATATATATATCTATATTATATATAATTTATATGTATTATATATATATTTAATATATGTATTTAATATATTATATTTAATATATATATACATTATATTTAATATTTTTTGTACAGGAATTATTTTTTAAACGTAGTCCGCCGCCCGCCTATTCCCTCCGCCTCCGGCGCCGCCGGAACCACCGTCGGCCTGACCGGAGGTCACCGGCGAGGCCGCCGGCCTCCGACGAACTCGGCGGGGTTGGTCCGACGGCGCTCCGACAGGGCCACCGGACCAACCCCGCCGAGTTCGCCGGAGGCCGGCGACCTCGCCGGTGACCTCCGATCAGGCCGACGGTCGTTTCGGCAGCGGCGGGGAAGGGCAACGGGAGGGGGGTGGCTATCAGGGCTGCATGGAGTATCTCCCTTAGGATTTTTTTTCTATTCGCAGCCCTGAGTAAACCAACCTTTGGCTATTTGCAGCCCAGATCATCGCGATCCAACGGTTGAGATTTTATTTGTGGTTGTATTTTGGCCTCAAGATGGGCATGAAAGTTTTACTTTATATAATATAGATATATATACTCTTTTAAAAAGAAGTATCTTGAGGCCTATTGATTCAATCACAGCCATCCAATAGGGACCTTTGATTAAATCTAGGCCATCAAATCTACTTTAATTTGAATCCCTAATTTTTGAGCTCTAAAATGTTTGGCGGGCAAAATTCCCGCACAAACCATGTGTTCTAAGCACACTTCTCCAGATACCATGGTTGAAACCCTCCTCGCCCACTACTCCATCGCGACATTCTCCGCTGTTTGACTTCCTCCGAAACTCCTCCCACGAAGAACCACCGACTCCATCTTCTGCTCGATCTCCGACAAAGCGCCGACGTACTCCTCTCCCACGCATCATCTCTGCAGGCAGCAGCAGGAACTCAAACCCTCCTCGCATACTCTGCCGCCTACAATCCAAGCCTTCTCATGATTCCTCTCGACATCGCCTCACGCCGACATATTTCGCAGCCTCATAAAATCAAAGCCTGGAGCAGTTTCGGCGAGTTACAAATTCGCAAGGGCTGGAACGTATTTTTACCGTTCATTACGTTGTTTCTACGGTGAGTTTCCCCCGTTGCGACATAGAGAAGATCTCTTCTTCAACTTTCTGATCTCAAGTGCGGGAGCTTTTCTCTGATTCAATTTTGGTAGAACAGGTACTCTTCATTTTTTTTCTTTATTTTGGACACCACAGCTTTTCTTTATTTTTTTTCTTTATATGCATTCAAGGCGTTTGATCAAATGTTTCATAGAAGAATCTTTAGAATATTTTTGATGCCATTGACAGAAATGTATGAGTAAACCCAACTCTCTGTTATCGCAAGTTCCACCGCCTCCACCTCCATCGCCGCCAACTCTGCCACCTCCTCCAGGCTCATTATCATTCTTCAAGGTCATGATTGGGGACTTTAATAAAGTATTGGTATGCATTCTCCCCGTGTTGCATAGTTTTCTGTTATGTCCTTGAATTGTTTCATCCTCAACCGTCCTTTTCTTTCTATTATTGTGACATTATTTTAGGTTCTTTTTTGATTGGTTACAAGTCTATCAACAAGTCTATCATTTGTATGAAGCCTGAGAGATGTAAGAGGGAAACATGGAAACTCATTTTCGAGCAATGAAAATTATAGTGGTTCACAAGTCTATGGTCTTCATTTTAGGCTCTTCTTTGATTGTTGTTTTAATATCTACATTATCTATGTTTTTTTATTTTTGATGCTTACTGATCTTAGTGAATTTTATGAAGCTATACTATTTGTTAAATATTGCATTTTAATTAATCATCTCAAATTAACATGGCGGAGTGCATTCTCCAATAATTATGTTATGCTTGGATGAATCATGTGCGCTTGAAAACAGCTGTGCATGTCGTAGCCCATGTCACAAATTAAACAGACATTTATTGTTGAAATTGGATGGGGTCAAAAAATGTTTAAGCTTAGATTAGGATCTTTCGATGCATGGTTTGGTTCTGAATCATGATTTTTTTTAATGGGGGCACATTTGTTGTTTGATTTTGTTGAGAATTGGGGTCATGTGTGTGTGGAGAAATGGAAACAAGTACTTTCAAGCCTCTAGATTTAATCGTGGTCATCCAAAAAGGACCATGCATTTAATCTTGGCCATGTTGATTTAATAAGGCTTGGAACAAGATGTGTTTTGGTCTCTCATTATCTGTTCCTATTTAGAACTATTTACTTTTTTTTTCTATTTTTATCACTGTGATTGCTCTCTTCCTTCTTTGGTGGTTGGAGGTTTCTCCTATATTTTATTTTTTGCTATGAATCGGTGTTTGTCTATTTATTAGTTATTGATATAATTTACAATTTCTTGGTAGAAAAATTGGATTTCTATTAAATTGTATTCAGCTCAGAATTAGATTTTGGATTATTGGAATTTAGGCAGGATTGTTGTAGAAGGATTCTATGGTTCTTAGTAATATATTTTATGAAGTTTTTCCACATTTTGTTAATTTTTTTTTGAAATTTTCTTTTCAAGTGGAATGCTTTGCACTTGCTTTCAGAGTTTTTTCTATTTCTTACACAATGGCACAATCTTCAATTTGTTCCAAATACAAACAATCATAATTGTTCTATATAATTTTTTAATTCCTCAATTGAAACTCTATCGAAATATGAACAGCAACTTGATCTCTTTCTCAGATTGGGCAATTTCTAACTTTTTTTTTTGTTTCTTTTTTACTATTGAGATTGAACTTCAAGCCACTGGTGAGGCTTTCATTGATGAACTGAAATTAATCTCCCTGCTCCTCTCTTAGTGTATTAGGGTTTTAAATAGTTTCATCGCTACTAATGCAAGAGATATTATTAATTTTGAGCGAGTACATTTTTTGTTTCCTTAACTGCACCGTGAGTTAATTAGTTAACTTAATTTTTAGTTTACTCTCTTTTAATTTGGCCCTACTCTTTAATATTTCATTGGTTCTTAACCTTACACTTTCCTTCCCCCTCCACTTTACGGTTTTGGGATGACATGCATGTTCTGGATTAGTCAAACATTTTACTGAACACATCTTTTCATCCATTACTTCTTACTGTACATTTTACTGAACACATCTTTTCTTTATTAGTCCTTAATCACATTTAGTCAAACATGCATGTTCTGGTATTTCTCTTTTTTTATTATGATATTTACACTTCTTCTTTCCTATTGCATTCTCACTTTGATGCAAGCAGTATCTAGCAATACAATGCTAAACTGAGCCAATTTATGGCAGTCGTAACCGTTGCCGCGCCATACATTATACTAAGGTGACGTTTATGTCCAAACTCATCGGGAGGAAAAATACAGTGCCAAACTGAGCCAATTTATAAATGATAGCTACCTTAGACAATTCGCACGGTTTGAGTTTTGTTTAAGTTGTCTTCCATGTAATTGTGAGGTCATTTGCACTAATCATGAAAACTATGTATACGAGCAAGCACCGGAACACCTCAAATGCCTCTTTTTTGTTAACTCATTTTCACTCGGTGTGGTCTATGTTGGGTGCGGGATGAAATCATCAATTCCTTCAATGGTAGAGTTGAAAGCTTCATCACATGACCCCCCATCCAATAGTCTCACAAGGTATTATGAAATCCTTCCACATTTTTCTTTATGTTCATCTTGATTTCTCAATTTCACTAAATGCAGTCTACCTTGGGTGCAGGATTACTTAAGAGCGCCGGTATCAACACTCTACAATTAGGTATTGCACGGATGATCTAAGGGAGGTGGTATCAACACTCTACAAGGAGGTATTGCACATGACATCACCAATTCCTTCAATGTTTCTAACATATTAGTTTTAATCTTATCTAAATACTGAATATCAAATAGTTTATTCTGAATGTCCATGACATATGAAAGAATTCTAATGTCAATTTTTGTATAAATCATGTCTTAGAGCTTTTATTTTCTGTTTTCTTTCAAGTTATTTGTATTGGGTTGTATAGAAATATTTGTCCATTTAGGGGCAAACCCCATATCATGTCTTTCCTTATAGTTTCTATCCAAGTCTTTTTTAGAAATAAATATGCAGCGAGTTTGCAAATTGCAATGAGTTTGCTCCGGATTTAGCAAACTGCAGCAGTGGGTTTACTGCAGCTGCAGTAAACTACAGCAGCGGGTTTGCTGCAGTTGCAGCAAACTGCAGCAGCGGGTTAGCTGTAGCTGCAGCAAACTGCAGCAGCGGGTTAGCTGCAGCTGCAGCAAACTACAACAGCTGGTTAGCTGCAGCTGCAGCAAAATAAAGATGCGGGTTTGCTGCAGCTGCAGCAAACTCTTCGATGTGAGTGTTGTGTGTGCAGTTGTGCTGAGTGTTGTGTGTGCATTTGTGTTGTGTGTGCAACTGTGAGTAATGGGTGTGCAGCTACGTTGAGTGTTGTGAAGTGCGTGTTATTTTTTGTCCAGTGAGTGTGTTGTGTATGTTGTGAACTGGCAGAAGATTGAGTGAGTAGCGGAAAAAGAGTAACTACTATTTCATCAGACCTTCACGGGGTAATATAGCTCAGGAGAGAACAATGATAATTACTAGCATTCACTATTGGTACTTTTGTTGGTTAATTACTCCGGTTTTGTGCTGTATTTAGTATTATTTATTGAATAATGTTTTGCTTCATGTAGTATAGGAATTAATCACTTGATTTGCTTCATGTAGTTTGTTGCAACTATTACTATCATTGTATTACTCAAATGAACTTGCATGTTTAGGGTTCTTCAACTGCTTATTCAGCTACCTTATTCAATGCTTATGTATTGTAATGATCAAATGAACTATTTTTGTATTAAATTTCATCTAAGTTTTAGTTTTAAACCTTTATGTCTTGTAAAGCTTACACATTTTCACATCACACCCATGAATCCTCTTTATATTATCTTTTTGCCCCTTTAATAATTGCTCTCTTTTACTTCTAGGGAGTTGGAGCTTGGAGCGAAAAGTGACGGAAGAAGATACATTAGTCATAAAGTGTAGAAGTTGATGTGTTTTGTAAAACATCTTGATCTTATTGTTGTTATGTAATATTGTTTTGTTATAGATGAGATGACACTAGTACTCTATCTAGCTACTGCAAGTATTTCAAATTTAATATTTGTAATGCGTTTTCTTTTTATTAATTTGGCATATTTTTTTTCCTTCCCGTAGATTCAAATTTTATATATGAAAAGTATATTAGTTCTTTAAACCTATAATGATTTCTATTTTTAAATATTTTAATTACAAATTATATATCAATGAATATAAAATATTATTACATAATATAAAACTATATTATACTTTAAATAATATTTCATATTTATAAAAAAATCATGCGTACCTATCTAAATTAGGAATTGAAAATATAAAAATATAAATGAATTTTTTGGGTAAGGAAGCTATATAATAATTGTAACGAAATAATTATTGTTATGTTATAACAATTGTAACGAAATCAAACATTTGTAACGAAATATTCATATATTTGATATATAAATATATTTTCTTTAGTGGGGAAGAAGTCAAACATTTGTAACGAAATATTCGTTACTATAACTCATCTTATTGTGAGGAAGTAATGTTTGTCACAAATAAATTATTTGTAACGACAAATAAAAATTCGTTACAAGAACTTCTAGCGTCGAGCCTTAGGTAACGGTCATCACATAAAGTAAATTTCGTTACAAAAACTTTGTGTAACGATATTAGTTACCTTTTGTAATGTTTTTAGTCCTTACTAAAAGTGTAATTTGTTGTAGTGCATGCCCTTAGATGTGGAGAAATCATCTCCCATAAATGATGTAGTCTCAGCATAACTGCTGAGACGAGGGGTCAAAACTGCTGAGACGGGGAGCCGTCTCAGCATATCCGCTGAGAAGAAAGTGCCTCCGCTGATAAGTTCATTATACGCTGAGAATCAGCGTGTTCGTCGAACGCTGAACGTCGTTCGTCTACCGCTGAGATGGGATCAAAGAAGGAGCTGCTGAGAAGACACACAAGGAAAGATCGTCGAACGCTGAACGCCATTCGACAAACGCTGAGACGAGGAGCCATCGCAGTGGAGCCGCTGAGAAGACACACAAGGCAAGTTTGTCGAGCGTTGAGCTGGTAAGATCATCAAACACTGAATGTCGTTCGACAAACGCTGAGACGAGGAGCCGTCTCAGCGGAGCCGCTGAGAAGACACACAAGACAAGTTTGTCGAGCGCTGAGCTGGCAAGATCGTCGAACGCAAGGGACAGCTGGTTTGTCGAACGCAGAGTGTTCCGCGTTCATCGAGCGCAGTCCTTCTCTTCGGAAAAGTAGGGCGGCGGGACCTGCGGCTAGGACTAGTTGCAGAAAAGTTGTGAGGGGTCCACCAGCTTCACCCATACTTCTCAGCAGATCAGATAAGAGCCGTTGAAGATCATAGATATATAAAAGGAAGAGTTATGGAACATTTGAAACGATCGCTCCGTGGTGTGCAATCAAGATCAACCGTTACTTTGATGGCTGAAGCTCTCGTCTTCTTCCTCCTCCTCACTGAACAAGAAGAAGAAGAAAACAGAGAAAGAAAGTTAGCTCCTTTGCAAGAAGGAGCAAGGTGATCTTCCATCACTCTGTCGAAGAGGAAGATCAAGTTAGTAGCTGGCATCGACATCTTCAGCTATAGGAAGCACAGACGGTGCAGGATCTACAGTAGAGTACCTCTACTGTAGAATATTACTAAATCATTTTTCTGTATGGCATTTTGCCTGAGTTATAAGACCTTTTGGTCTGAGATTGTAGGAACCTGAGGGTTCTGATTTGTAGGGCTGAAGGCCTGAGTGTATGATCTGGAGAAGATCTGAGGTAGGGCTTAACAGCCTGAGGTAGGACCAGGAGGTGGTCTGAGTTGTAGGAGGACGAGTCCTCTGAGTGGTAAGACCTGGGAAAGGTCTGACCTGTAGGATCTGGAGCAGATTTGAGGTAGGGCTTAATAGCCTGAGTTGTAGGACATTATTGTCTGAGCTGTAGGAGGTGTTATCCTCTGAGTTTGTACGGCAGCTGTGCCTGAGGTAGGAGCTGGAGATAGCTCTGAGTTGTAGGGACTTGTGTCCTGAGGTAGGATTGTTCTTGATCTGAGAAGTTCTGAGGAACTTGTGTTGTAAGCTCTTTGAGCCAAGATTGGAGAAGTTGGCCCTGTCTGACATACTGTTAGAAATGTGGAGGGGGAAAGTGGACTACCCATAGACACACTGTCTTTGGGGAACCACTATAAATTATTGTGTGCTTTCTGTGTTTGCTGATTTGCTTGAACTAACTCTGAAAACAGCTAAAGCTAATCAAGTAAAATTTAAAAGACCTATTCACCCCCCTCTAGGTGATTTAGACTACAAACCTTATATTCTTTCAAGTGGTATCAAAGCGAGGTTGGTCAAAAAGGACTTAACAGTCTGATCAGATCCTAAAAGGTTTAGTCAAAACAAATCCCAATGGCCTCCTCTGGATTGCAAAAGGAAATGAGGTCCATGAAGTTGCCCATATGCAACAAAGAGAATTTTGGCATATGGAAACAAAGGATCAGGTTGTTTATGGAAGCATCTGATCCAAGGATCTTCATTACAGTTGAAGAAGGACCTTTCACCTTTCACACTGCATCCATTATTGATCCAACAAGAAGTGTGGCCAAACCATTCAAAGATCTGACCAAGGATGAACTTGAGTTGTTCACCATGGACAAGAGGGCCCAGAACATCATTGTCAATGCTATTGATGATTCCACCTTTCAAAAATTGGTACACTGCACTTCTGCCAAGGAAATGTGGGATACTCTGATAGTATATATGGAAGGGACAGCTGAAGTTAGGGATGACAGGAAGTCACTCCTAAATCAAGAGTATGAAGCCTTCAGGAAGCAGAGCCAGGAAAGCATATCCATGTGCTATGAGAGGTTCTTCAGAATAGTCAATGAGCTGAGAACCTATGAGAGGGCTTTCACCAACTATGAGCTGAATGACAAGTTCCTTAGATCTCTCACAAGAGACTGGGACACAAAGAAATGTGCCATCAGGGAAGTGGCCAAGCTTGGTGAGACCCCAACTCACACTCTATTTGGGAAGCTTCTTTCCTATGAGATGCAACTGTCTGCAAGGAAGGAAGAGGACACCTCTTCAAAGGCAAAAGCAATGGAGAATTATGTAGCTCTAAAAGCTGACAGCTCCAAGAGAAGCAAGGGGAGTATAGTGTCTCCTCCAAGGAGAAGAGCTGATCCTGAAGTCAGCACCTCAGGAGGCTCATCCTCTGATGAAGAATTTGTTGCCTTCTCTAGGAAGTTCAAGAAGATGATAAAGAGGAAGCCATGTAGGAACATGCCCTCCTCATCATCACACTACAAAAAGAACAACAGCAAATCTGAAAGACTGCACCCAAAGGGTGATAGGTATGAATCAAAACCCAGTAAACATTCTACTAATAATATAATTTGTTATAGCTGCAGCAAGCCTGGACATGTCATAGCTGACTATCCAGTCAAAAGAAAGGATAGTGGTGAAACGAAGCATCATCACCACAAAGATAGGAAGGGAGAAAAATCACTCCTAGCAAAGAAAGAAAGAAGTTGGAGTGAGTCTGATCCTTCAACATCAGGTTCAGACAATGAAGAAAAAGCCAACATTGGGCTATATGCAGCAGAAGAGGATGAAGACTATCCAGCTGCAAAGGTTGGAATCAGGGCCCCTCTATCACACTCAGATAGTGATGAAGAGGAGGATGAAGAAGTCACTATTCAGCTAGGCCTTATGGCCTTCACTGATGAGGAAGGGAGTCAGAATGCTTCTGACAAGGTTCAGGTACTATCTCATTCCACTTCATTTTCTGATTGTGAGACTAGACCAGAATCTGTTGCACCTTCATCAATTGATGGAGGGGGCATGGAAGCTGAGGAAGAACTCAATCAATTGATTGAAAAATATGGTGTTCTTTTGGAGGCTCTGAAGAAGAGCAAGAAGCTTGTCAAGAGGCAAGCCCAGGAAATTGTTGCTCTCAAAGTGACTAAGGATGTCATCACTGAACCTACCACCCTGGTGCCTCAGATGAGCAGACAAATTAGTCATTTACAGGGGTTAACTATGGTGCAAATAAGCACTATTTCTCTGAAGAACAAGGTCATCAAGGACCTTGAGGAAAAGCTTGAGAAGGAGAAGGGCCTGGTGGCTCAATTCTTCAAGCCCAGATCTGTTCTTCCTATCATTGACACCTTCTCCTCTCAAACCAATAGGAGAGGACTAGGATTCAAGAAAATGGAAGTAGGAGAAGGGAGTGGAGTTAAGAGCAAGGAGAAGGCTAAGCCTCAACCCACCTTTCTAAAAGTGATACTTCCCTCCAACAGGTATGACCATGAAAGCATTTATGGTCACTAGAAGAATGAGAGGTGTTATAGGAAGGAAAATGCTCCTTCATATAGTGGAAGAAAGGGAATGGGATTGAGTGCCATGAAGGCTCCCCATGAGGAAATTCAAATGGTCCAACATGGACCATTTGTTTTTGGTACTTCAGCCACTTCATTCAAGAATGAGAAGGCAAGCCCTTCTAAGGTTGGATCTGTCAAGATCATGACTGGTGCCAATTCTGAAACTTGTTTGAGTGCTCAGTGTCAGATGCCATCAAATCTTGTATGGCTGCCAAGTCATTGCAAGTTGATGCAATCAGGACAAAGAGCATCATGACAACACACAAAATGACATTCAGTCAAATAATTGATGAGAGGAACAGGAAAAATGCTGCTGTATCTATTCCTGAACATGAGGACTGTGCTGCACATTCCTCAAGAAATGCTCAGAAGAGAAGATACAACATTCATGAATGTTGGTGTTGTGGTAAAGTGGGACACTTTGCCATAGATTGTTGGTACAACCCCAATGTACCTAATGCAAAGAAGAGCCTTCCTGTAAAGGGAGCAGCTAGAGTTAGGTCATTTGATCATGCTAACAAGAACCTAGGACCCAAGTCCCCTTGGGTTCCTAAGGGATATTAAACTCTGTTTTGCAGGATAGTTCAAGTACCAGCCTCATACATAAGTGGTACTTGGACAGTGAGTGCCCATGGCACATGAAAGGAAGGAAGTTGACTTCATAAAGTCAACATCAGTAGAGGACTAAATCCTTAAGGTAAGTATCTCTCCTCCCTATTGTGAATTTATCATCAAATACTATCTATAATAGTGTTAAAATAGGATGATAGAATTAACCAGTACAATCTGCATTAGCTAAGCTTCAAATTTCGCCTAAAATCTGGGTAAAGTCTGGGTTCGACAAATGTCGAGCTCAATTCGACGAACTTACTCCTTAATACATTAGCTATGATCGACCAACTCAGCCCTAGGTTGAAGCATTAGTTGAACCTTCTCAGTTGAACTGCTGAGTCAATTAGGTCAACACTCTGGCCCACTATATAAACCCTCGACGGCATTAAATGACCCTTCAAATTCTCTCGCACCACCCTAGCCGCCGAGACAAAACCTCTACTCTTCCATCCCAGCGTCTTCATTTTTTCTCATTCGACTAAGATGGCGCCCAAGATTGCGAAGGAATTGCAAGAAGGTTGTGAGTTGGTGAGGGATGGGGTTCTCCATGCCTCACCAGAGATTTTGAGTGTTATATCGTTGATTTCTGATGCTGGACTAGACTTCTTGCTGTCTGAACCCTCTCAGATATTAAAGCAAGAAGTACTAGAGTTCTTTGCAAATGCCAAGCAGTCGTCTTCCATGGATGGCTTAACATCTAAGGTTGGTGAAATTAGGGTGAAACTCTCCCCTACGAGACTGGAAAAAGTACTGCACCTTCCTAGAGTGGAAGAAGAGGAAATATCTGCAGAAGACAAGGAGCATGCCTTGAAGTGGTGTGAATACAGTGCTCCCCAGACCTCATCACTGAAGAAGAAATTCTTCAATCAACAAGGGAAGTTGTTATGTGACATTGTGGGAAAGGCACTCCTGTACAAGTCATGCTCACATGACACAATCTCTCAACTCATGTTTGAGCTGATTGTAAGGATCAATTTAAAGAAAAGGACATGTTGGGGAAATGTCCTGTACCAAAGGATTAAGAAATGCATGCAGGCTCCTAACCTAGGAAGGATCATTTCTCTCTACCTACTGAAGGCATATCCTGGAGAATTCTCCTCAATCAAAGGTATTAATATCCATTACCTGAAAAGGTTGGATATTAAGACTCTAGATAGATCCACAAGGGTTCTCCCCATGAGCCAACCCTCTGTGTTGGCTGAGATGAAGGAGAAGAAGAAGAGAGCTCTGAAGAGTGGAGAAGGAGGTGCTGAATCCTCCAAGAAGAAAGGTGATCCTCAAGAGCACATGGAAGATGAAGAAGGAGAATATGTCCCCAGGACTGGTGAAGATGGTGCTCTCCAAGGAAGAGTTGATTCTATTGAGCCAACTAAGATTGATACTGATCCATCTATTCCCTCTGCTGAAGATGAACCAATGAACTCACCTATCCAAGGTAATTTAGATTCTCAGTTAGGCCTCTCCCCTATAACAATAACCTAGTCTAGGTGTCTAACAAAACCATCAATCATCTTTCAGGTTCTCCTAGTCAAAATTCTCCATATAGGGATGATCCAAGTGAGGGGGAACATAGCCCTCTGTTGGGTATTGTATCCATAATAACCTTGATTTGTAGGAAGTCAACTTTGTACCAAATTGAATTGTTTGTGTATTTGATATGTTTTCCTAGTAATATTCTTGCAGGTTCACATTGATAAGTGTAAATCAATGTCAGGTCACAATGGGTTAATAAGCACAGTCTCATACAATGTAATTCCTCATTGTGTGGGGTATGGGGTTGACTCATATGTGATCTCTCAATTGGGATACACTTTATGATCATGACATTAAAGATTCAAAGCTTGAAGTGCAGCAGTGGTCTAGAGAAAAAGAAAGAAATTTTCCTAAATAAATTCGTCGAGATGTCTCGTGAAGTTCCAATGAATCCCGACGAATCCAGACAGAAGCCAAATTTCTAGTTTGAAGAAGAAATTTTTGCGGCTAAGTCTATTCGTCGAATGTTCTCATGAACTCCCGACGAATATCGACGAACGCAGACAGAAGTCAAAATGGCAGTCTTGTGAAGGAAAATGTGCGGCTAAGTCAATTCGTCGAATGTTCTCGAGAACTCCCGATGAATTCCGACGAAAAATCTAAGAAAACTTGTTTTCAGTTGTTTTCGAGAAGTCTGTCTCAGTGGCAGCTTTCGAGAAATCCTTTTTCTTCGAGAAGTATTTTTGCCTTTCGAGAAGTCCTTGTTTTTTCTCAGAAGATTTCGAGAAAAGCCTTATTTCTCGAAGTTGTTTAGGAGTTCACGAGAAGTTTCTTGTTCTCTCGAGAAATCAGTTCTTCCGAGAACTTATGTCTTTTATCTCGAAGAGTTGTTCTTTGTTATTTCTCGAGAAGTTCTTTGTCTCTCGAGAAGTCTTTTCATAATCCTTTGAAATTCTCTTCTAAGTTGTTTTTCGAGAACTAGCAGCTTTCTCTCGAGAAGTCTTGTATCTCTCGAGAAGTCTAGTTCTAGTATTTCTCGTGATCCTTGTTTCTCTTTTTGACGAGAAGTCATTTCCGTCAGCTTGACGTGACGTCCTTCCTCGTTTTAAAGTTAATCCGTTTCTTTAGGCCTTCATCTATATAAGGCTTACTCTTTTAGAAGGACATTAGAAGATCTTAGAAGAGGAATTCGCTCATATCGAAAAGAAGATCAGAGTTCGTATTTTCTCTAAACCTAATCTGATCCAAGATCGTCGTCAAGTGCCACGCATCGCCATTGTTGGAGTTCGATCGTTTGTTATCTGATTTCGTCTCCAAGTGAAAGGAAAAGGTTGATCGATCATCGCCTCCTTCGTTCTGATTGTATTGGATAAATCGGGACCTTAGAAGATCTGATTTGTGCCGATTCGATTCTTCTTCTTCAACATCACGCCGAAGCCATTTCTATCTCAAGAAGGAAGAAGATCTTCATCAAATTATTCAGATCTGATCGTGATTTGTTAAGTATTGTTTCAATCTCAATTTTACATTTGATCGTAGGAGAGATTGTTCTCTGAGTTGTAGGAGAGGTGTTCTCCGAGTTGTAAGAGAGGGTTCTCTCTGAGTTTGTAGGAGATTGGTCTCCGAGTTGTAAGAGTTTTGACTCTGAGAATTGTAGGATCGTTCTTGATCCGAGATTTAGTGAAGTAGTCAAGTCTAGCTGTGGTGCTAGATTGGTGAGGCCGGCAAGTGGAGTACCCAAGAACGGGGAACCACTACAAATTTCTTGCGTCGTCTGTGATTTTGATTTGCATTCTGTGTGTTCTTTATTTTCAAGATTTTCAATTCCGCAAAAGACGCAGTAATCACCTATTCACCCCCCCCCCCCCCCCCCTCTAGGTGATTTTGGTTAGCAACTAGATATTACAATTGGTATCAGAGGGTCGTTATTCTTGAAATGTTAACACCTTGAATAAGATCTATCCATTCTAGTTGCCAGCAAATCATGGAAAAGTGCAAGGAATCGTCTTCGTTGAAATTGCCAATATGCACTAAGGCTAATTTTCCTATGTGGAAAGAAAGAGTCAGATTTTATATGGAAGCCGCAGACCCTAGAATCTTCCAAGTCGTGGAAGAAGGACCTCATGTGCCTACGACCGCTTCTACTATTGATCCAACATTAAAAGTACCGAAGAAAATGATGGATTTAACAAAGGATGAGATCGCTCTCGTTGCTTTGGACAAAAAGGCAAAAAACATAATTGCCAGTGCAGTGGATGATTCGATGTTGCAAAACTTAATTCACTATAATTCTGCTAAAGATATGTTGACGTCTTTAATAGTTCTTATGGAAGGTACTAAAGAAGTAAGAGATAATAGAAGATCTCTTTTGAATCAAGAGTATGAGGCTTTCAAGCAGAATAAAAAGGAGTGCATTGCCGATGCATATGAAAGATTATTTAAAATAGTAAACGGCCTAAGGAATTATGGTCGGGAATTTACTAATGGTGAACTAAATGACAAATTCCTGCGATCCCTAACGAAAGACTGGGATAGCAAGATAGTTGCAATCAGAGAGTTTGGAAAGTTACCAAACCTAGACCCTCAGAATCTGTTTGGGAAATTATTATCCCATGAGCTACAAAAATGAACATTCGCAAAATAGAAGAAGATGGGAATAGAATCTCTAGCAAGGAAAGGACCTTGGCTATGAAGGCCGAGAGTTCCAGAAAAAACAGAGCTTTGTCTCCAATTAGAGCACAAGAATCTGATGATGAAAAAGAATCTGAAGCCGGCTCCTCCTGTTCTGAAATGACTGATGGGGAGTTTTCTCTAATCTCTCGTCAGTTTGAGAAACTGCTAAGCAAAAGAAGACACATGAAGAATAAGTCTTCCTCTGAATATAGACATTCTCGACGTGATGGTGATCATCACAAAAAGGGTTCTAGCAATCATGACAGGTATAAATCTAAAACTGGTAAACATATTTCTTCTGACATAGTTTGTTATTGTTGCAATAAGCCAGGGCACATGATCGCTGAATGCCCTTATAAAAAGAAAGAGGGTGGAAGAAAAGAAGAAAAGAAATCCACCCACGGGAAAAAGAAGACTAAAAAGAGTCTAGTCGCGAAAAAGACCAAAACTGTAAGCGACAACGACTCGGAGAAATCAAGTAGTGAAGAAGAAGCCTACTTCGGGTTAATGGCTATGACTGATGAAGAAGAAGAACCACCATTTACTGGGAAGGTAAATTCTCACACAATTTTGTCTGATTCTGATTATGCCTCAGCTGAACAAAAGGATTATCCTTCAGATGATGACTCGAACCTCATGACCCAATATACTGAAATGCTTAAAAGTTTTGACAAATGCCGAAAGGTAGTCAAAATCCAGGCCAAGGAGATTATGTCTCTCAAAGAAATGGAATCCAATTTGAGAAAGGAAGTTGAACAACTTTCTTCCTTCAAAGAGGAAAACCAAGTCTTGAAAGACAAGATCAAAAGCTCAGATGAGCTCCTTGATCGGAGAGAGAACTCCATCAAAGTTCTGGAAGAACAGCTAGCCGCTGAGAAGAAGCTAGTTGAAAAGTTTTCACAACCGAAAACCATTCTTCCAATCATTGATACTTTCTCTGCTAAAGCAAGTAGCAGTGGTTTAGGTCATGTGGCTGGGCCAAGTAATTCTTCTAAGGGGAAACCTGCCAAGAAGAAAAATAAGAATGCTATGAAAGCTACCATCGAAGAAAAAGGGAAAGCCCATCTAGAACAAGTGGAATTTAAGAAAGTTCTTCTTCCCACAAATGCTTATGACATAGAAAGCTCTTATGGTCACTTGACACGACCAATTAATTTTGCGCCTGTCAATGACTATAAGGGGTGGGCTCGTCCTCAATACCTCAGTCAAAGTGCTTTCAAAGAACCTTATGAAGAAGTGAATTTGAGAGATTATGGTCCTTATGTTCATGGTCCAAGTGCAGTTAGAGCACCAATAGTAAAGACTGTTGCACCTAAGCCAAAGGAGAAAGCACTACCATGTGTGTGCTGTACTCATGAGAAATCCTCATTTAGAAGGATTGCTCCTGCCAACACTTACGTTCAAAGAGTTAAGCAGGAAAATATTAAAAGAAGGTACAACAGGTTTAACTGTTGGTGTTGCGGCAAAATAGGTCACTTTGCCGTAGACTGTTGGTTCACTTCTACCTATTCCAAGAGACCACAAGTTAACAATGCAAGAAAGACCGCTCGCAATGTTAATGCTCATCGTGGTGCTCAACTAATAAGGGACCAAGGACCCAAAGTTGTTTGGGCTCCTAAGGCAAAATAATTTGTTTTTGCAGGTATGTCCAAAGGCCAACAAAAATTCTATCTAGTATTTGGACAGTGGTTGTTCTCGGCATATGACCGGAACAAGAAGCCTTTTGCAAAACTTCATTCCAGTTGAGAATGGTCCAAAAGTTATTTTTGGCGGATCTGATAGAGGAATAACTAAGGGCTATGGTATGATTTCTAACGGTAATGTGTCCTTTTCAGATGTAACTTATGTGGAAGGATTAGAACATAATCTGATAAGCATAAGTCAACTTTGTGATAAAGGATACATAGTTGATTTTCGTAGAGATGAATGTTTGATAAAATCGGCTGATAATCTAGAAACGATTTTATCAGGCACTCGTTGTAGGAATATGTTCTGTTTAAATTTTCTTTGTTTATCATCTTCTAAACCAGTGTGTCTTTTAGCAAAAGATAGTGCATCTCTTGCTGACCAATGGCATAAGAGATTAGCACATATAAATTTCAAAACTATAAATAAATTATTTTCACAAAACCTAGTACGTGATGCGCCAAATATTAAGTGCATTAAAGATAGACCTTGTCATGCTTGTGTAAAAGGCAAGCAAACAAGAGCTACCTTTAAAAGCATTATAGGCAAAGATTCAACAATGTGTTTATACCTACTTCATATGGACTTGTTTGGTCCTTTACAAATTAGAAGTTTAGGAGGTAAGTCTTTCACATTAGTTATTATAGATGATTACTCACGTTTTGCATGGGTATTCTTTCGAAAACATAAGTCATATACGTTTGACATTTTCACTAAGTTTGTCAAGCAAATCCAGAATGAATTTGAATGTTCAGTGGTCAAAATCAGAAGTGACCATGGAACAGAATTTGAATCTGGGGCCATGACAGATTTTTGTGAAAGTCTAGATATCTTTTATGAGTTTTCCTCTCCTCGAACTCCACAACAAAATGGGGTAGCTGAGAGAAGGAATAGAACACTCATTGAGGCTTGCAGAACGATGTTGAGTGACACTTCTCTACCCGAATACCTTTGGGTTGAAGCTGTCAACACTGCATGCCACGTGCAAAATAGAGCACTCATAAACAAAAACCATGAAAAGACTCCTTATGAACTACTAAAAGGCAAGAGACCAACCATCTCTTATTTTAGAATCTTTGGTTGCAAATGCTTTGTACTTAATAATGGAAAGCATTACAAAACCAAGTTTAGCGAAAAGAGTTTTGAAGGTATTTTTGTAGGCTATAGCAGCCATAGTAGAGCTTATAGAATATTTAATAAGAAAACCCTGGTTGTAGAAGAATCAATCAATGTTGTATTTGATGAAACGAGCATGCTACATAACAGCTCTTCTAGTGCTTCTATTGAAGTTGCAGGTTCAAAGATACAAGATATAAGCTTGGATGAGCCAGTCAAAGTTGATGCTCAAACCTTCGTCAAGATCTCTTCTCCAATCTCAAATGAAGAAGAAGATCATATTGATGAAGAACCAGTACAAGTGGAAGAAGACATTCAAGTAGCAGATGATGCTCCAGATGTTCAAATTAATGCAAGGAACCTTGAGTTCAGACATATGAGAGACCATCCTATTGATCAAATCATAGGAGATCCTCAAGTCGACATTAGAACAAGAAGAGGTACTACTAACGAAAATATGCATTTAAGTTTTCTTTCACAGGTTGAACCAAAGAAGTTTCAAGAAGCAAATGAAGACGCCCACTGGATAATTGCAATGGAAGAAGAGTTAAATCAATTCAAGCGTTGCAAGGTGTGGACACTAGTTCCAAAACCCAAGGATAAAATTATTATTGGAACAAAGTGGGTCTACAGGAACAAGTTGGATGAAGATGGAACAATTATAAAGAACAAAGCCAAACTTGTAGCAAAAGGTTACAGACAGGAAGAAGGGATCGACTTCAATCAAACTTATGCTCCGGTAGCAAGACTTGAAGCGATCAGAATGTTCTTAGCCTATGCTGCATTAAAAGGTTTCACCGTATACCAAATGGACGTAAGTCAGCTTTTCTGAATGGTAACATAAAAGAAGAAGTATACGTTGAACAACCTCCAGGTTTTGTAGATTCTGAACATCCTAATTATGTTTACTTACTGCAAAAAGCTTTGTATGTATTGAAACAAACTCCTCGAGCTTGGTATGAGACGCTGTCTAACTTTCTTCTTGAGAACAAGTTCACAAGAGGAAAGATAGATAAAACATTATTTCTTAGGGAAGTAAAAGGCAAGATTTTGCTAGTGCAAATCTATGTCGATGACATTATTTTTGGCTCTACGGACGACAATCTTTGCAAAAAGTTTTCAAAACTTATACAAGGATAGTTTGAAATGAGCAGTATGGGAGAGCTGAAATATTTCTTAGGACTTCAAGTGAAACAATCTGAAGATGGAATTTTCATCTCACAGACGAAATTCACCAAAGTGTTAATTAAGAAATTTGGAATGGAGAGTGCAACCTCTATGAGGACTCCAATGAGCACAGCTATGTCTCTGGACAAGGATGAGAAAGGGAAACCTTTTGATGAAACCAAGTACAGAAGCATAATTGGCTCTCTGCTCTACCTTACTACTAGCAGGCCTGATATAATGTTTTCTACATGTGTATGTGCCAGATATCAAGTGAACTCTAAGGAATCTCACTATACTGCTGCAAAGCAAATTTAGAGATATCTTAAGGGTACACCAAATCTTGGCTTATGGTACCCAAGAAGTAATGATAGCGATCTAATTGGTTATTCAGATGCAGACTTTGCAGGGAGTAGAGACGACGGGAAAAGCACTTCCGGAACATGCCAATTTCTCGGAAGAAGGCTTATTTCTTGGAGCAGCAAGAAGCAGAATTTTGTTGTAATTTCAACAGCCGAGTCAGAATATATTTCTGCAGGCAGTTGTTGCGCACAACTTCTTTGGATAAGGAATCATCTTCAAGATTATAATTTGAAGATAAAGAATATTCCGATGTTTTGTGACTCCTCCAGTGCAATTGCTATAGCAAATAATCCAATCTCGCACAGCCGGACAAAGCTTATCGAGTTAAGATATCATTTCATCTGAGAGCATGTGGAGAATGTGGATATCAACTTAAGCTATGTCCCTACGGATAAGCAAATTGCAGATATATTCACGAAGCCGCTGGATGAGACCAAGTTCTCTTTGTTCAAGACAGAACTTGGAATGCTTAACATGGAATGATGGTCAAGTCAAGGAAAAGACAAGAAGATAAGTGGATTTTCATAAATTTTATTTCTAAATGAAGCACAGGTTTATCATTGGTAAAGAAGAAAAATCTAAGAAGAAAAATCTAAGTCCTCATTAGACTTCTCGAGAAATATAGTTGACATCTCGAGAAATGACTTGCTTTTGATGAGTATGGATGAAGATAAAAGTTTTCGGTAAATTGACAACACTTCTCGAAAAAATAAGTTTATACTTCTCGAGAAATGGGTTATCCCTCGAGAAATGCTCTTTCGGAAGAAGATCGGCAGAGTTCTGGAACTTCTCGAGAGCTCAAACTACCTCTCGAGAAATGTCTTATACTTTTCGATATTTATATTTTCTATTTTCAAGAATATGGAGAGCCAGGTACGCATGTATTTCATTACCTTAATATTATTTAAAACTCAATTAATTGTCACATCAATCCAAACTATATAAAGACTCAAAATGAATTAAGTTCACGCAAGGTTATTCTTTCCCCTGTCGAAAAGTGTCGACGGCTCATCTTCCTCTTTCGCAAAATCGACTTTCCAGTTCGTCTCCAGACGGATCTTCTCCCGTTCTGGCTCACATTTCAAGTTCTCCTCTCGATCGATGGCTCCTTTAGGAAAACCTAAAATCGGTGTCGGCGGTGAACTTGTGCGAGAAGGTCTCCGATTGATTTCAGATGAGTTTCAAAATCTATTTTATCTTCTAGATGCAGCTGGTCTGACTTTCATTCTTGAACATCAATGTCCAATACTATTTAAAGAGGTAGAGGATCTTTTTATCAACATTAAAGTACATAAAACGGTAATAGGATGAAATCTAGTGTCGGAGATTTCAAAATCAAGATTAGTCCAAAATCACTTTCCAAGTATTTGAAAGTTCCAATGGTAGAAAATGAGGATACTCTAAGTGATGATGATTGGGCTCATGCCTTAATCTTTTGTGGTTTAGATAAAGGAACATCAACCATTCTTAGACAAAAGATGAATGATGTTGGAAAACTGCTAGTGGACATAATTTCAAAAGTATTACTATGCCATACTGGCAGCCTGAGTCATGTTTCTTCAGAAGTTTTCAGCTTGGTGGCAGTTGTGATTTGTGGAAAAAGGTTTAGTTGGGCAAATCTTCTCTTCAATAAGATTAAAGAAAGCATTATGAGCCCCAATTTTGCAAGAATTCTATCACTCTATCTGAATCAGCTTAATCAAGATGTGTTTGACATGTCCAGAGGAGCTATAATTCATCATTTGAAGAAAGTAGATGTTGTCACAATGAAAAGGTGGAATATCAGAATTACTAAGCCAACTGCAGATGCAGCTCCCCAGGGGGAGCCTATTTCATCAACTCAATCAGTACCTGAGTATGAAGCTCCTGCTCCACCTCCTCCAAATGTCCCCACAATCCCAGCTCCAACTCCATCTCAGCCTTCAGCTCAGCAACAGAGTCCAGCTCTAGATCCATCTCAGTTTACAGCTCCACAAGACACCATTCCTTCAGCAGAGCAAAGTCTTCCTCCACCATCAGAAACAGTTATTCTTTCTACATCTGATCCAGCTTCTTCAGAACAACTTCCAGCAGATCAAGTTCCTTCTGACACTCCATCCATTCCAGATGCTCAAGTTATGTCAGATACTCCTATGAGAGACACTTCTCTTCTACAAGAACAGGTTGATCACTTCTCACCTCCTCCAGTTACTGATGAAGACAGAGTTGATAATACCATAGCAGATGTGGTAAGTGATATTCTCAAAGGTACAGTTGAAGAGCATAGCACTAGTGACCACTTGGTTGGGTCAGGTGCTGATTTTGATTTTCATCAGGATCTAGATGATGTTTCAGTACATGATTCATCTCCTCCTCCAGTACATATTGAGGGGGAGCAAGAGCCTTGCTTTGAAGCAAACAAGGATGCTCTGGAAGAGCCTGTTGATGAGGAAAATGAGAGAATCAACATGTCTCCTGTTAAAGTTCAAAGTTCTGTTATTCTTGAAGATATTCCAGAAGATGTTCTGCCAGTTCCTATTCCTCCATCCCTTTTAGATGAAAGTACTTTACTTGGTAAAATTGAACTTATGCTTCAGAGACAAAGTGTCAAAATAGATTACTCCTTCAAGGAAGTCCATGCTAGACTTTCTGATATCGAAAAGGAAATGGATAAGAAGCTGAAAGAGTTCAAAAATAGTTCAAATAAACTTAAATAAGTTGTCATTCAGGGTGGAAAGGCCATTGATCACACCATAGAGTGTGTATCCACAGTTCTTGCAGAGGCTATTCAAGTCAGAAAAACCCAAGAAAACATGGCTACAAAGGCTGAGGAGAATTCCTTTAAAATTATTGATGAGATAGGATAGTTCAAGGACTCTGTTCTCCAATCCCTATCTGTAGAAGTCAGAAAGGGGGAGGAGAAGATGACTGGGTTATTGGATTAAACCTTATTTGATTTAACTAATAAGTTTGAGCAGTTATCCCAAGGTGTCCAAAAGCAGGTAAATGTGATAAAAGATTTCACTTCTAATACTGCTGTTTGGCTCCACCATGAAATTTTTCCTGATTTGGGTATTGACCCTGCTCAACCTCCTCCTCAATATGATCATTCTCAATCTGATGCTCCTCAAATTCTTCATTTCTCTCCAAGGACAACAGGGCAGTCTGATGTTACTCCTTCAATAGAGACTCACTCCTTCATGCAATATTCTAGGAAAAGGAAGTATGGTAATGGACCTTCTGCAAGTAGGTCTGTTCCTGGTTCCAGTTCAGCAGGTTCTGGAAAGGCAGTTGTAAATGAATCTGAGGTATATCCAGAACTTTGGAGTCCAGTTTCAAAAATTATCATTCTTGACTCTCTCAAGCTTGTAGAAAAAGGAAATGTAAAAGCTTCTGAACTTTACAGCACATCTGAATGGAAGAAATATGAGACAAGCAGAACCAAGAGAAGAATTCATTACAAGAATTATGGGTACAACAATCCAACAGCTCTAGAAGCTCCTCCCAAGTATCATCCAAAGCCATATGCTTACTTTGAAAGGCAAGAGATGTTGAGAAAGAGAAATGCAAATATCTGAAGTCAAGCCTTTGAAGATCATCAAAATTTTATTTCTATATGCCTGTGTGAACATTAATTTATTAGAAAATCTTAAATCTAAATATAGTTTTTGGTTCTAATGTGACAATCATTTACTCATGTTTAAATATTAATGTTCTTACTAGTATATCTTTTTGTATTTTATATTGATAGAATTCATCTTGGTAAGTAGGGTTCTGACTTCTACAAATAGGCGGAGATTGTTGGGTATTGTATCCACAATAACCTTGATTTGAAGGAAGTCAACTTTGAACCAAGATTGAATTGTTTGTGTATTTGATATGTTTTCCTAGTAATGTTCTTGCAGGTTCACATTGCTAAGTGTAAATCAATGTCAGGTCACAATGGGTCAATAAGCACAGTCTCATACAATGTAATTCATCATTGTGTGGGGTATGGGGTTGACTCATATGTGATCTCTCAATTGGGATACACTTTATGATCATGACATTAAAGATTCAAAGCTTGGAGTGCAGCAATGGTCTAGAGAAAAAGAAAGAAATTTTCCGAAGTAAATTCGTCGAGATGTCTCGTGAAGTTCGGATGAATCCCGACGAATCCAGACAGAAGCCAAATTTCTAGTTTGAAGAAGAAATTTCTGCGGCTAAGTCTATTCGTCGAATGTTCTCATGAACTCCCGATGAATATCAACGAATGCAGACAGAAGTCAAAAAGGCAGTCTTGTGAAGGAAAATGTGCGGCTAAGTCAATTTGTCGAATGTTCTCGAGAACTCCCGACGAATTCCGACGAAAAATCTATGAAAACTTGTTTTCAGTTGTTTTCGAGAAGTCTGTCTCAGTGGCAGCTTTCGAGAAATCCTTTTTCTTCGAGAAGTATTTTTGCCTCTCGAGAAGTCCTTGTTTTTTCTCGGAAGATTTCGAGAAAAGCCTTATTTCTCGAAGTTGTTTAGGAGTTCACGAGAAGTTTCTTGTTCTCTCGAGAAATCAGTTCTTCCGAGAACTTATGTCTTTTATCTCGAAGAGTTGTTCTTTGTTATTTCTCGAGAAGTTCTTTGTCTCTCGAGAAGTCTTTTCATAATCCTTTGAAATTCTCTTCTAAGTTGTTTTTCGAGAACTAGCAGCTTTCTCTCGAGAAGTCTTGTATCTCTCGAGAAGTCTAGTTCTAGTATTTCTCGTGATCCTTGTTTCTCTTTTTGACGACAAGTCATTTCCGTCAGCTTGACGTGACGTCCTTCCTTGTTTTAAAGTTAATCCGTTTCTTTAGGCCTTCATCTATATAAGGCTTACTCTTTTAGAAGGACATAAGAAGATTTTAGAAGAAGAATTCGCTCATATCGAAAAGAAGATCAGAGTTCGTATTTTCTCTAAACCTAATCTGATCCAAGATCGTCGTCAAGTGCCGCGCATCGCCATTATTGGAGTTCGATCGTTTGTTATCTGATTTCGTCTCCAAGTGAAAGGAAAAGGTCGATCGATCATCGCCTCCTTCGTTCTGGTTGTATTGGATCGATCGGGACCTTAGAAGATCTGATTTGTGCCGATTCGATTCTTCTTCTTCAACATCAAGCCGAAGCCATTTCTATCTCAAGAAGGAAGAAGATCTTCATCAAATTATTCAGATCTGATCGTGATTTGTTAAGTATTGTTTCAATCTCAATTTTACATTTGATCGTAGGAGAGATTGTTCTCCGAGTTGTAGGAGAGGTGTTCTCCGAGTTGTAAGAGAGGGTTCTCTCTGAGTTTGTAGGAGATTGGTCTCCGAGTTGTAAGAGTTTTGACTCTGAGAATTGTAGGATCGTTCTTGATCCGATATTTAGTGAAGTAGTCAAGTCTAGCTGTGGTGCTAGACTGGCGAGGCCGGCAAGTGGAGTACCCAAGAACGGGGAACCACTATAAATTTCTTGCGTCTTCTGTGATTGTGATTTGCATTCTGTGTGTTCATTATTTTCAAGATTTTCAATTCCGCAAAAGACGCAGTAATCACCTATTCACCCCCCTCTAGGTGATTTTGGTTAGCAACTAGATATTACACCCTCTCTTTGGTGATATTGGTGGGGGTGCTAGTGAGGGGGAGCACAACCCAAGTGCTGAAGATCTGCATAGACCAGAACCTGGAATGGAGAAAGAAGTGGCCCAGGAAACGCATGCTACTTTGCTAGAGACATCTGATCTGCTGAACTCAATTAAATCTTTCATTGAGGGTCAGATGTTGTCTATGAAAGAGATAGTTGTTGAAAAGGTCCATGATGTCTCTGCTCAGATAAGGAATGAGTTGTATGCAACAAGAGCTGCACTGACTCAGGAGATCCAGGACAGTGAGCAAAGAATGGATTCAAGAGTGGCTGCAGTGAGGACTGAGCTGAATACCCAGGTTAATCATGTCAAAATGCATCAGATCATATCCTCCTGCAAATAACAAGATGGTTTGAAATGGCAAAACACACAGTTGGTGCTCAGCACACTGTCCTGAAGCAAATTGCTGATCATCAAGGGGTCTCCACCAAAGACATCACATATGTAAAGAATCATCTTTACAAAAACCAAAATGTCTGGGAGAATGCAGTTGCAAAGATGGCACAAGTGGCTAACACATCTAGCAGCCATGTCATGACCCACATTGACAAGGTCAAGGAAAGTATTTTGGATGATGTGGATAGCACTTTTCAAACTCTCTCCCAATCCATAATACATCAACACTCTGAAATAAAGAAGAAGATAATGGAAAATGGCAAAGAGGGGGAGGAGAAGGTTACCAATCTACATGCTAAGATGAAAGGAGCTCACATAAAGCAGTATAACAACATGGAGTCTGCCCACAAGCTGATACTCTCCAATCAAGCAGAAGCCAACAAGCAAGTGGTGAAAGTGGTCAATAATGCTTCCAATGCTATTAAAGAAAATATCCTAACCATGGTCAAAACGATTACTGATAATCAGAGGGACTCAAGCTTGAAAGTACTGCAAGGAACAAGAATTGCTTTGAATCTTCCAATCTTGAACCCAAGTAGAAATGAAGACTTTGACTTCCAAAGTCAATCAAATCTGATTGAAGATGAGAGAGCAGCAAAGAGGAGAAGGGCAGAGGGCATTCAAACTGCTGAAGAATATATGGCCCAGAAAAGAATGGAAAGATTAGAGGATCCACTCCATGAAGATGACAATCTGGAGTTGGACACAATTGTTATCAATACTTGGGTGAGCCATGGCAATCAAATGAAGGACATTGACCATGTCTATTCAGCTCCTGAATGGATTAAGCACCTTGAGAGGGAATCCTTAAGGGAAAGGATTCACAAAGAAAACATGGTGAGAAGGGAAACTCCTGTAAGGATTCCCACAAGATATCTTCCCAATCCTCTTCTATACTTCAAAGTAAAGGAGAAGATCAAGGCTGCTGCTGAAGCTAGGAAGAGGAAGTCCAAAGATGGAGAATGCTCTTCCAAGGGTCCATCTAAGAAGAACCTGCCTTGAATTTTTTTTAATGAACAATCATCAGTTGAATTGTTTGAAATATCTGTGCTGAACATTTAAATTGAAATGATATTTCATCTTCTGATCATTATGTTGTATTTGTTACTATTTGTATATGTACTCTGTACCTTAATCTTTAGTATTCAGGAGCTAGAATGGGATGTTCAATTTGAACAGGCTCAACTATTACAGAAAATTGCTCTCCAATAAGGGGGGAACAAATTCCCTGCTCAGATTGAGGGGGAGATGGCAAATGCCAAGAATGTATAGGTTGTCCTATAAGTTGATCCAAAGGGATCTATAGATGTTGCCTACCAATCCCTAATGGGATAAATAGTTGAAGAAACCAGAAAGAGGGAGAAAGGGCCAATGCTAAGTAAGAACCTATGCTTAGGATGTTAGAAAGAGGGAGATAGGGCCTATGCTACACAGATCATTTTTTTGTGATATGGTTTTTATTGTTAATGTACCTTAGCATTGGGGATATTCTTCCTTCTTCAAATAGGGGGAGATTGTTAGGTATATTGCACTCAATAGTACCTTGATTTGAAGAGGCATCACTCTCAATGCTAAGGACATATTGTATTTGATGAACTTTACTTGTGTAAGATATACAGGTGCAGGTGACTCAAAAGGAAGGGCCAAACATGCCCATAGATGTGGAGAAATCATCTCCCATAAATAATGTAGTCTCAGCAGAACCGCTGAGACGAGGGGTCAAAACCGCTGAGACGAGGAGTCGTCTCAGCGTATCCGCTGAGAAGAAAGTGCCTCCGCTGATAAGTTCATTATACGCTGAGAATCAGCGTATTCGTCGAACGCTGAACGCCGTTCGTCGACCGCTGAGATGGGATCAAAGAAGGAGCCGCTGAGAAGACACACAAGGCAAGATCATCGAACGCTGAACACCGTTCGACAAATGCTGAGACGAGGAGTCATCTCAGCAGAGTCGCTGAGAAGACACACAAGGAAAGTTTGTCGAGCGCTGAGATAGCAAGATTGTCGAACGCTGAACGTCGTTCAACAAACGCTGAGACGAGGAGCCGTCTCAGCGGAGCTGCTAAGAAGACACACAAGGCAAGTTTGTCGAGCACTGAGCTGGCAAGATCGTCGAACGCAGGGGACAGCTGGTTCGTTGAACGCAGAGTGTTCCGCATTCGTCGAGCATAGTCCTTCTCTACTGAAAAGTAGGGCGGCGGGACCTGCGGCTAGGACTAGTTGCAGAAAAGATGTGTGGGGTCCACCAGCTTCACCCATACTTCTCAGCAGATCAGCTAAGAGCCGTTGAAGATCAGAGATGTATAAAAGGAAGAGTTAGGGCACATTTGAAACGATCGCTCCATGGTGTGCAATCAAGATCAACCGTTACTTTGACGACTGAAGCTCTCGTCTTCTTCCTCCTCCTCACTGAATAAGAAGAAGAAGAAAATAGAGAAAGAAAGTTAGATCCTTTGCAAGAAGGAGCAAGGTGATCTTCCATCACTCTGTCGAAGAGGAAGATCAAGTTAGTAGCTGGCATCGACATCTTCAGCTACAAGAAGCACAGGCAGTGCAGGATCTACAGGAGAGTACCTCTACTGTAGAATATTTCTAAATCATTTTTCTGTAGGGCATTTTGCCTGAGCTATAAGACCTTTTGGTCTGAGATTGTAGGAACCTGAGGGTTCTGAGCTGTAGGGCTGAAGGCCTGAGTGTAGGATCTGGAGCAGATCTGAGGTAGGGCTTAGCAGCCTGAGGTAGGACCAGGAGGTGGTCTGAGCTGTAGGAGGAGGAGTCCTCTGAGTGGTAGGACCTGAGAAAGGTCTGAGATGTAGGATTTGGAGCAGATTTGAGGTAGGGCTTAACAGCCTGAGTTGTAGGACATTATTGTCTGAGTTGTAGGAGGTGTTATCCTCTGAGTTTGTAGGGCAGCTGTGCCTGAGGTAGGAGCTGGAGATAGCTCTGAGTTGTAGGGACTTGTGTCCTAAGGTAGGATCATTCTTGATCTGAGAAGTTCTGAGGAACTTATGCTGTAAGCTCTTTGAGCCGAGATTGGAGAAGTGGCCCTGTCTAACACACTGTTAGAAGGGTGGAGGGGGAAAGTGGACTACCCATTGACACACTGTCTTTGGGGAACCATTATAAATTATTGTGTGCTTTCTGTGTTTGCTGATTTGCTTGAACTAACTTTGAAAACAGCTAAAGCTAATCAAGTAAAATTTAAAAGACCTATTCACCCCCCCTCCCCCCCCCCCCCCCCCCCGCTCTAGGTGATTTAGACTGCAAACCTTATATTCTTTCAAACGTGTCCTAGGAATGCCAGGTCCTATAGACATAATTGACATTTAGATAACTCCACATACATCTGGTGCTGCCACAACTTGCCCAAGACTTGAGCCAAGAGATGGGTGTGCTCCTCCTTCGTCTTGGAGTAGATCAAGATATCGTCAATGAATACTATGATGAATCTGTCCAAGTAAGCCTCGAATATACGGTTCATCAAGCTCATGAAAGCAGAGGGAGCATTTGTGAGCCCCAAGGGGATCACCGTGAACTCATATAACCCGTTGCGGGAACTGAAGGCCGTCTTCAAGATATCTTCCTCTCGAATCCGCAACTGATAATACCCGGATCTCAGATTGAGCTTGGAGAACCAGAAGGCTCCATGCAGCTGGTCTAATAATTTGTTGATCTGCGATAATGGGTATGTGTTCCACAATGTTAGCCAATTCAATTTCCGGTAATCGATGCAGAGTCGCAGTGACCCATCCTTCTTCTTTACGAATAATACTGGTGCTCCCCATGGCGATGAACTTGTCCTAACAAAACCAGAGTCTACCAGCTGCTGAAGTTGGGTCCTGAACTCCGCTAGCTCCTTCGGTGCCATCCTGTACGGTGCTCGAGAGACCAGCCTTGCTCCTGGTGCCACCTGGATCCGAAAATCCATATCTCTTGACGGGGGTAGCCCGGGTAATTTCTCTAGGAACACATCGGAGAAATACCTAACTACTAGAATATCCGCTATAGATACCTCCATCTTCGCCATCTCAAAACAGATTAGGTACACCTCGTCTCCCTGCTCGTGGGCCTTGATAACCTGTGCAGATGATAGTAAAGTATGGGAGATAGGTTTATTACCTTCGATCACTACTTCAGAATCTTCATGCCTCAGCACAATCTTCTTCACCGGGCAGACGATCATAGCATGATTCCAGTGCAGCCAGTTCATGCCCAGAATTAGATCAAAATATGGCATCTTCAAAAGCATTGTCGGTGCTTCGAATAGCTTTCCTCCAATATCCACGTTCATATTACACTTAGCACATATGGCTATCTCCAACCCATCCAGAAGTCGCACCTTCCTCTCGATGCCCTCAATGTGCTGTACTTGGTCTAAGTCGTCTATGAATTTATCTGAGATGAACGAGTACAAGGCACCCGTATCGAATAGAGTGTATGTTGGTTTGCCGCAGACAATCACTATACCTGGGTAGTTTTGTTGTTTGGGTCATAAGTTAAAGTGCGACTAAAGTTTTGAAAGGTACTAAGTAAATGTAATGGAAAACAAACAATAATGTACCTATAATGACTTCTTTGGGGTTCCGGGGTTCCGGGGTTCTGCGAGATCCAGTGCATACATCTGCTCTGGCCGTCGGCCTCTACCATGAGGTCCTCAGCCCCGACTCCATCCTTGGACTCAGCCCTGCTATGCTGGAGGGGCTGCTCGAGGGGGGGAGGAGGAGGAAGGAATTGTTGAGGGCAGTTAACCTTGATGTGCCCCGGCTAGTGGCACCCATAGCTTATCACCGACTGGCGGCCCCGATCATCTTGCCTCCCCGGATCCCAGATCTGTAGCGGTGGAGGAGCCATCACTGCAGGGGGCTGCTGCTCTGGTCTGATGTTGGGACGAGGACGTCCCCCACCTCTTCTGTGACTCATCACTCTGCCCCATTGCGGGCCCTTGCTACTCTCTCCAAAGTATGTTCCATCGGTCGGTCTCTTTCCCCTGTTCCGCACCATCAATTGGTTTGCCTCCAACTTTTTGGCAATCTCAATGATCTGGGTAGACGTGCAATCTGATATGTATAGAATGGTCTGCCTGAATTGATCCCTTATCCCCTGATAGAATCTCTTAGCATACTTCCTATCGTCCAAGTCATGCACCCCTGCAAATCTAGCCACGTGGGAGAACTCCCTCTGGTACTCAATCACTGATCGGGTCCCCTACCGAAGGTTCAAGAACCTCTCTTCTAGCTCGTCCCTATCTGTGGAAGATACAAAGTGCTCTAGGAAGACATCACTGAACTCGTCCCATTAGATATCTGACATCTCCTGATCTACAAATGTGGAATCCAACACTGACTTCCACCATCTTTCGGCATACGCATCCAAAGCAGATGTCGCCAAGGAGATAGCTCTGTTGACTGAGCAGCTGATACCTGCTAGCAGCTCCTGGATAGAATTGAGCCTCCCCTCCATCTTCACTGCGTTCTCTATTCCATGGTACACTGGAGGGGACAAACTCTTGAAGGCATTAAGCCAATTCGATCTGGGGTTTGGCTGTGCGGTCGGAACCTGCTGAGCTCTAAAGGCATCCAGAATAACTTTCAGAGTTTGCCCCAGCTCCGTCTGCTGAAAAATGGTGGCAGTCGAAGGGGGAAGGACAGCTTCTCGTGGATCAGCGAACTACGTGGACTACACAAAAGTATGGTTGTATTAGGCCTAACTCAATGCTTAAATGGACAATTTTTGTGATTTTTACACATGGGGACACCATAGCTTTTGCTGCTTAGTTTTTCCGCAAACTAAAGCTCGAGCGGGGTGGCCTAGTGTTGTGGACTTCTTTCTCTTATGATCGTTTGTTCTAGTGATACCAGTTTGTAAGACCCCCTCCCCCTAACTAGGAGGGTTACCCAGGTCTTATGCTCAGAACCGCCACCTTACGGATGACACCATCATACGGGCTAGTCGCCACCATAAGACGCCAATTCTGCCGGCTACTACGATCATTTAGTCTTTAGGCCAATATAGAAAAAAGAGTATGAAATAGTAATAAGCAAGTCCGCATCACAAATTTCATAAAGGAAACATGATAGTCTAGCAATGAGTACAAAAATAGAGAGTGAGGGCTTATGCCCGATACATAACCAAATGAATACAGTAAGTAAACTCTCTCTCAGTACAACTGTACGCAGAATCTAAACACTCATATCATCCAGCACCTGTATCATAGTGGGAATAATGTGCGGCATCTGCTCCTCAGGTCCTGCCTCCTCTTCCAGCTAGGGATCCAACTCCTCGGGCACCTACGGCCACAACCGACCGTTAGTCATAAAGACTAAGCCGATTTTTCCCCGCCTCCCTCCGCGACTCCTAGGCATCGTGCGGGAGGAAGAAAGTAGAGGAAAACAATGTGGAATAACCTAATGTAGGTGACAAGGGAATCTATACTAGCAAGTATACAAATATATATATATATATATCTTTATTATATAAGCAAACCCTTTTGAAGTCATGGTGTAACATTTTTATGCCCAATATACCCTCACAAAACCCAACCTATAATTGTTCATTCTGGTTTTTTGGTCATTAACCTGCAACCTACTCCCGCCAGCAAACTCCTCCCGCCTGCATAGTCTCGCGCCCCCAAGCTCCTTTAATCTTTTTGGCGCCTGCACATCTCCTCCCCCACGGCAATGTCCTCCACGTCTCCTCTTCCTTGACTGCCACCCGCCGAAAGTAGACTTACCTGCTGTCGAGAGATCCCCCGCCGAAAGCAGCTATTATACCTCCTCATCCACAAGTCTCCTCCTCCGCAGCTGGTTCCTCAAGAGCTCCTCCTCCTCCTCCTCAGTTCTCCGCCTCCATCGTGCTTCCAATGAAAGAAGAAGATGTAATTGATCACTTTTTGCCTCGGACCGAGGCTTGCAGCGGCGCCTCTTCTTCCAATGCTGATTCCAGAGCGAGAGAGCGATTTCCCTCTCTACGGCAAGGTCTGGAAAAGTCTCAGTGGGTGTCTTTTTTTTATTCATGATGCCAAACGAGCCCACTTGGCCCGTCTTCCTCATCCCCGCGGCACTTCACACTATGCTAGATCCAGACCCTTCGCTCCCAACGTCTCCTGGTTGCTCGCCAGACAGAGCTGTCCAAGCAAAAGAAAGGAGAGCAATTACTCCTCTTCTACGGTGAATTTCAAACTTCTTCGACCACACCCCCTTCTTTTACTTCATTTGACCTAACGCCCTCTTTCGTACCTTCTTCGAATTCATTTTCGCCGGGTAATTATTTCCTCCTATGGCTTTATCTGGGTAGTGGTGCATGATTACAGAGCAAGTGCCTAGGGTTCTCATTCTGTTTTTTGTGCTCACCATTCACTGTAAGGTTTCTATATCTTCTCTCTTACTCTATCAATTCTCAGGGCAATGTAGAAGTGAATGATTCCACTTAATCAAAATGAAGTGGAAGCAGAGTCATGATTCTCTGCAGTACCAGTGATTCCAATGTAACCAACATGAAGCAGAGCAGATTCCACTTAATCCAAGAAGAAGCAGGCAAGATGGAAAGAGGGGAATGATTCATAGTTGAGTGAAGGTGCAAGGCCTTTGCCTAGGCAGAACATGGATCAAAGTGACAAGAAATTGTATTTAGTGGCTTCGCCTGCTGAATGTATAAAGTGGCAAGTGATAAATTACATCTTCTTCACCTAATTTCTTCCATGATATCCACCTTAATCATGTTTCTGGTCTTTTGATTGTAGATGACATCGCCTGATAAAATGAAGCGGGAATTTATGCAAATGAGGTATGATATCAATTATTTTAAAGTTAAGAATCCATTCTTAGCTATTATATGAAACAAGAGGTTAACTGCACTGCTTTCAAAACTTGGTAATCTACCTTCACTGCTTTCAAAACTCCTCTTAGATAATGTTTGATCATCATAATGATATACATGTTTATTAATTTTGATTTGATAGCTTATAGTTCACAAGCAAATTATTATACTCCTCTGTTGTTAGCTCTTATCTATATCCGGTCATTATAATGATATATTTGTATTCTTCCAAAAATTGATGACATTTTAAATTTAATTATATCCTTAGGTTAGCATCACATGTTTTTATATTAAATGGTGTTGAGTTCAACAACTAATTTGTTCAAAGCAATATATTATATCATTCAACACAAGAAGAATATAGATCAGTTGATCAAATCGCTACCCTTAACCATGAAAAAAATCCAGAACATAACAGTCCAATGTTATCTTCAACTACAACACTATAAAGAATTATAACAGAAAAAAAGATAAGGAGACAGCTAATAAACCAGGGCAGAGGCTGAAAAACTGAAACCATTTCACTACTCGCCCTCATTGAGGACGGGAACAATCAGCAAATTCATTAGAGCAATGTATACAATTGCCCACCTAACATCATCATAAACAAAATATGAGGAAATGAGTGAAATCAAAGCCTTCAAAGAGATCAAGAAGGTAAAGCAACATTAACTTTATTCTAACTCTTCATATTCGCTTAATGAACCCTTCCTTTTACCAATCTCATATTCTTTTTTGTTGAGTATTACAGTCCCCATGAGCAATGTCACCCCACGAGCAATGTCGCCCCCACGAGCAATGTTCGCCCCCACGAGCAATGTCGCCCCGACGACCAATGTCGCCCCGACGACCAATGTCGACCCGACGACCAATGTCGCCCCCACGACCAATGTCGCCCCCACGACCAATGTCGCCCCCATGACCAATGTCGCGCCCACGACCAATATCGCCCGACGATCAATGTCGCCTCCACGACAAATGTCGCCTCCACGACAAATGTTTGCAGGTGAGTGCTGCAAATTGGGGATGACCTTTAGCAGTTCTTCATTGGGAAGTGTAGTTTCAGGAGTGGAAATACCTTGATAGAAATTCGTAATTGCCTCTACAAGCTGTTCCTAGATATACTCAGTGATGTAATTAAAATTTTGTTGCTTTGTTCTTCAAAATTTTGGTATTTTAAATTTCTCCTCCCTCTGTATCAAAATTAATTGGCAAATGAATTACTGTTTCCAATTTGTGTCCAGTGGCAAATGAATTATTGTTTCCCGGATATATATGAGGTTGTTGAGATGAGGAAAATGCATATACAGATCCAATTAATGAAATTGATTTGGAGTTTCATCATCAACTAAGGAAGCCGTGATGGAGACCAAAGATATGCTTAATATTTTGTGCACCCTTGGTGCAGGCACCTCAAACGAGTCGTGGTGTAGGAGAAATATTATCTAATTTCTAACATTTCTTAACACATTTATTTTCATATTCTATTCTTTATTTTCCTGTACATCTTCCTTCTCTCCGCCTATTTTCACTTTTCCTACGTCAATTTTTTTAGGTTTGGTCTGAAAAAATTTAAGCTTGCTACAATTTTTTTTGAGTTCCTGTAAAGTTTTTAAAGTTTGTGTATTGACCTTGATTCAATGAACTTTGTTTCAATGAATACAGATATTGACTCTAATTAAATTTTAATGTTATATGTTATTTTGTTCTTATTCATAATTCAGTAATTCCTATGATTTGTTTTGTATAGTTCAATCACTTCATATTTTGACACCATAGAGGACAGAGCAATAATTATTTATTACATGATCCCTATATGTATGGCATGTGCATTGCTCACCATTAGCATATATCTGCAACCATATGCATTGCTCACCATGATCCCTACATGTATGACATGTGCATTGCTCACCATTGAAGGGTATCTAAAGAGATGGCATATTGTACTATCAACGGAAGCATGAATATTATGAGTTGTAGGATTTTTAATTTAGCTTACACTTGGATTTAAAGGTTATAGTGCTCAATGAAAGTTGTTGATATAAATTTCCCTATTTTTGTTTAAATTTCCCTATTTTTGTTTCCCTATCTTACACTTGCCTTTGAAGGTTATGTTACACCATGATCCCTATTTTTGTTTAAATTTCCCTATCTAGAATCAATATTTTTGGCCAAAAATAAGATAGCCTACTTGGCGTGGACTTTTTGTTCTCTTCAATGATGTTCCTAAACAGTCAAATTAACCTACATTTTTTCTAATATTTTCTTATAGGTTGGGGGAATTATTGTTCCTGGGCAAGAAATTTTCTTATAGGTTGGGGGAATTATTGTTCCTGGGCAAGAAATTTTCACCACTGTTGGTTGGGGGATTATTAGGGAGTTCATATTGGGGAATTAAATTACTAATTTTGTTTGAAGCCGAACTACCTAAGGTTCTACCTATATATATCTCTAAATTATTTCTGTTTAGTGTTTCCCCCTTGATTTAATTTTAACATTTTTGCTGCTCTGAGAGTGCACGACAAATATTTCCTAAGTTTAGATTATTTTAAGAGAAGTTGGTTTCTATTCATTTTTGTATGAATCTATGATTTGAGATTCCCTGTTTCAGCTCTAGCATTTCAGTTTCCGATCTTGGTTCTTGAAATGGTAAAGAATTTTTTGATTTTGGTCCATGTTTTCGATCTTGGTCCATTTTTGATGCACTTGAATCTATGACTGGTAAATATGCTAAGGACATCTCTCCTCCCTAAGAGCTCGGCTATATCATCTTCTCACCTCTCTACACTGCAGAAATTTTTAGTTCTGCATATCTATACAAAATGATCTACACTGCAGAAATGCACAGCAGGTTTATTCAAAATCTCAATATATCATTTTTGCTCTGATGTGATGTTTAACATATATTTAGTTTTGAAGCATATAAAACATGTAATTTTGAAGCATATATTTAGTTTTTAAATGTTGCAGTTATCACATTTGAAAAACATTGATTCTATGTAAATAATAGTTATGCTCATTTTTATGCCCCAGCATAGTATAATCTTTCTTTTTGAGCAAAACAACCTCGGTGTAAGATTTCTATGCCTTTTGGGGCATATATATATATATATATCTTTATAATATAAGAAACCCAAAATCAGCTTGGTGTAACATTTATTCTACCCGGAATACCCTCCTAAAACTCTAGATTTTTTAAAAACTTCCTAACTTTTTCGTCATTTCAACCTTCCCCGCACTATTCGCCCACCTCATAATCCCGATACCTCCGCCCGCTCTTGCGATTTCTTTCTCAATTCTTATGTGCAGGTAGGGCATCGCAGGAGATCCCTCCCCTTACCTCCTCCTCATCCGTCCCGCCCATGACCAATGTCGCCACCCACGACCAATGTCACCATTCACGACCAATGTCGCCGCCCACGACCAATGTCGCCGCCCACGACCAATGTCGTAGCCCACGACAAATGTCATCGCCCACGACTAATGTCGCCGCCCATGACCAATGTCGCCGCCCACGACCAATGTCGCCGCGCACAACCAATGTCACCGCCCATGGCAGATATCGCCGCCCACGACCAATGTCACCGCACACGACCAATGTCGTAGTGCACAACCAATGTCGCTGCCCATGACAAATATCGCCGCCCACGACCAATGTCGCCGCCCAAGACCAATGTCTTTGCCCACGATCAATGTCGTCGCCCACAACCAATGTCGCCGCCCATGATAAATATCGCCGCCCACGACCAATGTCTCCCCCCACAACCAATGTCGCCGCCCACAACCAAAGTTGCCGACCACGACCAATGTCGCCGCCCCCGACAAATGTCGTCGTCCCGCATGGGGTCCCCCGTGTACAACTACTCGTATATATATAACAAGTTACTATTCTAGTAGTGTGAGCAGGTAAGCAGTAAAGAATGGTAAATGAAGTAAGTAAAGCAGAGCACGCAAGTACTGTAAACATGTAAAGTATTCTACCATTACATAAGTATCTTAACTTATATGAATGCCATATAAACTTATAAGTTAAGATATCCGGAAATATGACTTATCATATAAAAGTGCCCATACTAATTTATATGATAAGGGTCTACATTTAATGTTCTATGGTTTATGTCTGTTATGGTATGCATGTTATAATATGATTCATACAAGTGCAACTCAGACACACAACTTTGTGATCACAGACCTTTAGTTCCCAATTTTTGGAGCTAGCTTCAATCTCTGGTACCACCGTTATGGCTACGGCAGCAGTGGAGCGGGTGCCTCCACTTCCTAAGTGGGTATACACATTACCAGGCCTAGACCCTTCGTATGCCTCTATACACATCCTAGGTACACTCTAAAGTCTTACGTACTCTTTGCTGGAACCCACCAGTCTTTAAGGTCGGTTGTGCGTCCTTGGGGATTGTCCTCCAGACCGTATTATAAACAAACTAATGACCCCTGAAACCCTCACACCCGCCTAAGTCAACGTACTGTTGTCGGTGTGATGACCGGTCCAGTACCGAAGACCCGCCACTAATTTATTTGTATGCACATGCAAGTTATCACAACCCGAGCCTTCATCTCACAGGACCAACCTATCCTGGTATACCACCTCCCGAGCCTCCATCTCGCAGGACCAACCCGTCCTGATATTCAACTTTCCATCCCTTAACTCATAATGAAGTATAACATATCTCTTGATCATTTAGTTAGACAACTCTTGTCTAATTATCGTTATACTTACAAGTTTAGGTTGAATCCTGGACTTCCCGAGGTCTGCCCGGTGAAGGGCTCGCAGCGGTACTAGGGAATATGATGGAATGAAGCCCAAATCCCCCTTTCCAAGACAATTACTTCTATTGGTGGCTACCCTTTTCTAAAGTCTCATTCTCCTTATTACTCTTTATAACTTGGATGCTTTATGACTTATCCTTCACCCTATTCCTAAGCAAACGTTCTCTTGAATGATGCTCAACCCTTAAGAACTCTCATCCTCTATATGGTGTAGGCCTTGTGCGATTCTAAATTACCCTAATCACACCCTATTGATATAACATGAAACTTTACCATGCTGTGTAATTACTATGATCTCATAACATAATCACTGCCCCTTTGGGTACTGTGCGACATGAATTTGAATAATTCCCTAAACTATAGTACTAGCGTACTCCTAAAATTCCATAACTTCTAGGGGCTGATATAAATGATATGTTACTGTTGTATCCAAATCTTACTGATTTTCTAAGTGATCTTGCTGGGCAAATCATCATATTAATTTTTTACTATTCGTAGACCAAAATGAGATTGAACTAGATTTGATTACTATGATGCAATCTTGACCATATCATGTCCAAATAAGCTCCAATTTATACCATAGTTTCATAATGGATAAATTAAGGGTTGACTAGAGTTTTGACATATTTCATATTAATTTGACTTCTAATTAAAATTCATTAATCAATTGACATCTTCTAAATTATAAGGGAAGTACCATGTCAGTACTTTCAATCTTGCTAATAAAATTTCCAGAGGTAATAAATGACAAAATAACATGATTTCCAAAATTCCATAAATTTTATGACAATTTATAATCATAATTTCCATTTAAAATGAAAGGGGTGAAATGTAACTTTACACAACAAGTACTAATTTATGTCTTCCCAAAATTCTGAGAAACTTTCTATAGTACTGTAATGGCCTTAAAACATCCTATCCAAAGTTTCATAATTTTCCAAAAATATTTCAGCATAGATATTTCCTATATTAAAAAGTGTGACAAACTGAATATGTGGAATTTTACCATGCATAATACATCCAAAACTTCTACCAACAATTCTAGAGGTTCATAATTGGATTCCTAATGATTTTCCAGAGTATCAAAAATTTCTCAAACTTTTTCCTCAGTAAAATTTTAGTTATTCAGAAATGTGACCTATGATACTTTTGATGATTTCTAAAGAAATAATCTCTGAAAATTTCTACAAAAATTTTCAGAGATTCTAAATGGTATAACAAGTGATTCTTCAGAGTTTCAAAATTTTCCACATGGTACTGGCCATAAATATTTTACTAATACATAAATGTGACATAATTCCAATTTATCAAATACTTAGGATTTTCTATCCCAAAAATTCTAATTTTTCCCGAGTTAATGTATTATCTCATAAAGAGGGTGTGTCTACAATTTCAGTAGCTAACACTAAGCCATATATGCTAAATACAAAAAATATCCCTTTTGGCTATTGGCACACCACAACACATTTTTGGCAAAGACATGCAAGTGGAATTACCCCACATGCAAAGGTCCAATTGCTGTCAAATTTTAACTAGAGTCTAGTAATGATCTATTTAACATTGCACCCAAATTTGGGGTCATTTGGAGTTACATAACTCCATAAATTTCATTTATTTGATTTATCATATTATGAACAAAACTTTAGGGAAATGTTTTCCAAAAATTCTAATTTTTGGAGGGGTGATGTATTCCCTTATGACTCATCTATGCTTCAAATTTCACATGTATGCAAGGTATTTTGACAGATATTTACACACAATACACATGCACACACACTTTGTACACCCTACACCAAAATTGGTGCATTGGGGGCTCTATTGCACCAATTCAAATGAAACCAAAGCCCAATTAATGTTAAGTCAAGGATCTACAACTTTCATATTCAAAAGTTTTGCTAACTATGTCTCAAAGGGCCTTAAAAGAGCTAATCAAAATACTGTATAAAGTGTGACAGATTAACACATGCATTTACATTAGGTCTGCGTATAGCCATCAGGGAAAATGGAGGGCTGTGATTATGTCTTCCTCCTCCAGCCATGGGCCCAGATCTGCCCAAGTTGGAGGAGGTTGATCCCCCTTTTCCCAGCCACTGAGCCACCTCCCTGACCGGCCACCGCCACCACCTCCGTCGAGGTGGGGGCTACCGAATTGCGGTGGTTTGGCCTTCGGAGGTGGTTCTTTTCGGCAAACCCGACGAGTTCATTTCCATGGGGATTTGAAGTTTTCATCTCACTGGATCGGGCTCAATTAAGCCCGATATCTCCACCTAAGGATCTGAGAAGCTAGCACAGAGGGAGAGGGGGAGAAACTGACCTGAATGGGGGCTTGGGAAGAGAATATTGTAATTTCTAATTTTAGAATTTAAAAACAAGTGCTAAATTGTTATATGATGAAAGAGATTAAAATAAACAATTTAGATAAAGTGATTTGAATTGAAAGCTTAGTAACCAATATAGTTAAATTTATGCCAAATGAAAGTAATCAAGTAAACACAAAAAGAGACATGATTGTATTATATGAAAAAGTGTTTACATAAATTTGATTTCAATATCACTAGAAATCGGACGCGTACAAAAGTTAATATATTTTCCTTTTCTATACCGACTTGTATCCCCACAAACCGGTTGGCTTTGGCCAATCCTTCCCCCGATATGGCCAAGATGAATTTGTAGTCAGGCTACTACCAACTAAAGATTCATGAAGAATATATACCTAATACTATTTTAGCTTCTATTGCATACACTACAAATTCACGGTGATGACATTCAGACTAACAAATGTACAGTCTGCCTTCATGGCATTGATGAACAAAGTGTTCGAGCCCAACTTGGATCACTTCGTGATTTTCTTCATAGACGATATCCTTATCTATTCTAGAAGTGAGGAAGCTCGTGCGAGGCATCTCCAAATGGTCATATTAAAGCTTAATGAGCATTACCTTTACGCCAAATTCAGCAAATGCAAATTTTGGTTAAAATAAGTTGGGTTTTTGGGACACACCACTAATGGAGCAAGAGTATTGGTGGATCAGACCAAGGTGCTAGTAGTACGGAATTGTCCACATCTCAAGTTAGCATTAGATATTCAAAGCTTTCTAGGATTAGCTGGATATCACCAAAAATTCATTGAGAGGTTTTCTAAGATTGCATTACCCCTCTCCGCTCTCACAAAGAAAGAATCGATATTTTAGTGGACCCGGGATTGTGAGGAAGCGTTCAATGAACTAAAAGATTGTTCAACCTTAACACTGATCCTTACTATTCCTTATGGAATTGAAGGATTCCAAATATATGCTGATGTGTCACTGAAAGGACTAAGAGTTGTTCTTATGCAACACTATAAAGTTTAGCCTATGCATCCCAGCAGTTGAAGCCGCACGAGCATAACTACCCGACCCACGAATAGAGTTGGGTGCATTAATTTTCCCACTCAAAATCTGGAGTATTTACTTATATGGAGTTAGATGCGAGATCTTCTCCGACCATAAGAGTCTCAAGTATGTCTTCACCCAGAAAGAGTTGAACCTCCGGCAATGTCGGTGGTTGGAATTTCTTTGCGACTATGATTTCACCTATAGTACCACCCTAAAAAGACCAACAAGGTTACGAATGCACTGATTCATCAACCGACAGTGACCGGAAATTAGATGGAGACAATAAGTGAAGATTTGCTTCAATCGTTAGTGGATATGGACATCACTTTCATCATTAATGGAGACCTGGAAGAATATCAAGCCCACCTATATTGGATAGAAATTTAATTTGATATTCATAATCAAATTCGTGATGCTCAGAAGACTGGCCCGAATACAGTTTCGATCATCTAGTCTCTACAAGATGGCGTCCAAGAGGAATCCAACCAATGCAATGACATTCTGTAGTATATACATTGAGTTTTCATCCCATCCACCGGGGGAATTAGAGAAGAAATTCTCCGAGAAGCACACCAATCTAGATATTCCATTCACCTTGGTGTGGTAAAGTTGTATGTTGACATGCGCCATACCCTATATTGGCCAGGACTGAAGAAGGATGTCACACATTATATGGAACACAGCCAAACCTGCCAGATGGTCAAGGCGGAATGTCGAAACCCTCGAGGATTACTTCAACCACTACCCGTATCAGAATGGAAGTTTAAAGAAATTTCAATGGACTTCATTCACGGATTGCCTCGATCACGTGCAAGAAGCGACTTGATATGGATCGTAGTAGATCGCCTCACCAAAGTTGTTTGATTTATACCTGACCGACAAAGTTATGGTGCAGATATTCTGGAAAGACTTTTCATCGAACAAGTAGTCTGATTCAACAAAGTGTCGAAGATGATTGTATTAGATTGAGATAAACGATTTACATCCTGGGAATGGAGAAGGGTGCAAGCTTACTTAGGAACCAAGTTAGCCTTTAGCACGACCATCCACCCCCAGACAAATGGATAGATGAAAAGAACAAATCGAACAATGGAGGATCTTCTCCGTCTATATTTTGTGGATTATAATGAGCCCTGGGAGAAACTACTTCCATTAGTAGAGTTCTCATATATTAACAACTTCCATACCAGTATTTAGATGGCCCCATACGAAGCTCTATATGGACGACGATGTTGAAAACCTCTATCTTGGGCTCAAGATGAAGACCCCGAAGCGATTGATGTTACATACCGTTCGTCGAACGCGCTGGCCGTTCGTCAAACGCGCTGGCTATTCGTCGAATGCGCTGGCCGTTCATTGAACGCCCTGGCCATTTGTCGAACGCGCTGGCCGTTCGTCGAACGCGCTGGCGTTTGTCGAATGCGCTTTGATTCGAACACTAGTCAACACGCTCCATATAATATTCACAATACCTGTGGAGCATTCAGTTGACTCGACCCGATTCCAATAAGGCATAGGATTGGACCATCACTCATATCCAATATGAGTAAGGCCAACACAATTCTTCCTCCAACTTCTCCAAACACTCTTGTGTATGACCCCATAGGCTCATATTGCGTTGGTAGTGAGACTAGATACTTGACCACTTCCAGATCAACATGGAAACACCAACAGTCTCCCACTTGATCTTGAACGTATCAAATAAGAGTCTCACAAACAATGAGCGGCATCTAGCAATGCATCATAGCTACCCAAGCAATAAGATTTCATAACTCAGCAAGCCTGCCTTGACCAATGTATCAGTGTTGTCAAGTCCCTTTGTTTCTTACATCCGGATAGAACTAGAGGCATGGACCGTGTCACCCTCGTAATTGTTCAATCCTAATTCCTTGATCTAGAATAGACTGTCTGAAATTGGTGAGCTCAATATCACATATTGACTCAACCAAGCATGGCCATGCATTTCTCAGTCTCATTCCATCAAGGGGCCCATGGATGTAACTCCTGTCATATAGGAGGACAAATCTCATATCTGCCCACACACAAACACCCAAATTAATCTTAACATACCCAATAACCACCCCCTTATCATCAACCTTTCTCAAGTAAGACTTTAGATGGCATCAAAGTATGCTCTTCCTCACTTGATGAATGTTGTGACTTCAGGTCAAAGAACCACAAACACCATTGTCATATGAGACCTACTTGTGACACGTTCAAATAACAATCCACATAGCAGTCTCATGATGGGTCTGTCCAGTACAACTTGTTCACTAACAAGTACTCATGTGATGACTTGATATCACAATATCATGGCCTGTGAGAACCGGTCATCAGTCAACGCACATGCTAGTCTTTATGTATCATCATCGCCCTGAACTTCTAAGATGATACTACGACTAGGGACCATTTAAGTATGAAGCTTCTTATAAACATAGGCCCTCACATTCAAGTCACATACTTGAATTCCTATGGAAGCAAACATTCTAAGGGCATTTATTATGCTAATTAATCTATCAGTAGAAACATTTGACATAATAAAAGAACTTGCCATAAATGTAAAATAAAATATAAAGTACTCTATTCATCACATGAATAATCAACAACCGACAAATACAATCCACAAGATTCCCACTAGAGACGATCATTCAGGTATCAAATACCCATTGATCTAGTATGACCATCATGCTTTCTCTATGCAAGAGGCTTTGTCAGTAGATCCGCAATATTTTCTTCAGTCGGCACTCTGCATATGCTCACATCTCCTCGATCAACAATCTCTCGAATAAGATGGAACCGCCTGTAACGTCCCTGATTTTCGTTAATTATTTACTTGACCGCTGTGGTGTAATTTTGGCGTAAGGACGTTACGTCAGCTCGTTAGGTTTAGTTTTGAGCCTTAGCTTAGTTAAAGTATGCATTTTAGATCGAGCGTGTGAGTTTTCGCGCATTTTGATTTTTAGAGAAGATTTTGTGTAGTTATTGAGAATTTAGCTTCGGGAAGCTTTTACCCGAGTTTGGCTCATCGAAATTGAATTTTGACTACGTCGTTGGATTCATAGCGCTGTGTTTCAGTTAAGGTGCGAATTTCATAGAAATCCGAGGTGATCTGGTCGCCCTCGTAGTTTAAGTAAATTGGGGTATTATTTAATAATTGAATAATAAATTTAGGTTTTAATATAAATACCTAAATATCCCCTTGATAGTTTATATAGGTGTAGTCAATAATACCTAGAGGGGGGGGGGGGGGGGTGAATAGGTTCTACTTATTTTCTTTGTTTGAACCTAATGTTTGTAGCTGCAGAAAACACAAACACAGAAAACACACAAGGATGTATAGAGGTTCCTCAAGACAGGGTGTCTTGAGTAGTCCTCTTTCCCCCTTCACCATTCTAACATTGAGTTAGACAAGGCCACAAACTCCAATCTCGGCTCCTTGAGCTTACACCACAAGTTCCTCAGAACTTCTCAGATCAAGAGTGATCCTACCTCAGGCACAACAGCCCTACACTCAGGCTCAGTAGCCCTACACCTCAGGCTCAATAGCCCTACACCTCAGGCTCAACAGCCCTACACCTCAGGCTCAACAGCCCTACACCTCAGGCACAGTAGCCCTACAGCTCAGAGTTATGAACTCCTACCACTCAGAAATCCCACAGATTTCCTACCTCAGACTTGTCAAGAAGTCCTACCACTCAAGCTGTCAACACAGCTTTACACACAGGCTCAACAGCCCTTTACTCAGGCAATAATGCCTTACAAAGATGTAATAGAGTTTGAGTTAAATACAAAAGACACAAGGAATTACTCTTAGGTCTTCTGGATTCTTTCTTCAGATCTGAAAACAATAGCTTCAGATTTGTATCCCCTTGATCTTCTCCTTCAGCAAAGCAGAAGATCAACTTGCCATTCTTGAGTTTGTACATGAAGAGCTAACTAATCTTCCTTAGAAGATTAACTTCAGCTGCAGAGAATGACTTCAAATGGTTGAATCGCGAATGCTCGATTACGGTGTGTAGCATAAGCTTCTCAATAGAATAGTACCTCTTGATGTGCCCTAACATCTTCTTTTATACCCCCAAAAGGCTTCAACGACTATATCGATCCTCCTGACACAGTATGGGGCTGATTGGACTTGCTTTTCCCTCTCAAATGCCATTTGCGCCAAAAGCAGATCCCGTCAAAACATTTGGATCTGTCTCAGCGGTTGGGCTGAGACAGCATCCAGTCTCAGCGGTTGGGCTGAGACAGCTTCCAGTCTCAGCGGCAGCTCCAGTCCCCTTCTCAGCGGTTGCTCCAGTCTCCTTCTCAGTGGATCCGCTGAGACGGCTCCTCGTCTCAGCGGTTCTGCCCCATCGTCTCAGCGGTTATGCTGAGACAGATCTTCATCTCCTTGTAGATGATGTCTTCTTATCTAAGGCCAAGTTTGTCCCTTTCTTTTGAGTCACTTGTTCCTGTATATCTTACACAAGTATAGCTTTATTAAATACAATATGTCCTTAGCATTGAGAGTGATGCCTCTTCAAATCAAGGTAATATTGAGGGCAATATTCCCAACAATCTCCCCCTATTTGAAGAAGGCAGAACATCCCCAATGCTAAGGTCCATTAACAATAAAACTTTTATCACATAAAAAGGACCTAACACCCTAAGCATAAGCATTTGCAAGCATAAGCATTTGCACTGGCCCTTTCTCCCCTTTCTCCAGCATTGGTACTGGACTTATTTCCCCCTTTCTGGCTTTTTCAACCTTAACTTACTATCTCCCCCTTCACTTGCTATGTATAGAGAGATAACATCTATAGATCCTTTTGGGATCAACCTGTAGGCTAACCTATATAGTCTGAGCATTTGCCAACTACCCCTTAGCCAGAGTAAGGAGTTTACTCCCCCTCAATTGGAGAACTATTTTATGTAATAGCTGAGCCATTTCAATCTGAACATTCCATTTAAGCTACTAAATACTAGAGATAATAAATACATAGTACATATATCAATAGTAACAAACAAAAGATTATGATCAGAATATGAAATTTCATTTCACTTTAAATGTTCAGTTCAGATACATAACAGAAAATTCAACTTATAGTTTTCTAAGATACCAGTACATTCAATCCGAAAAAAATGTCAAGACTAGTTTTTCTAAGATTGTCCCTTAGAAGAGCTTTCTCCATCTGTAGATTTTCTTTTCCTAGCTTCAGCAGCATCCTTTAGCTTCTCCTTTACTTTGAAGTACAGGAGTGGCTAGGGAAGATATCTGGAGGGAATTCTTAAAGGATTTTCCCTTCTTACCAAATTTTCTTTGAGAATCCTTTCCCTTAAAGATTCCCTTTCTAGGTGTTTGATCCACTCAGCAGCTGAATAGACATGGTCAATGTCTTTCATTGGATTTCCATGGCTCACCCAGGTATTGACAACAATTGTGTCCAACTCCAGATTGTCATCTTCATGGAGTGGATCCTCTAATCTTTCCATTCTCTTTTGTGTCATGTATTCTTCAGCAGTTTGAATACCCTCTACCCTTCTCCTCTTTGCTGCTCTCTCATCAGCAATCAGATTTGATTGACTTTGGAAGTCAAAGTCTTCATCTCTACTAGGGTTCAAGATTGGCAGATTCAAATCAATTCTTGTTCCTTGCAACACCTTTAAGATTGACTCCCATTGATTATCAGTTACCTTTCTGGCCATGGTAAGGATATTTTCTTGAATAGCATTGGAAGCATTGTTGACCATTTCCACCATTTGCTTGCTGGCTTCTTCTTGATTGGAGAGTATCTATTTATGAGAGGACTCCATGTTGCCATACAGCTGTATGTGAGCTCCTTTCAGCTTAGTATGTAGATTGAGTATCTTTTCCTCTCCTTCTTTGTTATGTTCCACTATCTTTTTCTCAATACCAGAATGTTGATCCAATATGGATTGAGAGAAAGTTTGTAAGGAGCTCTCCACATCATCCAAAATATATTCCTTTGCCTTGTCAATGTGGGACTTGACTTGGCTGCTTGATGTGTTGACCACTTGTGCCATTCTGGCAACAGCTTTTTCCCAGACATTCTCATTTTTGTAAAGATGATTCTTTACATATGTGATGTCCTTTGTGGAATCCCCTTGATGGTCTGCAATATCCTTCAGAACTGTGTGCTGGGCAGCAACAATATTTTTGGCCATTTCAAACCATCTTGTCATCTGCAGAAGGATATGATCTGATGCAGTTTTGACATCATTGACCTGGGCATTTAGTTCAGTTCTTACTTCAGCCACCCTTGACTCCATTCTTTGCTCACTGGCCTGAATCTCCTGAGTCAATGCAGCTCTTGTAGAGTGCAGTTCAGTCCTTATCTGGGTAGATACATCCTGGATCTTCTCAGCAACAATCTCTTTCATAGACAATATCTGACCCTCAATCATTGTTTGTATTGAGTTTATCAGGTCAGATGTGTCCAGAGCTGCAACTGTCCTTTCCTGGGGTAGTTCCTTTTCAACCATCTCTTCAACTCCACTCTGAGCATTAGCCATCTCATTATCATGGATCTGCTCCCCCTCAGATGGGGCATTGGGTGATACCAATTCCTGTTGATGTTCTCCCCCACTAGCATACCCACCTCCTCCTTCATAGGCTGGGCTATGCTCCCCCTCACTTGGGGAATCCTTAGGAGGAGTATTTTGTCTAAGGTCACCTGAAAAATGAGTGATGAATTAGACACCTAGACTATTCTATTGATAGAGTGAAGAGACCTAACTGAAATCCTAATTTACCATGGATAGGTGAGTTGGGAAATTCATCTTCAGCTTGAGGAATAGCTGGATCAGCATTCACCTGGGTTGGCTTAGGATTGGGCACAACACTTCCTTGGGGCTCCTCATTTGTTCTGGGGACCTCTTCATTATCAATGTTCATTGGGTTGCTGGCAGATCTATGATCAGACCCATGACTATCTTCATTGTCAGACCCAGCTGACTTTGAGGATGAATTTGATTTCTGCTGGGATACTTCTTTCTTCCTTTCCTTTGCCATAGATGGCTGGCTCATAGGGAGCACTCTAGAGAATCAATCCAGAGTCTTAATGTCCATTCTTTTGAGGTAATGGAGATTTGACCCCTTGGAGTTTGCAAAGGTCTCTGAATAACTATTCTGTAGGTACAGAGATAGTATTCTTCCCATATTGGGGGCTTGTAGAGATTCCTTTATCCTTTGAAAGATGACTTCTCCCCATGAGGTTCTCTTGGACAGAATTATCCTTGTCATTAATTCAAACATGAACTGTGAGACAGTGTCATGTGAACCAGGCTTGCATAGGATAGCTTTGCCCACAATATTAGACAACAGCTTCCCCTGTTGATTGAAGAACTTCCTTCTTAGACAACTGGTCTTAGTTTCACTGTATCCTGTCCACTTTAGGGCAGTCTGCTTGTCCTTTTCAGATATCCCTTCCTCTTCAGTTTTACTGCAGGGAGTTAATTTTAGCCCCTTCTCCAACCTTTTTGCAGTAATCTTTATCTTCTCACTTCCTATCTTGGACATTAGTATGGTTTTGGAAGGAGACAATTTGACATGGTTGAACCATTCCAGAACTTCAGCTTTGAGAATGCAGCATGGTTCAGACAGCATGTGCTCCAGACCTTGAGCTTCCATTAGATGAATCACTTGTCGTATTTCTTCAGAGGCATGAGAGAATCCATTTCTTACTATTTCATACCCCTCCAGGAGATCTTTCGAGCTTTTTGGCGCCATGGAAGCAGAGAGTCGATGCGCTGAGACGGAAGAGAAGATGAATCATCTCGATGGCTAAGGGTTTGGCTTTGTGTTTTGTTTTAGGTTACAGTGTATCTATTTATAGATTTTTAGTTTCGATTTTATTAACCCTAGGCTTCTAGACTTAATTACCTTATTGTTTCAAGTAGTTTTTGGATTAATTATCCGATTTTAGATAGAACATACCCCGTCTCAGCGGTTCAGCTAAGACGGAGACCTAGGCAGCTGGGATAGTAAAGTGTCAACCGCTGGGACAGTTTGCTCGTCTCAGCGGTTCAGCTGGGACAGTGAACTGTCAACCGTTGGGACAGTTTCCTCATCACAGCGGTTTAGCTGGGATTTTTCTCAACTGATTCAGCTGAACATACTCCTTCATTTTTGCTGATCATAGGGTTTAGACCTAATGTAGATATTTTGGCTTAAGATGGGTCCTAGTCATGTCACTAAGTTGTAGTATATAGTAATGTAAAGTTTGATAATTCACCATTCATAATCAATAATAGAGACATCTATTACTCATACATTTACAACTATTCTACACTAAGCATGCCAAGATCAATTTTGAAAGCATTGAATTTGGATTCATCCAGTGGCTTTGTAAAGATATCAGCTACTTGTTTGTCAGTGGGGACAAATTCAAGACAGGTATCTTTACTTTCTACATGTTCTCTAATAAAATGATATCTAATCTCTATATGCTTAGTCCTGCTATGAGAGACAGGATTTTTAGCAATAGAGATTGCACTGGATGAATCATAATACAAAGGAGATTCCCTTACATTGAGGTTGTAATCCTCCAACTGATGCTGTGTCCAAAGGAGTTGTGCACAACAGCTATCTGTTGCAATGTATTCAGACTCAGCTGTGGATATTGCCACACTGGTTTGTTTCTTGCTGCTCCAAGATATCAATCTTCTCCCTAGGAATTGACAAGTACCACTTGTACTCTTCCTGTCTTCTTTGCAACCTGCAAAATCTGCATCTGAAAAGCATGTTAGTTCAAAATCATTGTTCTTAGGGTACCACGGGCCAAGATGCAAGCTGCCCTTAAGGTATCTCAATATCCTCTTCACAGAGGTGTAGTGAGATTCCTTGGGACAGGCTTGATACCTAGCACAAACACATGTAGCATACATAATGTCTGGCCTACTAGCAGTCAAGTACAACATGCATCCAATGATACATTTGTACATGGACTCATCAAAGGCCTTTCCCTTTTCATCCTTGTCTAATGATAAATTTGACCCCATGGGTGTTCTCATGGTGGAGGCTGATTCCATCCCAAATTTCTTGATGAGCTCCTTAGTGTACTTGGTCTGAGAGATGAAAATTCCATCATCAGACTGTTTCACTTGGAGCCCAAGGAAATATTTAAGCTCACCCATACTGCTCATTTCAAACTCCCCCTGCATTAGATTGGCAAATCTATTGCAGAGGTTGTCATCAGTAGACCCAAAGATTATGTCATCAACATAGATTTGGATTAAGAGACACTTGCCCCTTGTTTCCCTAAGAAAAAATATGCTATCAATCTTTCCCCTCATGAACTTGTTCTTGAGGAGAAAGTTGGACAAAGTCTCATACCAAGCTCTTGGAGCTTACTTGAGACCATATAGTGCTTTCCTAAGAAGATAAACATGAGACGTTAGGGTTGAATGCACAAAACCTGAGGGTTGTTCAACATATACCTCTTCCTTCAGGTCTCCATTTAGAAATGCTGATTTGACATCCATTTGGTAGACTTTGAACCCCTTGTGGGCAGCATAGGTCAGGAATAGCCTAATTGCTTCCAACCTTGCAACTGGTGCAAAGGTTTGATCAAATTCTATACCTTCCTCTTGCCTGTATCCTTTGGCTACTAATCTGGCCTTGTTCTTGATGATTGTACCATTCTCATCAAGCTTGTTCCTGTATACCCATTTAGTGCCAATCGCATTGTGTCCCTGAGGTCCTGGCACCATCTTCCATACTTTGCATCTCTTGAATTGTAGGATCTCTTCTTGCATTGCTTCAATCCAGAATGTGTCTTGATTGGCCTCTTCAAACTTCTTGGGCTCCATTTGAGAGAGGAAGCTCAAGAATAGTGTTTCATTATGAGCTTTGCTTCTTGTCAATATGCCTTGGGTATGATCCCCAATTATTATCTCTCTTGGATGATCTCTCAGGTGCCTTGCAGCAGCAGGAAGAGGGTCCTCTGGTGGCTGAGTTTGTTCCATTGGTTCAGCTATGACTTCATCTTGTACCTCTTCTTCTTCAGGAATTGCAGCAGCTGTCTGTGTGTTGCTGCTGCTGGGCTTGTCTTGGACAGTCAGCTCATGCATTCCTTCTTCATTTCCTGTCACAATAGAAGAACTAGACCATTCTTTGTAGAGAAGGCTGGTCTCATCAAATACAACATGCATAGATTCTTCTACAACATGGGTTTTCTTGTTATAAACTCTATAAGCTCCACTATGTGACCTATACCCAACAAGAACTCCCACATTGCATTTTTCTGCAAACTTTGTTAGCTGAGATTTTCCATTATTTAAATTGTAGCATTTGCAACCAAAGATCCTAAAGTAGGAAATTTTAGGTTGTTTGCCTTTCAGAATCTCATAAGGGGTTTTCCCAAGGACCTTATTGATGGAGGCTCTATTGAGAACATAACAGGTTGTATTGACTGCCTCAGCCCAGAAGTATTCTGGGAGTGAGGAGTCACTAAGCAATGTTCTCCCAGCTTCTATCAAGGTCCTATTCCTCCTCCCAGCCACACCATTTTGCTGTGGAGTCCTTGGGGAGGAGAACTCTTGGGTGATACCAAATTCTTGACATAATTTTGTCAAGGCTTCAGATTGAAATTCTGTACCATGGTCAGTTCTAGTCCTGACCACATTACATAGTAGATCATTCTGAATGGCCTTGACATAATTTATAAAGACATGTAAGGTATCTGACTTCTTCTTAAGGAAGAATACCCATGTATACTTTGAATGATCATCTAAAATTACCAAAGTATACAACTTCCCACCTAAGCTCTGAATTGGCAAAGGACCAAACAAGTCCATGTGCAATAGGTATAAACACCTTTCAGTATCCTTGGAGCCAATACTTTTAAAGGTGTCCCTAGTTTGCTTACCCATTTGGCAAGCATGACAAGGACCACTTTTAACACATTTTAGTTTAGGACTATTTCTAACAAGGTCTTTAGAAAATAATCTATACATTGCCTTATAGTTAATGTGGGCAAGTCTCTTGTGCCATCGGACACAAAGTGACTCACTTTCATTAGCTACAAGACACACAAAGGAGATAGAATAATTGCAAATGAAGTCTAAGCAATAAACATTTCCACTCCTAGTGCCTGAGAGAATGGTCTCCAAGTCATTAGACTTTTTTATCAAGCACTTGTCATTGTGGAATTCAATGACATAGCCTAAGTCACATAGTTGGCTTATGCTTACAAGGTTGTGTTGCAACCCTTCAACATAAGCTACCCTTGTGATTGAGACTATGCCATTGTAAATCATACCATATCCTTTGGTGACTCCCTTTTCAGATCCACCAAAGATAACTTTGGGTCCATTCTTCACTAGATGGTAATCCTTTAGAAGATCCTTAGTTCCTGTCATGTGCCTTGAGCACCCACTGTCCAAGTACCATATTTGGTTGAGACTGGTACTTGAACTAACCTGCAACACAAAATTTAGTGTACCTTAGGGCCCCAACTGACTTTGGGTCCTAGGTTCATGTTAACACCATAGGGAATATTCCTAGAGAGGACTGGTTTGGCTTGAGGTTCAGTCCTTGACTTTGGCACATTGGAATTGTGCCAACAATCAATTGCAAAGTGTCCCACCTTGCCACAGCACCAAAAATCATGAATATTGTATCTCCTTTTCTGAACAGTTTTTTGAATTGGTACAGCACTTTGTACATGTTCAGCAGAAGGGATATCAGCATTCTTCCTATTTCTTTCAGCAATAATCTGACTGAAGGATAATCTGTGGATAGTATTGCTGCTCTTTGTTCTGATGGCCTCAGTTTGCATTGACTTGGCTGTCATACAAGATCTGATGGAATCAGACATTGGGCAGCAGGTCTTGTCAATAGATTTGACAGTAGTCTTGCTTTTTGCTGAAGCAGATTTGGAAGAGCTTGCTTCCATGTTCTTGACTGAATGTGCTGAGACACCAAACACAAATGGTCCAGGTTGGACGATTTGTATTTCCTCATGTGGAGCTTTCATTGCACTCAATCCCATGCCCTTTTTATTTCCATAACTGTGAGCATTCTTGCTCAAGTTATAGGAACTTCCATTTAGTAAGTGACCATGAATACTTTCTTGGTCATACTTGTTTGAGGGCATCAAGACCTTCAAAAAGGAGGTCTTAGATTCTTTTGAGTCCTTGACCTTTCCCTTAGTGTTGTTAGTCGCTGCCTCTTTGTTGAAACCAACACCTCTCATGTCATGGGAGTTGAAGGTGTCAATAATAGGCAGCACTGTCTTGGGCTTGGAGAACTTAGCCACCAGCATCCTCTCCTTGAGAAGCTTTTCTTCAAGATCCTTAATGATCTTGTTCTTGTGGCTTATGGTGCCCACATGGATGATTGACATTCCCCTTAGCTTGCCAATTTCCTTGCTCATTAGAGCTAGCTGGGTAGCATGCTCAATGCACTCAGATTTTGATTGCTTTAGGGAAGCAATTTCTTGGGCTTGCCTCTTGGCTAGCTTTTTGCTCTTTTTCAGAGTTTCCAGGAGTGCACCATTTTCATCAATCAATTGATTGACATCCTCCTCATAATATGATTCACCTCCAACTTTAGATGGAGGAGATTCAGATTCTGGACCTTTTTCATAATCAGAAGAAGAAATGCAGTGTATCAATACCTGCTCATGTTCTGAATTGTTGTGGCTGTCCTCATCTTCAGCTATAGCCATCAGCTCATGGTCATCAAAAGTGACCTCATCCTCCTCTTCATCACTATCTGAATGTGATAGAGGGGCCCTTATTCCTATCCTGGTAGCAGGATAATATTCTTCTTCCTGATCAGCAAACAACCCCAAGTAGGCTTCCTCCTCACCATCTGAATCTGTAGATGAAGATTCAGATTCACTCCAGCTCTTGCCTTTCTTAGCTAGGAAGGATTTTTCTCCCTTCCTTTCCTTCTGGTGATGAGGCTTCTTGTTACCTCTCTCCTTTCTCTTGACTGGGCAGTCAGCAATGACATGTCCAGGCTTACTACAACAATAGCAAATTATGTTAGTTGAAACATGTTTACTAGTTTTAGAGTCATACCTGTCCCCTTTGGGATGTTGCCTCTCAGATCTGTAATGATCCTTCTTGGGATGAGAAGAGGAGGAAGGTTTGTTCTTCCATTGTTTCCTCTTGATCATCTTCTTGAACTGCCTTGTTAAGGCAGCAAACTCCTCATCAGAAGAGGAGCTGTCTGATTTGCTGCTCTCAGATTCCTCAGATTCAGCAGCCTTCCTTGGAGGTGACTGCAATCTAGCCTTGTTCTTCTTAGAGCTTTCAGCTTTGAGAGCAACAGATCTCTCCCTTGTGTGAGCCCTGGAGGAAGAGTCCTCCTTTCTTGCAGAAAGCTGCATCTCATATGAGAGCAGTTTCCCAAACAGTGTATGGGTGGGGGTTTCTCCAAGTCTTGCCCCTTCCCTGATTGCACAGATTTTAGTGTCCCATTCTCTAGTTAGAGATCTAAGGAACTTATCATTGAGTTCATAATCTGTGAACACCCTTCCATAGGTTCTTAGTTCATTTACAATCCTAAAGAAGCTTTCATAGCACATGGAGATATTCTCCTGGCCCAGCTGTCTGAAGGCTTCATACTCCTGATTGAGGAGAGACTTTCTATCATCCCTTACTTCAGTTGTTCCATCCATATAGACAACCAATGGGTCCCACAATTCCTTAGCAGTTTGGCAGTGTACCAAGTTCTGAAATGTAGTGTCATCAATGGCATTTCCTATTATGTTTTGGGCTCTCTTGTCCATAGTGTACAGTGCTATCTCATCATTGGTCAGTTCAGAAAATACCTTAAGTACTTTTCTAGTAGGGTCAATAGTGGAGACTTTCTCAAAGGTATAAGGACCATTTTTGACAGTCAAAAAAATCCTTGGGTCTGAAGCTTCCATAAATAGATTTACCCTTTGCTTCCATATCCCAAAGTTTTCTTTGGAGCATATGGGCAACTTCATTGACCCCAACTCCTTGTTCATTGCACTGTTGGCCATTAGATTTCAGATTTGACTACTCCTGTATAGGATCTGATCAGACTGTTAAGTCTGTTTGATCAACCTCCCTCTGATACCACTTGATAGTTTATATAGGTGTAGTCAATAATACCTAGAGGGGGGGGGGGGTGAATAGGTTCTACTTATTTTCTTTGTTTGAACCTAATGTTTCTAGCTGCAGAAAACAAACAAGGATGTATAGAGGTTCCTCAAGACAGGGTGTCTTGAGTAGTCCTCTTTCCCCCTTCACCTTTCTAACAATGAGTTAGACAAGGCCACAAACTCCAATCTCGGCTCCTTGACTCAGATCAAGAGTGATCCTACCTCAGGCACAGCAGCCCAACACTCAGGCTCAGCAGCCCTACACCTCAGGCTCAACAGCCCTACACCTCAGGCTCAACAGCCCTACACCTCAGGCTCAACAACCCTACACCTCAGGCACAGCAGCCCTACAGCTCAGAGTTATGAACTCCTACCACTCAGAAATCCCACAGATTTCCTACCTCATACCTATCAAGAAGTCCTACCACTCAAGCTGTCAACATAGCTTTACACACAGGCTCAACAGCCTTTTACTCAGGCAACAATGCCTTACAAAGATGTAATAGAGTTTGAGTTAGATACAAAAGACACAAGGATTTACTCTTAGGTCTTCTGATTCTTTCTTCAGATCTGAAAACAATAGCTTCAGATTTGTATCCCCTTGATCTTCTCCTTCAGCAAAGTAGAAGATCAACTTGCCCTTCTTGATTTTGTACAGGAAGAGCTAACTAATCTTCCTTAGAAGATGAACTTCAGCTGCAGAGAATGACTTCAACTGGCTGAATCGCGAATGCTCGATTGCGGCATGTAGAAAAAGCTTCTCAATAGAACAGTACCTCTTGATGTGCCCTAACATCTTCTTTTATACCCCCAGAAGGCTTCAACGGCTATATCGATCCTCCTGACACAGTATGGGGCTGATTGGACTTGCTTTTCCCTCTCAAATGCCATTTGCGCCAAAAGAAGATCCCGTCAAAACATTTGGATCTGTCTCAGCGGTTGGGCTGAGACAGCATCCAGTCTCAGCGGTTGGGCTGAGACAACTTCCAGTCTCAGCGGCAGCTCCAATCCCCTTCTCAGCGGTTGCTCCAGTCTCCTTCTCTGTGGATCCGCTGAGACGGCTCCTCGTCTCAGCGGTTCTGCCCCATCGTCTCAGCGGTTATGCTGAGACAGATCTTCATCTCCTTGTAGATTATGTCTTCTTATCTAAGGCCATGTTTAGCCCTTCCTTTTGAGTCACTTGTGCCTGTATATCTTACACAAGTATAGCTTTGTTAAATACAATATGTCCTTAGCATTGAGAGTGATGCCTCTTCAAATCAAGGTAATATTGAGGGCAATATTCCCAACACCCCTCCCTATTCATTATCTTCTCCATCGATCCCAAACCAGCCGCCGAGCGATAAAGGCGAGAGCAGAGTGTCGTGGAGCTTCCGGTCGGCGATTCGAAGGCTGTAGTGGTCGGAATCGTGTTTGGAGAGTGGATTCGGAAAGCTCTCGGCGAGATCTTCGTTATAGTGGTATGTTTTTTTTTCTGTTTAGTTGAATTTTTGGAGTTAGGGTAGTGACGTAACCCTCCTTTTTGGTCCTCTTTGATCCGAAAAGTTTCAGGTTGTGGTGCTTGAGTGTTTCTTTGGAGGATCCTTAGCTTTCGGAGCGGTAAAATTGGTTTGTTTGCAAGATTTGAGGCAAGTGGCTTTCTCCTCCTTCTTCTCATTTTCAGTTTCCAGTTTACCTTGTTTAGGGTTTCTGGATGGTGTTTTTCTTTCTCCTACTGTTGCTTATTTTGTTTTTCGAGAGCTACCTTATTTCTCGAAAAGTGTCAAAATCAACCGAATTCCTTAGTTCTCGAGAAATCTGCCTGCATCCCTTGATTTCTCGAGAAGTTTACATTTATATTTATTTTTTCTCGAGAGACCTTAAGTCAGTCTTTTTCTTTCCTTTTAGTTCTCGAGACTTCCACTTTTCGTTTCCTGTAGTATTTTACTTCTCGAGAAGTCTGCCTAACCAACTTAATTTTCTCGAGAGGCTTCAGTCTGCCTGATTTACTTTGACCGTAGCATTATTTCTTTCCGAGAAATCAGCATTTCTCGAGAAATTCAGCTTTTTCCCTTGTTTCCTGCGTTCGACGAACGAAATTGAATTCGTCGAACGGATCTTGAGTTCGTCGAACGGCGTTCGACGAACGGTCTGGTGTTCGTTGAACGACGTTCGCCGATCGGCCTTGTGATCGTCAAACACGTCTGCGTTCGACGAAGGCCCTTGCGTTCGTCGAACGGTGTTCGACGAACAGTCTTGCGTTCGTCGAATGGCGTTCGACGAACGGCCTGAATTCCTTTATTCCTGTTGTTTTCCCGTCTGTCTCTTCCCGAGAAATATTGCCTGCTTCCTTCTATTTCTCGAGAGATGTTTCCCTGCCTCCTTTTTTCTCTCGAGAGGTGATGTCCTAGCTCCCTTAAATCCTTGTGAGATTAGTGTTCTGATTCTTTTTACTTCTCGAGTATTTCCTGTTCAGATCTTATGAGTATTTCTCGAAAGACCTGTACAGTCTCCTTTTGCTCTCGAGAAATCCTGTGCTGCTCCTTTGTTTTTCTCCCTTGCTTATTCCTTTATGTCCTTGTGTTTGTGTGAGAACCCTGAACCTTTATGAATCATTGCGTAGTGCTTATTTCATGATGACCCTATTCTTAGGGTGTTTTGGTGCTTGTATCTTGGGCTACGTCCCGTGCCTTAATTAAAATTTAATTAATAAAAAGGAATGTATTTAGCCTTGCACGGTGGCCATTCTATAGGTGAACCGCAGGCTTGGCCGTGGTCCCGTGGGCCGTGTTTGGGTGGCAGAGGATAAAGTACCACCACCCATATGTTTTTATTGGGCTTTTCCGGTTGGCAGAGGATAAAGTACCGCCACCCGTTTAATTTGAACTGATCAATCTCTTTAATAAAATTTACAAGAAAATTGGACTATGCTTGTTCCTCTTCTTGATATTAGTGCACTCGGTGCTTGTTAGTTCTTTGTTTAGAACCTTCTCTTTCGGTAAATCTGGCTTGGGTTGGTACCCCTTATGCCTTGCTTGCTTTTCTGCTAGTTTTTCTGCCACTTGTAATTACTTGCTGAGGCGTTCTTTGTTTTATTGAATGCCTCAGGTTCAGAGCCGTAGCGGCCAGTGTTGTAGCCTGGAGTTTCAGAGTTTTGGTAGTTGTTTACCCCGCAGGTGCGAGGTAGTTGTCTTTAGTTCCTTCTTGCGATCAGACATATTAGTTGGTGCCAATGGGTTAGTGTCATGTTGTTGACGCCCATTGTGCCCTTTTTACACTTTATAGTTTAATTGCCAGTAAATGTCACTACTTTTAGATCTTGTGTATCTTACTCTCTGGGAATGATTTATGTTAGGTGCACTATAGTTATAAAATGGCTTTTCCTTCATCCTCATTGCATTCTTTTTAACTAAAACCCTTATCTGTAAAGTCGCCTAAAGGTATTTTCTATACTTACAATACGCCTAGTTATGTGCATATCATTTACTTTATGTCCTGTCATTTCATACATTTAGGACTTTAAGTGAACTAAATCAAGTAATTTTCACTGCAATTATATATACTTTCTCGGTGGACTAGTTGATCCACGAACTGAGAGACACAGTTCTTACCTCAAAACCCTAATAAATGATTTCAAATGAAGTCTTATCATGTAATCCTGTTTTGATTAATTAAGTAATAGATTCCCGCCTGAGCGTCTGCAACTGTCTCCTGTATGACGTGGCATCATGACATGTATTTTCTCCTACTCTGATATTCCTAAATTCAGAGAAAATGCTGGTTGTGACAGTTGGTATCAGAGCCAGGTTGTTCGACAAGTCGGTCGGGCATCAAATTCTGATTTAGAGTAGCTGTTTTGGTTTCATTGCATACACACACCGATGTGTCATCAGTACGTCTTGGACGAAGCATGAACACTACACTCATAACATGATAAGAAGTATACGAGGCATATTATGTAGTATGGGATGCATAATATGTGTCTGTATATGGATCCACCATAGGTGTCAACATGTGACGGTTATGTAGTATGGGATGCATAACCATCATCACATGGATGCCCATTAACACGTTTTCTTTTCGTTACATGCAATATTATGTAGTATGGGATGCATAATATTACATGTGTACGCCGCTCATAACATGCATTAAATCCTTTATTAGAATGCATAGCACAACATACCTTACATAGCATTGCATAAGCACATGTGTGAAGTTAAAGACTTATATGATGACACATGTACACACATGATTTCAAAATGAATAGAAAAATTCACGCATTCATGCCCTTTGCACATGAGTCAAGAGGGACGATATAGTATCATTCTCAAATTTAGCATATCATCATGAAAATGTCCCAGAGAAAGGTAGTGGAAATGGCAAGTATCTGTACATGTATGTTCTGAACTAAGCAGTGTTGTTCTAGTGTAAGGTTACGTTTTAATTATAGGTGTATGCGTATTAGCAGAGATGTCTCGGAGGCATGTTGCGACGAGATTGACCCCCCAATCGGAGGGTGAATCTTCGGGTGCGCAGAGTGAGGCCATGATCGAAAGTCTGCGACAAAGTAATGAGGCTCTTTATAGGAAGTTAGTTGCGATGCAATCGCAGATCCAGACGTTGATGACTGCCGCCGCTGGGGAGCAGCATATGGTGCAGGACCCTGTAGTTGGTCAGACTGTACCTGTTCCTCCCGCTCCTTTGGTGCCTCCAATTTTGCTGCCACCAGAGATGAACTTCATTTCGCATTTCCAGCGACTAGGACCTCCTACGTTTGACGGAAGAGCTGATTTCATGGCTTTGGATGATTGGCTTGTTGCCATAGAGGAGATGTTTTCATACTCGGGAATCTCTACAGACCAAAATGTGATGGTCGCCGCTTACCAGCTGAAGGGTCTTTCTAAGAGCCGGTGGATCATGTTGAAACCTGCAACAGGCCTCCTGAGTTCGGACCCACTGGGGGTGCAGCCGATGCTTACTTCTCCCTCACTAGACTCTCTTGACGGTGGATGTGAGAATAAGAAAAGACCCAAGGCTGAAGCGAGGAGGTCCCGCCACACACCCGGAAGATCTTAGAGAGCTTCCCCTCCCAAACCAGAGCTCAACCGGGCACCTTGGAGGGCACTAGCAGCCGACCAAAAACTAGCCTGGAGGAGAGGATTCTCTAAAATCGGATCTCCTCCAAGGTGCCCTTAAGGGTCTATTTATAGTTTTTCCTGGGCTGGTCTGCAAATAGCCTGAATCCGCCTTTTAACTTTACTAATCGCACCCCAAATTGGTCTGCTGATAGCCTAACTCCACTGTTCTGAAGGGCTATTTGCAGCCCACCATGGGTATTATGGTCTTTTTCCCCTCAAAACCTTTGGGGCGAGTGGTCCGTGAGGGCACCACTCGCCGATCTCCCGCTCTGCTGGGCGAGTGCCCATGCTACTGAGCGAGTGGTCCGTGAGGGCACCACTCGCCGAACTTCTTCTCGCCTGCAGCGTACCCCCACTAATCCGGGGATCTCTCCACCTTCCTTAGCCTAGGCGAATGATCCGGCTGACCCAGGTCTCGCCAGTTGGTTTGAGGGACCCACTCGACGAATACGGGTTGTACACAATCCCCGCTCTTTGCGAGCAGTTCCTACGCTCGGAAAGAACAGTCCAACCCTGTATTCGGTGAGTGCTTGCTGACTGGACCCATAAGACTCTGTGGGCCCCACCGTCATCCTATATATACCTCCTCATGTCAGACTTTTCTGGACCATTTTTATATCTCGGCCCGGAGTTTTCTCTCCCTGGACCTTTCGCCACTTCCAATGTCTTTCCACAAGTCTTCCACGAGACCCCTCTCGCAAGAAATGATCGAACGCCTGGCTGCGGCCCAGACTGCAACCGCCCCCAAAACTGCCAGATTTGCTCCATGGCTTACATCCAAGCGAGACTCGAGCACCCCATATGTCTCGCGGCGAGCCAAAGCTATTCGGATGAATCGCCAAAAAGGCGAGACCGCCTCGGACTCTCCGACGAATACTCCTCCAGACCCCCGGACTCAGGTATGAAGATTCCTCCTGCCTTTCCTTTTTGTTTCTGCCTCCTTATTCTGCAATCGCTCCAACCATTCGCAGGGGATTTCGTTGCCTGAGGACGGCCACGGGGCCGTTTTGAATAGTGTCGTGGTGCCACCTCTCGCGGACGAGACACCTCCTCCAGATCTGGACCTTGCTCCTCCACCCCCTCCGGGCGAGACCATACTTAAATCCAGTAAGTTGTGAACCCTCTCGATTTTCCTTTCATGTTGCTCGTTACTGACCATTAACTTTTCGTAGCCCTCAACCCTGACGTCCCGCTGCGGGACTCCATTCCTCTAAGTTCCCCTGCCCAGCAGAACCCCTCTGTTACCGCGAATGAACCGAGGGTCTCCCCTGAGCGGGAACTGGGTCTACCACCTTCCGCAGGCTTGTCTGGGGTCCTCCCAAATTCGTTTCGCCCCTCAGGTCATAGGGAACCCATCCGAGGTCAGTTCACTCGCCTTCCCCTATCGTACTCGCTTATTTTACCGCAACTGACCTAGTTGTGAATTCGCAGGCTATTGGGAAGCCTCCCCCCTTGATTCCTACAACAAGGGGGAAGAGGGGATGCTCTCGCCTCTCCCCTCCCCTGGGGACCTCGCTGACTTCTTGGGCGACTCCTCAGATCACGGAGGTCTTGGGGAAGCTCATCCACATCCAGCGGAACGTCGCCGGCCAGGTGGATGATGTGCGGCTGGGAGTCGCGCGTGAGTTAAAGGACTTTCGGCGGGACTACTCGCGCCTTCTCGCGACGGTGGAGCACCTGGGGGGTGAAGGAGGGGAGTTGTCTCCCGGAAGACACGCCGGGCGAGCCCGGCAACAACTCCAACTGGCTTCCCATGAGATCACCAATATGCTCGCGTACTATCGCCCGCGAATGCCCCTGGAAGCTGGGTCGCGAAGGCGGGGTCGGCGGGTCTGGGAGGAGTTCTGATCTAGTCGACCTTCACCCCTCCTGTTATTTCTTTCCTCGTTTTCTGTGTTGCGGATGCTGGACTTTTATATTTGTCTGTAATAATTTTATACTCTACGCTTTGCGAATGCTCTATTTCTCGTTTTTTTGTTTTTCTCGTAGCTTGCCTGGGTATTGCCGAATGATATGCTATTGCCGAATGTTTTCTTAGCTCTTTCGCGTAGCCGTCGAGCGAATAGCCACAGGGCATTCGCCATTAATGGGCGAGAGGGATCGGCCCGGGTTTCGAGGCATCGTCGAGGCGCGATTGCTATCTGCACATCCGTTACCTCGAAAGCCCAAACGCCGTTTAGTCCTTCTATAAATAGGCCTTTCAACCACCGTATTAAATACCTTACCATCCGATCCCCCTCTTTCCTCGCGCTAGCACTCGCGCTTCTCCCTTCTCTGCTGCTCCCTTCTCCTTCGGCATTCGCGAAATGGGAGGTGATGCGGAAGGTAGGGCCAGGTGCGCCAGCGCATTCGTCAACCACACTTTCGACTCATGCGACCTCTCCGAAGAGGCTTACTTGACTGCTGTCGCGGATTACATTCCGCCGGGGTTCGAGGCGCGAAAGCCCAGGCCGGAAGAGCGCCTAAACTCCATCTCGCCCTGTGCTCTCGCGATCCCGCTAGAGCACTTCGAGGTGGGGTTTCGCCTTCCCATCTGGCCGGAACTCCGCCAGACCTTCAAGTACTACGGGGTCGTGCCCGGCCAGCTCAACCCCAACTCCATCGCCATGCTGGTCGGGTACGCGAGCTATCTGCGAGAAGAGGGGATCGAGTTCTCGCTGCCCGTCTTCCGCAAACTCTACACCTTCCGCTGCACCAATGGCATCTCCTTCTTCTCGGGTCTAAACCCACTCAAGCACTACGGGCTCCCGAACAAAAACCACGACTGGGTTCGCCGCTTCATCTTCGTCAGCGGGAGCCTGGGAAACACCCTTCTCGCCCCGGCGCAGGAGGAGGAGTCAACCTTCCGCCCCCCGACCCTAGGGGGGCACGAGGCCAAACTCCACCAATATATTCTGGAGCACAGGATGGACCTCGTCTATCTCCGGCGAAATGTCAACTCGCTCCCGCTCATTCCGCAGGGAGAGGGTAAGTTTTCGAGACTTCCTTCATTCGTATTGGCTTTGTGATTCTTACACCATTCGCAATATTATGTAGGCGTGCGTAGCCTCCCCCTTCATCCGCCGCGGCCTCCTAGGTTTTGCGTGCCTCTCGCGCAAGCTGCCGCAGATGCCTGCCGGGAGGGGCCTTCCTCCTCCAAGCCCAGCAGCCGAAAGAGAAAACCCGCGGCGACTCCTTCCTCACCCCCCAGCAAGTCGCGATGCCCTCCTTCCATCAAAGGGAAGGGGGTTGTGGGCGAGACCTCTGGAGCGAAAGCTCCAACCCAAACCCTAGGGACAGAGGTCCAGCCCAAACCCTGGGGACCGAAGTGCCGGCCCCAACCATGGGGTCGGGTGTGCCAGATGGGACGGTGGTCCAGGCGAGATCATCGCTGCCGCCGCCTCCGCTGCCCAGGGACCACCGCAACTTCCCGAACGGCGAGAGGTACGTGGATCCCTCAGGGGCTCCCCTGGTCAAGTGGGACAGAAACACAAACAGGGTCTCGCTCTCCACCCTCCATCCAACCTGGATAGAGAGCGACGTCGCCAGCGGCGAGGCGTACGCCATTGCGTATGCCCTCTATGGCTGTGGGGATGCCGAGGTCTTCGATGCCGAGAAGACGCAAGTCATCGCCCACGAGGCCGCTCGAGCCATGCTGCGGGCCCTTGAAATCTCGCACATGTCTTCTCGCCGGAGCATCAACTTGGCGCGGAATCTGGCCGGGGTCGAGGAGGCCAGGGCTCTCATCTCTAGGGAGGTGGCTGAGCTCAAAGTGAAGCTGGAAGCCGCGGAAGCGCTTCTCGCCCGCCGCCCGGTTGTAGAGGTATACTTTCTCTCACCCCTGCGGATGACCATTGCTGATTGCCGCACTTTTATCTCAGGTTTTATTTCATTTCTTCAGGATGCTACAAGCGCCGGGATGCTTCACGCGCGGGTGGTCGACTTTGAAGAGGAAGTCCGCCTGGCCAAAGCCGAAGTCCAACGGTTGCGAGAAGCCGGCGCGTCGGCACTCGACCCGGAAAGTGGCGGGCACTTTTACCCCCATCACGAGCTAGAGCAACTGATGCAGGAGAATGCGCAAAGCGCCGTTAAGCATGCACTGCAGGTGCTGCAGCGAGATGGATATCTGAAGGCGGAGGCCGAATACCTTTCCGCTCGCCAAGTCGTTCCCGAGCTCTACATTCCGATCCCCTTCCCGGAGGAAGATAACGGCGAGCCGCGGGAAGACGCCCTCATCCAGGATTTGGGCGAGAGCGAAGGATCTCCAGGCGAGAAATCTGCCGACCCTTGAGAAGGGCCCTTTGTATTTTTTACTCTTTTTTGTACTTACCATTTTGAATGTAATCATGAACGGGGCGAGTGCCCTTAAAAGATATATATATTGACTACAAATTTTTGTGCTATCTCAATTTTTCTCTCATTCGCCGCTATATCTCGCAGGGCTCATTAGGACGTTAATTCTTTCTCATTCGCCGCTATATCTCGCTAGGCTCATTAGGACGCTAGGTCGTAGTGCGACTGTCCTGGCCACCCAGCGAATGCTCGAAGATGACTTAGGTGTGCTGCCCCTTTTCGACTTCCCGCTTCCTTCCCCACTCGTACCTCCTTACCATTCGCCCAGACCGGGGTTTCGCTTAGGTAGTCAGGAAGGGAGGTGAGATTACCTTACTGGCGCGTGGTCCCTGCGAGTGCTCTCAAGATCCACCCTTGAGAACTTAGAACCTGCCACCGAGTGAGCCTTCGGACCTGCCAGCTAGATGAGAGCCCGGACAGCAGGTCTGTTCTGGGCCATATCCTTCATCACCTTAGAACCTGCCACCGAGTGAGCCTTCGGACCTGCCAGCTAGATGAGAGCCTGGACAGCGGGTCTGCTCGGGGCCATTTTCTTCATCACCTTAGAACCTGCCACCGAGTGAGCCTTCGGACCTGCCAGCTAGATGAGAGCCTGGACAGCGGGTCTGCTCGGGGCCATTTTCTCAACACCTTGGAACCTGCCACCGAATGAGCCTTCGGACCTGCAAGCTAGATGAGAGCCTGGACAGCGGGTCTGCTCGGGGCCATTTTCTTAACACCTTGGAACCTGCCACCGAGTGAGCCTTCGGACTTGCCAGCTAGATGAGAGCCTGGACAGCGGGTCTGCTCGGGGCCATATTCTTCATCACCTTAGAACCTGCCACCGAGTGAGCCTTCGGACCTTCCAGCTAGATGAGAGCCTGGACAGCGGGTCTGCTCGGGGCCATTTTCTACATCACCTTAGAACCTGCCACCGAGTGAGCCTTCGAACCTGCCAGCTAGATGAGAGCCTGGACAGCTGGTCTGCTCGGGGCCATTTTCTCAACACCTTGTAACCTGCCACTGAGTGAGCCTTCGGACCTGCCAGCTAGATGAGAGCCTGAGCAGCGGGTCTGCTCGGGGCCACTTTCTGGAGCTTTCAGAGTCTTTCCTACAAGCTGCAGCATCACTCTCATACACATAGTTTAAAAAAAATATTCTTATTCAAAAAGATTGTTACTACATACTGCTAGGGATAGAAGCGTTTAAGGTCGTCGTCACTCCATGTGTGGCTAAGAGGTTGGCCCTCCACATTCTGAAGGCGATACCCCCCAGACTTTAGTGCCTCTTCCACGACATAGGGGCCTTCCCAGTTGGGGTTAAGTTTTCCCACCGCGGCGGACCTCCCCGCCGCTTCGACCTTCTTGAGCACCAGATCTCCCTTCTCAAATTGCTTGACCCTGACGTGCTTGTCGAAGTACTTGGCCATCCTCCGCTTGACCTCTTCTTGGCGAATGGTTGCTAGGTCCCGAGCTTCTTCGATGAGGTCGAGGGAGAGCCGCAACTCCTCCTCATTCTCGGCTCTCCAATCTTCCTCTCCACTTGCGGCGCCCTTTACCCGTGGTGTCATAACCTCGAACTCTATGGGGATGATGGCCTCGCAGCCGTGAGAGAGCTTGGAAGGGGTCTCTCCTGTGGCGGTGCTGGGGGTAGTTCTTAGGGCCCACAGGACCGATGGAAGCTGTTCCACCCAATTGCCCTTCAGATTTTCCACCTTCTTCTTGAGTAGGTTCACGATGACCTTGTTTGCCGCCTCCACCTGCCCGTTGCTCCTGGGATGGTGAACGGATGCAAACCTGAGGTCTATCCCCAGCTGGCCACAGAAGCTGATGAATTCCTCGCTTGCGAACTGCGGATCATTATCCGTGACTATGGCCTGTGGAAGCCCATGTCGACAAATGATCTCCCCCCATACGAAGTTGCGGATTACCTGGGAGGTGACCTTAGCCAACGCCTTGACCTCCAACCACTTTGAGAAGTAGTCAATCATGACTAGGAGAAACCTCCTCTGCCCACTAGCCTGGGGGAAGGGTCCTACCAGGTCCATCCCCCATATGGAGAATGGCCAGGGCGCCGTGATACTCTTTAGCCTCTGAGCTGGCATGAGCTGAAGCGGGGCGAACATTTGGCACTTCTGGCACCTCTTGGCGAAGGCTGCCGCGTCTTTACTTAGGGTTGGCCAGAAGTACCCCTGCCTCATTATTCTTTCCTCCAACATCCTGCTCCCCGAGTGGCTGCCGCACTCGCCGGAGTGAACTTCTTCCAAGATCCTTGGGACCTCCTCCTCTGAAATGCATTGGGCCAGGAGGCCTGAGAGGGTCTTCCAATACAAGTCCCCCTCATGGAGCACGTAGTAGGCGGACTTATATCGGAAGCGTCTCTGGTCCGGAACCTCCTCCGGAAACTTTCCCGTTGCAAGGAAGGTGACGAAGGGATCCTTCCAGGAGGGCCGCTGCTCTACTTCCATGAGTTCTCCCTCTTCGATCGAAGGGCGGAATAGGTCTGTCAGGGTCCCCCCGGCTCGAGGACCAGATTTGGCCAACCGATCCGCCGGGGTGCTCTCCTCCCGAGGGACGTGCCGGATGGAGATAGTTTTGAACGTTCCCACGAGACCTCTCACTTTGGCCAAGTACCTTATAAGCGCAGGTTCCCTCGTCTCGAACTCTCCCCTGATCTGAGAGGCTATTACCATCGAGTCGGTGAGGACCTCCACGTTATGGACTCTGAGCTCCTGGGCCAGCCGTAGACCGGCGATCACCGCCTCATACTCCGCCTGGTTGTTGGTGATTGGGAAGTGTATCACTAGTGTCTGCTCGATCTTCACTCCGTGGGGACTCTCCAGCACAACCCCTCCTCCGAGAGAATTCTTGCCCAGAGCCCCGTCCACTAGCAGCTTCCATGGAACATGACGAGGGGCTCCATCTTCCTCCATCTCGGCCACATAATCTGCCATGAAATCATCCACCACCTGCACCTTCATGGATAGTCGAGGGACGAAGGTAATGTTGAATTCACTTAGCTCTATCGACCACTTTGCGAGCCTTCCCGAGTGCTCCACTCCTTCGAAGATCTGGCGGAGAGGGTGGTCCGTCACTACTTGAATTGAATGGGCCTGGAAGTATGGCCTGAGCTTCCTTGCTGCGACGACTAGAGCAAAGGCCAACTTCTCCAAAATCGGGTACCTGAGCTCCGCCTCCCTCAGGACCCTACTCACGTAGTAGACAGGCAGCTGCTTCTTGCCTTCCTCCCGAACCAGGACGGAGCTTACGGGCTCTGCCCCGACCCCGAGATATAGATATAGATCCTCCCCCTCTTTGGGACCTTGGAGTAGCGGAGCCTTGGTGAGTTGGCTCTTCAAGGCCTGGAAGGCCTCCTCGCATTCTTTTGTCCACTCAAACTTCTGGTTACCTCGCAATGTTTTGAAGAAGGGGGAGCATTTCTCCCAGGCTCGGGAGAGAAACCTACTCAGCCCTGTGAGTCTTCCGGTCAAGCGCTGAACTTCCTTGGCGTTCCGCGGCGACCCCAGCTCCATTATGGCCTTAACCTTGTCCGGGTTAGGTTCTACCCCCCAAGGGGTGAGAAGGTGCCCCAGGAATTTCCCCTTACTGGCCCCGAACACACACTTCAGGGGGTTCAAGCGCATCTTGTACTTGCGTAGGGTGGCGAAGGTCTCCTCGAGGTCCTGGATGTGAGAGTTCACGCACTTGCTCTTCACCATAAGGTCATCCACGTAGACCTCCAGGTTCCTTCCCCTTTGCTCCCTAAATACCCAGTCCATCATCTTCTGGTAGGTTGCTCCTGCATTTTTCATCCCGAAGGGCATCATCTTATAGCAGTAGCATCCCTCCCTGGTGATGAACGAGACGTCTTTGACGTCCGGGGGGTGCATCCTGATCTGGTGATAACCTGAAAAAGCATCCAAAAAACTCATCACAGAAAAACGGACGGCTGAGTCAACCAGTGCATCGATCCGAGGCAGGGGATAATAATCCTTAGGGCAGGCCTTGTTTAACAATGAAAAATCCACACACATACGCTAGCGGCCATCGGCCTTTTTTACCATTACGACGTTGGAGACCCAGCCTGGGTACTGGATCTCCGATACAAAACCTGCTTCGAGGAGCTTGGCCACCTCCCCGCGGATTGGTTCTTCGAGCTTGCTGGAGAAGGTCCTTCTCTTCTGCCGGATGGGGCGGGCTCCTGGATCGAGGTTGAGACGATGGCAAGCCACGTCCGCCTCGATGCCTGGCATGTCAGCTGCGCTCCATGCGAAGACATCCACGTTCTTCTGGATGCACTCCTGCATCTTCACCCTGTCCTCCGGGCCGAGACCCCCGCTGATCCGCACCTTTTTCACTCTCCCCTCCTGGGTGATGACCTCCATCTCTACCACCTCTTCTTCCGCCTCGAGCCAGGTGGGCTCTTCCCATTGGCTCTTTGCTTCTCGCCCCTCCTCCCGGGCTTCTTCCTCTTCGGCTCCTTCCGCCTCCATCAGCTCGATCTCCTGCTCCTCCTGAGCGACCTCCATATTCTCCTCTCGGGCACCGCCCTCTTCCTCTACTCCTCTCTTCTCCCCTTCTTCTCCTGTCCCCTCCGGCCTCGTCATCTCCATATCCATCCTCTCAGCCTCCGCCATCCAAGAGATGGTGTTGACGGCAGTCACGTAGCACTGCCTCGCCACCTTAGCATCTCCTCGGATCCGGACCTGGACTCCTCCACTATGGAACTTCAGGCACTGGTGGTACGATGAGGGCACGCACCGGAAAGCACTAATGAGAGGGCGTCCGAAGATAGCATTGTATCTGCTCGGAGCGTCAACGATGACGAACCGACAGTTCCTTGGGACCCCTCCTAACGTCACTTGGAGACCCACACCTCCCTCGACCTCCTTTCGCTCCCCTGAGAAACCAAACAGTGGTCCGTCGGAGGCCTGCACCCTCTTCTTCTCCACCTATATCGCATCGAAGGCCTTCTTGAAGATCACATTCACTGAGGTCCCGTTATCCACCAGGATCCGGAAGACCGTGAAATTTTCAATCGCCGTCTGGATCACCAGGGCATCGCAGAATGGATCCTCATAATCTGGCATGTCTTCCGAGGAGAAGGTGAGCTTCTCCGAGGGGGGTGGGGTTTGGGAAGTCGACGTGGCGTCCCTTCGGAACATCACCTGGAAGCTCCTCTTGCGAGAGGCCTCTATCCCAACCCCACCATGAATCACCCCGATTCCCCCCCTTGTTCCTACATCAGCCCGGTCTTCACACCTATCCTCTTCCCCTTCCAGGAACACCTCCTCAATCCTGATCGGCTGCTGCCATGGCTGCCCTCTCCCCCTCTGTTGGAACCATAGCTTTTGATTTGAGTTAGGATCCATCCTTTTGTTAAATCTAATAATTTAGATCAATCTAAATTAACACAAATTAAATATGATGCGATCGAATCAGAGAATATACTTAAGCAAATAATATAAGTTCTCTACGTTCGACAAATGTCGAACGGCGCTCGACAAATAGCCAGACAGCGCTCGACAAATATTCATCAGAACAGCGTTCGACAAATAGCGAACGGCGCTCGACGAATCCAGTCAGAACAATTGGAGCGGGCAGGCATTCTCTGAACGGCACTCGACAAACTCAATCCAGCCAGTCTCAGCGGTCGACAAGTGAAGACAATTGCTCAGCACATCAAAAGGCGCTCGACAAATCTTCAGAAAGGCGCTCGACAAATGCAGTTCAGTGCTCGACAAATTCTAGCAAGAGCTCGACTAATATTTTATTTTGCTATCTTTCTTTATAATATAATATTTAACTTAGCCGTTGCAGATCAATAAATAATATAGCCGTTGCAGATCAGCTTTAATAAACAGAAACGGCAGGTTATCTTCTCGAAGAGTCAAATCATTGATGGAGACCTAAGCTCTTTCCTTCTTCCCGGGGGAAGAATTCAAATTAAGGGCAAGGGTCCTCAGATTATATAAAGAAGAAGAAAAAGGAGAAAGATGAGGATATGAAGTACACACACAACCGAAACATAGAGAGCAAAAATCTATTCTTTTCTTTGCTAACACTTTCCTGCAGATTACATACATCCTGAGACACAAATCACAACTACTTGCTCAGGATCATCACTGCACAAAAGGAAAGAAACTGTGTACAATCAAAAGGAGAGACCTCCAGAACTGTCATCCTTCTATATCAGGCAGGGGGAGCTCTTCAACATAATATTCAGATCCATTCAACACCATATCAGGATCTTCAAGAGTCTTCTCATACAGAGAAGAACATTATATTTTCTGTTTTTAATTTTCCTTTTTCCTTCCCATCTTGTACAGGGTTATAACTCCCTTCAAAAGTTAATCTCGGTGACAGGGCACCTTAGCAAAAACCTACAGTTTGGTTAGAGCACCTTATCAACAGCTCACCTGGTGAGAGGGCACCTTATCAACAACCTCCTAGTGGATTCCTACCAGTGGGTAGAAGAGTAGATGTACCCAGTTGAGGGGAACTACTATATTTCTCTGTGTCATTTGGATCATTTTGGTTTGTTCATTGTTTTATGTTTTATTTGTGCTATGCACTTTCACTACTTGTGTTAATCATTCATAAAACAAACACATATAAATATACATGTCATTAAGTTTTGAAACCAAAACTTAATCAAGATCTTTTAATAAAGTAAATAAGAACTAAAACACTCCACTTTCAATTGGTATCAGAGGGTGTTGATTTTACCATTTCAATTTCTAGCATCTAATACTTTCAAAATTAAAAACTCCTGTTTCAATTAGTATTAGAGAAGTTGATTTGTCACACAGGTTAACACCTGAAATCACAAAGATCACTTAGTTCTTAAATTTGCTCTAAAAAGTTTTTTTTTAATGATACAAGTAAAATTTCTGTTTTCAGATCCACCTATACTTAATTTGGATAATTTTTCTTTATGGCAAGTTAGAATTAAGTTATATATGAATGCCATAGATGAAGAAATTTACAAATCTATCTTGACTGGGCCTGTTTATGTTGGCGCTGATATATCTTCTTCAAAGAAAACTACCGAAATAAAACGTGGCAACAGAGAAACTGATGTCACTGCCCGTGTTTGCAAAATGAAGCCATATAAATTCAAAGCTGGTACTGATGATGGGCGGACTGATAAACATAAAGAACCTTCCCCATCTACAGAACCTTCTCCATCCTCAGAAGCAGATGCCAAAGCCATGCAGATCTTGGCTCAGTCAGTGTCAAAAGACATTCTTCAAAAGCTTGAAGACTGCACCACTGCAAGAGGAATCTGGACCTCCCTTTCCAGGATGGTAAATAAACCTTCTTTCATCTCTTCAACTAATTGTATTTTTGATGCAGAACCATCAACAAACCTAAGTGAAGAAGAAGAAGAACTTAGAGCTAGAGCTTTCTGCATGATGGCCATATATGGTGGTTCACATCAAATCCCAGATGCAGAAGCTAAATCAGAAAAGGTAAATGAGGTAAAATTAACTCCCAACTCTACCTCTATTACTTTCAAATCTAATTTTAAAATAACCATTTCTGAAAAAGAAATCTTAAAAGAAATAACATAAATAAAAATTTTAAACAAATCTTTCATGGCAAGCACAACTAATGGGAAAAATCTCAAAATGCAAGCCAAAAGGTTTGAACAAATTCTTAAAAAATCAAATTTATATTTTAATGAAATAAAAAGGCTAATATATTTCAAATGCTAAACCTTTCAACTCTAATAAAATTCAAAGAAGTTTTCTAATTAATAAATTTCTCACCATTAAACTCCATCCCAATTCAAACAGCAAATCTAAAATTTACATGGATTGTTTCCATCATAAAAACTATGTTAAGACAACTTTGTATTCTTACAGACTTCTCCAAGTCAGTTTGAGCATTCTACTGTAGCTGCATTGATCAGTATCGATCATAGAACTTAGTGTGAGTCTCTTCTGATAAGGGGATTCTATGAGAAAGAAAATGTCTGCAATGTTTTTATAATCTAAAGCATTCCTTAAAATCCATTAATAGCTGTAGCAATTCAAGATATTAAAAACATATTAACTCAAATCTAGATCAAATGAGTTGCTTAAATAAAATAATTTAAAGAGTCTACAGAAGAAAATTGAAAACTAAAACCAAGTGAGAGAGAAAAGAAGAACATCAGAGAAGCCAAGTGAGAGAGAAAATGAGAAACACAAATCTCAAACAAGACTTAAATCTGTATAAAGGTTGCTGCAATTAAAAATTTTAAATAGGCTGAAATTAAAAATTTTAACTTCAAGAAATGAGCTGCTGCAACTGAAAATTCTAAAAGCCATTTTAAGATTACCAGGTCACTAGTTTTGATTTGATCCCAACTCAAATAGGGAGAGATTGTTGGAACCATAGCTTTTGATTTGAGTTAGGATCCATCCTTTTGTTAAATCTAATAATTTAGATCAATCTAAATTAACACAAATTAAATATGATGCAATCGAATCGGAGAATATACTTAAGCAAATAATATAAGTTCTCTACGTTCGACAAATGTCGAACGGCGCTCGACAAATAGCCAGACAGTGCTCGACAAATATTCATCAGAACATCGTTCGACAAATAGCGAACGGCGCTCGACGAATCCAGTCAGAACAATTGGAGCGGGCAGGCATTCTCTGAACGTCACTCGACAAACTCAATCCAGCCAGTCTCAGCGGTCGACAAGTGAAGACAATTGCTCAGCACATCAAAAGGCGCTCGACAAATCTTCAGAAAGGCGCTCGACAAATGTCGTTCAGTGCTCGACAAATTCTAGCCAGAGCTCGACTAATATTTTATTTTGCTATCTTTCTTTATAATATAATATTTAACTTAGCCGTTGCAGATCAATAAATACTATAGCCGTTGCAGATCAGCTTTAATAAACAGAAACGGAAGGTTATCTTCTCGAAGAGTCAAATCATTGATGGAGACCTAAGCTCTTTCCTTCTTCCCGGGAGAAGAATTCAAATTAAGGGCAAGGGTCCTCAGATTATATAAAGAAGAAGAAAAAGGAGAAAGATGAGGATTTGAAGTACACACACAACCGAAACACAGAGAGCAAAAATCTATTCTTTTCTTTGCTAACACTTTCCTGCAGATTACATACATCCTGAGACACAAATCACAACTACTTGCTCAGGATCATCACTGCACAAAAGGAAAGAAACTGTGTACAATCAAAAGGAGAGACCTCCAGAACTGTCATCCTTCTATATCAGGCAGGGGGAGCTCTTCAACATAATATTCAGATCCATTCAACACCATATCAGGATCTTCAAGAGTCTTCTCATACAGAGAAGAACATTATATTTTCTGTTTTTAATTTTCCTTTTTCCTTCCCATCTTGTACAGGGTTATAACTCCCTTCAAAAGTTAATCTCGGTGACAGGGCACCTTAGCAAAAACCTTTAGTTTGGTTAGAGCACCTTATCAACAGCTCACCTGGTGAGAGGGCACCTTATCAACAACCTCCTAGTGGATTCCTACCAGTGGGTAGAAGAGTAGATGTACCTAGTTGAGGGGAACAACTATATTTCTCTGTGTCATTTGGATCGTTTTGGTTTGTTCATTGTTTTATGTTTTATTTGTGCTATGCACTTTCACTGCTTGTGTTAATCATTCATAAAATAAACACATATAAATATACATGTCATTAAGTTTTGAAACCAAAACTTAATCAAGATCTTTTAATAAAGTAAATAAGAACTAAAACACTCCACTTTCACCCTCATCTCCAGGAACTCGGGGCAGGTGGCTGTTGCGTGACCCTCTTCCTGATGAAAGTCATAATAGGGCAACACCACCCTACCCCCTCTTCTCGCTCTTCCTCTTCCTCCTCTAGCTCCTCTAGCTCCTCTTCCTCGGCCTACTGCCATGGCTTGCTCCCGCGGAGGAGGAGGGGGTTGGGGGCCCTGCCTCCACCCCGGGTTGACTCCCCCCATCTCCCTTCCTTAGTATCCTCCTTCCTGACCTCTCGCTGGTCCCTCCTAATTCCTCCACCCCAACCTGTTGTGGGGCTCCTGATACCTCCAATTCCGAGGTGGCCTCTCGAACCCCTGACCTCTGGGTTCCTCTCTCCTTCTTCCCTCTTGTTGCCTCACCTCAGGCTCGCTCATCTTCACCAACCTTTTGTAGAACTCCGGGTTGGCCGCCTCCCCTTCTATCTCCTCCGCCGCTCGCTCCATCAACTCCTCAAAGGAGACCGGAGCCCTCCTCTTCAGGTAAATCTTGAAGAACACATCTCTCAATCCCACAATGAACGCCATTTTGAGGGCGAACCCTGGCACCTCCTGCACAAGGTGTATCTCTTCCTGGAACCTGTCCACGTAATGTGCCAGGGACTCCCCCTCCCTCTGCCTGATCTTGAAGAGAGCCTCCGCATCCTTCTTCCTCTTTTTTGACGTCGAGAATCGCAGCCGGAAGCTCCGACGCAGATCGTCGAACGCGTAGATGGAACCTATGGGAAGCTGGTGGAACCAATCCCTTGCCTTCTCCTTCAGGGTGGTTGCGAAGAGCCGGCATTGGAATGCATCCGACATGGGAAGAATTGAGGTCATGTCCTCAAACCACTGTAGGTGCACGACCGGGTCCTCCTTTACGGTGTAGTAGGACATCTCCGGCCCCCGGAACCCCTCTGGCACTGGAGCCGAGAGGATCATCTCGCAAAAGGGGCTCCCTTCCCCTGCTCGGCGAATGGTCCTCTCGCGCGGACCCAACTCGCACACCTCAGCACTCGCCGAACTGCTGAACAGCTGCCGCCCCGGGAGATCTCGCGCACTTCCTTCTGCTGGCACCTCCTTTCCCAGCCGCTGCCCCGGAGCGTTCTCGCGGACCTGCTGGGGTGGAATGATGGGAATAGCTGGCGTCTCGCATTCGCCCCTTGCCGCGAGAACTGTCTGCAGGACTTCTCGCTTGAATTTCTCGAACATCTCCAGCCACTCCCCTGTCGCTGGTGGCTGTGAGTGGCCTGAGTCAGAACCATTCCCTCCATCTCCTGTCATCGAGCCTAGTTTGGGATTTTCCTTCACTGGCTACGGTCCACGCTCACCGCACCAAAAATGTTGAAACCTGCAACAGGCCTCCTGAGTTCAGACCCACTGGGGGTGCAGCCGATGCTTACTTCTCCCTCACTAGACTCTCTTGACGGTGGATGTGAGAATAAGTAAAGACCCAAGGCTCAAGCGAGGAGGTCCCGCCCCACACCCGGAAGATCTTAGAGAGCTTCCCCTCCCAAAACAGAGCTCAACTGGGCACCTTGGAGGGCACTAGAAGCCGACCAAAAACTAGCCTGGAGGAGAGGATTCTCTAAAATCGGATCTCCTCCAAGGTGCCCTTAAGGGTCTATTTATAGTTTTTCCTAGGCTGGTCTGCAAATAGCCTGAATCCGCCTTTTAACTTTACTAATCGCACCCCAAATTGGTCTGCTGATAGCCTAACTCCGCTGTTCTGAAGGGCTATTTGCAGCCCACCAGGGGTATTATGGTCTTTTTCCCCTCAAAACCTTTGGGGCGAGTGGTCCGTGAGGGCACCACTCGCCGATCTCCTGCTCAGCTGGGCGAGTGCCCATGCTACTGAGCGAGTGGTCTGTGAGGGCATCACTCGCCGAACTTCTTCTCGCCTGCAGCGTACCCCCACTAATCCGGGGATCTCTCCACCTTCCTTAGCCTGGGCGAATGATCCGGCTGACCCAGGTCTCGCCAGTTGGTTTGAGGGACCCACTCGGCGAATACGGGTTGTACAGATCAGGGAGAGGGAAAGCCTCGTAGATGGATGTTTGTGGGAGTCGTTTAAGGCTTTGGTGTTAAAGAAGTTCCTGTCGTCGGTTGCGCAAGACCGTTTAATGAATAATTTTCTGCACCTGAAGCAAAGACAACTCACGGTTATTGAGTATGAGATTGAGTTCAGTAAGTTGAGCAGATTTGCTCCAGATTTAGTGGCTTCTGAGGCAGGAAGAGTGAAGCGATTTCTCGGAGGACTTCATAGCGATATTCAGCAATTGGCTAGCATTTATAGAGCTGAAAGTTATGCTGAAGTGGTAGAAGCAGCGCTAAAAGTCGAGGTTATCGACAACGCTAAGAATAGAGGTGCGTTTGCGAAAAAGGACAAGGGGAAAGTCGAAGAGGGGGAAACCTCCAAGGTATCTAGCCCGGCTCCAAAGAAAAGAAGTGGTGAAGTTTGTAGCTTCTGTGGTCGCCCGGGCCATCCGTTTGAGAAATGTTTCAAGAGGTTGGGAGCTAAGAAGCAGCAGCTAGTGTCAACAATATAGAGCCCAAAGGAGATCTGACATGTACCTTCTGTAAGCGAAATGGGCATGATGTTGCTCATTGTTGGTCTAAGGATAAGGTGTGTTTCCAGTGTGGACAGAAGGGGCACGTGAAGACTAGATGCCCACGTTTCCAGCAGCCTCTGCAGCCAGTGCCACTTCGGGCTTTGCCGCTGCCGCAGCTGCAGCATCAGGATAAAGGAGTTGGCAAGTTGAATGTGGTGACTAGGGGATAAGCTCAGAGTTCCACCCAAGTGATTTCAGGTTAGGCCTTAATCTAACTCTCATCCTTTATCCTTAGTTACTTTTCTGTTCGGTTAGTTATGTGTTCGATTGTTATAGGAGAATTTAAGGTAAAGAACCGTTAGGCGCGTGTTCTTTTTGATTCTGGTGCTACCCACTCATTTGTGGCTAGGACTTTAGTAGAATGTCATCGTTTGATCCTCGATCAGATTGGCGATGCGTTTCACGTTAAGTTTCCTTCTGGCGACTCCGTGGTGTCGGACCAGGGTATCCAGAATTGCCCTATCCTCCTAGGTGACTTCTTAGCTTTTGCGGATTTGAAAGTGCTAGACCTGGAAGACTTCGATGTGATTATGGGCATGGACTGGTTGTCCAGATAGGATGAAGTTATCCAATGCAGGGCTAAGCGTTTGGACTTCAAGATGGACAACGGTCAACCCATGAGTGTGTATGGTTTTCCACGCCAGGATTCCTCAATTATTTCTGCGGTATGTGCTCGGAAACTCTTAGATTCTGGTTGTTTTGCTTACCTTGTTTCTGTGTTAGAAACTGTTAGCGGTTTGCCGGGTATCGAGGGTGTTCCGGTTGTGTGTGAATTTCCTGATGTTTTCCCGGTTAGTCTTCCTGGTCTTCCGCCTGAGAGAGATGTGGAATTTGTTATTGATCTGGATCTTGGTACACGTCCTATTGCTAAGGCACCGTACCGTATGGCCCCGCGCAAGCTGGAAAAGTTGCGTACCCAGTTAGATGAACTATTGCAGTGTGGTTTCGTTAGGCCAAGTTCTTCTCCCTGGGGTGCTCCAGTGTTGTTCGTGAAAAAGAAGGATGGTTCTATGAGGTTGTGCATAGACTATAGGGAGTTGAAAAAGGTAACCATAAAGAATAGGTATCCATTTCCGCGAATCGATGATTTGTTTGATCAGTTGCGTGGTAGTTCGGTGTTTTCAAAGATCAATCTTCGTTCAGGTTACCATCAGTTGAGGATCCATGAGTCAGACGTCCCTCAGACTGCCTTTCGTTCCCGATATGGTCATTTTGAATTTCTCGTGATGTCATTTGGATTGACAAATGCACCCTCTGCGTTTATGGATATGTTGAACCATGTGTTCAAAGACTTCCTAGATCATTTCGTTGTAGTCTTCATCGATGATGTGTTGGTATACTCAAGAAATGCTGAGGAGCATGCTACGCATTTGTGCTTAGTATTGTCTACCTTAAAAGAGCACAAATTGTATGCGAAACTGAGTAAGTGCGAATTCTGGCTTTCGCAAGTGTCTTTCCTGGGTCATGTAGTGGGCAAGAACGGAGTTTCCGTAGACCCGGCAAAGATCTCTGCCGTCTTGGATTGGAAGACGCCTACAACGCCTAAGGAGATAAGGAGTTTCTTAGGGTTGGCAGGTTATTATGGGAGATTTGTGCAAGGATTTTCTGTGCTATCAGCACCTCTGACTAAGCTGACCCAGAAGATTGCAGCTTTTGTTTGGAGTGATTCCTGTGAAGGAGCTTTTCAAGAATTAAAGAGGCGTTTGTGCAGTGCTCCTATTTTTGCTTTACCGACCGAGGGAGTTGAGTATGACGTTTATGTAGACGCATCTCACGTTGGTCTTGGTTGTGTTTTGATGCAAGAGGGGAAGGTGATCGCGTATGGATCCAGACAACTGAAAGTTCATGAAAGGAATTACCCTATGCATGACTTACAGTTTGCGGCAGTGATTTATGCTTTAAAGCTTTGGAGACACCTTCTTTATGGAGTGTCATGCAAGATTTATACGGATCACAAAACTTTGAAGTATGTTTTTACCCAGAAAGAGCTGAATCTGCGCCAGCGCAGGTGGTTGGATTATGTGGCGGATTATGAAGTTGATATCCTCTATCATCCGGGTAAGGCTAATGTGGTGGCCGATGCCCTGAGCAGAAAAACCACGCATATCTTCAATCTCTCTGTACAGTCCTTAGTAGAGGAGTTTATGTTGACGGATATCTCAGTCGGTAGTAGTACCGTGCCTTCGAGCTTAGAGGTTGAAGAACCTTCTTGGATTACCCTCACCAGACTGCATCAGAAAGAAGATCCTGATTTGCAACATCTCCGGAATAGAACTGAAAAAGGTGAACTACCAGATTTTTCCATCGATGATAAAGATACTTTGAAGTATCGAGGTAGATATTTTATTCCCGCGCTTGAGGATATTCGAACCAAAATCTGCAGTGAAGCGCATGATTCGAGTGTTTCATATCATCCTGGCTCCACGAAGATGTACAAAGACCTGAAGCAGATTGTTTGGTGGTCAGGTATGAAAAGTGATATAGCCAAGTATGTTTCAGAATGTTTTACTTGTCAGCATATTAAGGCAGGTCATAAGAGGCCTAGTGGTAAATTAAACCCTTTGGATATCCCAACCTGGAAGTGGGAGAGTATTTCAATGGACTTCATTACCGGTTTGCCGAGATCTCCCGCAGGACACGATTCAGAATGGGTCATAGTGGACAGATTGACAAAGTGTGCCCACTTTGTACCTTTTAAGATCGGCTTTTCTATGGGGAAGATAACAGAGCTTTATTTGAATGAAGTCATCAGATTGCATGTGCCCGTGAGTATTGTGTCAGATCGGGATTCCAGGTATATGTCTTGTTTCTGGCAGAGTTTGCAGGGAGCTTTGGGCACTGACCTTAGATACTCTACCGCTTATCACCCTCAGACCAATGGTCAGACAGAAAGAGTAAATCAAATTTTGGAGGATATGATCAGGTGCTATATTTTGGATCATGGAGGAGCTTGGTATAAGCGTCTTAGATTGATGGAGTTTGCCTACAATAACAGTTATCAGGAAAGCTTGCAGATGGCCCCCTTTGAGGCTTTGTATGGGAGACGCTGCCGGACTCCTTTGTTTTGGGCCGAGGTTGGTAAGAGCCTGTTGTTAGGCCTAGAAGCTTTAGAAGAGATGAGCGTTGCTGTGACACATATCCGCGAGAAGCTTCGCGTTGCTCAGGAGCGGTATGAGAAGTATGCCAATCGGAGGAGAGTGGATCTAGAGTTTTCCGTTGAAGACTTAGTGTTCTTGAAAGTTTCTCGGATGCCAGGCGTTAAGAGATTTGGAAGGAACCACAAGTTTGACCCCCGGTATGTGGGACCTTTCTGGGTTGTTGAGCGCATCGGAGTGTCCGCTTATAGATTGGATTTGCTTGTTTACTTCCCTAATGTTCACGATGTGTTTCATGTGAGCCAGTTGAGGAAGTGTTTGCGTAGTGATCGGCTTGATCTTGATTTGGTGCCCGTTTTACAGCCCAATCTTTCTTATGTTGAAGAGCCTGTCCGAATCTTGGAGACTCAAGAGCGTGTGTTGCGGAGGAAGACGATCCCGATGGTTAAGGTTCTTTGGAAGAATCAGGGTGTCGAAAGCACAATGTGGGAGCTGGAGTCTGCCATGAGAGAGACTCATCCTAGCCTTTTCTCTTAGATTTCGGGTAAATCTTCTATCTGGTAACCTTTGGATTTGTTTCGGTATCTTTCTTAATCTTTGGATTTCAAGTTTCGGGATGAAACTTCTTTTTAGGGGGAGTGACTGTAACGTCCCTAATTTTCGTTAATTATTTACGTGCCCGCTGTGGCGTAATTTTGGCATAAGGACGTTACGTCAGCTCGTTAGGTTTAGTTTTGAGCCTTAGCTTAGTTAAAGTATGCATTTTAGATCGAGCGTGTGAGTTTTCGCGTCTTTTTGATTTGTAAAGAAGATTTTGTGTAGTTATTGAGAATTTAGCTTCGGGAAGCTTTTACCCTAGTTTGGCTCGTCGGAATTGAATTCTGACTTCTTCGTTGGATTCGTAGCGCCGTGTTTCAGTTAAGGTGCGAATTTCGTAGAAATCCGAGGTGATCTGGTCGCCCTCGCAGTTTAAGTAAATTGGGGTATTATTTAATAATTGAATAATAAATTTAGGTTTTAATATAAATACCTAAATATCCCCTCCCTATTCATTATCTTCTCCATCGATCCCAAACCAGCCACCGAGCGATAAAGGCGAGAGCGGAGTGTGATGGAGCTTCCGGCCGGCAATTCGAAGGCTGTAGTGGTCGGAATCGTGTTTGTAGAGTGGATTCGGAAAGCTCTCGACGAGATCTTCGTTATAGTGGTAAGTTTTTTCTGTTTAGTGGAATTTTTGGAGTTAGGGTAGTGACCTAACCCTCCTTTTTGGTCCTCTTTGATCCGAAAAGTTTCAGGTTGTGGTGCTTGAGTGTTTCTTTGGCGGATCCTTAGCTTTCAGAGCGGTAAAATTGGTTTGTTTGCAAGATTTGAGGCAAGTGGCTTTCTCCTCCTTCTTCTCATTTTCAGTTTCCTGTTTACCTTGTTTAGGGTTCCTGGATGGTGTTTTTCTTTCTCCTACTGTTGCTTATTTTGTTTTCCGAGAGCTACCTTATTTCTCGAAAAGTGTCAAAATCAGCCGAATTCCTTAGTTCTCGAGAAATCTGCCTGCATCCCTTGATTTCTCGACAAGATTATATTTATATTTATTTTTTCTCGAGAGACCTTAAGTCAGTCTTTTTCTTTCCTTTTAGTTCTCGAGACTTCCACTTTTCCTTTCCTGTAGTATTTTACTTCTCGAGAAGTCTGCCTGACCAACTTAATTTTCTCGAGAGGCTTCAGTCTGCCTGATTTACTTTGACTATAGCATTATTTCTTTCCGAGAAATCAGCATTTCTCGAGAAATTCAGCTTTTTCCCTTGTTTCCTCCGTTCGACGAACGAAATTGAATTCATCGAACGAATCTTGAGTTCGTCGAACGGCGTTCGACGAACGGTCTGGTGTTCGTCGAATGGCGTTCGCCGATCGGCCTTGTGATCGTCAAACACGTCTACGTTCGACGAAGCCCCTTGCGTTCGTCGAACGGCGTTCGACGAACGGCCTGAATTCCTTTATTCCTGCTGTTTTCCCGTCTGTCTCTTCCCGAGAAATATTGCCTGCTTCCTTCTATTTCTCGAGAGATGTTTGTCTGCCTTCTTTTTGCTCTCGAGAGGTGATGTCCTAGCTCCCTTAAATCCTTGTGAGATTAGTGTTCTGATTCTTTTTACTTCTCGAGTATTTCCTGTTCAGATCTTATGAGTATTTCTCGAAAGACCTGTACAGTCTCCTTTTTTCTCTCGAGAAATCCTGTGCTGCTCCTTTGTTTTTCTCCCTTGCTTATTCCTTTATGTCCTTGTGTTTTTGTGAGAACCCTGGACCTTTATGAATCATTGCGTAGTGCTTATGTCATGATTACCCTATTCTTAAGGTGTTTTGGTGCATGTATCTCGGGCTACGTCCCGTGCCTTAATAAAAATTTAATTAATAAAAAGGAATGTATTTAGCCTTGCACGGTGGCCATTCTATAGGTGAACCGCAGGCTTGGCCGTGGTCCCGTGGGCCGTGTTTGGGTGGCATAGGATAAAGTACCACCACCCGTATGTTTTTATTGGGCTTTTCGGGTTGGCAGAGGATAAAGTACCGCCACCCGTTTAATTTGAGCTGATCAGTCTCTTTAATAAAATTTACAAGATAATTGGACTATGCTTGTTCCTCTTTTTGATATTAGTGCACTCGGTGCTTGTTAGTTCTTTGTTTAGAACCTTCTCTTTCGGTAAATCTGGCTTGGGTTGGTACCCCTTTTGCCTTGCTTGCTTTTCTGCTAGTTTTTCTGCCACTTGTAATTCCTTGCTGAGGCGTTCTTTGTTTTATTGAATGCCTCAGGTTCAGAGCTGTAGCGGCTAGTGTTGTAGCATGGAGTTTCAGAGTTTTGGTAGTTGTTCACCCCGCTGCTGCGAGGTAGTTGTCTTTAGTTCCTTCTTGCGATCAGACATATTAGTTGGTGCTTATGGGTTAGTGTCATGTTGTTGACGCTCATTGTGCCCTTTTTATACTTTATAGTTTAATTGCCAGTAAATGCCACTACTTTTAGATCTTGTGTATCTTACTCTCTGGGAATGATTTATGTTAGGTGCACTATAGTTATAAAATGGTTTTTCCTTCATCCTCATTGCATTCTTTGTAACTAAAACCCTTATCTTTAAAGTCGCCTAAAGCTATTTTCTATACTTACAATACTCCTAGTTATGTGCATATCATTTACTTTATGTCCTGTCATTTCATACATTTAGGACTTTAAGTGAACTAAATCAAGTACTTTCCGCTGCAATTATATATACTTTCTCGGTGGACTAGTTGATCCACGAAATGAGAGACACTGTTCTTACCTCAAAACCTTAATAAATGATTTCAAATGAAGTCTTATCATGTAATCTTGTTTTGATTAATTAAGTAATAGGTTCCCGCCTGAGCGTCTGCAGCTGTCTCCTGTATGACGTGGCATCATGACGTGCATTTTCTCCTACTCTGATATTCCTAAATTCGGAGAAAATGCGGGTTGTGACACCGCTGAAGTATGTGCTTGGAGTGCTGATGAGATCTAGGTTCCTTAGCTTGTACAATAGCACTGTTGTTGTCACAGTAGAGAACTACGGGATCAACAATGCTAGGAACTATGCCAAGCTCGCTGATGAATTTCCTAATCCACGCATCCTCCTTCGCCGCATTTGCAGCAGCTATATACTCATCCTCAGTCGTAGAATCAGCAACTGTCTCTTGCTTGGAACTCTTCCAACTTACAGCTCCTTCATTAAGGCAAAATACAAAACCTGATTGGGACTTTGAATCATCCTTATCAGTTTGTAAGCTAGCATCCGTTTAACCATTTACAATGAGATCTTCCTCTCCACCATACACCAAAAATGAATCCTTAGTCCTTCTCAAGTACTTCAAGATATTCTTGACGGCTATCCAGTGACCATCACCATGATCAGACTGATACCTTCTCATCATGATCAAAGCATAGGAGCCATCGGGTCGAGTATATAACATTGCGTACATGATTGATCCAATTGCCAAAGCATATGGAATCAACTTCATGCGGTCCTTATCTTCCAAATATTTTGGACACTGGTCCTTAGAGAGACTCACACCATGTGACATGGGTAAAAATCCTTTCTTGGACTCAAGCATATTGAACCGTTTCAACACCTTCTCAATGTATGTACTCTAGGTCAAACCCAGTAACTTCTTCGATTTATCTCTATAGATCTTAATATCAAGTATATAAGTCGCTTCACCCAAGTCCTTCATAGAAAAGCAGTCTCCTAGCATGTTCTTAACATTTGCAGGGTCGGAATGTCATTTCCGATCAACAGTATGTCATCCACATACAATATCAGGAAAATGACAATGCTCCCACTAATCCTCTTGTAAACACAAGGTTCATCTTCGTTCTTGATGAAACCAAACTCTTTAATTTTCTCATCAAAATGAAGATTCCAACTTCGAGAAGCTTCTTTCAATCCATAAATGGATCGATTCAACTTGCATATTTTAGTGGCTTCACTTGGAGAAACAAAACCCTCAGGTTGTGTTATATACACTTCCTCAAGGAGGATTCTATTAAGTAAAGCAGTTTTGACATCCATTTGCCAGATCTCGTAGTCATAATACGCAGCAATAGCAAGTAGAATTCTGATGGACTTGACCATGGCTACAGGGAAAAAGGTCTCATCATAGTCAACACCATGAATTTGCCTGAAATCTTTAGCCACCAGCAGGCCTTTGAATGTCTGTACATTCCCATCCATGTCGGTCTTCTTCTTGAAGACCCACTTGCACCCTATGGGTTGTACTCCTTCAGGTGGTTCCACCAAGGTCCAAACTTGGTTTGCATAAATGGAGTCCATTTCAGATTTCATGGCCTCAATCCATTTCTCGGAGTCAGGTCCACAAATAGCCTCTTGATAGGTTGCAGGCTCATCATCATGATCCATAAGCAACACATTACCTATTTGAGACACGAGAAATCCATATCTCTCAGTCTCAAATCTTGGTCTATCAGATCTATGCAGGACTTGTATTTCTTAAGCAGACTCTCTAGCTATAACAACTTGTAGTCCTTGCTCAGGTTCTAAAATCGGTTCAACTATTGTTTGTGGTTCTTGAACTTCCTCAAGTTCCACCTTTGCAGTCTTTCTGGATAAGAACTCTTTACCAAAAAGACGCCAGTCCTTGCGACAAACACTTCGCCCTTGGATGGCAGGTAGAAGTAATACCCTTTGGTTTCCCTAGGATATCCCACATGATAACACTTATCCGACTTGGGTTCCAGCTTGTCAGGCATTTGACGTCGCACGTATGCCTCACAGCCCCAAATCTTAATAAAAGACATACTAGGACGCTTCCTAGTCCATTTCTCATATGGTGTCTTTAGAACCGTTTTCGTTGGAGCACGATTTAATGTGAAAGCAGCAGTCTCTAAAGCCAATCTCCAAAAGGAAACGGGCAAATCTGCATGACTCATCATCGACCGTACCATGTCTAACAAAGTATGATTCCTCCTCTCAGACACACCATTGTGTTGTGGTGTTCCGGGCGGAGTGAGCTGTGATACAATACCACACTCTCTCAGATGATCACGAAACTCATGACTCAGATATTCGCCACCTCGATCAGACCGGAGTGCTTTTATCCTCTTTCCCAGTTGGTTCTCTACTTCATTTTTAAACTCTTTGAACTTTCAAAGGTTTCATATTTGTTCTTCATAAGAAACATGTATCCGTATCTACTGAAATCATCAGTAAATGTAACGAAGTTGTAGTACCCACCTATAGACATAGAACTCATGGGTCCATATACATCACTATGTATTATGTCCAAGAGATCATGGGCCCTCTCACTACAACTAGTGAAAGGGGCTTTTGTCATCTTGCCTAATAAACATGATTCACATCTCTCGAATGATTCATAATCAAATGAGTCCAATAATCCATCTTTATGGAGCTTGGATATGCGTTTCTCATTTATATGGCCTAAATGACAATGCCAGAGATATGTAGGATTATAGTCATTAGTTTTTAGTCGTTTGGTATTTTCTATATTATAGATTGGATGATTTATGTTCAAAACATATAAACCGTTAAACATTTGAGCAACATCATAACAAACATCATTCTTATAAATAGAACAATAATTGTTCTTAATAATAAAAGTAAAACCAATCACGTCAAAACATGAAATAGAAATGATGTTTCTAGTTATAGCAGGAACAAAATAACAATTATCAAGTTCAATAATAAGCCCAGTGGGCAAGGAAAGACGGTACAATCCTACGGCAATGGCAGCAACTCTTGCTCCATTTCCAACGCGCAGGTCCACCTCTCCTTTACCCAGCAGTCTTCTCCTTGTTAGTTCATGCACATTCGTACAAATGTGAGAACCACATCCGGTATCCAATACCCAAGATGAAGGAGCAGATATGTTAATTTCTACAACATAAATACCTAAAGTGGAAGTCACACTTCCCTTCTTCTTCAGATCCTCGATGTAGAGGGGACAATTCCTCCTCCAATGCCCTGCCTTACCGCAGTGCTGGCAATTTCCTTCTTTAGCCAATCCCTTCTTTTTCAGTGTAGAAGACTTGGGATCAAGGAAAGACTTAGGCCCCACCTTAGACTTCCTGAATCCCTTGGCCTTGCCCTTGTGTTGGGGAAATGATTTCTCTTAACCCCTTGAATTAAGTTGAATATGAATTCTAAGAAAGAAAAACAAGGTAAAGTAAATATGCGTCGAATAGTATTCGACGCAACGTCGAAATATAGTCGACGTTTCCTTCAGATTGAGTCGAAGTAACTCTAGGAAGATTTCGACGTATGTGTTGTCGACGCTACTCTGATTTCTAGTCGACGCATATGGAGAAGTCGACGCACCTTAATCGACGCACCTTCCTTATTCTCCTCTCGACGTCCAGCCAGGATGAATTCGACGCTTACGTCGAATAGGAATCGACGCACGTCGATTTATATGACAGATTTAAATATGCGCCAGATCTCTAGCCTTCTTTCAGTAGATCTGATTTGTATGGAATAAGTATCAATATTTTATAGTCGTTCTGAATCATTCTTTCCTTATATCTGATTCTTGGCTAATTTGATTAAACTTATTTTGGATATTATTTGAAATCAGAATTCATTCTTTCCTTCTACAGAAATAAACATTATGGAAACATTTTTTCTTTCTATTCTCTCTAACTGCTAATTGATTATCCTCCTATAGTATTATGTTGAATTAACAGAGCTATAAATAAAGAGGAGGTCGGCAGAAAACAAAGAAGAGTGATCCACCACATACATTTGAAATAGAGGAAAAGCTCCCAAGAGAATAGAGAGAAAAAGCTGAGAAAAGAGATAGTGTGCTGCAGAGAAAAAGCCTTCATCTTCTCCTTCTTCTTCAGAAGCCATTCTACTGCAAACTCTGAAAGCTCTCTCAAAAGAGAGAAAAGTTTTTTACAATCTCCTTCTCACTATAGAAGAGAGATTTCATTCACTACTTCTTGTGCTTCCAATCTTCTTGCTAGGAAGAAGATTCATTCTTGTTCTTATTTATTTCTTCTTTCTTTTTCTTACTTAAACATTGTAAAAGAGTTTTTAGAATCTCTCTCCAAAAAATTCAGTGTACTGGTTCTAAGAGTCTCCTTGTCAAAAGACTCAGTTGTTTCTAAGAGTCTCCTTGTCAAAAGACTCAGGGTGGTTCTAAGAGTCTCCTTATCAAAAGACTTAGTGCAAGATAGTGAATTCCTACCAAGGGGGTAGAAGAGTGGACTACCCAAAGTTTGGGGAACCACTATATTTTCTTGTGTTGTGCTGTGATTTCTTTACTTGCTTTTATTCTCTTTATTTGTTTAATTCTTGTTGGTGTGTGGGAAGCTCTAATCTGTGATCATACACACATATATATATATATATATATATATATATATTAACTTTGCACAAAATATTTTTTAATCTCTATTCACCCCTCTCTAGAGAATTCTAGTCAACATTCTAACCAAAATTTCTATCCTAATCAACATTCTAACCAAAATTTTTACCCAAAACTTGGTAACCAAACTTCCCATTCTAATGAAACCTTCTATCCTAATCAACACTGGAATCCTAGTCAACACTTCTATTCCCCTTTAAACTCAAACTCTCACAAAAGTAAGATACTCAAGTGTTACATATGCAACAAAAATGGCCACCTTGCCAAAAAATGTTGGTATAATCAATCAAATTGGTCTTAAAACCCAGTCCTAGGCTAACTTAGAAACCTTTAGGATTAGGAAGAGATAAGAAGAAATAAACACCTAGAACTTTTCAGGAAAATTAAAAGTCACGTCAACTTCCAATCACCTCCTCCATCATCACCTCCTCACCTTTCACACCATGAATCATCTGCATCCACTGAGGCTCTCCTCACTCAGTGCATCAAATCAGCAGCTGAAAAATTCCAAGTGATGATGGATGAGCATTGCTCTCAAATTCATTCCTCCATCCTTCACATGCACACCCAAATAGATGGGGTCAGTGCCTCTATGCAAGGCCTAAAGACCTCTCTCTCTTCCTCTAGAGTGACAAGGTCTTTCTTAACCTCCCTGGCCAAGAAGGTCAAGAAAGGGGAGAATCTAGATGAAGAGCAGCTCTCCAATCCTAAATCTCTCTCTCACAAGTCCCCTCCTCCAAAATCTGACAAAATCCTTGGGAATGAGACAGTACCTGAGCTACATAATGATGAACAAACAATAGAGGTACTCAACATAGCAAGGGATGCTGCAAATCAAATGGCACTACTACAAGGGGAGGGAAGCAGAGCAGAAAATGAGGCTGCAAAGGAAGATAAAGAAACTGAACTTCAGGGGGAGCTGGAAGCTGTGTTAGCTGAAGAAGGAGCTAAGGATACTATTATAAATGAAGCTGAGACTCAGGGGGAGCAAATGGCTGAGACCCAGGGGGAGCTAGGAGAACTTCCTACAAATGAGAAAGAGAAACTCTCTTCTCCTAAAACAGTAGTATTCAAGAGAAAGAGAAAGACCCCTCCTACCCCTCCTGAGTAATATTTGAAAACAATGCTGATATATTTTTGAGTACTAATTGGAATGAACATGACATATGTTTATATGATTCTGGAACATTTGATCTCTTCTTCTAAATTTCACTTTTTGATTATTTGATATATTTCTTTTCTATACAAATGCTGGGCTGGATTGATTTTATGCTAATACAATTTCTCTCTAAGTAGGGTTAAGACAAATAGGGGGAGATTGTTGGGAAAATGATTTCTCTTAACCCCTTGAATTAAGTTGAATATGAATTCTAAGAAAGAAAAACAAGGTTAAGTAAATATGCGTCGAATAGTATTCGACGCAACGTCGAAATATAGTCGACGTTTCCTTCAGATTGAGTCGAAGTAACTCTAGGAAGATTTCGACGTATGTGTTGTCGATGCTACTCTGATTTCTAGTCGACGCATATGGAGAAGTCGACGCACCTTAATTGACGCACCTTCCTTATTCTCCTCTCGACGTCCAGCCAGGATGAATTCGACGCTTACGTCAAATAGGAATCGACGCACGTCGATTTATATGACAGATTTAAATATGCGCCAGATCTCTTTCCTTCTTTCAGTAGATCTGATTTGTATGGAATAAATATCAATATTTTATAGCCGTTCTGAATCATTCTTTCCTTATATCTGATTCTTGGCTAATTTGATTAAACTTATTTTGGATATTATTTGAAATCAGAATTCATTCTTTCCTTCTACAGAAATAAACATTATGGAAACATTTTTTCTTTCTATTCTCTCTAACTGCTAATTGATTATCCTCCTATAGTATTATGTTGAATTAACAGAGCTATAAATAAAGAGGAGGTCAGCAGAAAACAAAGAAGAGTGATCCACCACATACATTTGAAATAGAGGAAAAGCTCAGAAGAGAATAGAGAGAAAAAGCTGAGAAAAGAGATAGTGTGCTGCAGAGAAAAAGCCTTCATCTTCTCCTTCTTCTTCAGAAGCCATTCTACTACAAACTCTGAAAGCTCTCTCAAAAGAGAGAAAAGTTTTTTACAATATCCTTCTCACTATAGAAGAGAGATTTCATTCACTACTTCTTGTGCTTCCAATCTTCTTGCTAGGAAGAAGATTCATTCTTGTTCTTATTTCTTTCTTCTTTCTTTTTCTTACTTAAACATTGTAAAAGAGTTTTTAGAATCTCTCTCCAAAAAATTCAGTGTACTGGTTCTAAGAGTCTCCTTGTCAAATGACTCAGTTGGTTCTAAGAGTCTCCTCGTCAAAAGACTCAGGTGGTTCTAAGAGTCTCCTTATCAAAAGACTCAGTGCAAGATAGTGAATTCCTACCAAGGGGGTAGAAGAGTGGACTACCCAAAGTTTGGGGAACCACTATATTTTCTTGTGTTGTGTTGTGATTTCTTTACTTGCTTTTATTCTCTTTATTTGTTTAATTCTTGTTGGTGTGTGGGAAGCTCTAATCTGTGATCATACACATATATATATATATTAACTTTGCACAAAATATTTTTTAATCTCTATTCACCCCCTCTCTAGTGAATTCTAGTCAACATTCTAACCAAAATTTCTATCCTATGCAATGCCTCTATGCAATGCTTCGCTAGGCGGGATGGAAAACTACGTAGGCCTTGAACGCACTACTTTGCAAGGGCGGATGGATGATGAGTCCTGATCATATACACTTTTATGGACTCATCTGGGCCGTTTAGTTAGTCATTTCACTGCACTTTAGCCCTGTTTTTGTTCATATTTGTTAATCCATGCTAGGTGCACATCTTGGCCCACTTTGGTGTGATTTTTTGTGTTTATTGTCTTTAGTAGATTCATGTGCTGTTAAGTGCCACTTTCAGTGGCTGGATTCGTGGTTGTACGCTAGAACAGGAGTCGTGCAGGTGTTTCCGGTGCAATTCTGCACAGGAACACTGCGCACGATCACTGGTTCTATTGCGCACGACCACTGGTCGTGCGCCACTGATCGTGTGCACTTAACGCCTTTTTCACGAGTTCTGTTTGGTGCAGTGCGCACGACCACCAATGCCAGTGCGCACGACCACCGGTCGTGCGCCACTGCTCGTGCGCATTGACCATTAAATTTCTGAGTTCTGTTTCATCTATTGCGCACGACCACTGACGCTAGTGCGCACGACCATCGGTCGTGCGCCACTGGTCGTGCGAACATGTTATTTTGTAATTTCTGTCTTTGCAGGTTCTGTCCAGGCAGAGCGCACGATCACAGGATTCCAGTGCGCACGACCACTGGTCGTGCGCCACTGACCGTGCGCACTGTTTAATTCCAGCGCCTATAAAAGCCCTGCTCGCGATTTAGGTCGGATCGATCGCTTCCAGCCGCCGTTTTCCGCCCGATTCCGCACGATTTCGCCCCTCCACCGTCGCCCACCATCTAGAGGTGCTCCGGGCTTGCTCTTCACGCCTATCTTGAGCCGGAGTTTCCTCTCGGCCTCCTCCTTCATCCACGAGCTCCAAAGGTAGACCTAGCCGCCATTACCTTCAAGCAAGAGGAAGTGTTGCAACCTCTACCGGATCGTGACACGAAGAAGACGGGTCCATTGGAGAGTAGTGACAGCTCTCTCTACCCCGGACGTAGTTGTGGACCGAGCTTGGACGCGGATTGACAACCCGGCGATTCCAACCGTGAATCTTCAACGAGCCTTCGGATTCGGTCGATTTCTTGCCTTGTTCTCCTTTTATTGATTTATTTGCAACTAGATCTAACATTATGATGAAGTGTATTTTGATTAAATAGCATTTTTACTTGATTATGTCTATGTGATTGAGTATTTTTGTTTATATTATTGAGGTGCGCCTTGTGGTGTGGTTTGTTGGTTGTCCGGTGCCGCACTAGCAATTGCTAGTGGCGTGCTTGTCGAAGAGGTGCTTGCGACCCTCATTCCGCTAGCCCACTCGCCCATCCGCCTACCGAAACGTGGCATCGCGGCCCGTATTCCATCCCGCCTAACGAAGCAGCGCGCTCAAGGCCTGCATAGTTCGATTCCATTAGCCTTCTCGTCCATCCGCCCTTGCGACGCAGCGCGCTCAAGGCCTGCCTAGTTTCCATCCCGCCAAGCGAAGCTTTGCATAGCGGCATTGCATAGGAGTAGTTGTTAGCTTTTATTTTGTTTTCCAAAAGCCAACCCAACTCCTCCGCATTCCATCCACGTTAAGGACTTCAATCTCAAGTCCTTCCTCGAAACCTAACTCCACCTTACTGTGTTCCTCAAGAGACCGACACTCGGGGATTTATTCCCAACATTTATTACTTGAACGATCGGTACACTGCCGTTTCGTGTCGCAGTCGAGCTACCGCCTATAGCGGTGTGTGAGATTTGCGCCATCAAGTTTTTGGCGCCGTTGCCGGGGAACACAGTCGTGTGAGTTTTCTGGAGAGGGAGAATTTGAGAGAAAAGCCCTTCCATTTGTAAATTGCATCCTTTATTTTATTTCTGTTCTTTTTATTCCTTTTTCCTGTTTTAATTAGGTTGCTTTAGTAATTTTTGTTAGGTGTAGTATTTTGCACAATAGCACTTTTATTTTGACTCGTATTATCTTCACACTATGTGGGCACATCTAAATTTCCGTTGCCGTTGGTGTGGAGCTACTTCCCACTCTAGTGTTGAATGCCCTACGGAGAATAGTAGGCATAATTCCTCTCGCCCAGCATATAGAGCATCGACTCCGTCTGATACTCCATATGGTGCGCGTAAGTCTTATGGCTACTCTGCTGAGCCATTACCGTCATACTTCTTTTCGGCTCCAGCTCCCGCTGTGCCAAAGAAGCCTGCTGGGCAGTGCCAGTTTTGTCGGAGCACAGATCACGCCCTGAAGGATTGTGCTGCTTTTCATCGCCAATTGGATGAGGATGACGAGCCGGATATTCGGATCGTCCCAACTCCTAGCTCTGGCGGCACACCTTCAACATCCGGCTATGTGTCTTTGTCACCTTCACATTTTGAAGGGTATGGCATGGATACGGTCACCGGATGTGCGGCTGATCTGGGCACCGACACTACTGAGCCTATTCTCCCGGTGCATCCACCACCTCTAGTGGATTCGATTCTTTGTGAGGAATCGGTGCTCGACTTTTATCCGAGCACTATTCCTCTCCCTGTTGTGCATACTACACTCGTCTCTGACGACATTGTTGATGATGTGTCGCAGGAGGAGGCGGTTGATCTTAGTATTGTGCCTATTCCTATGGAGGAGGACAACCTTCTAGGTGAAGAGGAGTTTTCCTCAGCACCGGTGGAGGAAGTCCAAATCCTAAGCTTGGCCACCGTTGATCCCGCCGAATCTTGTGGCATTGATGACAATGCTAACATTATTTTACTGCCCCAACCTGACGGGAGTGAGACCGGGACCACTCCCCCGATTTTTGATTATTTATGTTCTTCATCTTGTTTATTTCTCGATCCCCCCTCTTCACCCGAGCCTGTGCAGGTTGAATCTTCACAGGTACTTCAGGAGGACTTGGAGCTTTTTGCTCAAGTCAATGATGAGAGTATCCTCTCATGTGAGGAGGTTTATTCCCCCTCCGTTGAGGAAGCTCCACTCATTGCCTTTTCCTCCTGCTGCCCCCCTGTTGACGATACCTTGCTAGGCAAGGAGGTGTTTTGTGAGATGAGTGAGGACCAGGCCTCCTCCTCTTCTTACTTTCTTTTCCCTCTACCTGTGTCAAGCAGGTATTATCTATATTTAGGTAGAGGGGTGACTGCTCTGTCTCCGTATCGGTACCCGCTACCGATGCGCATATTAGAACAGTTACCTGTGCACTTTTCTTTTCATAGGCCCATTAGCTAGAACTCTTAAAGTTTGAATAAGTCGTGCTGGGAGGACAATAACCCCAGTAGTTATCTTTCTTTTCCTGCATTCTTATTTCTTCTAATCATGTTTAGTTAGTAGTACTTTCTTTTCAGTTTTCTTTTGTCTTTTGTTTTTGCGGAGCTGACCCCTGCAGGTATCTTTTTCTGGATGGCGGATGTTGCAGCTCATTTTAGCTTACACGCCAATCTTCTGGTATGCTCACTTGCTGAGCATTGGGTACTCTCTTCCCCTAGCCTTTGCTGATTTTCATATCATATATTATGCGGATTGTTTAGTTTAAGTCTGGGAGAGAGTAGTTTTGTTTACCCGCTCACGTGCACTATTGCACTGCATGCTAGAAGGTTTCATTTAAAATGTTTTGTTTAATTTCATTGCACACCACAACACCCACATGAGCGCGTGCTTATCTATTTGTTTTGTTTTGAACAAACTATCTTGGTTAGGAATGTGAATTGGGATGATAGCTTAGGAATTACTATTGGGAGCGCAATGTTGACTCGAGCAGTGTTCTAGTCGCATCCGCGTGCTACAATAGAATTTGAGTAAAATTAGATTATTTCTATGCTTTTAATTTATGATTAGTATTTATGCGTAGTTTTAGATTTATTCTACTCAAGTGGTGAATGTGAATGAAATTGGTGATAGCCCGGTGTTGTGTGTATACGAGCACTAGTTGTGTGTTGCTCGAGTCGGGAGGAAGGTTTACCTTTCTCGTGGGCTAAGAACTTGCCCCAAGCGACTCTTGAAGCATGGGTGCGGGCGATTCGTTGAGATAAATGTGATATAGGCCACCTTTTGGCTAGATTGAGCCTTCGCTTTCCATATCCTATTCGCTCACCTTTGCTTCCCAACACTTGTGCCTACCACTCCATTTGTTCAGCTCCTACTCCATACACCAAGGCCTAAAGCTTATCCCACTGTCGCAACCAAGTATATGTTATTTGCACTCATGTTTTAGATTTGGTGTGATGTTTGGAATTGTCGTGTTGTGAAGGAGAAATAAACTCTATTTGCTGATTTTGAACCAACCGGAGGATATATAAAAGAAGTAAAAGATGTTAAAAGAAAAAAAGAGTATTTTGAAAAAAAAAATCCTTCCGAGCTAAATAGAAAATCTGTTGGTATTTGTGAAGTAGGATGTGTGCACACCTAGTTTTCACAATAAGTCTGGGGGTGTGTCACACGAGCTTTGTTTTTGGTTTTGCTTGGTGCAGCGTCCCGTTGACTCATGTTGGTTGCGTAGCCTTCGTTTTTACCTTTGATTATCATACCGCAACCTAAGCCCCAATATAATCCTAAAAGTCCTATTGATTTATCTCGCGAGTTTGCTAGCGCTGTGGAGAGAGTGTGACCGGGCAAGCGTATGGTTCCCGACGTTGATGGATTTCAGCGGAGTTATTCCCGAATCCCGATCTTTTGCAACACCCTCCTTAGTGGCTTATTACTTTCACACCGGGCATGATCATCAAATTCTTCACAATTCACCAACTGAGTATTGATAAATCTTTATTTACGCTCTAGTACTTTCGTAAATTAGTTAGCATAGTTAGAATCTCTTTTTACGAAATCTCTATTTGCATGCTTTTGTTACTTCGCATTGTACTCCCTTGCATAATTTTCGTTGCTAACTACCTTTTTCACACTCCACCGAATTCGTTTGCTCGGGACGCGCAAACAGTTAAGTCTGGGGGTGTGATGAGTCCTGATCATATACACTTTTATGGACTCATCTGGGCCGTTTAGTTAGTCATTTCACTGCACTTTAGCCCTGTTTTAGTTCATATTTGTTAATCCATGCTAGGTGCACATCTTGGCCCACTTTGGTGTGATTTTTTGTGTTTATTGTCTTTAGTAGATTCATGTGCTGTTAAGTGCCACTTTCAGTGGCTGGATTCGTGGTTGTACGCTAGAACAGGAGTCGTGCAGGTGTTTCCGGTGCAATTCTGCACAGGAACACTGCGCACGATCACTGGTTCTATTGCGCACGACCACTGGTCGTGCGCCACTGATCGTGTGCACTTAACGCCTTTTTCACGAGTTCTGTTTGGTGCAGTGCGCACGACCACCAATGCCAGTGCGCACGACCACCGGTCGTGCGCCACTGCTCGTGCGCATTGACCATTAAATTTCTGAGTTCTGTTTCATCTATTGCGCACGACCACTGACGCTAGTGCGCACGACCATCGGTCGTGCGCCACTGGTCGTGCGAACATGTTATTTTGTAATTTCTGTCTTTGCAGGTTCTGTCCAGGCAGAGCGCACGATCACAGGATTCCAGTGCGCACGACCACTGGTCGTGCGCCACTGACCGTGCGCACTGTTTAATTCCAGCGCCTATAAAAGCCCTGCTCGCGATTTAGGTCGGATCGATCGCTTCCAGCCGCCGTTTTCCGCCCGATTCCGCCCGATTTCGCCCCTCCACCGTCGCCCACCATCTAGAGGTGCTCCGGGCTTGCTCTTCACGCCTATCTTGAGCCGGAGTTTCCTCTCGGCCTCCTCCTTCATCCACGAGCTCCAAAGGTAGACCTAGCCGCCATTACCTTCAAGCAAGAGGAAGTGTTGCAACCTCTACCGGATCGTGACACGAAGAAGACGGGTCCATTGGAGAGTAGTGACAGCTCTCTCTACCCCGGACGTAGTTGTGGACCGAGCTTGGACGCGGATTGACAACCCGGCGATTCCAACCGTGAATCTTCAACGAGCCTTCGGATTCGGTCGATTTCTTGCCTTGTTCTCCTTTTATTGATGTATTTGCAACTAGATCTAACATTATGATGAAGTGTATTTTGATTAAATAGCATTTTTACTTGATTATGTCTATGTGATTGAGTATTTTTGTTTATATTATTGAGGTGCGCCTTGTGGTGTGGTTTGTTGGTTGTCCGGTGCCGCACTAGCAATTGCTAGTGGCGTGCTTGTCGAAGAGGTGCTTGCGACCCTCATTCCGCTAGCCCACTCGCCCATCCGCCTACCGAAACGTGGCATCGCGGCCCGTATTCCATCCCGCCTAACGAAGCAGCGCGCTCAAGGCCTGCATAGTTCGATTCCATTAGCCTTCTCGTCCATCCGCCCTTGCGACGCAGCGCGCTCAAGGCCTGCCTAGTTTCCATCCCGCCAAGCGAAGCTTTGCATAGCGGCATTGCATAGGAGTAGTTGTTAGCTTTTATTTTGTTTTCCAAAAGCCAACCCAACTCCTCCGCATTCCATCCACGTTAAGGACTTCAATCTCAAGTCCTTCCTCGAAACCTAACTCCACCTTACTGTGTTCCTCAAGAGACCGACACTCGGGGATTTATTCCCAACATTTATTACTTGAACGATCGGTACACTGCCGTTTCGTGTCGCAGTCGAGCTACCGCCTATAGCGGTGTGTGAGATTTGCGCCATCAATGGACGAGTAGGCAAGCGGATGGAGTGGTAAGTGCGGAATCGAACTGTGCAGGCCTTGAGCTCACTGCTTCGTGAGGCGAATGGATTACACGGGCCGCTATGCCACGCTTCGCTAGGGGGATGGAAGAGTAGTCTTACGGAATGGAAGAGTAGGCTAGCGTAATGGAGTGGAGGATTTGCGTGGTGGATGGATAATGGATGGGGGCCCACCTCATACACACATATGAACAAGATAATTTCAATAAAATGAAATAAGCATTACATAACATGGTTCATATTGTACATCATCAAAATATAGAGGAATATAGCTTATACAACCATCAACATAAAGAAGGAGAAAGTAAGGAATCGACCCAATCCGAAGCCTTGTCGAAGATTCACGGTTGGAATCGCTGGGTTGTCAATCCGCGTCCAAGCTCGGTCCTCAACTGCGTCCGGGGTAGAGAAGGATGTCACTACCTTCTAATGGCCCGTCTTCTTCGTGTCAAGAAAAGCCCTTGGATATTGGTGGATGTAGGGCTAAATCTCTCTCCTTGGAGCTTGAAGATGATGGAGGCGGCCTAGCGCAAAGCCCTCATGGAAGGTTGGAGGAAAACGGTGCTGGAGCTCTCCTTGCGGTGAAAATGGCGGAACTGAATCGGGTCCTGAAAACCTAAAAATCGCAGTTTAAATAGAGAAGTTGCAGAATTTTGTTCATGCACGACCAAACGCACGACCGTGCGTAAAAACGCACGACCAAATTCAGAATGCTGTTTTGGGCCGCAAATAAACGCGCACGATCGCAGCCGACCGTGCGTCAAGAAAACGCACGACCGTGCGATTCATGCAGACATGAAATCGGGCCTAATTGATGATCTACCCACCTGCACAGCACCAAACAGCAATCACACAGCTGGGAATACCCTTCCAGCTCAATCCAAATACAGAAAAAGGGTTGTGGAGCACCATGTGCTTACCCCCAACAAACATAGCGCACAATTGCACACCAAAACGGGATCAAAGAGTGCACATTGTGAAGAAATGTGTTCAAGTGAAATATAAGCAATAAAGGACTAAAAGTGAAGTGCATATGCATGAAAATAAGCCCAGATGAGTCCAAATATGTGTATATAAATGGGACTCATCACACCCCCAAACATACCTGTTTGCACGTCCCGAGCAAACTACTCTCGGCGGACGGGGAAAACAAGGGTTAGAAAGGTGATTGTGGCTAAGAGTAATATGCGAAATCATATAATCATGTGCATAAAACTCTCGTAGAAGAAATTTCTACTATGCAAAGTAATTTACAAATATCTAAAATAGTAAATAAGAGATTGGTTTACTCAAAAGTTGAACCAAGTGTGATCTGCCAGTCACGTGTAGGGAGAATGTAGAGACGCGCTCAGACGAGTATTTTGAAAAATACGGGATACGGAACTAACTCCACCGAAATCCATCAGTGTCGGGAGCCATAAGCTCGCACTTTCACACTCTCTCCACAGCATTAGGTAAAACTACACACAAGTCAATAGGGCTTTCGGGTAAATATGTGGCTTAGGTTGCGATAGGATATACAATGATAAACTCGGAGGAAAACGCACCTAACACATTTGAGCAATACAATTTGTAAACTCTATAGATCTTGTGTCGGGTTGTAGGCACGGGACTTGCGGGTCTGTGTTGTGTAGGGCTTGAGGGCCTGAGTGTTGAGCTTGCGGGCTCGGGTGCAGTAGGGGCTTGCGGGCTTAGGCTGTAGGACTTGCGGGACCGTGTTGTAAGGCTTGAGGGACTGAAGTTTTGGCGGAGTTTGCCGATCCTAGCACACTGCTAGGTAGGCGCAGAGGGACAGAGGACTACTCAAGACAGCCGGTCTTGAGGAACCTCTATAGATCTTGTGTCGTCTGCTGTGATTTACTTGTGCGTTACTTTTGTGCTACACTTGAATATTTGTAACTCGCGCTAATATTTCGAAAAGAACACAGATCACCTAACACCCCCCCCCCCCTCTAGGTGAACGTTCCATTAACAACAAGTGGTGTCAAAGCGAGGTTGATCAAAAGAATACTTAACCGTCTGATCTAGATCGTGGAACGACTCGCCATGGTTGGTGGAGATCAGAATCAGGAAGTGAGAGCCATGAAACTCCCAATCTGCATAAAGGAGAACTTTCCCATCTGGAAGGAAAGGGTAAGGCTTTTCATGGAGGCGGCTGATCCAAGAATTTACTTAACAGTCCAACAGGGTCCCTTTTTCCCTACAACTCCCTCCACCATTGATCCAACAAGGAGGTGATAAAAAAATATGAGGCCATGAACAAGGACGAGCTAATCCTGGCAGGCCTAGACAAGAGGGCCCAAAATGTCATTGTGAGTGCCATAGATGACTCAACCCTCCAGAACCTGATTCACTGCAAAACGGCCAAGGAGATGTGGGACTCCCTGATCGTATATATGGAGGGTACTGATGAGGTAAGGGATGATAGGAAATCCCTTCTCAACCAGGAGTATGATGCCTTCAAACAAGGCAAGAATGAAACATTCTCTAACTGTTATGAGAGATTCTTCAAGATAGTGAATGGACTAAGAAACTATGAAAGAGAGTTCACCAACTCTGATCTTAATGACAAGTTTCTTAGATCACTCACAAAGGAATGGGACATCAAAATCTGTGCCATCAAAGAGATGGGTCAGCTGGGCATCATAGAGCCAAAGAATCTGTATGGGAAGTTGTTGTCCCATGAACTTTAGCTCAACACTAGGAAGGCTGAAGAAGAAAGCTCATAGGGGAGCTCAAGAGACGGAACTGTGGCTCTAAAAGCTGAGAGCACGAGAAGATCCAAGAGCAAGATCTCTGCAACTCAGAACAAATCTGAGAGTTGTGAAGAATCAGAAGCTAGCCCTTCAGATTCTGATGATACTGACAGAGAGGTGGCCCTTCTCTCAAAATAGTTCAAGAAGCTGTTACACAGAAGGAGGAGGGACAATCACAGAAATCCCTCCTCAAGCTCCAGAAGATCTGATTATCATGACAGATCCAGAGCCCCCAAGGAGGAAAGGTATAGATCCAACCCTGGTAAATATGATTTAAATAATACTGTTTGCTATTCCTGCAGCAAGACGGGTCACATGGCTACTGACTGCCCCTCTAAGAAGAAGGAGCCGAGGAACCATGAAGAAAGAAGAAGCTCAAGGAGCAAGAAGAAATCTGAAAAAGGATTCATGGCCAAGAAGATCAGAACACTGAGTGATTCTGACTCAAGCTCCTCTAGTACTGAGGAAGATGCACTCATTGGCTTGATGGCCATCGGTGAAGACAATCAGGATGACATCTCTCCTGGGAAGGTAACTAACAAAACTTCTCTATCTGACTCTGATTCTGAATCAGCAGCATATTCCTTGCATCATGATGAGGGTGTGTCTGCTGCCAACAGCACAGCCTCAAGATCCCAATATGAGGTTGAGTTTGAACTGATAAGACAATATAAAGCCTTGTGGAAAGCCTTCAAAGGCTGAAAAAAACTCCTCAAAGTCCAGACAAAGGAGCTAGATTCCTTGAAGCCCGTTCAATCTATGCTCCAGGAGACAGCTGAGAATGCCGAATTAGGACAGAAGAACAAGGTCATCAAGGACCTTGAGGAAATGCTGTTGGCTGAGAAGAAACTTGCATCCAGCTTCTTTATGCCCAACACAATCCTGCCCATCATTGACACCTTCTCTGGACAGTTCAGAGTTGGTATCGGTTTCAATCAGGAGACAGTTACGGGCAAAGATTCTGAAACTAGACCTTCCTATAAGAAAGTGCTGGTGTCAAGTCCCTCAGCCCACAAACCTGCAGCAACAGCAGTCAAGGGCAGGGGAAAGGTTGTTCCTACAAAGCCTGTTCCCAAGAAGGTGAACCAAAATGTGGTGAGACCAATTCCTCCCTAGACTCACACATATAAGGTTCACCCAAGATCTGTTAGGCAACAAGCCTTCTCTCCTGCTCATCAGCACTGCCACCCCATTCAGATGATGAAGCAGAAGAGAAGATATAACAGATATGAATGCTGGTGATGTTGGAAAGTAGGCCACTTTGCTTTGGACTGTTGGTTCAACCCAACAGGGCTCAATGCAAAGAGAGTGCAGAACCCTCAGAGGTTTGTTGTTCCATTATACCACCCTAACAGAAACCAAGGACCCAATCCATATTGGGTACCTAAGGGGAAGTGATTTGTTTTGCAGGTATGTACAAATTCCAACCAATCTCTAATTTGGTATTTGGACAGTGGCTGCTCCAGGCACATGACTGGAGTCAGAAAGTACTTAAGAGAGTTCATCCCTGTGGAGAATGGACCAACTGTGATCTTTGGAGGTTCAGAAAAGGGGGTGACCAGGAGCTATGGCAACATCTCTAATGGGTTAGTTACCATCACAAAGGTAGCTTATGTGGAGTGCTTGAAACACAATCTCATAAGCATAAGTCAGCTTTGTGATTTAGGCTTTGTTATTACTTTCCACAAGGACAAGTGCCTAATTAAGAAGTCCTTAGATTCTGAGGCTACCTTAACTGGCACTCGGAGTGGCAATATTTATTGCTTAAACTCTCTCAATACAAATTCTTCCACGCCCATATGTCTTATAGCTGATGGTAAAAAGGCTCTATGTGTACAATGGCACAAGAGACTTGCACACATCAACTATAAGACAATAGGCAAGCTTCTCTCACAAGACCTAGCTAGAAATGGACCTAATATTAAGTGCATCAAAGATGGTCCTTGTCAAGCTTGCCAACTTGGAAAGCAGACCAGGACCAGCTTTAAAAGCATATCTAACAAAGAGACCTCTAGGTGCATATTTTTGCTACATCTGGATTTGTTTGGTCCTATGTCAGTTCATAGCTTAGGAGGGAAGGCCTACACCCTTGTAGTTGTTGATGATTACTCAAGGTTCACTTGGGTATTCTTCCTCAAATAGAAATCAGATACCCTAGATATCTTGAGAAATTTTGTCAGGCAGATCCAGAATGAGATGGACTGTACTGTGGTCAAACTCAGAAGAGACCATGGGATAGAATTTCAGTCAGGGGCCATGACAGAATTCTGCCAAGAACTAGGTATCTCCCAAGAATTTTCCTCACCCAGAACCCCTCAACAGAATGGGGTTGCTCAAAGGAAGAACAGAACCTTGATAGAGGAAAGTAGGACAATGCTATGTGACTCCTCTCTACCAGAATATTTCTGGGCAGAGGCTGTCAACATTGCTTGTCATGTGATAAACAGGGCTTCAATCATCAAAGACCACAAGAAAACTCCCTATGAGTTAATGAAGAGCAGAAAACCAACCCTATCCTACTTTAGGATCTTTGGTAGTAAATGATATGTCCTTAATAATGGGAAATTCAAACTAACCAAGTTTGCTGAGAAAAGCAGTGAGGGTATTTTTTTTGGCTACAGCTCTCATAGCAAGGCCTATAGCGTGTACAACATCAATACCCAAATAGTGGAAGAATTTGTACATGTTGTATTTGATGAGACCAGCCTTATTCACAAAGGCTGGTCTAGTTCTCTAGTGAATGCAGGTACTGATGAGAAGATGGAAAAATTATGCATTGATGACCAAGCTGGAACCTCAGGTAAAAGTAAAGATCAATCAATAGATTTTGAGCTTGAAATAGATGTTGTGGAAGACACAGAAACAGCAGAAGAAGTGCAACCTGAAGGACCTACAGTTGAAGAAATCACCAGAATACTGCCAGACACCTTGAAACAAGTAAGAGATCATCCTCAGGAGCAAATTATAGGAGCTGTCAACCAAGGTATGCTGACATGGAGTAGAGCTGCAAATGAAGCATTGTACCTGAGTTTTCTCTCTCAAATTGAGCCCAAGAAATTTGAGGAAGCAAATCAGGATCCATTTTGGATTGCAGCAATGTAGGAGGAACTGAACCAATTTAAGAGATGCAAAGTTTGGAAACTGGTTCCAAGACCCCAAGGACAGAACATCATAGGAACTAAATGGGTCTACAGAAACAAATTGGATGAAAATGGAATCATCACCAAGAATAAAGCAAGGCTAGTGGAAAAAGGCTACAGACAAGAGGAAGGGATGGATTTTGATCAGACATTTGCTCCAGTAGCCAGACTGGAAGCAATAAGACTGTTTCTGGCCTATGCAGCCTACCAAGGTTTCAAGGTTTACCAGATGGTTGTGAAGTCAGCCTTCCTAAATGGTGACCTCAAAGAGGAGGTATATGTAGAGCAGCCCTCAAGTTTTGTAGACCCTACTCACCCTGATTATGTTTACTTTCTTAGAAAAGCACTTTATGGCTTAAAATAGGCACCTAGGGACTGGTATGAGACTTTGTCAAGCTTTCTAATTGAGAACAAATTCTCAAGGGGAAAGATTGATAAGACATTGTTCCTAAGGGAAGTAAAGGGCAAGATCTTGCTAGTGCGGATCTATGCGGATGACATCATCTTTGGCTCTACAGATAACAATCTCTGCAAAAAGTTTGAAAACTTGATGCAGGGAAAGTTTGAGATGAGCAGTATGGGTGAGCTCAAATACTTCCTAGGTCTCCAAGTGAAACAATCTGAAGATGGTATTTTCATCTCCCAGACCAAATTCATTAGGGAGCTTGTCAAGAAATTTGGATTGGAGAGTTCTTCTTCAATGAAGACTCCAATGGGAACCAATGTGTCTCTGGACAAGGATGAGAAGGGCATACCCTTTGATGAAACCAAGTACAGATGCATGATTGGATCTTTGCTTTATCTAACTGCAAGTAGGCCTGACATAATGTTTGCTATATGTGTCTGTGCTAGATATCAGGTGAATCCTAAGGAATGTCATCATGTCTCTGTCAAGAGAATCTTAAGATACCTAAAGGGTACATCAAATCTTGGCCTATGGTACCCTAGGAACAATGAATGTGAATTGACTGTCTACTCAGATGGAGATTATGCAGGGTGCAAGGAAGATAGGAAGAGTACCTCAGGGATATGTCAATTCCTTGGTGGAAGACTGATCTCTTGGAGCAGTAATAAGTAGACCAGTGTGGCAATCTCAACAGCAGAATCAGAGTATATCACTGCTGGGAGCTGCTGTGCCCAACTGCTATGGATTCAGCATCAACTTGAAGACTACAATCTAAAGATGACCAAAACACCCCTGTTTTGTGATTCTTCAAGTGCAATCTCAAATGCTAAGAACCATGTCTCTCACATCAGGACTAAGCATATTGAGATCAGGTATCACTTCATCAGGGAGCATGTGGAAAATGAAGATATCACCCTTGATTTTGTCCCAACAGACAAACAAGTGGCTGATATATTTACAAAGCCCCTAGATGAATCTATGTTTAACTTCTTCAAATTCCAATTGGGGATGTTAAACTTAGAATAATCCTTAACTTATTCCTCACTAATCCCTTTCTAGATGATTGGTTAGAAAATCTCTCAGGATTTGGATGAACTATGACTGAGCAAGGGGGAGCTTGGACTATTGTCTACCTAAAGGAGAGCTGCAGGAAAGAAGTCAGAAAGGTGGAGAAATGACATCAATATGTTCAAGAAAAGATGCTCAAGAAGACCTCAAAGATAGGGGGAGCAAAGGAGTAGGGGGAGCCACAAAAGAAGAGACATTACAAGCTTGATGTACTCATAAGTTCAACAAAAGATAAGTAAAATCTTAAATGCTCATGCCTTCCATTTAAGATTATAACATTTATTGTCAAGTGAAAGTAGTCTTGAATTGAGATTCTGACTTCTTCAAATATGGGGAGATTGTTGTGAATCTTGCCAACATAATTCCTGATTTGAAGAAGTCACCAAGTCAAGAAAACTTCACTTTGTATCTGATCACTTCTCTCGCTCATAATCTCAGGAAGTTAAAGGAATATCGTCGAGAAGAATAGGAGATATCGTCGAAAAAGTATGCTTGTCGTCATGATAATGAGCAAAGCAAACGCTGAGACTTGGCGAGTTCGTCGAAAGAAGAATGAAGTTCGTCGAACGAAGTTCGTCGAATGCAAAGACGGGACAGAAGCAAACGCTGAGACTTGGCGAGTTCGTTGAACATAGAATGTTGTTCGTCGAACGAAGAATGAAGTTCGTCAAACGAAGAATGCAGTTCGTCGAACGAAGAATGCAGTTCGTCGAACGCAGAAACTTCTCTTCAGATTGACAGAATCCACTGAGAAGAGGAAGCCATCTCAGCCCAACCGCTGAGACAGATTCAAAAGGAAGGAATGTTGTCGAGAAGATGCAGTATCGTCGACATCTTCAAATAAGCCGTGTCGACGGAAAGGCTAAGTAAGATTGATGCCAATGACATCGTCGAAAGAAGGCGTGATGTCGAGAAGACTGAAGAAGGATAGCTGAAGACAAGCAGTTGCTAAAGCATAGTCTATCAACATGATATCACTCATGTCGTCGAAAGAACAAAGTGATTACGACGCCAGACTACAAGAAAGAAGATCACGACGACACAGTCAGAGGTAGCATATCGCTGTATATGCAGAAATGCCAGAATATCTCATATCGTCGAGACATCAGCCTCAGAGGCAGAAGCTAGAAGACTTGAAGATCCGCCAAGGCCTAAGGCATCGACAAAGTCCTATCGTCAAGATATTATACATATCGTCGTAATGCTATTGATGGCGCAAATCTCACACACCGCTATAGGCGGTAGCTCGACTGCGACACGAAACGACAGTGTACCGATCGTTCAAGTAATATAAAATGGGAATGAATCCCCAAGTATCGATCTCAAAGGAACACAGTAAGGTGGAGTTTATTATCGAGGAAGGACTTGAGATTGAAGTCCTTTCGAGCGGATGGATGCGGAAATGGGAGTTTTGGATTGTGGAAAATAAAGAGAAAATACTATAATTACTCCTATGCAATGCCGCTATGCAAAGCTTCGCTCGGCGGGATGGAAGACTACGTAGGCCTTGAACGCGCTACTTCGTAAGGGTGGATGGACGAGTAGGCTAGCGGAATGAGGGTCGCCGGCACCTTTTCGACAAGCACGCCAGTAGCAATTGCTAGGGCGGCACCGAACACGATGGTGGAATGGAAATTAGATGGGGGCGCACCTCAATAAGCATACATGAACTAAATGTTTCCAAATAAATGACATAAACATTAAGCAATATTGTTCATAGCATACATCATCAAAATATAGAGGGAACTAGTTTATACAATCAACAACATAAGGGAGGAGAAAGAGAGTAAAGGAGTCGACCACATCCGAAGCCTTGCCGAAGATTCACGGTTGGAATCGCTGGGTTGTCAATCCGCGTCCAAGCTCGGTCTTCAACTGCGTCCGAGGTAGAGGAGGGATGTCACTTCCTCCCAATGGCTCGTCTTCTTCGTGTCACGATCCAAGCTCCTCCGATACACGATCTCCTTGCTCGATGTTGGCGATCTTTGGGCTAGAAACCTCTCCTTGGAGCTCAAGGATGATGGAGGAGGCCTAGGGGGGTGGAAAACCTGTGGAAAGGGCGAAAACGGCAGACTGAACGGAGTTCCCGATCGTGATCCCGCCCTAATTCGCGAACAGGATATTTATAGGCGCTGAAACGAATATTGCGCACGGTCATTGGCGCACGACCAGTGGTCGTGCGGACTGGAGTTCTGCGATCGTGCGCGCTGCCTGGAGGGAGCCTGAAATGAAAGAAATTTATAAAATACATATTCGCACGATCAGTGGCGCACGACCGGTGGTCGTGCGCAATATCATAAATGGTCGTGCGATAAGCCAGACAGAACTCATAAAATGGGCGTTAAGTGCGCACGATCAGTGGCGCACGACCAGTGGTCGTGCGAGATAGAGCCAGTGATCGTGCGCAGTGTTCCTGTATAGAATTGTACCGGGAACACCTGCATGACTCCTGTTCCAGCATACAACACCAGTCTAGCCACTGAAGGTGGCACTTAACACTGCATGAAAACTAGTAACGAAGATGAACAATAAATAACATCAAAACGGGCCTAGAAGTGCACTTAGCATGGAGTATTAAATAGGAATGAAAACATGTCTAAAGTGAAGTGCAAAGACTAGAAAATCGGCCCAGATGAGTCCAAAAATGTGTAAATAATTGGGACTCATCACACCCCCAGACTTACCTGTTTGCGCGTCCCGAGCAAACGAATTCGGCGGAGTGTGAAAATGGTTGTTAACAAAGAAAATTACACAAAGGAGTACAATGCGAAGTAACGAAAGCAGGCAAATAGAAATTTAGTAAAAAGAGATTCTAACTATGCCAACTAATTTACGAAAGTATTAGAGCGTAAGTAGAGATTCAGTTATACTCAGTTGGTGAATTATGATGAATTCGAATGATCATGCCCGGTGTGAAAGTAACAAGACACTAAGGCGGGTATTGCACAAGGTCGGTGTTTAGGAATAACTCCGCTGAAATGCATCAACGTCGTGAACCATACGCTGGCCCGGTCACACTTTCTCCACGGCGTTAGCAACTCACAAGTCAAATCAATAGGGCTTTTAGGATTATATTGGGGCTTAGGTTGCGGTATGATATTCAAATTTAAACACGATGGCTACGCAACCCAAGTGAGCTAACGGGACGCTGCACCGCACAAAACCAAAAACAATGCTCGTGTGACACACCCCCAGACTTATCATGAAAACTAGGTGTGCACACGGCCTACTTCACAATTACCAACAGATTTTTTATTTAGCTCAGAAGGATTTCTTTACGACATATTTCTTTTTCAGATTTTTTTCTTTTAACAACATACTTTTCTTCTTTTACTTATCCTCCGGTTGGTTCAAATTCAGCAAAATAAAACATGTTTTTCTTCACAACGCACAAGTTCCAAACATCACAACAAATTTATAATTATGAGCGCAGTTAAACATCAATTTGGTTGCGGGCGTAGGATATAGCTTCGGGATTTGGTGGATGAAGAGGAGCTGAACAAAAGAGTGGTAGGCACAATTTCGGCTTGCAAGGGTGAGCGAAAAGGACATGGAACGACAAGGCTCAAACTAGCCAAAAGGTGGCCTACATCATGTTTAACTCGATGAGTCGCTCTCGCCCATGCTTCGAGAGTTGCTTGGGGCAAGTTCTTAGCCCACGAGAAAGTAATACCTTCCTCCCGACTCGAGCAACACACGACTAGTGCTCGTACACACACAACACCGTGTTATCACCAATTTCATTCACATTCACCATTTGAGTATAATAAATCTAAAACTACGCAAGAATACTAATCATAAATCAAATGCATAGAGATAATCTAGTTTTACTCAAATTCTATTGTAGCATGCAGACGCGACTAGAACACTGCTCGAGTCAACATCGCACTCCAAATAGTAAATTCTAAGCTAACATCCTATTTCACACTCCAACCAAAACAGTTCATTCGGAAACAAAACAAATAGGTAAGCGCGCGCTCATGTGGGTGAAGTGGTGCATGAAGCGTGGAATATTGATGATGGCAATGAAAAATATAAGCAAACTTCTAGCATGCGGTGCAACTCGTACGCATAGTGGATAACACATGCTCTCCCCCAGACTTAATCTACACATTACATCACAAAACTGAAAGCTAGGAGGGAGAAGTGTTACCCAATGCTCAGAATTGAGCATACCGGAGGATTGGCGTTAATTTCATGCACAATCCGCAGCATCCGCCAACATGAAGTACAAAGCACACCTGCAAATGGTACAACTAAAGGCAGCAAAAATAGATAAAAAACTGAATTGAAACAAGTTAGAAAAAACAAAAACAGCAAGTCTGGGTTGTCACCCATGGAAGTGAACCAGTTCCTGCGAATAAGTTTAAGCAAATGCGCACATAACAGAAGGGACAAAACATGAAAACAAAATTCACAAAACGATGCCCAGATGAGCATCCAGAATCAAAGTGTTATTATTACAACAAAATAAAGTAAGCTCATACGACTCGAAGAGACATAAAAAAAACAGCAAGAACAAGATAAGACTGAGATTGGCCTGCACACGGGGTGGACAAATCACTCGTCGTCGCTGTCACTATCTAAAACAACGACGAACGGCGGAGGTCCGGATGAAGATGCGACACGGCCAGGAGGTGGGGGAATATTCAGTCCTCCCCGCAAGGCTTGCTGATACACGAAGTCCGTCAGCCAATACTGGTTCGCTTCCAAGTCGGAAAGGCGCTGGTTGAAGCTTGGGACCTCCGGTGCTCGTGAAGAACTACCCTCCTCCTTGTGTTTCCGCTCCGGCTTGGATGACTGACGCCGCGGCTGCGGGAGGGCAATCTCTCGGTGAGTGGTCGGCGGCTCAGCCGGCTCTCTGTGCTCCTCATCAACTTGCCTCTCCCTAGGCGCATCACCTGACATCACGACCACAAAACGCCTGCTACTCTTCTTCCCCACAACCCGCAGTAAATGAAAGCTCACCATGGTGGCCCTGGTGATGAAGGAGGGCGCAGTTACCTGCACCATCGGAGGCAGCTGACTCCAAACCCCCAATCCCTTAGCAATGCGAGTGATATAATATGCACCACCAATGGCACCAGTGAGACCGTAGGTGGCCTCGTGATGGAGGAAGAGAGCGAGCAAGTAGCCCAGATGCAAGGGCAGCCGGAATTCCATACTATATAAGCAGGTCAAATCTTGCCACCACACGACATTCTGACTGAGAGCTCGGGCGACAAGAGAATGACTAAGAACGTGCTGCAGGTATCGGAGAGCAGGCGCGACAATCCAGGTGGATTTGCTCTTCCTGGCAACATACTCTTCGTCACGACCTGTGAGGGCACACCACGCAGCACGCGGGGTGACTTCGTCAGGGAAGGAGATACTCGTACTCGAAAAATCAATCGCCGCAGCCTCCTCCTCAGTGTAAAAACCTGCGCTCACCGCCAACTCCGCAAGAGAAAGAGTGAAGACTATCCCCATCATTCGGAAAGAACATTTTCCTGGACGTAGGCCGCAGGACAGCAACTCCCACTCGAATGTTGCGAGAAACTCCAATGTGAGCTCCCGGTAGCCAAGGTCATCGCACTTAAACACCCTGCTCCAGTGATCAAATGAATAACGAAGGCGGACTGCCTCCCCCAACTCGCCATTGTCGCCAATAGAATTAAGCTCGTTCCAATCCACTAAACGTTGGGACAGAAATGGCTTCTCCTTCAGTGAGTTGTATCGCCGTGTGTGCGAATCCTTGGAAAAGGTGGCCATTCGAGCAAGGATCTGAGCTGGAGAGGCAGAGGGACGGCCAGAGCGGTGGTAGGCCTTGGCGAAATGGCGAGCACTGGAACTCATGGTGGGATTAGGGCAAGGGAAGGAGGAAGAACCGAAATGGGCTCACCGGGGGGAGGGAAGACGCACGATCGGCGAGCACCCAGCAGAAACGGCGCACGAACTGTAGTGAGAGGACGATGGAAGCGAAGACCTAGGATGCGCACACAGGGCTCGGGCGAACCGGTTTTTATAAAGAAACTGGGCCGATCGCACGATCATTGATCGTGCGCGATAAATAATGCGCACGACCATCGATCGTGCGCGAAGGAAATTTTCTGGCGTCCAGCTTCTTCATGAAAACTGAATCCACCGCGCCCTAAGAGCGTTCTAGGGTCCACCGCGCATGAGGGGCCAAACGCAGCCGTAATAAAAACTAACATAAAGTAGGAAAATAGGGTAGAAAGGAGAACAATGCAAATACGACGAAAAAGATTAATCCTAGATAACTGTTGGGCTACATGTCCCCCCAACGGGACTTATTTAAGATTTTTAGATGTATATTAACTGATAGGCGTATGATAGTGAAAATGAACAGGTAACTGTTCTAATACGCGTGTCGGTAGCGGGTACCGATACGGCGACAGAACAGTTACTCCTCTACACAAATGATAATACCTACTTAACGCAGGTAGAGGAAACAGAAGATAAGAAGAGAGGGGGGTATCCTCACTCAACTCACCAAACACATCCTTGCCTAGCAAGGTGTTGTCAACAGGGAGACAGCAGGAGGCGAAGGCAATGAGTGGAGCTTCCTCAACGGAGGGAGAGTAATCCTCCTCACATGAAAGGATGCTCGCATCATTGACTTGAGCAAAAAGCTCCAAGTCCTCCTGAAGTACCTGTGAAGATTCAACCTGCACAGACTCAGATGAAGGAAGGGGATCAAGAAATAAAGAAGACGAAGAACATAAATAAACATCAATCGGGGGAGTGATCCCGGTCTCACTCCCATCAGGTTGGGGAAGTAAAATAATGTTGGCATTGTCATCAATGCCGCAAGGTTCAGTGGGATCGACAGTGGCCATGCCCAAGATTTGGACTTCCTCCACCGGTGTTGAGGAAAGCTCCTCTTCACCTAGAAGGTTGTCCTCCTCCATAGGAGCAGGCATAACACATAAATCGCCAGCCTCATCCCGCGACACATCCTCAACAATGTCGTCAGAGACGAAAGTAGTATGCACAACAGGGAGAGGAGTAGTGCTCGGATAAAAGTCGAGCACCGATTCCTCACAAAGAATCGAATCCACTAGGGGTGGTGGATGCACTGGGAGAATAGGCTCAGCAATGTCGGTGCATAGATCAGCCGCACATCCGGTGACCGTATCCATGCCATTCCCTTCAAGATGTGAAGGTGACAAAGACACATAACCGGATGTTGAAGGTGTGCCGCCAGAGTTAGGAGTTGGGACGATCTGGATATCCGGCTCGTCATCCTCATCCAATTGGCGAAAATACTCGGCATAGTCCTTCAAGACATGATCAGTGCTCCGAGAAAACCGGCACTGCCTAGCGGGCTTCTTTGGCACAGCGGGTGCTGAAGCCGAAAAGAAGTAAGACGGTAAAGGCTCAGCAGAGTAGCCATAAGACTTACGCGCACCATATGGAGTATCAGACGAAGTCGGTGCTCCATATGCTGGGCTATAAGACTTATGCCTACTATTCTCCGTAGGACATTCATCACTAGAGTGGGAGGTAGCTCCACACCAACGGCAACGGAAATTAAGATGTGCCCACGTAGTGTGAAGATAATACGATTCAAAAATAAAAACACTGATGTGCGAACTACCACACCTAACAAAAATTACTAACGCAACCTAATTAAAAACAGGAAACAGAATACGAGGAAATTAAACAAAGGAATGCAATTTACAAATGGAAGGGCTTCTACCTCAGATTCTCCCACTCCAGAAAACTCACACGACTGTGTTCCCCGGCAACGGCGCCAAAAACTTGATGGTGCAAATCTCACACACCGCTATAGGCGGTAGCTCGACTGCGACACGAAACGGCAGTGTACCGATCGTTCAAGTAATATAAAATGGGAATGAATCCCCAAGTATCGATCTCAAAGGAACACAGTAAGGTGGAGTTTATTATCGAGGAAGGACTTGAGATTGAAGTCCTTTCGAGCGGATGGATGCGGAAACGGGAGTTTTGGATTGTGGAAAATAAAGAGAAAATACTATAATTACTCCTATGCAATGCCGCTATGCAAAGCTTCGCTCGGCGGGATGGAAGACTACGTAGGCCTTGAAGGCGCTACTTCGTAAGGGCGGATGGACGAGTAGGCTAGCGGAATGAGGGTCGCCGACACCTTTTCGACAAGCACGCCACTAGCAATTGCTAGGGCGGCACCGAACACGATGGTGGAATGGAAATTAGATGGGGGCGCACCTCAATAAGCACACATGAACTAAATGTTTCCAAATAAATGAAATAAACATTAAGCAATATTGTTCATAGCATACATCACCAAAATATAGAGGGAACTAGTTTATACAATCAACAACATAAGGGAGGAAAAAGAGAGTAAAGGAGTCGACCACATCCGAAGCCTTGCCGAAGATTCACGGTTGGAATCGCTGGGTTGTCAATCCGCGTCCAAGCTCGGTCTTCAACTGCGTCCGAGGTAGAGGAGGGTTGTCACTTCCTCCCAATGGCTCGTCTTCTTCGTGTCACGATCCAATCTCCTCCGATACACGATCTCCTTGCTCGATGTTGGCGATCTTTGGGCTAGAAACCTCTCCTTGGAGCTCAAGGATGATGGAGGAGGCCTAGGGGGGTGGAAAATCTGTGGAAAGGGCGAAAACGGCGGACTGAACGGAGTTCCCAATCGTGATCCCGCCCTAATTCGCGAACAGGATATTTATAGGCGCTGAAACGAATACTGCGCATGGTCATTGGCGCACGACCAGTGGTCGTGCGCACTGGAGTTCTGCGATCGTGCGCGCTGCTTGGAGGGAGCCTGAAATGAAAGAAATTTATAAAATACATATTCGCACGATCAGTGGCGCACGACCGGTGGTCGTGCGCACTATCTTAAATGGTCGTGCGATAAGCCAGACAGAACTCATAAAATGGGCGTTAAGTGCGCACGATCAGTGGCGCACGACCAGTGGTCGTGCGAGATAGAGCCAGTGATCATGCGCAGTGTTCCTGTACAGAATTGTACTGGGAACACCTGCACGACTCCTGTTCCAGCATACAACACCAGTCTAGCCACTGAAGGTGGCACTTAACACTGCATGAAAACTAGTAACGAAGATGAACAATAAATAACATCAAAACGGGCCTAGAAGTGCACTTAGCATGGAGTATTAAATAGGAATGAAAACATGTCTAAATTGAAGTGCAAAGACTAGAAAATCGGCCCAGATGAGTCCAAAAATGTGTATATAATTGGGACTCATCAGCTATCAGTATCGGCATAAAGCTGGAAATATCATCGAGACGGAATTCAAATGTTGCGGACGCGCTGTCAGCAATTAATGTCGCCGCCTGATTGTCCAATCACCACGTGCTCTTAAGGAATGGGTCGTCTAACACTTAAGGAACTTTTTCAGAAGACCGTTGGGTGCCTCGAAGTCTTATAAAAGTGATAAGAGGTTGCCCTAAAGTAAGAATCAATCAGAAAGAACTTACACATACAACAAATAGAACAGTAAAAGCGGCGTAAAGAAAGAAAGTGAAAGACAAGAATTCTCAAAGTGTTCTCGCAAGAATCAGTCATCTGATCGACTGATAAGAAGTCGTTCCTCATCAAGCTAAGAAAAGAGATTGAAGAAGAACTGTGCTTTCAAGATCTGAATCAGAAACATCTTCTTCAATCTCAAGTTGTCGATCTCCATCAGGCTAAGTTACCAATCTTCATCAGGCAGAAGAAACAGTTTTCATCACTGATTATTTCTTGTAAGGCTTGAGGGCCAAACGTGTAAGATTTGGTTTCAGATCTAAGTGTCTAGCTTGACGGCTGGAGAGCTGTGAGGCTTGAGGGCCAGGGCAGTGGACTTATGGGTCCGATTTTGTCTAGCTTGAGGACTGGAGAGCTGTGAGGCTTGAGGGCCAGGGCAGTGGACTGCGGGTCTGATTTTGTCTAGCTTGAGGGCTAGAGAGTTGTGAGTCTTGAGGGCCAGGGCAGTGTACTTGCGGATCCGATATTGTCGAGCTTGAGGGCTTGTGTGTAGTAAGGGCTTACGGGTCTAGGCTATAGGCACAAGTCTTGCGGGTCTGTGTTGTGTAGGGCTTGAGGGCCTGAGTGTCGAGCTTGCGGGCTCGGGTGCAGTAGGGGCTTGCGGGCTTAGGTTGTAGGACTTGCGGGTCCGTGTTGTAAGGCATGAGGGCCTGAAGTTTAGGCGGAGTTTGTCGATCATAGCACACTGCTAGGTAGGCGCATAGGGACAGAGGACTACTCAAGACACCCGGTCTTGAGGAACCTCTATAGATCTTATGTCGTCTACTGTGATTTACTTGTGCGATACTTTTGTGCTACGCTTGAATATTCGTAACTCGCGCTAATATTTCAAATAGAACCCAGATCACCTAACACCCCCCCCCCCCCCCCCTCTAGGTGAACGTTCCATTAACAATACTTAGTTACAACTAGGATATCACACCTACTACATTCACATGCTAGTTATGACTAGCTTTCACATCATCACTTACATTTCATGATACATGCGGTTAGCTGTGGCAAGTCGCTTTACATGACTTCAAGAGTTCTCCATACGACACTGCTAGCTTCGGCTAGTTCTCCTCACAGCAGGGCTTTCTTCAAACTCAATCTCCATAACTTGCTCCACCTTCAGCTTCGCTTGCATCTACTTACTTCCAAACCTTCACAAGCTACAGGTGCACCTCCTTTGCCACAACCACCCAGCACTCCAAGTCTTCTTGCAAGCTTCAGCTTGCCAAGCTCGCCAACATCAAGTGTCCTCCTGTTCACAAACCATCAATCCTTTTCAACTCAAGGCCACACACACTTTCCACACAAGCCTGTTTCGCAAGGCTTACTCCTTCATTTGCTAGTTGCTACTAACTCATCACATTCACTCCACCTAGTTGCGAATATACTTGTGAACTTGTAAAACCCCACTGTTGCACAACATTTAACAATAGGTCCGGCCGGAGCCCACGCTATATAAAGTGAACAAGCTAGAGGGTTACGCAATCAGTTACCAGACCAGCAATATCTCAGAGTTACACATAAGCGGAAGCATAAATTATTAAATCTTGAAGCAGAATGCATGTGCACATCACAAAGTAGGAATGACTGATTTATATACATAAAAGCGTTTGGCACTATGACCATACAAAACCAAGTGTTTATCTTATTACATGGGTTACAAGCATCGGCACGCAGACCGACAATACATGAAATAAAAACACTAAAAAGCCTTCGAGGGCCAGCTAGCAAAAGAGCTCCATCCAGCTACTTCCTGCTCGGCTCGCCAGGACCTGTATAACCAAAATCCACTAAGCAATGGGAAAACAAGTAACCGGTCAGCTTTAGCTGACCAAGACTTATAACGACCCTACCCCATTCCTGGGGCGGTGGTACTCCTTCCCTGCTAGCAAGCATTAGCAACATATATATATATATATATATCAGGTGCGTCTAAGGACCTCTTACATATTATCATCACAAACGTCGGCACGAAAGGCCACATGCCTCGTGCTCACATGGCACACTTTCATTGTACTCCCCGATTCCACTTCCATTCTCAGTTAAACAACTTAGATGACAATTGAGCTAAGTCGTACAAACCTACGCTTTTCGACAATCCTTTAGATAAGATTGTGCACCGAGGAGAGACCTCTTCACCGACAACTATGGACGGGTTCGTATCCACCTTGCCCGGCTCAATCATCACGAACAACCAGCACGATATGAGTACAGTTTCAGCTCAGTCCGGTAATGAGACAACCACACTAGGTCATCAGCATAGCCTCATAGGCAAATCCAAGCAGCTACGTGACATCGAGTGTCACTAGCACTAACGCCGACGTTAGCTAACAGAACACGATTCTGTCCTCTATTTCAGTTATTTTCTGGAGATTGTTTCCAGAACTCCCTGCAGCACATCACAACACCCAGAACCCAAAAGCAAGCATGCATACTCAGAGTCTTCTCTGGAGCACAATAAAGCGATATCAACATTATCAATCCAGACCAACCTGTCCAGATGGGCTTCACACAGTATGCATATGTCCATACAACGATCCAGACTCTATATGCAATTTCTACGGGAATATGCCATATCAACCTGTCGATAAAAAACCTATCCACTAATTAGTGGAAATCTACCTGCTACTTATGCAAATCAAAGGACAAGCGTGTCCAAAGATTTAGAAGGAGAATCATTACCCATGACTATCTCTTTGGCGCCATGATTTTGAAATCAATCCGGATGGAAAGGTTGGCAGCACGCTTTCCTTTACAAATCTGAGCTTCGCGCGTGGAACTGCTAGCCAAAAGGGGTCTTCTTCTTCCTTCCCTCTGCTTCCTTGCCTTAGGAGAGAGAAACAAAGTGAGAAAATGAGAGAGAACCACGTTTGCTGCCTTATTTATATGAAGAGCTACCTTCGGTGTTAGCTTCTTAATGCAAGGAGTTAGCCCAAAGGCGGTTAGACTGAACATATCCAGAACCGCTTACTCCCATTGGATGGAAGACCTACCTTCGCGCATTACCTATTAATGCCCATCATTAGCACTAGACGAATCATCGAGACTTCTCGACGAGAACAGGAGCCTTATGACGACACGACAGTCATTTCGTCGAATCACTGCCGTCGGCTTTAACGCTAACGCCCACTGTTAGCTCTCGACGTATCGTCGAGACTTCTCGACGAGAACATGACCTTTACGAAGAAAAGGGAATTTCGTCGAGTTATCGACTTAATGCCCAGCGTTAGCACTAACGCCTGACGTTAGCTCCTGTTACCAGAAACCTTCTTTCTTCTGCTGGGGAAAACTTGGGTGTTACAATCCACGTCCCCTTAAAGAAAGTTTGTCCCGAACTTCCAGAAATAAGAAAGAAAACAATAGTACAAAATATATCATTTGTAACTCGATGGAACAATTTGGGGAACTCCTCAAGCATGGTATGCTCTCGTTCCCTTGAAAGCTCTTTATGACTGTATGTGTCACATCGGACTTTGACCATTTTGATCATTTTATTCCGCAATTACTTGACTTCAGTGTCTTCAATGCGAATGAGTTGACCTTTATCTTTAGGCCACCATCGATCGGCACTTGAACACCAGCCACAAGCACATGAGTAGGCTCTTGTACAACCCTCCTCAGCACGGAGATGTGAAACACATCATGCAAACCACTCAACTCTGTTGAAAGAGCGAGCCGATAGGCAGCTTCACCAACACGCTCTAGTATCTCAAATGGTCCAAGGTATCTTGGACTCAGCTTTTTCAAGCGTCGAGTCCTCTACACACCCTTGAAAGGTTTAATTTTGAGATAAACCCATTCGCCCACGACGAACTCGACGTTCCGGTGTTTTGCATTATAGTACTTCACTTGCCCATCTTGTGCAATCAATAACCTCTCCCAGATTGCTCGAACTGTCGAAGTAGCATCTTCAACTTCTTTTCGCTTAAACAACTTAGTCTCGCTTGTCTCCGCCCAAGCCAAAGGAGTACGACACTTTTTTACCATAAAGGGCCTCAAAGGGCGCCATATGTAGACTTGTTGGATGTACAACCCCAATATTCGCCAGTCCAGGAGGCATGGTTTAAGAGGTCTACAGGATGAAAGAAGTAATAAGAGGTTCCAGGCCTCGGGGCCAAAGACCTCGCGAGAGAGACCTTGGAGAAGTCTCTCTCGAAGGGCTCGTTGAGAGGCGAGCGAGAAGGGTCGGTGAGGCGCAGGGCTCGCAGGCAGTCTGAGGAAGCTATTTGGGTTCGGCGAAGAGAGTACTGCGTTTGACGAACTCACCCGTGTTCGTCTAGCTCACCGGACTTCGTCGAACTCACCCCTGTTCGGCGAAATCATCAGAGGTCGACGATGTTCTATGCTCATTAAATCCAAAGGGGCGGTCTTGCAAGAGGAGTCGCGAGATCCAGACCTCGGCAGATATCTCCGAAAGACTGGGCCGAGCGAGGGCTGGCAAATCAATACCTCGCAGGCCGCTGGCAGAAGAGACCTATGTTCAGTAAAGAGATGTCCAGCGAAATGGGTTTGGTGCGCGGCAAAGTCAATGGGCGATCTCGCAGGAAGGCTCGCAAGTTTAGAGCCTCACCGTCCGGCGAGCTCAATTCGGCTTTCGACGAATGTCGAACGGAGCTCAGCATTCGTCGGACGGCGCTCGACAAATTACAGCAGGGAAGCAGCGGTCGGCGAATCGCCCGTCTCAGCAGTCAGCGAACAATTCAACATTCTGCATTCGTCGAGCTCATCTGTGATCGACGAAGTGCTCTACGTTCGACGAAGGGTGTGTTGAACTCGACGGAGTCAAGAGGCGGTCTCAGAGGAAGGCTCGCGAGACCGGACCTCGGAAGATACTGCCAGAATTGGCCGGCGAGGTCCTCGCAGGGTGATCGCCTAGGAGAGGTATCGCGAGCAGGACTCGCGAGAAGGCCCGCGAGAGCTTCAGCAGTAATATTCTCGCAGTTCCTTGCCCATAAGTTGATAGGGCCAAATTACCCTTTTATCCTTGGTGGTATGCCTTCAGCCTCTCCAAAGAGCGGAGTTTGGCTGTTAGCAAACCCATTTGGGGTGCGGATAGTAAAATCAGAAGGTGGGATCCTGCTATTGCAGGCCAGATCAGAAAACCTATAAATAAGACCTCAAGGGCACCTTTGGAGAGGACTTCACTTCAGCTTCTCTCTCGTCAGGCTTTCTTTGGTTAGCATTTCCAGAGCTCTCCAAGGTGCCCGAGTCTCATCTTTGGCTTGGGAGGGGAAGCGCTCAACGATCTTCTGGGTTAGTGGAGGGACCTCCTCGTTGTGACCAAGGTCTTAGTCATTTTCCTATTCTTTAGTCTACCTTCTCCGAGGGATCAGTAAGGGCTAGCTGCCCCTCATTTCGGTGAGGGCCCCGAGCTCCACAAGAGGCCGAGAAATCGGTTTCAACATTTTGGTGCGGTGAGCGTGGAGCGTGGCTGGTTCAAGAAAGTTCTAAGGAGCGGATATGGCAGGAGATGAGGATCAAGGCGAGGAGTTCAACGAGTCACCGCAGGTGGTGACGCCGAGGATGTTCGCAGATTTCAGGAGGGAGGTGCTTGACACCTTCGGGCTGACGGTCGCGGCACTGCAGAGTGAGTTCGTGACCCCAGCACCTCAGGCGACCTTTCCCCCAGCAGCGGTTGGCGAGAACGCCCCGGGGGAGAGGGCCGGAAAGGAAATCGCCGGAAGTTCAGTTCAAGACTTGGAGGGGAGAGTGCTGTTCGCCAGCCCGGCGAGCTCTGTCCCAGCGAGCTCTGTGCCGGCGAGCTCTGTGCCGGCGAACGCGGTGTAGGCAAGCACGCGCCCAGAGGATGTAGCGGTCGTGGAAGTGGTCCAAGCGAACACTGTTCTCGCGGGCGCGATCCCCGCGAGCCCGAGTCTGGCGAGAGAGCTCGGGGGTCGTTTGGAGCGAGAAAGGGAGGCAGAAGGGGGAAGTCCCTTCTACGAGTTGGTACTCTCTGCGCCCGTCCCGGCAGGGTTCGGAGAGTGGGACAGGGTATACTACAACGGCAGAGATGACTTTGTCGGATGCTTTCAAGTGTCGGCTCTTCGCCGTCACTCTTAAAGAAAAGGCCAGGGATTAGTTCCATCAACTCCCCACAGGGTCGATCTACGCCTTTGAAGATTTGCGCCGAAGTTTTCTGTTGTGGTTCTCAACATCAAAGAAAAGGAAGAAGGACGCCGAGTCTCTCTTCAAAGTGAAGCAGGAGCCGAAGGAGTCATTGACTCGCTATGCGGACCGGTTCCAGGAAGAAGTGCTGCTCACTCAGGAGATGCATGGGTTTGCACTCCAACTCGCCTTCACAGTCAGGCTGAGGGAAAGTTTCTTTAAGATGGCTCTGAAGAGGAAGGCCCCCGTCTCCTACGAGGAGCTGATGGAGAGGGTGGCAGAGGAAATTGAGAGTGAGGAGGCCAACCCAGAACTCACCAAGATGCTAGCAAAGCTCAGTGAGCCGGAGGTCAGGCAGCAAGAGGTGAGGAGAAGGGAAGAGCCCAGAGCCCCGGAGGGGGAGTGGAGGCATCATGGCAGAGGAATGCAAGGCCAGGGAAGGGGTTATGCCCCGGGGAGGGGTAACTTCAATGGGGGTCAAGGAAGACCCCGTCAGTTGGGATGGAGGCAGGGTCCGAGGCCGATGCCTCCTCCACCCCAGCAAGCCATGGCAATCAGGCGGGGAAGAGGAGGAAGAGGAAGGAGAGAAGAGGCGAGAGAAGAAGCGGGAGCAGGAAGAAGGAGAAGAAATAGGATGGCGGAAGGCGAGGCGGGAGAGGTGACGCTGCTGTATTGTGACTTCCATGATGAGGAAGGTCACGCGACGGCCACCTGCCCAGAGTTCCTAGAGAAAAAAAGGGCCCAAGTGCCCGTGCCACCACAACAGCAACCGGTAAGGATTGAGGAGGTTGGACCTCAAGAGGAGGAGGAAAGGTGTGAGGTCCCGAGGGGTGATCAGAGTGATCCACAGAGGGGTAGGGATTGAGGCAACCCAGAAGGCGAGCCTCCATACTATCTACCGTCGTAGCGTTTCTTCGACATCCCTGGCCTCGCCCCCCACAGAAAATATTTCCTTCACCCAGAAGGACATGCCAGGTTATGAGGACCCATTCTGTGATGCGTTGGTCATTCAGACCGCGATTAAGAACTTCACCCTTTCCAGAATCCTGGTGGATAACCGGAGTTCGGTCAATGTCATTTTCAAAAAGGTGTTTGATGGGATGGAGGTGGAGCCGCGAAGGGTGTTGTCCTCTAATGGTCCGTTGTTCGGATTCTCCGGGGAGAGAAAAGAAGTAGAAGGGGGAGTAGGACTCCACGTGGTCTTGGGGGGCAGTCCAGGAACTGCCGCTTTGTCATAGTGGATGCTCCCAGCAGCTATAGCGCCATCTTTGGAAGGCCGCACATCAGTGCGTTCCGCTGTGTCCCCTCCACATTCCACCAGTGCCTTAAGTTCAACGACGGAGGAGTCCAAGTCTGAATCAGAGGAGACCCGAAGGTAGTGAGGCAATGTTATGTGACGGCGGTCAACACCATCTCTTGGATGGGAGAGGCCGAGAGATGGGACCAGGAGGTGGGTGAGCCGGCAGGGCTTGAAAGAGAAGGTCGGAAGGAGAAGATGGAGCAGAAGTCAGAGGAGCCGATGGAAGGGGAAGGGGAAGCAGAAGAGTTGATGGTGGTCGGAGAAGAAGGAAAGGAGAGGGAGGTCGAAGCACTCGCTAGTGGCGAAGAGAAGGAAGGAGATTGGGAGGAACAGTCCCGTTTGGAGGCCGTGGAGGAGGTCATGGAGCTCGAAGTCACCACCCGAGCCGGGGTGGTGGAGAAAGTCAGGATCAGCGGGGAGCTCGGCCTGGAGGAGCAAAAGCAGATCCTAGCATGCGTTCAGGAGAATGTGGATGTCTTCGCTTGGAGCGCCGCGGAGATGCCCGGGATCGATGCGGATGTGGCTTGCCACCGCTTCAATCTCATCCTCGGCACCCGTCCTATCCGTCAGAAGAGGAGGGCCGTAGCAGACAAGATGGAAGGACCCATCCGAGAGGAGGTGGGTATGCTCATTCAGGCAGGGTTTGTATCAGAGATCCAATATCTAGGCTGGGTCTCTAACGTGGTCATAGTGAAGAAGCGGGAGGTAAGTGGAGAATGTGTATCGACTTTTACTTGCTTAATAAATCATGCCCCAAGGATTGCTACCCCCTGCCTAGAATCGACGCGCTGGTTGACTCAGCCGTCGGTTTCCCTATAATATCTTTTCTAGATGCTTTTTCAGGTTATCATCAGATTCGCATGCATCCCCCGGACATCAAGGATGTCTCCTTCATCACGGGGGATGAGTGTTATTGTTATAAGATGATGCCCTTCAGGCTCAAGAATGCAGGTGCCACATACCAGAGAATGATGGACATGGTCTTCTGAGAACAAAAGGGGAGAAACTTGGAGGTCTACGTCGATGACCTCATGGTAAAGAGTCGGGATCTTGGATCCCACCTCCGAGACCTTGAAGAGACCTTTAAGACTTTGCGGAAGTATAAGATGAAACTCAACCCCTTGAAGTGTGTCTTCGGGGCTAGCCGAGGGAAATTCCTAGTTCACCTGCTCACCCCGGCGGGGGTGGAGCCAAGCCCGGACAAAGTCAAAGCGATAATGGAGTTGGGATCACCCAGGAACTCGAAGGAGGTTCAGAGCCTTACTGGAAAGCTGGCCGGACTCAGTAGGTTCCTCTCCAAGGCGGGAGACAAATGTGCCCTCTTTTTAAAGGTGTTGAGGGGAAACAAAAAAATTGAATGGACCTCGGAGTGTGAGGAGGCTTTCCAGGCCTTGAAAGAACAACTCACTCAAACTCCTCTACTCCAAGGGCCGAGACCGGGAGAGGACCTATCCCTATACCTGGGGGTAGGGTCCGAGGCAGTAAGCTCAGTTCTGATCCGGGAAGAAGGGGGAAAATAGTTCCCCATCTACTACGTCAGCCGAGTGCTGAAGAAGGCAGAGCTCCGGTACCCGATTCTGGAAAAGTTGGCCTTCGCATTGGTGGTGGCGGCCCGGAGGCTCTGACCTTACTTTCAGGCACATTCGATCAAGGTGGTAACTGATGACCCACTCCGCAAAGTCATGGAGGGGGTAGAACATTCGGGAAGATTAGCGAAGTGGTCCGTGGAGCTGAGTGAGTTCAATGTCACGTTCGTGCCTAGAGCGTCGATCAAGGCCCAAGCGGTGGCAGACTTCATGGCTGACTACACGACCGAAGTGGGGGAGCATGAGTCTCCCCCCTCAGTGGCATGGAAGATGTTAGTGGATGGTGCGTCAGGAAAGCGCTCCTATGGAGGGGGAATCATCCTAGTAAGCCCCCAAGGGACCAAGATCGAGCAAGCTTTAAACATCCACTTCCCGATTACCAACAACCAAGCAGAGTACGAGGCGGTGATAGCGGGCCTGCGGCTAGCTCGGGAACTGGGAGTGCAAGATGTGGAGGTCTCGACGGACTCCATGGTGGTAGCATGCTAAGTCAGGGGAGAGTTTGAGGCAAAGGACCCGACCCTCCTGCGGTACTTGGAGAAGGTCAAGGGGATCATCGGGCATTTCCGCACTTTCTCCGTCAAGCACGTGCCAAGAGAAGAGAGCACCCCCGCAGACCTCTTGGCCAAGTTCGGTCCTCGGGCAGGGGGAACAGTTTCGGAACTCTTCCGACCCACCATCGAGGAATGGGAATTGATGGAGGTGGATCAGCGGGTCCGTGGATGGATCCCTTCGTCACTTTCCTATCATCAGGAAAGTTCCCTGAAGGAGACATAGACAGACAACGCTTCAGGTATAAGTCAGCTTATTATTCCTTGCATGCAGGAGGGCTATATAGGAAGACTCTCTCGGGACTCCTGGCCCGTTGTGTTTCCGAGGAGGAGGTCCCGAAAGTCCTGGAAGAAATTCACTCTGGGGAGTGTGGCAGTCATTCCGGGAGCCGAACCCTGGAGGGGAGGGTGTTGAGACAAGGCTACTTCTGGCCCACCCTCAGTAAAGATGCGGCGGAGTTCGCAAGAAGATGTTTAAAGTGCCAGCTCAATGCTCCATTCCAACTCCTCCCAGCCCAAAGGCTCCAGACCATCACGTCTCCCTGGCCCTTTGCCATATGGGGGTTGGACCTAGTTGGCCCTTTCCCTCAAGCTAGTGGCCAAAGAAGATTCTTACTGTTCATGATCGACTACTTCTCCAAATGGGTAGAAGTGAAGGCGCTCGCCAAGGTAACATCTCAGGTTGTGAGAAATTTTATGTGGGGGGAAATAATTTGCAGGCACGGCCTCCCCCTAGCTATAATGATGGACAATGGGCCATAATTTGCTAGCGAAGAATTTGTTAGCTTCTGCACCCAGCTTGGCATCGACCTCAGGTTCGCATCGGTTCACCACCTAAGAAGCAACGGCCAAGTGGAGGCGGCAAACAAAGTAATCATCAACCTACTAAAGAAGAAGGTGGAGAACCTCCGGGGGAACTGGGTAGAGCAGCTACCAGCCGTACTCTGGGCCCTGAGGACTACCCCTAACACCGCCACCGGAGAGACCCCGTTCAAACTTTCTCATGGGTCCGAAGCAGTTGTTGGGTATATTGCCCTCAATATTACCTTGATTTGAAGAGGCATCACTCTCAATGCTAAAGACATATTGTATTTAACAAAGCTATACTTGTGTAGGATATACAGGCACAGGTGACTCAAAAGGAAGGGCCAAACATGGCCTTAGATAAGAATAAATCATCTACAAGGAGATGAAGATCTGTCTCAGCATAACCGCTAAGACGATGGGTCAGAACCGCTGAGACGAGGAGCCGTCTCAGCGGATCCACTGAGAAGGAGACTGTAGCAACCGCTGAGAAGGGGACTGGAGCTGCCGCTGAGACTGGAAGTTGTCTCAGCCCAACCGCTGAGACTGGATGACGTCTCAGCCCAACCGCTGAGACAGATCCAAATGTGCTGACGGGATCTGCTTTTGGCGCAAAGGACAATTGAGAGGGAAAAGCAAGTCCAATCAGCCCCATACTGTGTCAGGAGGATCGATATAGCCGTTGAAGCCTTCTGGAGGTATAAAAGAACAAGCTAGGGCACAACAACAAGCACTGTTCGATTAAGAAGCTTTTGCTGCACGCCGCAATCGAGCATTCAAGTTTCAGCCAGTTGAAGTTGTTCTCTGCAGCTGAAGTTAATCTTCTAAGGGAGATTAGTTAGCTCTTCCTGTACAAACTCAAGAAGGGCAAGTTGATCTTCTGCTCTGCTGAAGGAGAAGATCAAGGTGATACAAATCTGAAGTTGTTGTTTTCAGATCTGAAGAAAGGATTCAGAAGACCTAAGAGTAAACCTTTTGTCTTTTGTATCTAGCTCAAACTCTATTTTATCTTTGTAAGGCATTGTTGCCTGAGTGAAAGGCTGTTGAGCCTGTGTGTAAAGCTGTGTTGACAGCTTGAGTGGTAGGACTTCTTGATAGGTCTGAGGTAGGAAATCTGTGGGATTTCTGAGTGGTAGGAGTTAAATAACTCTGAGCTCTAGGGCTGTTGAGCCTGAGGTGTAGGGCTGTTGAGCCTGAGGGGTAGGGCTGTTGAGCCTGAGTGTAGGGCTGTTGAGCCTGAGTGTAGGGCTGCTGTGTCTGAGGTAGGATCACTATTGATCTGAGAAGTTCTGAGGAACTTGTGGTGTAAGCTCAAGGAGCCGAGATTGGAATTTGTGGCCTTGTCTAACTCACTGTTAGAAAGGTGAAGGGGGAAAGAGGACTACTCAAGACACCCTGTCTTGATGAACCTCTATACATCCTTGTGTACTTTATGTGCTTGTGTTTTCTGCATCTAGAAACCTTAGGTTTAAACAAAGAAAATAAGTAAAACCTATTCACCCCCCCCCCCCCCCCCCGCCCCCCTCTAGGTATTATTGACTACACCTATATAAACTATCAAGTGGTATCAGAGGTGGGTTGATCAAAAAGACTTAACAGTCTGATCAGATCCTATAAAGGAGTAGTCAAATCTGAAATCAAATGGCCAACAGTGGAATGAAGAAGGAGTTGGGGTCAATGAAGTTGCCTATATGCTCCAAAGAAAACTTTGGCATATGGAAGCAAAGGGTAAGGCTATTCATGGAAGCATCAGACCCAAGGATCTTTTTGACTGTCAAAAATGGTCCTTATACCTTTGAGAAAGTCTCCACTATTGACCCTACTAGAAAAGTACTTAAGGTATTTTCTGAACTGACCAATGATGAGATAGCACTGTACACTATGGACAAGAGAGCCCAAAACATAATAGTAAATTCCATCGATGACACAACATTTCAGAACTTGGTACACTGCCAAACTGCCAAGGAAATGTGGGACACATTGGTTGTCTATATGGAGGGAACAGCTGAAGTAAGGGATGATAGAAAGTCACTCCTCAATCAGGAGTATGAAGCCTTCAGACAGCTGAGCCAGGAGAATATCTCCATGTGCTATGAAAGGTTCTTTAGGATTGTAAATGAACTAAGAACCTATGGAAGGGTGTTCACAAATTATGAACTTAATGACAAGTTCCTTAGATCTCTAACTAGAGAATGGGACACTAAAATCTGTGCAATCAGGGAAGGGGCAAGACTTGGAGAAACCCCCACCCATACACTGTTTGGGAAACTGCTCTCATATGAGATGCAGCTTTCTGCAAGAAAGGAGGAGGACTCTTCCTCCAGGGCTCACACAAGGGAGAGATCTGTTGCTCTCAAAGGTGAAAGCTCTAAGAGGAACAAGGTTAGAGTGCAGTCACCTCCAATAAAGGCTGCTGAATCTGAGAAATCTGAGAGCAGCAAATCAGACAGCTCCTCTTCTGATGAGGAGTTTGCTGCCTTCACAAGGCAGTTCAAGAAGATGATCAAGAGGAAACAATGGAAGAACAAACCTTCCTCCTCTTCTCATCCCAAGAAGGATCATTACAGATCTGAGAGGCAACATCCCAAAGGGGACAGGTATGACTCTAAAACTAGTAAACATGTTTCAACTAACATAATTTGCTATTGCTGTAGTAAGCCTGGACATGTCATTGCTGACTGCCCAGTCAAGAGAATGGAAAGAGGTGACAAGAAGCCTCATCAGCAGAAGGAGAGGAAGGGAGAAAAATCCTTCCTAGCTAAGAAAGGCAAGAGCTGGAGTGAATCTGAATCTTCATCTTCAGATTCAGATGGTGAGGAGGAAGCCTACTTGGGGCTGTTTGCTGATCAGGAGGAAGAAGACTATCCTACTACCAGGATAGGAATCAGGGCCCCTCTATCACATTCAGATAGTGATGAAGAGGAGGATGAGGTCACTCTTGATGACCATGGGCTGATGGCTATAACTGAGGATGAGGACAGCCACAGCAACTCAGAACATGAGCAGGTATTGATACACTGCATTTCTTCTTCTTCTGATTATGAAACAGGTCCAGAATCTGAATCCCCTCCATCTAAAGTTGACAGTGGATCAGATTCTGAGGAGGATGTCAATCAATTGATTGATAAGTATGGTGCACTCCTGGAAGCTCTGAAAAAGAGCAAAATGCTAGCCAAGAGGCAAGCACAAGAAATTGCTTCCCTAAAGCAATCAAAATCTGAGTGCATTGAGCATGCTACCCAGCTAGCTCTAATGAGCAAGGAGATTGGCAAGCTAAGGGGAATGTCAATCATCCATGTGGGCACCATAAGCCACAAGAACAAGATCATTAAGGATCTTGAAGAAAAGCTCCTCAAGGAGAGGATGCTGGTGGCTAAGTTCTCCAAGCCCAAGACAGTGCTGCCTATTATTGACACCTTCAACTCCCATGACATGAGAGGTGTTGGTTTCAACAAGGAGGCATCTACTAGCAACACTAAGGGAAAGGTTAAGGACTCAAAAGAATCTAAGACCTCCTTTGTGAAAGTCTTGATGCCCTCAAACAAGTATGACCAAGAAAGTGTTCATGGTCACTTATTAAATGGAAGATCCAATGACTTGAGCAAGAATGCTCACAGCTATGGATATAGAAAGGAGTTAGGCTTGAGTGCCTTCAAGGCTCTGCATGAGGAAATTCAAATGGCCCATCATGGACCTTTTGTTTTTGGAACCTCAGCCCCTTCACTCAAGATATCCAAGGCTGTCAACTCTAAACATTATTCAGCAAAGTCCATGACTGTTGACTGTCCTGTAACCAAGCCAAAAAGCCCAGTTTCTAGTGCCATCCACACATGTTTAGCTGCCAAGCTAGAGGGTGTTGATGTCAAACAAAAACTGGCTGCCTTGACTGATTATAGGAAGGTAAAAAGGCAGGCCTTTACTGATAAAATAAAGAAAACAGCAGCTGTGTCCTCTACTGAAAAGAAACAGGAAGCTTCATCTTCTAGGACTGTTCAGAAGAGGAGATATAATATATATGAGTGTTGGTGCTGTGGCAAAGTGGGACACTTTGCAATTGATTGTTGGCACAACCCCAATGTGCCAAAGGCAAGGATTGAACCTCAAGCCAAACCAACCCTTTCTAGGAATATCCCCTATGGTGTTAACATGAACCTAGGACCCAAAGTCAGTTGGGATCCTAAGGTACATTAAATTTTGTGTTGCAGGTTAGTTCAAGTACCAGTCTCAACCAAATATGGTACTTGGACAGTGGGTGCTCAAGGCACATGACAGGAACTAAGGATCTTCTAAAGGATTACCATCCAGTGAAGAATGGACCCAAAGTTATCTTTGGTGGATCTGAAAAGGGAGTCACCAAAGGATACGGTATGATTTCAAATGGCATAGTCTCAATCACAAGGGTAGCTTATGTTGAAGGGTTGCAACACAACCTTGTAAGCATAAGCCAACTATGTGACACTTAGGCTATGTCATTGAATTCCACAATGACAAGTGCTTGATCAAAAAGTCTAATGACTTAGAGACCATTCTCTCAGGCACTAGGAGTGGAAATGTTTATTGCTTAGACTTCATTTGCAATTATTCTATCTCCTCTGTATGTCTTGTAGCTAATGAAAATGAGTCACTTTGTGTCCAATGGCACAAGAGACTTGCCCACATTAACTATAAGACAATGTATAGATTATTTTCTAAAGACCTTGTTAGAAATAGTCCTAAACTAAAATGTGTTAAAAGTGGTCCCTGTCATGCTTGCCAAATGGGTAAGCAAACTAGGGCCACCTTTAAAAGTATTGGCTCCAAGGATACTGAAAGGTGTTTATACCTATTGCACATGGACTTGTTTGGTCCTTTGCCAATTCAGAGCCTAGGTGGGAAGTTGTATACTTTGGTAATTGTAGATGATCATTCAAAGTATACATGAGTATTCTTCCTTAAGAAGAAGTCAGATACCTTACATGTCTTTATAAATTATGTCAAGGCTATTCAGAATGATCTACTATGTAATGTGGTCAGGACTAGAACTGACCATGGTACAGAATTTCAATCTGAAGCCATGACAAAATTTTGTCAAGAAATTGGTATCACCCAAGAGTTCTCCTCCCCAAGGACTCTACAGCAAAATGGTGTGGCTGAGAGGAGGAATAGGACCTTGATAGAAGCTAGGAGAACATTGCTTAGTGACTCCTCACTCCCAGAATACTTTTGGGCTGAGGCAGTCAATACAGCCTGTCATGTTCTCAATAGAGCCTCCATCAATAAGGTCCTTGGAAAAACCCCTTATGAGATTCTGAAAGGCAAACAACCTACAATTTCCTACTTTAGAATCTTTGGTTGCAAATGCTACATTCAAAATAATGGAAAATCTCAATTAACAAAGTTTGCAGAAAAATGCAATGTGGGGGTTCTTGTTGGATATAGCTCACATAGTAGAGCTTATAGAGTTTATAACAAGAAAACTCATGTTGTAGAAGAATCTATGCATGTTGTATTTGATGAGACCAGCCTTCTCTACAAAGAATGGTCTAGTTCTTCTATTGTGACAGGAAATGAAGAAGGGATGCATGAGCTGACTGTCCAAGACAAGCCCAGCAGCAGCAACACACAGAGAACTGCTTCAATTCCTGAAGAAGAAGAGGTACAAGATGAAGTCATAGCTGTACCAATGGAACAAACACAGCCACGAGAGGACCCTCTTCCTGCTGCTGCAAGGCACCTGAGAGATCATTCAAGAGATCTAATAATTGGGGATCATACCCAAGGCATATTGACAAGAAGCAGAGCTCATAATGAAGCACTATTCTTGAGCTTCCTTTCTCAAATGGAGCCCAAGAAGTTTGAAGAGGCCAATCAAGACACCTTCTGGATTGAAGCAATGCAAGAAGAGCTCCTACAATTTAAGAGATGCAAAGTATGGAAGTCGGTGCCAAGACCTCAGGGACACAATGTGATTGGCACTAAATGGGTATACAGGAACAAGCTTGATGAGAATGGTACAATCATCAAGAACAAGGCCAGATTAGTAGCCGAAGGATACAGGCAAGAGGAAGGTATAGACTTTGATCAAACCTTTGCACCAGTTGCAAGGTTGGAAGCAATTAGGCTATTACTTGCCTATGCTGCCCACAAGGGGTTCAAAGTCTACTAGATGGATGTCAAATCAGCCTTTCTCAATGGAGACTTGAAGGAATAGGTATATGTTGAACAACCTTCAGGTTTTGTGCATCCAACCCTAACTTCTCATATTTATCTTCTTAGGAAAGCACTATATGGTCTCAAGCAAGCTCCAAGAGCTTGGTATGAGACTTTGTCCAACTTTCTCCTCAAGAACAAGTTCATGAGGGGAAAGATTGATAGCACATTGTTTCTTAGGGAAACAAGGGGCAAGTGTCTCTTAGTCCAAATCTATGTTGATGACATAATCTTTGGGTCTACTGATGACAACCTTTGCAAGAGATTTGCCAATATAATGCAGGGGGAGTTTGAAATGAGCACTATGGGTGAGCTCAAATATTTCCTTGGGCTCTAAGTGAAACAGTCTGATGATGGAATTTTCATCTCCCAGACCAAGTACACTAAGGAGCTCATCAAGAAATTTGGGATGGAATCAGCCTCCACCATGAGAACACACATGGGGTCTAATGTATCATTAGACAAGGATGAAAAGGGAAAGGCCTTTGATGAGTCCATGTACAGATGCATCATTGGATCCCTACTATACTTGACTGCTAGTAGGCCAGATATTATGTATGCTACATGTGTTTGTGCTAGGTATCAAGCCTGTCCTTAGGAATCTCACTTCACCTCTGTGAAGAGGATATTGAGATACCTTAAGGGCAGCTTGCATCTTGGCCTGTGGTACCCTAAGAACAATGACTTTGAACTAACAGGCTTTTCAGATGCAGATTTTGCAGGTTTCAAAGAAGACAGGAAGAGTACAAATGGTACTTGTCAATTCCTAGGGAGAAGATTGATATCTTGGAGCAGCAAGAAACAAACCAGTGTGGCAATATCCACAGCTGAGTCTGAATACATTGCTGCAGGTAGCCGTTGTGCACAACTCCTTTGGACACAGCATTAATTGGAGGATTACAACCTCAAGGTAAGGGAATCTCCTTTATATTGTGATTCATCTAGTGCAATATCTATTGCTAAAAATCCTGTCTCTCATAGCAGGACTAAGCACATAGAGATTAGATATCATTTTATTAGGGAACATGTAGAGTGTAAAGACATCTCTCTTGAATTTATCCCAACTGACAAACAAGTAACTGATATCTTTACAAAGCCACTGGATGAATCTAAATTCAATGCTTTCAAAATTGATCTTGGCATGCTTAGTGTAGAATAGTTCTAAATGTATGAGTAATAGCTGTCACTATTGTTGATTATGAATGGTGAATTATCAAACTTTACATTACTGTACACTACAACTTAGTGACATGTCTAGGACCCATCTTAAGCCAAAATATCTACATTAGGTCTAAACCTTATGATCAGCTAAAATGCAGGAGCATGTTCAGCTGAATCAGCTGAGAAAAATCCCAGCTGAACCGCTGAGATGAGGAAACTGTCCCAGCGGTTGACAGTTCATTGTCCCAGCTGAACCGCTGAGACGAGTAAACTGTCCCAGCGGCTGATAGTTTACTATCCCAGCAGCCTAGGTCTCCGTCTCAGCTGAACCGCTGAGATGGGGTATGTTCAATATAAAATCTGATAATTAACCCAAAAATCCTTAACACAATAAGGTAATTAAGTCTCAAAGCCTAGGGTTAATAAAAAAGAAACTAAAATTCTATAAATAGACACATTGTAACCTAAAACACACCACAAAGCCAAATCCTTAGCCGTCGAGACGATTCATCTTCTCTCCCGTCTCAGCACCTCGATTTTCTGATTCCATGGCGCCAAAAAGCTCGAAAGATCTCCTGGAGGGCTATGAAATCGTAAGAGATGAATTCTCTCATGCCTCAGAAGAAATACGACACGTGATTCATCTGATGGAAGCTCAAGGTCTGGAGCATATGCTGTCTGAACCCTGCTGTATTCTCAGAACTGAAGTTCTGGAATGGTTCAACCATGTCAAACTGTCTCCTTCCAAAACCATCCTGAAGTCCAAGATAGGAAGTGAGAAGATAAAGATTACTGCTAAAAGGTTGGAGAAGGGGCTGAAATTAACTCCCTGCAGTAAAACTAAAGAGGAGGAAATATCTGGAAAGGATAAGAGGACTGCCCTAAAGTGGACAGGATACAGTGATACTAAAACCAGTTGTCTAAGGAGGAAGTTCTTCAATCAACAGGGGAAGTTGTTGTCTGATATTGTGGGCAAAGCTATCCTATGCAAGCCTTGTTCACATGACACTGTCTCACAGTTCATGTTTGAATTAATGACAAGGATAATTCTGTCCAAGAGAACCTCATGGGGAGAAGTTATTTTTCAAAGGATAAAGGAATCTCTACAAGCCCCCAATATGGGAAGAATACTATCTCTGTACCTACAGAATAGTTATTCAGAGACCTTTGCAAACTCCAAGGGGTCAAATCTCTATTATCTCAAAAGAATGAACATTAAGACTCTGGATAGATTCTCCATAGTGCTCCCTATGAGCCAGCCATCTGTGGCAAAGGAAAAGAAGAAAGATTCATCTCAGCACAAATCAGACTCATCCTCAAAGTCAAATGGGTCTGAAAATGAAGATAGTCATGGGTCTGATCATAGATCTGGCAGCAACCCAATGAACATTGACAATGAGGAGCCCCAAGGAAGTGTTGTGCCCAATCCTGAGCCAACCTAGATGAATGCTGATCCAGCTGTTCATCAAGCTGAAGATGAATTTCCCAACTCACCTATCCATGGTAAATTAGGATTTCAGTTAGGTCTCTTTTCTCTATCAATAGTATAGTCTAGGTGTCTAATTCATCAATCATTTTTTAGGTGACCTTAGACAAAATTCTCCTCCTAAGGATGCCCCAAGTGAGGGGGAGCATAGCCCAGCCTATGAAGGAGAAGGTGGGTATGCTAGTGGGGGAGAACATGAACAGGAATCAATCCCTCCAAATCTACAAGGTACACCTAATGCCCCATCTGAGGGGGAGCAGATCCCTGATAATGGGAGGGCTAATGCTCAAAGTGGAGCTGAAGAGATGGTTGAAAAGGAATTACCCCAGGAAAGGCCAGTTGCAGTTCTTAACACATCTGACCTGATAAACTCAATACAAACAATGATTGAGGGTCAGATGTTGTCTATGAAAGAGATTGTTGCTGAAAAGGTTCATGATGTATCTACCCAGAGAAGGAATGAATTGCATACAACAAGAGCTGCATTGACTCAGGAGATTCAGGCCAGTGAGCAGAGAATGGACTCAAGAGTGGCTGAAGTGAGAACTGAGCTCACTGCCCAGGTTAATGATGTCAAAACTGCATCAGATCATATCCTTCTGCAGATAACAAGATGGTTTGAAATGGCCAAAAATATTGTTGCTGCCCAGCACACAGTTCTGAAGGATATTGCAGACCATCAAGGGGATTCCACAAAGTACATCACATATGCAAAGAATCAGCTCTACAAAAATGAGAATGTCTGGGAAAAAGCTGTTGCCAGAATGGCACAAGTGGTCAACACATCAAGCAGCCAAGTCAAGTCCCACATTGACAAGGCAAAGGAATGCATTTTGGATGATGTGGACAGCACCTTTCAGACTCTCTCTCAATCCATATTGGATCAACACTCTGAAATTGAGAAGAAGATAGTGTCTCATAGCAAAGAAGGGGAGGAGAAGATACTCAATCTACATGCTAAGCTGAAAGGAACTCACATACAGCTGTATAACAACATGGAGTCCTCCCACAAACTGATACTCTCCAATCAAGAAGAATCCAGCAAGCAAATGGTGGAAGTTGTCAACAATGCTTCTAGTGCTATTCAAGAAAATATCCTTACCATGGTCAGAAAGGTCACTGATAATCAATGGGACTCAAACTTAAAGGTGCTGCAAGGAACACGAATTGCTTTGAATCTGCCAATCTTGAACCCTAGCAGAGATGAAGACTTTGACTTCCAAAGTCAATCAAATCTGATTGCTGATGAGAGAGCAGCAAAGAGGAGAAGGGTAGAGGGTATTCAAACTGCTGAAGAATACCTGGCACAGAAAAGAATGGAAAGATTAGAGGATCCACTCCATGAAGATGACAATCTGGAGTTGGACACAATTGTTGTCAATACCTGGGTGAGCCACGGAAATCCAATGAAGGATATTGACCATGTCTATTCAGCTACTGAGTGGATCAAACACCTTGAAAGGGAATCTTTAAGGGAAAGGATTCTCAAAGAAAACATGGTAAGAAGGGAAACTCCTTTAAGAATTCCCTCCAGATATCTTCCCAAGCCACTTCTGTACTTCAAAGTAAAGGAGAAGATCAAGGTTGCTGCTGAAACTAGGAAAAGAAAATCTACAGATGGAGAAAGCTCTTCCAAGGGTCAATCTTAGAAAAACCAGCCTTGACACTTTTTTTTTGGATTGAATGTACAACTATAAGTTGAATTTTCTTTTATATATCTGTACTGAACATTTAAAGTGAAATGATATTTCTTATTCTGATCATAATATTGTGTTTGTTACTATTGATATATGTACTCTGTATTTATTCTCTTTAGTATTCACTACCTTAAATGAGATGTTCAAATTGAAATAGATCAGCTATTACAGAAGATAGCTCTCCAATTGAGTGGGAGTAAATTCCCTACTCAGGTTGAGGGGAAGTTGGCAAATGCTAAGAGTGTACAGGTTAGCCTATAGATTGATCCAAAGGGATCTACAGCTATTGTCCCTCTATCCATGGCAAGTTAAGGTTGAAAAAGACAGAAAGGGGGAGATAGGGGCCAGTACCAATGCTGGAAAAAGGGGAGGAAAAAGGGGAGAAAGGGCCAGTGCAAATGCTTATGCTTAGGGTGTTAGGTCATATGCTTCACAGATCTTTTTTTTTCTATGATAAGATTTTTATTGTTAATGGACCTTAGCATTGGGGATGTTCTGCCTTCTTCAAATAGGGGGAGATTGTTGGGTATATTTCCCTCAATATTACCTTGATTTGAAGAGGCATCACTCTCAATGCTAAGGGCATATTATGTTTAACAAAGCTATACTTGTGTAGGATATACAGGCACAGGTGACTCAAAAGGAAGGGCCAAACATGGCCTTAGATAATAAGAAATCATCTACAAGGAAATGAAGATCTGTCTCAGCATAACCGCTGAGACGATGGGTCAGAACCGCTGAGACGAGGAGCCGTCTCAGCGGATCCACTGAGAAGGAGACTAGAGCAAACGCTGAGAAGGGGACTGGAGCTGCCGCTGAGACTGGAAGCTGTCTCAGCCCAACCGCTGAGACTGGATGACGTCTCAGCCCAACCACTGAGACAGATCCAAATGTGCTGACGGGATCTGCTTTTGGCGCAAAGGACAATTGAGAGGGAAAAGCAAGTCCAATCAACCCCATACTGTGTTAGGAGGATCGATATTGCCGTTGAAGCCTTCTGGAGGTATAAAAGAACAAGCTAGGGCACAACAACAAGCACTATTCGATTAAGAAGCTTTTGCTGCACGCCGCAATCGAGCATTCAAGTTTCAGCCAGTTGAAGTTGTTCTCTCCAGCTGAACTTAATCTTCTAAGGAAGATTAGTTAGCTCTTCCTGTACAAACTCAAGGAGGGCAAGTTGATCTGAGAAGTTCTTAGGAACTTGTGGTGTAAGTTCAAGGAGCCGAGATTGGAGTTTGTGGCCTTGTCTAACTTACTGTTAGAAAGGTGAAGGGGGAAAGAGGACTACTCAAGACACCCTGTCTTGAGGAACCTCTATACATCCTTGTGTGCTTTCTGTGCTTGTGTTTTCTGCAGCTAGAAATCTTAGGTTTAAACAAAGAAAATAAGTAAAACCTATTCACCCCCCACCCCCCCCCCCCCCCCCCACCCCCCACCCCTCTAGGTATTATTGACTACACCTATATAAACTATCAGCAGTCCTTCCCATAGAGTTCAAAGTAAAGACCCCCAGGGTGATCGCCGCTGGTGAAGGTGATGAAGAGTGGCTGGCGGCCAATGATGAGGAACAAAGGCTATCCTTAAACCTGGTGGAGGAACTCCGGGACCAGGACACGATCAGGAAGGAGGAAATCAAGTGGCGAATGGCCCGATATTTTGACAAGCACTTTCAGAAAGGAGATCTGGTCTTGAAGAAGGTCGACGCGGCCGGAAGAGGGGCCGCGGTAGGTAAGCTCAACCCCAATTGGGAGGGTCCATACATTGTAAGCGAAGTGCTCAAGTCAGAGGGGTATCACCTCCAAGATGTGGAAGGGGTACCTCTCGGCCGAGCCCGAAGTGGAGACGATTTGAAGCGATTTTACCCTTGAAAGTTCTATTGCAATATTAGTTGAATATTTTACTTCTTCACTTGATAGTTATAACTGTTATGCGAGGACAGGCAAGGTGACAAGTATTGGTGCTGGAATGCCTCAGATCGATTTCGCTCCCGGGCTCTCACTAGACGGGGGGTTTCAGGTTGATCTCTGGAGAGGCGGGCAGGGTGACAAGTATTGGTGCTGGAATGCCCCAGATCGATTCTACTCCCGGGCTCTCACTAGACGGGGGGTTTCAGGTTGATCTCTTGAGAGGCTGGCACGGTGACAAGTATTGGTGCTGGAATGCCCCAGATCGATTCCGCTCCCGGGCTCTCACTAGACGTGGGGTTTCAGGTTGATCTCTGGAGAGGATGGCAAGGTGACAAGTATTGGTGCTGGAATGCCCTAGATCGATTCCGCTCCCGGGCTCTCACTAGATGGGGGGTTTCAGGTTGATCTCTGGAGAGGCTGGCAATGTGACAAGTATTGGTGCTGGAATGCCCCAGATCGATTCCGCTCCCGGGCTCTCACTAGACGGGGGTTTCAGGTTGATCTCTGGAGAAGCTGGAAGGGTAACAAGTATTAGTGCTGGAATGCCCCAGATCGATTCCACTCCCGGGCTCTCACTAGATGGGGGGTTTCAGGTTGATCTCTGGAGAGGCTGGCAAGGTGACAAGTATTGGTGCTGGAATGCCCTAGATCGATTCCGCTCCCAGGCTCTCACTAGACGGGGGGTTACAGGTTGATCTCTGGAGAGGCTGGCAGGGTGATAAGTATTGGTGCTGGAATGCCCCAGATCGATTCCGCTCCCGGGCTCTCACTAGACGGGGGGTTTCAGGTTGATCTCTGGAGATGCTGGCAAGGTGATAAGTATTGGTGCTGGAATGCCCAAGATCGATTCCGCTCCTGGGATCTCACTAGACGGGGGGTTTCAGGTTGATCTCTGGAGAGGCTGGCAGGGTGACAAGTATTGGTGCTGGAATGCCCCAGATCGATTCCGCTCCCGGGCTCTCACTAGACGGGGGGTTTCAGGTTGATCTCTGGAGAGGCTGGCAAGGTAACAAATATCAATGCTGGAGTGCATCAGGTCCATTCCGCTCCCGGGCTCTCACTAGATGGGAGATGCAAGTGGATCACTGGGGAAGTTGGCAAGGAGATGAGTTCTTCATAAGGTCAGGATGATATGCCTCAGGTTGGCGAGACTTCGGCGCTGACCTGGTCCTTCTCGCTCGGCGAGCCTGCTCGCTCGGTGAGAAGAAATATTTCGCACGGTAGTATGCGAGTGACGAGAATCAACCCCAGGCACTCAGGGGTATCCGGTGCTCGGCAGAAAGGTCGTTGGCATAGGGTAGGAGGTGAGCTCTCGCCGAAAAGGAAAATACCTCGCGCAACCTAGAGAGAAATGCATACCTAAAGGGTAATAATCCTAAGGCAAATGGCGAAAGGCCAGAGCAGCCAAAAATGTCATATGCCTATCTATTCGATAACATGAGGCGTGAGAACGATCATCGCGAGAATAACTTTCGCGAAGATGAATATCGAGGCAAGAGAGAACGGGATATCAACACACGAAAACAACAAAACAGAAAAGGCAAGCACAATGAACAAAGCAAAATCTGCATTTACATTCCACTGTTCGGTTACAATTCGCGGAGATCTCGCTGATCAAAAGTTACAAAAGCGGGAATGGCGGCAAGCTTCAAGAATCACTCGCGAACCCTTCCTCGTCATCGCTGCTCTTGACTGGCGAAAGTGGGATGAAGAGCTCCGGGATGAAGTCTTCCAGAGTCATGTCGGCCGCGTCGTCGGCTAGGAGGCCGACCGCCTTCATCGTCTGGAATATGTAGCGAGCTGACTCGGTGGACTCCAAGCAGATGTCATCGTCTCACGCTCGTCGCTCTTCCTTCAGACAGCGGGGGGAAGGGGGGACGACGGCACGGGCGAGCTCGCAGTTTCGAGCTTTTAGCCCGGCCACCTCGCCCTCCAGGTCCTGGATGCGAGCGTTGGCTCTTCCGGCGGCCTCAACATCCTGCAAGTAAGATAAATTTAGGGACCGAAATGGCGGAATGAAAGGACGGTGACGAGGTCTAGGTAACTCACGACACTACCCTCCACGGCAAGCAGCTTTTCCTTCAACTGCGCGTTCTCGGCATGAAGCCCCTGATAGGCCCTCGCGAGCTCCATGTTCTAAAGCTCCAGTTGCAAGCAGCGCCTCCCCGTCATGTGGGCGAGCTCGGCAGAGCGCAACTGGGACCTCGCGCTTTCAAAAGCGAGAGTCCTCGTCGTCTCATCTTTATAAGCCCCCGCGTCCTCGCGTCCATTGAGGACGAACGAGAAATCGAAGGCGTGGCCGCTAACGGTCTCCTTCTCCACCCAGGTAGGGAGGATAGTGTAGATGTCCGCCCGGTTCGTCTCCGGCTTCCAGATCACCAAGAGTTCGCCGGTCTCATCTCAGCGCCTTTGGCCGAGACCAAAGTTGTAATGGTTGACGGGGATGGGCGGATCGGAGGTTCTGGCAGCCTTCTGGCTGGGCTCGTTGTCCTCACCTCCCGTGGAGAGGCCGGTGAGGTCGAACTCATCGAAATCGGCCTCGCGAGGCTCCTTCCCCTTCGAGGAGGCGAGCGAGACCCTGCTCTTCTTACTCTTTTTCTTCGGCGGGGATTTTGGGGGAAGGGCATGGCTACTAGAAGCCCCCGGTCTCTTGCGAGAGGAGGGCTCACCTGATGTGACGGAGCCTCGGCAAGCCTCCGCCCCCATGGTCGCGAGAGCAAGAGAGGCGTCGGTCTTCCGATTGCTCGCGTATGGGGGATGGATGGGGAGATCCCGCTCGCCTGAAAAATGTTGGAGTTGCAATAAATACAGAGTTACTGGGAATAAAGTTGTAGTTGTTAAGCGAGATCTTTACCTTCTCCAGCGAGCACTGGAGGCAGCGAGTCGAAGTTGCGGCGGAGATGAACAACCTCAAAGTTCTTCTTACTGAAGAACTGATAAAGGAGGGGGTCATGTCCTTCGAGGTCAGTGGGCCGGTAGGTGGTCTCGCCGTGCTGGACTGGCGAGATCGGGATATTGCCGAAGTTCCCCTTGATGAAGAGGAACTTTTGGGCCCATAAGTGGGCCTTGTTGACGGTCTCGTTGACCTTAGGACCCGAGCCCACGAAGTAGGCGGTCCCATCCTTGTAGGCGCGGAAGGAGAACAGCTTTCGAAAGGCCGGAAGGCTGAACTCGATACGCTCCTCGCATATGTAGCAGGCGAAAGCGGTGACCACCGCCATTGCGTTAGGGGTGAGCTGACCCGTAACAACGTCGTAATGTTTGAGCACCTGGCAAACGACGAGGAAACCAGGATTTATTTTATACAATGAGCGAGACTCTACCTGTAGAGAATAAGAAATAAGCGAGAGCAATTATTACATGGCGAACTTCCGGCCACAAGGGGAGACGCAAGCCGACCGCGAAATGAGCGGTGGGGATGGCCAGCTCATCGACAAGTGGCACGTTGATAATGTCGTTCTCGCTAGGACGACGCGCCGCGAATGGAGGGGTGACGTAGTCGGCGACCGCGCTGAAGTATTCCTCGTCGGTCAGGTTGTAATGGAAGAAGCTATGCTCGGCGAAAGCCTTAGCAATCTTTCGCCAACCCTCCGACTCATTAGCATCGCCGCCCATTTTGAAAAACCTGCGAGAAAGGAAGTAGAGAGAGAAAGGGAAGGAGCGAGAGCTCTGAAGCAGAGGAGGAAGAAGGGTGACAGTAAATGCGGTGGTTGACTCAGCTAGGACAGCCTATTTATAGCAAAAGTAAAAAGGCGGGAAGAAGTCCAAGCGCCGGCGAGCGCGGTTAGCCAAAAACATCACATCACGACCGCGGGCGAGAAAGACATACGAGGTTAGTACAAGCAATATCTTTGCGAGAACGGCGCAAGCAAACATAATAGCATAAGAATGGGGGGAGCCGCCACGAGATACATTCAGCGAGAACGGAGACCCCCGCGGACACAACATAGCATGAAAATGAAACGGACATATTAGCAGCGAGCGAGAACTAATAAAAAGCTAGTAATTATTATCAGACGAGATAAATCTAGTATATAAGTTGCAAACCATTGCGAGATTGTCCAGAATAGCGGCACCCAATAACAAGTAATAAAAGTTCGCGGCAACATAAAAGTTAGCGAGAGTCATGGGGCAACAGTTTCCACCTGCCCCCACCTCGCGACCCGGACCGCGGCGGTACCCTAGAATTATAGTAATCCTCGGCCGCGCGGCCCTCCCAGTCTATGAGGAAGGCGTAGTCCCTCATACTCATTATATGAACCTCCGGCGTCGTAACGTTCTCATCATGATCGCGTTTTCTCGCGGCCCGGTGTGAGGCCCCTATTTAGACCCCACATACATCTGTATCTAAGCTATGTTCATATATTTGTCCCAGGTTGAAGTGCGGCTAGTGAATATGAAATAAACAACACATACTATAAATTTACTTTGCATACCTTAAATTATTTGCTGAATCTTTTCTTTTTATCCATAATCAGTTCTGTTGTTTTGCGTATCCATAGTCACGTCCATTACCTACAAAATTTGACGACGGGCTTGGTCATACGAATATGACTAAGTGAGGATAAACCTCTTTCATTGCTGTATTTAAGTAAAGTAAAACTCACGCATTTTAAAACATGTTTTTGTTTTCATACTAACCATTTGTCTGTCTCAGTAGTAAACTTAGCATGTAACTGTAAAGACATGTTAGTACCAATAAAACAGTATGAGCAGTATAGGATCATAATCATATCATGTAACATTAAAACAGTGTATCAGTATATCATGGTAGCCGTATATCAGTATATCAGTGTATGCAATAATTTTAGTTATCAGTATGTCTATATCAGTATATCAATTTATCATATCAGTGTATCCATATATCCGTGTAAGCATTAAACAGTGTATCATTAATTTAGTATCTCATATTAATGAAGCAGTAATAAATCATATGTCAGTATGTCTATATCAGTATAGCAATAAGAAATCATATCAGTATGTCTATATCAGTATATCAGTTTATCGTATCAGTATGTCATATCAGTGTATCATATCAATATCTCTGTATATCAGTATTTCTTTGATTGTTTCATTTTTTAGGAAATATTAGGGGCGATTGAATCCTTTTTCCTTTACCCCGAAGGGTCATCATTTTACCCCGAAGGGTCATCCTTTTACCCCGAAGGGTCATCATTTTACCCCGAAGGGTCATCATTTTCCAAAACCAGTACGGACAACCCGGGTTTATGCCTTTCGGCTCGACTGGTTTGGCATTTCATTTCATTCATGTGCATGCACTTCAATTCGCCCGTAATATAACCTCGTGTCGACACGTTTACATAATAGTGAGTTACTCATTTTCATATCCCCTCAGAATTCATTCGCCTGTTTGCCTTTAAGGGGCCATACATTAAAGCGACAATCATTATCAGTGATATCAACTATGCATGTAACATTTAGTATAAAAAGAGCGCGCATGTAAAAAGAAAGTAAAGCCGTAAAGCATAAATGAAACAGGTAGCTCTCACCATCAGTAGCTTATATCCTTGTCACGTCTATTTTGAGGTGCCATCCTCCATATTATCTGTATCAGAATCATATCATTTAGAGTCATTTATTTTTGGGGTTGCACCTCATTATAGCTACAATATTGATTTCGATTATAACATCATTTGGAAGCTACTTAACTAGCCCTTTAGGTTAAATGACCATCAAAGAAGTGAGTTCAAATCAATGAGAAAACACAATTCTCCTCACTGTTTTAACCAGTCCAACTCACTGATTTAATATATACTCAATTTGAAGAGCACAGTCCATAATAGCAATTAACTGTATGAAGTTCCCTAATTTATATATATATAAGAGGGTTACAGCACAGTTACCAAGACTCCACTTACTTAATAGCCCAACAATCGGCCAACCACTAAGAAAACCATATAACCTTGCTGTAATTATAGTTGGTGCAACTTAGGCAAGCTAAATCAATATGTAGGATAGTAGTTCAAAAATCCCTTTTTAAACCAAAATAACACATGTACAGGTTAGGTAAGCCCAACACCATAAAGCATATTAAGAAGACATATAACCCCAATGTTCCATCCTCTAACTCAAAAAAAAACAATAAGAATATAGAAACATGTAGTAGCCTGCCAACATGAGTACTACTACCCTCCCAGTGAAAACATGTATAAAAATGGACCATAGATAAATAAGAAGGAAAGTAGCCACAGCATAAGGCCATATATCAATTTCCATACCCATATAACCCTTCCCAGACCTTGATATGACAACATAACACTTTAAGGAAAATCAATAGGGAAGAAGAAGGATAATATCCAGATTCCAATCCTCATCATACTACTACTAAACATACACAGCAGAACAGGAATCCCTCTTTTAAAACAATTCGGTTAGTGGCCACAACCACATCAGAGAAAGTAATTTCCCCTCTAAAGAATCCTTTTTGCCATCAATTCAGCAGTCACAAGACAGAAAGAAGAAAAAGGAGAGATTACCATGAGAGGAGAGGTAGAGCACATAGTCTGCTCCAGGCGACTAGATCACGCACATAAATACACACAGGAACATGCACAAAAGCTGCCCACGGCTCAATCGAAAGCCCAAACTAACTCTCCCTTTCCGACGACGAGAAGAGGAGGAGCAAGGCTGAAGAATTGCGGTGCAGTCCAGCCCTAAACTTCCATCCCGATCAAGTCTAGGCCCTAGAAAAACCTTGCCCATCTCTCATTCCAGCAACAATTTGCGATATTATGAATAAAAGAGAGGGAGAGTAGGAGAATAGAGAAGAAGATCGGCTCCAGGAACCCTAACCGCGATAAGGACGAGAGCGTAAGAGGAGTAAGGCGGCAGTAAAATGAAGTAAGGAATTTTTCATAGCTTTATCTTCTCCCACCGCCTATAACAAGTTCAGCCTTTCCCTTAATCGCAGCCCACTTAAGCCAAGCCCACATAAATTCAGTCATTACATAAAGCCTCTAAGAGCACACCAATACCAGCTGCCAAAAGTGCTATTAGCACACACATTTCAGCTATTCGCAAACCAAATCAACTTCAAGCTCCTCTATCGGCACACCAAGGTGCACCCCTTTTCAATTAACATTAGCAGTTACTATATGAAACTCCAACTCAAATAATCCGGTCTAGCGCAACCATCCCAAATCCTTACTAATATACCATATATATATATATATATATATATATATATATATATTTAGAAAGTCTGTCACTCGTATAGTTTGCCCATATAGAAAAACTCATATTCCGCTAAAAATCGTGAATGCTCCAAAGCGTCAATAGAAACTCATACTCAACTTCAAAGAAACCCGAGTTGACACTGATTTACTTTTTCATCATAGGGGATGTATATAATAATTATTGAGTTTTATATTATTTATTTGCGTCACTTCATCTTTTGGGCCGTTACAAATTCTTCCCCTCTTATAAAAAATTTTTCATCCTCGAAAATAGGACGCAATATCAAGTCTCCAATATGTAGTATATTATTTACTTTTCTATTCATTCCAAACCTTCGCTCGCTTTTCCTGGTTTCAATTTGTAAATTCTAGCGATTCACAAATCGCCACATTCAATATTAAAAGAAATTTAGTGTCCTAAGAAAAAAATTTAGTACATTTCAGTACATTCTGCAGTAAAACATTTTCACATAGCATTTTCATAGTTCTTTCTTTATTTACTATGTAGATTTTGACAATATTGTGCTATCAACATGATATACAATGCAATCTATCATATTACTATTTTATCTTGCCTTCTTTACACACCTTGGTCATCATATTTCAGTGTTATATAGCATTATCAATTACTTCCCATGTCGTTTACTCGTTACTCAAAGTACAACTATGATTTTCATATTGAGTACATAGTTACAACATACGCTTAAACAATACATATTCCACCTTTCATATTGAATGTGTTCGATCATTTGCATTCGTCAGATTCAATGACGTCTTAGATTTCCATCCACTTAGATAAGTTTATTGGAATCTAAATATCCGTCGTAGTCGAGGTCGTATTAACCTTTCCTTATGTTTGTAACACCGCTTGCAAGGCTACAAACTTTGATATACTTTGCCATAAATATTATTGGACATTACTGCTCTCACATTTCGTCCCTTGTTCAATGTTTAACCTATCATTTATAACCATTAGTAACTATAACATCAAGATATGCACATTGCGATCGACAAACCACCACGCTCCATCTTAAAAGAAGTTTAGTGTTTCATGATTTATTCATAGTTAATTTGCCTTAACATTACATGACATGTTTTGACTTTGTTTCCATTCGCCTTCCGTCTGAAAGAATAATCCATCACATGGACTTTAGCTTGTCCTGTTTGCATACTTTTTTTTTTTTAAAGATCAATCGTTTTACTCGTTTTCATAACAATATCCGACTTTAAATTCCTAAACCCTTGAAGAGCTCATAATCCTATCATTCCCTCTTTATAGCACTTCTTTCGAAACAACCTACAAGATGACAATTGTTAATGGACGTTCAATTTCCTTCACATCGTATTCCCATACTCTTCTTATTATCATCTGCAGTTTATCTTGTATTTCTTACTTCGACCTCGGTGTCATTTTGCTTTGTACCGTTGTATTCCTTTTTACAGTCATTGGAGTCATTACTTTGCATTGACACGACACACTTTGTAACGATGTCATGATAATCCTTTTTCATTTTCCTTTTGATTTATTTGTATGACACTTTATGCACAAGTGTATATATATAAGATGCAAGTACATAGTTATTTCATCGTTCCTTACATAATTTAGCAATTTCAAGTCTTCAACCATGACGTATTACTTTGATTGCCGCAGTTCATATATGTTCCTTTTCAGTTAACAGTTTTATTTACTTCCCACGTTTTATACCATCCAAAATACCAATCAGATTGATGTATTCCCCTCATTTGGCCGTGTTACGTGGTCACCTATATAGCTAACTCTGTTGAGGTATACCCACTAACAACCGAACAAACCATATAAGGTATCTCAAAATTTATGTTTCAACCACTTACAATGTGTAAGGATAAGTCAGTATAGTCTTTTGCATATTCCTTTCGTTCATTGTTGACCCGTCATAACATTCTCCTTTTAGTAAGTCCGTCAAAATTCTTATCTCAAATTCATATAAGGCTATTTCAAATGGTCTTTTTATCATTCTAACTTGCATACTTACTCCTTGATTTTATGCTTCATTATCATAAGCACAACATTCGTCATTCTTGGTTTTGCTTCAAATCACAATCCTTAGAAATATTGTTGTAATCAAATATTTGTCACCGTTGGTCATTTTATATTTGAAATGAAAGAGTTTTCATCTCTGACACTCTATATTAGTAGCTCCATATTATGGGTCGGATGATTCTACTTAATCATGCATACTTTGTCAATCTATGTTGATCTTTGTCCTGAATAGTTATTTCAATTATTTGTTCATATTCTAGATGACGCAGCCGGTCATGTTGGAATGTTTTGGCCATAGGAAATCTTATCAAGAAATGTTGTACTTGTCTCTTTTGTAGAAATAAGATACAATGTAATATATATTCATTTTATCATTATAAGTTTCATAGCTTTGTAACATTGCTTTCATCCTTGCTTGACTATAATTACATGTATGAAATATTGTTTCTTACTTCCAATTACATCTAGTGTTAGTAGACTGTTCATATCTCTGTGATTATCATTTGCAACTTCCTTTTTATCGTTCTCAGTTTTATTTATAATTCATAACACATGATTTTTTTTTATTGAAGTCATGACATCATTTTAAGTCGGTGTACGTTTATACCTTCTAGTTAAAACCATATTCCGTTTATAGAACACGTTGTTTCAACTTTACGTATGCATGCCATATATGATGAAAATAGACTTACAAGACATATCCATTTCATTTCTATCCTTTCATGAATTCTTCCAAAACCTTTCGACGTGATTCATACCATATTCTGTTTCCTTACATTCATCTCATTCATTAGTGCGTATTTTCTCCGCTTGTATTTATCTGTTCTATTTAGTAAGATCTTAATGGAAAAATAAACGTTTATCCTTGTAGGAAATTACACCTTTTGTTACGTGTTCAACCATTTTACATACTTCCGTCTTCGCACTATAAAAGGATACCACATTATTATATATATTTAATCTTTCGTCCTCTACGCGTTTGCCTATCATAGATAATACTTTCCATTTGAATTGGTTTGTGCAATAGGGACAAGCCAGATTTACTGGAAGTTCTTGTCATGATTTCATTCAAAACTCTTAGACGTACTTCGATATAACATTAATTTCTTATTTACTAGATTTCTATGAACGACCTTCTCACTTACATAACATGTGTGCTTATTCAGTACTCACTACAACCGAACTTCTTTGAAACCTGGCTTTGTTACCAAATTGTGAGGCCCCTATTTAGACCCCACATACATCTGTATCTAAGCTATGTTCATATATTTGTCCCAGGTTGAAGTGCGGCTAGTGAATATGAAATAAACAACACATACTATAAATTTACTTTGCATACCTTAAATTATTTGCTGAATCTTTTCTTTTTATCCATAATCAGTTCTGTTGTTTTGCGTATCCATAGTCACGTCCATTACCTACAAAATTTGACGACGGGCTTAGTCATACGAATATGACTAAGTGAGGATAAACCTCTTTCATTGCTGTATTTAAGTAAAGTAAAACTCACGCATTTTAAAACATGTTTTTTGTTTTCATACTAACCATTTGTCTGTCTCAGTAGTACACTTAGCATGTAACTGTAAAGACATGTTAGTACCAATAAAAAGTATGAGCAGTATAGGATCATAATCATATCATGTAACATTAAAACAGTGTATCAGTATATCATGGTAGCCGTATATCAGTATATCAGTGTATGCAATAATTTTAGTTATCAGTATGTCTATATCAGTATATCAATTTATCATATCAGTGTATCCATATATCCGTGTAAGCATTAAACAGTGTATCATTAATTCAGTATCTCATATTAATGAAGCAGTAATAAATCATATGTTAGTATGTCTATATCAGTATAGCAATTAGAAATCATATCAGTATGTCTATATCAGTATATCAGTTTATCGTATCAGTATGTCATATCAGTGTATCATATCAATATCTCTGTATATCAGTATTTCTTTGATTGTTTCATTTCTTAGGAAATATTAGGGGCGATTGAATCCTTTTTCCTTTACCCCGAAGGGTCATCATTTTACCCCGAAGGGTCATTGATGCGTTAAGATTCTTTTTTTGAAAAAGGTGTGAAGCCTTGCTTTCTTCTTTTATTAGAATTCGGCGGCGTTTTCGAAGAGTCCCGCGAGTAATCCTACTTCGAGGAATTACCCGTTATCCTATCGAAAGATAGAAGTAACGGCCTTTTCCTCTTTCGAAATATCGAAGATTACTCTTTGGCCGCGTCGCCAAAAGCTAAGTAGAAAAGATTGAAAAAGGGCTTTATGTTGAAATTAAAATTGAAAGCTTTTTGAAAATATTGTTGCAACAATTTTTTGAGTAGTTGCAACAATTCGTTAAGAGCGTTTTAAAACTTCTTTTACCTTGAGCTAGTTGCAACAACCAAAGAGGTGTTGCAACAAATTTTTTAGTGTTTTTAAAAGAGAGTTTTTTAAAAAGTGCTTTAGAGAGAAAGCTTTTGGGTTTATGTAATTATCCAGACTAAAATCAATAAAGGCAAGTGGACCTTATCGATAGTAGTATAGGATATTTCTTTTGAAATATCAAGGTCATATTTTTCCAAGGTCGTATCGATTATTTCTACTTCTTAGGAACGCGCTATTATTTTATCGAAAAAAGTTTGAAATTGATTTTTATGATTTTATAGAAAAGTTAGTGACGAAAATGATAACTATCGCGGGCTTGGTGTGCGTTTAGCAAAAACCAAGAAAAGCGATGAAAAGAAAAAGAACGAAAACGTTAATTTAAAAAGTAGTTTTGCTTAGAATTTTTTAGGGTTTTATAAAACGATAATGATAACTACGGCGATAATAAGCGATTGAGCGGGTAGCGGAATTAAGCAAAAAGCAATTATATATAAAAAATAAAAGACGCACTAATTGAAAACACACACACTCTACAGAATTAAAATGAAAGCTGTAAATTGCAGAAATTAAAGAGATGCGATCCCTACCCAAATAGGTAGAGGGGAAATAAATGCGTGAGCAAGTCCTATCCAAACGGATAGGCGGGAAATAAATGCGTAGCAAGTCCTATCCAAACGAATAGGCGGGAAATAAATGCGTGAGCAAGTCCTATCCAAACGGATAGGCGGGAAATAAATGCGTGACGGAAATGGAAACTATTCGATTACAAAAAAGGCGCAAACTTTATACTCATACACACACCCACTCTACGTTAATGAAATCTAATTAAAATAAAACAAATCTAAACTCATACACTCACACACACAACAATAATGAAACTAAGTTAAAAAGAAAAGAAAATCTACTCTCATACACACACACACACTTACAAAAAAGCAAAAAGAAAGTAAAAACACCAAATCAAAACAAAACAAAAAAAAACTATTTAAACTCCTACACTCACACACACTAATATGAAATCATCTAAAAATTACAACAAAGCTAAAAATAAGAAAATTACACTCATACACACACACACCCAAATTAAAATGACAACTTAACAAAAATTACAAAATTACATAAAACTAAAAATAAAAAGAAAAAGAACAAAAAGAGAACACACACACACTAAAACAAAGAGAGACAATAATTACAAGCTTAATTTATTTCCATCAAAAAAGGGATTACAAAACTAGAGAGAGAAAGTGCAAAATTACAAAAATTACAAAACACCAAAAATCAGCAAAATGGAACAAAACCTTAAGAGAAGCTCCCAAAATTTTGAACCCTTGAACTCAGCTGAATCTGGCTATTTATAGAAAAAAATTTTGGATTACACGCCCTCGGACACGGGTGTGTCTGAGGGCGTGACACGGCTTGGGGTGCGAATAGCCAGAACAGCTGGATCCAGGCGGGCATCTAGAAGGCTTGACCGGCGACTTGGAAGTACACGGGCGTGTTCCATGGAACACGGGCGTGTTCGATGTCGGCATTGTGCTGTCGGCTGCTGGGCGTGACGGGCGGCGTGTCCTTTGTTTTTCTGGAAGGAATTGAGGGTCACGGGCGTGTCTGAAATGTCACGGCCGTGACTTTGATTTTTTGGATGAAATGCTTCAAGTGGCTGGAATCTGGGATGGATATCCAACACGGGCGTGACCATGGTACACGGCCTCGATCACGGGCGTGACCGAGGTACACGGCCTCGGTCACGGGCGTGACCGAGGGCGTGACTTGATGTTTGAGTTGGAAAAAGAACAGAGAAAAGAAAATGTTAGGGATTAGTGAACACGCCCTTGGACACGGGCGTGACCAAGGGCGTGACTTAACAAAATTACAGAAACTTTACAAAATGAAAATAAAACTAAGTTAAAAACAAAAATAACAAAAACATACATTTTATTCATTAATTTACATATATTATTTAGAAATCTAATTAAAATTATACTAAAAATTATATAGAAAAATGCATATATTTACTATTCATCAGTCATCCTTTTACCCCGAAGGGTCATCATTTTACCCCGAAGGGTCATCATTTTCCAAAACCAGTACGGACAACCCGCGTTTATGCCTTTCGGCTCGACTGGTTTGGCATTTCATTTCATTCATGTGCATGCACTTCAATTCGCCCGTAATATAACCTCGTGTCGACACGTTTACATAATAGTGAGTTAGTCATTTTCATATCCCCTCAGAATTCATTCGCCTGTTTGCCTTTAAGGGGCCATACATTAAAGCGACAATCATTATCAGTGATATCAACTATGCATGTAACATTTAGTATAAAAAGAGCGCGCATGTAAAAAGAAAGTAAAGTCGTAAAGCATAAATGAAACAGGTAGCTCTCACCATCAGTAGCTTATATCCTTGTCACGTCTATTTTGAGGTGCCATCCTCCATATTATCTGTATCAGAATCATATCATTTAGAGTCATTTATTTTTGGGGTTGCACCTCATTATAGCTACAATATTGATTTCGATTATAACATCATTTGGAAGCTACTTAACTAGCCCTTTAGGTTAAATGACCATCAAAGAAGTGAGTTCAAATCAATGAGAAAACACAATTCTCCTCACTGTTTTAACCAGTCCAACTCACTGATTTAATATATACTCAATTTGAAGAGCACAGTCCATAATAGCAATTAACTGTATGAAGTTCCCTAATTTATATATATATATAAGAGGGTTACAGCACAGTTACCAAGACTCCACTTACTTAATAGCCCAACAACCGGCCAACCACTAAGAAAACCATATAACCTTGTTGTAATTATAGTTGGTGCAACTTAGGCAAGCTAAATCAATATGTAGGATAGTAGTTCAAAAATCCCTTTTTAAACCAAAATAAGACATGTACAGGTTGGGTAAGCCCAACACCATAAAGCATATTAAGAAGACATATAACCCCAATGTTCCATCCTCTAACTCAAAAAAAACAATAAGAATATAGAAACATGTAGTAGCCTGCCAACATGAGTACTACTACCCTCCCAGTGAAAACATGTATAAAATTGAACCATAGATAAATAAGAAGGAAAGTAGCCACAGCATAAGGCCATATATCAATTTCCATACCCATATAATCCTTCCCAGACCTTGATATGACAACATAACACTTTAAGGAAAATCAATAGGGAAGAAGAAGGATAATATCCAGATTCCAATCCTCATCATACCACTACTAAACATACACAGCAGAACAGGAATCCATCTTTTAAAACAATTCGGTTAGTGGCCACAACCACATCAGAGAAAGTAATTTCCCCTCTAAAGAATCCTTTTTGCCATCAATTCAGCAGTCACAAGACAGAAAGAAGAAAGAGGAGAGATTACCATGAGAGGAGAGGTATAGCACATAGTCTGCTCCAGGCGACTAGATCACGCACATAAATACACACAGGAGCATGCACAAAAGCTGCCCACGGCTCAATCGAAAGCCCAAACTAACTCTCCCTTTCCGACGACGAGAAGAGGAGGAGCAAGGCTGAAGAATTGCGGTGCAGTCCAGCCCTAAACTTCCATCCCGACCAAGTCTAGGCCCTAGAAAAACCTTGCCCATCTCTCATTCCAGCAACAATTTGCGATATTATGAATAAAAGAGAGGGAGAGTAGGAGAATAGAGAAGAAGATCGGCTCCAGGAACCCTAGCCGCGATAAGGACGAGAGCGTAAGAGGAGTAAGGAGGCAGTATAATGAAGTAAGGAATTTTTCATAGCTTTATCTTCTCCCACCGCCTATAACAAGTTCAGCCTTTCCCTTAATCGTATCCCACTTAAGCCAAGCCCACATAAATTCAGTCATTACATAAAGCCTCTAAGAGCATATCAATACCAGCTGCCAAAAGTGCTATTAGCACACATATTTCAGCTATTCGCAAACCAAATCAACTTCAAGCTCCTCTATCGGCACACCAAGGTGCAACCCTTTTCAATTAACATTAGCAGTTACTATATGAAACTCCAACTCAAATAAGCCGGTCTAGCACAACCATCCCAAATCCTTACTAATATACCATATATATATATATTTATTTAGAAAGTTTGTCACTCGTATAGTTTGCCCATATAGAAAAACTCATATTCCGCTAAGAATCGTGAATGCTCCAAAGCGTCAATAGAAACTCATACTCAACTTCAAAGAAACCCGAGTTGACACTGATTTACTTTTTCATCATAGGGGATGTATATAATAATTATTGAGTTTTATATTATTTATTTGCGTCACTTCATCTTTTGGGCCGTTACACCCGGAGCCTCGCACACTCTTCCATAAAGACAACATGCCTATCCTCGACGGCTTCTCTGTCCCGCCTCGCCTGCATGTTGAGGTCCATCAGTATCCGACTGTGTTTTCTCAGCAACTCTGCGGCTCGTTGTTTCATCATCTTAGATCTCGCGGATCCCCTAAGAAGTCTTCCACCTGGTCAGGAAGAGGGTACATTTCGTCGTCGCCCAACTCAGAATCGGTAGGCGGATTTTCAGGATTCTCTGCGAAATATTACGAAAAGGTTAGATAGCATGCTTGAGTTTGCGCAAGGCAAGGGGGTCGTCGAAATGCTTACCCAGAGGGGGGCAAGAAGTCCCAGGGCGGCCCTGAAAGACGTTACCATAGTGGCGGTAGAGAGATTTACCCAGGCCAGGAGGGCAGGCTTCGCTGTTGATCGGAGGGATCTTTGGCGGCATAGAGGCGCCAGTCTCCTCGCTCGTCAGAAGTTGGAACCCTGGCCTATCCACAGTTTTGTCGGGAGGAGGCGGAGACGGAGGCCGCAGTGCCTGGCGTGCCGGGGACTCGCGGGGCGAGACTGTAAGAAGCAGGGAATGAAGGTCAGATAGTTGACAAAAGGAGAGCTGGCATGCGAGATTAAGGGCGTACCCGCGATATTTTTCCCAGCAAGATTCGTATCTGCCAGCGGACTTCTGCGAGACCCACCAACAGGTTCGTCAGCGTCCTCGTTCGGCAAGGCATCCTGCGAGTAGGTATGAATCACAGGCAAACTTATTAACTTAAGCTAGAGGGGTAGCTCATACCTTCTCGTGGAGGCGGCTATCCGGGGAGGAGTCCAGCAGCACGGGGCAATCCCCGGTTCGGCAGGCCGCCTTAGGTTTTTTAGTCTTTGGCGACGGAGCGGGAGGCGGCCGATTCATCCAGGCAGGGACCCTGGTCGTGGAGGGTATCCCGCCGGCTTTCATAGACCTCAGGCGAGCCTCAGCTTCTTTGGAAATCGGCATCTCCTGGCAGCTACAGTACTAGGCAAGAAGAGAGAAAAAGAAGTGGCGGCGCATGCCACTGAGGACTTGGGACGACATTTATAGCCCTCGGGGTGGGCTCTACCAAAGATTCCCGACAGATCATCAAGGGGCTGGCGAATACCAGGGGTTGGATGTTTCTTCGCGAGCCTAAATAGCCTCGCGAAGAGCGGAGATTGTGTACAACCCCGATATTCGCCAGGCCAGGAGGCATGGTTTAAGAGGGCTACATGATGAAAGAAGTAATAAGAGGTTCCAGGCCTCGGGGCCAAAGACCTCGCGAGAGAGACCTTGGAGAAGTCTCTCTCGAAGGGCTCGCTGAGAGGCGAGCGAGAAGGGTCGGCGAGGCGCAGGGCTCGCAGGCAGTCTGAGGAAGCTATCTGGGTTCGACGAAGAGAGTACTACATTCGACGAACTCACCCGTGTTCATCGAGCTCACCGGACTTCGTCGAACTCACCCCTATTCGGCGAAATCATCAGAGTTCGACGGTGTTCTATGCTCATTAAAGCCAAAGGGGCGGTCTCGCTAGAGGAGTCGCGAGATCCAGACCTCGGGTGATATCTCCGAAAGACTCGGCCGAGCGAGGGCTGGCAAATCAATACCTCGCAGGCCGCTAGCAGAAGAGACCTATGTTCAGTAAAGAGATGTCCAGCGAAATGGGTTCGGTGCGCGGCAAAGTCAATGGGCGATCTCGCAGGAAGGCTCGCAAGTTTAGAGCCTCAGCGTTCGGCGAGCTCAATTCGGCGTTCGACGAATGTCGAATGGAGCTCAGCATTCGCGGACGGCGCTCGACAAATTACAGCAGGGAAGCAGCGGTCGGCGAACCTCCCGTCTCAGCAGTCAGCGAACAATTCAACATTCTGCATTCGTCGAGCTCATCTGTGATCGACGAAGTGCTCTGCGTTCGACGAAGGGTGTGTTTGTAACACCCTGCCAGTACGAAAAGTATAACAGCAGGTCCGGCCGGGACCCCACGCCATACAAACCACACTAGCTAGGAGTTAAAAGGTGATACACAGAAAAACTACACCAGAGTACACTAAAAATCAGCGGAAGCATAAAGGATTAAACCATTTCATTTAGAACTGTCCACTATCATAGGAATGAAACTACTAAAAGAGTTACGGCCTTAAGGCCTTACATTCACCAAATGTACTATAACTCAAAACATGCATCGGCGCGCAGGCCGGCAATACAAGGAAAACAGAAAAGAGGCTGGCCTTCGAGGGCCAACAGAGCATAAGGGCCGCCGCCCGCTATTTTCCACTAGGCTCACCTGCACCTGCATAAGAACATTCCACCAAGCGGTGGTAACCAAGGTAACGGTCAGCAAAGCTGACCAAATTATAACGAACCCACCCCTTTCCCGGGATGGCGGAGCTTCTACCCTGCAAGCAAGCTATACTAGCACAAGTATTAATATAAAGAAGGTGCAACTACACAAGGTGAGGTTTCAAGCACAATCAATCTTCTAGGTTGAGCATCAAAAAGAAGGGAACCTAGGTATGCACATGATGTTGGTTGGGTTCACCCGAAGGTTCCCCACAACCGCCTAAGCAATCGCATGAGGCTAATCATAATATTAATTCCACAACACTCCACCCTAAGGGTCACAGCCTTAGGTGGGAACAAGAGCTTTTGGTCGGTCTAGGTATGACACCTTCCGCGACCTCTCCCATGATCACACGGCTTTCATGAGGAAGGGACCTCTTACCGATCTGCATGGAAACGGGTTCGGTTTAGCTTTGCCCGTGCTCTAATCGTCGCGATCTATCGCACGACGCGGGTACGGATTCACCTCGGCCCGTAAGGGTTTAGCACTTTTAAGTGCTTCACAAATTATACGCTACGCACCTAACCCCTTCACAAGGATCTAAGCTTCACAAATACTCAACAAGGGAGGTACAATGCGCTCCGCATCAAATTCGTGGTGAAGGTTTGCCTTCATCCAAATCTCAAAGCATGGGGCTTTCGTTAGGATCTTCACAAGACGCCTACACTTAATTCCCGCAATACTATAGATGATTTCACGGAGTCATTCTCCGGCGCGCATTCTAGGCCTAACCTAAATGCAGCGTCGCAAATCAAGCATCACCGATTCGGGCTCACGGCCATGAATAGGCTTCATACACAATTCCTAAATCCGCACGACTACCGGATTTTCTACATGCAATAATGTTGGGGACAGACACAATCTACCCGGAGTTCCGAAGAACTTGAGGAAATCCTACACTTCACCCATTTGGTGAAAGGGATTCCTCATGCAAGCATAGAGAAATGAAGGAGAGGACAAATGACAAGTCCAAATATTGGGAGGAAGAATCATTACCCTAGACGCGTTCTTTTTCACCATGGATCCGAGATTCCACACGGAGAGAAACGACCGCACCGGTCTGCACTCTCCAGATCTGGAAACGACTCGCGAAACGGAGCTCCGGAGCTCCGTCAATGGCGGGATCACTCTTCTTCTTCCTTGCCTCCTTCTTCTTCCTCTAGCATAGGAGAGAGAAACACCTCAAAATAATGAGGATTAATCTCCTCTCATAAGCCCTAATAGCCTCCAGCATCTAATCCTAGCCATTGGATCGGATTCCAAAAGATTTGGACGGCCGGATCGTCTTCTCCGCTCAAAATCGCGGAGCAGAATAAACAGGGCGCACGATCACAGGCGCACGGTCAGTGGTCGTGCGCGAAGAGGGAAATGGTCGTGCGCACTACCCGCGACGGAACTCCGATTCCTCTCGAATTAACGCACGATCATGGGCGCACGATCACCGGTCGTGCGCGAAGAGGGGAAATGGTCATGCGCACTGTCCGAGACAGAACTCTGATTCTTCTGAATTAACGCACGATCATGGGCGCACGATCACCGGTCGTGCGCGAAGTGGCCACTGACCGTGCGCTAAGAGCAGACAGGGAAAATTTAGCCCACTTCGAGCGCAGCACTACCACTCCGCCTACTTCGCTGAGTTACGATTTTTGGGGTGTTATAACTCCACCCCCCTTAAAAGAATTTCGTCCCGAAATTTATAAAACAGCAATAGCATGAATTACAGTTATATATTACCTGAGAGAAATAGCTCGGGGTACTCCGCAAGCATCGTTTGCTCTCTCTCCCAAGAGAGCTCCTCTCGGCCGCAATTATCCCACCGGACTTTTACCATCCGAATGGACTTGTTCCGCAGCTGCTTTACTTCGGTATCTTCGATGCGTAAGGGCTTGACTTTCGTCGACAACCCACTATCAACCGGTACTTTGCCAACCGCAACGATATGAGTAGGCTCTTGCACTGCCTTCCTCAATACTGAAATGTGAAACACGTCGTGCAGACCGCTCAGCTCTGCAGATAGTGCAAGTCGATAAGCCGCATCACCAACACGCTCCACGATCTCAAATGGTCCTAAGTACCTTGGACTGAGCTTTTTCAAGCGTCGGATCCTTGATACCCCTTTGAACGGTTTGATCTTCAAGTAAACCCGGTCACCGACGGCGAACTCTAGGTTCCTATGCTTGGCGTTGAAATATTTTGCTTGCCTATCCTGGGCAATCAATAGCCTTTCACGTATAGTTCGGATCGTCGAAGTTGCTTCCTCAACATCCATTCGCTTTAATAGCTTAGTATCGCCCGTTTCCGCCCAAGACAACGGCGTACGACACTTCTTACCATAGAGGGCGTCGAAAGGAGCCATCTGTATACTGGCTTGGTAGCTATTATTGTAGGCGAACTCGATCATATAGAGATGATCTTCCCACTTCTTCCCAAAATCTAGAGCAGACATTCAGAGCATATCCTCCATAGTCCTGTTGGTTCTCTCGGTCTGTCCATCCGTTTGCGGGTGGAAGGCCGTGCTGAACTTCAATTTCGTGCCCAACAGTTCATGGATAAGCCTCCAATCTTTCGATGTGAAACGCCCGTCACGATCGCTGACGATGCTACGAGGGACACCGTGCAGTCTCACAATACTATCAACATAGAGCTTCGCTAGCTTCTCGACAGAATCATCCTTCCGGTTCGGAATGAAGTGTGATACCTTTGTCAAACGGTCCACGATCACCCAGATGGCGTCGTTTCCATGCTGCGATCTCGGGAATCCATGCACGAAATCCATCGAAATATCATCAAACTTCCATTCCGGAATCGGCAAGGACTTCAGAAACCCACCGGGACGTTGACATTCCGCTTTCACCAACGCACAAGTATGACACTTGGCCACGTAAAGGGCAATGTCTTTCTTCATAACCGGACACCAGAAAAGTTTCTTCATATCCATATACATTTTAGTGCTCCCCGGGTGGATCGAGTACTTGGTATGATGAGCCTCGTACATCAACTCCGCCCGTAGAGTGCCAACGTTTGGGATGCACAACCTTTCCTGTTTCCACATAAGGTCGTCTTCGAAGGAGAAATCGGCGTTTAACCCATCAATGGTTTCCGCTTCATAGCGTTTCATGCTCTCGTCCAGCTCCAATGCTTGTCGAACTCGGTCGGCAAGGTCGTATTGAACCTCTGTCCAGTTCAAGCATGCTGAAGTAGACGTTCTCCTATCAACGCAAAAGATCTCCATTTCTTCCAGCTCACGGATTAGACGCTCATCGTGCATCAAAATCCAATTTGCTTGTGCGGGAGCCCGACGACTCAACGCGTCCGCAACTACGTTTCCCTTACCGGGAGTATATTTGATGTCGAAGGTGTAGTCCCCAAGGAACTCCATCCACCTCCTTTGACGCATATTCAACTCCCTTTGATCTAGCAAGTACTTGATGCTCTTGTGGTCGGTAAAGATATCGATCTTCACGCCATATAGATAGTGCCTCCAAAGTTTGAGGGCGAAAACCACGGCCGCTAGCTCCAAATCATGGACCGGGTAATTCCTCTCATGAACCTTCAGTTGCCGGGAGCCGTAGGCAATTACCTTCCCGAACTGCACTAGGACACAACCCAAACCACTTCCTGAGGCGTTGCTATAAATTTCGTAGCCTTCCGTACCTAGTGGCGAGCATAGAATGGGCGCCGTGGTCAAACGGCTCTTCAGCTCTTCAAAAGCTCGTGCGCACTCGGGCGACCAAACGAACTTATGATCTTTCCTAGTCATTTTAGTGAGAGGGAGTGCAATCCTCGAGAAGTTTTCCACAAAGCGCCTATAATAGCCGGCAAGTCCTAAGAAACTTCGGACTTCCGCTACGTTTTTCAACAAAGGCCACGCTCGGATCGCTTCTATCTTCGACGGATCAACTGCAATTCCTTCTCCACTAACGACATGACCAAGGAATGCTACTGACGGTAGCCAAAACTCGCACTTGGAGAATTTGGCATATAGCTGACTCCTCCTCAAGGTGCTCAAAACTGCGTGCAGATGCCCTACATGCTCCTCTTCCGACCGAGAGTATACCAAAATGTCATCGATGAAGACGATCACAAATTGATCCAAATACTCTCGAAACGTCCTGTTCATTAAGTCCATGAATACCGACGGTGCATTAGACAGACCGAACGACATCACCGTGAACTCATAGTGCCCAAAGCGGGTACTGAACGCTGTCTTTGGAATGTCGCATTCCCTTATCCTCAGTTGATAATAGCCGGACCTTAGGTCCGGCTTGGAGTAAACCGTCGACCCAACCAGTTGGTCGAATAGATCATCGATTCTTCGAATCGAATATCGGTTCTTCTCGGTAAACTTGTTTAGCTCTCGATAATCAATACATAGACGCAAGCTTCCGTCCTTCTTTTTCACAAAGAGGACCGGTGCACTCCAAGGCGATGAACTTGGACGTACGTAGCCTTGCTCTAGCAGCTCTTGCAATTGGACCTTCAGCTCTGCCAATTCCTTTGGCGCTATTCGGTACGGTGAGCGGGCCACAGGTTTGGCACCTAGCACCAACTCGATACAGAAATCGATCTCTCGCTGAGACGGAGCCCCAGGGAGTTCGTTAGGAAACACGTCGGCGTACTCCGCTACAACTGGGACATCACACAACCTGGGCTTTGGCTCCGAAGCCTCCAACAAGGTGAAGAACAACTCGGCGCCTTTTCTCACCGCCTTAACCACCTGGAGAGCAGACATCAGCGTCTTGCTCTCTCCTCGCATACCGACGAACGTGGTTTCTCCTTCGTTGTTCCTTCCCAGAGTGATCTCCTTTGTATTGCAATCTATGCATGCTCGCTGCTCCGAGAGCCAGTCCATGCCGAAGATCACATCGAATTCAGCTAACGGTAATAACGATGCTTCCAAATCGAAATCCTGATTTCCGATCCGCACCTTCACACGGCTCTTCCTATCCGCAGACATGCGAGATCCATTGGGTAGCACTACTTCCAATCTATCATCTATGAAGGTAGACGACACTCTGATTCGCACCACGAAGTCCTCAGATAGAAAAGAGTGCGATGCACCTGTATCAAATAGAGCTCTCGCCGGATAGTTGAAAATTAGGACAAAGCCTAATTGCACACGAATAAACATAAGGTTGCACAACAGTATAATCACAAATAGCTATGTAAAAGCTAACTTCTAATTCATACCTGTGACAACGTCAGTTTGTCGTATGGCTTCTTGTTGGCCAAGCGAATAGACTCTCGGCTGGGTTGGAATGTGCTGGGAAGCCGAAGACTCCGCAACTTTACCCTTTTCCGCAGCACGAGCATAGTCCACCGCTCGATTTCCAGCCTTCGGGGGACCACTTCGACACACCGCAGCTTTGTGTCCCACCTTCCCGCAGGTGAAACACGTAATAGGACCCCGCGCGGTCGTGGCTCCCGAAACATTTGAAGGAGCTCGTTCCGCCTGTTTGAACTTCCTTTTGTTCCTTCTGAACTCTGACTTGGACTGAGAGGCCGGCGCATGAAACTCAGGTTTCTTTACAACACCCCTTGCTTGTACCCTCTTCATGTCCAACTCCAAAGATCTGGCAGTTTGCACCATCACTTGGAATCCAAACGTCATAGGGCCTGCAAGGAGCAGCCTCAACTCATCCTGAAGCCCTTCATAGAATTTATTTGTCTTTGTCTCCTCATCCTCCACCAAGGACCCCACATAGCGACTCAGTCTGGTAAACTCATGCAAGTAATCATCTATAGAACGATCACCTTGTGTCAACCTCAAGAACTGGTTTTGTAACGCAATGCGCTGGGCAGAGGGGATAAACCTCTGGAGGAACGACTTTGAAAACTCAGCCATTGTGATTTCAGTAATATCTCTACCGCAGAACTTATGCAACTCCTGCTCTTCCCACCACAGCACAGCCTCTCCATCGAGAAGGAAAGTGGCTAAGGTGACCATCATGGCTTCGTCAGTCGCTGTCGCCCTCAGAGTTCTTCTAACTCTTGACAACCAGTCTTCTGCCTCCGTTGGGGACTCAGATCCCGAGAAGGTAGGAGGATTAAAGCTCAGGAAGTGCTTTAATTATTGGTCACGCGCTCGCCCCGCAACTACTTGCGCAACTTGACGTTCCACCCTCGGCGCTACCGCAGGTTCCACTGCAGCTAAAGGCACAGGGGCCTCCACCCTTGGTTCCGCCGCAGGTTCTACTGCAGCAACAGCCTCCGGGGCCACATCCGGAGTAAGAGTAGCAGGCTGAGCCAGCCTTTGGGGTTGAGCGTTGATCATCGCGAAGACAGCTTCCGCGACTAACTTGATCATTTCATCAGAAGGAGTGGTCGCTGGTACTTCAGCCGACCCACTACTTTCGGCGGTGTTACGGGGTCGAGACTGCCCCGCAGCACTTCTAGTCACCTATAATCATGCAAGGCATAATTTAGTGACCCAAAACATATCAAACATCAATCATGGAATGCTCAGGTTCCGCAAACAAGTATGTTTTTTCATTCCTAAGTGGACATTCTTATTAGTTTTTGTCGTTTTAAGTGAATGCACAACCCGTGTACACCACCCCTTAAAAGGAATTCGTCCCGAATTTGCTAAACTACGGATCGACGCCTTAAGTCCGATACCAAATTGTAACACCCTGCGAGTACGAAAAGTATAACAGCAGGTCCGGTCGGGACCCCACGCCATACAAACCACACTAGCTAGGAGTTAAAAGGTGATACACAGAAAAACTACACCAGAGTACACTAAAAATCAGCGGAAGCATAAAGGATTAAACCATTTCATTTAGAACTGTCCACTATCATAGGAATGAAACTACTAAAAGAGTTACGGCCTTAAGGCCTTACATTCACCAAATGTACTATAACTCAAAACATGCATCGGCGCGCAGGCCGGCAATACAAGGAAAACAGAAAAGAGGCTGGCCTTCGAGGGCCAACACAGCATAAGGGCCGCCGCCCGCCATTTTCCGCTAGGCTCACCTGCACCTGCATAAGAACATTCCACCAAGCGGTGGTAAACAAGGTAACGGTCAGCAAAGCTGACCAAATTATAACGACCCCACCCCTTTCCCGGGGTGGCGGAGCTTCTACCCTGCAAGCAAGCTATACTAGCACAAGTACTAATATAAAGAAGGTGCAACTACACAAGGTGAGGTTTCAAGCACAATCAATCTTCTAGGTTGAGCATCAAAAAGAAGGGAACCTAGGTATGCACATGATGTTGGTTGGGTTCACCCGAAGGTTCCCCACAACCGCCTAAGAAATCGCATGAGGCTAATCATAATATTAATTCCACAACACTCCACCCTAAGGGTCACAGCCCTAGGTGGGAACAAGAGCTTTTGGTCGGTCTAGGTATGACACCTTCCGCGACCTCTCCCATGATCACACGGCTTTCATGAGGAAGGGACCTCTTACCGATCTGCATGGAAACGGGTTCGGTTTAGCTTTGCCCGTGCTCTAATCGTCGCGATCTATCGCACGATGCGGGTACGGCTTCACCTCAGCCCATAAGGGTTTAGCACTTTCAAGTGCTTCACAAATTATATGCTACGCACCTAACCCCTTCACAAGGATCTAGGCTTCATAAATACTCAACAAGGGAGGTACAATGCGCTCCGCATCAAATTCGTGGTGAAGGTTTGCCTTCATCCAAATCTCAAAGCATGGGGCTTTCGTTAGGATCTTCACAAGACGCCTACACTTAATTCCCGCAATACTATAGATGATTTCACTGAGTCATTCTCCGGTGCGCATTCTAGGCCTAACCTAAATGCAACGTCGCAAATCAAGCATCACCGATTCGGGCTCACGACCACGAATAGGCTTCACACACAATGCCTAAATCCGCACGACTACCGGATTTTCTACATGCAATAATGCCGGGGAAGGACACAATCTACCCGGAGTTCCGAAGAACTTGAGGAAATCCTACACTTCACCCATTTGGTGAAAGGGATTCCTCATGCAAGCATAGAGAAATGAAGGAGTGGACAAATGACAAGTCCAAATATTGGGAGGAAGAATCGTTACCCTAGACGCGTTCTTTTTCGCCATGGATCCGAGATTCTACACGGAGAGAAACGACCGCACCGGGCTGCACTCTCCAGATCTGGAAACGGCTCGCGAAACGGAGCTCCGGAGCTCCGTCAATGGCGGGATCACTCTTCTTCTTCCTTGCCTCCTTCTTCTTCCTCTAGCCTAGGAGAGAGAAACACCTCAAAATAATGAGGATTAATCTCCTCTCATAAGCCCTAATAGCCTCCAGCATCTAATCCTAGCCATTGGATCGGATTCCAAAAGATTTGGACGGCCGGATCGTCTTCTCCGCTCAAAATCGCGGAGCAGAATAAACAGGGCGCACGATCACAGGCGCACGGTCAGTGGTCGTGCGCGAAGAGGGAAATGGTCGTGCGCACTACCCGCGACAGAACTCCGATTCCTCTCAAATTAATGCACGATCATGGGCGCACGATCACTGGTCGTGCGCACTGTCCGAGATAGAACTCCGATTCTTCTGAATTAACGCACGATCATGGGCGTACAATCACCGGTCGTGCGCGAATAGGCCACTGACCGTGCGCTAAGAGCAGACAGGGGAAATTTAGCCCACTTCGAGCGCAGCACTACCACTCCGCCTACTTCGCTGAGTTACGATTTTTGGGGTGTTACAGTGTTGAACTCGACGGAGTCAAGAGGCGGTCTCGCAAGAAGGCTCGCAAGACCGGACCTCGGCAGGTACCGCCAGAATTGGCCGGCGAGGTCCTCGCAGGGTGATCGCCTAGGAGAGGCATCGCGAGCAGGACTCGCGAGAAGGCCCGCGAGAGCTTCAGCAGTAATGTTCTCGCAGTTCCTTGCCCCTAAGTTGATAGGGCCAAATTACCCTTTTACCCTTGGTGGTCTGCCTTTAGCCTCTCCAAACAGCGGAGTTTGGCTATAAACAGACCCATTTGGGGTGCGGATAGTAAAATCAGAAGGCGGGATCCCGCTATTTGTAGGCCAGATCAGAAAACCTTTAAATAAGACCTCAAGGGCACCTTTGGAGAGGACTTCACTTCAGCTTCTCTCTCCTCAGGCTTTCTTTGGTTAGCATTTCCAGAGCTCTCCAAGGTGCCTGAGTCTCAGCTTTGGCTTGGGAGGGGAAGCGCTCAACGATCTTTCGGGTTAGTGGAGGGACCTCCTCGCTGTGACCAAGGTCTTAGTCATTTTCCTAGTCTTCAGTCTACCTTCCTCGAGGGATCAGTAAGGGCTAGTTGCCCCTCATTGCGGTGAGGGCCCCAAGCTCCACAAGAGGCCGAGAAATCGGTTTCAACATTTGATAGTTGTTGTTATAAGCGAACTCGATCATATAGAGATGGCCCTCCCACCTCTTGCCAAAATCCAAGGCGTATATTTGGAGCATATCCTCCAATATTTTATTAGTCCGTTCAGTCTGCCCATCAGTTTGAGGATGAAAGGCAGTGCTAAACATTAGTTTGGTACCCAATAGTTTGTAAATTAGCCTCCAATCATTTGAAGTGAAGCGCTCATCTTGGTCACTTACGATGCTATGGGGCACACCGTGCAATCGTACTATGTTATCAACGTACAAATTTTGCCAGCTTTTTCGTGGAATCGTCTCGCCGGTTCAGAATGAAGTGTGCGACCTTCGTCAATCGGTCTATGATCACCCAAATGGCATCGTTCCCGGGTTGCGATCTTGGCAAACCATGCACAAAATCCATAGAAATGTCATCAAACTTCCATTCTGAAATCGGCAATGACATCAGAAAACCACCAGGTTTTTGACATTCTGCCTTCACGAGCGCACAAGTGTGACACTTTGCCACGTATAGGGCTATATCTTTGTTTAAGCCCGGCCACCATAATTGCTTCTTCATGTCCTGTACATTTTTGTGCTCCCCGGGTGGATTGAGTACTTAGTAAAGTGTGCCTCGTACATCACCTCCTCCCGCAATTTACCAACATTGGGGATGCACAATCGACTATCTTTCCACAAAAGACCGTCTTGAAAGGTGAACTCTGCATTAAACTCATACACGGTCTCTTCCACATACCGCTTCATGCTTTGATCAAGTTCTAATGCCAATCAGATTCTGTCTGCAAGGTCATATTGCACCTCCGACCAGTTCAAACATGCTTTGGCACTTGTTCTCTTGTTAACTCAAGCGATGGCTAAGTCTTCCAAGTCCCTGATTAGACGCTCACCGTACATCTGAATCCAGTTCGCTTGTGATGATGCCCTCCGACTCAAAGCATCAGCGACAACATTTCCTTTTCTGGGAGTGTATTGAATCTTGAAAGTGTTGTCCCCAAGGAATTCCATCCACCTTCGTTGTCGCATATTTAACTCCTTCTGATCTAGCAGATATTTCAGGCTCTTATGGTCCGTAAAGATATCGATCTTCACGCCATATAAATAATGTCACCAAAGTTTAAGAGCGAATATCACGGCCGCTAGCTCCAAGTCATAGACCGGATAATTCCTCTCATGCACTTTCAATTGGTGATAGACATAAGCTATAACCTGAACATTCTAAAGAAGAATGCAGCCTAAGATGCTCCCTGACGCGTCACTGTAGATTTCAAAGCCAATCGTACCACATGGCGAACACAGAATTGGAGTCGTGGTCAGACGACTCTTTAGCTCTTCAAAAGCTCGTGTGCACTCTGATGACCAAACGAACTTCTGATCTTTCCTAGTCAATGTTGTGAGAGGCAGAGCTATCCTCGATAGGTTCTCTACGAAGCGCCTATAATAGCCGGCAAGTCCTAAGAAACTTCAGACTTCTGCCACTATAGTCAACACAGGCCACTCCCGTATCACAACTATCTTCGTAGGATCCACGACAATGCCCTCTCCACTTACCACATGACCTAGGAATGCCACAGAGGATAGCCAAAACTCACATTAAAGAACTTGGCATACAACTGACTTCGCCTCAGAGTATCCAACACAATTCGCAAGTGAATCGCATGCTCTTCTTCCGACTGAGAGTATACCAGTATATTGTCTATAAAGACAATAACAAACCGGTCCAGACACTCTCGAAACATTCTATTCATCAAATCCATAAATACCGATGTTGCATTCATCAAGCCAAATGGCATCACGGTGAACTCAAAGTGCCTGTAACGAGTACAAAATGTCGTCTTGAGAATATCACATTCTCTAATCCACCACTGGAAGTAGCTAGACTTCAAATCCAGCTTCGAGTACACAGTCGATCCAACTAGCTGATCGAACAAGTCATCGATTCTCGGAATCAGATACTTATTCTTTTCTATCAGTTTGTTCCGTTCGAGGTAGTCTATACACAGACGCAAGCTTCCGTCCTTCTTCTTCACAAAGAGGACCGGTGCACCCCAAGGGAATGAACTTGGGTGTATATAGCCTTTCTCCAGTAACTCATGCAACTAAAGTTTCAATTCTGCCACTCTTTTGGCGCAATTCGGTATGGTGAGCGTGGTATAGGTTTGACACTTAGTGACAACTCAATAGTGAATTCAATCTCTCGTTGAGGTAGAGCCTTAGGGATTTCTTTAGGAAACACATCAGCATACTCAGATACGATTGGGACATCACACAAACTGGGCTTTGGTTCAGAGGTCTCCAACAGCGTGAAGAATAACTCAGCGCCTTTCTCAACTGCCTTGACTACTTGGATAGCATACATCAACATCTTGCACGATCCTCGCATACAGGTAAACATAGTCCTGCATTTAGTATTTTTCCCTAGTGTGACCTCCTTCAAATTGCAATCAATGCATGCACGCTACCTCGAAAGCCAATTCATGCCAAAGATCACATCAAACTCAGATATTGGTAGCATTGACGCTTCCAAGTCAAACTCATGACTTCCTATCCGCACATGAACACAACAAACTCTGTCTGCTTGCATTCGACACCCGTTTGGTAGCACGACATCCAACCTACCCTTTCTTACAAATGAAGGAACTCAAATACGTAGTATGAAGTTCTCAGACAGAAAGGAGTGTGGTGCTCCAGTGTAAAATAAGGCTCTCGCCGGACAGTTCTGAATTAGGACAAAGCCTAATACAAACAGGATATGCAAGCAACCACACACAAGGTATAAAGTACATAAAGCAATAAATGTTACTAAACCATACCTGTCATGACATCTCTTTATTCAATGGCCTCTTACTGGCCAAGATTATATACCCGCGGTTGAGCTGGAGTGTAGTGGGATGCAGATGACTCCGCTGCTTTCCCTTTCTCCGTATAAGATGCCCCAAGATTTTCTCTGATTTCTAGGGACTGCTGTGACAATCTAGGGCTATGTGTCTCGTCTTCCCGCAAGTGTAGCAAATCACCGAACCTCGCACAGTTGTCGCTCCTGAAGCGGAAGAAGAGGCCAGTTTTGAAAACCTGGACTTCTTTCTATATCGTTGGGACCCAGACTGAAAGTGCACAGTGTGCCTCTGAGAATCCTCTAGATGGGGTGAATAGAGATTTAAATTTATTTCTAACCTAACTGTGCAAGTACAATAAACACCTAAGTGTTATGCTCCAACAAATACTTATCCAGAATAAAACAATGCTGAAATATAAAGCAGTAAAATAGTAAATTAATCTAAGCTATGAGGGACAGCACAGAAAAATAAATAATCCAGAAGACACACAGATTTTTATAGAGGTCCCCAAAACGTCAGTACTCCCCTCTTCTACCACCTGGTAGGAATGCACCAACTGTGCCCGAGTCTTTTGGTAAGGAGACTCTTAGAACCACTGATCTTTTGACAAGGAGATCATGAACCACCAGATATTTTGATAAGGAGATCTTGAACCACCAGATCTTTTGATATGTAGATCTTGAACCACTGAATTCTTTGGAAGAGGGATTCTCAAAACTCTGCACAGTTGGGAATGAGAAGGAGAAAGGAAGAAGGGGAGAAGAGTAAGAATTCTATTTTCAGAATTCTTATGAAGGCTGTATGAAGAACAGCTTCTTGAATCTTTCACTGGATCTGCTCTTGATTTACTCCTGCTTATGATAGTGCTGTATTGCAGGAGCTTATGAATGTCAGATTCTTTTTGTTTCTACTTTCTGATTGAACTCTTGGCTGCTATAAGATTGTTATGATGAGCAACCTTGTTCTGTTCTGTTCTAAGAGAGGGGGAGAGCAGCAGTTATTTCTTCTCTGTATGTTCTCTATTAGGGTTCCTGAGAGAGGAAGAAGAAGAAAAGAAAAAGCTCCAACAGAACAGTATAGCCGATTGTGATGAGTGTTATCTCCTTCTCTTTCTTCTCTTGCCTTTTATTGTCCCCCTTCAAATTTGAATTTGTTTCCATTTCTAGTAAGACCTGAAAAGGTATTCTGCTCTGGACAATCTCTTTCTTTCCTTCTTTAATTCCCGACCCGTTCACCAACATTAAACATGTTTCCAAGAAAGCTTTTTGTCCTCTTTTAGTTCTTCATTCTATTTGAGGCAATTAATGAGCCGTTGGAGAACGGTCTTGAATGAGGTGGTCCATGAGAGAGGGTCCAAGATGACAGCTAAAAAGGTTTCCCTTTTCAAACTGTATTTGACGTAGCGTCGAGTTCTCTTCCTCTCTTATCGACGCACCTTCGAGTTCTTGTAGGAGCATCTTCGAATTCATCCTTGCTCTGGTTGAACTCTGCTAGTCGACGTTGCGTCGATACCTTATCGATGTAAATGTTGAGTTGATGACATGGATCTGAACTTCATTATCTGCGTCGAGATGAAGTCGATGTTGCGTCGACTTTAAATGGCTTCGATAGATACTTCCTTCTGCGCTGAGTTGAAGTAGAAGCTGCGTCGACTTCTCAAAGAACTTCGATAGGTCCATAGCCTCTACATCGATATCTATTCGACGTAACGTCGACTTGAATTACTTTGATAGAAGGGTGAACCACTTGGACTTCTAGTCAGAGTAGCGTCGACAATAACTTGATGTTGCGTCGAATTCTATTCGACGCAAATGTTAACTTTGCCCAAATTTTTCTTCTTTTGATCTGGTCTTGACACCCTAGGTTGAGTGTGATATCCTAAGACATCTAATGACCAGATTACCCTCACTATACAATGGGTAACACAATCCTGAGAGATAAAATTACTTTTTAGGTAATTTGTTAAGTTAAATCAAAGGGGTTTTCTCCAACAATCTCCCCCTATTCATCTTAACAAATTTTACAAATTGAATAAAGTGATTTTACACATTTCTTTTATATAATCAAGAATACATTCAAGACAATATATATAAGAAGATAACACACTGAAAACACAAGCAATATCATTCAATTGTCAAGAAGTATATAGGTCTCCATAGCTGTTTCCCAGGAAGAATAATTTGTTACAGAATACTTGAGCTTCATTACTCCTTCTCAGGAGTTCTTCTTTTTCTGCAAAACAATTTTGTGGCAACTTTCCTTGGAGCAATCTGCAAGGGGTCATCCTCTTCATCTTCATTAGTAATGTTTTTGGGAATCTCCCCCTGAGAGAGTGCATTTACTTCAGCCTGTTGGGCAGCTTCCTGAGCAATCTTAGCTACCTGATCTAGCACTGTTTCAATCTGAGGCTCATCCTGAATTACTGCTGTGCTTACAGCTGCCATTTCAATATCCAAGTTCGTTTAAACATCTGGGGCAGGCTCCGCCCTGAATTACTGGAAGCTCCCCTGATCTGCTGCTTCTATTCTTTCTTCCTCATTCTACTTTTCTGGTGCAGACTCCCCCTGATCTCCAGGCTCTCCCTGGATCTGTGCATGTTGAAAGAAAGTAATATTGCCAGGAGCTTTATTAGCATCACCTTTATCCTATCCACTCAAATCTAGGACATGTCTTTCTTCCTCCAATAAGTTCTCCCCCTTCTTAACCTTGCTGGCTAGAGAGGTTAAGAATTCCTTTGTAACCATGGAGGAAGATACAAAATCCTTGGGGATCTAGAGAGTTCTTTTAAAATTTAATAGCTCAACCTCCATTTGTGAATATTTTCTGTCAAAACTTCTTGCCTGAGACGCCACCTGGTCTGCAAATTTAGATGAGCCAATCCCAACTGCCTTGGAGATGATTTGCTCAAGATCAATTGTGGGGATGGAGGAGGTAGATGGAGGAGGAGATGGAGGTGGATTTTCAGGGATTGGGGAGAGTGGTTGATAAAACTCTGGTGAGACATGAAAAGGTGGAGGAGGTGGAGCAAATGTGGATGGTAACTGATGAGGAATTTGAGGAGATGGCTCTGGAGCTGAAGAGGATTGGTGTTGTTGTAGTTGTTGAGGGGAAAGTTGAGCTGGAGCATCATCCTGATGGAGATCTGGAACAGTGTCCAGAGGAGGTGGAGAGAGAGGAGGAGGGATATTATCCCTTGGAGGGTCTGGTATTTGCCTTTCTGGCTCTTGAGGAGGAGGAGAGGGAGGAGGTGAAGTTGGAGCTTGACCAGGCTTTATGATTTTCCTGGTCCACTTAGAGAATATTCCTATGTTTATTCTCTTTACAGGAGGAATAGGCACTCCTTTGGACTTACACACACCAGGATTGTGGTGAAGCAAAACCTAACTCATGATTCTCATGAAAACATTTTCCTTGTTGGAGTACTTGTGAGCAATCAACTTTAGGAGACACCTCCCCCAGTTAATCTTCTTTTGCAGAACTAGAACTCCCATAATTTGCAACTGCTGCCCGGGAATAACATCATGGGCTAAAATTTTACATAACATAACTTTACCAACAATGTCAGCTAAAAATCTGTACTCTTCTGCCACATCAATCTTTTTGAGATTAATTGGCTTCTCCTTCCTACTGTATTATTTCCAGGACATGCTTTACTTCCTCTCCTGACAGTTCATCTGAGTCATTCCCAGTGGGCAGATCAAATGTTTGGGAGAGAATTTCCTCATATATGCTGATGTCTTGACTAGAGATTGTCCCTTGGAGAGAATTACCATCTGCTATTGAAACAGTATCCTTGAATTCTGTAAGTTCTACATCTAGAATCTTACACCTTGTGGATATAATCTTTGTTAAACCAGCAGAATAAAATAGACCAAGGATGGCCTTGAAGCTTTCTGCAGCAGCATTGAACGAATTAATGTCCACATCAAATCCAGAGTTAACTTTTGGTGGAGCCATCAGAACAATGGTACCTACAAAGACAAAGAGAAAATGAGAGAGAGAGGCACGGGAGAGCTGGAGAATGAGAGACCAAGAGAGCAAGAAGAGGAAGATTCGAAAGCGTAAATGTTTCAACGCAGTAATTGCTTAAAAGCAGATGAATCGCCGCAACTTAGGGTTTAGGTTGACGCACCGTCGATAAAACTTATTATTTGGCGCGCAAAGCTGTGTCGAGATTGTCTTCTATAAGTAATTCTGCGTGCGCTGTTATATTGACATTGCGTCGACTAGCACTCGACGTAACATCGAGACAGTTCAGCAAAACTTAAGTCGACATAGTCCTGTCGACGTTACGTCGATTTCCAATCGACGCAACTTTGAATTTAATCAGTGTTTGATAAGACGACGTATGCATCGATATGAACTTGACACTGCGCTGAATTCTATTCGAATTTTCCACTCTGAGTACATCTTGAGGCTAGCGTCGAGTAGAAGTCGATGGTACATCGACTTCTCATTCGACGTACCTCTGAATGAACAGATCTATTCCCTTTAGAAAATTCTTGTTGTTTTTCTCAACAATTATATTTATTGAAAATAGATTATAATATAATTTTAATAACCATTAGGTAGGATGCAAGGCAGAGATTACTCCCTTGAATAAATCTTGTTCCTTAATCAAAACCTACATCTTTCTTCCCACTCCATTTTCTCCTGAGTGGGACCCTACCTAATCCTGCATAGGTAATTCAAATATTAGAACGGACCCAGGTTACCTTGGGCCCTTTGCTTTTACCATTGTAGTGTTCTATGAAAGAATAGAAGGGTCTTTCATGATACCCTTTGAGATGATAAGGAATGGGTTTCCCAAACCTATGTTTGTTATTCTGATATTTGAAATGTGTGTAGAATGTATCTAGGTATAACAAATCAGTAGAGTGTTTTATTATCCTAGGTTTTGCTTTAGCCTTTTGGTTGTTGTTATTTGACTTCTCTGCATTGTTCTTACCTAGGGGTCTTTCTTTCCTATTCAGATTTACTTGATTAAGTTTATCTATCTTATCTGGATGACTATTAACCTTACTCTTCGATGATGCACTCTTCTCACTTGGTTGGTACTCACTAGGTCTAACAAATGACACTGGATTTTTCAAGGCAGGTTTCCTAGTGCTTCTGTGCTAGTGGAGGGCTCTGCTCCTAACGCTAGGTGATTAAATCTCATAGAGAGATTTTCTGTGTTATCTTTGAGCTTCTGACTACTCCCATTGAGTGTGTCCTCAAAGGCCTTTGCCTTTTCTAGATCTTCTTTTAGATTTGTGTTTTCCTCTCTAAGTTTAATCAATTCTAATTCTTTATTATTAATTTCATTTGTTAGGTTTTGATTTATTAGGTGTATTTTATCTTTCTTAAGGTTCTCTAATTCAGTTCTAGCTATGTCTAATTCTTTTTCTACCCCAAGATGATCAATGCAGAAATCTTTACAACATGATTTAAAATCATCAGAGCTGAAATCCAATTCATCAAAAACAGATACCTGATGACCTTCATCATCCGATGACATCCCTTGTTCCATCATGTAGGCAGCTTCTGATGTTGCTTCATCATCACTTTCAGATGATTAGGAGCTTAATTCTGCTTCAGAATCACTCCATGTTTCAGCAATGAAGCCCTAAGCTTTCTTCTTGTCCTTTCCTCTGAAGGACTTATTCTTATTCTTCTCCTTTTTGTTATTGATTCTTTCCCATTACTCTTGTGGGCACTCAGGATCAATGTGCCCTGGTTTGTTGCAGGTATAACAGATAATCTCCTTCTTTGGATTTTTATCATACCTGGGCCTTGAATCTCTTTCTCTCATCCTTGAGTCTTCTTCCTTGACCCATTTCTTGAATCTCCTTGCTAGGAGATTGAACATCTCATCTTCAGGAGTAGAAGGCTCTCCCTCAGTAGCTTTCAGAGTAAGACTCCTTTGGATAGGAGCTATAGTAATTTCCCTTTCTTCTGATTCAGCCCTATTCTTCAGCAACATCTTATAAGACTTTAGTTTTCCTAGCAAAGCTTTAGTTGAGTTCTCTCTGTGGCGCCTGGACTCTTTGATTGCCCAGATTATGAAATCCCATGAGCTAGGGAAGCACATGAGAATTTTATCATTAATTTCAGTCAAGTATATCTCCTTGTCTAAGCCTTTGATCTCATTAATGATAATGCTGAATCTGTCATACATATCAGCAACAGATTCTTCAGCTTTCTTTTTAAAGTTCTCATACTGGGATATGAGAAAGGACTTTGTGTCCCTTCTTTCATCAGAACTTCCTTCCACCATTGTGGTGAGTGAATCCCAAATCTCTTTTGTTGATTGACATTCAGCAACCTTTTGGAAAATGTCATCTGACATTGTTGATACCAAAATGTTCATGGCCTTGACATCACATGCCTTGACCTTCATCTCAGCCTCTGTCCATTCCTTTCTTCGGACAGCCTCAGTTGTTGAGGATTCTCCTGCCTTTTGTCTGACTGGAGCTGGAGGACCTGTGAGAAGAATGTTATAGATGTCTTCATCAATGGAGTTCATATAAAGTCTTATTCTGGCCTTCTAGAGTGTGAACTTATTTAAGTTACACACTTGGGGTCTTGTGGAAGCATAATCCTTAATACTCATTTTCTTTATAAAATATGTATGTAATAAAGAGAAATAAGTGTAGGAGGCCTTTTTGATTAAGGTGTTAACCTTTTAATGATCAACCTCGCTCTGAGACGAATTGAAAGTGCACAGTGTGCCACTGAGAATCCTCTAGGGGGGTGAATAGAGATTTAAATTTATTTCTAACCTAACTATGCAAATACAATAAAAACCTAAGTGTTATGCTCCAACAAATACTTATCCAGAATAAAACAATTCTGAAATATAAAGCAGGAAAACAGTAAAGTAATCTAAGCTATGAGGGGCATCACAGAAAAATAAACAATCCAAAAGACACAGATTTTTATAGAGGTTCCCCAAAATATGGGTACTACCCTCTTCTACCACCTGGTAGGAATGCATCAACTGTGCCTGAGTCTTTGGGTAAGGAGACTCTTAAAACCACTGATCTTTTGACAAGGAGATCATGAACCACTAGATCTTTTGATAAGGAAATCTTGAACCACCAGATCTTTTGATAAGAAGATCTTGAACCAATGAATCCTTTGGAAGAGGGATTCTCAAAACTCTGTACAGTTAGGAATGAGAAGGAGAAAGGAAGAAGAGGAGAAGAGTAAGAATTCTGTTTTCAGAATTCTTATGAAGGTTGTATGAAGAACAACTTCTTGAATCTTTCACTGGATCTGCTCTTGATTAACTCTTGCTTATGATAGTGTTGTATTGCAGGAGCTTATGAATGTCAGATCCTTTCTGTTTTTACTTTCTGATTGAACTCTTGGCTGCTATAAGATTGTGATTTTGAGCATCCTTGTTCTATTCTGTTCTAAGAGAGGGGGAGAGCAGCAGTTATTTCTTCTCTGTATGTTCTCTATTAGGGTTCCTGCGAGAGGAAGAAGAAGAAGAGAAAAAGCTCCAATAGAACAGTATAGCCGATTATGATGAATGCTCTCTCCTTCTCTTTCTTCTCTTGCCTTTTATTGTCCCCCTTCAGATTTGAATTTGTTTTCCATTCTAGTAAGACCTGAAAAGGTATTCTGCTCTGGACAATCTCTTTCTTTCCTTCTTTAATTTTCGACCCGTTCACCAACATTAAGCATGTTTCCAAGAAAGCTTTTTGTCCTCTTTTAGTTCTTCTTTCTATTTGAGTCAATTAATGAGCCATTGGAGAACGGTCTTGAGTGTGGTGATCCATGAGAGATGGTCCAAAATGACAGCTGAAAAGGTTTCCCTTTTCAGACTGTATTCGACGTAGCGTTGAGTTCTCTTTCTCTCTTATCGACGCACCTTTGAGTTCTTGTAGGAGCAGCTTCGAATTCATCCTTGCTCTGGTTTAACTCTGCTAGTCGACGTTGCGTCGATACCTTATCGACATAGACGTCGAGTTGATGACATGGCTCTGAACTTCATTATCTGCGCCGAGATGAAGTCGGCGTTGCGTCGACTTTAGATGGCATCGACAGATACTTCCTTCTGCGCTGAGTTAAAGTAGAAGCTGCATCGACTTCTCAAAGTACTTTGATAGGTCCATGGACTCTACATCGATATCTATTCGACGTAACATCGACTTGAATTACTTCAACAGAAGGGTGAACCACTTGGACTTCTAGTCAGAGTAGCGTCGACAATAACTTGACGTTGCGTCGAATTCTATTCGATGCAAATGTTAACTTTGCCCAAATTTTGCTTTTTTTGATCTGGTCTTGACACTCTAGGTTGAGTGTGATATCCTAAGACATCTAATGAACAGATTACCCTCACTATACAATGGGTAACTCAATCCTAAGAGATAAAATCACTTTTTAGGTAATTTGTTAAGTTAAATCAAAGGCGTTTTTCCCAACACAGACTTTGCAGAGCTTGGTACTTTGAACTCCATCTTTGTCACAACTCGTTCCTTGCTAGCTTGGACCCTCTTCAAATCTTTATCAAGGGATCTGTCGGCATTCACCAACGTCAGAAAGCCTTGCGTCATCAGGCCTGACAGAAGCAACCGCAAATCATCGCGCAGACCTTCATAGAATTTGTTGGTCTTTCGCTCATCATCAAAGCAAGAGCCCGCATACCTTCCAAGTCGTATAAACTCATGGAGGTACTCATCCACCATCCTATCCCCTTGAGTTAACCTTTGAAATTGGTTCTCCATTTCTATGCGTTGAGCAGAAGGGAGATAACTCGCCAAAACACTCTTGAAAACTCTTCGATCGTGATGTCTGTCAGTTGCCTGCCGACCTACTGATACACTTCCAACTCTTCCCACCACAGCCTAGCCTCTCCAACCAATAGAAAGGTAACTAGGGCCACCTTTTGCTTTTCCTCCGCCACTGAAGCCGTTAGGGTTCTCTTTACCCGAGACATCCAATCTTCCGCCTGAGTTGGCATTCCTACCCCCTCAAACATTGGAGGATGGAAGCTCAGAAAATGTTTCAGATGGTGGTTTGTCGCTTGTGTTGCCTCAACCGGTATTGCAGGTATTGGTCTCTTCACAATGGGCTCAACTGTGGCAACCGGCACCGGGGCCACCCCAAGGGTAGGAGGCTGTACAGGCCTTCCTGGTTGCGTATTGATCATGACAAACACAGCTTCAACTACCAACCTTATCATTTTAGCCGAAGGAGGAGGTGTAGGAACCTCAACAGATGCACTACTCTCAGCAGTGTATCGAGGTTGGGATTGCCCCTCACCACTTCTAGTCACCTATAATCATGACGGACACAATTTAGTGACTAATAACACATTAAACTAGCAAGCAAGGAACACGCAAGTTTCACAACCATGCTAAGAACATGTATATATTGCATTCCTAAGTGGACATTTTGATTATTTAAATGAGTTAAACGGCGATGCACACACGTGCTCACCACCCCTAAAAGAATTCGACCACAAATTCGCACGGAAAGGAAACGAGACCTGTAGCTGATACCAAATTGTAACACCCCACCCGTTGCACAGTATATAACAGTAGGTCCTGTCGGGACCCCAAGCCATATAAAGTGAACATGTCAGTGGGTTACGCAATCAGTTACCCTACCAACGATAACTCAGAGTTACACATAAGCAGAAATATAAATTATTAAATCTTGAACCAGAATGCATGTCCACATCACAAAGTAGGACTGACTAATTTATATACATAAAAACGTTTGACACTACGACCATACAAAACCAAGTGTTTATCTTATTACATGGGTTACAAGCATCGGCACGCAGGCCGACAAACAATACATGAAATAAAAACACTAAAAGGCCTTTGAGGGCCAGCTAGCAAAATAGCTCCATCCAGCTAATTCCGGCTCAGCTCGCCAGGACCCGTATAACCAAAATCCAGCAAGCAGTGGGAAAACAGGTAACCGATCATCTCTAGTTGACCAAGACTTATAAGGATCCCACCCCATTCCCGGGGCAGTGGTACTCCTTCCCTGCAAGGAAGCATTAGCAACATATATATAGCACATGTGTATCTAAGCACCGTATACATATTAACATCACAAACGTCAGCACGCAAGGTCACAGGTCTCGTGCTCACATGACACACTGTCAGTGTACTCCCCGAGTCTACTTCCATCCTCAGTTAAACAACTTAGATGACAATTGAGCTAAGTCGTACAAGCCTGCGCTTTCCGACAATCCTCTTCATAAGACGGTGCACCGAGGGGCGACCTCTTCACCGACCACTATATATGGACGGGTTCAGATCCACCTTGCCCGGCTCAATCATCGCGAACAACCAGCACGATGTGGGTACAGTCACTACAAGAAAAATCATAATTAACAAGGGGCTAAATTCGTTGCGAAATAGTAGAAATCCTTGCTAATTTTAATTAGGAAGAGAATTAGAAACAAAATCAATTCCTAGCTAATATGAGCCTAGTAAATTTAGCAAGGAGATTATACCTTGCTATTTTGCAAGGATTTATTAGCAAGGAAATTTCTCCTTTGTAAATTAGCAAGGAATTGTAAATTTTGATGCTAACATTTTATTTTATTATTCATATTAAATTTAAAAAATAAAAAAATGACCTTTTAATCGGACAACCGCTGGATTTGATTCTGAGATGTCTTCTTAGCTTGCTAAGGTAACTAATCAAGTGACCATACTAATTTAATTGTTCTTTACGGCGATTTGTTATTATATATAAACGTATATAATTTATAAATTAAATATAGGATTAAATATATGTTTAAATATTGAAAGAATCAAATATATTAAATTAATTAATTTACTCTGTAATTTATTCTTTACTATTGTTTATGCTAATTTATATTATAAGTTTTTTTATTTCTTATTAAAATATAAGGACGAATGCAATATTAAAAATAACTATATATTCAACGCGAATGTTATATATATTATATATATTTTTTTATTATTTTATCCTTATTAGATCAATGTGTAATTCGATCGTTAAAATCTCATCAAATTCAATAATAGAAATTATAATTATTTAATAATTATTTTAATTATTTAATAATCGAAATTTATATACATTTTGTAAGGTATTTTTTTGTTGGTAAATTAGATAACAGTTAGAAACAAAAATTTAAAAGCAAAAAATTTGATGCTAATCATTAAGAAATTTTTAGCAACAAAAATATTTGTTCCTAATTTAGCAACGAATATTTTCGTTTCTAATTTCTTTTGAGATGTCAAAATTCATATCTCTTGCTAAATTTGTTGCTAATTATCAAGGAAAAAAATTCTTTTCTAAATTTTGTTGCTATTTAATGATTTTCTTGTAGTGGGTTTCACCTCAGCCCGGTAATGAGACAACCACACTGGGTCATCAACACAGCTGTCACAACCCGTATTTTCCCGAAATAAATTATATTATCAGAGCGAAGGGGAAAACACTCGTCATGATGCCACGTCCTGTAGGGGACAACTACAGACGTTCAGGCGAGCATTCAAACGAACATTTTCTTTTACAAAAAGGGATGAATTAAGTAAAAGGAGTATCTTTTAAGATTCATTTCATTAGATTAGGAAGCCGTGTCCCTCGGCCCTGCGGTTTACCTAGCCGCACCTTATAAAAGACAAGCATTCACAACGGAAGAAAATAAGTTCACTTTAGCCCCTACGGCGCTGAAGACTAGAGACGTCTCCAGGGCAATCGTCGGTCTAAATTTAGTATATAATAAGGAGTTATTAGTTTTATTTAGGTTTACGTTTTGCAAATATGTGATACTTAATAGTAAATGCAACAGACAGTTAAAAGATCGACTTTTCTTATAACGCTAGAAGAAAAGTCGATCTTTTAACTGTCTGTTGCATTTACTATTAAGTATCACATATTTGCAAAACGTAAACCTAAATAAAACTAATAACTCCTTATTATATACTAAATTTAGACCGACGATTGCCCTGGAGACGTCTCTAGTCTTCAGCGCCGTAGGGGCTAAAGTGAACTTATTTTCTTCCGTTGTGAATGCTTGTCTTTTATAAGGTGCGGCTAGGTAAACCGCAGGGCCGAGGGACACGGCTTCCTAATCTAATGAAATGAATCTTAAAAGATACTCCTTTTACTTAATTCATCCCTTTTTGTAAAAGAAAATGTTCGTTTGAATGCTCGCCTGAACGTCTGTAGTTGTCCCCTACAGGACGTGGCATCATGACGAGTGTTTTCCCCTTCGCTCTGATAATATAATTTATTTCGGGAAAATACGGGTTGTGACAGTTGGTATCAGAGCCAGGTTAGCCGGGTTGCTGGAAATGGTCTGGTTGGCCCGGTTAACCGTCCAGTGAGAATCGTTAATCATTGCATACACTCACCGATGGGTCATCGGTAGATCTCGGCTGAAGCACGAACACTACACTCATAAGCATGAAAGAAGTATACGGGGCATATTATGTAGTATGGGATGCATAATATGTGTCTGTATATGGATCCTCATAGGTGACAACATGCGACTGTTATGTAGTATGGGATGCATAACGTAGGTCGCATGCGTGTCCATTAGATTTTCTTTTTCGTTGCATGCGATAATATGTAGTATGGGATGCATAAGATCGCATGTGTACGCCGCTCATAGCATGCATTAAGGTCTTTTCTTAGTTTGCATAGCACTGCATGCATAGCATAACATTGCATAAGCACACGTGCCAAGCCAGAGATCTACACGATGACACATGTACACCCATGATTTAAAAGGGTAAAATTTTAAACTGATGTGCATACGCGTGAGGTGCACGAGAGGTAAAGGATGGTATACCATCCTGAGTATAGCGTGATATTATGTATTTACTTTTCCCAGAGAAAAAGCAGTAGCAAAAGCAAGTATTTGTATGTCTTCCTTTCCTAGAGGTTTGAGTCCAACCTTATCCTGCGGTTATTGTTGTCCCTGTTAGGTATGGCTTCTAAGCGTCGGCCTGCGAAATCTGTTCCCCAGTCTGAGGGCGAGACATCGGGTGCGCAGAGTGAGGCAGTGATTGAAGAGCTGCGTCTGAATAATGAGACTTTGACGCAGAAGTTGGTCGCGATGCAGGAGCAGATACAGACGTTGTTGACTGCCACTCAGCGGCAGCAGCCCGTAGCTAGTCAGCCGGAGGCTGCCCGTCCTGCACCTCTGGTTCCCCCTGCCGCGTTGCCGCCAGAAATGAATTTTATCACGCATTTCCAGAGACTAGGACCCCCGACTTATGACGGGAGGGCGGACTTCATGGTACTCGATGATTGGATCCTGGCGATGGAGGAGATGTTCTCGTATTCTGGCGCGTCGGCGGACCAGAAGGTGATGATTGCTGCCTTCCAGCTGAAGGGTTTGGCAAGGAGCTGGTGGATCCGGGAGAAGGAGGCTCTTCTAGAAGGTTGCTCGTGGGAGCAGTTCAAGGGGAGGCTGATGAAGAAATTCTTGCCCTCTGTTGAGCAGGACCGCCTGATGAATAGCTTCTTACATCTGAAGCAGCGACAGCTCACGGTAGGGGAATATGAGGTCGAGTTCTCCAAGCTGAGCAGATTCGCCCCGGATTTGGTTGCGTCTGAGGAGAACCGGGTGAAGAGATTTTTGGGAGGCCTTCGCAGCGAGATCCAGCAGTTGGCCAGCGCTTACAGGTCCGTGAGCTTTGCAGATGCAGTGGAGGCTGCGCTGAAGGTAGAGGCGATCGAAAATGCCAAGAATAGAGGGAAGGAGCTTAGGAAGGAGAAGAGAAAGGTGGGCGATGGGGGCAGCTCCGCCCCGAGTAAGAAGGGGAAGGTTGTGTGCAGTTTCTGTGGCCGTGTGGGCCACCCCTTCGAGAAGTGTTTCAGGAGGCAGGGTGTGCAGGAGCAGCAACAGCTGATGGCGCTTCAGGTTGCCCCGAAGAATGATTTGTTTTGCACTTCATGCAAACTGAGGGGGCACGACGTCAGTCGTTGCTGGTCAAAGGGGAAGGTTTGTTATCAGTGCGGACAGAAGGGGCATGTGAAGTCCAAGTGCCCGCAGCTGCAGTCGACCGGCCAGCACCTTGCCCTCCCAGCCGTGGCACCGCCACCGCCTCAGCAGCAGCAGGTAGATCGAGGGAAGGTAAAGTTAAATGCTGTGACAAAGGAGGAAGCGCAGTGTTCGAACCAGGTGATATCAGGTTCGTCCTCGTTCTCGTTATAGTCTAATCTCGTTATGTTTAACTGGTTGCTATATCAATGCTTCATCCCTGTGTTGTTGCGTGTCCATACTGCTTGGTTAGGCGAGTTTAAGGTTCGAGACCGTTGGGCGCACGTTCTGTTTGACTCGGGTGCCACCCACTCTTTTGTGGCCAAGAGGTTTGTCGATCGGCATCGCTGGGCCCTGGAGCGAGTTGATGGTCCGTTTCGTGTCAAGTACCCGTCCGGCGATTCAGTGGTGTCAGATCTGTGGGTGAGGCAGTGTCCGATCGTGTTGGATGGATTTGTGAGCCATGCGGATCTGATGGTGATCGACTTGGAGGACTTCGACGTGATTTTGGGCATGGATTGGCTAGCCCGTTATGACGCCGTGATCCAGTGCAGGGACAAGCGTCTGGATTTCTTGATGGATGATGGCCAGCCCAGGAGCGTGTTCGGCTTCCCGCGTCAGACTTCCTCTGTTATGTCGGTAATCTGTGCCCAGGCTTTGGCGGAGTTTGATGGTCGGGTCTGTGTTGTTTCCGTGTTGTTTGCAGCTTGTGCTTCGGTGCCCTGTGTGGAGGACATTCCTGTGGTGCGGGAGTTCCCGGACGTCTTTCCCGATGACCTTCCTGGTCTCCCTCCTGAGCGAGAGATTGAGTTTTCGATAGATTTGGAGCCCGGGACCCGCCCTATCGCCAAGGCACCCTATCGTATGGCACCACGGGAGTTGGAGGAGCTGCGCACTCAGCTGGATGAGCTTCTGCAGCTTGGTTTCATTAGGCCGAGTTCGTCGCCTTGGGGTGCGCCGGTTCTGTTTGTGAAGAAGAAGGATGGGTCGTTGAGGCTGTGCATTGATTACAGAGAGTTGAACAAGGTCACTATCAAAAACAGGTATCCGCTTCCACGGATTGATGACTTGTTCGACCAGTTGCAGGGTAGCTGCGTGTTCTCGAAGATCGACCTCCGGTCCGGTTACCATCAGCTGAGGATTCGTGACTCAGACGTTCCGCGGACTGCCTTCCGGTCGCGTTACGGGCATTTTGAGTTCCTGGTCATGTCCTTTGGGCTGACGAATGCGCCCTCTGCTTTCATGGACCTGATGAACAGGGTGTTCCGGGATTTTCTGGACCAGTTCGTAGTGGTCTTTATTGATGATGTGCTGATCTATTCTTCGAGCGAGGAGGAGCATGCTCGGCATCTGCGGTTGGTGCTGTCTACCTTGAGGGCACACAAGCTGTACGCCAAGCTAAGCAAATGCGAGTTTTGGCTTTCGCAAGTCTCGTTTTTGGGTCACGTCGTGGGCAAGAGTGGCATCTCCGTGGACCCAGTGAAGGTCGCTGCTGTTTTGGACTGGAAGAGGCCGTCGTCGCCGAAGGAGATCCGCAGTTTCCTGGGTTTAGCTGGCTACTATCGGAGATTTGTGGAGGGTTTCTCAGGCATTTCCGCGCCTCTGACCAAGTTGACGCGGAAGGAAGCGACTTTCGTTTGGAGCGAGCAGTGCGAGGAGGCCTTCCAGGAGTTAAAGAGGAGGCTGTGTTCCGCACCGGTTTTGGCTCTCCCGGCTGAGGGGGTGGAGTTCCAGATCTATGTCGATGCTTCGCTGTTGGGCCTTGGTTGTGTCCTCATGCAGGAGGGCAAGGTCATTGCGTACGGGTCGCGGCAGCTAAAGGTGCATGAGCGAAACTACCCGACGCATGATTTGGAGTTTGCTGCGGTGATCTATGCCTTGAAGCTGTGGAGGCATCTCTTGTATGGAGTGGAGTGCAAGATCTACTCAGATCACAAGAGCCTGATTTACGTATTTTCCCAGCGCGAGCTGAACCTGCGCCAGCGTCGGTGGATGGAGTACGTGGCTGATTATGATGTGGAGATCCTCTATCACCCTGGTAAGGCAAACGTCGTGGCGGATGCCCTGAGTAGGAAGTCAGCTTCTGTTTTCGGACTCTCTGTGCAGTCCCTGGTGGAGGAGTTCTTTCTGATGAGCATCGCGGTGAAGCCCAGTGGTGGTCCGTCTCGTTTGGAGGTTGAGGAGCCGTCCTGGATCGTTTTGGCAAGGTTGCACCAAGGGGATGATCTGGATTTGCAGCACCTCCGGAGTAGGGCGGAGAGGGTTGAGTTGCCAGATTTCTCGATCGATGTGGAGGGTAGCTTGAGGTTCCGTGGCAGGCTGTGCATACCCGCGGTGGAGCAGATTCGGACGAAGATTTGTGAGGAGGCTCACGACTCCAGCCTATCTTATCATCCTGGCTCTACCAAGATGTATCGCGACCTGAAGCAGATTGTGTGGTGGCCTGGCATGAAGGGCGACATTGCGAGGTTCGTGGCACAGTGCTACACTTGTCAGCGCGTCAAGGCGGATCACAGGAGGCCTGGGGGCAAGTTGACGTCGTTGGATATTCCCCTGTGGAAGTGGGAGAGCATCTCTATGGATTTCATTACTGGATTGCCGAGATCTCCGCGGGGGCATGATGCAGTGTGGGTCATTGTTGACAGATTGACCAAGTGTGCTCACTTCGTGCCGTACAAGACTGGTTATTCGATGGAGAAGATTGCGTCTCTGTATGTGCAAGAGGTCATTAGGCTGCATGGAGTTCCCTCGAGCATAGTGTCTGATCGTGATTCCAGGTATACGTCCCGTTTTTGGCAGAGTCTGCAAGGGGCTTTGGGCACCGATCTCAGGTATTCTACAGCTTATCATCCGCAGACGAATGGGCAGACGGAGAGGGTTAATCAGATCGTGGAGGATATGATCCGGTGCTATATTCTAGAGCATGGAGGGGCGTGGGACGAACGCCTTGGGCTCATGGAGTTCGCGTACAACAATAGCTACCAGGAGAGCTTGCAGATGGCTCCGTTTGAGGCGCTGTATGGGAGGAGATGTCGGACTCCGCTATTTTGGGCTGAAGTGGGCGAGAAGCCTGTTCTGGGTCCTGAGGCTTTGGAGGAGATGGGTTTTGCTGTGACGCAGATCAGAGAGAAGCTGCGGATAGCTCAGGAGCGTTATGAGAAGTACGCCAATCGGCGTAGGAGTGATCTGGAATTTGCAGTGGGGGACCTGGTGTTTCTAAAGGTGTCCCCGATGGCAGGCGTCAAGAGGTTTGGAAAGAGCCACAAGCTGGACCCCAGATATGTAGGCCCATTTGAGATCGTCGAGCGTATCGGGACTGCTGCTTACAGGTTGTCGTTACCTGCCTCTTTCCCCGGCGTGCACGACGTTTTCCATGTGAGCCAGCTGCGGAAGTGCGTCCGCAGCGATCACCACGTTCTGGTTTCCGCGCCAGTTCTGCGGCCCAATTTATCCTTTGTGGAGCAGCCTGTTCGTGTTTTGGAGAGGCAGGATCGGGTGTTGCGGCGGAAGACCATCCCTTTGGTGAAGGTCCTCTGGAGTAACCAGGATGTTCGGGGTGCGACCTGGGAGCTAGAGTCAGCAATGAAGGAGTCCTATCCCCATCTTTTCGACTAGTTCCCTCGGTAAGTCTTTGGTCTCTTGTGTTTTTCCTTGTCCGACGTCGTTATTGCAAGTTTCGGGCCGAAACTTTTTGTTAGGAGGGGTGGCTGTAACGCCCCGAAATTTCGAGTATACTACTTGAAATGATAATAAAAATTATTATTTTAAAACGATTAATTAATTCAAAATTTATGATGTAAGGGTGTTGCCGTTTCAGAAGTGTCGCCGTTGTCCGACGAATTTTATAAATTTAGCAATATAGATCTTATACCTTCATTTGTACAGCATGTCTATGTAGCTGTACATATATATATGCAAAGGCTATAATAAATACTTTTGATTTTAGTATGAGAGTTACATAAGGTATTTACATATATTAGCTGGTCCTGTTGGCAGTCAACGGCAGCCATATGACTTAGCTCCTTATAAAAGTCGCTGGAAACCCCTTCTTCTTTCCCTAGGAGCTTCAGTTTTTTTTGAAAGAGAGAGAGAGCTAGGGTTTAGCCCGAGAAGGAGCTCTGGAGGTTCTTCTTTTTCCGTCGTCAGAGCGGGGTATTGGAAGGCCATCGGAGGTCTTTTGGGAGGTTGCCGGGCACCGTCTTCGTCGCCGGGGCTGAGCTAGCAGCCGGCCCTAGTCGAGTTTTCTGCAATTTGGCGGGGTCGCCGGTCGATTCGAGGCAAGAAGACTTCTTCCCTCCTCCTCCCCCTCCCCTCTTTCTTTCTTGATGCTTTAATATCACTTATTTATTGCGGAATACTTACTCCCTTCCTGAAGTTCTGGTATTTCCTTATGTGCTGGGAGCTTCTTTTCTTTCATTTCCGAGGCCTGATGCTATCGGGGTTATGCTGGAGGTGTCGTCTCCCTGTTTGTTTGGAATTACCTAGTTCTATATTGAATTTTTCCCCTGGATATGCTGAGGTTGCTCCGGCTGGATTGCTTGGGTGTTATGCTAAATTTTTTTCTGAACCCCTCTTCCTTAGTATACCTGCTTTGCTTGATCAGTTAGTAGTTTCAAAACAATTTTTTTTAAATCATGGGGCTGCTGGTATGCTGTTGGGGCTTTGTTTGGGGATGCCTCTTTGCTTTCTTTACTTTTGGGGCTACTCCTTTCCTGGTTGAATTAGAGTGCTATTATATGGTTTGGGGGCTGCCCTTTGTTTCTCTTATTAAGGAGGACTGCTGTTGTTTTAATTAGGGGGCTGCTGTGTTTTATTAGAGGACTGCTCTTATTTCCTTTTGTTTTCTCCTCTTATGGGGCAGCTGCTGTTGGCTTTAGTTGGGCTTGCTGCATTTAGATCTATCAGAATTACTTGTTGATTTGGGGGATGCTCCTTGTTGATTTGGGGCTGCTGCTATATTATTATTACGAGGGGCTGCTTTTGTTTCCTTTTGATCTAATGGGGGACTGCTGTTGTATGTTTGTTAAGGGGGGGCTTCTCCTTGAGTTTGGTTATGCTAGTCCCGTATCGTGGTTACTTATCAAATTCTGCATACCTCTCATAATCACTTGGCTAAATATTGATGGACTTGTTTGCACTGGAATGATGGGTATAGGGAACAATGGGGTCCTCCATCATAATTATGTTAATAGTGGTTGGTGGGGCGATGCGACCACCACCACGGCGCCTTGTTTAGTTGGGGTGAATGTCCCCTTTATGTGAGTGGATAGTGACATTATTTGGGTCCGCCACCACCTGTCCATGTTTGCATTATATGTCAAGTTTAGTCATGTTCTCGCTTCTCGAGCTGGTTATATGCGGGATCTTCTTAAACTTCTATTACTGAACTCTTATATAAGCATATATATATAAAGTTATATATATGAATGTATGTGTATATATATATGTACTATATGCTTGTTTCAGTCCGTGTGCGCTTCTTGTTACCCTGTCTTTTCTTTTCTTACACCCATGCTGTTTTCTTGCACCCTTTGGGCTGAGGCATTCTTTTCTTATGGATGCCTCAGGTTCAGGTTTGTAGCTGCCGCCAGAGTTCGAGCGGGGTTGTACCGATCGTTGTTGAGGCCTTTCCTTCCTGGTAGGTAAGGATTCAGTTTCTTTTGTTGTAGTTTCCTTCTGGACTGTGGACTCTTCTCCCTGCGGGTTCGTGTCAGTTGTTGACGCCCGTGTGGGTTTTGCTTAGTTTACTTGCTGCTGCTGCTGCTAGCTTCCTTTTCTGCTACTTAGTTATTTTGTGGTTATACACTCTGGGAAAAGCTTATTTTTGATATACACTATAGCAGTTTCTTCTAGCGTTATAAGAAAAGTCGATCTTTTAACTGTCTGTTGCATTTACTATTAAGTATCACATATTTGCAAAACGTAAACCTAAATAAAACTAATAACTCCTTATTATATACTAAATTTAGACCGACGATTGCCCTGGAGACGTCTCTAGTCTTCAGCGCCGTAGGGGCTAAAGTGAACTTATTTTCTTCCGTTGTGAATGCTTGTCTTTTATAAGGTGCGGCTAGGTAAACCGCAGGGCCGAGGGACACGGCTTCCTAATCTAATGAAATGAATCTTAAAAGATACTCCTTTTACTTAATTCATCCCTTTTTGTAAAAGAAAATGTTCGTTTGAATGCTCGCCTGAACGTCTGTAGTTGTCCCCTACAGGACGTGGCATCATGACGAGTGTTTTCCCCTTCGCTCTGATAATATAATTTATTTCGGGAAAATACGGGTTGTGACAACAGCCTCACAAGCAAATCCAAGCAACCACGCGACATCAAGTGTCACTGACACTAATGCCGAGCGTTAGTTAACAGAACGCGATTATGTCCTCTTTTTCTGGTATTTTCTGGAGATTGTCTCCAGAACTCCCTGCAGCACATCACAACACACAGAACCCGAAAACAAACATACATACTCGGAGTCTTCTCCGGAGCGCAATAAAGCAATATCAACATCACCAATCCAGACCAACCTGTCCAGATAGGCTTCACACAGTATGCCTATGTCCGTACAGCGATCTGGACTCTACGAGAATATGCAATTTCTACGGGAATATGCCATATCAAAGGACAAGTGTGTCCAAAGATTTAGGAGGAGAATCGTTACCCTTGACGATCTCTTTGGCGCCATGAATTTGAAATCAATCCGGATGGAAAGGTTCGCAGCACACTTTCCTTTACGAATTTGAACTCGGCGCGTCGAACAGCTAGCCAAAAGGGGTCTTCTTCTTCCTGCCTTCTGCTTCCTTGCCTTAGGAGAGAGAGAACCAAAGTGAGAAAATGAGAAGAGAACCACGTTTGCTGCCTTATTTATATGAAGAGCTACCGCCGGTGTTATCTTCTTAACGCTAGGCGTTAGCCCAAAGGCGGTACGGCTGAACTTATCCAGAACCGCTTACTCCCATTGGCTGGAAGACCTAACGCCGCGCGTTACCTATTAACGCCCAGCGTTAGCACTAGACGAATCGTCGAGACTTCTCGATGAGAACAGGAGCCTTATGACGACAGGACAGTCATTTCGTCGAATCACTACCGCCGGCGTTAACGCTAACGCCCAGCGTTAGCTCTCGACGAATCGTCGAGACTTCTCCCCGAGTACAGGACCTTTACGACAAAAAAGAAACTTTGTTGAGTTATTGACTCAACGCCCAACGTTAGCACTAACGTCTGACGTTATCTCCTGTTAACAGAAACCTTCTTTCTTCTACTGGGGAAAACTAAGGTGTTACAGAACTCCTACTGCGATTAAGTTCATGCGAACATCTTCACTGAACTCCTTCCCACGTGGACTTCTTGAGCTCGGCACTCCAAATGGCTTCCTTCCAACCGCCAATCTTCACGAGCCTTCAACTTCTACTTAGTTTGCTCGAGGTCACTACTTCTGTGTTCGCCCAAGCTCACGACCCCTCTACTGAGGTCTGCTATGGGGTCTTTACTCCTTTCACTAGCTACTAGGTGTCCGCCCCATCTCTATTCTGTCCGCAGTTCTTCCTTCTGGAGCCACAGCTCCTTCGATTTAGCCAGTCTTAAGCTAGAGCTCGCCCAAAACTCTGTTCTTCACTTCATCAAAGCTTCTGCGGTATTCTCGCTCCTGTTCGCTGAGTTCGCCAAAGTCCTGAACTTTCACATGATCTTATCGGCCCTGCCAGCTATCCTTTGCCGCAGTTCACAGGTTTGCTGTCCGCAACTTTTACTTCCGGTGCTACCACATGCTTCCACCATATATTGTTTATTTTGCCCAGCCATAGGAGACAGGCTCTTCCCTCCTATTAAACAAAGCCACGTGGAGATCATCCTGCCATTTGCGCATAATATGCTTTAGAGCAGAGGAGAGCATAGGCTGGGATTTGGCATTGTATTGGAATAAACAGAATCAGCAGCTAGTAGAGAGAGTGGCGGCTAGTGAGGTTTTTGTAAATACTGGACGTGAGTTCAATGAGTTTAAAATTTGAGGATGGGGTTGTAAAATCATATTGGGGGAGAGAGTCACCAAACACTTTACGATAATTAATAAGGGTTAATGGTTTTTCGTTCCGCTCCCTGCCCATTCCGCTTCCATCACGCCGGGACAGCCAGAGAAGAGGGCTCTGTTTGGTACAGTGGTGGTGGTCATGAACGCGGTGGTAAAACCGTCATTCATGAACGCCCACCTAAGAAACTTAATCCACTTGAACATAAAAGTTGATGAAATTTCATAGGCGCTCATTCACGAATGACGATTTTACAACCGCGTTCACAACTGCTAAACGGAGCCGAGGTCTCATCTCTGAAATGCTGTATCATTATTTTAAGTTTCATAAAAACATATGTGCTGTGCATTGACTTCTTCCTATCGTCAGGAGATGATTTTGTTTTTACAAAAAATACATGTGTTCGGATAAATAAATAAGTTCGAAGTTGTTTCTATCCTGATTGATGTACATTGTTCGGGGCTCTGGAAGCCTCCATGTGTTGGGATTAGAATGCTTAGTAAATGCTTCGATGAGGCTGATTGGGAAGATTTTACAAAGGCCAGATTTCACCGTCACTTTCCAAGGACAAAGAAGCACTTCACTGACATTTGGATGTCTAAGGAACTTTTGGAGGGATCTCGGAATTTATTTGGATGTTTAAAGGGCCAACTTGAACCGCATGACATCATGGCTAGCTTCGTGAATTTATTTTGATGATATGCTCTAAATTTAATATTAGTAGCTAATCATTTTGGAAGTATACGTGCAACGGCAAAGAAGGGCATGGGAGATCAATGCCCCCGTTACATTGTGGTTCATAAGTGAAAAATATAAACTTGTGCAAACCTATCTTTATTTTCAATAACTTAAATTAGTTTAAAATTTTACAACATAATTTTTTAGTTCTAGCATTTTCTATAAAAAAATCGATTTTTTTCAATTGTTTATAGTTGGGCTAAGTTTATGATAGACGTAAAACAGTTCTTTTCGCGGTGCATTCAAAGTGATAGACTTGCAAATTTTATCTTCAACAATCCAGAAAGTTAATAAAAAACGTGTTCACAAAGCACCTAAAGAGGTGTCCTCTCTACTCACCTGCAATATATACTCTCGCAGTGCCCTGGACCCTCATTGTGTGCTTGGGGCTGTGGTAGCAGTAGAGACTAGAGAGTGTGTAGTGATTGCATCTCTGTTCATAATGATTGTTTAATGATCCGACCAACAATATCAGAGGTATTGTTTGCTTGGTTTAACCCAACACCCATATTAAGATAAACTGTATATTTTGTCCCCTTCCACATATATCCTACGAGCACCTCCAAAGAGACCACCTATCCCGGGACGATTCTAATAGGACCATGCTTAACTACGTAGTTTTTTCGACACAATTACATCAACTGCTCCAAAAAACGACTATGATATTTGAGGGTTCATATTATTATAAGTCCATTTTTTTCAAATTCGGATATGAGATTCAGTTCATTTTTACAACTTCTTTCATCTAAAAGCATATTAGGCGTTGTCTTGCTGCAAGTACTCAGCCATAAAGATAATTCTCTGATACCCCCTTAACATATCAGAGGGAGGTTTCGATCCTCCGACCTGTGGGTTATGGGCCCACCACACTTCCGCGAGTTTGTAAGACCCCTTTTTTTGCTATAAAACTGGGTCTTATGCCCAAAACCGCCGCTTTGCGGTGACACCCTCGCTCGGAAAGGTCGCCACTACAAAACGTCAATCCTGCCGGCCATATCGATCACAATAGAAGAAAAGAATACAATTGATTAACTAGAAATCAAATCCACATCACAAGAATATAATATCTCAAAATAGAAGAGGTCCACATAGAATAACTGAATAAAAGATACGGTAATAATAAAGGGCTCATGCCCTGTACATCAATTCCTCACTACAATTTCACTCGCGGACGCATAATCCACTAAAGCTACAGGACACTCACGGATCCTGTCAATGGTGCTCCCGTGCTAGACTGTCCCGCCTCCATCTGCACCGGCCTCTGTTACTGCAGCGTCTCCTCGGTCCCCTAAAATGATAAGTTCCACCGACCGTCAGTCAAACTTGACTCAGCCAATCCCCCCCCCCCCCCCCCCTCCCCCAGTGACTCCTAGGCACCGTGCTGGAAGGATGAAGCGGAGGACATCAAGGGGTAAAATCAAAAGCAGGTGACAGTGAGTCTAACTACGGAAGGATCGATTGTTAAGCAATATACAGTACAATAAGTAAAGCTGTAGGAAGTAAAATAGTAGCAAGTAAGCAGTAGTAATAAGTAAAGCAATAGTAAAGAAAGACGCTAAGGAAAATAGTAATAATAATAATGTAACCTTAATTTATAGAAATGCCCACACAAACCTATAGACCAAGTGGTCGTTTAGCAGGGCCTATTGTATAAAGAGTCCCATAACCAATTTATACGATAGGGGTAGAGGTTGAAATACAATGTCTATGCTATGTCAAGCAAGGTATGCAGTTTAATGTTATGTTCATAGCAAGTGTAACTCACACACTACGATTCTATGCGCACAGACCATTAGTTCCCCCTTTTTGGAGCTAGCAAAACTCTCAGGATACTCCCGTAGTGGCAAACGGAAGCGGTGGGTTGGGCCTCGCCCACCTCTAGGTTGGTATCTGCACTACCTAACCTAGACCGATCGTACGCCTCAACGCTAAGAACACAACACCGGAGCTCCTGTGTACTCTTGCTGGCCAGTCCACCAGACTTTTCTTGGTAAAGTGTTACCCACACTTACCGAGCCAAAGTATCGACGTCGGTGCGACGATCGTCAACACTAAAGACCCACCACCTTATGGGCATACAGTTATGAGTCCTACTATATCCTGAGCCATAAGCTCCCCGGACTAACCTGTCTGACACTATAACCTTCCGAGCCATAAGCTCCCCGGACTAACCTGTCCGACACAATAACCTTCCGAGCCACCAGCACGCCGGACTAACCCGTCCGTGCCAACCACCACTGAGCTTACCGCTCGTAAGTTCAAACCTAACTGGCCTTCTTAACCATGGAGTGTGGCTGTGTGCATTATTAAGTTAATTTTGCACCGCCATTTATTCCTACACTTTAGGGTTAACCATGGACTTCCCGAGGACTACCCTGTGAGGGGCACGCTGCGGTACTAGGAACTATAATGGGATGACACCCCAAAGCTCCCTTTCCAAGGCAATTAATGTTATTAGTGACTACCCATAAGTATACCCTTCTTATCATTACACTTGGATTACCCTACGTATTTTATGACCTTCTAAGGGGAAGAACGATCTTTCGTCGGTCCCGAATAAGACCTTACCCCCTTAGCTTATCTGGTACACCCAACATATAGCGCCCTAATGGTGAACTCATATCCTGTCTAACCGACTATGTACACCATCTACCTTCCATTCCCACCTAATGATCCATAAATTACTCAAGTTTTACAGTTTTACTATATGCAGACCAAACGAGTTATATGAGTTGCATAAGGGGAGGTACCCCAAATATTCATCCAACTGACTCAAGATTATTACTGGGAGTCCATCATGATATTGTAAGACTAAATCTAGAGGATCATATTTTTTTCTTATTTAATTGGCATTTATTATAATTTTTCTCAATATTGACCCAGTATGAAATTGAACATGAAGCATAAAATCCTCTTATGATATGGCCTTCACAAAATTATGAAAAATCTATGAAGTCAAAATAACAGTAAATACATAATATCACAATTTTGCAGTAAGGGGTTGGCCTCTAATTATAATATTGAATAATTACCCCAAATTAGAATATAAAGAAGGAACCACCTAAAATACTTGTCCAAATATTATGGGAAAATTACCAGACTTTTATATTAATCAGAAAAGTCTAATGCCAAATTTCAGAATTTACCAAAACTAATTAGTCACATAAATAAATATTCCAAGTAAACCCATACTAGGAAAAATTGTGAAGTAACCTTCTGATAAATAATTCCAAAAATTATACAAAACTTCACAGAGCTCTCTAATGCCCTAAAATACCACCAAGTTTCATAATTTTCCAAAGGATATTTGGCTCTCATTTACTTAACATATTCCTAAGACAAAATAGATGACTTATGAACGAAGTGCTAATTAAATTAATTCAATAATTACACAAAAATTACCAGAGATCTATTACATGGATATGAGGGCACCACCAAACTTTCACCAACATCAAAGATTATTTGGGCATGTAAATTTCTCTTCTAAAAAGGTTTCCTAAAAAGGTTATAACCTAATTCAGAGGGGATAAGTGGTCCTAAAATTCTCTTAAAATTTCCTAGGGAATATTTATACCCCATGAACTTATTTACCAAGTTGCATGACCATCTAAGGACATATGCCCTTATGTCCTTCACAAGGCTTAAAGTGCAACCCTAAGGTTAAAACTAGGGTCCTAGGGCATGTCCACCCCACATCACCCCAAATTAATCATGGGGTGTCTTATGTGATCCTAAACTAGTGGCCAAAGTTTCACACCACTTGGATGAGATTTGACAACCTAATTCCATTATGTGCACCTTTGATCTAGTTTGACCTAGTTTGACTAAACTTGGGTTAACTAATTCCCAACAAAATTAGTCACAATTGGACTGAAAGTTTTACAAGGGTCATATAATAACCCTAAGAAGCATCCACCAAAATTTGGAGGGAATTCGAGGTTATTAGACCCTAAAATTAAATAATATTTGAATTATTAAATAATTACAAAAACCTTAGAAAAATGTTTTCTAAAAATTCCCATCTTTGGATATGTAAAGGGTGCAGCTACATATAACCTATGTTTCAATTTTCATGTCAATATCGTTTCCCTATAAAAATATATTCAAGAAATGGTGGTTGTCCTACCCTAGGACCCGTCCCACCAAAATGACCCTACAGGGAGATACATTACTCCTTTTGGGCTGAAACAAATTTTAAAATAAAGTTCACACCAAGGGTTACAACTTTGATGTTGACACTTTTTCATCAGAGGGGCCCTAGTATTTTTAATAATTAAAACAAAATCTGCAAATAGTGTGACAGAAATACAAATCATAACATAATAAATTAATTTGATCTCAGCACAGATCTTGGCGCAAATCGTGCGGCCCTGGGTCATCGTCTACCATCAGCCAAGGGCTGAGATCAACCCGTCCTGTGGTCTCTTCCTCCCCATTTTCCCAACCACCTGAGCGTCGCCCCGACCGGCCAATGCCACCACCACCTTCGTTGAGGTGGTGGCCGTCGATTAGGGGTGGTTGGCCGGCCGGAGGCGGCCGGAACAGGGAGTTCTAGCGGGGGAAAAAGACATGAAAACGTGGAATTTCGGGAGTTTGATTCAAGCCCGATTTGGCTCGAATCAAGTCCCAAGTTAGATAGAAATCTAGCACTAGGGAAGGGGAAGCGGATCGGACCTGTGTGGTGGCCTCGTGTCGCGAATTCTGGCGGGTTTCCATGGCCGGAGCTTGAGCTTTGGTGCCATGCCGATTTGCACTTGGAGATCTCAATTTCTTCGGAAAAGTGGGGGGTTTCATTCCTCTCCGACTTTTGAAGGTGTTAAAGGAGTCAATTGGAGGAGGGGAGGAGTCATGTCATCAATTGCCATTAACACCATTAATGGTGATTTTCGGCCACCTCCAAATCTCCCTGAATTCAGCCCTTGTGGGCTGGAAAAAGCTCCAAATTCCTTGTAACTTCCAGAGGAGGTGAATCCCCATCAATGGGGAGATCAATTGGCCTCCTTTGGCCATGAATGTCATTAACCCACTTTCTGTCTCTCCACCATTTTTGGGGCTTTCTCTCTCCTGGCTGGCTCATTTGAAATTGAATGGCAATTTCAGTAATTCTCAAGCCATTAGGTGGTAGACCACCTTAATTGAGTCTAGCCCAAGAGGATTGGGCTTGATTTGGGCAAAATAGGTTATTTTGACCTAAATTTAGGTTAAGGTTGACTTTGGTTAAATTGGCCATTTGGGTTGACCACAATTGGTGGGTAGTGAGCCATTGGCCTCCCTTAAGGGTTAGGAAGGCCTAGGTAGGGTCAATTTGGCAAGGTGAGGGTCAATTGACTCTTAATAGGTCACTTTGACCAAAATAGGGCTATGGTTGACTTAGGTAAAATTGGCCAAATTTGAGGTCCCATGACAGGGCTTTTTGGTCCATTGGGTCCCTAGTATCCTTATAAGGGTATGGGTAAGGTCAATTTGGCATGGTGGAGGCCAATTGGCCCTAATTAAGATACTTTGACCAATTTGGGGTTAGGGTTGACTTTGGTCAATTTGGCCTCTTTGGTTGACCCCAATGGGCCCCTAATAGGTTAGGAATGTTATGGTGGGGTCAATGAATCAAGGTGAGGCCCTAAATCCAACCCTAGGCTTGATATCTGAAAATTGCTATTTGTAGACCACTTGGGTTTTGTCCTTCTTACCTAAGTTCACATGATCTTAAGCTCTTCCTATGGTTTTGTCATGACCTAGTCATGACAAAACCAACTTGGGGGTCTAGTTGTTTGGGGGTCTAGTTTTTTGGGGGATGTTACACTCAGCCACAAAGATAATTCTTTGCCCTCATTATACTGTCATTATTAAATCTGGAATGATATAGATCCACCAAGTTCAACTTGGTTCATTGCACAACCACTCACCATATTAGAAGATGTATAATTCTTATACCATTTGTTACAACTCAACTCATGATATCTGAGGCATTGCCCGCATTAGGTTAACATAGCCCACATTAAGCTAAATTGCACGAATTCTTTCCCTTCAATAGGTGACTAGTAAGCACTTTAGGAGATAATTCATCTCAAGACTATTTCTACGAGAGCACACTTAACTAAGAAATTTTTCCAAGACAATTCCTCCAGCAAATCCAAAATGCGCATTAGGTATTTATGTGTTCAGATTATTAATTAAGCACATCAACTTTTTCTCAAATTCTAATATGAGATTCGGTTCATTCATGATCTCATTTCACCTAGAAGTCTGACATACTATATGTTTTCTATAAGTTGTATTTTTGTGGTTCTCTCTACCACACAAACACTCCACACCTTCATCAAACTACCCTTATTGGTCTGAGGTATTACTGATTATGTCTGGGAAATAATCTTTTGATATTCATTAATTAAAGATTAATCAATAATTAGGCTCATATACAAGATTCATTTGTTGTATCTCAAATCAACTATTGGATCTCTTATGTTCCAAGGATGTCCATCAAGGTTCAAGTGCTCACATATTTCTTGAATAACTTTACAAAACAAGACATTAACAAATGGGGTACCCCAAATCCTTTGTCTTGGATTATGTGTTGGGAAAAACCCTTGATTTAACTTAACAAATTATCTAATAAGTGATTTTATCTACTAGGATTAAATTACCAATTGTATAGTGAGGGTAATATGATCATTAGATTTCTTAGGATGTCACAGTCAACATAGGGTGTCAGGACCAGATCAAGGGAAGCAAAATTGGGCTAAATTAACATTTACGTCGAATAGAATTTGACGTAACATCGAGTCCATATCGACGCTGCTCTAACTAGAAGTCCAAGTGGTTAAACCTTCTGTCGAAGTAACTTAAGTCGACGCTACGTCGAATAGATATCGATGTAGAGGTCAGGGATCTGTTGAAGTAATTGGAGAAGTCGACGCAGCTCCTATTTCAACTCGACGCAGAAGAGAGTATATGTTGAAGCCATTTAAATCGACGCAACGTCGACTACTTCTCGACGCAGAAGATATAGTTCAGAGCCAGGAAGATCAACTCGACGTACACGTCGATAAGATTTCGACGCAATGTCTACTTGCAGAGTTCAATCAAAGCAGAGATGAATCGAAGCTGCTTCTATAAGAACTCGAAGTTGCGTCGATAAGAGAAGAAATAAATTTGATGTTACGTCAAATACAGTCTGTAAAAGTATATCTTTTCAGCTGTCTTTCTGATCCTTCTTTCATGGCCCACATCCTTCAAGATCGTTCCCCAACTGCTCAATAATTGCCTGAAATGGAAAGGAGCATTAAAGAAGAAGACAAAAAGGTTTCTTGGAAACATATTCTTTCCAGGTGGACGGGCCGAGAATTAAAGAGGAAAGAAAGAGAAAGTGATAAGCAGATTACCATATCAAAGATATCAGAAAGGGAAAGATTTTTTGAATTTGAAGAAGGAGAATAGAAAGACAAGAGGAGACAGAGGCAGACAAATCATTAATCACTATCAGCCATCTCCTTCATTTTCTAAGGCTCCCTCTGCTTCTCCCTCTCTCAGAAACTCTAACATAAAAAACAAAAAGGAAAGGAAGGCGCTGCTGTTCTTCATAAAATATAACAGAGGATCTGAAAGCTGCTCTTCATCACAATCTCATAGAAGCCATATCATAATCTGAAGAAGAAGAAAGGATCTGACAATACAAAGCTTCTGCAAATCATCACTATCAAAAACAAGGGCTAATCAAGAGCAGATCCTTTGGAACAACTCATAGGCTAATCTTCATACGACATCTTCAAGAATTCTGAGAACAGAATTCCTTCAACCTTCTCCCTTCTTATTTCTCTTTCTGTAAAAGAGTTTTATTAATCCCTCTTCAAAGGATTTAGTGGTTCAAAATCTCCTTATCAAAATATCTAGTGGTTCAAGATCTCCTTATCAAAAGATCTGGTGGTTCATGATCTCCTTATCAAAAGATCATTAGTTCTAAGAGTCCTTATGAAAAGACTCAGGCACAGTGGTGCATTCCTACCAGGTGGTAGAAGAGAGGACTACCCACATTTTTGGGAACCTCTATAAAATTCATTGTTTCTGTGCTGTCCAGTCTTTTATTCTGCACTTTACTTCCTGCATTCTTTATTCTGCCTAGTTTGTTAAGCATAACTCCTTAGAGTAATTTATTGTTAAACATAGTTAGGATAGAAATATTTTAAAACTCTATTCACCCCCCTCTAGAGGAATCTCAGAGGCACACTATGCACTTTTACTTAGTATCAGAGGGAGGTTTATCATTAAGAGGCTAACACCTTGATCAAAAAGGCCTCATACTCTTATTTCTTTTCTATAAACATATTTTATAAAGAAAATGAGCTCTAAGGATTATGCTTCTACAAAACCTCCAGTGTGTAATCTGAATAAGTTCACACTCTGGAAGGCCAGAATAAAACTTTACATGAATTCCATTGATGAAGATATCTATGATGTTCCTCCCATAGGTCCTCCTGTTCCAGTCAGGCAAAGGGAAGGAGAATCCTCAACAACTGAGGCTGTTCCAAGAAAGGAATGGACAGAGGCTGAAAAGAAGGTCAAGGCATGTGATGCCAAGGCCATGAATATTTTAGTGTCAACAATGTCAGATGACATCTTCCAAAAGGTTGTTGAATGCCAATTAGCAAAGGAGATCTGGGATTCACTCACCACAATGGTGGAGGGAAGTGCTGATGAAAGAAAGGATAAAAAGTCCCTTCTCATATCCTAGTATGAGAACTTTCAAAAGAAGGCTGAAGAATCTGTTGCCAATATGCATGACAGATTCAGTCTCATCATTAATGAGCCTAGAGGATTTGACAAGGAAATATCCTTGACTGAAATTAATGATAAGATTCTCATGTGCTTCCCTAGCTCATGGGATTTAAGGATCTGGGCAATCAGAGAATCCAAATGACACAGAGAAATCTCAACTGAAGCTTTGCTAGGAAAGCTTAAGTCCTATGAGATGCTTCTGAAAAACAGGGCTGAGGCTGAAGAAAGGGAGACTTCTCCATCTCCTGTTCAAAGGTCCCTTGCTCTCAAAGCTGCTGAAGGAGAGTCCTCCACTCCTGAGGATGAAATGTTCAGCCTGCTGGCAAAGAGATTCAAGAAGTGGGTAAAGACCGAGGACTCAAGGAGAAGAGAAAGGGACTCAAGGCCCAGGTATGATAAGACTCCAAAGAAGGAGGTTATCTGCTATACCTGCAACAAACCAGAGCACATTGCTCCTGACTGCCCACAAGAGCAATGGGAGAAAAGTAACAGCAAGGATGAGAAGAAGAAGAAGAAATCCTTCAGAGGAAAAGACAAGAAGAAAGCCAAAGGCTTTATTGCTGAGACTTTGAGTCATTCTGAAGCAGAAGTAGACTCCTCATCATCTGAAAGTGAGGATGAAGAAGAAGTAGTAGCAGCCTGCATGATGGCTCTTGGGATGACATCAGATGGAGAAGATGATCATGTATCTATTTTTGATGAATTTAACTTTACTTCTGATGATTTCAAAACTTGTTTTACAAATTTCTGCATTGATCATCTTAGGATAGAAAAAGAACTAGACACTGCTAGGACTGAATTAGAAAACCTCAAGAATGATGAAATCTACTTAAGGAATCAAAATCTAACAAATGAAATCAAGAATAAAGAGTTAGAACTAATTGAACTAAAGAAAGAGAACATACAATTAAAAGAAGAGCTAGCAAAGACAAAGGCCTTTGAGGACTCACTCAATGGGAGGAGTCAGAAGCTCAAGGATATCACAGAAAATCTCTCTATGAGATTTAATCACCTAGGATTAGGAGCAGAGCCCTCCACCAGCACTGAAGCACCTTGGAAACCTGCCTGGAAAAATCCAGTCTCATTTGTTAGACCTAGTGAATATCAACCAAGTGAGAAGAGTGTATCATTCAAGGGCAAGGATAACCATGATACATATAGGATAGGTAAACCTAAAGAGATAAATCTGAATAAGAAAGACAAATCTCTAGGCAAGAGTTATGTAGAAAAGTCAAATAATCTCAACCAAAAGGGTAGAGCAAAACCTAGAATAATAAAACATTCTGCCGATTTGCTATATTTTGATATATTCTATACTCATTTCAAGTATCAGGATAAGAGGTTTGGGAAATCCATTCCCTATCATCCCAAAGGGTATCATGAAAGACCCTTCTATTCTTTCATTGAACGCTACAATGGTAAAAGCAAAGGGCCCAAGGTAACATGGGTCCCTTCTAATGTTTGAGTTACTTGTGCAGGTGTAGGTAGGGTCTCACTCAGGAGAAAATGGAGTTGGGAGAATTATGTAGGTCATGAATAAGGAACAAAATTGTTGGGAGTAATTTCTATCTTAAATCCTCCTTAACATTTATTACATCATATTATCATCTATTTTTAATAAGTAAAATTGCTGGGAAAAACAGCAAGGATTTTCTAAAGAAATAGATATATTTATTAAGAGGTGCATCGAATAGGAGTCGATGTACCATTGACTTCTACTCGACGCCAGCGTCGAGAAGCACACAGAGCAGACAATTCGAATAGAATTCGATGCTGCGTCAAGTTCTTATCGATGCATACATCGACTTAATAATTGCTAATTAACTTTGAAGTCACTTTGATTGGAAGTCGACTTAATGTTGACAGGACTACGCCGACTTGGGGTCTCTGAATAGGCTCAAAGCTACGTCGAGTACTAGTCGACGCAACGTCGATTCATCAGTGCACGCTGAACTCCTCTAGAAGCAATCCCGACACAGCCTTGCGCGCCAAATAATAAATACTATCAATGGTACGTCGATCTAAACCCTAAGTATCGACGATTCATCTGCTTTTAAGGAATTAGTGCGTCGAAACATTTAAGCTTTCGAATTTTCTTGCTATCTTGCTTTCTTGCTCTCATGCTCTCATGTTCTCCTGTTCCCTTCTTTCTCCCTTTCTCTTCGTCTTTGCAGGTACACTCAACGAGATGGCTCCTCCCAAGGTTAATTCAGGATTTGATGTAGATGTGGACTCTTTCAGTGCAGCAGCAGAACATTTCAAAGCAATTCTTAGCCTGTTTCAGGAGGCTGGTCTGACCAAACTTATTTCAACATGATGCAAGATTCTAGAAGTCAAATTGACTGAACTCAAAGACAACATTAAGATAGGAGAGGATGGCTCCCTCAAAGGGAAGATATACGACACAGATGTGTTGAGCTCAGAGGAATTGCTGAACCAAACATATGACCTTCAGATAGGGGATGAGTCAGATGAACTCGCAGGGGATGAACTTAAGAGATCCTTGGAACTGATGAACTTTAAAAAGGGCAAGCCTATCAATCTGAAAAAGGTGGACCTTGGTGAAGAGCACAGATTTCTAGCTGATATAGTGGGGAAAGTATTGCTGTGTAAGATCTCTGCACATGATGCCATACTAAGACAACGACTTCAGATAATGGGAGCACTGGTACTTAAGAAGAAGGTAAACTGGGGAAGATTGCTCCTGAAGATCATTGGGCACAAATATGCCCACAAGGAAAATGCATATATGAGAATTATGAGTCAAGTCCTTCTCCATCATTACCCAGCACTATGCAAGTCAAAAGGAGTGCACATTCCTCCTGGAAAGAGAATTAATATTGGAATCTTTTCCAAGTGGACCAGGCAATTAGTGAAGCCTGGTCAAGCTCCAGCATCTCCTCCTCCTCTAGAGTCAAACAGGGAGATTCCAGATCCCCCAAGGGATGATCTTCCTCTAATGGACAATGTTCCAGAGCCCCGTCAAGAGGATACACCAGCCCCTTCTCAACAGCAGTAGCAAAAACAACAACAGCAACAACAACAACTGCAACATCAGTTTCAATCCTCCACAGAACCTGAGCCATCTCCTCAGCCAACCTATCAACCACCACCCAATCTCATCCCAGATTATCATAATGCTCCACCTACACCACCATCAACTCATTTCTGTTAAAAAACTTGAGGTGCGGAGATGAAGTAAAATGCGAAACACTTTACAAAACTTTCCACAAGTATAGCAACATAATGACAATGGGAAGACCGAATAGTGTTATGGTATTAACTATCTCTTTACAAATCGAGGTATACATGGCGAGACATGATTCATATGAATCACGGAGGAGAGAAGCACAAACACAAAAGACTATAAGCTGCTGGCGACTTGACAACTTGAGATTGCCAGACCGCGCGAACAGACAAGCCGCGCGGTTAACTCATAAGACCGCGCGAACAAAGCAACCTGCACCTGTCAGCCTGCAATCACAGACCACTCGACCTGCTGCTTATTCCACTGCTAAAACACTTGAAGAAGAAACTGCTTCCTGCTGCAGGCCGCAACTCAAGACCGCCTGGCCACTTAAGACCGCCTAATCAACTGAGTCTGCTACACAGACCAAGAACACCTAAACACGGTCCGCCCGGACTAGTTTATTCAAAGCTGGAAGAAAGGAGAATGCTGACCGCGAACTGCAAGCCGTTAACCTGCAAACACACAAACCGGTCAGGCAAAACTCAAACCGCGTGACCTCAAATTGAGACCGGCACAATCAAACTAACTTTGGTTCTTACAGTTCATCGTTATGAAAGGCAGGCCCTGCACCTCTATTTATAGGCGAGCAGACGGATATCGTCACCGCATAAACCGGGATATAATAATCGCCCATCAGATCACCAGCGGTCTCACAAGACAGACTGGCCAAGCTCAGCAAGGCTAACAACTGCCTTATTGAACCATACAGTTTATACACAAACCGCTCGGTTACCACGGTCATCAAAACAGACCGCCTGGTCTTATTGCAAAAGCAAAGAACTTCTTCAGTAACCCAGACCGACTAGAAACACACGTCAGACCGCCCGGTTACTGCAAGAAGGCAAACCTACTTGAACATCTGGCTGACTTGCCAAGTCGCCAGAACAACCCACGCAAGCCGCTCGGACACTTAGCGGTCTCCCAGATCAAACCGCCCAGAATAGATCGCCTGAGACAAAACTGGTCAGAGCACCAGCGCAGACCGCGCGGTCTCTACGGTCTCCAACCTGCAGACCGCACATCACCATTCCACTTCCACTTCAAAAATTTAACACTCCCCCTTGAAGTGGGATGTGGAAGTCAGCCCAAGCAAACTCCGCAACCGACCAAATGGTCCCTTCAACAGCGGCTTAGTAAATATGTCAGCAACATTCTCCTTGCTCTGCACATGCTCCACAGTCAGAGATCCCTCCAACACCTTCTCACGAATGAAGTGGTGATGAATCTCTATGTGCTTCATACGCATGTGACAAACTGGATTGTTCACCAGTTTGAGAGCACTCTCATTGTCACCACGTAGCAAAGTAGGACCTCACACCTCCCTATGAATGTCTTCCACAAGCCTCCTAAGCCAGATGGCTTCCTAAGCCGCCAAAGTCGAAGCTTTGTACTCCGCTTCTGTGGTAGAGAGACACATAATCCTGCTTCTTGCTGCACCATGATATAGCTGTAGAGCATGTCATAAAGACATATCCAGACGTCGATCTCCGATCATCCGAATCTCCTCCATAATCAGCATCCATGTACCCGTGCAAGCAAAATCCCGAATCTCTCCCGTAGAAGAGACCCAAATCCGAGGTGGATTTGACATACTTCAAGATACTCCTAGCCGCCACAAGATGAGGTTTCCGAGGCTCTGCCATAAACCGACTCACCCTGCTAACTGCATAAGCAATATCTGGCCTCATGATCGTCAAGTATATCAGACTTCCAACCAAAGCCCGGAACACCAAAGGATCGGTAAGAACCTTCCCTTCATCTCGTCGAAGATGAACTCCAACATCCAGTGGAGTAGAACTGCTCTTCCCTGCTTCCATGTTGAATCTCTTCACGATTCGATCCACATAGCCTTTTTAGGAAACGAGCATACCGCTCCCTTTCCTCTCCACTTCGAGCCCAAGGAAATGGTGGAGCTCACCCAAATCCGTCATCTCAAATCTGATAGCTAGCTCAGCACAAAGCCTAGCTACCTCCATTTCAGAATTCCCCGTGACGATCATATCATCAACGTACAACATCACCAAGACCTGAATCTCCCCCATCTTCTTTACGAATAGGCTTTAATCTGAATCAGAAGCAAAGTATCCGCAGAACTGGAGGTATTCTGTGATCTTCCCGTACCACGCCCGAGGCACTTGCTTCAAGCCGTAAAGAGCCTTCTTGAGCTTGCAAACATATCTTTGGTGCACTTTGGAAAATAACCAGGTGGCTGATCCATGAAATTATCCTTGTCAATCTCGCCATATAAGACAGCATTCTTCACGTCGAGTTGCCAATTCTTCCACCCTTGGCAAGCTGCCAATGCGATCACCACCCGGACCGAAGTCATCTTGGCAACGGGGCTAAACGTCTCTTCATTATCCTCCCCATACTTCTGAGAGAAACCTCGAGCTACAAGACGAGCCTTGTACCACTCAATACTTCCATCAGCCTTCTTCTTCAGTTTGAAAACCCACTTGCAAGTCACCGGAGTACCTCCCTTAACCTTAGGCACCAAGTCCCAAGTCTCATTTTTCCTTAGGCCAGCCATCTCTTCATCCATGGCTCCTTCCCACTCCTTGACTCCAATGACATTTTCATAACAAGATGGCTCTCTCTCATCCAGGGGACCTGCGAAGAAACATGAGACAAAGCTCGCCAAGTTTCTGCCCATATACCGATCTGGTGGAATAATGGTCCTCTTGGACCTCCTCAGAGCTTGACTCTGAACCATCTCTTCAACTGAAGTTTCTGGACTAGCTCTCCTTTCAGGTAAACATGGAGCATTGCTCCCCCTGCTTCCAGAACCTGAAGCACCTGACCCAGAGCTAGAAATACCTGGAGCACCTGGAAAAACAGGCAACTCCACAAGAACTTCCTTTGCAGCTTCCTCTGGTCCACCATCTACCCTGCTTCCTTGTAACTCTACAGAAGAGCTGCACTTTGAGTTAACTTTGTTTTAAAATTGGTTTGAAGACATTTTGACCACTGGTTTAACCTCAACACGCATTTTAGTGCAAGGTGTCACAAGGGTTGACTAGAGACAAAATTGTGTGCTCCCACTAAACAACTCAGGAAATTGCTCTGAAATTTGGAACTTAGCCTACTTATACCCACACCCTTAACATATCGAAAAATTAGAATTTTTGGAGGAACTTGTTCTAAGGTTTTGCAAACATTTTAGTAATTCATGTATAAATTAATTATAGGTTCTAGTGGCATACAAACACCACCAAATTTTGGTGGGAGGTCCTTAGGTTCATGATATGACTCTGCTAAAAATTTCATCCCATTTGGGATTGATTTGTTGGGTAATTAATTAACCCAAGATTGGTCAAACTATGGGTTATTAGGTCAAAAGTTCACATGTTAGGTTAAGTGGTCGATTCTCATCCAAAAGTGATGAAACCTTGGTCATTGACTTAAAATCACATAAATAACTTGATTTGGGGTGATTTGGGGTGGATGTGCCCTAGGACCCTAATTCAAACCTTAGGGTTGTATTTTGAACCCATTGAAGGACATAGGGTCAAATGGCTTTGGATTGACTGGAAATTTTTGGTAGAGAGTTTCATTTGGTGGTAATAAGCCCTAAGTAATTTATTTGGAATTTTTAGAGACATTTAGTTTCTCGGAATTATTTAAGAGTCATTTAGGGCACTTACTTTCTAGTAGGAATTACATGCTCATATAGCCTAGGATGATTATGAAGCTTTGTTAGTGAGTTTATACTGATGATATTATTCTCTGATAATTTTACTAAGAATTTTGCAGTGTTATATATAGTACTTCATTCATAACTCCCAATGTTTGTCCTAGTTGTATGAAAATAAATTATGGGATTAATACTCACTGGAAAGTTATGAAACTTGGTCAGAGGACTTTTTAGGTCAAGTATATGATCTGCTAATTTTAGTATAATTTTTGGAGTAGTATATGTATGGTCTCCTTCACAAAGTGCCATTAGACTTATTTGGTTTAATAATAGAATTGTGTGGTCAAATGGATTTAGAAAATTGTGGGACTCCATCAATGAACTTTTCTGACCATCTTGGAGACCAGCTAATTTTCTTGTAATTTTTGAATAAGAATTTCTAGTACTTTTTTTGTAAATCCTTGAATTTGATTAATTAGTTAATATTTTAATTGGAGGTCAAAACCTTTCTGGAAATTTGTGAACTTCAAAAATGGATGTTATTTTACTGTTATATAGATGTACAAATTTTAGTAAGGTCATATCTTATCATAAAACCATACATGATGTTCAAAGTCATAGGTTCCCTGATTTTGGAGAAATTATAATAATTACCAAATATAGTAGGAAAATTATGAATTTTGGAGATGATCATAAAATATCATAACCCCCCCCCCCCCTTAATAATCTTGGGTCATTTGGATGATTATTTGGAGTACCTCCTCTCATGCACCTCATATAGCTCACTAGGTCTGCGTATAGCAAAACTGTAGAGTTAAGATAACCTGTAGACCGGTTTGTAGGAATGAGTGATAGTTGGTGTACCTGGTTTGGTTGAGGAGATTCGAGGTCACAAATATGAGTCTATTTGTTGAGTGTGCCCGATAAGCTAAGGGGCAAGTTTGTGCTCGGGATTGACGATACATCGTCTTTCTCTTGGAGAGTCATAAAACACTTAGGGTTAACTCAAGTGAAATGGTAAGAGGGGTATGCTTAATGGTAGTTATCAACAATATTAAGTGTCTTGAGAAAGGGAGTTTTGGGGTTTCATCCCATCTTACCTCCTAGTACCGATGTGAGCCCCTCAGAGGGTAGACCTTGGGAAGTCCAAGATTAACCCTAAATTGTAGGAGTATGTTGTTGTACAAGATTAACAGAATAATACACTCACCCACACCACATTGATATGGGTGGTTAGTTGGTTTGGTCCTTCGAGCGGTAGGCTCGGTAGTTGTTGAAACAGACTAATTAGTCTGGTGAGCTTGTGACTCAGAAATGGTTCTTAAACGGGTTAGCTAGCCCGAGGAGCCTACGGCTCGGAAATATATATAGTAATCATAAATGTATGTGCATAAAGGTGGTGGGTATTTAGTATTGACGGTCGTTGCACCGACGTCGATACTTTGGATCGGTAAGTGTGGTTAACACTTTGTCAAGGAAAAGTCTGGTGGACTAGCCAGTAAGTGTACGAAGGAGCTCTGATGTTGTGTTCTTAGCGTTGAGTCGTACGATAGGTCTAGGTTAGGTAGTGCAGATACCAACCTAGAGGTAGGCGAGGCCCAACCCACCGCTTCCGTTTGCCACTATGGGGTTATCCTCAGAGTTTTACTAGCTCCAAAATGGGGGAACTAAAGGTCTGTGCGCATAGAGTCACGTGCGTGTGTTGCACTTGTGTGAACATAGCATTAACTAGCATAAAACTGCATGTTATAGCATAAGCATTGCATTTCAACCCCTTCCCCTATCGTATAAATTGGTATGGGACATTTTATATGATAGGCCCTGCAAAATGATCCCTTGGTCTATAGGTCTGTATGGGCATTCCTATAAATCAAGGTTACTCTTTGTTGGGAAAATGATTTCTCTTAACCCCTGAACATAAGTTGAATAAGAATTCTAAGAATGAAAAATAAGGCTAAGTAAATATGCGTCGAATAGTATTCGACGCAACGTCGAGATAAAGTAAACGTTTCTATCAGAATGAGTCGAAGTAGCTCCAAGCAGAAGTCGACGTATCCTATGTCGACGTAGCTCTGACTTCTAGTCGACGTATCTTGAGAAGTCGACGCACCCTAGTCGACGCACCTTCCTTATTCTCCTCTCGACGTCCAGACAGGATGTATTCGACGCTTGCGTCGAATAGTAATCGACACACGTTGATCTTTATGACAGAATTCAAAATCGCCAGATCTCTTTCCTTATCTTATAGATCTGATTTATATGGAATCAATTTAAGTCTTATAGCCGTTCTGAATCTTTTTTTTCCTCTATTAGATTCTTGGCTAAACTGATTAAATCCTTTATGGACATTATTTGAAATCAGATTGAATACTTTCCTTCTATGGATATAACTGTTATGTAAATTTCTCTTTCTTTCTAATACTCTGCCTGCTAATTGATTACTCTCCTATAGTGTTATTTTAATGAACAGCGCTATAAATAACCAAAGAGGTCGGCAGAGAAAGGGGACTAGGTGATTCACCATTTTACATTTGAAAAAGAGGAAAAGTTCCCAAGTGATAAAGAGAGAATTGAGAAATAGCCCTGCAGCAATATTCAAGCATTCTTCTCCTCCTGCTTCTGAAATCACTCTGCTGCAAATTCTGATAGCTCTCACATAAGAGGGAAAAGCTACAAATCTTCTTCTCTTTATAGAAGAAAGATTTAATTCACTACTTCTTGTGCTTCCAATCTTCTTGCTAGGAAGAAGATTCATTCTTGTTTTAAATACTTCTTTTCCTTTTTCTTATTTTCATTCTCACATATTGTAAAAGAGTTTTTAGAATCACTCTTCAAAAAATTCAGTTGTACTGGTTCTAAGAGTCTCCTTGTCAAAAGACTCAGTTGGTTCTAAGAGTCTCCTTATCAAAAGACTCAGGGTGGTTCTAAGAGTCTCCTTATCAAAAGACTCAGTGCAAGATAGTGAATTCCTACCAAGGGGGTAGAAGAGTGGACTACCCAAAGTTTGGGGAACCACTATATTTTCTTGTGTTGTGCTGTGATTTCATTTCTTGCATTTACTTTCTTTATTTGTTTAATTCTTGTTGGTGTGTGTGGGAAGCTCTAATCTGTGATCATACACACATATATATATATATATATATATATATATTTACTTTGCACAAAATATCTTAAATCTCTATTCACCCCCCCTCTAGAGAATTCTAGTGAGGTTAACTGTGCACTTTCAATTGGTATCAGAGATAGGTTGATCTAAAAAGGTTAACTCCTTGATCAAAAAGATCCTACCTCTTATTTATAAATATATATTTCTCTAACAATTATTTTTCACATGGCACAAATCAAAGATTATGCTTCCACCAGACCACCAATGTGCAATCTTGAAAAGTTTGCAGTTTGGAAAACAAGAATTAGAATTTATATGAATTCTATTGATGATAACTTGTTTAATATTACTGTGACAGGTCCCCCAAAGCCTTATAGAAAGGATGCAAATGGCAATGTCACACAAACACTTGTTCCAAGATCTGAATGGACAGAAGATGGAAGAAGGCAAGAACATGTGATCTAAAGGCCATGAACATACTTGTCTCAACCCTCTCAGATGACATCTTTCAAAGGGTTATTGACTGTGATTCAGCCAAAGAAATTTGGGATGCTCTTACAAAGATGGTGGAAGGAAGTGCTGATGAAAAAGAAAGATAAGAAGGCTCTATTGATCTCACAATATGAGAACTTCCAAAAGAAAAATGAAGAGATTATCTCTGAGATGTATGACAGATTCAGTCTAATCATCAATCAATTAAAAAACTTGGATAGAGAGATCTCTCTCACTGAGATTAATGACAAATTGCTAGTGAGTCTCCCTAGTTCATGGGACTCAAGAACATGGGCCATAAGAGACACAAGAGGACAAAAGGAAATCTCAACAGATGCTCTCTTAGGAAAACTCAAATCATATGAGCAACTGCTGAAAACTAGAAAAGAGAAGAAGAGAAGAGAAAACACTCCAATCTCCTCAAAAGACAGGAACATTGCATTAAAAGCAACAGAGGAAGGAGGCTCTATCACTGAAGAACTATTCAGTTTCCTGGCCAGAAAATTCAAGAAATGGGTCAGGACAGATGGATCAAGAAGGAGAGAGTCAAAACCAAGGTATGACAAAACTCCTACTAAAGAAATTATTTGTTATTCTTGCAGGAAACCTGGACATATTGCCCCAGAATGTCCAGAAAATTTTGAGACAAAGAAAGATCTCAAGAAAAAGGGGAAGAAGAAAGAAAGAGGCTTTATAGCAGAAGCCTGGAGTGATACAGACTCTGAGGACAGCTCCTCTTCCAAGAGTGACAATGAAGAACCTAAGCAAGAAGATCTATGCTTGATGGCCCTTGAAGGATCAAAAAATAATGATAGTGCTAAATCTTGGAGTGAGACAGGATCAGAAGAAAGCATATCTTCTGAAGATGAAAAAGAAGATAGCCTTATTCTCATAGAGGAATCTGAGGATAAGGATGAGGTAAGCATGTTTGATGAAATAGATTTTCAAAGTGATAACTTCAGAAATGATTTTATGGGAATGTGTCTAGATCAACTAAAAGCAACACAAGAAATTAAAGATCTAAAAGAACAAATCAATGTAGCTAAAAACCAGAGAAATAGAGAAGTTAAATGCTCTAAAGAATATGAATTAAGGGCTAACATCATATAAAAGGAGATAGAAAAGGCTAAAATAGAAAATCAGTTCCTTAAGGATAAGGTTTCCCAGGCAAAGGCCTTTGAAGAATCAATAAACATGAGAAGCCAAACTCTTAAGGAAATCACTGAAAAACAAACAATGAGACACAAAAATCTTGGGCTAGGAGCTGATCCATCAGCCAGCTTAAATCCATCCAGCAAACCTGCTTGGATGAGCCCTGTAAAATTCACTAAACCTATCAAATGGACAAACCAAGAAAAAGACCCACAAAATAAGGAAGAAAACTCCTTCAAAGAAATAAAGGAATTTGATGAGACATCATATTATTCAGCTGATGACTCACAAACTTCATCTGAAGAAACAACTAATCCAAGAAAAACGACACATAAAGGAGTAAAAACAGAAAAAGGTAAAATGAAAATTGAAGATACAATTGCGTCGACTTCATATCGACGCATAAATGATAGTGCGTCGACTTATACTCAACGCAACCTCTCAGATTCCTCGACCTCTTCTAGACGCTTGAACAAAAGCACGTCGACTTCTAATCGACGCAACTTTCTCTATGCGTTGAAATCAGATCGACGCCATCTGGAGAAAGCGCCAAATACAAATCGACGCGACTATCAACATGCGTCGAATAGATATCGATGCACAAAAGTTCAGAGCAACTTAAATACCTTTCCTCCAAAAGCCTTTCATCCTAACCCATATTCAGGACCCATTCATCCCAATCATGATTTCTATCCTAATCAACACCTCTATCATGATTTCTACCCTAAACATGGTAACCAAAATTCCCATTTTAACCAAAATTTCTATCCTAACCAAAATTTCCATCATAATCAAACCTTCTATTCTAATCAACCCTTCTATTCTTCTCTAAACTTAAATTATCATAATAATAAGATAATCAAGTGTCATATATGTAACAAAACTGGCCACCTTGCCAAACAATGCTGGTACAACCAATCAAACTATCTGTAAAAATTAGTCCAAGACTGACTTAGAACTAGGTAGAGATAAACACCTAGAATTCTTCAGGAATATTAAAAGTCACGTCGACTTCTAATCAATGCACCGTCGATAACTCAACTCAATAAGTGAAATCGACGCATGCGCCGACTCCACTCGACGCATACGTCGATAGGAAACCCTATCATCCCAAATCAGACTATATCGACGCTCACGTAGAATTCCACTCAACGTAACGTCGACTTCATGAAAACGAGCGGCAATACCAAAATATTTTCGGTCACATCCACGGAAGTACCGAATAAGCCTCGACTTGAGTCCAGTTTCGACGCTTCACCTGACTTAAATAGTATCTTCAGTTAGAAGCCTTCACGACTCTGCATCTTTCATCCTTCTTGCTCCTCAGACCAGCCGATTTTTCCTCTCCCTTTCACTGAACTAAAATGGCTCCCAAAATCAACTCAGGCTTTGACATTGACCTTGAGTCTTTCCAAGCAGCCGCAGAAAACTATAAGAGCATCATTGCTCTTTTTACTGCAGCAGGACTGGACAAGCTCATCTCCACTAGGTGCAAGCTCCTGGAATCAGAGCTCACAGAGCTAATAACTCATGTTCAGATATCTGAACAAGGAGAAATCCAGGGAACAATCTATGAGACACCAGTCTCAATCTCTGCAGAACATATTAGGACCACCTTTGATCTTCCTACAGGTATATCCTAATATTATCTTTGTTTAAATAAAATAGGGAAAGGAAATCAATTTCTAAAGAGTAACCTTATAAGTCTTTATCATTCCCCCATTAGGTGATGAATCTATAGACCTCACACCTGATGAAATCAAGCATCTGCTAACCACCATGAAGTTTTCAAGGGATAAACCAATCCATCTAAAGAAAATAGACTTTTCTGAGGAGTACAGACTACTAGCAGACATAGTAGGAAAGATACTACTATGCAAAATTTCAGCCCATGATGCAGTTCCCAAGCAGCAACTGAACATCATGGGGGCCCTTGTGCTGAAGAAGAAGGTGGACTGGGCCACATGGTTACTCAAAATAATAGGCTCCAAATACTCACACAAAGAAAATGCATATATGAGGATTATGAGTCAAGTACTCTTCCACTCCTTCCCTGACCTCTGTAGGTCAAAAGGAATCCCCATTCCTCCAGGGAAAAGAATGTCAATAGCCCTATTCTCCAAGTGGACTAGGCAAATTCCTAAGCCTGGTTCCATTCCTGAAAGGACTCCCTCTCCTCCAAACTCTCCTGCTCATCCATCTCCTGCTCATCCATCTCCTCCTCCTTCTCCTCAAAGAGACAATTCTTCTCTACCACCATCATCCACTCAAATAGTCTCTACCACCCTCACAACTCCTACTCTACCTACCTCTTCTCAAACACCTGCTCCTCAAACAGCAGTTTCTCCACCTTCTTTATCACCCATACCTCATGTATCAACTAACTTCTCTCCAGCCTCATCACCACCTTCACCACTCTCTCCTCATCCCAAACCACAACATGAACCATCTGCATCCACTAAAGCTCTCCTCACTCAGTGCATTGCATCAGCAACTCAAACATTCCAAGCAAAGATGGATGAGCACTGCTCCCAGATTCATTCCTCAATCCTACACATGCACACCCAAATAGATGGTGTCGGTGCCTCTGTGCAAAGTCTGAAGAACTCTCTCTCTTCCTCAAGAGTTACCAAGTCTTTCTTAACCTCCTTGGCCAAGAAGGTCAAGAAGGGGGAGAAGATTGATGAAGAGCAGCCCTCCAATCTTAAATCTCCCTCACACAAATCCCCTCCTTCTTCAAAATCTGACAGTCTTGCACTGCTCAAGACAATTGGGAATGAGATAGTACCTGAGCTACACAATGATGAACAAACAATAGAGGTACTCAACATAGCAAGAGATGCTGCAAATCAAGTGGCACTACTACAAGGGGAGGGAAGCAGAGCAGAAAATGAGGCTGAAAAGGAAGAAGGTGAGAAAGAGCTGAATACTGAAAAAGGAAATGAAGCTGATGCTGGGAAAGAGAAAGAGCCAGATGCTGTGATGGCTGAAGAAGGGGCTCAGGAGTCAGGGGCAGGGGGAGCTGAGACTCAGGGGGAGCAAATGGCTGAGACCCAGGGGAGCTGAGGGAGTCACCTGCTACTAGGAAAGAGCAATCCACAATAGTAAAGAAAGACTCCTCCTACCCCTCCTGAATAATACTTAAAAACAATGCTTCATATACTTTATGATTGGTCTGAACATGAAGTTTGCTTCTGACTGTGTGAAATCTTCATTATTTGTACAAATGCTTTGCTATGTTAATTATATGCTAAATACAATTTCTCTCTAAATATGGTTAAGATAAATAGGGGGAGATTGTTGGGAAAATGATTTCTCTTAACCTCTGAACATAAGTTGAATAAGAATTCTAAGAATGAAAAATAAGGCTAAGTAAATATGCGTCGAATAGTATTCGACGCAACGTCGAGATAAAGTCGACGTTTCTATCAGAATGAGTCGAAGTAGCTCCAAGCAGAAGTCGACGTATCCTATGTCGACATAGCTCTGACTTCTAGTCGACGTATCTTGAGAAGTCGACGCACCCTAGTCGACGCACCTTCCTTATTCTCCTCTCGACGTCCAGACAGGATGTATTCGACGCTTGCGTCGAATAGTAATCGACGCACGTCGATCTTTATGACAGAATTCAAAATCGCCAGATCTCTTTCCTTATCTTATAGATCTGATTTATATAGAATCAATTTATGTCTTATAGCCGTTCTGAATCTTTCTTTTCCTCTATTAGATTCTTGGCTAAATTGATTAAATCCTTTATGGACATTATTTGAAATCAGATTGAATACTTTCCTTCTATGGATATAACTGTTATGTAAATTTCTCTTTCTTTCTAATACTCTGCCTGCTAATTGATTACTCTCCTATAGTGTTATTTTAATGAACAGGGCTATAAATAACCAAGGAGGTCGGTAGAGAAAGGGGACTAGGTGATTCACCATTTTACATTTGAAAAAGAGGAAAAGTTCCCAAGTGATAAAGAGAGAATTGAGAAATAGCCATGCAGCAATATTCAAGCATTCTTCTTCTCCTGCTTCTGAAATCACTCTACTGCAAATTCTGATAGCTCTCACATAAGAGGGAAAAGCTACAAATATTCTTCTCTCTATAGAAGAAAGATTTAATTCACTACTTCTTGTGCTTCCAATCTTCTTGCTAGGAAGAAGATTCATTCTTGTTTTAAATACTTCTTTTCCTTTTTCTTATTTTCATTCTCACATATTGTAAAAGAGTTTTTAGAATCACTCTTCAAAAAATTCAGTTGTACTGGTTCTAAGAGTCTCCTTGTCAAAAGACTCAGTTGGTTCTAAGAGTCTCCTTATCAAAAGACTCAGGATGGTTCTAAGAGTCTCCTTATCAAAAGACTCAGTGCAAGATAGTGAATTCCTACCAAGGGGGTAGAAGAGTGGACTACCCAAAGTTTGGGGAACCACTATATTTTCTTGTGTTGTGCTGTGATTTCTTTTCTTGCATTTACTTTCTTTATTTGTTTAATTCTTGTTGGTGTGTGTGGGAAGCTCTAATCTGTGATCATACACATATATATATGTTTACTTTGCACAAAATATTTTAAATCTCTATTCACCCCCTCTAGAGAATTCTAGTGAGGTTAACTGTGCACTTTCACTCTTCTTTATTTACTTTTACTTATTACTGTCTTACTTATTATTGCTTTACTTATTATTGTTTTGCGTATTACTGCTTACTCACTGAAATATATACTGCATAGTGGTAGACATTTCCTATAGATTAGGTTCACCGTCATCTGCTTGTTTATACCCCTTGAAGTCATCTGCTTCATTCCTCCCGCTCGGTGTCTAGGAGTCACCGAGGGAGGTGTGGGGGATTGGCTTAGTCTTTTGACTAACGGTCGGTGAACCTTATCATTTTAGGAGACCGAGGAGATGCAGCAGCACCAGAGGCTGGTGCAGATGGAGGCGGGACAGTCTAGCACAGGAACGCCAGTTTCAGGATCTGTGAGTGATTTTTAGTTGTTGCTTCCGCGAGAGATCTTGTAGTGAGGATATGATTTATTGGACAGGAGACCTTATTATTGCAATCTTTTTATTCAGTTACTATATGTGGACCTCTATTATTCTGAGATTGATATTTCATATGATGTGGACTTGAACTCTTTATGTTCACTTGTAATCTTCATTTTCTGTGATCGATATTGCCGGCAGGATCGGCGTTTTGTAGTGGAGACCTACCCGAGTGTTGGTATCACCGCAAAGCGGCGGTTCTAGGCATAAGACCCGATAGCGAAGCAAAAAAAGGGGTCTTGCAAACCGGTATCAATCAAATCTCGATCCGAAGAAAAGAAGTTCACAAACCCTGGGCCACCCCGCACGAGCTTAGTTTGAGGAAAAATTAGCAGCGGAAACAATGGTGTTCCCATGTGGGGAATCACATGAAAAGTCCACTTTTAACTGAATATTTTTTTTGTCAAACCACCCTTACGAGTGTCAAATTTTCTCTTGTAGCCTCTGACGAACCCTACCCCGCAACATGGAGTGCCTCCGACTCCAAACATCGTCCCACCACCTCCGGCTCCTACTCCGTTCCAACAAACGGAGATGGGGCAGACATTAACTGCTATACTGCAGGCATTCAGGGCCCAGCCGGCACCAGCTCTTCAGCAAAACCCCGGGGCCAACTGGCTGAGCGCCTTCCGAGGTCTTTCCCCTCCATCATACCTCGGGATAAAGACAGTTGTTTGGACTGAAGAGTGGGTAAACATCATGTAACATCCCCCAAATAGCTAGACCCATAAGTTGGTTTTGTCATGACCAAGTCATGACAAAACCATAGGAAGAGCCCAAGACCATGTGAATTTAGGTGAGAAGGAGAAAACCCAAGTGGTCTGCAAATAGCAATTTTTAGATACCAAGCCTAGGGTTGGACTTTAGGGCCCCACCTTGAACCTTGACCCCACCATAGCATCCCTAACCCATTAGGGGTCTCCTTGAAGCACCAGTGACCCATTGGGGTCAACCTTAGAGGCCAATTTGACTAAAGTCAACCTTAACCCTAATTTGGTCAAACTAACTCAATTAAGGTCAGCTGGCCCTCACCATGCCAAATTGACCCTGCCCCTACTCTTGTATAGGTACTAGGAACCTAATGGACCAAAAACCCCGGGGCCAACTGGCTGAGCGCCTTCCGAGGTCTTTCCCCTCCATCATACCTCGGGATAAAGACAGTTGTTTGGACTGAAGAGTGGGTAGACATCATGTAACATCCCCCAAATAGCTAGACCCCTAAGTTGGTTTTGTCATGACTAAGTCATGACAAACCATAGGAAGAGCCCAAGACCATGTGAATTTAGGTGAGAATGAGAAAACCCAAGTGGTCTGCAAATAGCAATTTTCAGATACCAAGCCTAGGGTTGGACTTTAGGGCCCCACCTTGAACCTTGACCCGACCATAGCATCCCTAACCCATTAGGGGTCTCCTTGAAGCACCAGTGACCCATTGGGGTCAACCTTAGAGGCCAATTTGACTAAAGTCAACCTTAACCCTAAATTGGTCAAACTAACTCAATTAAGGTCAACTGGCCCTCACCATGCCAAATTGACCCTACCCCTACTCTTGTATAGGTGCTAGGAACCTAATGGACCAAAAAGCCCCATCACGGGGCCTCCAATTTGACCAATTTGTCTTAAACCCTAATTTGGTCAAAGTGCCCTAATAAGGGGCAATTCACCCTCACTTTGCCAAATTTACTCCACCTAAGCCTTCCTAACTCACAAGGGAGTTTAATGGGTCACTACCCACCCATTATGGTCAACCCAAGTGGTCAATTTGACCAAAGTCAACCCTAGCCTAAATTTAGGTCAAAATGACCTACTTTACCCAAATTGAACCCAATCCACTTAGGCTAGACCCAAATGAGGTGGTCCACCACCTAATGGGGATTGAATGCTGCTGAGTTGGCCATTTAATTTGAAGGATTTCGGCTACGAGAGAGAAAGCTCTATTTTCCCCAAAAATGGCGGAGAGAGGAAGAGGAGGAGAATGACATTTACGGCCTAATAAATTCAATTTATGGTACCACTCATCTCCCCTTGAGGAGAGGAGAAGTTTCAACCCTTTTTCTGGCCTAATTGATGACCAATTCGTTTCCTCCCATAAGAAACCAAAAATCACCATTAATGGTGATTATGGCAATTAATGTCAAGGCTCTTCCCCTCCCCCTTTTGATTTCCTTAACACCTTCAGAGGACAAAAATGAGTGAAACCCCCCTCTTCTCTGAAGAAATCGAGCCCCAGAAGCGTAGATTGACATGGCGCCGAAAGCTCCAGCAACTGGCCGGAACACGCGCCACCAAGCCCCCATACAGCTCAGATCCCACCAACCATCTCCAAAGTCTTGCCTTCGCTTTGTTGAGCCTCCAACGCCCACTGTTGGCACTCTTCATCTACGCTCGTCGCCTCTCGGATTCGATCTGTTATGTCATACTCCATTTCCATCCAGTTCAAACGAGCCACGCCAGACTCGCCTCTTGCCACACAAGAAATATCCAGGGACTCCAGGTCTCGTATCAAACGCTTATCATGCGCCGCCATCCAATTACCTTGCCCGGAGTACTTCCTACTCAAGGCATCCGCCACCACGTTGGCTTTACCCGGCGTATACTGAATCTCCACGTCGTAGTCCCCAACGAACTCGACCCATCTACGCTGACGCATATTCAAATCCTTCTGGTCCAGGAGATACCTTAGGCTCTTGTGATCCGTGAAGATCTCCACCTTCGCACCATAAACGTAGTGCCGCCACAATTTTAGCGCAAAAATTACCGCCGCCAACTCTAGATCATGGACGGGATAATTCCTCTCATGAGTCTTTAACTGCCTTGACCCATACGCTATCACCTTGCCGTGCTGCACCAGCACGCAACCCAACCCGCAACCTGACGCGTCGCTGAAAATCTGAAATCCTTCCGTCCCACTAGGAAGACTAAGGATTGGAGCAGACATCAACCTTTCCTTCAAATTCTCAAATGCACGGGCACACTCTGGTGTCCATATGAACCTTTGGTCCTTGCGAGTGAGAGGGGTGAGGGGCAACGCCATCCGCGAAAAGTTCTCCACGAACCTTCTGTAATAACCGGCTAGTCCAAGGAAGCTCTGGACTTCCGCCACGGTTCTCAATACAGGCCAATCCCTAATGGCTTCAATCTTCGCTGGATCTACTGCCACCCCATCTCCACTAATTACGTGACCCAAGAAAGCCACCTTCTCGATCCAAAACTCGCATTTTGAGAACTTAGCATAAAGCTGATTCTCCCTTAGAGTCTGCAATACCAGCCTCAAGTGAGACTCATGCTCTGCCTCTGTTTTTTAGTACACCAAAATGTCATCAATAAACACCAACACGAACGAATCTAGAAACGGTCGAAAAACCCGGTTCATCAGATCCATGAAGACAGATGGCGCGTTCGTCAGTCCGAACGGCATCAACGAAAGCTCGTAATGGCCATACCGAGTCCCAAACGCTGTCTTAGCGATATCCTCTTCTCGAATCTTCAACTGGTAGTACCCCGACTTCAAGTCTAACTTGGAGTACACCACCGACCCTAATAACTGGTCGAATAAATCATCGATTCGCGGAATCGGATATTTATTCTTAACGGACAATTTATTCAGTTCACGGTAGTCGATACACAACCGCATACTTCCGTCTTTCTACTTCACAAACAATACCGGCGCGCTCCACGGCGAAGAGCTGGGCCTATTGTACCCTTGCTCTAACAACTCCTGCAACTGAACCTTTAACTCGGCCAATTCCTTCGGTGCCATCCTAAACGGAGGATGCGACACCGGCCTCGCACCCGGTACCAACTCGATCGAAAAATCGATCTCACGCTGAGGAGGTGCTCCCGGAAGCTCCTCGGGGAATACGTCCTCAAATTCTTCCACCACCGGAACTTCTCCAATAGTCAACTTTGTGGAGTGAGTTTCCAACAAAGCTAAAAACGCCTCGCCTCCTTGGTTTACCGCACGCCTCATTTGCACGACGGAAATCAGGGAGCAAGCAACTCCGCTTAGGCCTTCGAACTTGACCTCTGCTCTACCTTCTCCTCTCAGGGTTACAACCTTCAACTGGCAATCGATACTAGCTCGCTGCGCGGCAAGCCAATCCATCCCTAAGATAACGTCGAATTCGGCTAGTGGCAGAATCGCTGCTACCAACACGAAATCATAATCGCCAATTTGCATCACAATGCGTCCCTTCCTCATGGTAGTCATGAAAGACTCATTCGGCATACGCACACTCAGCTCCACTTCTGCCTCTACGGACTCAGCACCAATCTTCCGGATAAAACTTTCCACAAGAAAAGAGTGTGACGCCCCCGTGTCGAACAACACTCGAGAGGGGTAGCACGAAACCTAACCACGTGCAAAAATAAACATAAAAGGCCGCAACCTACATTATAGTAACAAACGAAAACTTAAACTTTTCGTACCTGTCACCACGTCGGGTTGACGTATCGCTTCCTATTGCCCAAGATTATAGGCTCTAGGCTGCACTGGAGGGAACCGCGAAGCACTCGACTCTGCCGCTTTCCCCTTCTCTGCAACACCGGGACCCGAACGCACCGATTGTTCCTGTCTCGGTTCTGGCTCAGCTCCGCCCTCGGTACAAAACCGACTAATGTGACCCACCTTGCCACACTGGTAACAAGTCAACGGACCTTTGAATCGAAAATCTCCCGAGGGTGCACCACTTCTCTCCCCAGTCCTATTAGGATGGGGTTTCTTCTTGTATCGGTTTCCCTCAGACTTCCACTGAGATTGGGACTGAGAAGGCTTTCCTTCTCCCTGCTTTGCCGCAACACCCTTTCGTCGTTGGGTTTGCTCCAAGTCGCTCTCCAGTGTGCGAGCGGCTTCGACCAACTCATTAAATCCTGCATTCTTCAAGGCTATGAGTGGTTGCCTTAAATTTTCTCTCAACCCTTGATAGAAGAGATTGTCCCTCTCTTCATCATCTGCCATGGTCGTTCCCGCATAACGACCCAAACGAGTGAACTCTTGTAGATATTCATCCACTGTCTTCTCCCGCTGCACCAAATGCAGAAACTGTCGCTGCAATGCTAACCTTGTCGAAGCCGGAATATAACGCTTTAGGAAAGCGTTCCCGAACTCCTCCATGGACGGAACACGCCCAACAAAATAGCGACCGTTATGGTTCACCCACCACAACTTCGCATCGCCCTCTAACATGAAACTCGCAAAGTGAGACTGCCTCTCAGCTGGGGTCTCAGCTGCCTTCAAGAGCTCCTGGATCCTCGAAAGCCAATCCTCGGCATCCGTTGGAGTGCCCACTCCCTTGAATGTCGGAGGGTGGAAACTCAAGAAGTATTTCATGAATCGATCACCCATCGGAAAAGCTCTCTCCGCTATTGGCTCTGCTTGCCTCACTTCGACATCCGGTGTAGCCGGCGTAGCCGCCGGAGTAACAAGAGTCGCAACTTGCACCACCGGTGTCGGAACCCGTGGCATCGCTCCAGCTTGGGCCGCTACCATTGCTTCCGCTAGCATGCGACAGAAATCAGCCGGGGACATGCCCACATTCACGAGGCCCGGAGCAGTCGCACTGCTTCCCGAAGGCTCCTCTTGCCTCCTCGACGTCCCCGCATCGTCGCCAACATCCTAGCATAAGCAAGGAAGAAGACTTATCAAGCTCTATTCGCAAGACTCAAACGCAGGGATACTCATGATCCCACACAGTACTCCTTTGTGGATAATCTCTTACGCGATCCAAATACACTAGACCTCGCAAGAATACTCAAACCTAGCTCTGATACCAAATTGTAACACCTCCCCTGTAGTGACCATATAATCTGGGTCCGGCCGGGACCCCACAACATATAACCGCCACAGCTTTGGTATTAAAAGATGATATTAACTACCCAATCTCAAAACTCAGATAATACAGCGGAAACAAACCAAAACCACAGAGATTGTCCACAGTACAAAGGAGTCCAACTGGCCTTAAGGCCTTACACAACCAACGTCCAAATCATCAGATATTCAATACTAATAAGACATCCCAACAAAAGGGGAAAGATAGTTTTTCCTAAACTACCTCGGCATGCAAGCCGGATATAACAAAGTACGAAGAAAGTAATGCAGAAAAACAACTGAGCACTTCATGAGGCTTTAGGCCTTTTTGGCCGGCGCGCTAGGTCCAGCCTGCGATTCTTGCCCTGCAACCAAATCACAAAGAGCGGTAAATGAGGGTCAGCTATGGCTGACCACAAACGGTGTAACAACATCCCTCCTCCCGGCCATCCTAGCGGACCCCGGGGAACTACTTCACCCTGCAAGTCAGCACTTCGTATGCAAATGTACATAAAGAAAAGCAACATAAATACAGGCATGAGTGTCACAAACATCATCCACGTTTCTATCTTGAGCAGGTAATAAAAGGGGCCTACCAATGCAAAATGAATGCAAACCCGGGTTTCACCCAAGGCACCTTAAAGCGTAAGAATCTATCACATCATCATACATCATCATCACATCACAAATACAGGGGTACTCGTTATTTCCCCGCAAGGGCATCGTAACCCAAGGCCAAGAGCTCTCGCTGAGACCCACCTCGCCTGGCTCGCCATGCCATCGGGCTTGTCTAACATCTCACACGCTCGGGCCGCCAACAACACACAAGACCGATACTAAGAATTCTGGCTAACAAAAACGTCCCAAGGCCCTGGACTTACTCTCGGGACAACGTCCACCGATTGCCTCGCCTGGCGACCGTCAACGGACTCATCCGTAGCACAGACATTCTCGTCAGTCAACAACCGAAGGGACAAATCTTGTCGGGACACTCTCCACACGTGAATCTCAGTCTTCACGGGATAGCCAGCCGACCACAAAGACCAATCGCGTCTTCGCACAACACTAGGCATCACAAGCCCCATATTCCGCACATTACTTCCCCGCCCTAAACCCAACGTTCGTTACCACACGAAGCTACAAGGCCAACACAACGATGAGTTCGCCGTAATTCGGATTTCTAACAAAACCCCTAAAATGCGCGTAAATCAACATCACCGAATTGGACCAACGACCACAAATCCGGCTTCACCCACAATGCCTAATCCGCTAACGGAGCGGACCTCTAGTGCAAATCATGTCGGGGACGGACTCAATCAACCCGATGGTTCATTTTGAACCAAGGCGACCCGGCCCCTCTCACTTGACGGATCCGGTGCCAAAATGCAGAAATTAAAGGGATGCCATGCACGCATCCTAAAGACCGGGAGGAGAAATGTCGTTACCTTTTGAGATCTCCTCCTAGCCATGAGAAGCTTGCAAACAAACGGTGGAGAAGAAGCGCTTCGACGCCCTCTACGCGTTGCCGGTCTCGGATCGGCGAACGGAGCTCCGAAGCTCCGGCAATGGTGGATTCCCCCTTCTTCTTCCTCCTTGCCTCCTCCTCCTTTCTCCAACCTAAGAGAGAGAAAGTCTTGTAAATAATGAGGGTTTAACTCCTCTACCAAGCCCTAAAACCCCCCATCCATCCATCGCAGCCGTTGGATCAAATCCCAACATTTTTGGACGGCCGGATCATCTTCCCCGTCACTTTTCGCGGAGCAGAATAAATAGTGCGCACGAGCAGCGGCGCACGGTCAGTGATCGTGCATGGCCAACATCCCCTGATCGTGCGCACTACACAATCAGCCGACCTTCAACCCTTGTGAAATAACGCACGATCAGGCGCACGACCACTGGTCGTGCGCGAAGGAGTCCAGTGAGCGTGCGCAAAGAACCTGCTATGGAATTTTCAGCCTATTCCGAGCACGACGCTACCACTCTGCCTACCTCGCTGGACTATGATTTTTGGGGTGTTACAGCAAGACTCAAGTGCTCTCTGAAGAATCAGTCATCATCATCGACTGAAAGGTCGCCGTTCAACATCAGGAAAAAGTAGAAGAGGCTGAAGAAGATCCAGAGCTAAAACTCAAAATCAAGAAGCATCTTCTTCACCCTTAAGAAGCCGATCTTCATCAAGGCTAAGTTGCCAGATTTCATCTGGCTGAAGAAACAGTTTATTTTATTACTGTATTTTCTTGTAAGGCTTGCGGGCCAAATTGTCCAGCTTGAGGGTTGGAGATCTGTGAGGCTTGAGGGCAAGGGCAGTGGACTTGCGGGTCTGAGTTGGTCTAGCTTGAGGGCTGGAGAGCTGTGAGGCTTGAGGGCCAGGGCAGTGCGCTTACGGGTGCGATTTGTCGAGCTTGCGGGCTCGGGGGCAGAAGGGGCTTGCGGGCCTAGGCTGTTGGGACTTGCGGGTCCAAGTTGTAGGGCTTGAGGGCCTGAGTGTCGAGTTTGCGGGCTTGGGGGAAGTAGGGGCTTGCGGGCCTAGGCTGTTGGGACTTGCAGTTCCGTGGTGTAAGGCTTGAAGGCCTGAAGTTTTTGGCGGCGTTTGCCGAGCCTAGCACACTGCTGGGTAGGCGCAGAGGGAGAGAGGACTACTCAAGACACCCAGTCTTGAGGAACCTCTATAGATCGTTGTGTGCTTTCTGTGGTTTGTTTTTTATTTCTTAGATTTATTAACCAGAAAGTAAGAAAACCTAAAGGGGGATATTATAAAAAGAAAAACCTACTCACCCCCTCCCCCCTCTAGGTGATTAAGTAGACACCCCAATAAATAACAAGTGGTACCAAAACGAGGTTATTCAAAGAAAAGCCTAACAGCTTGAACAGATCTGCCAGTGGGTGTCTAAGGTTCATAAGTATGGAGTCGAGAATAGTTATGTGCTCTAGAGAGAACTTTGCCATTTGGAAAGTTAGAGCAAGAATATTCATGGAGGCAATGGATCCAAGAATGTTCTTAGTTGTTCAAAAAGGTCCCTCCATGACGATGTTTAAAGAGGAGCCTCTTCTTGCCAGCTTGGACAAAGAAGCAAAAAGCTTTCTAGCTGGTGCAGTAGATCTAGCAAGACATCAGAAGCTGAGTCGTTGCACAACAGCAAAGGACGTGTGGGACCTCTTAGAAGTCCTCATGGAAGGATCAGAGGAAGACCTTGAAGAAGAGACCTCTCATGAAGAGGTATGCATCAGAGCACCCCTGTCTCCTAAAGATTGTGATTATGAGGATGAAGAGGTTCATGGGTTGATGGCTCTATTAGATGAAGAAAATCATGATGAATCGCATCATGATCAGGTGCGCACCACTCACCCACCTTTACTACCTGCTTCATTTAAGAAGACCAAGAGTGCATCAGAAGATTGTTCATCTTCTGAGGATGATGCAGAAGATTGCTCATCTTGCAACAATAAGAACCATGCTGATCTAACTGAGCAGTTTGGTGATCTCTTGGAAGCTCTAAGTAAGAGCAAAAGGCTTGTTAAAAGCTAAGGAGTTTGAATCACTCAGGCCCATTAAGGCTGAGTTGAAGAAGGAAATGGGTATGTCCTCTAATGGGGGCACCAACTCCTGCGAGCTCAAGAAAATCATAGACAAACTTTATGATGAGAGAAGCCAAAGGGAAGAACTTATCAAGAAACTTGAGAGTGATCTTCTCAAGGAAAGAAGCTTAGTAACTCAATTCTCTAAGCCCAAAATTGTTCTGCCCATCATTGACACCTTCTCATCCAATAAAAATAGGAGGGGATTAGCTTACAATGAAGGGGCAACAAATGATGGGAATGGAAAAAGGGGCAAAAATAAAGCAAAGCCTCACACCACCTTTCAGAAGGTAGTGCTTCCCTCAAATAGGTATGATCAGGACAGTGTCCATGGTCACTGGATGAATGGAAGCTCCACTAGTCATGAAAATGCTTCTGACTGTGGAATGAGAAAGGGCATGGGGATGAGTGCATTAAAGGCTCCCCATGAGGAAATTCAAATGGCCCATCATGGACCATTTGTATTTGGTGTCCCAGCCCCCACTCTCAAGGATAAAGGTGTAACATTTTCTCAATCTCTTCCAGATAAGAAGCAGACCAGTAGTCCCAATATAATCAATTCTCACTTGAAGATATCTGACGCCATCAACACCCTGTCAGTGACTAAGATGACATCTGTTGCTGACGAACAGATAAAGTCAAGAAGAAACAGTGATACTGGAGCAGCTAGTCAGCTCTTGGATGAGAGAGATAGGAAGAATGCTGCTGTCTTCTCTACTGAACATACTTCAAAAATTGTTCAGAAAAGAAGGTACAACATCCATGAATGTTGGTGCTGTGGCAAAGTGGGACACTTTGCCATCGACTGTTGGCACAACCCTAGTGTGCTTAATGCAAAGGAGAGACCTCCTGGAAAGGCTGCGGTGAGTAGAGGGATTTCCTATTATACTAACATGAACCTAGGACCCAAGTCACCTTGGGTTCCTAAGGATTATTAAATCTTTCTTGCAGGATAGTCCATTTAGCCAACAAAAGGTGAATAAGGCTAATGGACAATAAGTGGTCCAGGCTCAACTCTGGACTAAGAAAAACTCACCACATACCAAGGTGCACTGATCAAGGGGGAGCTAACAGTAAAGATAAGTGGACATTCCATCGAGGGGGAGCCACTAGCTCAAGAAGACTTAAAGGCTAAGGTGAAGGTAACCATGTTAATGTTTAACAAATAACCCCGTCTTTATCTAAGTTCGTAAAAGTAACTTTCAAAAATCATAAGCAGACTCTTAAATAGACCTAAGCCTAATCACTTCAACTAAACTCGAGTTAGTCAGACATTTAACAAAATGACATTTCAACTTCCACACTATAAATATGGTCAGAAGTCCTAAAGTTAAAACACTCTCTACATTAGCCCTAAAAAGCCGGCGTGTTCCCCACGCCATCTAAGAGTGAACGAGTAGACTGAGCTGAAATCCTCCGGAATCAAAAATATGGCACCAAAGAAGGAAGATCTTCTATTTGAAGGATGTGAAGTGGTGAGGAATGGATTCTCAGAAGGCTCAGAAGAAATCCAGGGCACCATTAAGCTGCTCGAGACCATCGGCCTGGAATACGCCCTCTCTGAGCCCACAGTAATATTAAGAAGAGAAGTGCTGGAGTTCTACTCAACTTCCAAGGGTGGCTCCAAGGGAACGTCTGTGCAAAGAGAAATTAACGGGATAAAGATTAAGGTGAATCCCAAAAGATTGAACAGGGCTCTTCAGTTGCCAACCTTTACCAAGGGGGAGGAAGACGAAACGATTACTCAGGAAGAACTCGTCAAGGCTCTGGCTTGGTGCGGCCACTCGAGCAAAACCTATGGATCCTTGGAAAGGAAAAGCTTAAATCAACAAGGAAAGCTGTTGGCAGACATTGTGGGAAAAGCCCTCCTCTGCAAGGTAGGGTCACATGATAGGATATCCAAGCCTATGTTCGAATTAATGGCAAGGATAATCCTTAGTAAAAAGACCAACTGGGGTCAGCACATCTTTAAGAGGATACAAGAAAGCTTTCAAGCTCCAAATCTTGGAAGAATTCTATCATTATACCTAAACCTACCCAGAAAACTTCAACAAACGCTATGGAGTCAAAATACATCACATGAAAAGAATGGACATCAAAATCCTTGCAAGATGGGAGAAAACTCTGACTAAGCCTCCCACGAAGACAGAAACTACGGAAGATGCAAAGAGGAAGGGAGAAAGCTCATATGAAGAGAGTAAGTCAGGGAACAGCTCTCCTCCATCTGGATCAGAGGCAGCTGCAGAAACAAGGAATGTCGCCCTCCAGGCCTCTGATCTAAGTCAAGTATTCAGGATTTCTGCAGGCACAGATCCAAGAAGTGCTGAAACTGAGGGGGAGAAAAACAATGAGATCCCTGCTCAAGTAGAAACAGTGATCCAAAAGATTATAGGGGCTGAGGATGCTGAACATTCTGAGTCTGCAATGCAAGAGGACAATCAAGTAATCCCTGCTGATGGAACTAGCAGTATTCAGTAAGGTCCTTAAAAGGTGAGTAAGCCAAGCCACTCACCAATAGGAAAATCTCTATCTCCAATACAGGAAGGGGATGAAGAAGAAGATCAAGAGGGATCATCTACATAGAATAGACAAGAAGAGCCCTCCCTTCTATCTCAAATAAAGATGCTCCTGGAAGAGCAAAGGATAAAACTAGAAAGACATGTCTCCTCCGCCATCAATGATCTAAGAAAGGAACTGTCTGCTGAAACAGCAAACCTATGAAATGATGTGAAAAGCCTACAAGATTACAATACCCACTCTCATAAAGCTCTAATTAACCTAGGGATCAATCAGGCATCGACTATCGACAGCATAGAAAAGGCCTATGTTGCATCAACCAAGAGAATGGCTGAACACAAAACTGACATCAAAGAAAGTCTAGATCAACAAAATAAAGATTTAGATAGTCATCTGCTGGAAACCAAGAATCAATTGGAAGCTGGAATTCACATGCTCAAAAACAAGATATTGGCCTCTGAAGAGAACCTCCAAAAAGGGATATCTGAAGAAATCATAAAGGGGGACAGATCAATGATAAAGGCCAGCTGTGATCATGTCATCTGGACCTCGAACACTATCAGGGAAGCAATAAATCTTCCTTCTCTTTGTTATGACGAGAACACTATCACTGAAGAAATTAGAAAGAGAAAGTACAGGGAAGAGATAGAGAAAAAGGAGCAGGAAGTCGGTTCCAAGAAAGCAAAGAGAGCTGCTGATACGAATGCACCAGATATATATGGTTAAATATAGAAATGTCAAAACTTTTTTGAACATTCGGCACTAATTATAAATGAAGAAATATTTGTCAAAATTCTATGTTTACTTAATTTTGCAGAAATGTCATCATGACGTGCTTATCTGCTTAAATGTTAATATCTTTTATGAGAATGGCATTTATCATTGAGTGGGTTATGACTTCTTCAAATAGGGGGAGATTGTTGGGAACAGAGCCCTGCAAGGTTCCTGATTTGAGGAAGTGCTCAGCTCAATGATAAATGCAAGTTGTATTTGACATTCCATCTAGTTCATGCTTGCAGGAATCGACAATATGTCATGTACCTTAGTTATTTTACTAAGTACATATCGTCGAGAAGAACAGGCGATATCGTCGACAATGCGTGCTTGTCGTCGTAATGACGGGCAAAGCAGCAGCCGCTGAGAAGCAAAGTATTCGCCGACCGCTGAGACATGGCGAGATCGTCGAATGAAGAATGCCGATCGTCGAACGAAGGATGACAAGTTCGTCGATTGCAGAATGCTGTTCGTCGAACGCAGAGAAGACATAGGACATCGTCGTGTGGAACTCATGTCGTCGAGAGAACATATGATTACGACGACATGATGCAAGACGGAAGCTCTTGACGACACTGTCAGAGAAAGAAGATCGTCGTATATACAGAATCGCCAGGATATCTTGTATCGTCGAGATACCACCATCAGAGACAGAAGGAAGATCGCGACGACAAAGTCAGAGACAGCTTGTCGTCGTAATGATGCAAATATCTTCAGGACAGAACTCAAATCTTGCGGACGATGTCAGCAATTAATGCCGCAGCCTAATTGTCCAATCAGCGCGTGCTCTTATGGAATGCCCGTCTGACATTAAAGGACATCAGATGTTATCGTTATGAGACTCATTTGTCCTATAAAAGGGAACAGTGTTGCCCTAGAAGAAAAAACTTGTTGTGAAAGAAGAAGAACGAGAAAGTATCCCGCCGCTACGCTTGAATTGACCAATATTCTCGGCGGAGAAGAAGAAGAAAAAGTAGAGAGCAAGACTCAAGTGCTCTCTGAAGTATCAATCATCATCATCGACTGAAAGGTCGTCGTTCAACATCAGGCAAAAGTAGAAGAGGCTGAAGAAGATCCAGAGCTGAAACTCAAAATCAAGAAGCATCTTCTTCACCCTTAAGAAGTAGATCTTCATCAAGGCTAAGTTGCCAGATTTCATATGGCTGAAGAAACAGTTTATTTTATTACTGTATTTTCTTGTAAGGCTTGCGGGCCCAATTGTCCAGCTTGAGGGTAGGAGAGCTGTGAGGCTTGAGGGCCAGGGCAGTGGACTTACGGGTCCGAGTTGGTCTAGCTTGAGGGCTGGAGAGCTGTGAGGCTTCAGGGCCAGGGCAGTGCGCTTGCGGGTGTGATTTGTCGAGCTTGCGGGCACGGGGGCAGTAGGGGCTTGCGGCCCTAGGCTGTTGGGACTTGTGGGTCCAAGTTCTAGGGCTTGAGGGCCCGAGTGTTGAGCTTGCGGGCTTGGGGGCAGTAGGGGCTTGCGGGCCTAGGCTGTTGGGACTTGCGGGTCCGTGGTGTAAGGCTTGAGGGCCTGAAGTTTTTGGCGGCGTTTGCCGAGCCTAGCACACTGCTGGGTAGGCGCAGAGGGAGAGAGGACTACTCAAGACACCCGGTCTTGAGGAACCTTTATAGATCATTGTGTGCTTTCTGTGGTTTGTTTTTTATTTCTTAGATCTATTAACCAGAAAGTAAGAAAAACCTAAAGGGGGATATTATAAAAAGAAAAACCTATTTATTGTTTATTGGGGCGCCTACTTTATTACTAGAGGGGGGGGGGGGTGAATAGGTTTTACTGTTTTAATTCTTCCCATTTAACCTGTTGTTGATTTCTGACTAATGAATCAATAAAAATAAAGAGCAAGCCACAGAAAGCACACAACGATATATAGAGGTTCCTCAAGACCGGGTGTCTTGAGTAGTCCTCTCTCCCTCTGCGCCTACCCGGCAGTGTGTCGGGCTCAACAAACGCCGCCAAAAACTTCAGGCCCTCAAGCCTTACACCTCAGACCCGCAAGTCCCAACATCCTAGGGCGGCAAGCCCCTACTGCCCCCCGAGCCCGCAAGCTCTACACTCAGGCCCTTAAGCCCTACAACATGGACCCGCAAGTCCAAACAGCCTAGGCCCTCAAGCCTCGCAGCTCTCTATCCCTTAAGCTAGACAAAGTCGGACCCGCAAGTCCACTGCCCTGGCCCTCAAGCCTCACAGCTCTCCAGCCCTCAAGCTAGACAAATTGGCCCGCAAGCCTTACAAGAAAATATAGTAAATAAAACTGTTTCTTCTGTCTAATGTTGATCGGCGACTTAGCCTGATGGAGATCAGCTTCTTTAGGTTGAAAAAGATGCTTCTTGATTCGGAGTTTCAGCACTAGATCGTCTTCAGCCTTTACTTCCTTTGCCTGGTGTTGATCTGCTACCTTTCAGTCGATGATGATGACTGATTCTTCAGAGAGCACTTGAGTCTTGCTCTCAACTTTTCTCTGCTGAAAAATACTGTTCTATTGAAGAGCGGCGGGATTCTTTTTCACTTTCTTTTTCTTGCACAACAAGCTCCTTTTCTAGGGCAGCATTGTTCCCTTTTAAAGGACAGATGAGCCGCATAACGGTAACATCTATTTTCCTTTAATGTCAGACGCCCATTCCATAAGAGCACGCGCTGATTGGACAATCAGGCGGCGGCATTAATTACTGACATCACGTCTGCAAGATTTGAATTCTCTCTTGAAGATATTTGCATCATTACGACGACAAGCTGTCTCTGACTTTATCGTCGCGATCTACTTTCTCTGGCAGTATCGTCGTGAGCTTCCTTCTTGCATCATGTTGTCGTAATCATATGTTCTCTCGACGACATGAGTTCCACACAACGATGTCCTGTGTCATCTCTGCGTTGGACGAACGGCATTCTGCGATCGACGAGCTTGCCATCCTTCGTTGGACGATCGACGATCGCCATTCTTCGTTCGACGATCTCGCCACGTCTTAGCGGTCGACGAATATCTTGTTTCTTAGCGGCTGCTGCTCTGCCCGTCATTACGACGACAAGTACGCATTGTCGACGATATCTCCTGTTCTTCTCGATGATATAGTATTTAGTAAAATAACTAAAGTACATGACATATTGTCGATTCCTGCAAGCATGAACTAGATGGTATGTCAAATACAACTTGCATTTATCATTGAGCTGAGCACTTCTTCAAATCAGGAACATTGCAGGGCATCGTTCCCAACACTATTCACCCCCTAGGTGATTAAGTAGACACCCCAATAAACAACAATTAGGGCATGGTGTTATCTTAGGATATGGTGGTCAGAACTCCTCACCATGAGTTGACACCTTGGCCACTTGTTTAGGATCACATAAAACACCTTCATGAGTAAGATGGGGTGGTGTAGAAGTGGATATTCCCTAGGACCCTAGTTTTACCCCTTGAGGGCTTATAAAGCTTTGTGAAGGACATGTGGTCAAAAGCTATAGAATGGACATGAGATTTAGGAGATATGTTCATGGGATGTATATATGCCCTAGGAAATTTTGAGAGGATTTTAGGAGAATTTATTCCCCCTAAATTAGGACATAACCCCTTAGGGAATTTTCTTATGAGAGATATTTACATGCACAAAGGGTCTTTGATGGAGATGAAACCTTGGTAGTGCCTTTATTATTATTATATACACCTATGGTAATTTTTGTGCATTTTATTAAATGATTTAACCAGTACTTCATTCACAAGGCACCTATTTTGTCTTAGGCTTAATAAAATTAATTGAGGGTCCAATACTCTTTGATAAATTGTGCAAATTGGTGATGGGACATTTCAGAGCATTAGGAAATTCTGTGATTTTTTATATAATTTTTGGAGACTTAAATCAGTAGGCTACTTCACAACTTGTCTTATTTGAGGTTTTCTTAAAATATTTATTTAAGTAAGAAATTGATTTACATAAATCCTGAAATTTGGTCAGTAGACTTTTCTAATGAATAAAAGAGCTTGGTATTTTTCCCATAATTTTGGAGTAGATATGTTTAGTGGTTCCATCATAAAACTACAAGTTTGGATAGATGATAAATATTAAAAATAGAGGACAATTTCTTACTGTAAAAATATGATATGTTGTATTTCCTGTTATTTAGTCATCATAGATTTATCATGATTTTTGGAGAGCCATATCATAAGAATTCCTTACACTTCATATTCATTTTCATACATGGCAAATGTTTGGAGAAATTAAAATAAATGCTAAATGATTAAGGAAAAATATGATTCTCTGGATTTAGTCTTATAACATTATGATAGACCTCCAGTAAATATCTTGAGTCAGTTGGATGAATATTTGGAGTACCTCTACTTTTAAGCTTCATATAGTTAGTTTGGTCTGCGTTTGGTAAAAACTGTGAAACTTAAGTTTTTAGTGGCCTACTAGGTGGAAATGGTGTGCAAATGGTGCACATGGGCTGGTTAAATAGTTAGAAGTCCATCCAAAGAAGTGTATGTGATGAGAGTGCACTTGGTGGGTTAAGGGTAAGGATGTGCTAGAGATTGACGAAAGATCGTCTTTCCCCTGGTGTGTCATAAATCACTTAGGTCTAACTCAAGAGAAAGGGTAAGAGAGAAGTTCTTAAGAGTAGATACCAATAACAGTAAGTGTCTTGAGAAAGGGAGCCTTGGGGTGTCATCCCATTATAGCTCCTAGTATCGGGGCGAGCCCCTTTCAGGGTAATCCTCGAGAAGTCCAAGAAAAAACATAAATTGTAGGGATAAGTTGTTATACAAGATTAACTTAATAATACACTCACTCACACTCCGTTGTCACGGGTATGTTAGTTGGTTTGGTTTTCGAGCGGTAGGCTCGGTGGTTAAAGCAGCGGACTAGTTAGTCTGGTGAGCTTGTGACTCAGTAGTGTTTGTTGGTACGGACGGGTTGGTCCGGCGAGCCGGTGGCTCGGAAGGTTATTGATGACGGGCAGGTTAGCCCTGGGAGCCTATGGCTCGGAGATAGATAGTAGAACATGTTTGCATGTGCACGAAGGTGGTGGGTCTTCGATATTGAACGGTCATTCACACCGACATCAATACGTTGACTCGGCAAGTGTGGAATTTGCACTTAGCCATAAAAGTCTGGTGGTCCAGCTAGTAAGAGTACGCAGATGCTCCGCGGTTTTGCGTTGAGGCGTACGATAGGTCTAGGTTAGGTAGTGTGAATACCAACATAGTGGTGGGCGAGGCCCAACCACCGCTTCCGTTTGCCACTACGGGAGTATCCTGGGAGTCTTGCTAGCTCCATAAAGGGGGAACTAAAGGTCTGTGTTCATAAAGTCGAAGTGTGTGAGTTGCACTTGTATGAACATAGCATAAACTGCATAACTCTGCATGTCATGGCATAAACATTGCATTACAACCCCTACCCTTATCGTATAAATTGGTTATGGGACTTTTTATACGATAGGCCATGCTAAACAACCCCTTGGTCTATAGGTTTCTATGGGCATTCCTATAAACCAATGGTTACTTTTCTATTATGTACCTGCTTTACTTACTGTTCTAAACTCGCTCTTTACCATGCTTTATTTTACTGCTTCAATTATTTATAATCACATGTGTAGTGTAGGGCAATTCCTGTAGACTAGATACGTTGTCATCTGCTTTTGTTTTTACCCCTTGTTGTCCTCCGCTTCATCCTTCCCGCTCGGTGCCTAGGAGTCACCGGGGGAGGGGTGGGGGATTGGCTTAGTCTTTTTGACTAACGGTCGGTGGACCTTATCATTTTAGGAGATCGAGGAAACGCAGCAACACCAGAGGCCGGTGCAGACGGAGGCGGGCCAGTTTAGTACAGGAGCTCAAGTTTCAGGATCAGTGAGTGATTAGTAGTTAGCTTCCGCGAGTGATCTTGTAGTGAGGACATGATGTACAGGGCATGAGCCCTTTATTATTGTAATCTTTTATTCAGTTATACTATGTGGACATCCCTTGTGATGTTTTACTTTTCTATGTGATATGGACTTGGCTCTTTTGTTTAAGTTTCTTTGTTCTTGCTTCTTTGTGATCGATTTGGCCGACAGCATCGGCGTTTTGTGGTGGCAACCTTCCCGAGCGAGGGTGTCACCGCAAAGCGGCGGTTCTGGGCCTAAGACCCTTGTTTGAAAAGAAAAAAAGGGGGTCTTACAAGTGGTATCAAAGGAAACCTCGATCCGAAGAAAAGAAGTCCACAAACCCTGGGCCACCCCGCGCGAGCTTAGTTTGAGGACAAACTAGCAGCGGAAGCAGTGGTGTGCCCATATGAGAAAGTCACATGAAAAGTCCACTTTTAACTGAATCCTTTTGGCAAGTTTTCTTTTGTATCCTGCGGAGAACCTTGCCCCCAGCAAGGAATACCTCTGGCTACAAAGATATCGTTAGATAGTCCTTTAGTCAATGAGTTATACTCAACCCCACTAGGACACATGACTTACCATGACAATTTATACCATGACCTAGTCTGAAATAGACCGTAGGTATGACTTTTGGTGAAGGTATGAGGATACCCCAGAGAGGCAAGAGAAAGAGGGATTGATACATAAGCAGAATGGTTTGAGACTCACAGACTCAACCCTCATATTCGTGACATGATTACATTAAGAAGACCACCATGACAAACACCGAGGTTCGGATAAGAATTCAAGTGTAGAAGAGACCCATTTGGGATTGGGTCACATGTGGACCTTGATAAGGTTGTCGTAGAAGGTACCCTGCAAAGTCTAAAGTATGGAGTATACCAACAAGTCTCAAGATAGAACCTTAAGAAGGTTGTGTGCCCTAAGAATTGTTTGCATAATTGGGACGAATATAACATGGTGATATTGAAGATACTTAGCCCAAAATAGATAGTTGCTTATCTTTTGTTTATTGGAGCTTACCTTTTGTTTATTGGGCAAATTAATGACTGACTTGGGTGCCCCTTGGATCTAATTTAGCAAGTGCTATGTCGGGAACATGATGACTTTGGAGTCGATCTTATTCAATATTACTTGGACAAAGATGAGATGGTGTAACAGTATGTTCAGAATGATGATCCGTAGTATTACCGGGACAATGGATAGACATCTTGATCGAACAACAACTTGACCTTAGTTGAATCATTGGAAATGTAAAGTCGTCAGGATTAACCACATAGGCCCCGTTCGTTTGGACGGAATTGAAGATTTGGAATTGAAATTCGACGTCGAATTCCAATTACGACGTTTGCTTGTTAGGTAGCTTTAATAATTGAAATTTGAGTTGATTATCATGGAATTGATTTTAGCTTAAGCACAAAATCTAGCTAGACATATCGGAATTGGGCGAGTCTGGCACGCTCGATTTATCGCGTTTTTTGCCCGGGCGCGCGTTAATGCGCCCGGTCGCACAATTTTACGCCCGGGCGCGAGTTTTTCGCACGGACGCGCGTTTTTCGCCCGAACGCGCGTTTTTCACCCGGACGACCAAAACCGGAAGACCAAATTTTGCCCGGGCGGAAATTTTCCGCCATTGCGCGCCTTTTTCGCCCTGGCGCGCGTTTTTCACCCGGGCGCGCGTTTATGCGCCCGGGCGCACAATTTTTCGCCCGGGCGCGAGTTTTTCGCACGGACGCTAGTTTTTCGCCCGAACGCCCAAATTTTGGCCGGGGGGAAATTTTCCGCCCTGACGCGCGTTTTTCGCCCTGGTGCGCGTTTTTCGCCCGGGCGCGCATTTTTCGCCAGGGCGCGCATTTTTCGCCCGAGCGTGCGTTTTTCGCACGGTGGCGCGTTTTTCGCCTGGGTGCACGTTTTTCGCCCGGGCGCACGTTTTTCGCCCGGTGGCGCATTTTTCGCCCGGGCGCATGTTTTGTCACCCGGGCGCGCAATTTTTTGCATGGGCAGGAGTTTTTCGCCAGGGCGCTCATTTTTTGCCCGGACGCTCATATTTTTCCCGGGCGCGCGTTTTTCTCCCGGGCGCGCGTTTTTCTCCCGGGCGCGCGTTTTTCGCCCGGGCACGCGTTTTTTCGCCTGGGCGCGCTTTTTTTCGCCAGAGCACAATTTTTTCTCCCAGGAGCGATTTTTTCGCTCGGGCGCGATTTTTTCACCCGGGCTCGATATTTTCCCCCGAGAGCGTTTTTTTCGCCCGGACGCGAATTTTTCGCCTGTACGCAAATTTTTCGCCCGGGCTCGGATTTTTCTCCCATGGGAGAGTTTTTAGCTCAAATGAGATTTTTCATCAGGGAGCGATTTTTTTGCCCGCGCGCAATTTTTTCGACCGGGTGCAATTTTTTCGCCCGGGCGCAATTTTTTCGCCCGGGCAAGATTTTTTTGGCCGGGAGTGATTTTTTTGCCCGGGCGAGTTTTTTTCGCCATACGAGATTTTTTTGCTAGGGGGCTATTTTTCTGGGGCGATTTTTCACCGGGGAGAGGTTTTTTGCTGGGACGCACTTTTATCGCCTATGCGAGCTTTTTTCGGGCGGGCGGGTGGAAAAATCGCACCAGGGAAAAAAATTGTGCCTGGGCAAAAAAATCGTGCCCGGGACACAAAATCGCGCCCGGGCGAAAAAATGAGCCCAGGCAAAAAATGCGCGCCCGGGTGAAAAAATCGCGGTTGTGCGAAAAAATTGCGCTCGGGCGAGTCTGGCACGCTCGATTTATCGCGTTTTTTGCCCGGGCGCGCGTTAATGCGCCCGGGCGCACAATTTTACGCCCGGGCGCGAGTTTTTCGCACGGACGCGCGTTTTTCACCCGGACGACCAAATTTTGCCCGGGCGGAAATTTTCCGCCCTAGCGCGCCTTTTTCGCCCTGGCGGGCGTTTTTCACCCGGGCGCGCGTTTATGCGCCCGGGCGCGCGTTTATGCGCCCGGGCGCACAATTTTTCGCCCGGGCGCGAGTTTTTCGCACAGACGCGAGTTTTTCGCCCGAACGCCCAAATTTTGGCCGGGGGGAAATTTTCCGCCCTGACGCGCGTTTTTCGCCCTGGTGCGCGTTTTTCGCCCGAGCGTGAATTTTTCGCCCGGGCGCGCATTTTTCGCCCGAGCGTGCGTTTTTTCGCCCGGGTGCACGTTTTTCGCCCGGGCGCACGTTTTTCGCCCGGTGGCGCATTTTTCGCCCGGGCGCATGTTTTGTCACCCGGGCGCGCAATTTTTTGCACGGGCAGGAGTTTTTCGCCAGGGCGCTCATTTTTTGCCCGGGCGCTCATATTTTTCCCGGGCGCGCGTTTTTCTCCCGGGCGCGCGTTTTTTCGCCCGGGAACGCGTTTTTTCGCCGGGGCGCGCGTTTTTCGCCAGAGCGCAATTTTTTCTCCCAGGAGCGATTTTTTCGCTCGGGCGCGATTTTTTCACCCGGGCTCGATTTTTTCCCCCGAGAGCGTTTTTTTCGCCCGGACGCAAATTTTTCGCCCGGGCTCGAATTTTTCTCCCATGGGAGAGTTTTTAGCTCAAATGAGATTTTTCACCAGGAAGCGATTTTTTTTGCCCGCGTGCAATTTTTTCGACCGGGTGCAATTTTTTCGCCCGGGCAAGATTTTTTTGGCCGGGAGTGATTTTTTTGCCCGGGCGAGTTTTTTTCGCCATACGAGATTTTTTTGCTAGGGGGCTATTTTTCTGGGGCGATTTTTCACCGGGGAGCGGTTTTTTGCTGGGACGCGCTTTTATCGCCTATGCGAGCTTTTTTCGGCCAGGCGGGTGGCAAAATCGCACCAGGGAAAAAAATTGTGCCTGGGCAAAAAAATCGTGCCCGGGACACAAAATCGAACCCGGGCGAAAAAATGAGCCCGGGCAAAAAATGCGCGCCCGGGTGAAAAAATCGCAGTTGTGCGAAAAAATTGCGCTCGGGCGGAAAAATTATTCTCGGGCGAAAAAATCGCCACCGGGTGAAAAAATCGTCGCCATGACATACATTTGTTTATGATGTATGTGATAAATATTAGCTTCTTCGTAATATGTTTCAATTCTTAAATTGAATTTTATTTAACAAACGAACAAAAATATTGATTAATTCCACAATATTCAACAATATTGTTTATTAGGCGAACGTTGGCATTGGAATTAGTCACCAATATTTAATTCCACAATATTTATCAATATTCAATTCCAATATCGAATTCCAATTCTGTCCAAACGAACGTGCTCTTAGGGATGTCGATGTCCCATTTTAGAAGTTATGGACGGAAACTAGGTCATACAGGTCATAGTTATATTTGAGGTTCTTGTGACTTGGGGCATTCAGAAGTGATTTAGAATATGGTGTTTGAGTTCACTATGGTAAGAACGATCTAAGTTTATCTTGCTTAGGACCATTTGAAAGTGATCAAGACTAGCATATGTTGAAGTGATAGGAATTTGGTGAAATAAACGAGATGATATTTCTTGATAAAATTGACTTGTGAAAAATCTTAGGGTTTCAAAAGATTTTACTCGTATACCTTATGAATCAAACTCCACGTAGAAAATGATTGGGAGTCATCTTACCATTATGGTTGGTTAACTTATACTCATGAAAGTTCACGAGTACACCCCCACTTAAAATTGGAGGATAATTAAGATGCATGATGATCTGATCAGTTCCATCAAGATTAAGAACTGGAAAAGTTGTAGAGTAGAGATGATTGATTACTCGGATGTGCCTGAAGGAGTAAGAATTTGAACGTGTGAAGGAAACTTTATATGCATAAGAATCTGCCCAGGTTAGAGTGGAAGTTCGGGGATATAATTATGGATTTCATACACAGGTTACCACACCCCCACTCTGGGCACATGTTTATTTGGAACATCGAGGATAGATTGACCAAGGTAGCTAGATCACCCCGGTCATGATAGATGATACGACGGTGCGAGTCTTGCGGTGCAAGAAGGTTCCGTAGGTAAAAGTCATGTGGTAAGATTATGGACAGGAGGAGCACACCTGGGAGACACTAGAACTGGTGTGGCCGAGATAGTCGGTGCTCTTCGAGCCAGGAATAACTTCAATAGGGGATGTTACGTTCAGTCACTCTCGGTGAAGACCCCGCAAGCCTAACTTGAATTTCGAGGATGAAATTATTTTTTTTGTTTATTGGGATTTGTAACATCCCCCAAACAGCTAGACCCCTAAGTTGGTTTTTTCATGACTAGGTCATGACAAAAATATAGGAAAATCCCAAGACCATGTGAATTTAGGTGAGAAGGAGAAAACCCAAGTGGTCTACAAATAGCAATTTTTAGATACCAAGCCTAGGGTTGGACTTTAGGGACCCACCTTGAACCTTGACCCCACCATAACATCCCTAACCCATTAGGAGTCTCCTTGAAGCACCAGTGACCCATTGGGGTCAACCTAAGAGGCCAATTTGACTAAAGTCAACCTTAACCCTAAATAGGTCAAACTAACTCAATTATGGTCAATTGGCCCTCACCATGCCAAATTGACCCTGCCCATACCCTTGTATGGGTACTAGGAACCTAATGGTCCAAAAAGCCCTATCATGGAGCCTCCAATTTGACCAATTTGCCCTAAACCCTAATTTGGTCAAAGTGCCCTAATAAGGGGCAATTCACCCTCACTTTGCCAAATTGACTCCATCTAAGCCTTCCTAACTCACAAGGGAGTCAAATGGGTCACTACCCACCCATTGTGGTCAACCCAAGTGGTTAATTTGACCAAAGTCAACCCTAGCCTAAATTTAGGTCAAAATGACCTACTTTACCCAAATTGAACCCAATCCACTTAGGCTAGACCCAAATGAGGTGGTCCACCGCCTAATGGGGGATTGAATGCTGCTGAGTTGGCCATTTAATTTGAAGGATTTCGGCCAGGAGAGAGAAAGCTCTATTTTCCCCAAAAATGGCTGAGAGAGGAAGAGGAAGAGAATGGCATTTACGGCCTAATAAACTCAATTTATTGTACCATTCATCTCCCCTTGAGGAGAGGAGAAGTTTCAGCCCTTTTCCGGCCTAATTGATGACCAATTTGTTTCCTCCCATAAGAAACTGAAAATCACCATTAATGGTGATTATGGCAATTAATGCCAAGGCTCTTCCCCTCCCCCTTTTGATTTCCTTAACACCTTCAGAGAACAAAAAGGAGTGAAACCCCCCTCTTCTCTGAAGAAATCGAGCCCCAGAAGCCTAGATTGACATGGCGCCGAAAGCTCCAGCACCCTCCATGGCAACTCGCCGGAACACGCGCCACCAAGCCCCCATACAGGTCCGATCCGCCTCCTCTTCCTTAGTGCTAGATCTTTTCATAATTTGGGGCTTGATCCATGCTCAATAGGGCTCGGAACGTTCTTCCGAAAGGGTTCGATACGTACCATTTTCCCCGCTTCTAAACCCTGATCTAACCACCTCCGGTCGGCCAACCACCCCTATCGCCGGCCACCACCTCAACGGAGGTGGTGGTGGCATTGGCTGGCCGGGAAGCGGCACAAGTGGCCGGGAAATCATCCCGCAAAGAAGCCCAGGTCGGGCTGTCGCGCGCCGTCCATTCCTCGGGGCCGATGACTAAGAGCCGTCCGATCTGCTGTGATCAGCTTTCGTAGATGTTAATTGTTTACATTATTTTATTTAATTCGTTAATTTGATAGTTGAGTTCGACGAACTGAATATGGAGTTCGTCGAACGGAATTCATTTCGTTGAGCGCAGATTAGTTTTCGTCGAATGCAGATTTATTCTGTTTTCGTCGAGCGCAGGTTAAAGTTCGTCGAACGCAGATTTGTTCTATTTTTGTCGAGCGCAGGTTAGATTTCGTCGAACACAGATTTGTTCTGCTTTCGTCGAGCGTAGGTTAGTTTTCGTAGAACGCAGATTTATTCTGTTTTCGTCAAGCGCAGGTTAAATTTTGTCGAACGCATATTTGTTCTGTTTTCGTCGAGCGCAGGTTAGATTTTGTCGAACGCAGATTTGTTCTGCTTTCGTCGAGCGCGGGTTAGTTTTCGTCAAACGCAGATTTATTCTATCTTCGTCGAGCGCAGTTAGTTTTCGTCGAACCACATATGTTCAGCTTTCGTCGAACGCAGAGTCAGTAATATAATTAAATGTTTATAGTGTTTTCTGTCACATAATAAGCAGTGTTTCATTTTAATTATTAAAAATACTAGAACACCTATGATGAAAAAGTGCCCAACACCAATATAGTAGCCCTTGGTGTGTAGATTAAGTGAAAATTTGTTTCAGCCCAACACGAGCACTGTAGCTCCCTGTAGAGCCAAAATGGTAGGACTGGTCCCTAGGGTAGGGCAGTCAATCTTCCTTGCATATCTTTTCAGTGGTAGATACTACGGCCTTGTTATTTAAAACCTAGGCTAGTTACATACACCCACACAACATAATCAAAGATGGGATTTTTAGGAGAACCTTTTTCTAAGGTTTTTGAGATAATTACATAAATCACTTAGAAATTAATTATTAGGTCAAATGACCTCCAATGCCCTTCAAATTTTGGTGGGTGCTCCTTAGTGTTATGTTATGACCTTGGTAAAAATCTCAGCCTAATTGGGACTGTTTTGATTGGGTAATTTGTCAATCCAAGTTGATTCAGGTCAAAATTAGGGCATGGTGTTATCTTGGGATATGGTGGTCAGAACTCCTCAACATGAGTTGAAACCTTGGCCACTGGTTTAGGATAACCTAAAACACCTTCATGAGTAAGATGGGGTGGTGTTGAGGTGGATATACCCTAGGACCCTAGTTTTACCCCTTGAGGGCATATAGAGCTTTGTGAAGGACATGTGGTCAAAAGCTATAGAATGGCCATGAGATTTAGGAGATATGTTCATGGGATGTATATATGCCCTAGGGAATTTTGAGAGGATTTTAGGAGAATTTATTCCCCCTAAATTAGGACATAACCCCTTAGGGAATTTTCTTATGAGAGATATTTACATGCACAAAAGGTCTTTGATGGAGATGAAACCTTAGTAGTGCCTTTATTATTATTATATACACCTCTCGTAATTTTTGTGCATTTTATTAAATGATTTAACCAGTACTTCATTCACAAGGCACATATTTTGTCTTAGGCTTAATAAAATTAATTGAGGCACCAATACTCTTTGATAAATTGGGCAAATTAGTGATGGGACATTTCAGAGCATTAGGAAAGTCTGTGATTTTTTATATAATTTTTGGAGACCTAAATTAGTAGGCTACTTCACAACTTGTATTATTTGAGGTTTTCTTAAAGCATTTATTTAAGTAAGAAAATGATTTCCATAAATCCTGAATTTTGGTCAGTAGACTTTTCTGATGAATACAAGAGCTTGGTATTTTTCCCATAATTTTGGAGTAGATATTTTTAGTTGTTCCTTCATAAAACAAGTTTGGATAGATGATAAATATTGAAAATTGAGGACAATTTCTTATTATAAAAATATGATATGTTGTATTTCTTGTTATTTAGTCATCGTAGATTTATCATGACTTTTGGAGAGCCATATCATTAGAATTCCTTACACTTCATGTTCATTTTCTTACTTGGCAAATGTTTGGAGAAATTAAAATAAATGTTAAATGATTAAGGAAAAATATGATTCTCTTGATTTGATAGACCTCCAGTAAATATCTTGAGTCAGTTGGATGAATATTTGGAGTACCTCTACTTTTAAGCTTCATATACTTAGTTTGGTCTGCGTTTGGTAAATCCGTGAAACTTGTTTTTTTAGTGGCCTAGTAGGTGGAAATGGTGTGCAGATGGTGCACATGGGCTGGTTAAATAGTTAGAAGTAGTGCACTTGGTGGGTTAAGGGTAAGGATGTGCTAGGGATTGACGAAAGATCGTCTTTCCCCTAGTGTGTCATAAATCACTTAGGTCTAACTCAAGAGAAAGGGTAAGAGGGAAGTTCTTAAGAGTAGATACCAATAACAGTAAGTGTCTTGAGAAAGGGAGCCTTGGGGTGTCATCCCATTATAGCTCCTAGTACCGTGGCGAGACCCTTTCAGGGTAATCCTCGGGAAGTCCAAGAATAAACATAAATTGTAGGGATAAGTTGTTATACAAGATTAACTTAATAATACACCACTCACACTCCGTTGTCACTGGTATGTTAGTTTGTTTGGTTTTTGAGCGGTAGGCTCGTGGTTGAAGCAGCGGACTAGTTAGTCCGGTGAGCTTGTGACTCAGTAGTGTTTGTTGGTACGGACGGGTTGGTCCGGCGAGCCGGTGGCTCGGAAGGTTATTGATGACGGGCAGGTTAGCCCGGGGAGCCTATGGCTTTGAGACAGATAGTAGAACATGTTTGCATGTGCACGAAGGTGGTGGGTCTTCGGTATTGGACGATCGTTCACACTGACGTCAATACGTTGACTCGGCAAGTGTGTAATTTGGACTTAGCCATAAAATTCTGGTAGTCCAGCAAATAAGAGTACGCAGATGCTCCGCGGTTTTGCGTTAAGGCAAATAAGAGTATCCTGGGAGTCTTGCTAGCTCCAAAAAGAGGGAACTAAAGGTCTGTGCGCATAGAGTCAAAGTGTGTGAGTTGCACTTGTATGAACATAGCATAAACTGCATAACTCTGCATGTCATGGCATAAACAATGCATTAAAACCCCTACCCCTATCGTATAAATTGGTTATAGGACTTTTTATACGATAGGCCCTGCTAAACGACCCCTTGGTCTCTAGGTTTGTATGGGCATTCCTATAAACCAATGGTTACTTTTCTATTATGTACCTGCTTTACTTACTGTTCTTTACTCACTCTTTACCATGCTTTATTTTACTACTTCAATTATTTATAATCACATGTGTAGTGTAGGGCAATTCCTGTAGACTAGATTCGCTGTCATCTGCTTTTGTTTTTACCCCTTGTTGTCCTCCTCTTCATCCTTCCTGCTCGGTGCCTAGGAGTCACCGGTGGAGGGGTGGGGGATTGGCTTAGTCTTTTTGACTAATGGTCGTTGGACCTTATCATTTTAGGAGATCGAGGAGACGCAGCAACACCAGAGGCCAGTGCAGACGGAGGCGGGCCAGTCTAGTACAGGAGCTCAAGTTTCAGGATCAGTGAGTGATTAGTAGTTAGCTTCCGCGAGTGATCTTGTAGTGAGGACATGATGTACAGGGCATGAGGCCTTTATTATTGTAATCTTGTATTCAGTTATACTATGTGGACATCCCTTGTGATGTTTTACTTTTCTATGTGATGTGGATTTGGCACTTTTGTTTAAGTTTCTTTGTTCTTGCTTCTTTGTGATCGATTTGGCCGGCAGCATCGGCGTTTTGTGGTGGAAACCTTCCCGAGCGAGGGTGTCACCACAAAGTTGCGGTTCTGGGCCTAAGACCCCGGGTTTGAAAAAAAGGGGTCTTACACATCATGCACGAGATGCTACCAAGAATTCAGTGCTCGACGGATATGGCAGTATCCTTGGTGGTTTTGTGCTTGGAATTCCATGCGAAGAGGTGGTGGAAGTCACTACTGGACACCACCTATGCTGGATTGGAGGCGGCTGACATCTCATGGGATGAGTTTAAGACGACCCTGTTGGAGCACTACGTACCGCAGTCTATGAGAGATGATCTTGAAGACAGGTTGCTGCAGTTGAGGCAGGGTAGCAGGACAGTGGTGGAGTATCACCAGGAGTTCACACACCTAGCCCGGTTTGCGGATTCGTATCAGTTGGACGATGCGGGCTATGCAAAGAGGTTCTATAAGGGCCCCTGTGACGACCTGAGGCAGGCCCTCCTCTTTATTTCTGACGGCAGCCTGACCAAGGTCTTGGAGATGGCCAAGAAGTTGTAGGATAACCAGCACATCGTTTGAGGTAGGAAGAGGCCGACAGAGGACCAGGGAAGGAGTCGTAGGAGAGACCAGCTGAAGGGTCATTACATTGGAGAAAGAAGAGCGGAGGACCGACCCTGCCAGGAGGAGAGGCAGGAGCAGAGGGAGTCGGTAGTGTTGGCTCCTCAGCCTCTACAGATGCGGGAGGTGCCAAGGATAGGAGGAGGTGGGCCTCCTCCCCTATATGAGTGCTACTAGGGTCATCAGCCGGGCCACATCCGGAGGAACTACCCTCAGAGGAATGCACCACACGCACTACAGGCTGCCCCACAGGCACAACATTTTGGGGGCCGAGGACGTGGACGAGGTCGTGGATTCCATGGTGGAGACCAGAGACAGAACATGGATCATATGTACACCTTGGACCTGGCTCAGCCCCGGAACCCAGCAAGGGACATCACAGGTAATTTACTGTTTTTCTTACAATTACTAGTACTTTGCAAACCTTAGCTTTACCTTAACATTGAACCAAACGAACAAAAAATCACCCACGTATAGTACTCGTCTGCGGCAAGCCCGCATATACCTTATTCGATACGGGTGCCTCGCACTCGTTTGTCTAAGATGAATTTGTGGATGATCTGGATCAAATTCAGCACTTCAAAGGCATCCTCAGAAAGGTGCAACTCCCAGATGGATCGGAGTTAGTAACAAGTGCCAAATGCAATATGAACGTGGAGATTGGAGGAAAACTGTTTGAAGCGCCGGCGACGCTCTTGAAGATGAAAGACTTCTACCTGATCTTAGGCATGAACTGGCTACACGGGAACCATGTGAGGATTGCCTGCCCGATAAGGAGGATTGTTCTAAGGAATGAAGACTCGGAAGTTGTAGTCGAAGGTATTAGACCCACCTCCCGTCTTTTATTATTGTCTATTCAGGCCAACAAGGCCCACCTACAGGGAGACGAAGTATATCAGGTGTTGTTCAAGGCAATCGAGCCGAAGGATTCTGTGACCAGTATCCCGGTAGTGCGGGATTTTGCCGATGTATTTCTAGAGAATCTACCTGGGCTGCCACCGCACCGCGAAAAGGATTTTCAGATCCAGCTGGTGTCAGGGGCTAAGCCGGTATCTAGAGCTCCCCATCGTATGGCCCCGAAGGAGCTAGTGGAGTTTCAGAGCTAGCTGTAGGAGTTGGAGGAAGCAGCGTTCGTTAGACTGAGTTGTTGGAACATGGTCTTCCGCATCTCCTAGGTTTGAGAATAACAATTTCTATGTGTATTTGATCTTGTGTGTTTAAGTGTGCAGGATAACAAAGTCCACATGACTCAAGGATTACATAAGAAGGTTGCCCCCAAAGTTGAGCCAACAAATCCAAAACATCTACTAGCGTAGGCACTAGCTGCCGTTCGATGAACTGTTAGCGGTGCTCGACGAAATTCTCATCATGGCGTTCGACAAAACTTCGCTCGACGAAATCTTAGCGGCGTTCGATGAAATCTCGTTCGACGAAATATTTGCCTTAGCACAATTGCCGGGAGAAATAATAGGAGATAGCGCCAGGCGATATCGAGGAGCACAGTAGGCAAGGGAGAATTGTTTCCTCAGATTGAAGATTCTGCCACGCAGAATATATCCTAATATGGGATAGCGCCAGCGGTACCACTAGCGCAGGCGCTAGCACTGAGGCTATATAATGGACCCTTCTCTTCTCGTGTGCCGTGCTGACTCCTGAGAGAGGCCTTGTGTTGAAATTGTTGAAGTGAAGTGGAAGGGAGTCCGGCCGGTCTGAAGGCTGGAGACCGCAGAGACCGCGCGGTCTGCGCTGGTGCTCTGGCAGTTTGGTTCTGGCAATCTGGTGAGATTGGCTAGCTTGCTTCTTGGGTTTGGTCGTTGGCGACCTGATGCGGGTTGTTCCCAAGAAGTTCTTCTGTTTTCCTGGCTCCCTTGTTGGGAGACCGGGCGGGTTGTTCTTATTTGGCTGTCTACCCGGGCGGTCTATCATGGCGATCTGATGACTTGAGTGAAGTCGGCCAGATGGTTCTTGCTTGCTCCTGATGATCTAAGGAAGGAGCGTTGTTGAGACCGCACAGATTGTGCGCGGTCTCATGTTCGCGCGGCTTGTGCGCGATCTTGTCTGCTGATATGCTTCTTGGTCGGGTGATCGTCCAAGAAGTCTGTTCGCGCGGTCTGTCTTTTGAGACCGTTCGCGATCTGATAGGTGGTGACTGTATCCCGGTTTGTGCCGTGATGACATCCGTCCATCCGCCTATAAATAGGGGTGCATGGCCTGTCATTCCTAACGAGAACTGTAAGAACCAGAGCCCGGATTGTTTCTTGCGGTCTCAAGTTTGAGTTCGCGCGACTTGGATGCGAGTTAACCTTTGTTGTGTTCGCAGGTTTGCGGTCAGCAGGGTGCGGTCTCCTTCCTTGGTGATTTCCGGTGGCTTGAATAAACAGTTCGTCTGCGGTCTGTCAGCGAACTGGGTTATTGTGTTCTTATGTTGTTCGTAGCGAGCTCAGTGATCAGGCGACCTTCAGCGGTTAGGCGGTCTGAGTTGCGGTCTGGCGACAGCTTCAGTTCTTTGTTCCAATAAGCTCCAGTTCGTGCGGTCTGAGGTGCGGTCTTGCAGTGCTGGCAATCTGTCCAGTTTCTGTTCGTGCGATCTCAGGGCAAGTCGGGCGAGTTCTGGAGTAGTGCGGCTTGTGCGGTCTGAGCTTGTCTAGCCGCCAGCTTTGCCTTTTTGGTGTGTTTTGTTCTTCTCATCTCCGTGATTCTGATGAATCATGTCTTGCCATGTATACCTCGCATTGTAAAGAAGTTCTGTTTCAATAAAGATTTCTTGTGTTGCTATTTTGGCATTGTGGTTGTTTGGCTATAACTCTTGTTGATACAACTCCTGCTTACTCCTAAACGGTCTTTCAAATTTTTTTAACATGGTATCAGAGGGAGGTTCCTGGAGTGGATAAGCAGTGATCAATTAGAGTTGTCATTGTCTTTGTGAAGAAGAGACCACTTAGATTGCCATGGAAGGTGGATACGCAAGAGGTCTTGGTATTGAACTCCTGACATCGACTAATTTTAAAAAGTGGAAGTCATGTATGGAGAGTTACTTGCTTGGCGAGGATCTATGGGAGGTAGTTGGCGGAGAAGACACACAAGAGGTGTTTCCAGCAGGAGATAATATGGCAGAGGTGAGACTTTGGAGGTGGACGAATGCTAAGGCAGAGTTCACTCTCAAGAGGGCTATCTCACCGGAGCTGTTTGATCACATCATTGGATGTAAATCTGCTGCTGAGATTTGGACATCCTTGGATGGGTTGTTCAATAAGAAGAATGTAGCGAGGCTACAGTATCTTGAAAATGAGTTGGCGAAAGCCTCTCAAGGTGATCTTTCTGTTTCTACCTTCTTCCCCAAGATGAAGAACCTCACGGCAGAGATTTCTGCATTGGACCCTGATGAGCCTATCTCTGAAGAAAAACTGAAGAGGCATATCATCCGCGGGTTGCGGAAGGAGTATCTTGCTTTTGTGACTTCAGTTCAGGGTTGGGCAAATCAACCATCGTTTTTGGAGCTGGAGAACCTTCTTGCTTCGCAAGAAAGTTTAGCAAGACAGATGGCGGGGGTTTCAATCTCCGGGGGAGAAAGTGATGTGATGTTTTCTGGAAAGAAGAAGAAGAAATGGGAAAAGAAGAAGCCGGGTCATGATGGACCCTCCACTTCAGGTCAGCAAGATAGGGGCTATGCTCCTAAGTCTGATGGAAAGAAGAAAGGAGAGGGACCGAGGTGCTTTAGATGCAATAAGACCGGGCACTTCAAGAAAGATTGCCGGGTGAATCTTCAGCCGGGACATGCAGTGGAGAAGGAGATGCCAAAGTCTGGTGAAGTTGGATGGGGAGGAGCCTTTGCGTCTAATATAACGGCGATGCCCGTTAAGGCCTTGGCTTCCATCAACTATGATGAGGATTGGATTGTTGATTCAGGGTGTGGGCATCACCTCACCGGGGATGGATCAAAGTTCTCTTCTTTGGCGCCTTACTCAGGTAACAATGCTATCATTACGGCTGATAATTCTATTCATCCAGTAGAGCACGAAGGAGTCATCTATTTGAGCAGTGATAAGGGTCCACTCACGTTGAGGAGTGTTTATCACATGCCTGGTATGAAGAAAAATCTCTTCTCTGTGACCAATGCGGTCGATGTCGGTTATCACGTTCTGTTTGGCCCAACAGAAGTGAAGTTTCTCAAAACTCAACCGGAGATAAAGGGAGATGTTATTCATGTCGGCAAACGGGTGAAGGACTTGTTCGTTTTATCGACAAGTACCTATGTTGATAAGATGAGGACCAATGATGGCGCGGCCATCTGGCATTAAAGGTTGGGGCATGTAGGCATGGACAAATTGAAGGCTATGGCGGTAAGGGGCCTTGTCAATGGCTTGCCTAGCTTGTCCTCCTATGGAGACGGTCATGTCTGCGAAGGATGTCAGTTTGGTAAGTCTCATCGACTTCCATTTGACAAATCGCAAACAAGGTGCAAAGTGCCGTTGGAGTGCATCCACGGTGATTTGATGGGACCGACCGCCACCCCAAGCCTTGGAGGCAATAGATATATGCTGGTGTTGATTGACGATTACACCAGATATGTCTGGGTGTATTTCTTGAAAGAGAAGTCAGAAGCCTTTGCAAAGTTTGTGGAGTTCAAGGAGCTGGTGGAAGGTCGTCTAGGCCTGCGGGTGAAGAAATTGAGAACTGACAATGGTGGGGAGTTCACCTCTGGTGAGTTCTCAAGTTTTTGCAGGAAACACGGCGCTCGGAGAGAGCTCACTTGTGCCCATACTCCACAGCAGAATGGCGTTGCCGAGAGGAAGATCCGTCATCTGACGGAAACTTGCAAATGCTGGCTTCATGCCAAGAGTATCCCAAAGTCCTTCTGGGCGGAGGGAATGTCTTGTGCAGCTTATGTCATCAACAGATAGCCTCTGAGTCCTATCAACATGAAGACCCCTCACAAACTAATGTTCAAGGAGAAGCTGAGCGTTGCACACCTTCGGGTGTTTGGATCAACCTGCTATGTGCACATTCCTGATGCTCTTCGGACAAAGCTAGATGCGAAAGCAAGGAAGCTAGTCTTTGTTGGTTATGATGAGCGGAAGAAGGGATGGAGATGCATGGATCCTGAGACACGCAGGTCAATTGTTTCTCGGGATGTGGTGTTCGATGAAGTGACTTCTTACAAGGGGAGTTCAGGAATTGAGCTACCAGAGAGCAGGGTTGATGAAGGAGGAAAAGCTGCCGGAAATCTTCAAGTGGAGTTGCCTGTTTCACCAGGAGCTCCAGCTGTGTCTAGCTCAGAGGCGGAAGCTTCAGGTTCTGGAAGTAGGGGGAGCGATGCTCCAAATTCACCTGGAAGAGGAGCTAGGTCTGAAGAAGCAGCTGAGGAGGTGGTTAGTCAGGGGCAACCTCTTAGGAGGTCGAAGAGGACTATTCAACCACCAGACCGATACATAGGAGGAAACATGGTGAACTTTGTTTCATGTTTCTTTGCTGGTCCCTTGGATAAAAGGGAGCTGTCGAGCTTTGAAAAGGCCAGAGGCGTGAAGGAGTGGGACATTGCTATGCAAGAAGAGATGGCAGCTCTCGAGAAGAATGAGACCTGGTCTCTTGTGCCCAAGCCCAAGGGCACCACTCCTGTCACTTGCAAGTGGGTTTTCAAGCTGAAGAAGAAAGCTGATGGCAACATCGAGCGGTACAAGGCTCGCCGTGTAGCTCGCGGGTTTTCACAGTAGTACGGAGAAGATTATGATGAGACGTTTAGTCCAGTGGCAAAGATGACTTAGGTTCGATTTGTTATTGCCTTGGCGGCTTCGAGTGGTTGGGAGATTTGGCAACTCGACATGAAGAATGCCTTCTTATACGGCGAGATTGACAAGGATATCTTCATGATCCAACCGCAAGGCTTCATCTCGAAGGAGTATCCGGACTACATTTGTAAATTGAAGAAGGCCCTGTATGGGTTGAAGCAAGCGCCTCGGGCGTGGTACGGGAAGAATGCAGAGTATCTCTTATTCAGCGGATTCGTTGCTTCAGACTCTGATTCTAGCTTGTTCATCAAGAAGGAGGGGGTGCTTCGGGTGGTTGTGCTGCTGTATGTGGATGACATGATTGTCACCGGAAACTCGAAGGAAGCTGTTGCAAGACTCAGGGCTGAGCTTGCTATCAGATTCGAGATGAAGGATCTGGGGGAGCTTCACCATTTCCTTGGACTCGAGGTGCAGAGGCGGGAGAGCGGAGTGCTCATTTCTCAGGCTGGCTATGCGGAGCGGATTGTTCAGCGATTCGGCATGGAGGAAGGGAAGAGCAGCTCTATACCTCTGGAGCAACATCATAAGCTTCGGAAGGATGAGGGAAGAGTTCTATCTGAACCGTTGGTTTTCCGAGCTCTGGTTGGGAGCTTGATCTATTTGACCATCACGAGGCCTGATATTGCTTATGCAGTTGGCAAAGTGAGTCGGTACATGGCGGAACCACGGAAACCTCATCTCCTGGCGGCAAAAGGCATCTTGAAGTATGTGAAGTCGACCTCTGATTTGGGTCTCCTATATAGGAGAGGGTCAAGCTTGGAGTTGCATGGTTTCATGGATGTTGATTATGGGGGAGACGTGGATGATCGGAGATCAACGTCTGGTTATGTCTTTATGACGGGCCCCACAGCTATCTCTTGGTGCAGCAAGAAGCAAGACTCGGTGTCTGTATCTACCACGGAAGCGGAGTACAAGGCTTCGGCCTTGGCAGCTCAAGAAGCCATTTGGCTCAGGAGGCTGGTGGAGAACGTTCACCAGGAGGTTCGAGGTCCCACTATGCTACGCGGGGACAATGAGAGTGCTCTCAAGCTGGTTAACAATCCAGTCTGTCACGCGAGGACCAAGCATATAGAGATTGACCACCATTTCATTCGTGAAAAGGTGTTGAGAGGATCTCTTATGGTCGAGCATGTTCAAAGTGCGGACAATGTCGCTGACATCTTCACAAAGCCGCTGGCGAAGGGACCGTTTACACGGTTAAGGGAGTTGCTCGGGCTAGTTTCCACTTCCCACATCAAGGGGGAGTGTTGAAATTGTTGAAGTGAAGTGGAAGGGAGTCCGGCCGGTCTAAAGGCTGGAGACCGCAGAGACCGCGCGGTCTGCGCTGGTGCTCTGGCGGTTTGGTTCTGGCAATCTGGTGAGATCGGCTAGCTTGCTTCTTGGGTTTGGTCGTTGGCGACCTGATGCGGGTTGTTCCCAAGAAGTTCTTCTGTTTGCCTGGCTCCCTTGTTGGGAGACCGGGCGGGTTGTTCATATTTGGCTGTCTACCCGGGCGGTCTATCATGGCGATCTAACGACTTGAGTGAAGTCGGCCAGATGGTTCTTGCTTTCTCCTGATGATCTAAGGAAGGAGCGTTGTTGAGACCGCACGGATTGTGCGCGGTCTCATGTTTGCGCGGCTTGTGCGCGATCTTGTCTGCTGATATGCTTCTTGGTCGGGTGATCGTCCAAGAAGTCTGTTCGCGCGGTCTATCTTTTGAGACCGTTCGCGATCTGATAGGTGGTGACTCTATCCCGGTTTGTGCGGTGACGACATTCTTCCATCCGCCTATAAATAGGGGTGCATGGCCCGTCATTCCTAACGAGAACTGTAAGAACCAGAGCCCGGATTGTTTCTTGCGGTCTCAAGTTTGAGTTCGCGCGACTTGGATGCGAGTTAACCTTTGTTGTGTTCGCAGGTTTGCGGTCAGCAGGGTGCGGTCTCCTTCCTTGGTGATTTTCGGTGGCTTGAATAAACAGTTCGTCTGCGGTCTGTCAGCGAACTGGGTTATTGTGTTCTTATGCTGTTCGTAGCGAGCTCAGTGATCAGGCGACCTTCAGCGGTTAGGCGGTCTGAGTTGCGATCTGGCGACAGCTTCAGTTCTTTGTTCCAATAAGCTCCAGTTCGTGCGGTCTGAGGTGCGGTCTTGCAGTGCTGGCAATCTGTCCGGTTTCTGTTCGTGCGATCTCAGGGCAAGTCGGGCGAGTTCTGGAGTAGTGCGGCTTGTGCGGTCTGAGCTTGTCTAGCCGCCAGCTTTGCCTTTTTGGTGTGTTTTGTTCTTCTCGTCTCCGTGATTCTGATGAATCATGTCTCGCCATGTATACCTCGCATTGTAAAGCAGTTCTGTTTCAATAAAGATTTCTTGTGTTGCTGTTTTGGCATTGTGGTTGTTTGGCTATAACTCTTGTTGATACAACTCCTGCTTACTCCTAAACGGTCTTTCAAAAAATTTTAACACCTTGTGCCAGAATTCCAAAGCCTGATATGACCGAGAATTGATCTCCCACCAAACGCTTAGAGAGTTTCTGAAGGAGGACTTCATCACGCTACATCCAAAGAGGGATCGTTCAACATCGCTTATTCCACAGCGATCGTTCATCTCTGACTTCAGAAGTTCCTTAGAGGGAGTTTTAATATTGTTGTTGTTATTTTATTTCATATCTTTTCTTGTAATCGTTTAGTAAATTCGCCTCGTGTTGGCGACTAGGTCTGGGTAGGACATAGGGGGAAACTCGCCTCGTGTTGGCGACTAGATCTAGGCTAAGTCTAGGGGGTGCTCGAGGCCACATCCGGGGAAGGGTTGGCTAGAGCGGATTGAGGCCGAATCCGGGGCGGATAAGGCTAGGGCCACCAGTTCGTGGGGATGCGAGTCGGGATAGAAAACAAAAAAGAGTTTACTATTCATCGCCACCGATTTCTAGCGTTATAGAAGTCAGTTTTTGTAAAACCATTTTTGATATTAATAAAGCATGTCTCTACTTTATTTCAATTGTTTTACTTGACTTCTTATTGTCTTTGTCTTGCATTATTACAAAGCTTTTCAAAATATCACTAAAGTTTTTAAAACCCTTATTCACCCCCCCCCCCCCCCCTCTAAGGGCGCCTACCGATCCAACAAGTGGTATCAGAGCCAGGTTATTCCAAATCGGCTTAACAACCGGGAATAATGGCGTCTCATGATCTCGCTTCTACTAGTGGGGTAAATTTTTATGAAGAAGAAAAATCTCCTAAACCACCTTTATTCGAAGGGAGAAATTATAAAAGGTGGAAATTATTAATGGAAAAATTTATTAAAAATTTAGATATCAATGCATGGGATATAGCAATAGTTAGACCAGCAAATGAATCAAATAAACAGGAACGTCATCTAAATGCAAAAGCCAACCATTATTTATTTTGTGCCCTATCAAATGAAATTTTCAAATTAATATATTGTTTTTCTAGTGCATACAAAGTATGGAAATTTCTTGAAGAAATGTATGATTCTCCTTCTACAGGTATGGAACAATCGCAAGAACCGGAGAATATGCAAGCTTGCATAAGTCTTCAAGAATTCTCCTCTCATGACGGATCAATGGAGCACACATCTAATGGAAGAGAAGAAGAAGTATTGTGTTCGGAAGAGGAGTGCCAAAAAGATGTCAAAGAAACGATATGTTCAAATCATGCCTCTCCCGAAAGCAATGTAAGGAAATCAAATTCCATCTTTTGTACTTCTATCTCTTCATTACAATTGCTTCAAACTACAAAGCGCAAAATTAAGAAATTAAAAAATGCTAATAAACATTTGCGCTTAGAAAATAAAAATTTAAAGGCAAAAATTAATGAACAATCAAATTCAAATTTATCTAGTTATATTCATGGTTCCTTAGTTGAAAACACTACACCTTGTATGAAATTTGATGACTTAAAAGAAAAATGCAAGGAACTTGAAAAGGAACTTCTTTTTATAAAAGAACAAAATAAAAAATTATGTTTAGAAAATTCATCTTTGGAAAATGATTGTGCTAAGTGTAAAGAATATAAAATTGAAATTAAAGATATGGATGAAACATTTGATGAATATAGAAATAACTATCAAGATCATATAGATTCAATTGTTTCCACTCTTAAAAATAGCACAATCGCTTATAATAAAGCTGGACATAATTTAAATATTAAAACTGATGAATTAAAATCAAAAATCAACTTGCTTATGAAAATTGTAAATACAAATTCACAATATCAAACTATATCTAAAAATAAGTTGAATATGAATATGAACATCTTACCTATGTTTAAAAATGGGAGTAAGGGACATAAAGGATTTGTAAATCAAAATCAAAATCACCTTAATTTACAAAATCATGTTTCTCCCAACCTAAAATTAAATGCAAACAAATTTCCTTCAAATTATAAATTCAAAAAACTTTTTGATCCAAATGTTCAAGTAAGTGATTATGGAAATTTGAAAACTAAAAATAATGTTAAACCAAGATTTGAATGGAGACCCAAAGTTAAAGATGAAACACAAACTCCACTCAAAAGGGCTCATTCACTTCCATCTCCTCAAAAGCAAACACGATGTTTTTGGGTAGCCAAAGGAACCATCCCACATGGTCCCATTTGGATACCTAAAACTCTTATTCATTAGGTATCATCAATTGCATGAAGTAGAATCCTTTCAAAATGAAATATACAAAGTTCTACTTCATGATATGCTTTCATGTCTTTTAATTTTTCTTATTTTCTTATTTCTTTTGAACTATCATGTCATGGTCATCCTGTACAGTATTAAAAATATGATTTTAAAATCATATTTTATTTTGATGACCCATCTTTTATTCTTATATTTATTGCTTCTAAATATCTTATATTATCCATATGAATCAAACTCTAAATTTGCTATAAGATATTTCAAATTAAATCTGGTTATAAGGCTATTAAGATTCTTAGCCTTCACCAACAAGTGGTTTAGTGAAATAACTTGATCTAAAAGAAAATTCAAGATCTAAATAAAATCTCAACTTTCAATATGTTGTCTTTGTTCACAACAAAAAAATTATATTGTGTTCACTCCTTGATGTCAGACATGATCTAAACCATCACTATTGTTCACCTATCAAAAATCACATATATATATTCAAAATTCTTAATTAAAAGAAAATCACTAAAATGTATTGAAAGAATTTATCTTCATAATGAATATTGATGTCACTCGCACCACCATGATCTATTGATGTCCGTTGCTAAAATTATCTAAAATCATATATCATAACTCACATCAAATATCTTCTAAAAACAACTATTTCTATCACATCCATATGAATTATATGATGACGATTGATATACTAATTGTTTTTACCATTGTTGGTGTATTATGTGTGTATTGTGATTTATTTCTAGACCTTTGAATCATCTTGATATCAAATCAAATAGAATCGTCACTCCATTCTAGGTCTATAAGTTGAAACACTATCAAACCTTGGTATAACATTAATCTCAAACTAATCATACTAACATTGTCGCCTAAAGAATATTTGTGTCTATGTTAGGCTTTATATGTTTACCAAGACATACAGGCTGGGTATTCTCATCTAGGGCTTATCCATGGTATTCCTGTGCATGAACATTATGGTTAATCACTAAAATCATGCATATTTGATTTGTTCATTCATGTCATCTCATGCAAAGTTTAGTTGGTAAAATCATATACAAAATCGCTAATGTTTCATGAAATTTGCACTATCTAGACATTTACTAAAAATCTGAAATTTTAGCATGAAACTACTATTATGACACTTAATCAAGATCAACAATTAAATATTTCAAAATCATCAAAAATCGGGTACTGTTTCCCGCGCTAGCGCTAACGCCGGAGATAGTGCACCTATGTGTTTTTCTGTATTTTTAAAATTTTAAAAATCCCTAAAAATTTATTAATCTATGTATACTATTCATTTCTGCATTTTTGCTTTTATTACATTTTTGAAAAATCAAATACAAAAATATAAAAACCAAATTACAAAAAAATTATATGTTTTGCCTTTGTGTTTTTTGTCATTTATTTAAATTCTATTTCTAAAAGCAAAAATCAAATACAAAAATATAAAACAAAAAAATAATCAAAAATTGTTATTTTTGAACTTAACTTTTTACTTGTATCTTGTGAAAGGGTGATTTGGGCTATCATCCCATCATATCACCTAGTACCGGGCGAACCTCTCACAAGGTAGTCCTCGGAAAGTCCAAGATCAATTTTATGAGTTCAAACATTAAATAAAAATTATTCTTCAAAAATATCAAAAATATTGTATGGACTTCATTGAAAATCAAGCATGAATTAATCTATTATTTAGAACTTCTATAATGTTGCAATTTATCTTTTCAAACTACTTTGAACATTGATTTCATCATGCTTTGATATATCTATTAATATGTGCATCAATTATATTGAAAGTGGTGTAGAACTAAGCTTAGCATGCCTCTAAGTATGAGTAAATGTTTTATGTTTGATAATGATCCTTATTCACTCACTTATTTTGGCATTGTCTACATTTGTGTTTAATCTAAGAATGCTTGTGTATGTTTTGTATTAGTACAATGAATTAAAATTGCACAAGTATCTTACCTACACTCCTTTATTTGCACTTTTAAAAATTAAGAAAAGTGGTTATCTTTCTTATAAATTATATTCATTTGCAAAACAAGTGTATTCGGAGAACTTTGTACAAAACAAAACCATAAAATAAAGTGACAAAGATAACTCCACCAAGCACTACTTGAACCTCCTGATAAGTCTTAATAAGCGTTGTGAGGTTGAGCACCTTGGAAAGAATAGTAAAGTATCTTGTGCAAATCATAACTTTCTTTCAAAATAAAAACCACTTATTCTTAAGTACACCAGATCACAATAAAAATCAATATTGAAGAATAAAATTGTGTGATCCCCCAAGCACTACTTTACACCCTGATAAGTCTTAATGAGCATTGTGTGCAAAGCACCTTGGTAGTTGTACATTTTTGTTTGTGCATTGAAGTGCGTGGAAGTAAAATTATTTGTGTTTTATTGTGCTCTTACTTCACATATTTCTTATATTTTTGATTAAAACATTTGTTTACTCTACTCAAAAATACACTTTTGTGCACATCATTATCTTCCATAACACTTCTTCTCATGAGTATTGGATCCTAATGCTAATTCTATACTACTCTCTAATTATGAAATGCACTAGATAACCTAACATGCTTTCTATAATGTTTGGTAAGTTTTGAAATTGTGAATTAAAGTAACATTGTAGTAATCTCTTTTTGATAACATTATTTCATGCTTGGTTACTTTATTATCAAACTTAAAGATTTTAAATGAAAAATGATTTACAAAAACATCTTCTTTTTGAAATTTAACTCATATATCTTTCTATGGATCATCAATAAGATGTTTCTTGTATTTCTATAAGTCTTCCGCATCATAACCATATAATTGTTTTACCTTGCGCTTTCATGCTTACTTAAAGTCTTTTATTTTGTGTGCATCATCACTTGAATCTTAAAACTCCTTTCTTTCAACAAGTGGTAGACTTGCCTAGTAAACTTTATATTGGTTACTTTTAACATGGATTTTTTTTGCTATAAAACTCGGATCTATTTCTATGAAAATATTATTATGCTAAAAACTGTGATTTATTAATGGACTTCAAAATAGCTATGTGAGTGTTTTCATAAATTCAAATAAAAATATAAATCCATAGGCTATGTCATTAGATTTAAAATGCGTAAATGTTTCCAATAATTATATTCATGACTTCATATCTCACCATAGCGGGGGCGTAGGGTTGTAGACATTAGATAACCTTTATCTCTAGTCATGTCTTGTCCTTAATCGGGGAGGGTTCCAGTGGGGCCTTGCGAGGCACTGGGGGGAAAGAGTGCTAGGTTGAGTTTTGTCTAGTGTTTGCATATGGGACTAACACCCCAACCTACGGCATATTTGCAGCTCCACATGCCCATCCGTCACTTAGTACGGGGCTAGGGTGTAGATATATTGTCTGGGTAGATTGGTTATTTGGAAATCATTACCTCTTTAAGCTAAAACCTCTGATCTATAAAAAGTATTCTAAAACTTCTTATCATCTCCTTCTCTATAAGCTCGATCATGCTTTTAACTTATTATCAATTTTTAAGTGGTGTCTCCTTACCCGCTTTTGCTAATAACAAAAGGGGGAGAACTAACATGATAAATATTTATCTGCTATCAAAATATAATGCTTAATTAAGATGATAGCTTACATATTAGGAGAGCATTCACTTAGGGGGAGCATGTATTTAGGGGGAGCAATTCTAAATGCTAAAATCATAAAATATCCTAAGTCATCACTCTCACACACACACAAGTATGTTTCTTCATGCTTATATATTAATGCTCTGATTTATCATTAATGGATTTGTTATTATCAAAAGGGGGAGTTTGTTGGAACATGGTCTTCCGCATCTCCTAGGTTTGAGAATAACAAATCATATGTGTATTTGATCTTGTGTGTTTAAGTGTGCAGGATAACAAAGTCCACATGACTCAAGGATTACATAAGAAGGTTGCCCCCAAAGTTGAGCCAACAAATCCAAAACATCTACTAGCGCTGTCGGTAGTACTAGCGCAGGCGCTAGCTGCCGGTTGACGAACTGTTAGCGGCGCTTGACGAAATTCTCATCATGTCGTTCGACGAAACTTCGCTCGACGAAATCTTAGCGGCGTTCGACGAAATCTCGTTCGACAAAATATTTGCCTTAGCACAATTGCTGGGAGAAATAATAGAAGGAGATAGCGCCAGGCAGTATCCGATAGCGCAGGCGATATCGAGGAGCACAGTAGGCAAGGGAGAATTGTTTCCTCAGATTGAAGATTCTGCCGCGCAGAATATATCCTAATATGGGATAGCGCCGGCGGTACCACTAGCGCAGGCGCTATCGCTGAGGCTATATAATGGACCCTTCTCTTCTCATGTACCGTACTGACTCCTGAGAGAGGTCTTGTGCCAGAATTCCAAAGCCTTATATGACTGAGAGTTGATCTCCCACCAAATGCTTAGAGAGTTTCTAAAGGAGGACTTCATCACGCTACATCCAAAGAGGGATCTCTTCAACCTCGCTTATTCCACAGCGATCGTTCATCTCCGACTTCAGAAGTTTTTTAGAGGGAGTTTTAATATTGTTGTTGTTATTTTATTTCATATCTTTTCTTGTAATCGTGTAGTAAATTCGCCTCGTGTTGGCGACTAGGTTTGGGTAGGACTTAGGGGGAAACTCGCCTCGTGTTGGCGGCTAGATCTAGGCTAGTTCTAGGGGGTGCTCGAGGCCACATCCGGGGAAGGGTTGGCTAGAGCGGCTTGAGGCCAAATCCGGGGAGGATAAGGCTAAGGCCACCGGTTCGTGGGGATGCGAGTCGGGATAGAAAACAAAAAGAGTTTACTATTCATCGCCACCAATTTCTAGCGTTATAGAAGTCAATTTTTGTAAAACCGTTTTTGATATTAATAAAGCACGTCTCTACTTTATTTCAATTATTTTACTTGACTTCTTATTGTCTTTGTCTTGCATTATTACAAAGCTTTTCAAAATATCACTAAAGTTTTTAAAACCCTTATTCACCCCCCCCCCCCCTCTAAGGGCGCCTACCGATCCAACATGAGTTCCTCACCTTGGGGAGCTCTAGTGCTATTCGTGAAGAAGAATGATGGGCCGGTCAGACTCTGCATTATTTATAGAGCCTTGAACAGGCTAACGGTGCGGAACACATACCCATTACCGAGGATAGACGAGCTGTTTGACCAATTGGAGGGAGCTCACTGGTTCTCAAAGCTGGATTTGAGGTCGGGGTACTATCATCTACGGATTCAGGAGGAGAACATCCCAAAGACCGCTTTCAGCAGTAGATATGGGTTGTCTGAGTTCATTGTGATGCCTTTCTGGCTCATGAATGCACCATCGACATTTATGAGTCTGATGAACCGGGTGTTCGAGCCATATATCGACATCTTTACCATCGTGTTCATTGATGACATTCTCATCTACTCGAGGACGGAAGAGGAGCATGCATGACATCTAGCGCTGACATTGGAGAAACTTCGAGAGCACATCCTCTACGTGAAGTTCATCAAGTGTCAGTTTGGCTAAAGGAGGTGGCCTTCCTGGGTCACATTATTAGTGGAGCTGGACTGGCAGTAGACAAGCAAAGATCCACGCAGTACGAGATTGGCCACCGCTGAAGACGGCCACCAACGTGCGGAGTTTTCTGGGACTTGCAAGCTATTACCGGAAGTTTATGCATGGATTTTCTCAGATTGTCCTCCCGCTCACATCCTTGACGAAGAAGGATACCGCGTTCATTTGGACACCGCAGTGGACTTCCAGGAGCTGAAGAGTTGGCTTACGACGGCCCCCATCCTTGCCCTTCCATCAGGGAAGGATGGATTCCAGGTGTATACAGATACGTCGTATTAGGGCATGGGTGTCGTTTTGATGCAGAACGGGCATGTGATAGCATACGCCTCCCGATAGTTGAAGAATCATGAGCGGAACTACCCGGTGCACGATTTGGAGATGGGAGTGGTTATATTCGCTTTGAAGATCTGGCGGCACTACCTCTACGTTGTTCACTGCGATATATTCTAAGATCACATGAATCTTAAGTGCGTAGACACGCAGAAGGAGTTGAACATCCGATAGTGTCGATGGGTGGAGTTCTTATCAGATTATCAGTATACCATGCACTACCACCCGGGGAAGGAGAATGTGGTGGCTGATGCACTGAGCAGGAGAGCTACCATATCTGGAGCAGAGCCCCAGTTGATGGCTATGGAGCTAGTATGGATGCTCGAAGACATGCAGATCTCATTGGTATTCGAGGATGACCCTGAGCTCTAAGAGGAGTACTTGGCGGCAATGAGTGCCACATATGACATTCGAGACCGCATCAGGGATGGGAAGAGGTAGGATGCCAAGTTAGAGCCGATATTCAGGTCCCTGGAGGCAGGCACGGCTGGGGACTACTCATTGAGGGACGGCCTGCTGAGCTTTAGAGGTCGAGTATATATACTGATAGGGAGCCATATTAGGGATGACATTATGATCGAGGCTCACTCCAGTATGTATTCGGTGCACATAGGTATCACCAAGATGACGACGGACTTGAAGAGGACCATGTACTGTCCGAGCATGAAGAGGGACATCTCTTATTTTGTGACCCACTGCGAGTCTTGCCAACTCGTGAAGGTGGAATTCAAGAACCCGACTGGACTTTTGCAGCTACTCCCGGTGCCGGAGTGGAAGTTCGATGACATCGCGATGGACTTTATACATGGGCTTCCCTGATCATATGCGGGGAATGATTCGATATGGGTGATCATCGACAGGTTGACGAAGGTGGCCAGATTCATTCCAATCACAAAGGACGCTCCGGTCGGTGAATTGGTACGGAGGTTTGTAGAGCAATTTGTCTGATACCATGGCGTGCCTAGGACGATCATGTCGGATCGGGATGGACGGTTTACATCTAGGGAGTGGAGAGCGGTGCATGATTACTTGGGCACCCGATTGACATTCAGCACCGCATTCCATCCTCAAACATACGGGCAAACGGAGCGTACCATCCAAACCTAGGAGGATCTTCTACGCATATGCATTCTGAACCATGGGGAGCCATGGGAGAGACTGTTGATGTTGGTCGAGTTCTCATACAACAACAGACACCAGGCCAGCATAGGCATGACACCCTACAAGGCATTATACGGATGGAGATGTAGGACCCCATTGTCTTGGATTCAGGATGAGGATCCCAAGGCACTCGGCTCAGAGTTCATGGAGGACACTGAGGCTCAGGTGCGGCTGATTCGAGACAGGATGTTGGAAGCCCAGAGCAGGTAGGTCAAGTATTACGATGTGCAGCATCGTATGATAGAGTTCCAGGTGGGAGATCGGGTATTCTTAAAGATGCATCCGATGCATGGAGTCTCGTGGGTATGCGGACGGAAGATGCTTAGTACGAGATATATGGGGCCCTACAAGATCCTGGTGTGGATCGGCCCCTTGGCTGACAGGCTAGAGATACCGCCGAAGTTAGCTGTATTGCATGACATCTTCCACGTCTCCTCACTTAGGTGGGCTCTATTATAGCCAGAGAAGCAAATATCTACTACATATGGGCCAGTAGATACTGATCGGTCGGTTCACCTGGAGCTGGTCTGGATAGACGATACGTAGATGCGAGTCTTGCGACGCAAGAAGGTTTCGCTGGTCAAAGTCCCGTGGAGAAATCATGGACAGGAGGAGCACACCTGGGAACCACTGGACTTGATGCTGCAAAAGTATCAGGAGCATTTTGCGTCAAGTATAATTTAACTTTTTGGGATGTTACATTTAATCACTTGCGGTAGAAACCCCACAGGCCTAACCTAAATTTTGGGGACGAATTTTTTTTTTGTATTGGGATTTGTAACATCCCTCAAACAACTAGACCCCTAAGATGGTTTTGTCATGACTAGGTCATGACAAAACCATAGGAAGCACAAAAGACCATGTGAACTTTGGCAAGAAGAAGGAAACCCATAGTTATCTGCAAATAGCAATTCTCAGTTACCAAGCCTAGGGTTGGGCTTTAGGGCCTCACCTTGCTTATTTGACACCACCATAACATCCCTAACCCATTAGGGGTCCCTTAGAGCATCAAGGACCCATTGGGGTCAACCAAAGAGGCCAAGTTGACCAAAGTCAACATTAACCCTAAATTGGTCAAAGTTGTGAAATTAGGGTCAATTTGGCCTCCATCATGCCAAATTGACCTTTCCCCTACCCTTATAAGGATATTAGGGACCCAATTGACCAAAACGCCCCATAATGGGGCCACCAATTTGGCCAATTTGGCCTAAGTCAACTATAGCTCTATTTTGGTCAAAGTGGCCTAATAAGGTTAATTGGCCCCCATCTTGCCAAATTCACCCTACCCAGACCTTCCTAGCCCTTAGTGGAGTCAAATGAGACACTAGCCACCAATTGGGGTCAAACCAAATGGTCAAATTGACCAAAGTCAACTCCGCCCTAAATTTAGGTGAAAATGACCTATTTTGACCTAATCAAGCCCAATCCACTTAGGATAGACCCAACTGAAGTGGTCCGCTAGCTAATAGGGTTGGGGGTTACTGAATTGACCATTCAATTTCAAGAAATTCGGCCAGGAGAGAGAAATCCCCAAATGTAAAGAGAGAGAGAGAAGGGGGAATTGATGGGGAGGAAGAAGAGACCTTCAATCTCCCCCATTAATCGCCCCATTCATCTCCTCTTAGGGAGAGGAGGATTTTCCAGCCTTCCCCCGACCAAATTAAGGCCCTATTCACCTCCCCCAAGAAAAACCAAAATTTCTCCTTAATGGCCATTAATGGCATTTCGGGATAACCTCCCCCTTTGCCCAAATTGAGTTGTTAAACACCATTAGAGCATGCAAAGGAGCAAAACCCCTCACTTTCCTGAAGGTGTTGAGCTCTCTAGGTGCATGGTCAGCATGGCTCCAAAATGAACTCTCCCTCTCATGGCCAACCCGAGAATCACTAGGGCAAATGCCCAATCCAAGGTCTGATCCCCTTCTCCTTCCCCAGTACATAGATTCACATAAAAATGGGCTTTGATCCGAGCCAAATCGGTCTTGGATCAAGCTCCATGAATGGCTGGTTTCAAGCCATTTATTCCCTCCCTAAAAAGCTTATTCAGGCCTCCCCCGGGCCGGCCAACCACCCCAATTGCCGGCCACCACCTCGGCGAAGGTGGTGGTGGCATTGGCCGGCCGGGGAGGGGGCTTGGTGGCCTAGAAAATGGTCTGGAAGGGTGCCCAGGATGGGTTATTCTGTCCATAGGCGTGATGGGGACGAAACCCCTCAACCATCCGATTTGATCAACAGGAATTATTATAATGTTTATTCTATTTAAATATTTAAGTATCTAATAAACTACTGTGTTTTCCTTTATTTTTTTAAATATCGTGCACTCATAATTGGACAAAGTGCCCAACATGAAAAGTTATCACGTTGAGTTAACTTTATTTTAAAATTGGTTTGAAGACATTTGGACAAATGGTTTGACCTCAGCACGCATTTTGGTGTAAGGTGTCACAAGGGTTGACCAGAGACAAAATTCTGTGCTCCCACTAAACCACTCAGTAAAATGCTCTGAAATTTGGAAAATATCCTACCTATACCCACACCCTTAACATATCCAAAAATTAGAATTTTTTGAGGAAATTGTTCTAAGGTTTTTGCAAACATTTAATGATTCATGTATAAATTAATTATAGTGTCTAGTGACATACAAACACCACCAAATTTTGGTGTGAGGTTTTTAGGGTCATGATATGACTCTGCTAAAAATTTCATCCTATTTGGGATTGATTTGGTTGGGTAATTTATTAACCCGAGATTGGTCAAACTAGGGGTTATTAGGTCAAAAGTTCACTTGTTAGGTTGAGTGGTCAATTCTCATCCAACGGTGATGAAACCTTGGCCACTGACTTAAAATCACATAAAACACCTCCACAAATAATTTGGGGTGATTTCGGGTGGATGTGCCCTAGGACCCTAGTTCAAACCTTAGGGTTGTATTTTGAACCCATTGAAGGACATAGGGTCATGATGCTTTGGATTGACTTGAAATTTGGTGTAGAGGTTCATAGGGTGGTATTAGGCCCGAGGTAATTTATTTGGAATTTTTAGAGACATTTAGTCTCTCTGAATTATTTAAGAGTCATTTAGGGCACTTCCTTACTAGAAGGAATTACATGCTCATATATCCTAGGATGATTATGAAACTTTGTCAATGAGTTTATATTGATGATATTATTCTCTGATAATTTTACTAAGAATTTTGCAATGTTATATATAGTACTTCATTCATCACCCCCAATGTTTGCACTAGTTGTATGAAAATTATGGGATTAATACTCACTAAAAAGTCATGAAACTTGGTCAGAGGACTTTTTAGGGCAAGTATATGATCTGTTAATTTTAGTATAATTTTTGGAGTAATATATATATGGTCTCCTTCACAAAGTTCCCTTAGACTGATTTGTTAAATAGTGGAATTATGTGGTCAAATGGATTTAGCAAATTCTGGGACTCCATCAGTGAACTTTTCTGATCATCTTGGACACCAGCTAATTTTCTTATAATTGTTGAATAAGAATTTCTAGTACTTTCTTCATAAATTTTTGAATTTGCATATTAGTTAATATTTTAATTGGAGGTCAAAACCTATCTGGAAATTTGTAAAATTCATATATGGCTGTTATTTTACTGTTATATAGTTATACAAATTTCAGTAAGGTCATATCTTATCAGAAAACCATACATGATGTTCAAAATCATAGGTTCCCTGATTTTGGAGAAATTATAATAATTACCAAATATAGTAGGAAAATTATGAATTTCTAGAGATGATCTTAAAATGTCATAACACACACCCCCCATAATAATCTTGGGTCATTTGGATGAATATTTGGACTATCTCCTCTCATGTACCTCATATAGCTCACTTGGTTTGCGTATAACAAAACTATAGAGTTAAGATAACCTGTAGACCGTTTGGTAGGAATGAGTGATAGTTGGTGTACCTGGTCTGGTTGAGGAGATTTGAGGTCACCAATAGGAGTCTATGTGTTGAGTGTGCCCGATAAGCCAAGGGGCAAGTTTGTGCTCAGGATTGACGATAGATCGTCTTTCCCTTGGAGAGTCATAAAACACTTAGGGTTAACTCAAGTGAAATTGTAAGAGGGGTATGTTTAATGGTATTTATCAATAATAAAGTGTCTTGAGAAAGGAAGGTTTGGGGTGTCATCCCATCGTACCTCCTAGTACCGCTGCGAGCCCCTCATAGGGTAGACCTCGGGAAGTCCAAGATTAACTCTAAATTGTAGGAGTAAGTTATTGTACAAGATTAACTGAATAATACACTCACCCACACCCCGTTGATACGGGTGGTTAGTCGGTTTGGTTCTTCGAGCGGTAGGCTCGGTAGTTTTTGAAATGGACTAATTAGTTTGGTGAGCATGTGACTCAGAAATGGTTCATAGACGGGTTAGATAGCCCGAGGAGCCTACGATACGGAAATATATATAGTAATCATAAATGTATGTGCATAAAGGTAGTGGTTCTTTAGTATTGATGGTCGTCGCACCAACGTCGATACTTTGGCTCGGTAAGTGGGGTTAACACTTTGCCAAGGAAATGTCTGGTAGACTAGCCAGTAAGAGTTCGCAGGAGATCCATTGTTGTGTTCTTAGCGTTGAGGCATACGATAGGTCTAGGTTAGGTATTGCAGATACCAACCTAGAGGTGGTCGAGGCCCAACCCACCGCTTCGGTTTGCCACTATAGGGGTATCTTGGGAATTTGCTAGCTCCAAAAAGGGGGAACTAAAGGTCTGTGCGCATAGAGTCGGGTGCGTGTGTTGCACTTGTGTGAACATAGCATTAACTAGCATAACACTGCATGTCATAGCATGTAAGACCCCTTTTTTTTTTTGCAAAAACCACCGGGTCTTAGGCCCAGAACCGCCGTTTTGCGGTGACACCTTCACTCGGAAAGGTCGCCACCACAAAACGCCGATTCTGCCGGCCAACTCGATCACAAGAAAAGTTCATAAACGAGAAGACAAGTCCACAGAATCACATGAACTAAAACCATAAAAGTAAATGTCCACAAATAATAACTGAATAAAAGATACAGGGGTTACAATAATAAAAGAGGGCTCTTGCCCTGTACATCATTTCCTCACTACAAGATCACTCGCGGAAGCTAACTACTAATCACTCACAGACCCTGAATCCTGTGCTCCTGTACTAGACTGGCCCGCCTCCGTCTGCTCCGGCCTCTGGTGTTGCTGCGTCTCCTCGAACCCCTAAAATGATATGGTCCACCGACCGTTAGTCAAAAAGACTAAGCCTTATGTTCCCCACCCCACCCCCAATGGCTCCTGGGCACCGTGCGGGAGGATGAAGCGGAGGACAGCAAGGGGTATAACAAAGAGCAGGTGACAGTGGTACATGAAATGTTTCTACACTACACATGTGTTTATATAAAACTGAAGTAGTAAATGGGCATAGTAGGAGCAGGTAAAGAATAAGTAAAGTGCAATAAGTAAATACAATAGCAATAGAAAAGTAACCATTGATTTATAGGAATGCCCATACAAACCTATAGACCAAGGGGTCGTTTAGCAGGGCCTACCGTATAAGAAGTCCCATAACCAACTTATACGTTAGGGGTAGGTTGAATGCAATGTTCATGCTATGACATGCAAGGTATGTTGTTATGCTATGTTCATACAAGTGCAACTCACCCACTTCGACTCTATGCGCATAGACCTTTAGTTCCCCCTTTTTGGAGCGAGCTAGACTCCCAGGATACTCCCGTAGTGGCAAACGGAAGCGGTGGGTTGGGCCTCGCCCACCTCTAGGTTAGTATTCACACTACCTAACCTAGACCTATTGTACGCCTCCACTAAACCCGCGGAGCGTCTGCGTACTCTTGCTGACTGGACCACCAGACTTTCAAGGCTAAGTGTAAATACCACACTCGCCGAGTCAACGTATTGACGTCGGTGTGAACGACCATCCAATACTGAAGACCCACCACCTTTAATGCACAAGCAACATGTTCTACTTCCTATCTCTGAGCCATAAGCTCCCCGGGCTAACCTGCCCGCCATCAATAACCTTCCGAGCCATAAGCTCCCCGGGCTAACCTGCCCGCCATCAGAAACCTTCCGAGCCATCGACTCGCCGAACCAACTAAACTCCCGAAACCACAGGGTGTGGATGAGTGTGTTATTAGTTAATCTTGTACAATGTCTTACTCTTATGAGTTAGGGTTAGTCTTGGACTTCCCGAGGGTTACCCTGTGAGGGGCTCGCTACGGTACTAGGAAACACTATGGGATGACACCCCAAAGTTCCCATTTTCAAGACACTTAATGTTATTAGTTACTACCCATAAGGAAACCCCTTTAATACTTTACCTGATCTAAACCTAAGTGCTTTAAGATCTAAGGCAAAAGACGATCTTTCGTCAATCCTAGGACGACCTACCCCAAGGGTGGCACCCCACCACCCTAGGACTCATCAAACACTAATTGACTCCAGGGGTCATCACATAGTCATATGATCACCATTAAACTCTCACATCTCCAATCAATATACCCCAATTTGACCCATAACTCCAAAATTGCCAAATTGCTAAATGCAGACCACCCTTAATGTTTTGATGCTCATGAAGGGAGGTACATTAAATAACCAACACTATGACCCAATATTTTTACTGGGTGTCCATGTCACTGATTTAAGATCCATTCCAGAGTTCCATAATTTTCCCAATAATATTAATATTTAAAATCATTTTTCCAAAATACGACTTCCTAAGGTTTGAACTACAAGTGCACTTTTCTGACTTCCAATGCCTACCCAACTTTTTACATAAATCAAGGGTACCTAATAATCAGTGGATATGAATTTGTAGGAAAGTCCAGCAAGGTTTACTATATCTAATAATTCCAAAACCCATTTATCTCCAATAAATTCCAAAGGAGGTACCCTCATATGAACTCCAAACCTTATGCAAATTTATACAGAGGTGATTCATATTAAAATATTCAGCCCTACAACATTTGATCATATTCCATAGAGGTTACATTTGTAATTTCTACAAAGAATATATTTGCAATTAATTCCAAATTGAACTAGAGGTACCAAACATATTAATCCATAAATTATGAGAAAGATACTGTGGGTTTGTAATGGTATGAAATGTCATACAGCAAAGTTTCATGCAATTACAGAAAACTAACACCCTAAAATTATTCATCCCAAAAATTGCCCATAATATGAATAATTACAATTTGGACCTCCAAAAGTTTTCCAATGGTTCTAATAGAATCTCCAGGGGTTTAAAACATCAAAGATAAGTTGGTGACAGAAGATGGTTAATCACTAAGCATTATTTCTTCCTAAATCTCAAAACCCTAAATAATTACAAATCTACCCAAGGATTTATTACCTAGGATTGGCAACTCTAAATCCCTCCAATTTCTTACAATAGCATTCTCTGGTCACCATGACCATCCCCCCAAAATTTCAAGTCAAACCATTAAGGTTTGACCCCTCTTCCTTCATTGGCCTCTAATTGCACCCCTTTAGGGTTTAACCTAGGGTTAGGGTAAAAACTTCTCCAAATCCACCCAAACTTCTTGTGAGGGTGTCACAACACTTATAAAGCTTAGAGGAGTCCAACACACCCCTCTCCAAGGACAAGCTCTCCTATGTCCTTCACAACCCCAAATTCCACTCCATAGGGATCAAACCTATGGCCTTGAGCAAATCAACTCCAATGCTCACCAATCAACCTCATGGGGTCTCAAATTAACCCCACGGACCTTCCCAAGAAGACTCAAGTCTCTATGGTCCCATTTGACCAATGGTTCTCCTCTTGGCTAAATGCACCCCAAGGTGCTCCAAACCCATGACCTAGGGCAATCCAACTCCCCATGGTCCCATAACTCTCTTGGAGGTGATTTGGGTGATATTAGGGCAGTGGCCAAAGTCCCACTTCAATAGGAGGTGGTTTGACCATGAAAAATCCCAAATAGCCCTTATTCACAAATTTCCCCTAAATGGACAAATCTTTGGCCTAAAGATTACCTAATCAAATGAACTCCAAATGAGTTGAGATTTTAACCAGGGGTTTATCATGACCCTAAAAACACCCCACCAAAATTTGGTGGAGATTGGAGGTCATTTGACCCTCCAATTAATTTATGTATGGATTATTAAATTTCTACAAATACTTTAGGAAAATTTTCTCCAAAAATTCTCATTTTTGGATATGTTATAACCCTAGGTATGACTCACTACCAGTCCAAATTTCAAGTCATTTGGACTAGTGGTTTGGTGTGGGCACCCTTTCAAAGTTCAGTCGAACTTTGCACTAGAATGGGTGCTGAGGTCAAACCAGGGCTCCAAATAGTGTGAGCTCAATTTTGTATGGTCCTAGGGGTCAAGGCCTACAACATTCATGTTGGGCACTTTTTCTGTAGAGGGCATCTAGTATTTTCTATATTTAAAATTAGATTCAGCAAGAAAAAGCTCTAATAATATGAATATTAATAATAATAAATACATTTAATAGCCAGGAAAAGAAATAAACGGACGGCATCCGTGTATCTTCCCCAAGCAGCCGACGGCTGAGATCTTCCGCGCCTGGGCACTATGATCTTTGATTTCCCCGGCCACCTGAGCGCCGCCCCGGCCAATCAACGCCACCACCACCTTCGTTGAGGTGGTGGCCGACGACGAGCGGTGCTTGATTGGCCGGAGGTGGCCGGAATTGTGGATTCTGGGTGGAAGCCCAAACCCGATCTACGGGTGGCTTGGCTGGCTCGATCCACGGCCTATTGGCCACGATTCGAGCCGCCGATGAGTTAGATCTACACCACTGAGGGAGGAGCAGAGAACCAGACCTGTGTGGGGGCCTGGTGGCGCGTGCTCCGGCGGTTGCCCATGGCCGGTGGTGGAGCTTTTGGTGCCATGCCAATCTAGCCTTCCTCTGCCCGATTTTCTCTGGGGGCTTGGGGGTTTCACTCCTCTCCGACCTCTGAAGGTGTTTATGAGGTTAATTGGGGGAGGGGAAGAGCCATGACAGGAATTGCCATTATCACCATTAATGGTGATTTCGGCCACCTCTAATTCCCTTTTGATTCAGCCCCCCCCCCCCCCCCCCCCCCCCCCCCCCCTCAGCCCTGGAAAACCCATGGATTCACTTGTAACTGATAGGGGAGATGAATGATCATCAATTGGGGGAGGATTGAGGGGTCAAAGCATTCAATCTCCATGAATGCCCCTTCTCTCTCTCTCCAATTTGGGGCTTTCTCTCTCCTGGCCGAATTCATTCAAATTGAATGGCCAAGTCAGCCACTTACAATCGCCACTAGGCTGGTCAAGTGGTCAATTTGGGCTTAGCCCAAAGGGATTGGGCTAGATTCAAGAGATTTAACCTAATTTGGGTAAATTTGACTTTTGGTCAAATTGACCAATTGGGTGACCCTAGGATGGGGCTTTTGGGTCCATTGAATTGCAAATTAGGTTTGGAAACTATTGGTGAGGTCAATTTGGTCACATGAGTCTTAGTTGACCCAATTTGAGTTGATTTGACCAAACCAGGCTAAGTTGACTTTGGTCAAAATGAGCCCTAGGGTTGACCCAGTCATGGGACTTTTTGGTCCACTGGGTCCCCTATGACATGATAACACTATGGGTAGGGTCAATTTAATATGGTGATGGTCAATTAGGGCACTTAGTGAAGAATTGCCATTTTGACCTAACAAGGGCATTTTGGTCAATTTGCACCATTGGGGGTCCCATGATAGGGCTTTTAGGTCTACTAGGTCTCTTATGGTATTCTAGACCTAGATGAGTGGTCAATTTGGCATGGTGAGGGTTAATTGAGTCTAATTATGCTACTTTGACCAATTTAGGGTTAGGGTTGACTTTGGTCAATTTGGCCTCTTTGGTTGACCCCAATGGGTCCTTGGTGCCCTAAGGGGACCCCTAATGGGCTAGGGATACTATGATGAGGTCAAATGGTCATGTTAAGGCCCTAAAGTCCAACCCTAAGCTTGGTCACTGGAAATTGCTATTTGCAGTCCAAGGCACTTTCAACCCTAATCTTGCCTAAGCTAAAGGGATTTCCACACTACCAAGGACTTGTCATGACCTTGTCAAGACAGATTCACCTGGGGGGTCTAGCTGTCTGGGGGATGTTACATAGCATAAGCATTGCATTTCAACCCTTACCCCTATCGTAAAAGTCGGTATGAGACATTTTATACGATAGGCCCTGCAAAACAACCCCTTGTTTTATAGGTCTGTATGGGCATTCCTATAAATCAAGGTTACTCTTCTTTATTTATTTTTACTTATTACTGTCTTACTTATTACTGCTTTACTTATTACTGCTTTACTCACTGTAATATATACTGCATAGTGGTAGACATTTCCTATAGATTAGGTTCACATTCATCTGCTTGTTTATACCCATTGCTGTCCTCCGCTTCATTCCTCCCGCTCGGTGCCTAGGAGTCACCGGGGGAGGGGTGGGGGATTGGCTTAGTCTTCTGACTAACGGTCGGTGGACCTTATCATTTTAGGGGGCCGAGGAGATGGTGAATTTTGAAGTGTAAAGTGGAGGTCGGGCCGTCTGGGCATCAGACCGGGCAGTCTGGTAGACCACGGAGGTCGGGCAGTCTGGAAGGAAGACCGCGCATGTTGTCTTCCCGCAATGGACTGGCGGTTAGCCAGTTACAGATGGCCTTGATTCTTCAACTATCTGGGTTCAGCTCTCTGGTAGTAACCGACGGTTAGTATCCGCGGTTACCTATAGGTGTTGGAGCTCTGGCCGGTTCTTTTCTCGCAGGCTGGCATGGTTATCTCAGCAAGCCGCGCGAGTTGTTTGCTAGTCGTTGTTGCAGCTGTGGGTGGTTATCCTATCGTGTAGGCGGTGAATGCACTCCTCACCTCTACTATAAATAGGACCCCCCGGGTCGAAGGAATGTAACAAGAACTGTAAGTGAAAGCTCACGAGTTTGAGGTGCGGATAAAACTTTCTGTTCGTGCGGTTTGAGATTTGCCTTTGCTGTGTTCGCAGGTTGTGTGGCTTGCTTGTGGTTCTAATTTGATCAGAGGAGACTGCAGCGGATAAGTCGGTAGCAGTCAGCGGCGGGTAGCAGCAGGAGGTCGCGGTTAGCGACAAGGCAGTTTCTCTTCAGCTCATTTCCAGCTTTTAATAAAGGATCAGTCCATGGCGGTTAGGCGGTTTGCCTTTGCCGGACTGTTCTGAGTTCAGTTCTTCAGCAGCTTGTTCGTGGTTAGAAGCGGCCAGGTGACTGTTGTAACAACCCGGCCCAACCACCACGCCAGAGTCCCGCTCCACCAAAGTGGCCAAGGCCGAGGCCCATACTCCTACATCTGGCTGGCTGGATGCCGCGGTTGGACAAGGGCTACATCCCGATGCCACCCCAACCCATCACTGAGCCTGTTTCTCAGCTACAGTAGGTTGTTGATGGCGGGTATCGATCCCCCGCCACCCTTGATTAGGCACCTTCAGCAGCTCAGTTCGTGATGAGGACTGCTGAAGGTGCCTTATCAAGGGTGGCGGGGGATCGATACCCGCCATCAACAACCTACTGTAGCTGAGAAACAGGCTCAGTGATGGGTTGGGGTAGCACAGGGCTGCAGCCCTTGTCCAACCGCGACAGCCAGCCAGCCAGAGGTAGGCGTCTGTGCCTCGGCCTTGGCCACTTTGGTGGAGCGGGCCTATGGTGTGGTGGTTGGGTTGGGTTGTTAAAACTGTGGTCGGGCAGCCTTGCTTGGGCGGACAGAGTGAGCAATGGAATAACGGGTAGTCCGCATGTTGAGTTGCAGTTTGGCGACTTGGATGTTTGGGCGGACAACCTTTGTTAGTCGGGCGGTTTGGCGGGTTCGTGTTGTAACCGCCAGCTTCTTGTAGTTGGTTTTCTTCTCTCCTCATCATTGTGTGTACTAATAAATCATGTCTCGCAATGTATGTCTCGAAATGTATAGAAGATAGTTGATACAAGATTTTTCTTGTTCCTTCATTGTTTCTGATTTCTGGTGCTTGGTATGGTTGAAGTGTTCCTGAGACCTAGTTCCCATTTTCTGCTTATCGGAAATTTTTAACATAGTATCTGAGAAATTTTAACAAGAGACGCAGCAGCACCAGAGGCCGGTGCAGAAAGAGGCGGGACAGTCTAGCACAGGAGCACCAATTTCAGGATCTGTGAGTGATTTTTAGTAGTTGCTTCCGTGAGAGATCTTGTAGTGAGGATATGATGTATTGGGCAGGAGCCCTTATTATTACTATCTTTTTATTAAGTTACTACATGTTGAATTCTGTTATTCTGAGATTGATATTTCATGTGATGTGGACTTGAACTCTTTATGTTCACTTGTAATCTTCATTTTCTGTGATCGATATTGCCGGCAGGATCAACGTTTTGTAGTGGCGACCTTCCCGAGTGTTGGTGTCACCGCAAAGCGGCGGTTCTGGGCATAAGACCCGATAGCGAAGCAAAAAAAGGGGATCTTACACATTATCTGGCTCACGACTATGCACCCAACTATGCGTGATATAACAATGTGATTCTTTGTAAGCCAAATTTATAAAGCAGGATGAGTTCGTTCATTTTACCATATTTTTTACATTTCATTTTGATTCTTTTAGTCCATGTCTCTTCCCTATGATTTCCTCAATCATGCCAATGCTTCAAAGCAGAGATCTTTGATTTTTTTGCTCGCAAATCTAGAAGGAAGAGAAGAAGAATGAGGAGGACGCATACCCAAGAGAATACATATAACATTGAGAAGTTGGTGATATCGCTTCTTCGACTCTGGATCAACAAAGGATCAGAAGAATGCACTGATTGACAACTTGACGCTCTTTTTCGTACCCTGGGCTAATTCTCTTTTATCCTTTGTTTTTCTCACCTCTTTCAAAAAACTAGTGTAGATCAAGAGGTTTTCTTTTACTTCATTGTGTGTTGTTGAGAGATTAGATTGATCGATGTATGAACCATATATTGTTATGTTTTTTTCATTATGATAATGATTTTTATTTTGATTAACTTAATTTGTTGTGGTGTGGAAGTTGTGATTGAATGTGCAAATAGTTAAGAGTTTGTTTTCTTGCTTTAATATACTCATCACCATTAATTGATCCACATAGATATTTTTGACATTCACCTCTTAAGAATCTCCACTCCGTGCTCCTCGTGGATACGATACTCGATATGCATCATCACTTTATTACTTTGACGGGTACACTGCCATTGCATCTCCTTCGAGATTTGCAAATGAGTGTCATAATGGTTAGCGTCAAATGGCATTTCTAGCCAAACATCGCATTGCATGTTAAATAATGCTCTCAGAGACATCCAGTCTTCCCATTTCTTCCTCCCTCTGTTCTGGAGCTTGACATCTCAACAATTGCATGAAATAATCTTCACCCAACTTTACAATATAGCATGGCGAGAACATCCTTACCCCTTTTTATAGCCCCTCGTCGATGATTGAACTCCCCCTCTTTTTTTTTTGATATTATTTATTTAAAAAATCCATCAAAAGAGGATAATGGTTGGTCATGAGTGCATTTGGTATTAATTACCCAGATCCCTTGTCACATCACACTATACATGTCACTGTCTGATTATTTCCTAGATCTCAAAGCACCATTACATTGGGACATGAAATCCTCATTCACAACCCACTAGTCCATAGTCTAATAGCTAGCAATCCGCTAGTCCACTTTCCGCAAGTGTCACTTTCTAACAAGTCGCATAACATCCCCTAGTGCAAAACACATAGTGTCCTCAATAAAACCTTCTTGATATACGTCTGAGATAACAAGATGACATAGATACACATTTCGCTCTCTTATCTCGCTTTCCTCTCTCACTGGGTGCCACATGGCTGTCTCGTCCCCTCACTTTTCTTCCCATCATGCATGCAACAAGACGCTCACCAAGAAGATCCTTGTCGGGCCGAGAATCTCCTTACATTATGGAGATGTTGTTGGGTTTTCTTTGAACAATGCATCAAAAGCACGCAGCTGAAAAAACGAACAAGAACAACCCAAAAGAACTACAAGACCATGCAATTTCATGAATCAAGAAATAGAGAAACAACACTTTGCAATATACTTGAAGGGGATTGAGACAATGCTCAATCAAGATGCTCAAACAGGAAATCAGAAGAACAATCGTTGAGTTCCGAGCACTGAAATCGATCGATGCCTCTACAAAAGTCCACACGAGTGAAGAAGAACCCTAAATTCTTGTCGCACAAGAACAAGGTCAGAGAAGGAGATCCCTCTTTGTCTTCCCACAGACTGCTAGATCCGACGAGGGGAAAAACGGTGGTGGCGGCGGCGAGATCGAAGTCGATCGGAACTCTTCCGTCGGTTATTCGCGATCCTTCTATTTCTCTGATCGAATCGCAAAAGGAGAGATCCACTATAGGCCGTAAAATCATAATCTATTTATACCCCAAGGGAGAGAGAAATGTTATCCGCACACCCACGACTATTATTGCAGTAAACAGAATTCGTCGAGTATAGACTAAATTCGTCGAGACAATTCGACGATTCGTCGAATACAACATAATTCGTCGAATACAACATAATTCGTCGAGACAATTCGACGTGACGAACCAATACGTGTTCCGTCGAGACAATCTCGACAATTTGTCGAGTATATCTATTTCGTTGAGACAATTCGATGAATTCAATGAGACGAATTAACACATGTCGTCGAGACATTTCGACGATTCATCGAGTACAATGCAATTCATCGAGACACTCTCGACGATTCATCGTGAACTCCTTTTTCCTGTTGAGACATTCTCGACGCAACTCTAATTGCTCATAGGATTGGTCCTCCACTGATATCCAAAATGAGTAAGGCAAACACAATCCATCCTCAAACTTCTCCAAATACTATTGTGTGTGACCCTATAGGCTCATATCGCGTTGGCAGTGAGACTAAATATTTGATCACTTCCAGATCACCTTGGAAACACCAACAGAAGCTCCTTACCTTAACGAGGAACCTCAGCTTCATCTCCAAGAAGCTGTCGACTTAGTATAACCTTTTATATTCCATTATATCGACTCTTTCCACATATCCTCTCTCCAGTACAAGGATAAACACATTACTCTCAAATTAGAGAGACAAATTTTCCATTCTCCCAGAAATATTTGTCCTTCTACCCCCACTAACTGGATTTCACTCTATCTTTCATCGATTCATACATATATATTGTGGGCAAGGTGTCACATCCGGCCATGACATTATATGGGTTTCCTTGGCCAACCATAAAAAATGGACAGTTGTTATAGATGTGGCACCGCTAATGTGAGCCTCCACAATCGCGAGCCTCCACTACTGACTGATGTGACCTAATACATTCGACTATATATACCAAGACTTAAGAAAAATTAAGGCACCAAATATTTTTCCTTCTTCTGCTCTCTTTCTTCCAACAGCTCTTGGAAACAAGTGACCTGGAGCCAATTCTGGAGGGGGAGCTCATTCCGGAAGCTCACAGGTGTGAGGTGGGATCTCTGGTGATCGGCGGCCTCCTTCATTGTTCTCAACCACAAAGCCAGTAGGGTCAGCCCCGACCACCGACAATTCAGGGTCCTACAATTGGGAGGTTGGTGATAGCTCCTCATCAACCCTTCACAGGGAAAAAGATTGAATGGAAGCCGAATTGACGACGCGCGATTCTTCTCTTCGTAACCGAGGAGTAGCCTCTCTTCTCCCTCCATATTTTCTTCTCCTCCGATCACACCTTGGAGGTTTGTGGATTCTCCTTTGTTTCTTTGGATTGTAATCATGCATTGTTTTGATGAACTGTAATCATAATTTTCATGCTTCTAATGTTAGTGAATGTGTTAGTTCTTTCTTTAGTCGTGACATGTGGTTGGGCACGATGATAGTCTCTCCCTTTGATTTTTTAGTTCATGCTCTTAGTCTTTAGAAAAACCACTTCTTGATCGCTTAGATAGCCAACAATATTGTAGTTTTGAGAATTTCCACTCGATATTCATTGAGATATGATAATTCACTCACTTTATTACTTGCGACTGGCACACTATCGCAGCTCATCCTTCGGGATTTGCAACGCGTGCCAGCCATGCGTCTAGTGTCCATGTGTTCGTCTTGATCACATATATAATAGACGGATTACTTACAAAATAGTAAGTGACGCCCACTTGAATACGTGTCAGCCTCAAGCTCAATTAACAATAACTTCGATGAGTCTCACTAATAATGTTTCTTTGAATTGACATCTGCCGTATGGAGTATTTTTGAGAAAAGAAAGGCGAGCTGTGGAGCTAGTTGGAGGACGGAGTAGCTACGCTCTATTGTCCTTATTTGCGGTAAGTGCCTGGCCTTGCAAAGAATAGTGGGAGGTGTTAATTGGATACTAACTACTTTGCTAGGAATATTGGCTGGCCTTGGATATTAATATAGTAATACTGTGTGGCGTAGGATATGAATAAAACCCTATAAACTAATTTTTCACAAGCTTATTAAATAACTTTTTTCTCAAGACACTGCATATAAAGCTAATAATAAAGCTGTTTATTTGGCTGAATGCTTACATTTTCATAAAATAATATATTAATCACCGGCGATTAGATGAATTCCCGGCACAGCACTTGTATATGAAACAAAAAAAAGATAAATTGGCAATCACAAGAATCATAAGTACTTGGGATGAGATAACTCTTACCCGTCTCTCCCCCACTCTTACCCGTCTCTCTCTCTCTCTCTCTCTCTCTCTCTCTCTCTCTCTCTCTCTCTATGGGCTGCATGTATTATTACTCAATAATAGTAGTAACTACGATTACCATTTGCTTAATCATCTCAACTACCCGGCGAGCAGACGCAGGTTATTCCTCTTTCCTTCTCCTCGGTTCTCCTTTTTACTGCCTTGTCTTCTTTTTTCCAAATCATGTATGCATGTGCTCAATGAATTACTCAACTGTGAAAAAACTAACCAGGATTATATTTTTCAGGTGAACATAATATTGATTTAAAAGATATGCTACATCTTTCTCGAAGATTTCTGCGACAGAGGAAACAAATTATTAGCCCAACGCCGCCCAGTGTAAGAAAAAATCTACACTGGCTGACAACTGCACCACCACCACCCAGGCAGCGGGAAATCAATCACCATTGTTCTTGTAGGAAAAGATAGAACTAGGTAATACTGACAGATTTTTTTTGAAGGTTGTTATTCGCAAATCATATTTGCCTATTCACAAATTTTGCCTATTAGTATTTCTGAAGAAAGCCAAATTTGTAATTCACAGACAATTTTTTTCTATCCACAGATTCCTCATCTCTTCGCCTTCCTCTCCATTAGCCCTTCATTACTCACGAATACTGAGAACGGCGAAGGATGCACCTGACCACCACCTCTGGTACTAATCCAAATTATAAACCCTAGACTCCGGTGGCATCGGAGGCGCCGCCGACATTCAGACAAAGGATTGTTTTAAGATAACCCAGAAGGAAAATGCAGATGAAGAAACAAACACGTTTCAGATATGGAATCGAGAAGATGGAGAAGGAAACTCCAGTTCTGGAAGAAATCGCAGGAAGAAAGCAATTTCCAGCTTCGTCCAGGCTATACCAACGCGTCCAGGAAATATTTCCTATTTTAGTTCACGTATATATAACCTACTGGAGAAAAAGCTATTCTTTTAAGAAAATTCAATAAGAACTTGGAGGAGGTCAGGCACACTTCTCCAGTGCACATAGCCCTTCATTTCTCACGAGCTAGCTGACATCATTGACACCGGAGAAGTACAATTTCTCGGGTAGAAAGACCGATGCCGTCTAATCCAAGAGCCTTTTGCTCTCCGCTAGATTCCGGCCCACTGGAAGCCTCCCGGAAAACTTCGCGGCCAGCCTCCATTGAAGTAAAGTCAGAGAACTGCGAGCAGGCCAAACGCCACTCCAGGGATTCGCCTTTGTCGCCAGGGCGAAAGCATCCGACCCCAGATCCAGCTCTGCCTCATACACATCCAGCCATTTGTGGAGGAAATGTTAAGCAGAGGAATTATAAAATAGAAAATTTTTATTGCGAATAGATAAATACGATTTGCAAATAACAATCGTTTTTTTATTATTATTTTGTAATATATCTATATATATATATACATATATATATATGCATATGATATATACATATGCATATATACATATCCATATATACATATGCATATATGTATATGCATATATATACATATATGTATATGCATATATATACATATACACATATGTATATACAGATATACATATACACATATACATATACATATATATATATATATATATATATATATAGATATATATATATACACACATCTATACTACTTTAAAAAGATTTATGGTGGCAACAAAATAGAGTTGGCTTAGTGAGACCTACTTTTAATCCAGATCGTTCGTTTAAAGAATCACACCGTCCGTTTTATCTTCCCGCTACAATTTCGCTCTGCCACTTCGCTTTAGTTTGAATCCCGCCGTCCTCTCCACGCTCGACAACTTCTATTTACGCGCCCTTCTTGCCCAACACTCCACCTCTCTCACGTCCCACCACTCTCCTTCTCTGAAGACGACAACCACGCCTTTCAGCACCGAAGCCCGCAACCACGACTCTTTTCCAACCTTGCACGATATTCCTCCTCCTCCACCGCTGATCACCAGCAGTCAGCGCTTCCACTGCTCATTTTTGATTGACTATGGTAAGACCTCCCACTTCCTGTACCTTTTATCTCTTCCAACTCCTCCATTATTGCAAGATCCAACTCCTTTTTTGCGTCCGACTCCGCCATTCCCGCAACTCCTTCTTTTCTCTTTCTTCCTCCTCTCTTATTCTCTTCTATTGAATCTGGGTAGATCTAAGATCCAAGATCTTCCGAAATACTAATTTCTATCCTCCATTATTGCAGATCAACAAGCCCGTCTCTTCCAACAGGTCCGACTCCGCCATTCCCGCGACTTCTTTTTTTCTCTTTCTTCCTCCTCTCTTATTCTCTTCTCTTGAATCTTGGTAGATCCAAGATCCAAGATCCAAGATCTTGCGTAATACTAATTTCTGTAATACTAACTTTCAAGATCCTCCATTATTGCAGATCAACAAGTCTGACTCCGCCATTGTGTCTTCATCCTTTCGCCGGAAAAACCATTTTCGCGACTCCACTTCTGAGACTGCCAGACCTCAGGTAACACATCCTTTTCCTCTTTCTTCCTCCTCTCTTATTCTCTTCTCTTGAATCTTCGTAGATCCAAGATCTAAGATCTTCCGTAATACTGGATCTTCGTAGTTTCGAGATTCTACCGCATGAAACTGCTGCCATCGGCAAGGTCTACCTCCTTCCACCATACTTCCTCCCTGTTCTCATTACTTAAAAGAAATTTGTGCTGAAAATATCTGTGAGTCAATCTATATAATAATTTTTTGACAGGAAATTTTGTGACAGGAAATTTTGTGACAGGAAATTTCTTTTAGTCAATCTTTATAATAATTTTGTGACATGTTTCCTTAGTTCACACTTTTTTCCCCATCCTTTAATTGTTCATTTTGCTCACATTCTTTTATCACAATGACAGTAAATTTGCGCTGAATGAATGCTTAGGAGTTCATTATTTTTCATTTTTCATCACAATACAGTAAATTTGTGCTGAATTAAAGCTCTGGAGTTTCATTTTTCTTTGGATTCAACCCGTTTTCATGTTGCGAGTGGGGAAAACATTTCAGATTTTGTATGATTATGAGTTTTTAGGGGCATACATGGTGTCATTCAACTGTTGTCATCATAGAATCTTGAACTGTAGTTGGACTATTTTAGTAGAGTGTAAAGCTCAGTTTGGCATGGCGGTGGCGGTCGTGAACGCAATGGTTATGAACCATCGGTCGTGAACGCTCGACCACACCTAATGAACTTCATCCACTTTTATGTTAAAATTACTTCTCTTTTCTGTGTAGGACATAACTGTTGTCATTCTAAACATGCATTCTATGGCGGTGGCATTTTTGTCCAAACTCTCACCGGAGCAAAAACGCCGCGCCAAGCGGATTCAACCTTACACGATATTTATTTATTTTGACATTTTATATGAAAAACATCATTTATAATTACATTATTTTCATTGCCTTATTTTGCTTGCAGGTAACTCAATCGTACCTGCCCTCACTCCCTTGGATGGTTCCAGGTACTGTTTCTATTTGTGTCATAAAATTTCTGGTTTGAATTATTAATTTCAGGTCAATAACTCTGTCTAATCCAGATTAATTGGAAATCAATAATTCAAATAAATATTCTAATTAATTAGCTCTGCAAACAAAGAAATGTTTGGAAGTGCACCAAAAACGTTTCTAAAATATTAATTAGCTCTGCAAACACCGTCTAATCCAGGTTTCTGAAAGAAGGCACTGATCCGACGGGTTCACTAATCCCATCCTTTTATATTTTTCTTTTGATCAAAAAATTCTCCACCATTAGATCAAGTGAGAATGTATCCAATCCACGAAATGGATACTATCCATGTCATATTTGCATTTTTTAGTACTTTTAAAAATAATTTTATAAAAATTAGGGGTTTCTTTGGCGGGGCGGATCTGTCACTGCCGCGCAGCCGCCACTGCCCAACCACCACTGCCAGGCGTTTGGCAGGGGCATGGCCGGGCTGCGGGGATCCTCCCCGCGCAAAATCCTCTTCTCAGCAGCTTTATATGGTGAGTTCTTTTATGATTTGCTCTAGATAATTTCTGTTGTTATTTCTTTCTGATACTAAGGATGAGGAATGCTGAAAAACCACCTACAATGACTTATTCCGACTTCACAACTTTGAGTTTAGAAAATGGAGAGAATTCAGCAGCAGAGAACCAGATGGCAGCCACAGTAATCCAGCCAACTTCATTCCATCCACCGCCACAACCCTACGGAGGACCCGCTCATGAATGGCTTGCTCATGGGAGATTTTATGATTTTGATTGAAGTTTTTCCTAAACATTTGCAATTTGGAAAGTGGTAATGTTTAATTTTTATTGTGTAATATGTTTTTTTTTAATTTTACCAAGATTGCGATAGAATTCTAAGTGATAAAAACATGTGAGCAAGATATAGATTTGTCTGTCCAAAGTGATCGCCACAATGTAACTTGGAAATATATGAATTTTGATGTTATTAGCTGTGATGAATGTTTAATACTGATGATTAATTGGGTTCCTTTATGGTATTTGTTTTATAGCTCCTTAACATGAAGCCACAAATGGAGATTTTTGATCAAATTATGGCATGATCTTTCATATCCAACATGTAATAACATTTTTTTTAATTTCTCCCCGTGCGGCCTGCCGCTAAATTCCTCTTTTTTTTTTCTCTTCGAAGCCTATTATTTCAAAATTAAATTGTTAATTATCTATAAATAATAGTTAACATGTGATGACATATGATGACACCAGCAGTGTACCAGATAGGCAGCGTGAGAGGCCAAAGTTAGCTCATTGCAGCACTCACGTTGATACTTACACGAAGAATATATCATTTAATAAGTTCAATATATGCCAAGTACATCCGTTTTATATTTTTATTGCCATACATTTAATCTGTTGCTTTATTGTCAATTGTCACTTAATTCCATGAAATCAATGTAAATAAAAAAATGTTGAATAAATATATGTCAGTACCCTAGAGTTAGACAGAAATTCATAGAAATAATCTTATTCGTTATGACATTTAACCAACATTGTCTAATGATTTTCACGACAAATGTCGCCCTCCATAACAAATGTTGCCCTCACGACAAATCTCTCCAGCCATGACTAATGTCGCCCCCAAGCCGAATGTCTCCACAACGCCGAATGTCGCCCCTCAAGACTAATATTTCCCCTCGCGCTTAAGGTCGCCCCCACAACAAATGTCGCCCCCACGACAAATGTCTCCCCACACAACAAATGTCGCCCCCACGATAAATGTCGCCCCTCAAGAGTAATGTCACCCACATGACAGATGTCGCCCCCCACGACTGATGTCGTCCCCCACGCCAATTTTCACCCCCATGATAAATGTCGCCCCCCCCCCCCCCCCCCCCCCCCCCCCCCCCAAGACTAATGTCGCCCCCCACGACATATGTCGTTCCCCACGTCTAATGTCGCCGCCCCCCCCCCCCCCCCCATGATAAATGTCGCCCCCCACGACAAATGTCGTCTCCCCCCATGACAAATGTCGCCCCCACGACAAATGTCGCTCCCATGACAAATGTCGCTCTCACGACAAATGTAGCCCTCACGACAAATGTCGCCCCCCACGACAAATGTTGCCCACACGGGAGGCCCCCGTGCACTGTCACTCGTATATACATATAGAAATATATATACATACATATATACATATACATACATATATACATATACATACATATATACATATACATACATATATATATATACAATATATACAATATATATACAATATATATACAGTGGCGGAACTAGGATTTTATCTTAGCCCAGACACCATTAAAATTCAAAATGTTCCTTCTTTGATTCAAGTTTATTGCTAGATTTTGCACTTCCTCTATTGGGTTCTTGGTGTTTAATAAGTTTATCTTTTCCTGGTTGTTGACATTTTCAAAACTAAAAAATAATTTATAAGAATATTGCACAATTTTTTTTGCAAGTGATAGAAGACCTATTTTACTAAAGAAATTTAAAACAAACATTAAAAGCCAAGCTGACAGCTAGTTCTTCCCATGGCTCAGAACTACATAGGGACACGTCCGGGTAGTCGGGCGCATAAGGCCTGCCAGGCCCAGGCCTGGCCCAGGCCTGCAAGGCCTGCAAGGCCCGGGCTTTTACTAGTCCAGGCCCAGGCCTGGGCCTGACTTTTGCCAGGCCCAGGCCGGTCCCAGACCCTCCTTGCAATAGAGGGTCTGGAAGGGCCTATCGGTCAGGCCCAGGCCGGGCCCGGGCTAAGCATGGGCCTGGTTAAAACTTAAAATCATGTGCTGACATTAATGTCAGTCATTTCTTTTAAGTTCTTTATTAAAAATTAATATTTTCTTTTAAAATATAAAATATTTTATTATTATAGAAAAAAAATATATTTAACCAAAGAACATCTACAATATATTTTGATCAAATATAAAGAAAAAGAATTTTTTTTATTAATATTATCAAGATTGATGTACAAGATTTGAAAAACATAAAATTTTTTACTTGCATTAACAAGTCCAAAACTAAACATTAAATTAAAATATTACAACTTAAAAAATCTTAAATGTCCAAATATTATATTGAAAAATAGCAATAATCAGACTTCGTCGTTTAAATCCAATGTACTTAAGTCTTCTTCAACCTCCGATGAGCTATCTTCGATATAGGCAGTGTGTTATTCTCGGTTCTGCGCATCCAAGTACTCTTTGTAGCAAATTCAAATCTCTAGCGACTCTTCGTTAAGTCGACTCCGACATTCGTTCAAAATCCTGCCACTTAAAGAAAATGCAGTTTCCGAAGCTACTGTACTAGCTTGGATAGTTAGAATATCTCGGGCCATTAAGGCCAAAATAGGGTACGCATTCGCTTTATTTTTCCACCATTCTAATATATTAAAATTTTCAACTTCAAAATCACTCATAAAATTTCTAAAATGTATTTTAGTATATAATCCTAACTCATTTAACGTACTAGATGTTCGCGATTTTTTTCTAGAGGCGATTTCAAAAATGATATTTTTAAAACTATCGGTGGTTTGAGTGTGTGTAATATCTTCTCTCGGTCGCGAGCCAAATAATTCATAATAATGATTATAAAAATTTGTAAAACTTATATTAAAATTTGAAACGTAAGTCTTCATAATCCGACGAATTTAAATCTAAGTTCAAATTATTATTTATTTTATCTAAAAGATTTTCGACGCCTTCTACACCTAATAAAGGATTTAAAGCTACGGCACATGAAAACATAGGAGACATTTCTCTATACTATTTTAAAATTTTAGTTTCCATTATTTCAATTACCGGGCGCCACAATATATTTTGTTTAAAATGTTAAATATTCTTGTTATAATTACAAAATTTTCGATAACGAGAGAACTAGTAGGATAATACACTCCAGATAAAAATACAGTTGTTCGGTGAAAACATTCTAATAAAAGCATATACTCTTCTATAATTTTCCAATCATTATAGGTTAAATTATGATTTGTTATAGATGAATAAAATTCTATTCGAAGTGTTTTTTGGCGCACTGCTCTTTTTAACATTTTGTAAGTTGAATTCCATCTAATTGGCATATCGTATTCTGGTTTTAAAAAATTTTGTCCTTGATTTATTTCAAAATTTTTAAAATCTTGTCATCTTTTTTGTGACGCACTAGTGTCGCACTAGTGTCGAGTTCCCGCTCGCCGTTAGCAACTTCGAACAATGACGACACCTCGCCTTCATATCGATGCCGATGCGCACCTTTTCGAAGTGCTCCCAAATTGGAGCACTATGCTTGTGCTCGATAACTTCAGGCACAGTAACGGATGACGACGCCATATATTGAACTAAAATTGAAATAGAGTAAAATGAGAGAATGTGTGAGTAACAAACACCCCTCCACCTTCTCATCAATCTATATTTATAGATACAATTTTAATATTTTAAAAATTTATTAAAATTAAAATAATAATTAAAAACATAATTAAAAACATAATTAAAAAAATAAGAGCAATTTGCTCTAATTAAGAGCCGTTGGGGCCTTGGGATGGTCAGCCAAGGCCCATCGGCTCTAATTAAGAGTCGTTGCTCTAATTAAGAGCAACAGCTCTTTAAGAGCAACGCTCTAATTAAGAGCCGTTAATTGCTCTTAATTAACGGCTCTTAATTAGAGCCGTTGCTGCCACTTGCCAGCAAGGTGCTGGCAAGTGGCAGGCTAGCTTTCTTGCATGTGTCAGGCCCAGGCAAGGCCTGAGACCGGGCTCAGGCAAAACTTAGGACCGGGCCTAGCTTAAGCCTGGACCGGGCCGGGCACCGGGCCAGGCAAATCACAGCATTGAGGGCCTTTTTAGGCCCACCAGGACCGGCCTAGGCCTGGATCAGGCCTGCCCGGGCCCAGGCTTAATCGGGCTTTTACCACGCCGGGCCCAGGTAGGCTTTCCAGGCCCAGTCTTTCTGTCCACGACTACGTCCGGGCAAGTGCCCGAGCATAAATTTTGGAAAAAAGATAGTAGCCTAGCTAGGTGTAGGCTTGTAGCTATCAGCTTGGCTTTTATTGTCTTTTGTCTAAATTTGTAGTTGTTAGCCCTAGGCCCCTAGGTGGCTAGGTTTCAAGTTCCAATATGTATTGTTGCAGCTTCGAGCCCTAGGAAGAACTAGCTGTCAGCTTGGCTTTTAATGTTTGTTTTATATTTCTCTTGCAAAATAGGTCTTCTATCACTTGCAAAAAAAATTGTGCATTATTTTTATAAATTATTTTTTAGTTTTAAAAATGTCAACAATCAGGAAAATATAAACTTATTAAACACCAAGAACCAAATAGAGGAAGTGCAAAATCTAGCAATAAACTAGGATCAAAGATGGAACTGAAAGCATCTAGTCGCAACCTAAATCACCTAGAGGGGGGGGGGGGGGGGTGAATAGGTAGATTCTGCGTCTTTTTGTGGAATAAAAATATCAGAAGTAAAAGCACACAGAAAAGTAAGCACATAACAACACAGAGAATTTATAGTGGTTCCCCGATGTGGGTAGTCCACTTTCCCGCCTCGCCTATCTAGCACTCCAAGGCTAGATTCAGCTACTTCACCAAACTCGGATCAATCAATATCCTACTACTCGGAGTTCACAACTCCTACAATCTCGGAGCAAGAATGTCACAACCCGTATTTTCCCGAAATAATTTATATTATCAGAGCGAAGGGGAAAACACGCGCCATGATGCCACGTCCTGTAGGGGACAACTACAGACGTTCAGGCGAGCACTTACACAAGCTTTTTCTTTTACAGACAGGTACAAATTAATAAAAGGATTATCTTTTAAGGTTTATTTAATTTGGATTAGGAGACCGTGTCCCTCGGCCCTGCGGTTTACTAAGCCGCGATTTATAAAAACATGCGTATACAACGGAAGAAAGTAGGTTCAATTTATTCCTAACGGCGCTGGGGACTAGAGACGCCCCAGGGCGATCGCCGGTCTAAATTTAGTACATAATAAATAAATATCCTTTTTTCTTTACTTTGGTTTACGTTTCGCAATTAAGTGATATTTAATAGTAAATGTGACAAACGGCTATAGAAATAACTTTTTATAAAGCTAAGGAACTGCACTAATATACATCCAAAATAAGCTTTTCCCAGAGTTAATGAGTACAAAAATACTAAGCAGTAAAAAGAACTAGCAGCAGCGTAAGCCAGTAAGCTAAGCAAAATCGCACGGGCGTCAACATCTGACACGAACCCGCAGGGACAGGTCAACAGTCCAAAAGAAAAGCTACACAACAGAAACTGAACCAACAACATCCTTACCCACTAGAGAGGGAAGGCCTCGACAGCGAACCGAATGGCCCCACTGGAACTCCGGTGGCAGAAAAGAGAGATTGTTTTATTATTTAGAAGCAACACACACATATTGCTTCCTCAATTCTTTAAAGTCTTTGAGAAGAATTTTGTCTTGTGCCACGCATTCATATAGTATGCGAGAATTATAATTAATAATACAACCAATCCTATTTGCCTCCACAAGGATGATAGGCCCGCGTTACCAGACCCGGCTTAGCACAAGCCCCATTGTCTCGGACCAAGCCCCATTGTCTCGGACCGTTAGACGCCTGGCCCCATTGTCCAGGACGCCCGGGCTGCAGCCCGCTTAGCACACCCCAACCCTTCTCTGAGCCTGTTTCTCAGCTACAGTGGGGTGTTGGTAGCGGGGATCGAACACCCGACCTACCCTTGATGAGCCTCTTCAAACAGGACTCATCACCAACTGAGCTGCAGCTCAGTTGGTGATGAGTCCTGTTTGAAGAGGCTCATCAAGGGTAGGTCGGGTGTTCGATCCCCGCTACCAACACCCCACTGTAGCTGAGAAACAGGCTCAGAGAAGGGTTGGGGTGTGCTAAGCGGGCTGCAGCCCGGGCGTCCTGGACAATGGGGCCAGGCGTCTAACGGTCCGAGACAATGGGGCTTGGGCCGTTACAAAAAAAGTGCACTTTTTATAACAGTCCTGGCCCAGCCTGACCCGGGCCCCTGGCACCAGAACTGCCGGCACCTGAAGGGTCTAGCCTGACCCGGGCCCCTAGCCCCCTTCAGGTTAAGCCTGACCCCAACAACTGGTCAACAACAAGCCTGCAGGCCGTACACCCCAACCCCTCTCTGGCCCACCACAGGGCACAGCGGGTTGTTGGAGACCGCAGTCCCCCTTCGATGAGAATTGAGCAAGTTAAGCGGCAGCGCGTGGACTTCCCAGGAGGTCACCCATCCCAGAACTACTCCAGCCCGAGCACGCTTAACTATGGAGTACTTTCACTTCTCATCACCAATTGAGCTGCAGCTCAATTGGTGATGAGAAGTGAAAGTACTCCATAGTTAAGCGTGCTCGGGCTAGAGTAGTTCTGGGATGGGTGACCTCCTGGGAAGTCCACGCGCTGCCGCTTAACTTGCTCAATTCTCATCGAAGGGGGACTGCGGTCTCCAACAACCCGCTGTGCCCTGTGGTGGGCCAGAGAGGGGTTGGGGTGTACGGCCTGCAGGCTTGTTGTTGACCAGTTGTTGGGGTCAGGCTTAACCTGAAGGGGGCTAGGGGCCCGGGTCAGGCTAGACCCTTCAGGTGCCGGCAGTTCTGGTGCCAGGGGCCCGGGTCAGGCTGGGCCAGGACTGTTATAAAGAATACTCCTACAACAACTCGGAGAACAAACTTCTCCTACAAACTCGGAGCACACAAGCTCCTAACTCGATCCTCAGACAAGGATCTACATAATAACTCGGAAGCAAGCTTCCTACAAGATTTAAAATAAGGTTCTTACAACAACACAGTAAATTGAAAATCAATCTTCTTAAACTTCTGATGAAGTTCTTCTTCAGATCTTGAGAGATAGATTTCTTCTTCTTAGCAATAAACTTCAGTCCTTTGATAATGAAGAATGGAGAAATCTTGAAAATGATTTGAAGCTAGATCTGAGAACTTGAATCGACTTGATCAATAGAAGATGAGAGCTAATAGGATCTTGATCTTGTCGATTGAATCTTTAGAAGACGAATCACGAATCGCTGGCTTTGTCGGAGACGAAACACTTGCGTGAGAACAGTCGGTCGTCAGTAGTAATTTGCGATTTCCTTTTCAATTCACGATTAGCGATTAGGGTTATTTGGAGATAATCCTTAGGTATTTATAGATCCTTCTTCCAACGGTCATAAGCGCGAATTAGGGATCTAGCTCCACGTGTACTGTACATGGGAAATGCCCTAAAGAATACGCCGTCGAATTGAACCGGAAAGTACCTGCAGACCGATTCGGCGAAATGGATTAACCGAATGGCATTAACCGAATTTATTCGGTTAAACCATATAGTCGAATTCGGCAGTTCTAGGGATTCGACTAAACAGATTCACCAAATTTCATTAACCGAATTCGACTATTCTTTTACTTAGAAAAATAAACCCTTCGAACAAGGATTAGTCGAATTCGGTTATACCCATTCAAACCATATAGTCGAATTCGACTATATGTTTTGAATGATATAATCGAATTTTACTTAAGTTATTTTCCTTTCTCAAATGAATCCATCATCAGCTCCAGTCCTTCTTCTCTAGCACTTTGTAAATGAAGTACACCACAATAGAGAGATTTCACATGAGCCAACACTTTGGTCTATACAATGAGGGATTACATTGCACAGGCATGTGTTTGACGACTCATTGAAACCTGACATTGGTTTGTACTTATAGTGGAATAACCTGTCACATCACAGCTAAAGTGCATAATCAAATACAATTACAATTCGTCTTAGTTTGAAGGGTATTTCTTTAAATCAGGGGTATTGTGGATACAATACCCAACAATCTCCCCCTATTTGAAGAAGTCAGAACCCTATCTACTAAGGTGAATTGCACAAGAAATAATAAATATAAGCAAATAAAGAACTGAACTATGTGGGTATATAAAAGCATCAAAAACTTAAGTCCACCAAAAATTAATTTGACAGCAATATATAAATGTTCTTAAAAGAGAAATAGAGTCTAGCGATCAAGCATCCATCATTTCTCTTTCATCTTTCCCTTTTGAATCTTCTTCAATTGTCTGACAAAGTAAGCTTTTGGCTTCGGAAAATATCTTGGAGGAGGAGAAGGAGGCTTTTCATCATCTTGATGGTTCCTGTAGTGAATTCTTCTCTTGAGCCTAGCCATCTCCCATTTGTGGATCTCATCTCTATCATAGTAATTGTCAACAGATTCATTAGAGTTCATTACAAGATTATAAGTGTCCAAAATAATATTCCTGGATTCCGGACTCCACAGTTCTCCAACAATCTTCCTGGGATGAGGTGCTCTTGGTTCTAGAAATCTGGGACCTGCATCCCTTCTAGCATCATGCATAAAGCCACCTGAGCTTGATCCTCCTTGATCAACTCTAGCTCTTTTCCTGAAGTTTTCTTCTTCATCGTTTGACCAATGATAATTTTCAGGAGGAATAAGAGGTTCAGACGGAGCAGCAAATTGAATTTCTGGATGGAATTCTTCAGACGGAAATGCTGGCTGCGCAGAAGATTGGTCTGGCCCTTGGAAACCATGGGCATAGCCTCTTGACAATTCATTGTGCAACCACATTTGATTTTGATGCAAATAACTATATAAATCTTGAAACTTGACATCAATGCCTCTTGAAATTTCTGAAAGCTGGGATTGAACATTCATCTGTGACTCTTGAATCCTTCCTTCTATCTCTCTATTCAAATCAAAAATTTGCATTTGAATCCTTTCATGCAATCTTTCCTCCCCATTTCCGACTTCTTCAGTCAGGGTTTGGATAATTTCATTCTTTGCACTTTGGAGAGAGTTCTGACCGGCCAATCTTCCCCTCACTGCATCCTCAAAAATATATTGCTGATTTTCAGAAAGTTTTGTAGTATTATCACAAATCGAGTGTAATCCATCCACGACATGCTTTAGGGTGGAAGCACCCATTGAGAAATATTCATCTTGCTTTTCTTTGACCTTGTCTAAACTGTGAGCTATTGAATGTAAATGATTGCCCGTTCCCTTCTCTATGGCTCTGGTCTTCTCAAAAACCTGACGGAGAGCAAATTCAAAGAATCTTTTCTGCTTTACAAGCAGTTCTTCCAAATGTATCATCATGGAGTCTTCAGCAGAGGGAGGTTGAGCTTGGAATCGAGAAGATATTCCAAAATCATCCTCAGCGACCAGAAAATCACTTGAATCTACATCATTCATATAGTGATAAAATTGAAGAGCATCAAGGGTATCATCATTTTTAATTGGAGGAGGGGTGGAGCCTTCATTTCTCTTATCTTCAACAGTGATCTGAATTTTGTGAATTTTGGGTTGTTGCACTGATTTTTCTTTCATCCTGGATGAAGAGGCAGAAGGCCCTGCTTTATGTTCATCTCCAATAATGATTGTAATATTTTCAGGAGGCGGAGTTTGCTCTGTCTTATCTTGCTTGTCTGCTGCAGAATGAGAATGAGCAGAATGGACATTCTCCCCCTCAATCTGAGCAGGGATTTCATCTTCTGGAAGAGAATCTTTCCCCTTTGCTGACTTATCTATCTTCACTGCATCATCATCAGGGTCATCTCCCCCTTCATCATTACCATCACTATCATCTTGCCACCAACATTGTCATTTGCCTTTGAAGGAGAGCTGTGAGGAGTAGAAATCTTTGGAGATGGAGCTGGAGAAACTACAAGAGAATCTCGTTTGCCTGATTCTGGTAGCATAGAACACTCCCCCTTGGAGGGTTCACGTTCTTTTTCACTTTCTTTTTCAGGAGAGGAGACTGGAGAGTTACTGTCGAAGTCCCTTTCAGACTCATCACGAAGGATCTTTTTAGCTTTTGAAACAACGGGAGTCAGCACCTTGGTCCCACCAACTTTCCTGGACCATCTTTCAATCATGGAGGAATCTATTCTTTTGAAATGGTGGAGAGGGGTTGTTGTCTTCATGCTGAATCTGACTTTGTCTAAGCGATTGAGATATAAGGAGAGGATTCTTCCAAAGTTAGGAGTGTTCAGACTAGCTGAAATTATGTCAAACAACACGCTGCCCCAATCAACCCTTGTCCTGCAGATTACTGAACCGATCAATTTGAACATATCATTTGAAATGTAATCATGAGACCAAACTTTACACAAAAGAACTTTCCCCATAATATCTGAGAGCAGTTTCCCTTCCTCATTCATGTGCTTCCTACAGATGGATTTAGTTCCTTTAGGCAATCCACAAAACGACAATGCCTTCTTGAAGTCCTTGGAAGAGAAATCATCTGATTCAGTTACTACTGGAAGTTTGAGAAGCTTAGTTAATCTGGAGGGAGAAACCTTGACTGAGAGATCACCGATCTTGCTCTTGATTACTGACCCTTGCTTCCTGAGCTCTGCATGCTTGAAGAACTTCAACACTTCCTTCACAAGAACCTTGCAAGGATGCTCTAGAACAAAGCCTAATCCTGCAACTTCAAGCGCCAACACGACATTGCGGAATTCATCCATCGAACTGTCGAACCCAGTTCTTACGAGCTCACTGCCGGAGAGCAACTTGCTCGACTGCTTCTTTGACATTGCGAATGGAACTTTGGAGAAGAATCGATCGAGGGAGACGAAGCGGCAGAGGAATCGCACGAACGAAGTTCGGAGTCGGAAGGGAAGCTACGGACGAATTCGGGAGTGCGATGCGTTCGGATTTCTCTTTTAAGAATCATTTATATAGAGTTGGAAATTAGGAGAGAGAGCGCATACCTGATATTTTGAATCGTGTCTCTTCGAATTCCAGTAAATGATAAGAAAGAAATTTGAATTCCGGAAGATCCGTCATTCGGCTATTGGGATTAGTCGAATTCGATTAATAGGATTCGCCGAATTCGGTTAATAGGATTCGCCGAATTCGGTTAAAAGGGTTCGATTAGCCGAATTCGATTAATCGAAATCGCCGAATTCGACTAAATGGTATAGTCGAATGCAATTTGATGATATCTTCTGAGAAATTTGACTATTCAAATTTCTGTCTTCTGGGAGAAGGAATTTTCTGATTTTCTGAGCTTGTTTCTAAGATTCTTTGTTTAACATGCCAAGCTCCATTTTGAAATAGTTGAACTTTGATTTGTCAAGCGGCTTTGTGAAAATGTCTGCAATTTGCCGATCCGTCGGGACATAGCTAAGATCAATGTCCTTGTGCTCCACATGCTCCCGGATGAAGTGGTAACGGATCTCAATGTGTTTCATCCTGCTGTGAGACACCGGATTATTGGCAATTGCAATAGCGCTTGATGAATCACAGTACATAGGAATTTCCTTAAGCTTCAAATTGTAGTCTTCAAGTTGGTTTCTTATCCACAGTAATTGTGCACAACAATTGCCTGCGGAGATATACTCCGATTCAGCGGTTGAAATAGCAACACAATTCTGTTTCTTGCTACTCTAGGAGATAAGCCATTTCCCTAAGAATTGGCACGTTCCTGAAGTACTTTTCCTGTCGTCTTTGCTTCCTGCAAAATCAGCATCTGAAAAACCTGTTAGCTCAAAATTATTACTTCCTGGGTACCATAAGCCAAGATTTGGTGTGCCTTTAAGGTATCTTAAAATCCTCTTTGCAGCGGAGTAGTGAGATTCCTTAGTGTTCACCTGAAATCTAGCACAAACACATGTTGAGAACATTATATCCGGTCTACTCGCAGTAAGGTAGAGCAAGGATCCAATTATGCTTCTAAACTTGGTTTCATCAAAAGGTTTCCCTTTCTCATCCTTGTCTAGAGACATAGCTGAACCCATTGGAGTCCTCATAGAGGTTGCATTCTCCATTCCGAATTTCTTAATTAACTCTTTGGTAAACTTCGTCTGAGAGATGAAAATTCCATCCTCTGATTGCTTTACCTGAAGTCCTAAGAAATACTTCAGCTCTCCCATACTGCTCATTTCAAATTTCCCTTGCATCAAGTTAGAGAACTTTTTGCAGAGGTTATCATCGGTAGATCCAAAGATGATGTCGTCGACATAGATTTGCACTAGCAAAATCTTGCCTTTTACTTCCCTAAGAAATAATGTCCTGTCTATCTTTCCTCTTGTGAATTTATTTTCAAGAAGGAAGCTAGACAGCGTCTCATACCAAGCACGGGGAGCTTGCTTGAGACCATATAAAGCTTTTCGTAAGAAATAAACATAATCAGGAAAAGAGGAGTCAACGAAACCTGGGGGTTGTTCTACGTACACTTCTTCCTTTATATCACCATTAAGGAAGGCTGACTTCACGTCCATTTGATAGACCTTAAATCCATTGTGAGCAGCATACGCTAGAAACAACTGAATCGCTTCGAGCCTTGCCACGGGAGCAAATGTTTGATCGAAGTCGATCCCTTCTTCTTGTCTGTACCCTTGAGCAACAAGTCTAGCCTTGTTCTTGATGATCACACCATCTTCGTCCAGCTTGTTTCTGAATACCCATTTTGTTCCGATGACATTCTGTCCTTTGGGCCTGGGTACAAGCTTCCACACTTTGCATCTCTTAAACTGATTGAGTTCCTCTTGCATTGCGATGATCCATAAAGCATCGTTCTTTGCTTCATCGAACTTCTTTGGTTCAACCTGTGATAGAAAGCTTAAATGCAAAACTTCATTAGCTGTACCTCTTCTTGTTCTTACACCGACATGGGTATCTCCAATAATTTGCTCAGCAGGATGGTCCCTTAAATGTCTGATCATTCAAGCATTTAGATGACCATGAGGTTCCTGCACTTCAGGTACATCTTCATCTTCTTGAGGTTCATCTTTCTCACATGTAGACTGAGTATTTACTTCAATAGACTTTGGAACGTCTTCCTTTACACACTACAAGAAAACAGAGTTTTGGCCAGGGCAAATTGCCCTGGCAAAAAGTCTAAAACCGTGGCTAAAGATCTTTTGCCACGGTCTAGCCACGGAAAAAATTCGTGGCTAAAGGTCGCGTGGAGAAATGTTTTTAGCCACGGATTGGCCGTGGCAAATAGTATTAGCCACAAAATTATTCTGCCGTGGCTAATACCTGAACGTTTAGCCACAGTTTTAGACCCTGGAAAAAACTCCTTAATACAGCTAAAACAGACTATTTGCCAGGGCCTGTAGCTGGGGCAAATAGTCTGTTTATTAGCCACGGTTTAAAACCGTGGCTAATAATAAGATATTTAAAAAAAACTATTTGCCACGGTTAGAAACCGTGGCAAATAATAAATCACGTATTTTAATAAAAAACATTTGGACATCAATTGTATAACGCTGATAATTCAAATAAGACCTACAGAAATTCAAATAGAAATGAATAATTCAAATGTATATAAATACAACTAGCATTGAAAGAATAATATTGAGAACAATGCCGGCCTTTTTAGAATATTGAAAGAATAATCATAACTGAAATAAAACCTGCCACGTATCTCAACCTCACAACAGTATTAGTCATGGCAGCACAAACCTTTTCCCATAAAATTAAATATATTTTACATGTTACTTACAACGTAAACACCATACATATGCAAGATGGAAGTGACCAAACATCAAAATCTGTGGCATTACATTTATACAACACATAATTATTTCATATAAAAAACATCAAGAGGTCAGAACAATGTTTCCCAACAATTCAAGGGTATGAATATATAAAGGCTTCCTGGATGTGCTTCACAACATTATCATAGTAGATGGCAACCAACATTATCATAGTAGAGCATGGTCGCCAAGACTTCACATTGCACCATCTGAAATTAAAAAGTATAAGAGTTGTTAGATGCAATTTAAACCCCCCCAAAATATTATGCAAATATCATGTACGTCATATAGTTGAGCATTCTGCAATTGTTTCGATTTCATCAGCACCAACTCCTTCAACCATCTCAAGATAAATTATTATAATGTTGTATTTAACGATAGCAGGTCTGATTAAGAAACCAAAGTTAAAAGAATTTATTTTGGGCAACCAACGGATCAAAGTTCAACAGCCATCTGCTACATTTTTGGTGCTGAGATAGTTCTCCATATATTTATTACTCGGTGATGTTTAGTAATTAATCCCTCCCAGAACCCCACATATCCTTCTTGTAATAATACCCTTCCAATATGTCTTCTATATATAACAAAAATATTAATCTATAAATCAAAACCCTACTCCAACTCCAAGTAATAAACATGCTTGTCTAAAGTGCTGAATCGTCAAAGTGCTTAAACATACCTGGAAGAAATAGCGAGAGAGATTAGGAACGGCGAGAGGTACCTGGGAGGGATCCTCTTGCGATGCTTTCTGGCATGGATCTTCATGAGAGCACAATGAGAGTGATAGATAGAAGTTTGTCGCAATACATCAAATTAACCTACAGTAAGCCTTACAAAAATAAAATAAATAACAAAGCATTAGGAACTTAATCTATGAAGGCACAATGAGAGTGATAAACTTCAGTCAATTTTCATTGAAGATTCAATCATTTTTTATCATAGATATAATCAATTTTCCATCTTCTTTGTTAGACAATCAAACTCCTGCATAGATCTTTACTTTATAATGCAGGTATTACTTTGTTAGTAGACTTACATTTTTGGTGTTTTGGATCTTTTTATTTTATAATAATCCAATTAATAATTTATACAATAATGCTACCACTATGATTTTCTGTTTCCACGCAGTAAAAAAGACCTTCAACAAAGTGTTTTTATGAGCATCAAACCAAGTATTCAACAATATTCTGAATAAAATAGATGCAGATATGGGTCTTCATCTACCAAAGACATCTATAAACAGACACAACAAAACAATTAACAAAAGGGTATTAAGGATGTCATTAAATCTTTACCATAAGTTTATAAAAAAAGTTTTCTAAACATTGACAGGTATTCATTTATTCTCAAGCAGAACTTCAAGAGAACTGAACACAAACTATTAACTAACCATCTTTCAGAGTCATTCTTCTCTCAGCCATTTCTTCAAACACCTTAAGGGTGCCTCCTGCTCTTCCAGTGTCATCACAGAGGCCGGGCATCAGAGCTGCGTAGGTCCGTTCAGTGGCCCTCAACTCATTGGCTCTCATGTCCTCAAATAACTGGATTCCATCATCTACATTTCCGCAGGACATATGGCCCTTAATCATGAGGTTGTAGGTAATGGAGTTGGGGACAAGACCAGATCTCCACGAGATCTCCTCTCTTGAGTCCCGATAAGAGATTATTGGGCGTGTTCCTCTTCCCTCTTCCGCCTTCCAGTTGATCGCAACCCATCGGCAGAGCCCAGATCTCCACGAGATCTCCTCTTGGTGTTCGCAATCCCTCGCTTGCAGTCATTCCCGACCTAATAGATTTCCCCTATCACGTTGATTTGCTCGTTCCTCGCATCCAGCCACCGGAATCCAGCTTCTCTGTAGAAGTAATTACACGAAAAATGTGAAGAGAGTGGAGAGAAAGGGGATATTCAAGATTTGGAGGGAATACCTGAGTATATAGAGGATGGATTTTCGGGAGAGGTGAGAGGGTGGAGTGCGATTCAGGGATGAGGAGAACAGGGGGTGGAGGACACGATCTGTCGAGGGGAAGACGCGATTTGTGGAAGGGAAGACGCGATCTATGGAAGAGAAGATGCGACGTCAAGGGGAAGACGCGATGTCGAGGGGAAATGCGATCTGTCGAGAGGAAGACGGGGATATGTTACACAGTGTGCGCGGTTAATGCTAAGTATTTGGCCATGAATTATAATTTTGGGCGCTGATATTAGCACTACAGTTTTGGCTATCCGCACTAACTGCTAACCGCAAGCATCATATTGCGAATTGGCTATCCGCAAGCATTTTGTTTATTTACACACCAATATTTTTTTGATTTTTTTGGTATTTTTAGAGATGTACAACTTATGATATATTGAAGTAGCCCATAAAAATGAAAAAAAAAAGATACTATGAGTAGAATTTCATCAAAATGAAACAAAACAACATAAAATAGTATCAAAATACATAAAATTTATCAAATCAAGCTTGCAAAAATATCATTGAACTTGTGATTCCTTTCATGTCTCCTTCCTTTCCAATTTTTCACCTACATAAATGAAAACAAATTAATTTGATAAATATAGAAGTGCCATTAAAATTAGGAGTATGAATTTTTGAAAGTAAAGTAGAGTACCTCCTTTCATTCCATATCATAAAATTGCACCATCCCGGTTGCAGTTTTTGCGTTTGTAATTCTTTCGTTGTAATATATTTCCCAACCTTCTGCTATTTGTATATGGTATCGCATCCAAGTTGAAAAAATTTATGGTATTGGAGAGCAATCTTTTAACATCAACTGAATGAAGTGATTATCATTTAAGAAGCCAATGCAAACAAGAGATGGTATTTCCGGCATCGATGAATGCAGAGGAAAAAATGTCAAGCTTTGCGCTTTAGAAAGTTGAACCAAAGCAATATTATAGCATGAACTGATAATAAGTCTCATATCTGGCATTGTCATCCACTTGGTAAATGGTGCTGGAGTGTCCGTGCATTGTACGGATAACAATAATTCTTCATATCTTTTGCGAGCGAATATAAGACCATATAAAGCATTTCTATTTTCAAGTTCCCATTGTAGATCTAGTCTTACCTGTGCCCAACCTCCTTCAATATTCAAAGCCTGGCTGATAACACGGTACCCACAGTGCCCATCTCCCAACATGTCCAAAGCATCTGTAATATGTTCCGACCAATACGGTGCAAACTTCAGACGTACCTTGTCAACAAACTTTATGCTCTTACGAATTGGCAACTTATTTCTTTTGGGGATTTTGTTATTTTCCATGACCTTATCTTCCAACAATGCGTACTCGAAATGTGAGGGTAGTCTTTTGGTTGATAAAACATCTTCTTTAAATTTCTTATTACTACCCTTTGGCCTACCTTTCAACTTTATTGGTACAGAAGGTTCCATGGTTTGTGCCGATGTTGGATTTATAAGCTCCCTTAACTTTCTTTTTAGCTCCTGTTTTTGTTGTTTGTTCGAGTCATAAAATTTTTGTGTGATCCCTTCAAGTTCGGTATCGAAGTTGTCTTCAATATCCACCTCAAATCTTTCATTTAACACTAACTTTTTCCAATGTCCATTAATCAACCATAAAGGGATTCCTTTTGAGTTTGTAACATATGGAAGTAATTCATGTGCGCATGGCAAACCCAAAGTATATCTTTTCAAATGCGTGCATTCATTAGCTTGCTTGAAGTGTCCTCTTTTAATTTGATCTTCTTCCTCTTTAATGATTTTTAATGCTTGTATAGACACTTTTCCAACCAACTCTGAATACAAAAAACCATTGAAGTCATTGCTAAATTTGATGCAACTTTCTCCAAATGATCTTCTAATGTCCGTATGTTGAAGGTTTATCATTTGGTCAAAGATTTTCCATACAGTGGTGAAGTTTCCAATAAACACTTCTAAGAATTTTTTCAATAAGCTATGTCCCCCCTCCACACGGTTTGTGCTTGAATTTCCAAAATGTAGAAACTTATCAATCCATGCTGAAACAAAACATTCTTTATACGGCTCTAACCATGTCGTAGTAACATACTCTAAAACTTTAGAGTGCAATGTAGAAAATCGAGCAATTAGTTCGTTGAAACATCTTTTGAAATCATTTTCTGAATCAGTTTCTATCAACTTTTGCCATTCAAACATAAAGCTTTCAAAATCTTTGCCTTTACTAAACAACTTCTTACAGTGTGCCAAAATATTTCTGTTAATGTGTACACGACATAAAATATTTTTGGCCTTCGGAAATACCGTTTTAATGGCATTCAACAATGCAAGTTCTCTATCCATTACCAAAACATTTGGACTGTAATCTGGAGGAAATAAAGACTTGAAGCAATGCAAAGCCCATTCATAGCTAGACTGTGTTTCATCTGATATGAAAGCAAAACACGAATAAAAAGATTTGGTTGTTGATGTCATTCCAACAATGCTTAACAACGGCATCCGATACCTGTTAGTCTTATAAGTGCAGTCTAGTACAAACACGGTTGGAAACATATTTGCCAACTTAATTGAAACCGGATGTGCAAAAAATAAGCTCTCTAGTTTTTGAGTGCTTTCATTGACCTTATTGAAGCTTACATAACATGCACCTCAAGCCTCCATTCATCCATATTAGCTACTTTCACCCCTTTAAGGGAAAATAATCAACCACATCGCTTAGATGTTGATTTTCGAAGACCCTTTTTAACCCAGTCCTTCTTATTCTGATTCTCTCTATAATAACCACTTCTATCACACCCTAAAATAACACGTGGTGTGAGACGCCCAATGACTTTATCCGATGTCTTTATTGTGATGATGTAGCCAAGGTTTTTACTAACGCATCTACACCAGTCAATCAACTCTTCCTTTGAACAAAAAATTTTATCGGTTTGGAAATGATTGCTCAAATCAACTTGAAATTGATCTTTTTCCCTGGTTTCATTTTTGGAATCTTCGAAAAGCACAAAAAATAACAAAAAACTTTTAATTACTTGCATTACAAGGGTTTAAAAAAAATATAATTAAGAGCAACATCATACCAAATAGAACAACGGGAGAATTTAGCAATGCTTCGGAATTCATTTCCCCCCAATGTTATACCCTAAAATCTAAAAAAAAATTATAAGAACACTTAAAATTGGTAAAAAAAAATTGAAATAGGAGATGAAAAATTATTACCAAAGAGGTATTAACCTCGTCTGGAGAAGAAATCATTCCGTCGAAAAAACAAGAAGAACAAAATCTACACTGTAAAAAATATAAATCAAATAAGCCTTCATAATATGTACACCATAAAATGGATCAAAAATTCAACTCTACATAAGAACTAAAATGGATCCTGTGAGGTATATACCTGCAAGCTTCAACAATGGCGTAGTGGTTCCAGCAAACAATGGCGGACAACGACGGACTATCGGCCGGATGCGGGATGCTGGATCGCGAGACAGGGAGGGAGGCAGGATGTGGGATCGCGAGAAGAGGGAGGGAGGCGGGATGCAGAATATTTATTTGATCAGTCGACAATGGCGGGAAGCGGGATGCAGAATATCTTTTTCTGTGTTCTAACGAACAATGGCGGACAACGCGAGAAGAGGGATCGCGAGAAGAGGGAGGAGAGACGCCGGAGTATCAGTCGATGGCGGCGGAATCCGAGAAGAGGTATCGCGAGTGGAGGGCGGCAGATCGCAAGCAGAAGAATCGCGAGAAGAGTAAAGGCGGCAGAATCGCGAGTTGGGGAAGAAGATGTGCAGTGCGTGAGGGAAAAGTGCGGTTATCAGAATATAAAACCCTAAATATTATTGTTTTTGCAGTGCGGTTAGCAAAAACTGCAGTGCTGTTATCACGCGCCATAATTTTTTGTATTAGCCACGGATTGTAATTTATCGTGGCTAATACTTCAGTATTAGGCACGATTTATCTATCACTCGCTAAAATGTACCTATTAGCTACAGTTTTCTTTGTCGTGGCTAATGCATTAGTATTAGCCACAATTTTTTACTCCGTGGCTAATAAAAGTGTAGCTAAAACTCAACTTTCTTGTAGTGACAACTTCTTCTAAGTTTAGTTCCTTGAACCTTGCATCTGCATCTTCAACAAAGACACTAGAAGAGCTGCTTTGAAGTATACTCGTCTCATCAAATATAACATTAAAAGTTTCTTCTACAACCAGGGTTTTCTTGTTGAAAATCCTATATGCCTTACTATGGCTACTATAACCTACAAAAATACCTTCAAAACATTTTTCACTAAATTTAGTTTTGTAATATTTCCCGTTATTAAGTACGAAGCATTTACTACCAAAAATTCTAAAATAAGACAGGGTTGGTCTCTAGCCCTTCAGAAGTTCATAAGGAGTCTTATGATGATTCTTGTTGATCAGTGCTCTGTTTTGCACGTGGCAAGCAGTGTTGATGCCTTCAGCCCAGAAGTATTCTGGTAGTGAATAGTCACTCAACATTGTTCTGCAAGCCTCTATGAGTGTTCTATTCTTTCTCTCAGCTACTCCATTTTGTTGTGGAGTACGGGGAGAGGAAAACTCATGAAAGATACCTAGGCTTTCACAAAATTCGGTCATAGCTCCAGACTTGAATTTTGTACCATGATCACTTCTGATTTTGACCACAGAACATTCCAACTCATTCTGGATTTGCTTAACGAATGTGGTGAAAGAAGCAAAGGTGTCTGACTTGTGTTTCAGAAAGAATACCCAAGCAAAATGTGAGTAGTCATCAACAATAACCAACGTATAAGACTTACCTCCTAAACTTCGGATTGGCATGAGACAAAACAAGTCCATATGGAGAAGATATAAGCATCTGGTAGAATCTTTGCCAATAATGCTTTTAAAGGTAGCCCGAGTCTGCTTACCTATTTGGCATGCATGATACGGTCTTTCTTTAATGCACTTAACATCTGGAGCATCACGAACTAAATTGTGAGAAAATAACATACTTATAGTTTTGAAATTAATATGTGTTAGTCTCTTGTGCCACTGGTCACAAAGAGATGCACTATATTTTGCTAAAAAACACACTGGTGTAGAAGAGTCTAAGCATAGAAAATTTAAACAGAAAATATTTCTACTCCGAGTGCCTGTTAAAATAGTTTCTGACGTATCAGATGACTTTATCAAGCACTTGTCCTTGTAGAATTCTACCATATAGCCTTTGTCACATAGTTGACTTATGCTAATGAGATTATGTTGTAATCCTTTAACATAAGCCACGTCTGTGAAAGAGACTATACCGTTGGTAATCATACCGTAGCTTTTCGTGATACCCCGATCAGATCCGCCAAAAATAACCTTTGGACCATCTTTCACAGGGGTGAAATCTTATAATAGGCTTCTTGTTCCGGTCATATGCCGTGAACATCCACTGTCCAAGTACCATATGGGATTTGAGTTGGCCTTTGGACATACCTGCAATCAATAATCAATTGCCCTTAGGAACCCAAATCGATTTGGGTCCTTGGCTTCTTGTTAGATGACCGCCACTTGGAAAGTTAACATTGCGAGGGGTCATTCTTGAATTGTTAATCCATGGAGTCAGGACATTTCTTGGATTAAACCAAAAATCTACGATAAAGTGACCAACCTTGCTGCAGCACCAACAATCGAACCGATTGTACCTTCTCTTTGTCTCCTGTTTTACTTTTTGAGCGGGAGGTGCAACAGGAGTAGCTTTCTTATAAGACGCTTTCTTAGAAGTGGGGGCCTCATGGTGACAGCACACACATGGCTCCAACTTCTTCTCAACAGATTTGGGTGCAATCATTTTGATCTTTGGGGCCTTCTTAGCAGCTGATCCGTGAACAAATGGACCGTGATCCTTGAGGATTACTTCTTCATGAGGAGCTTTGAATGGAGACACATCAAAGTTCCGAGGTCTGGTCCATCCTTGATATCTGTTGCTAGATTCAACATGTGTTGGTCTAGCAAAATGACCATAGGATGAGTCAAAGTCGAATGGGTTTGTCGGAAAAACTACCTTCCTGAATGAAGGTTGACTTTGATTTCCAGTTCCTTTTCCTTTCATGGATCTTTTCTCAGCAGCCTTACTAGTTTCAGCCTCATGACCAATGCCACTACCCTTCGCAGGAGCAGAAAACCTATCAATGAGTGGAAGAATAGTCTTAGGCTTCGAGAAGCTTTCTACGAGCTTTCTTTCTACCTTCAACTTATCTTCTAGTTCATTTATAGTTTTCTCCTTAAGATTCAACAAATCAGTGGAGCTTTTCAGTTCGTCTTTCAAGAGTTGGATTTCATCTTTGAGAGGAGTTAATTGTTCAATTTCCTCCCTCAAAGCTAATTCCACCGTCTTGAGAGATTCAATTTCTTTTGACTTGGATCTGACAACCTTATGACATTTGTCAAATCCCTTCACAAGGGCTTTATACTGAGTCATTAAATCTGAATCCTCCTCCGATGAGTAGCCGTAATTTGCAACGGATGCAGTCTCACATTCAGAAGCAGAAAGAGGAGTATGAGAGTTTACCTTCCCCTTATAAGAGGAGTCGCCTGCTTCTTCATCTGATTGTGCCATAAGCCCAAAGTAGGCTTCTTCTTTTGAGCTTGATGCATCAGTGTCGCTATCGCTCAGAGTCTTGACCTTTTTAGCGAGGAAGCTCTTTTCCTTCTTCTTTCCTTTGAAGGATCTCTTTTATTCCTTCTTCGATCCTTCCTTCTTCTCATATGGACACTCGACAATTACATGTCCTGGCTTATTGCAGCAATAGCAAATAATGTCAGTAGAATCATGTTTGTTCGGTGTAGATTTATACCTGTCATTATTGTAGTCCTTCTTGTGATGATCACCATCACGTCTTGATCTTCTGTGATCTGAAGAAGAAGATTGCCCTCTTTTCTGCTTTCTTTTATTCAGAAGTCTTTTGAATTGCTTGGAGAGAAGTGAGAATTCTCCGCCAGACATGTCAGAGTTTGACGAGCAGCTTGCAGACTCATCATCCTCTTCAGATAACAGAGTTCTTATGGATGTCTTGACTTTGCTTTTCTTTGATCCTTCAGCTTTCAGTGTCATGGATCTTTCCTTCCGAGAGGTCCTGTTGCCTTCTTCCTCTGCTTTCCTAATGCTGAGCTTGAGCTCATGTGACAAAAGTTTTCCGAATAAGGTTTGCGGCTCCATAGTGGTCAACTTGCCGAATTCTCTGATTGCAATGGCCTTGGTATCCCATTCTTTCGTCAGGGATCTCAAGAACTTATCATTCAGTTCTCCAACAGAAAATTTACGGTCATAGTTCCTAAGACCATTTACGATCTTAAAGAACTTCTTATAGGTTACAGAAATGGAGTCTCTTGGATCTTGCTTGAAAGCTTCGTATTCTTGGTTCAGCAATGATCTTCGGTCATCCCTTACTTCTTCAGTACGTTCCATCAGAACAACTAGAGAATCCCACATCTCTTTGGCAGATTTGCAGTGAATCAGATTTTGTAGCATCGAGTCATCCACTGCACCGGCTATGATATTCTTTGCCTTCTTGTCTAGAGCGACAAGAGCGATCTCATCTTTAGTAAGTTTTAACTTTTTCTTCGGAATCATGATTGTAGAGTTTATTGAAGATGGCTTTGTAGGAACATGTGGACCTTCTTCCGCTATTTGAAAAATCCTTGGATCGGCGGCCTCCATGTAGAATCTAACTCTTTCCTTCCACATGGGGAAATTCTCTTTGGTGCAAACTGGCAACTTGACAGAATCCTTTGATCTTTCCATTCCAGACATGCTTGATCAAGCGACTAGATTATGAGATCTTCTTCAAGGTGTTAGCCTTTTGCGAACAACCTCCCTCTGATACCAATTGAAAGTATCTAGTCGCAACCTAAATCACCTAGAGGGGGGGGGGGGGGGGGGGGGGGGGTGAATAGGTAGATTCTGCGTCTTTTTGTGGAATAAAAATATCGGAAGTAAAAGCACACAGAAAATTAAGCACAGCACAACACAAAGAATTTATAGTGGTTCCCCGATGTGGGTAGTCCACTTTCCCGCCTCGCCTATCTAGCACTCCAAGGCTAGATTCAGCTACTTCACCAAACTCGGATCAATCAATATCCTACTACTCGGAGTTCACAACTCCTACAATCTCGGAGCAAGAATACTCCTACAACAACTCGGAGAACAAACTTCTCCTACAAACTCGGAGCACACAAGCTCCTACAACTCGATCCTCAGACAAGGATCTACATAATAACTCAGAAGCAAGCTTCCTACAAGATTTAAAATAAGGTTCTTACAACAACACAGTAAATTGAAAATCAATCTTCTTAAACTTCTGATGAAGTTCTTCTTCAGATCTTGAGAGATAGATTTCTTCTTCTTAGCAATAAACATCAGTCCTTTGAGAATGAAGAATGGAGAAATCTTGAAAATGATTTGAAGCTAGATCTGAGAACTTGAATCGACTTGATCAATAGAAGATGAGAGCTAATAGGATCTTGATCTTGTTGATTGAATCTTTAGAAGACGAATCACGAATCGCTGGCTTTGTCGGAGATGAAACACTTGCGTGAGAACAGTCGGCCGTTAGTAGTAATTTGCGATTTCCTTTTCAATTCACGATTAGCGATTAGGGTTATTTGGAGATAATTCTTAGGTATTTATAGAGCCTTCTTCCAACGGTCATTAGCGCGAATTAGGGATCTAGTTCCACGTGTACTGTACATGGGAAATGCCCTAAAGAATACGTCGTCGAATTGAACCGGAAAGTACCTGCAGACCGATTCGGCGAAATGGATTAACCGAATGGCATTAACCGAATTTATTCGGTTAAACCATATAGTCGAATTCGGCAGTTCTAGGGATTCGACTAAACAGATTCACCGAATTTCATTAACCGAATTCGACTATTCTTTTACTTTGAAAAATAAACCCTTCGGACAAGGATTAGCCGAATTCGGTTATACCCATTCAAACCATATAGTCGAATTTGACTATATGTTCTGAATGATATAATCGAATTTTACTTAAGTTATTTTCCTTTCTCAAATGATTCCATCATCAGCTCCAGTCCTTCTTCTCTAGCACTTTGTAAATGAAGTACATCCCAATAGAGAGATTTCACATGAGCCAACACTTTGGTCTATACAATGAGGGATTACATTGCACAGGCCTGTGTTTGACGACTCATTGAAACCTGACATTGGTTTGTACTTAGAGTGGAATAACCTGTCACATCACAGCTAAAGTGCATAATCAAATACAATTACAATTCGTCTTAGTTTGAAGGGGACTTCTTCAAATCAGGGCTATTGTGGATACAATACCCAACAGGAACATTTTGAATTTTAGTGGTGCCCGGGCTAAGATAAAATCCTAGTTCCGCCACTATATATATAAATATATATATATATATATATATACATATATATATATAACAAACAAATAAAAATTGTTGAGATACAATTAATGAATTTCTTGATTTCTCAAATTTGATTATATTAGCCCAAGAGTTGATCAAATGCACATACAATCAAAAATATAGTCAACAAAATTTTTTACTTGAGAAATACAGAATAAAAATACAAGTTGGTAGTCCGGCTCAAAAAAATTTACTGCAAATTAATCATTAAAATGTTGATAAATTCATTGCTAACTTGCCACTTCTATTTAGAAAAGTCAATTTGAAAGTGATTGGACCTCTTTGTTTGAGCGTGTTTTCCAATAACTGGGAGCAACCGGGAGCACAATTTTCAGTAATGTGCGAGGGCATATTGTTGAAACCAGCAACCGGTCTCTTGGGTTCGGATCCACTGGGGGTGTAGCCCGCGCCTACTTATCCCTCACTTACGCTCTTGACTATGGACGAAGAACCAGGTACAGACCCAAAGCTGTAGCGAGAAGGTCCCGCCACACACCCGGAAGATCTTAGAGAGCTTCCCCTCCCAAACCAATGCTCAGTCGGGCACCTTGGAGGGCACTAACAACCAACCAAAACTTGCCTAGGAGGAGAGAGCCTTAAGGATCAGGTCTCCTCCAAGGTGCCCTTCAGGGTCTATTTATAGATTCTCTAGTCTAGACTGCAAATAGCATGATTCCACCTTTTAGTTTTACTAATCGCACCAAAAATTAGTCTGCCAACATCCTAACTCCGCTGTTCTGAAGGGCTATTTGTACAACCCCGTATTCGCCGAGTGGGTCCCCAGGTCCAAAGGGGGTCAAGATCGAGGCTAGATCCATGTCAGTCAGAGCACTCACCCAGGCCAGAAGAGCCAGGAGAGCCTCCAGGCGAGTGCGAGTCCCATTTGCAAGGCACTCGCCCGTTCAGAGGAGTGAGTGCGCGGAGAACAAGGGGAGTAGGGGGAATCCCACTTGCTGAGCAGGCCAGGCAATTAGGTGAATGGTGCCTCCATGGACCACTCGCTTGGCAGAATCGAGTATGCGAGAAGCCTGACGAATGGTGCCTTCACGGACCACTCGCCCTAAAGGTTTTGAGGGGAAAATTACCTAGATACCCCTTGAGGGCTGCCAATATGTAACATCCCCAGAACTACTAGACCCCTAAGGTGCACTTTGTCATGACATTGCTCTAAGAGACCGAGAATTGCCCCAGAACCAAGGTGAAAAGGAGAAAAACACCTTGGTGTGCAAATAGACAAAATGACTTCAAGGTTTAAGGCTTGATGTCTAAGCCTCAAGATGATCAGATTCACCTCACCTAACTCTTCCTAATCCTCTAGGGTACTCAATGGGTCACTAATAACCCAATAGGTCAAGACAAATCTAGGGTTTGGGTCAAAATCACCATTTGACCCATTTTGCCTAAGTTGACCTAAATAGGTCAAAAGTGCCCAAAGAGGGTTCACCAAGCCGTGAATAACCCCAAAGGGAGTCTATGGATCCCATAGTCACCATGTGGGGTCAGCCTACTCATTAGTTGACCAAGCCAACTCAAAAGTCAACATAGGGTCAATTATACCTAAATTGGGTTTAAATTGGATTCAAACCAAATACAAATTGAATAAAGCCTTAAACAAGGTCCATTCTGAAGCCCACATGCATAATGACCTACCTTGCCCACTGAATTCAACATGCAAAGACATGCATGAGGGCAAAAGTGGAAAATCCCCCTTCCTCCATTAAGAAACAAGAAGAATTTTGGGAATGAAGGCCAAGTGGCACTCCACACTTCTGCCCAAGGCCATATCTGACCCCCCCCATAGTTAATTCCCAGCTAAATTGGTGCTGGAGGGGTGCCATTTGGCAGCAGGGAGGAGCAACCAAGGGGAGGCCAACCACCACTTTTCAAATACTCTCTATACAACCCTCCCCATCTCGAATTGATGCCACCATTAGCTTTAGAAGGGGGAAAGGAGTCGGGCTGGAGCTTTACAGAGGAGAAAAAGGTGGAGAATCGAGGTTGGGAGCAAGCTCGCCGGAGGAGAGAAGATCCATGGCCAACCGCCGCCGCCGCCGCCAAGCCCCACTAAGGCACGATTTCTCCCCCTCTCCCTCTGTGCTAGTCATCTAGGGCCTTAGCAAGGGCAGTCGGGCTCAATTGAGCCGACAGCCATTGGAAATTTCCTTCCCGAGCTCCATTTGGGTTTCCTCCAGGGATCGCCGGAAACCGCCACCTCCGACCACCATTCCACCGCCAATCGACGGCCAACCCCTCAATGGAGGTGGTGGTGGCGGAAGATGGCCGGGGAGGGTAGTGGTTGGCTGGGATCAGGGCTCTTTTCCTCTGGGCCGTCGGCTAGAGGAAGGAGATGAAATCACAGCCGTTGATTTCGTCTCCTTGATCTCTATTGGCAGACCAGTTCATTCTGCCTTGGAATATTCAGAGGTTTGCGTGCAAGATTTGAAGGCCTTAGAGGCCATAATTTCAAAAAGTGGCTGAGACAAGATTTGTAGATCTGGGTCTCTAGTTTCTATAGGACCCAAGATCAGGCCATTTGGAGGTGTGTAGGACCCTAGGCACTCATTTTGGTGGGACTGGTCCTAGGCTAGATCAGAAACTATATTGCTTATAACTTCTTTGTTAAAGCTCATCTCGACCTGAAATTTCTACCATGCATGAATGGTATGATGACACACCTAGGGTTTAAATTTGAGATTTTTTAGATGTATATCCACTGAGTTATTTCATTTATTAGCAAAAGTAAATATTTGGTATTTATGGTGTTGTATAACTCCAAACACCCCCAAATTTGGGTGGTCAGCTCTTTAGATATATCTAGACCACAAATAGAAATTTGAGACCATTTGGCCTTGTGCATGTGGAGTTATGAGCCATGCAAGAGCTAGGCTAAAGACCTTAAATGTGTGTCTTTAGCAAATTTGGGGTGGAGTGAGCACCAAGCCTTGGGGTTGACCCAATGGCTTGAGATGTTGGACATGGGTCCATGGCAGTAATATGCCTTCCCAAAAGGTATTTGGGGATTTTTGGGTACAAAAATCCCAAGATGTGGAATTTACTAAATTACCCCTAATTTAGGTTATAAAATAAAAGGGGGATCATATGATTTTAGAATTAAGTGAAACTTAGGGTTTAGTCTCTGATTTCATTATTATGGCAGCATGAATTTTTTGAATTTTTTTGGGAAATATTTCATGTTATAAATAGTTAAAATTACAAATATACCCCTTATGAATCTTGTGCAAATACTGAGTTTTTAGTGGTCTGATAAATTTGAGATAAATCACAGTAGGTCATCATGTTAATATAAGCCTATGGTAAATTTATCAGAGTTTTTGGATGAATATTAAAGAGGTTAGAATTTATAATGGCATTTCGGTAATTTCATTTAACTATAATTATAAATAATTATCTATGATAGAAAATTATGAAAATTTGGTAGACTCTGATTTTCATCATTATCATTATGATATAAATTTGGTAGGGCTAGTGGATGTTTAAAAAAAATGGTAGCTCATGTTCAAAATGATTTAGCCTTAATTATTAAATGAATTTATTTATGGATCATATGATTTTAGAATGAAGTGAAACCTTGGGGCTTTTGTATGTCATGAGGATATACATCCTTGACATAAGTCTCATGACCTTTGGAAATTAATTTCTTAAAGTTTCTAAGTAAATTCAAATTGTCACACTTGTAAATTAATGAAATTTATGAGATTAAAACAACTAGCAAAAATCCCACCTTCTAGGCATAGTCTTTTCATGACATTACATACCCTTAGAAACAATCTCAAGTGGTTTAGATGAAAATTTAGGGTAGCTCCTTTACAAATTATGAAATGCCCCCCATGGGCAATTTAATTAGTTATTGAGAAATTTATATATAGAAAATGTTGATTCTCTGGAATGTGTAGCTTTATGATGAGGCACATCAGTAGGAGTAACCTCATGTGGCCTAGATGAAAATTTAGCTTAGTTCCTTTACAAGTTTTGAAATGTCGTTCATGGATAAATTATTTGATTATTGAGCAATTATGGTTAAATAATCCCTGATAGATTATGAAACTTTGGATTTGGTGTTTCTAGATGATTATTGTACTAGGTTAATTTTCTCAGAATTTATAGAGACATATAAATGGTAGTTGTAATGTAATCCCTTATTGGCACACCATTTGTAATAAATAGTAATTATGGATAAATACTCCCTGGTAAATTATGAACCTTTGATTTGGTGTTTCTAGATGATTATTGTACTAGGTTAATTTTCTTAGAATTTATAGAGACATATAAATGGTAGTTGTAGTATAATCCCTTATGGGCACACCATTTGTAATAAATAGTAATTATGGATAAATACTTCCTGGTAAATTATGAAACTTTGGATTTGGTGTTTCTAGATGATTATTGTACTAGGTTAATTTTCTCAGAATTTATAGAGACATATAAATGGTAGTTGTAGTGTAATCCCTTATTGGAACACCATTTGTAATAAATAGTAATTATGGATAAATACTCCCTGGTAAATTATGAAACTTTGGATTTGGTGTTTCTAGATGATTATTGTACTAGGTTAACTTTCTCAGAATTTATAGAGACATATAAATGGTAGTTGTAGTGTAATCCCTTATTGGCACACCATTTGTAATAAATAGTAATTATGGATAAATACTCCCTGCTAAATTATGAAACTTTGGATTTGGTGTTTCTAGATGATTATTGTACTAGGTTAATTTCCTCAGAATTTATAGAGACATATTAATGGTAGTTGTAGTGTAATCACTTATTGGCACACCATTTGTAATAAATAGTAATTATGGATAAATACTCCTTGGATTAATATTAAACTTAGGATTTGGTGTTTTCAGACCAATGTTGTGCTATAGTAATTTTTCCCAAAATTTATTGAAGTCTTAACATAGCACCTGTAGTGTAAATCCCTATCTGCACCCCATTTATGTTAAATTGAAATTATGGTTAAATAGTTCATGTAAAAATATGAAATGTGGGGTTTGAGGCTTTTTGACCAATATTATAATACAGTGAATTTATCAGAATTTATGGAGATCATTAGTTGACAGTCGATGTATAAATCACTATCTGCACGTCTTCTATTTTAATAGAGACTAAGATTTAAGTTTCCCCGGAGAATTTATGAAATTAGGATTTGAGGTTGTTAGATCACTACTCATTGCGAACCCATGGTAATAATTGGAACTAATTTGGATATGATGTGATCAAGATTGCACCTTAAGAGTCAAATCTAGCTCAATCTTATTTTGGTCTGCGAATAGTAAAACTGATTTATATGATTTAGACAACCACTGACCTTCACACATAGAACTGTTAACTCTTTGACTATTATGAAGGCTCAGATTATTTGGAAGAACACCTCTAAGGTGCACCATGAGAAATAAGTGTCGGGGTGCGTTTAACGAAGCTATAAGTGCAGGAATTTATAATGATATAAAAAGGAGGTTAGACCTCATCAAGGGCCCCACAGACAACTCATCTGTGTTAAATGATTATATGGAAGTAAAACTACCCTTAGCCGGGTGAGCCAGCTTAAGGTAACTACTCAAGGGAGAAGTCGAGAAATATCTAAGGCAAACCCTGGATTAAGGATGACGAAGAATAGGAGTGTGGGTCCAAGTAAGGTTGAGAAGGCTAATTGAATGTGTGCAGTTCCTCGGTGAAGAAGGGAACTCGAGCTTAGAATGTGACGACGGGAGAGTCAGCACCCGGTCACAATGGGTGGTGTTGGAGATCAAAAGAACTCCCCCACTCCTTAGAGCCAAGTTCAACTCATCATAGAGATTTAATGTAATTGAAGAGGATAATGGGGATCAAGTATAATGGGGTAGATACCAACAAGATTAAGTGCCTTGGGAAGAGGAAGTTTGGGGTGTCAGCCCGCCACACTTCCTGTTACCTCTGCGAGCCCCTCACCGGGTAACCCTTCGGAAGTCCTAGGCTAACCCTAAGATTCTAAGATCAACTAAATTATAAACAAGACTAGTCAAGTAGGAGAACTTGACAAGTTAACTTTCATCCCAAATCAGAACATTTTATAAGGAAAGACTGGAATAGTCCTGCGAGCGGTAGGCTCGAGTTATAAGGAAGGACTGGGATAGAACTGCGAGCGGTATGCTCGGGTTATAAGGAAGGACTGGGATAGTCCTGCGAGCGGTATGCTCGGGTTGTAAGGAAGGATTGGGATAGTCCTGCGAGCGGTTGGCTCGGGTTATAAGGAAGGACTGGGTTAGTCCTGCGAGCGGTATGCTCGGGTTATAAGGAAGGACTAGGATAGTCCTGCGAGCGGTATGCTCGGGTTGTAAGGAAGGACTAGGATAGTCCTGCGAGCGGTATGCTTGGGTTATAAGGAAGGACTGGGATAGTCCTGCGAGCGGTATGCTCGGGTTGGAAGGAAGGACTAGAATAATCCTGCGAGCGGTAGGCTCGGGTTATAAGGAAGAACTGGGATAGTCCTGCGAGCGGTAAGCTCGGGATATATAAGGGAAGACTTGTATAGTCTAGCGAGCGGTAGGCTCGCAGTTTAAATATAAGACTAGTATAGTCTAGCGAGCGGTAGGCTCGTAGTTTAAATATAAGACTAGTATAGTCTAACGAGCGGTAGGCTCGTAGTTTAAATATAAGACTAGTTTAGTCTAGCGAGCGGTAGGCTCGTAGTTTAAATATAAGACTAGTATAGTCTACCGAGCGGTAGGCACGTAGTTTAAATATAAGACAAGTGTAGTCTAGTGAGCGGTAGGCTTGTAGTTTAAATATAAGACTAGTGTAGTCTAGCGAGCGGTAGGCTCGCAGTTTAAATATAAGACTAGTGTAGTCTAGCGAGCGGTAAGCTCGTAGTTTAAATAAAAGACTAGTATAGTCTAGCGAGCGGTAGGCTCGTAGTTTAAATATAAGACTAGTATAGTCTAGCGAGCGGTAGGCTCGTAGTTTAAATATAAGACTAGTATAGTCTAACGAGCGGTAGGCTCGTAGTTTAAATATAAGACTAGTGTAGTCTAGCGAGCGGTAGGCTCGCAGTTTAAATATAAGACTAGTGTAGTCTAGCGAGCGGTAGGCTCGTAGTTTAAATGTAAGACTAGTGTAGTCTAGCGAGCGGTAGGCTCGTAGTTTAAATATAAGACTAGTGTAGTCTAGCGAGCGGTAGGCTCGTAGTTTAAATATAAGACTGATGTAGTCTGGCGAGCGGCAGGATCTACTTTATAAATGTTGATATAGAATTGCGAGCTGGAGGCTCGGTAGTGAATGTCTAATACTTGTTGCTTGTGTATAAGATGTGGTGGGTCTTCGGTTCTGTCTTAGTCGTCACACCGACAGCAGTTCGTTGACTCGACAGTGCTAGTGGTTTTATTGGGGCCAGGTTGTTTTACTGCGCGTCCGACGGGACGAATTCCCTAAACCCTGCCTGGCCAGTTCAGTTTAGTACACAGGGGCTCGTGAATACCGGGTACCGGTATCACAGCGTACGTTTGGGCCTAGGTCTGGTAGTGTGACTTACCCACCTAGGTGAGGAGACGCCCGCTCCTCTGCCACCGTTTGACCACGACGGGAGGTGCCCGAGAGGTTAGCTACCTCCGAAAAGTGGGAACTAAAGGTCTGTACGTACAGAGTCGTGTGGGTGAGTTGCATGTGTATGAAATAATATTACAAACATTGCATCATTGCATTGCACATCATAACATAACATTTCTGCACAAACAGAAACCTCATCGTATAAATCTGTATGGGCTCTTTTATACGATGAGTTTACTTCTTGTCAGATCCCTTAGCTTATGTGCTTTTGTGTGTGCATATAAGTTAAGGTTACTTTCGTAGCTGCTCTTATTTCTTGTACCTGCTTCCTTATATTGCGTTGTCTTTTACTATCTGCTGTCGTACTTACTCTGGTTAGAATAGAATGGTTACCTTTACTTGATTAGTATTTATATACCCTGCTAGTCTCGACATTTGTCACCTGCCTTGTTTCTTTTACCCCTTGTTTTTCCTCAGCTTCGTCCTCTCGCGCGGTGCCTAGGAGTCGCGGGGGGAGGCGGAGACAAAATCGGCTTAGTCTTTATGATTAACGGTCGGTTGTGACCGTAGGTACACGAGGTGATGGAGCCCCAGCTAGAAGAGGAGACAGGACCTGAAGAGCTTATGTCGCGCATTACTTCTACTACAAGACAGGAGTTCAAGTGTTGAGAGTTTGATTAGCTTCCGCACATATGTAGAGTGAGAGAGTTTTTGTACTTTACTGGGATATGTACCGGGCTTAATCCCTTTCTCTCCTTTACTTGTTGTACTCATTGATGGACTTTTATATTTTGTTGTAAAAATGTGTGATTGTGGACTTGGTTTTGTTTCTTTCCCTTCTTAGCTCTTGTTGGCCTGTTGATCGCTTTGCCGGCAGGATCGACGTCTTGCGGAGGCAGCTAACTCGAGTGTTAGTGTCACCGTAAGGCGGCGGTTCTAGGCATAAGATCCGGATGCTCTACAGGTGCGGGAGAGGGATCTTACAACTGGTATCACTTGAACAAACGATCCAACGAGAAAGAAGTCCACAAAACCCTGGGACACCCCCGCTCGAGTTAGTTTGAGGACAAACTAGCAGCGGAAGCAGTGGTGTGCCCATGTGTGAAAATCACACAAAACAGTCCATTAATCAATGAGTTAGGCCAACCCAACTAGGATATCTTTCTAGTTTGTCGCACCAAGATGATTTTATAGCGTACACTAATCCAAACCAACCTCAGGCATAGACGGATTAAGGCGTTATGACCCCCAAAGTGACTAAAAGAATAGTCTATTGAGAAAATAGTTACCTAAAGTTTGAAACTCCGACATCCTTAATTCTAATGTCAAGTGATATCATCACTCCCTACCCAATGAGAAGGACCCCTCAAGATATTCAGTGCACAAACACCATTAGTGGGCAGCAGGAGAATCGTAAACTTAATCTCCAAACCAACAACTAGGGTACACCGAAATGATCATCGTGACAAACACCGGGTTTGGATAAGGATTCGAGTTCAGAAAAGACCCTTTTGTGTATGGCCCATAGAATAATCATGAGAAGGTTGCGATAATTAGTAACCTTAATGACCAAAACAAATGTGGAATATCAATGGGCCTCGGATGGAACTCCAAGTCTAGAGTTGTATGCCCTAAGGAGTGAGTGAATACCTAGTATAATAGAACGTAATGATATCAGGATCTTAGCTCGAAGTGTACATGGGCTATCCCTTTTGTTTATTGGGGACAGTTAGATACCAACTCGAGTTCCCTAGACCTTATTTTGGAAATGCCCGTCAAAAACGTAAGCAATCTTGAAGTATTCAACTTTAATTGACTTTAAAAGAGATTTTGAAGTATGCATAATCGGTCTGATGACCGACCCTTCTTGGAAGTCAAGATCCTTGAAGAATTCCTTCGTCTTAAGAAAGGAGAATTATTAATACTATGACGAGGCTGATATAAATACACAATCGGAACAAGAGCATAGAGCCTTTCAAGAATGATTATTCACCCCCTTAATGCTCTAAGGTTATGCAGATAAGTAAACCAAGATAATAGTAAATGAAGTCTTTGATGTTATAGATCAGGTCGCCTGGAAAATTCTTTGCATGCGACTCTTGAGAACAAGGAAAATAGTATAAGACTTCGAGAGAATCTCCAGAGTCTGAACAAAATACCGTAGATAGCTACGTAGTACGCAACCTAAGGACCGATTGTGCCTTCCCTAATACAAGTCATGGTGTGAATCACTTGCAAATTCAAAAGAAAATTGTGAAATCACTCTAAAAGACCTAAGCTTGAGGTAGCACTAATTATGAAAAGAGTTTTACACTCAGTTAAGGTGGTGTGATAATTATTGCCTCGACAACATATTCTTATACCCTCTACCATCTCAACTCAATTGTCGTAACACTCGATTAATGACTTTAATGTCGACTAAAGTTTTGACGAATAAAACTCTTGAAAAGCACAAGAGAGAACCGACATGAATTATGGACTCAGCGCAGGTTTAAGTCGGATATGGACTGGATAAGAATGGAACGAATAATAAACCCTCGCGATCTTAAGAGGTGAATAAATGTAAACAACCTCATGCAAGTGTGGTACCTCAGTTCTCCCTCCCCAACTCGGAGACGATGATTCAGTTATAGTCGGGGCAAACGGTGCAAATATCATTGGATGATCAAATATCTGAATTCAGTCGAATCAATTGAACATAGGATGGCCAAGCTAGTTTCTGGGGACAAACAAATCGCTTTATTAGCTATGAGGACTGGAATTAGATTCCTGCGTGATAGAACTATAATTGGAATTTCTTGAATTTCAGGGCGTTCGAAGATAATGTACATACAATTATTGAAAAATCAAGTCCTTTTCATTTTTGATTAATTATATCGAGACCGATATCCATATGCCTTGGGGGATAGTTGACGCATAACCAGAGATCCTGAAAAGATGAATTATTATACTTAACTGTTAAGATGATATGACTTAACCCTACCTAGTTTGATCTCAAATAAAAGGGTAACTGTGATGGCCACATATCAAGAGGTTGGGGATTGGGAGTGATAAACACGGGAATTGATTATCATTGCTACCCACGATATTTGGATATAACCAAGACACGAATTGTAATTATCAACTACGAACTTTTGAATGACATAAGTAAGCAATGCCATCATATTAGATCGTTGAAAGTATACCTATGGATTAAGCAAATAAGAGAGTACTTATGATGGTTAGAATCATGTCTTGACGAGCCGGGGAATTGAAGGACAATGTCATTATAATCCCCAGGAATGTTGTATGGTTTGGAGAGTAATATGTGATATTGGGAAATACGACCTCTCGTAAATCATAACTTCAGAGGTTGGATTATGGTTCACACTAGTGATGATCTCACGAGTATAGCAAACTTGGTGATTTATTGACTCATACATATTGGTCGATGCTAAACTGTATGAAGGGATTCAGGAAGGATTACTACATGTGCACATAAGTTGAATTTTTATCATAAATAAGTTCATGAAAACAGATACTGGATTGTCATAGAAATTTGCACATGGACTTCTCATACCCATAGGAAGCTCGAAGAATTTTGCTAAGAATTAATCTTTGAATAAATAACAGGCTTCCTTCGCAAATACGATTTGAGACTACAACTTGAGAAAGTATTTTCCTGAATTATTGATGTTGAAATGTCATGAACTTTGATGTACGATCTTTTATATCAGTGGCAAGTTCTGGGACTTTTACTAGATTCAATCTCTGAGTAAACTTCATTCACAATAAAGAGTTGAGGTGATAATATAGAATATCCACACCATGGATTGTAATTTGAGAAGTAGACACCTTGAAATATTAATACGGGAATGCTCTAGAAATCTGCATATAGACTTTTGACGTCAATATAAACCCCTGGAAATGATGTCAGGTTTAATGACTGAACAACCCTCATACTACCTTCACAAGTGGAACCCGTGGACCCAAACTTGAATTTCGGGGACGAAATTATTCTTTTGTTTATTGGGATTTGTAACATCCACAGAACTACTAGACCCCTAAGGTGCACTTTGTTATGACAAGGTCATGGCATTGCTCTAAGATACCAAGAATTGCCCTAGAACCAAGGTGAAAAGGAGAAAAACACCTTGGTGTGCAAATAGACAAAATGACTTCAATGTTTAAGGCTTGATGTCTAAGCCTCAAGATGATCCAATTGACCTCACCTAACTCTTCCTAATCCTCTAGGGTACTCAATGGGTCACTAAAAACCCAATGGGTCAAGACAAATCTAGGGTTTGGGTCAAAATCACCATTTGACCCATTTTTCCTAAGTTGACCTAAATAGGTCAAAAGTGCCCTAAGAGGGTTCACCAAGCCGTGAATCACCCCAAAGGGAGTCTATGGACCCCATAGTCACCATGTGGGGTCAGCCTACTCATTAGTTGACCAAGCCAACTCAAAAGTCAACATAGGGTCAATTATACCTAAATTGGGCTTAAATTGGATTAAAACCAAATACAAATGGAATAAAGCCTTAAACAAGGCCCATTTTGAAGCCCACATGCATAATGACCTACCTTGCCCACTGAATTCAACATGCAAAGACATGCATGGGGGCAAAAGTGGAAAATCCCCCTAACTCCATTAAGAAACAAGAAGAATTTTGGGAATAAAGGCCAAGTGGCACTCCACACATCTGCCCAAGGCAATATCTGACCCCCCTAGTTAATTCCCAGCCGAATTGGTGCTGGAGGGGTGCCATTTGGCAGTAGGGAGGAGCAACCAAGGGGAGGCCAACCACCACTTTTCAAATACTCTCTATACATCCCTCCCCATCTCGAATTGATGCCACCATTAGCTTTAGAAGGGGGAAAGGAGTCGGGCTGGAGCTTTATAGAGGAGAAAAAGGTGGAGAAACGAGGTTGGGAGCAAGCTCGCCGGAGGAGAGAAGATCCATGGCCAACCGCTGCCGCCACCGCCGCCAAGCCCCACTAAGGTACGATTTCTCCCCCTCTCCCTCTGTGCTAGTCATCTAGGGCCTTAGCAAGGGCAGTCGGGCTCAATTGAGCCGACAGCCATGGGAAATTTCCTTCCCGAGCTCCATTTGGGCTTCCTCCAGGGATCGCTGGAAACCGCCACCTCCGGCCACCATTCCACCGCCAATCGACGGCCAACCCCTCAATGGAGGTGGTGGCGGCGGCAGATGGCCGGGGAGGGTAGTGGTTGGCCGGGATAAGGGCTCTTTTCCTCTGGGCCATCAGCTAGAGGAAGGAGACGAAATCACAGCCATTGATTTCGTCTCCTTGATCTCTATTGGCAGACCAGTTCATTCTGCCTTGGAATATTTAGAGGTTTGCATGCAAGATTTAAAGGCCCTAGAGGCCATAATTTCAAAAAGTGGCTGAGACAAGATTTGTAGATCTGGGTCTCTAGTTTCTATAAGACCCAAGATCAGGCCATTTGAAGGTGTGTAGGACCCTAGGCACCCATTTTGGTGGGACTGGTCCTAGGCTAGATCAGAAACTATATTGCTTATAACTTCTTTGTTAAAGCTCATCTCGACCTAAAATTTCTACCATGCATGCATGGTATGATGACACACCTAGGGTTTAAATTTGAGATTTTTTAGATGTATATCCACTGAGTTATTTCATTTATTAGCAAAAGTAAATATTTGGTATTTATGGAGTTGTATAACTCCAAACACCCCCAAATTTGGGTGGTCAGCTCTTTAGATATATCTAGACCACTAATAGAAATTTGAGACCATTTGGCCTTGTGCATGTGGAGTTATGAGCCATGCAAGAGCTAGGCTAAAGACCTTAAATGTGTGTCTTTAGCAAATTTGGGGTGGAGTGAGCACCAAGCCTTGGGGTTGACCCAATGGCTTGAGATGTTGGACATGGGTCCATGGCAGTAATATGCCTTCATGTTATAAATAGTTAAAATTACAAATATACCCCTTATGAATCTTGTGCAAATACTGAGTTTTTAGTGGTCTGATAAATTTGAGATAAATCACAGTAGGTCATCATGTTAATATAAGCCTATGGTAAATTTATCAGAATTTTTGGATGAATATTAAAGAGGTTAGAATTTATAATGGCATTTTGGTAATTTCATTCAACTATAATTATAAATAATTCCCTATGATAGAAAATTATGAAAATTTGGTAGACTCTGATCTTCATCATTATCATCATGATATAAATTTGGTAGGGCTAGTGCATGTTTAAAAAAAATGGTAGCTCATGTTCAAAATGATCTAGCCTTAATTATTAAATGAATTTATTTATGGATCATATGATTTTAGAATAAAGTGAAACCTTGGGGTTTTTGTATGTCATGAGGATATACATCCTTGACATAAGTCTCATGACCTTTGGAAATTAATTTCTTAAAGTTTCTAAGTAAATTTAAATTGTCACACTTGTAAATTAATGAAATTTATGAAATTAAAACAACTAGCAAATATCCCACCTTCCAGGCATAGTCTTTTTATGACATTACATACCCTTAGAAACAATCTCAAGTGGTTTAGATGAAAATTTAGGGTAGCCCCTTTACAAATTATGAAATGCCCCCCATGGGCAATTTAATTAGTTATTGAGAAATTTATATATAGAAAATGTTGATTCTCTGGAATGTGTAGCTTTATGATGAGGCACATCAGTAGGAGTAACCTCATGTGGCCTAGATGAAAATTTAGCTTAATTCCTTTACAAGTTTTGAAATGTCGTTCATGGATAAATTATTTGATTATTGAGCAATTATGGCTAAATAATCCCTGGTAGATTATGAAACTTTGGATTTGGTGTTTCTAGATGATTATTGTACTAGGTTAATTTTCTCAGAATTTATAGAGACATATAAATGGTAGTTGTAATGTAATCCCTAATTGGCACACCATTTGTAATAAATAGTAATTATGGATAAATACCCCCTAGTAAATTATGAAACTTTGGTTAATTTTCTCAGAATTTATAGAGACATATAAATGGTAGTTGTAGTGTAATCCCTTATGGGCACACCATTTGTAATAAATATTAATTATGGATAAATTCTCCCTGGTAAATTATGAAACTTTGGATTTGGTGTTTCTAGATGATTATTGTACTAGGTTAATTTTCTCAGAATTTATAGAGACATATAAATGGTAGTTGTAGTGTAATCCCTTATTGGCACACCATTTGTAATAAATAGTAATTATGGATAAATACTCCCTAGTAAATTATGAAACTTTGGATTTGGTGTTTCTAGATGATTATTGTACTAGGTTATTTTTCTCAGAATTTATAGAGACATATAAATGGTAGTTGTAGTGTAATCCCTTATTGGCACACCATTTGTAATAAATAGTAATTATGGATAAATACTCCCTGGTAAATTATGAAACTTTGGATTTGGTGTTTCTAGATGATTATTGTACTAGGTTAATTTCCTTAGAATTTATAGAGACATATTAATGGTAGTTGTAGTGTAATCCCTTATTGGCACACCATTTGTAATAAATAGTAATTATGGATAAATACTCCTTGGATTAATATGAAACTTAGGATCTGGTGTTTTCAGACCAATGTTGTGCTATAGTAATTTTCCCAAAATTTATTGAAGTATAACATAGCACCTGTAGTGTAAATCCCTATCTGCACCCCATTTATGTTAAATTGAAATTATGGTTAAATAGTTCCTGTAAAAATATGAAATGCGGGGTTTGAGGCTTTTTGACCAATATTATGATACAGTGAATTTATCAGAATTTATGGAGATCATTAGTTGACAGTCGATGTATAAATCACTATCTGCACGTCTTCTATTTTAATAGAGACTAAGATTTAAGTTTCCCCGGAGAATTTATGAAATTAGGATTTGAGGTTGTTAGATCACTACTCATTGCGAACCCATGGTAATAATTGGAACTCATTTGGATATGATGTGATCAAGATTGCACCTTAAGAGTCAAATCTAGCTCAATCTTATTTTGGTCTACGAATAGTAAAACTGATTTATATGATTTAGACCACCACTGACCTTCACACATAGAACTGTTAACTCTTTGACTATTATGAAGGCTCAGATTATTTGGAAGAACACCTCTAAGGGGCACCATGAGAAATAAGTGTCGGGGTGTGTTTAGCGAAGCTATAAGTGCAGGAATTTATAATGATATAAAAAGGAGGTTAGACCTCATCAAGGGCCCCACAGACAACTCATCTGTGTTAAATGATTATATGGAAGTAAAACTACCCTTAGCCGGGTGAGCCATCTTAAGGTAACTACTAAAGGGAGAAGTCGAGAAATATCTAAGGCAAACCCTGGATTAAGGATGACGAAGAATAGGAGTGTGGGTCCAAGTAAGGTTGAGATGGCTAATTGAATGTGTGCAGTTCCTCGGTGAAGAAGGGAACTCGAGCTTAGAATGTCACGACGGGAGAGTCAGCACCCGGTCACAATGGGTGGTGTTGGAGATCAAAAGAACTCCCCCACTCCTAAGAGCCAAGTTCAACACATCATAGAGATTTAATGTAATTGGAGAGGATAATGGGGATCAAGTAGAATGGGGTAGATACCAACAAGATTAAGTGCCTTGGGAAGAGGAAGTTCGGGGTGTCAGCCCGCCACACTTCCTGGTACCACTGCGAGCCCCTCATCGGGTAACCCTTCGGAAGTCCAAGGCTAACCATAAGCTTCTAAGATCAACTAAATTATAAACAAGACTAGTTAAGTAGGAGAACTTGGCAAGTTAACTTTCATCCCAAATCGGGACATTTTATAAGGAAAGACTGGAATAGTCCTGTGAGCGGTAGGCTCGAGTTATAAGGATGGACTCGGATAGTCCTGCGAGCGGTATGCTCGGGTTATAAGGAAGGACTGGGATAGTCCTGCGAGCAGTATGCTCAGGTTGTAAGGAAGGACTGGGATAATCCTGCGAGCGGTAGGCTCGGGTTATAAGGAAGGACTGGGATAGTCCTGCGAGCGATATGCTTGTGTTATAAGGAAGGACTGGGATAGTCCTGCGAGCGGTATGCTCGGGTTGTAAGGAAGGACTGGGATAGTCCTGCGAGCAGTATGCTCGGGTTATAAGGAAGGACTGGGATAGTCCTGCGAGCGGTATGCTCGGGTTGTAAGGAAGGACTGGAATAGTCCTGCGAGCGGTAGGCTCGGGTTATAAGGAAGGACTAGGATAGTCCTGCGAGCGGTAAGCTCGGGATATATAAGAAAAGACTAGTATAGTCTAGCGAGCATTAGGCTCGTAGTTTAAATATAAGACTAGTATAGTCTAGCGAGCGGTTGGCTCGTAGTTTAATATAAGACTAGTATAGTCTAATGAGCGGTAGGCTCGTAGTTTAAATATAAGACTAGTATAGTCTAGCGAGCGGTAGGCTCGTAGTTTAAATATAAGACTAGTATAGTCTAACGAGCGGTAGGCTCGTAGTTTAAATATAAGACTAGTGTAGTCTACCGAGCGGTAGGCTCGTAGTTTAAATATAAAACTAGTGTAGTCTAGCGAGCGGTAGGCTCGTAGTTTAAATATAAGACTAGTGTAGTCTAGCGAGCGGTAGACTCACAGTTTAAATATAAGACTAGTGTAGTCTAGCGAGCGGTAGATTCGTAGTTTAAATATAAGACTAGTATAGTCTAGCGAGCTGTAGGCTCGTAGTTTAAATATAAGACTAGTATAGTCTAGCGAGCGGTAGGCTCGTAGTTTAAATATAAGACTAGTATAGTCTAACGAGCGGTAGGCTCGTAGTTTAAATATAAGACTTGTGTAGTCTAGCGAGCGGTAGGCTCGCAGTTTAAATATAAGACTAGTGTAGTCTAGTGAGCGGTAGGCTCGTAGTTTAAATATAAGACTAGTGTAGTCTAGCGAGCGGTAGGATCGTAGTTTAAATATAAGACTAGTGTAGTCTAGCGAGCGGTAGGATCGTAGTTTAAATATAAGACTGATATAGAATTGCAAGCTGGAGGCTCGGTAGTAAATGGCTAATACTTGTTGCTTGTGTATAAGATGTGGTGGGTCTTCGGTTCTGTCTTAGTCGTCACACCCACAGTAGTTCGTTGACTCGGCAGTGCTAGTGGTTTTATTGTGGCTAGGTTGTTTTACTACGCGTTCGATGGGACGAATTCCCTAAACCCTGCCTGGCCAATTCAGTTTAGTATGCAGGGTTCGTGAATACCGGGTACCGGTATCACAGCGTACGTTTGGGCCTAGGTCTGGTAGTGAGACTTACCCACCTAGGTGAGGAGATGCCCGCTCCTCTGCCACCGTTTGACCACGACGGGAGGTGCCCGAGAGGTTAGCTACCTTCGAAAAGTGGGAACTAAAGGTCTGTACGTATAGAGTCGTGTGGGTGAGTTGCATGTGTATGAAATAATATTACAAACATTGCATCATTGCATTGCACATCATAACATAACATTTCTGCACAAACAGAGACCTCATCGTATAAATCTGTATGGGCTCTTTTATACGATGAGTTTACTTCTTGCCAGATCCCTTAGATTATGTGTTTTTGTGTGTGCATATAAGTTAAGGTTACTTTCGTAGCTGCTTTTATTTCTTGTACCTGCTTCTTTATATTGCATTGTCTTTTACTATCTGCTGTCGTACTTACTCTAGTTAGAATAGAATGGTTACCTTTACTTGCTTAGTATTTATATACCCTGCTAGTCTCGACATTTGTCACCTGCCTTGTTTCTTTTACCCCTTGTTTTTCCTCCGCTTCGTCCTCCCGCACGGTGCCTAGGAGTCGCGGGGGGAGGCGGGAACAAAATCGGCTTAGTATTTATGACTAACGGTCGGTTGTGACCGTAGGTACACGAGGTGATGGAGCCCCAGCTAGAAGAGGAGACAGGACCTGAAGAGCTTATGCCGCGAATTACTTCTACTACAAGACAGGAGTTCGAGTGTTGAGAGTTTGATTAGCTTCCGCACAGATGTAGAGTGAGAGAGTTTTTGTACTTTACTGTGATATATACCGGGCTTAAGCCCTTTCTCTCCTTTACTTGTTGTACTCATTGATGGACTTTTATATTTTGTTGTAAAAATGTGTGATTGTGGACTTGGTTTTGTTTCTTTCCCTTCTTAGCTCATGTTGGCCTGTTGATCGTTCTGCCGGCAGGATCAGCGTCTTGAGGAGGCAGCTAACTCGGGTGTTAGTGTTACCGTAAGACGGCAGTTTTGGGCATAAGATCCGGATGCTCTCCAGGTGCGGGAGAGGGATCTTACACAATAGCCCTTCAGGACAATGGAGTTAGGCTGTTAGCAAACCAACTTGGGGTGCGATTAGTAAAACCAAAAAGGCGGATTCATGCTATTTGCAGACCAGCCTAGAGAATCTATAAATAGACCCTTAAGGGCACCTTGGAGGAGACAGATCTTTTTTGAGCTCCCTCCTTCAGGCTAGTTTCGGAGTTGGCTGCTAGTGCTCTCCAAGGTGACCGACTGAGCATTGGATTGGGAGGGAAAGCTCTCTAAGATCTTCCGGGTGTGTGGCGGGACCTCCTCGCTACAGCCTTGGGTCTGTTCTAGGTTTTCCATCCACAGTCAAGAGAGTCTAGTAAGGGAGAAGTAAGCACGGGCTACACCCCCTCCCCCCCCCCCCCCCCCCCCCCCCCCCCCCCCCCCCCCCCGTGGGTCCGAACTAAGAGACCGGTTAACGGTTTCAGCATTTTTGGTGCGGTGAGCATGGACCGTAGCCAGTGCAAGAAAATCTCAAGCTGAGCTTGATGGCAGGAGATGGAAGAGATGGCTCTGACCTAGGTCACTCGCAGCCACCGGCAGCAATGGAGGGGTTAGAGATGTTCGAGAATTTCAAGTGGGAGGTCATGCAGACCATGCAGATGGCTCTCGCCGGGAGAGGCGAGTGCGAGACACTAGTGGTTCTGGTGGTTCCGCCCCAGCAGATTGGCTAGAACGCTCCGGGCCAGCGGCCTGGGAAGGAGGTAGCGGTGGAAGCAAGCACGCGAGATCTCCCCGGGCGGCAGCTGTTCAGCTGCCCGGTGAGTGCAAATATGTGCGAGCTGACTCCGCGCGAGAGGACCACTCGTTGAAAAGGGGAAGGGAGCCCCTTCTGTGAGATGATCCTCTCGGCCCTAGTAGTAGAGGGGTTCAGAGGGCCGGAGATGTCTCACTATACCGGCAAAGATGACCCAGTCCTGCACCTGCAGTGGTTCGAGGACATGGTCTCGATCCTTCCAATGACAGATGCCTTTCCAGTGTCGGCTCTTTGCCACCACTCTAAAGGAGAAGCCGATGGACTGGTTCCACCAGCTCCCCGTGGGTTCCATCTACGCATTTTAGGACCTGCGTGGGAGCTTCCGGCTGCGCTTCTCAACGTCAAAGAAAAGGAAGAAGGACGCGGAGGCGCTCTTCAAAATCAAGCAGGGACCAGGAGAGTTGCTAGCCCATTATGTGGACAGGTTCCAGGAAGAGGTTCTGTAAGTCCAGGAGGTGCCAGGGTTCACCCTCCAGCTAGCCTTCATAGTTGGGCTGCGGTAGGGGTTCTTCAAAATGGACCTGAAGCGGAGGGCCCCTCTATCCTTCGAGGAGTTGATGGTGTAACATCCCGACTTTTATTGGGTCACTAGGCCCTAGTGAGCCCAATTAAAGTAGGCCCGTATAGTAGACATAACCCGATGAGGGGTTATGTGCTACAAACCCCAAATTGACTTCTATCAGATCCGCTAGACTCGTATGACCAATACGAGTGCAACGGAATTCGTTGCACCTCAATCTGAGGTCGCTTAGAGAAAACGACCATTTTGAGTATCGTTGTGCGCCACTACCACACTATAGTGGGATAGTGGCCAAACATACTCCGAATTGACTTCTGTCAGTTCCATTAGAATTGTATGAACGATACAAGCGCAATGGAATTCGTTGCGCCTCGATCCGAGGTCGTATTGAGAGTATGACATTTTAGGAATATGCAGACCACCTCAGTGCAACGCACGAAATGTGAAGCACACAAGCTCGGCATCGGCCCCGACAAATCTTGATGGACCCCGGGACCATGAAGGACCCCGCCCTAAGTTGACCTCGGTCAACCCCCCCCCCCCCCAAGCTTGAAATCTGTTGAGAAAAGAAAAGAAAGGGGGGGGGAGAGAGAGAGAAGCCCCTCCCCCAAGGGAGGGGGCTGCCCATGGATAGGCAGCCCCCTATTGGGGCAAGGGGGCAGGAGAGAGAAGGGGGGGGGGGGGAGAAAATATCTCCCCCACCCATCCCTTCCTTTTAGCCCACGTGGGCTAAAAGGAAGGAGAGGGGAGGCCTCCCCCTCCCCTATATAAGGAGGGGCTCAACCCCTCCCTGAGTGCCAACCCCCCTCTCAGCCTCCTCCTCCTCCTTCTCCCCTGCCGGCTAGCCCAGCCAGCCCCCCTGTCGGAGCCCTGCCCAACCAAACCGCCACCCTCCTTCCTCTCCATAGCGAGCCACCACCGTCCCTCCACCTCCCAATCTCCACCTCCACTATAGGTAGATGCCCTCCCCTCCTCCTTCCTACTCCCCTGAGCCAGGCCGACCCCCTCCCCGTTGCCAGAGCGCCACCATCGCCACCACGAGCTGGGCAAAGCTCGGGTGGAGGCGCTGGCCGTGGAAGCCAACCCCCCCAGCGCCGGTGGTGGCGCCGGGGGAGAAGGTCCCCAATCGGGCACCAGGCGGTGAAGGGAGGCGGCCGGGCCGCCGGAGGACGCAGCCCCGCCGACATCGGTGGCCCAGGCCCCCCCTCTGCTCCCTGTTTCTTGTACGGGGTAAAACCCCACCCCCGGCGGCGGCCGACGGAGCCAGTCCGCCGGAACCCCGCCGGAACCCCATCGGAGGACTGCCCTCTCCCCGACGCCCCAGCCAGGGGCGACAGGGAGATCCCTCCCAGCGAAGGCGGCAGCACAGCCAGCATGCATGGCGCATGCAGGCTACACCACCGCCACCCGCCCCTCTCTGTCCTCCTTTCCGGTGGCAGCCAGCGGCGACATGCCTCCGGACCACCACCGGAGTGGTCGCTGGCCCCCGGCACACCGACCGGGGGCAGCGCCGGCCCCAGCCGGCCGCTGCCCGGCGGCGGCAGCGGCCGCCTCCCGTTTAACAAACGGGAGCCGCACGATCTCCCCCAGGAGATCGTCGGCTCCTGTTTCCTGGTTTCCCGCCCCCCGCCTCAACTTATGTGCCCCCCACAGCGGATCCGCCGCAGATCCGCTGTGGGGGCCACGGGAGGGCGCAGGGTGCAAGACCCCACGCCTTCTCTCTGCCTCTAACCACACCCCACTCTCCCTTCCCCCTTCCCCATTTTTCTGAAGAAAAATGGGGCATTTTGGGAAAAAAACCTTCCAAAATGAAAAATGTGTCCCACTCTGAGGGGCAGCTCCTGTAATTTTCTTGGATTTTTAGGAAGTGTTTTACTATTTTTAAAACCATATAAAAGGTTTATTTTGAGGAATTTAAAGGCCAAAAGAGTTGGGAAAAATCACCAAAAATCATAGGCTCTAATTAAGGGTGTTTTACAACTACTATTAAAGTTGGGGAGTGTGACATATTATTTTGGTCGTCTAAAAGTCTTTTACAAGCAAAATAAACGCCCGAATGGGGAGCGAAATTAATTGGAATAAATCGGCGTCCTCGCGACGCGTATTTTAGCGGGCGGTGTAATAAAAGTACGCGTATCGATCTAAGGAATCGATTAGGTTTAAAATATCGACGCGAAAATTGGGACGAAATCGCGGAGCGATGCCGCAATGCAGTAATGCCGAGATAATAAATAGAACGAATCCACGGCAAAGGAAAAATACTAAAAATCTCATGGAATGTAAATAAACTCCCGAAACGGAGTAAAACCCCTATGAAAGGGGAGAAAGCAGAACCTCCTCCTAAGAACGGAGTCGACGTTGAAGCCTCCTGTTATGGAGTGATTGGACTACTAACCCTTTATTTATTTACTGCTTTCTGTACTTTCGATACTCCAGTCTCACACTGGTCCTTATTTACTGCTTTCAGTACTTTCATTTCTCCAGTCTCGCACTGGTCCTGATTTACTGCTTTCAGTACTTTCATTCCTCCAGTCTCGCACTGGTCCTTATTTACTGCTTTCAGTACTTTCATTTCTCCAGTATCGCACTGGTCCTTATTTACTGCTTTCAGTACTTTCATTTCTCCAGTCTCGCACTGGTCCTGATATTATGGCCCCTACTTCCGACCTATTTTACTGCTCATATTGCACTTTCTAATTCAGCGCTAACTTCGGTCCTATGCTAGCAAGCGGTGCTTATCCTCCCTTCTACGAGGCCTTAGTTGGGAAAAACCCGGAGTTGAGCCCCTCCTCCCAGGTTAGCCCCAAGTAAGGAGCCCTCATACCGCTGAGCCTCCCGGTCAGAGGTCGTGTGACCGGTCGAGTAAGTTTCCACGCGTCTTAAAGCGATTATTCTGTATTTAAAGCAGTTGAAGATTGTTTGGAAGTGGCGGGTCGGTCACGCCCGCAGACCGTTCGTACCGGTGCAGGTGGGTTGATGACTCATGGCGATAGGGAGATGTGCACAGCAGGTTATCACCACTCAGAACCAACAGTTTTGCCTCCGCTGGTCGGTCTAAAAATTGGTTCGCTGGATGTCGCTCACATCCAGTTAGTACACCAAGTTGTACAGGAGGGCCTGAGTGATACGGTACGACTACACTCAGAAGTGGCAAGACTGGCCACTGTCACCGACGGCCACATCGGTGAGGCCCGTGGGGTTAGCTCCCCTGCTTGAAATAAAGCGGTCTAAACTGTGTCGACACATGGTCTTTTGTGTGTGTGCATGTTTAAATACCTGGGTGCGTGTATGCACGAGATAGTGTTGTGTATTTACTATACTGAGCGATTATGGATAGTAGGGCGGGAGGCCCTGTTTATATATATATATATATATATATATATATATATATATATATATATATATGTTTACCTGCTGCTAACCCTCTTCTTTGCTTCGGCTATTTATTTCTGTCCTTTAGCCGCCCTTTGGATATGGATCCGGGGAGGGGATGTGTTTTCTACTTAGCTCTGTGACTAACGGTTATTTCTTATAACCAATCACAGGAGATGGGAAGCGCGAAGCCCCCGCACCGCAGGATGAGTTACCAGCCTTAGAGATGGCTCGATTGGACACTCCAACCTCTCCCCCTATCTTCTGAGATGTGAGTCCTAGAGTATAGGACTAGCCTAGGGTATTTTGCTATAGTCGATGTAGCCCCAAGGCAGTGGTTGTAAACATTATGCTTCAGCCCCCTTTTAAATATGTAAATATAAGCAGTATGCTGGTTTTGTTCGTTTTCGATTGCTTCCTCTGTGCGTTCTGATGTGATGTTGTGATTCTCGTGCCTGACAAGGAGACCACTCAGTGCTTGAGAGGGTGGGTCGTTGCCATCCGGGAAGCACTAGTGCCCATCTTTGGGCAGTAAGATCCCCCCTCCCTGAACCCGATTCAGGTCTTACAGATGGAGCGGGCGGCGGAAGAGATTGAGGGAGAGGCTGCCAACTCATAGTTTGCAAAGAGGTTGGTGAGGCTGAGCAAGTCAAATGCGAAGCAGCAAGAGGGGAGGAGAAGAGATGAGCCCAGAGGTCAGGGTTTTCTGGGAGAGCAGCGAGATTGGGGGTATCAGGAGCCCAATAACCGGCTAGCTTGGAGACCACAGGAGGGACCAACGCGAGGTCAGGAAAGAGATCACCAGGGAAGGGGGGAAGGGAGGGCCAATCACCCGGAATGGAGGCAAGTCCCTAGACCCCCTCACCCCCTTCAAGAGCAAGCCATGGCGGTGGGCCGAGAGAGAAGAGGAAGAGGAGGAAGAGGGGCAGGGTGGCGTTGCCCTATTGCGACTACCACTAGGAGCAAGGCCATGCAACGGCCACCTGCCCGGAGTTTCTGGAAATGAAGGGAAGAGGTCAACAGTAGCAGCGACCCGTAAGGATTGTAGAAGTGTTACTCGGAGAAGGGGAAGATAGATGTGAAGACAGGACAAACGTGGGAGCCAGGGGAGGGATCAGAGTGATCCACGATGGGGTTGGGATAGAGGCAACTCATAAGAGAAGCTTCCAGGCGATGTTCAGGAGGAGCGTCGCGTCGACCTCACAAACCCCACCCCCTTCGGAGAAGCTCACCTTCTCGTCGGAAGATATGTCGGACTTCGAAGACCCGTTCAGTGACGCCTTGGTGATCCAGACGGTGATTGAAAACTTCACAGTCTCCTGAATCTTGGTTGACAATGAGAGTTTCGTGAATGTGATCTTCAAGAAGGCCTTTGACGTGTTGGAGGTTGAAGCGAAGAGGGTGCATGACTTAGATGGGCCCCTGTTTGAATTTTCAGGGGAGAGGAAAGAGGTCGAGGGAGGAGTCAGCCTCCAGGTGACATTGGGATGGGTCCACAGGAACTGCTGGTTCGTCATTGTCGACACTCCGAGCAGCTACAATGCCATATTCAGACGCCCTTTCATCAGTACCGTCCGGTGCATTCCCTTGTCCTTCCATCAGTGCTTGAAGTTCCGTAGCGGAGGAGTCCAGGTCCGGATCCGGGGGGATGCAAATGTGGCGAGGCAGTGCTACGTGACTGCCGTCAACACCATCTCTTGGATGGCGGAGGCTGAGAAGGTAGACAGAGAGATGAGGGGTCCGGAGGGTCCAGGAGAAGAGATGAAGGCAGGAGAAGAAGGAGAGAGCAGCATCCGAGAGAAGGAGATGGAGGTGGCTCAAGGGGAGCAGGCCGAGCCAATGGAGGAGGAGGCTGCGGTAGAGGAGAAGACCCTGGACGAAAGGGAGGCAAGGGGGAGATGGGAATAGCCGGCCTGGCTTGAGGCGACAAAAGAAGTGGTCGAGATGGATGTCACCACCCAGGAGAGGAAAGTGGAGAAGGTGTGGGTCAGCGGGGGCCTTGGCCCGGAGGACAGGAAAAGGATGCTAGAATGCATCCAGAGGAGCGTGGACATCTTCGTATGGAGCGCGACAGACATGTTGGGCATCGATGCATACACGACCTGCCATCGCCTCAACCTCGAGCCAGGGGCCCGCCCCATCCGACAGAGGAGGAGGGCCATTGCCGATAAGTTGGAGGAGCCGATCCGCGAGGAGGTGGAGAAGCTCCTCAAAGTAGGTTTTGTATTAGAGATCTAGTATCCATGCTGGGTCTCTAATGTCGTCATGGTAAAGAAGGGCGATGGCTGCTGGAGTATGTGTATTGACTTATTACTTTTAAACAAAGCCTGCCCGAAGGATTGTTATCCTCTGCCTCGAATCGATGCGCTGGTTGACTCAGCCGTCGGTTTTTCTGTGATGAGTTTTTTGGATTCTTTTTCAGGTTATCATCAGATCAGGATGCACCCCCCAGACGTCAAGGATGTCTCTTTCATCATAAGGGAAGGGTGCTACTGCTCTAAGATGATGTCGTTTGGACTAAAAAATGCAGGGGCAACATACCAGAGGGATGATGGACCGAGTCTTCCGGGAGCAAAGAGGAGGGAACTTGGAGGTATACGTAGATGACCTCATGGTGAAGAGCAAGGATGTGAGCTCCCACCTCCAGTACCTTGAAGAGACCTTTGCCACCATACGAAGGTTCAATATGAGGTTGAACCCTTCAAAATGTATCTTCGGGGCCGGCAAGGGGAGATTTCTTGGTCACCTCCTTACCCCAGCGGGGGTAGAACCTAACCCAGACAAAGTTAGAGCTATAAGGGAGTTGAGATCGCCACGAAATGCTAAGGAAGTCCAGCGCCTGACTGGGAAGCTCGCGGGGTTGAGTAGGTTTCTCTCCCAGGCAGGAGAGAAATTCTCCCCCTTCTTCAAAGTGTTGCGAGGCAATCAGAAGTTCGAATGGAAGAAGGAATGCGAGGAGGCCTTCCAGGCCCTGAAGAATCACTTCACCAAGGCTCCACTACTCCAGGACCCAAAGGATGAAGAGTGTCTAGATTTGTATCTCGGAGTTGGAGCCGAAGCCGTGAGCTGCCAGTGTCATTACACCAAGAACACAACCCAACCGGTCTAGAGTCCAGCTGTCGTCTTCTGTCGGTGTCACGACTAGTAAGCCCATAGACCCGCCACAAGTAATCCTCCAACCAGGATCATTACACCACCATGTGTAAATCATGCACATTCATGCAATTCCCATGCATAATTCGCGATATCAAACACCCAAGGACTCACGGAAGGAGCCTTCTCACTTTTCACCTCATACTAGTTCAACTGAAGCTAATTAGCATCCAAAGCCCCCAACAACCGGGCCCCCAACATTTCACCATAATATATAACCATATCTTATAACCCGCATAAAGCCATCAATCCTACCCATACCGGGATGCTATAACTCTTGTGTGGTGGCGTGCGTATAACATGGAAATTACTCTACCAGACCCTGCAGGACTACTTGTGCTTAAAGAGGCAAATTCGTATTTTGCTACATAAGTAAGCCCGAACATTTCACCAATATTCACTCCTCATGCACAGATCACAGTGTGTTCCAACATGATAAAACTATCAACCTTATTGAGAGGTTTTCACCAAACTAGACATCCGATAAATTGTCAAACGCTGTGCGCATTAACATAAACATGTGCTTTTTATGATTCAACATAAAACTAACAATTGAAGATTCATGTAAGGAGACATCTCAACAGAATAAATCTGAAATTATTATCACGGATCTATGATAGCATGTACATGATTCATACAAAATTTCAGCCCAATAGGCCTTCACATTCCGCATTTATATCTCCTTCAAGTTATCAAACGAAACATCAACATCTATATTACTACTTATCCAAAATTATGAAATACAATAGGAGCGTGCGTATTGTTATAAAAAATCTAATCATCTGATAGATTATCAATCAATGGGAGCATTTATCTAAACGAGTCCATTAAATTCTTCATCCAATTGTGCATCGAAATGCCCCATTTCAGGATCATAAATTCATCTACCCCTCACCCAATAGCCATGGGAAACCAGGAACTCCTACACCACCAAAGGAGGAGAACCAAAAGTTCTCTGCCTGCTAACGCCAGTGGTAGTGCTACCGCCAGGCGCAAGTGATCGAGTCGACGCAACTTCCCGTCGATATCGACGGGAATCTAGTCCTTCCCGTTGATTTTTCACATAGCCTTTCCCGTCGACTCGCTAGCGCCGGCGGTAAGGCTACCGCCGGGCGCTAGTAATTCTACCAGCACTCCTTCCCATCGATCTTAAGTGTCGATGAGAAGTTAACCTTTCCCGTCGTCCCATTGACTCGCTAGCGCCGGCGGTAGCACTACCGCCGAGCGCTAGTGATTCCATCAACTCACCTTTTCGTGGACATTATTTAACACCCCAAAATTCTTAGTTCAGCGAAGTAGGCGGAGTGGTAGTGTTGCGCTCGGGATAGGCTAAAAATTCCACAATAGTTCTCTGCGCACGACCATTGTCCTCTTCGCGCACGACCAGTGATCGTGCGCCAATGATCGTGCGTTCATTCGCAAAGAATCGGAGTTCAGTCTCGGCTTATCGCACGACCATTCTCCTCTTCGCGCACGACCAGTGATCGTGCGCCTGTGATCGTGCGCCCTATTTATTCTGCTCCGCGATTTTGAGCGGAGAAGACGATCCGGCCGTCCAAATCTTTTTGAATCCGATCCAATGGCTAGGATTAAATGCTGGAGGGTCTTAGGGCTTGTGAGAGGAGATTAATCCTCATTCTTTTGAGGTGTTTCTCTCTCCTAGGCTAGAGGAAGAAGAAGGAGGTAAGGAAGAAGAAGGAGAGATCCCGCCATTGACGGAGCTCCGGAGCTCCGTTTCGCGAGCCGTTTCCAGATCTGGAGAGTGCAGCCCGGTGCGGTCGTTTCCCTCCGTCTAAAATCTCAGATCCATGGCGAAGAAGAACGCTCATAGGGTAACGATTCTTCCTCTCGATTCTTTGGACTTGTCATTTGTCCTCTCCTTCATTTCTCTATGCTTGCATGAGGAATCCCTTTCACCAAATGGGTGAAGTGTAGGATTTTCCTCAAGTTCTTCGGAACTCCGGGTCGATTGTGTCCGTCCCCGGCATATTGCATGTAGAAAATCCGGTAGTCGTGCGGATTTAGGCATTTTGTGTGAAGCGTATTCGTGGTCGTGAGCCCGAATCGGTGATGCTTGGTTTGCGACGTTGCATTTAGGTTAAGCCTAGAATGCGTGCCGGAGAATGACTCCGTGAAATCATCTTTAGTATTGCGGGATTTAAATTGTAGGCGTCTTGTGAAGATCCTAACAAAAGCCCCATGCTTTGAGATTGGATGAAGGCAAACCTTCACCACGAAATTGATGCGGAGTGTATTGTACCTCCTTTGTTGAATATTTGTGAAGCCTAGATCCCTGCGAAGGGGTTAGGTGCATAGCTTATATTTTGTGTAGCACGTGAAAGTGCTAAACTCTTATGGGCCGAGGTGAAGCCGTACCCGCGTTGTGCGATAGATCGCGACGATTAGAGCACGGGCAAAGCTAAACCGAACCCGTTTCCATGCAGATCGGTAAGAGGTCCCTACCTCATGTAAGCCGTGTGATCATGGGAGAGGTCATGGAAGGGGATTTACCTAGACCGACCAAAAGCTCTTTTTCCCACCTAAGGCGATGGCCCTTACGGTGGAGTGTTTTGTGGAATTGATGTTGTTAGCCTCATGCGGTTGTTTAGGCGGTTGTGGGGAACCTTCGGGTGAACCCAACCAACATCATGTGCATACCTAGGTTCCCTCCTTTTTGATGCTCAACCTAGAAGATTGAATGTGCTTGAAACCTCACCTTGTGTAGTTGCACCTTCTTTATATTAGTACTTGTGCTAGTATGGCTTGCTTGCAGGGTAGAAGCTCCGCCACCCCGGTAAAGGGGTGGGGTCGTTATAATTTGGTCAGCTGTGCTGACCGTTACCTTGTTTGCCACCACTTGGTGGAATGTTCTTATGCAAGTGCAGGTGAGCCTAGTGGGAAATAGCGGGCGGTGGCCCCTTTGCTGAGTTGGCCCTTGAAGGCCAACCTCTTTTTTTAGCTTTCTCATGTATTGTCGGCCTGCGTGCCGATGTATGTTTTGGAGTTTTAGTACATTTGTTAAATGTAAGGCCTTAAGGCCATAACTCTATCTCATGGTTTCATTCCAATGATAGTGGACAATTCTAATGGAAATGTTAAATCATTATGCTTCCGCTAATGTTTAGTATACTTTGTTGTGGTTCTTTCTGTTTATCACCTTTTAACTCCTAGCTAGTGTGGTTTGTATGGCGTGGGGTCCCGGCCGGACCTACTGTTATACTATTCGTACTGGCAGGGTGTTACAATTTGGTATCAGACTTAAGGCGTCGATCCGTAGTTTAGCGAATTCGGGACGAATTCCTTTTAAGGGGTGGTGCGCACGGGTTGTGCATTCACCTAAAATGATAAAAACTAATAAGAATGTCCACTTAGGAATGAAAAAAAACATACTTGTTTGCGGAACCTGAGCGTTCCATGATTGATGTTTGATATGTTGTGGGTCACTAAATTGTGCCTTGTCTTATTATAGGGTGACTAGAAGTGCTGCGGGGCAGTCTCGACCCCGTAACACCGCTGAAAGTAGTGGGTCGGCTGAAGTGCCAGCGACCACTCCTTCGGCTGAGATGATCAGAATGGTCGTAGAAGCGGTCTTCGCGATGATCAATGCTCAACCGCAAAGGCTTGCACAGCTTGCTACGCCTACTACAGCTGCGGCACCGGTGATCGAACCTGCAGTGGAACCTGCGGTGGAACCGAGGGTTGAGGCCCCTGTGCCAGTAGCTGCAGTGGAACCTGCGGTAGCGCCAAGGGTGGAACGTCAAGTTGCGCATGTAGATGTGGGGCGAGCGCTTGACCAGCAATTAAAGCACTTCTTGAGCTTTAATCCTCCTACCTTCTCGGGATCTGAGTCCCCAACGGAGGCAGAAGACTGGTTGTCAAGAGTTAGAAGAACTCTGAGGGCGACATCGACGGACGAAGCCATGATGGTCACCTTAGCCACTTTCCTTCTTGATGGAGAGGCTGTGCTGTGGTGGGAAGAGCAGGAGCTGCATAAGTTCTGCGGTAGAGATATTACTGAAATCACAATGGCTGAGTTTTCAAAGTCGTTCCTCCAGAGGTTTATCCCCTCTGCCCAGCGCATTGCGTTACAAAACCAGTTCTTGAGGTTGACACAAGGTGATCGCTCCGTTGACGATTACTTGCATGAGTTTACTAGACTAAGTCGCTATGCGGGGTCCTTGGTGGAGGATGAGGAGACAAAGACAAATAAGTTCTATGAAGGGCTTCGGGATGAATTGAGGCTGCTCCTCGCAGGCCCCATGACGTTTGGCTTCCAGGTGATGGTCCAAACTGCCAGATCCCTAGAGTTGGATATGAAGAGGGTACAAGCAAAAACCGTGGCAAAGAAACCTGAGTTTCATGCGCCGGCCTCTCAGTCCAAGTCAGAGTTCAGAAAGAACAAAATGAAGTTCAAACCGGCGGAGCAAACCCGCTCAAATGTTTCGGGAGCAATGACTGTGCGGGGTCCTATCACGTGTTTCACCTGCGGGAAGGTAGGACACAAGGCCGCAGTGTGTCGAAGTGGTCCCCCGAAGGCAGAGAACCGAGCGTTGGACCATGCTCGTGCTGCGGAAAAGGGTAAAGCTGCGGAATCTTCAGCTTCCTAGCACATTATTCCGACTCAGCCGAGAGTCTATTCGCTTGGCCAGCAAGAAGCTATACGACAAACTGATGTCGTCATAGGTTTCGTCCTAATTTTCAACTATCCGGCGAGAGCTCTATTTGATACGGGCGCATCGCACTCTTTTCTGTCTGAGGACTTCGTGGTGCGAATCGGAGTGTCGTCTACCTTTGTAGAGGATAGATTGGAAGTAGTGCTACCCAATGGATCTCGAATGAGTGCGGATAGGAAGAGCCGTGTGAAGGTGCGGATCGGAAATCAGGATTTCGATTTGGAAGCATCGTTATTACCGTTAGCTGAATTCGATGTGATCTTCGGCATGGACTGGCTCTCGGAGCAGCGAGCATGCATAGATTGCAATTCAAAGGAGATCACTCTGGGAAAGAACACCGAAGGAGAAACCACATTCGTCGGTATGCGAGGAGCGAGCAAGACGCTGATGTCTGCTCTCCAAGTGGTTAAAGCGGTGAGAAAAGGCGCCGAGTTGTTCTTCACTTTGTTGGAGGCTTCGGAGCCAAAGCCCAGATTATGTGATGTCCCAGTTGTAGCAGAGTACGCCGACGTGTTTCCTAATGAACTCCCTGGGGCTCCGCCTCATCGGGAGATTGATTTCTGTATCGAGTTGGTGCCAGGTGCCAAACCTGTGGCCCGCTCACCGTACCGGATAGCGCCAAAGGAACTGGCAGAGCTGAAGGTCCAATTGCAAGAGCTGCTAGAGCATGGCTACGTACGTCCAAGTTCATCGCCTTGGAGTGCACCGGTCCTCTTTGTGAAAAAGAAGGACTGGAGCTTGCGTCTATGTATTGATTATCGAGAGCTAAACAAGTTGACCGAGAAGAACCGATATCCGATTCCAAGAATCGATGATTTATTCGACCAACTGGTTGGGTCGACGGTTTACTCCAAGCTGGACCTAAGGTCCGGCTACTATCAACTGCGAATAAGGGAATGTGACATTCCAAAAACAGCGTTCAGTACCCGTTTTGGGCACTATGAGTTCACGGTGATGCCGTTCGGTCTGTCTAATGCACCGTCGGTATTCATGGACTTAATGAACAGATGTTTCGAGAGTATTTGGATCAATTTGTGATCGTCTTCATCGACGACATTTTGGTATACTCTCAGTCGAAAGAGGAGCATGTAGGGCATCTGCACGCAGTTCTGAGCACCTTGAGGAGGAGTCATCTATATGCCAAGTTCTCCAAGTGCGAGTTTTGGCTATCGTCAGTAGCATTCCTTGGTCATGTTGTTAGTGGAGAAGGAATTGCAGTTGATCCGTCGAAGATAGAAGCGGTCCGAGCGTGGCCTTTGTTGAAAAACGTAGCGGAAGTCCGAAGTTTCTTAGGACTTGCCGGCTATTATAGGCGCTTTGTGGAAAACTTCTCGAGGATTGCAGTCCCTCTCACTAAACTGACTAGGAAAGATCATAAGTTCGTTTGGTCGCCCGAGTGCACACGAGCTTTTGAAGAGCTGAAGAGCCGTCTGACCACGACGCCCATTCTATGCTCGCCATGTGGTACGGAAGGCTACGAAATTTATAGCGACGCCTCGGGGAGTGGTTTGGGTTGTGTCCTAGTGCAGTTCGGAAAGGTAATTGCCTGCGGCTCCCGGCAACTGAAGGTTCATGAGAGGAATTACCCGGTCCATGATTTGGAGCTAGCGGCCGTGGTATTTGCTCTTAAGCTGTGGAGGCATTATTTGTATGGCGTGAAGATCGACATCTTTACCGACCACAAGAGCCTCAAGTACCTGCTGGATCAAAGGGAGTTGAATATGCGTCAAAGGAGGTGGATGGAGTTCCTTGGGGACTACACCTTCGACATCAAGTATACTCCTGGAAAGGGGAATGTAGTTGCGGACGCGTTGAGTCGTCGGGCTCCCGCTCAGGCAAATTGGGTTTTGATGCACGATGAGCGTCTAATCCGCGAGCTGGAAGAAATGGAGATCATTTGCGTTGATCGAAGAGCGTCTACTTCAGCATGCTTGAACTGGACGGAGGTTCAATACCACCTTGCCGACCGAGTTCGACAGGCATTGGAGCTGGACGAGAGCATGAAACGCTATAAAGAGGAAACCGTTGACGGGTTAAACGCTGATTTCTCTTTCGAAGATGGCCTTATGTGGAAGAATGGTAGATTGTGCGTCCCAAACGTTGGTACTCTACGGGCGGAGTTGATGTACGAGGCTCATCATACCAAGTACTCGATCCACCCTGGGAGCACGAAAATGTACATGGACATGAAGAAACTTTTCTGGTGGCCGGGTATGAAGAAAGACATTGCCCTCTACGTGGCCAAGTGTAACACTTGCGCGTTGGTGAAGGTGGAATGTCAACGTCCCGGTGGATTTTTGAAGTCCTTGCCGATTCCGGAATGGAAGTTTGACGATATTTCGATGGATTTCGTGCACGGATTACCGAGATCGCAACAGGGAAACGACGCCATCTGGGTGATCGTGGACCGATTGACGAAGGTATCACATTTTATTCCAAACCGGAAGGATGATTCTGTAGAAAAGCTAGCGAAGCTCTATGTCGATAGTATTGTGAGGCTGCACGGTGTCCCTCGTAGCATCATCAGCGATCGTGACGGGCGTTTCACATCGAAAGATTTGAGGCTTATCCATGAACTGTTGGGCACTAAATTGAAGTTCAGCACGACCTTCCACCCGCAAACGGATGGACAGACCGAGAGGACCAACATGACTATGGAGGATATGCTTCGAATGTGCGCTCTAGATTTTGGAAAGAAGTGGTAAGATCATCTCTATATGATCGAGTTCGCCTACAATAATAGCTACCAAGACAGTATAAAGATGGCTCCTTTCGAGGCCCTCTATGGTAAGAAGTGTCGCACGCCGTTGTCTTGGGCAGAAACGGGCGATACTAAGCTATTAAAGCGAAAGGATGTTGAGGAAGCAACTTCGACGATCCGAACTATACGTGAAAGGCTATTGATTGCCCAGGATAGGCAAGCAAAATATTTCAACGCCAAGCATAGGAACCTAGAGTTCGCCGTCGGTGACCGGGTTTACTTGAAGATCAAACCGTTCAAAGGGGTATCAAGGATCCGACGCTTGAAAAAGCTCAGCCCAAGGTACTTAGGATCGTTTGAGATCGTGGAGCGTGTTGGTGATGCGGCTTATCGGCTTGCACTATCTGCAGAGCTGAGCGGTCTACACGACGTGTTTCACATTTTAGTTTTGAGAAAGGCGGTGCAAGAGCCTACTCACATCGTTGCAGTTGGCAAAGTGCCGGTTGATAGTGGTTGTCGACGAAAGTCAAGCCCTTACGCATCGAAGATACCGAAGTAAAGCAGTTGCGGAACAAGTCCATTCGGATGGTGAAAGTCCGGTGGGATAATTGCGGCCGAGAGGAGCTATCTTGGGAGAGAGAGCAAGCGATGCTTGCGGAGTACCCCGAGCTATTCCTCTCAGGTAATTTATAACTGTAATTCCTGCTATTACTGTTTTCGAAATTTCGGGACGAAATTCTTTTAAGGGAGGTGGAGTTGTAACACCCCAAAATTCTTAGTTCAGCGAAGTAGGCGGAGTGGTAGTGTTGCGCTCGGGATAGGCTAAAAATTCCACAACAGTTCTCTGCGCACGACCATTGTCCTCTTCGCGCACGACCAGTGATCGTGCACCAATGATCGTGCGTTCATTCGCAAGGAATCGGAGTTCTGTCTCGGCTTATCGCACGACCATTCTCCTCTTCGCGCACGACCAGTGATCGTGCGCCTATGATCGTGCGCCCTGTTTATTCTGCTCCGCGATTTTGAGCGGAGAAGACGATCTGGCCATCCAAATCTTTTGGAATCCGATCCAATGGCTAGGGTTAAATGCTGGAGGGTCTTAGGGCTTGTGAGAGGAGATTAATCCTCATTCTTTTGAGGTGTTTCTCTCTCCTAGGCTAGAGGAAGAAGAAGGAGGTAAGGAAGAAGAAGGAGAGATCCCGCCATTGACGGAGCTCCGGAGCTCCGTTTCGTGAGCCGTTTCCAGATCTGGAGAGTGCAGCCTGGTGCGGTCATTTCCCTCCGTCTAAAATCTCAGATCCATGGCGAAGAAGAACACTCCTAGGGTAACGATTCTTCCTCTCGATTCTTTGGACTTGTCATTTGTCCTCTCCTTCATTTCTCTATGCTTGCATGAGGAATCCCTTTCACCAAATGGGTGAAGTGTAGGATTTTCCTCAAGTTCTTCAGAACTCCGGGTCGATTGTGTCCGTCCCCGGCATATTGCATGTAGAAAATCCGGTAGTCGTGCGGATTTAGGCATTTTGTGTGAAGCATATTCGTGGTCGTGAGCCCGAATCGGTGATGCTTGGTTTGCGACGTTGCATTTAGGTTAAACCTAGAATGCGTGCCGGAGAATGAATCCGTGAAATCATCTTTAGTATTGCGGGATTTAAATTGTAGGCGTCTTGTGAAGATCCTAACGAAAGCCCCATGCTTTGGGATTGGATGAAGGCAAACCTTCACCACGAAATTGATGCGGAGTGTGTTGTACCTCCTTTGTTGAATATTTGTGAAGCCTAGATCCCTGCGAAGGGGTTAGGTGCGTAGCTTATATTTTGTGTAGCACGTGAAAGTGCTAAACTCTTACGGGCCGAGGTGAAGCCATACCCGCGTCGTGCGATAGATCGCGACGATTAGAGCACGGGCAAAGCTAAACCGAACTCGTTTCCATGCAGATCGGTAAGAGGTCCCTACCTCATGTAAGCCGTGTGATCATGGGAGAGGTCGTGGAAGGGGATTTACCTAGACCGACCAAAAGCTCTTTTTCCCACCTATGGCGATGGCCCTTACGGTGGAGTGTTTTGTGGAATTGATGTTGTTAGCCTCATGCGGTTGTTTAGGCGGTTGTGGGGAACCTTCGGGTGAACCCAACCAACATCATGTGCATACCTAGGTTCCCTCCTTTTTGATGCTCAACCTAGAAGATTGAATGTGCTTGAAACCTCACCTTGTGTAGTTGCACCTTCTTTATATTAGTACTTGTGCTAGTATGGCTTGCTTGCAGGGTAGAAGCTCCGCCACCCCGGTAAAGGGGTGGGGTCGTTATTATTTGGTCAGCTATGCTGACCGTTACCTTGTTTTCCACCACTTGGTGGAATGTTCTTATGCAGGTGCAGGTGAGCCTAGTGGGAAATAGCGGGCGGTGGCCCCTTTGCTGAGTTGGCCCTTGAAGGCCAACCTCTTTTTTTAGCTTTCTCATGTATTGCCGGCCTGCGTGCCGATGTATGTTTTGGAGTTTTAGTACATTTGTTAAATGTAATGCCTTAAGGCCATAACTCTATCTCATGGTTTCATTCCTATGATAGTGGACAATTCTAATGGAAATGTTAAATCATTATGCTTCCGCTAGTGTTTAGTATACTCTGTTGTGGTTCTTACTGTTTATCACCTTTTAACTCCTAGCTAGTGTGGTTTGTATGGCGTGGGGTCCCGGCCGGACCTACTGTTATACTATTCGTACTGGCAGGGTGTTACACATTAAGTGTCGATGGGAAGTTACCCCTTCCCGTCGATGTCGGCGGGAAGCTACTCTTCCCGTCGATTTTCACATAGCCTTTCCCCGTCGATGTTTTGACATGTTAGCGTCGGCGGTAGCGCTACCGCCGGGCTCTAGTGATCCTACCAGCATCTCTTCCCGTCGACATTAAGTGTCGACGGGAAGTAGTGTCATCCCGTCAGCAAGTTGACGTGCTAACGCCGGCGGTAGAGCTACCGCCGGGCGCTAGCTTAATAGAACAGATCCTGTGTAATTCCTTACCAACTCTCTTCTCTGGCAGCCCAGCTCTAATTCATATTCAATTTTATTTATTTCCCTAAGAGTTGGACTCCCATCACCATGTATATATTTACATATCTAACATGATTCAAGTTTAAACTTATAATTAAAGACACTTTTTCATCTAAACTATTCATCATCTTCCCCAATTAAGAAATTAGGGCATTTCTCCTTCTCTCCTCCAATACTCCCTCAATAGACCATAGATTTCTACAAAATCAAATCCTATCTCTCCCTTTTGAAGAGAAGATATGATTGAAGGAACTTTCGCGGCAATCGGTGCCCTAAAATGAATGATCCGGTTTGGTCTCTTCCTAAGAAACACCATTAACTCACAAGCCAAGCTCTTTTGAGCTCAAGACCTCTCCTAATTTTCTCTATGATCTAACACCAAGGGAGAGGGGTCGGAAGTCATTTTATTTTTTGGCCATGGTTGGAGCTCATCTTCATGGTAACATGGTGGTGGTCGGCCAAGCTCTAAGTACTTCTCCAAGGTTGCTCCTTCAAGAACCCTAAGCTTAATCCTTGAGGGGTGAGGAAGAAGATGGAGAAAAAGAAGATGGAGAAGAAGAGGAAGATGAAGAAGAAGATGAATAGTTCATCTGATTAAGAAATCAGCCCCTTTGGGCTTAAGAGAAAATGAAGAGAGAGGTAGAGATTTCATTAATAAGCATTTAATGAAATTCCAATTTCCAAGACTTGTGCCAGCTGCCTAATGGCTTTTAAATTCCATCTTTATCTTGGATTTGGGAAATTTAGGCCACCCGCTAAGGAGAAATCACAGGTACTAATTTGGCCGCTACCGTCAGCGCTAGCTACAACTACCACCGGCGCTAGCTCCCTGCTACCATTCCTTGGCCATTTGCTTCTTAACTTCAAAGGGTTAGGGTTACCCCCACTCCTGGAGATCAGGGCACATCCATGGCACCATTAGGATCTTAAGGCTCCGGCCTAGCCCAAGCATCTCTAAGTGACCCGTGTCACTCGAGGGGTCTAGCTCGAACTGGGATGTTACAGGTGAGGGGGTCTGTGACCTTGCCTCCATTCCGGATGATTGACCCTCCCTTCCCGCCTTCCATTGTAACCTCTTTCCTGACCACGCGCTGGTCCTTCCTTGGGTCTCCAAGCTAGCTGGTTATTGGGCTCCTATTGCACCCAATCCCGCTGCTGCCCCCGAAAACCCTGACCTCTGGGCTCATCTCTTCTTCGTCCCTCCTGCTGCCTCACCTATAGCTCGCCCAGCCTCGCCAACCTCTTTATAAACTCTGGGTTAGCAGCTTCCCCTTCGATCTCCTTCGTCGCCCGCTCAATCAATTCCTCGAAAGATAGAGGGGCCTTTCACTTTAGGTTCATTTTGAAGAACCCCTCCCACAGCCCCACTATGAAGGCCAGCTGGAGGGTGAACCCTGGCACCTCCTGGACAAGCAGGACCTCTTCATGGAACCTATCCACATAATGGGCCAGTGACTCCTCCGTCCCTTGCTTGATTTTGAAGAGTGCCTTTGCGTCCTTCTTCCACTTTTTGATGTCGAGAAGCAGAGCCGGAAGCTCCGACCCAGATCCTCGAACGAGTAAATAGAACCCATGGGGAGCTGGTGGAACCAATCCCTCGCCTTCTCCTTTAGAGTGGTAGCAAAGAGCCGGCATTGGAAGGCATCCGACAAAGGGAGGATTGAGACCATGTCCTCGAACCACTGCAGGTGTATGACCGGGTCATCCTTGCTGGTATAGTAAATCATCTCTAGCCCTCTGAACCCCTCTGGAACCGGGGCTGAGAGGATCAATTTGCAAAAGGGACTACCCTCCCCTGCTTTGCGAGTGGTCCTGTTGGAACCCTAGTTTTGATTTGAGTTAGGATCCATCTTTGGTCTAAGTTGTTATCATAACATATCTTGTATAAACTAGATCAAATCTCATTAAGACAGACAAGAATATAATATAAACTGCGATCGACGAAAGGCTAGCAGCGCTGGATGAAATATCAAGGAAGTTGCGATCGACGAAAACCAAGCAGCACTCGACGAAAGGAATCTGAAGCTATGTTCGACGAAAACCAAGCAGCGCTCGACGAAAGGACTCTGAAGCTGCCTTCGACGAATTCTAAGCAGCGCTCGACGAAAGATCTCCAGCAGTTAATCAATGATCAGATCAACAAACGTCGAGCTCATCCCGATGAACTTTAAGCTGAGATCGACGAAATATTATCAGCTATATAAAATCTCTTTTCTCGGCTCGACTAATATTATATATCTGATAAAACAATATTTTGAATAAGTTTCTATTTATATATTTGTATGAACTGTCACTGCCTCACATTAATGATATAGCCGTTGCAGAACAAATTAATGATATAGCCGTTGTAGAACATTAATGATATAGTCATTGCAGAACAGCTTAAATTAAAGACGGCAGTTTACCTTCTCGAGGAGTCCAGTCAATAAAAAGAGACTTTATCTCTTCCCTTTCAAGACAGACAGAGAGAGAGCAGAAGAAGAAGAATCGAACATAAGAGAGAGAAGCTCTCCAGATTATATACACAGAGCAAGCACAAAGAAGATAGAGACAGAACATATTTTTATCTATCTTATTTGCTAACTCCTCTCTGCAGATCATCTTCATCCTTAGACATCGAATCCAGATCATTTGCTCAGGATCTCAACTGCAGAAGAAGAAGAAAGGAGTACTACATTCTAGAGAAGAAGCTTCCTCACCTGAACATCAAACACTAATCAAATCTGGGGGAGCTCTTCAACATCATCAAGGATCCACTAGAGTCTTCTCAGAAAGAGAAGAACAATATATTTTTGTTTTCTCTTACCTGTATAAAGGGTTATAACTCCCTTCAAAAGTTACAGCCATTGGTGGCAGGGTGATGATGCAAATCTCACACACCGCTATAGGCGGTAGCTCGATTGCGACACGAAACGGCAGTGTACCGATCGTTCAAATAATATAAAACGAGGAGTAATCCCCGAGTATCGAATCTCAAAGGAACACAGTAAGGTGGAGTTTATTATCGAGGAAGGACTTGAGATTGAAGTCCTTAGGTCGATGTTCACGAAGGTGGGTGGATTGGTTTTGCAAAATGAAATAAAAGCTATCGACTACTCCTGTGCAATGCCGCTATGCAATGCTTCGCTTGGCGGAATGGAAAACTATGTAGGCCTTGAACGCACTACTTCGTTGGGCGGATGGGCGAGTAGGCTAGCGGAATCGAACTATGCAGGACTTGAGCGCGCTGCTTCGTTAGGCGGGATGGAGTACGGGCCGCGATGCCACGCTTCGGTAGGCGGATGGACGAGTAGGCGAACGGAGTGAGGGTCGCAAGCACCTCGTCGATAAGCACGCCACTAGCAATTGCTAGTGCGGCACCGAACACAATGGTGGAATGGAAATTAGATGGGGGCGCACCTCAATAAGCACATATGAACTAAATGATTCCAAATAAATGAAATAAACATTAAGCAATATTGTTCATAGCACACATCATCAAAATATAGAGGAAACTAGTTTATACAATCAACAACATAAGGAAGGAAAAAGAGAGTAAAGGAGTCGACCACATCTGAAGCCTTGCCGAAGATTCACGGTTGGAATCGCTGGGTTGTCAATCCGCATCCAAGCTCGGTCTTCAACTACGTCCGAGGTAGAGGAGGGATGTCACTTCCTCCCAATGGCTCGTCTTCTTCGTGTCACGATCCAATCTCCTCCGATACGCGATCTCCTTGCTCGATGTTGGCGATCTTTGGGCTAGAAACCTCTCCTTGGAGATCAAGGATGATGGAGGAGGCCTAGGGGGCGGAGAACCTGCGGAAGGGACGAAAACGGCGGACTGGACGGAAGAAATCGAGCGATCCCGACCTTATTCGCGAGTAGGAGTATTTATAGGCGCTGGAATAAACAGTGCGCACGGTCATTGGCACACGACCAGTGGTCGTGCGCACTAGCATCCTGTGATCGTGCGCCTGCCTGGACGGAGCCTGTAAGGAAAGAAAATTATAAAATACAATGTTCGCACGACCAGTGGCGCACGACCAGTGGTCGTGCGCGCTATCGTAAGTGGTCGTGCGATAAGGAAGACAGAACTCAGTTTTCAGGGGTTAAGTGCACACGATCAGTGACGCACGACCAGTGGTCGTGCGCAATAGAACCAGTGATCGTGCGCAGTGTTCCTGTACAGATTTGTACCGGGAACACCTGCACGACTCCTGCTCCAGCATACAACACTAATCAAACCACTGAAAGTGACACTTAACCATGCATGAAAACTAATAATGAAGATAAACAAGAAAAAACACCAAAACGGGCCTAGAAGTGCACATAGCATGGAATAACAAATATGAGCGAAAACATGCCTAAAGTGTAGTGCATTGACTAGAAAATCGGCCCAGATGAGTCCATAAATGTGTATATATTTGGGACTCATCACACCCCCAGACTTACCTGCTTGCGCGTCCCGAGCAAACAAATTCTAAGCGAACGGGGAAAGAAAAGTAGATGGCTTAAAATTACAATACAGAGTACCATGCGAAGTCGCATGCTCACGTGCATAAGAAAAATAGTAGAGAAGATTTCTGATTATATAAACAGTTTATATATTTCTAAAAGAGTAAAATCATATTACAACTACTCAAAATGGTGAACTACGGTGAATCGTCTGGTCATGCATACGGAGAAAGTAAACTAAGCGCTGAGATGAGCATTGCTCAAGATCGGGATGCGGGACAAACTCCACTGAAATCCATCAGTGTCGGTGACCATAAGCTTGCCCGGTCACATTCTCTCCACGACACTAGATTGGTTCATAGCGTGAGTCGGTAGGACTTTAGGTTAGAGATGGGGCTTGGGTTACGGTGAGGTAAACAAAGATAAACATGGAGGCTAAGCACACCTAACCCAACATGAGCATAAGAAAGAGCTACCCGCACGACGATAATAAACAAATGCACCACACCCCCAGACTTGGACTTTTGCAACATAGGTGTGTGCACCGCCCGCTCCCAATACCAAAATTTCAAAATTTTCAATTCAACTTTTTTTTATAACAATCCCCCTTTTTTTCTTTTCTTTCTCTACTTCATTCTTCTTTTTCTTTCTTTTCTTTTTTCAGCAAAAATATCAATGAATACACCCACAATTTCCACTATAAAAATTACCACATCAACACCCCCCAAAATGTAAATAAAACTACAACTAAGGCTCAGATTTGGGTGTGCGAGTAGGTTAGGCTTTTAAGCTTTTGGTGAGATAAAAGTGGGGCTGAATCAAGAGGAAGGGCTAGGCACAAAGGGGCTAGCAAGGGTAGATGATAGGCATGAAATAAAAAGCTCAACCGGGCCAAAATAATGGCCTACGTCATTCTCACGCACTAGAACTATCCTATGTCAATGCTTCAAGAATCGCTTGGGGCAAGTTCTAGCCACCGAGAAAGATTCTCCTTTCTCCCGACTCAAGCAATATGAGTCTAGCGATCGTTTACACACATCCCTACGCTACGGTTTGATTCCACTGAATTCACCATTTGAGTAGAGTAAACAACATTTACACTAATAGAAAAAATATAAAACCATAAGTATAAAAAGAGATCTAATCGACACAAATTCCTATACAACCGAGCACTCGACTAGGAGCACTACTGGGGTCAACATTTTACTCTGCTACATAGTCCTAAGCCATCACCTAGACTTTCCCAAATAATCAGGAGAATTAAATTCACAACAGAGCAGGCAAACAGGTGAGTACGCGCTCAAGTGGGTGTTGTGGTGTGCAATGAAGATGAAAAATACTAAATAAATGAAATAGTAATACTTCTAGCATGCAATGCAATAGTGCACGTGTGTGGGCACACAGAACTACTCTCCCCCAGACTTAAACTAAACAACCCACATAATATATGACATGAAAATCAAAATAGGGCTAGGGAAAGAGAGTACCCAATGCTCAGAAATGAGCATACCAGAAGATTGGCGTGTAAGCTAAAATGAAGCTACAACATCCGCCATCCAGAAGAAGGATACCTGCAGGGGTCAACTCCGCAAAACAAAAGAAAAAGAAAAAGATAAACTACAATAAACTACAGCTAACTAAACTAGATTGAATAAAATAAAATGCATGGAAAGTAAGATAAATACTGGGGTTATTGTCATCCCAGCACGACTTATTCAAAACTTTATAATATCTAGCTAATGGGCCTATGAAAAAGAAAATGCACAGGTAACTGCTCCAATATGCGTTTCAGTAGCTGGTACCGATACAGAGATAAGGCAGTCACCCCTCTACCTAAATAATAATAATACCTGCTCCTCACAGGTAGAGGGAAAAGAAAGTAAGAAGAGGAGGAGGCCTGGTCCTCACTCATCTCACCAAAACTATCCTTGCCCATCAAGGTATCGTCCACAGCAGGTCCGCAGAAGGAGAAGGCAACGAATGAGGCTTCCTTAATGGAGGAGGAATCCACCTCCTCGCATAAGAGGACACACTCATCATTGACTTGAGCACAAAGCTCCAAGTCCTCCTGAAGTACCTGTGAAGATTCAACCTGCATAGGCTCGGGTGAAGGAAGGGGATCAAGAAATAAAGAAGACGAAGAACATAAATAAACATCAATCAGGGGAGTGATCGCGGTCTCACTCCCATCAGGTTGGGGAAGTAAAATAATGTTGGCATTGTCATCAATGCCGCAAGGCTCAGCGGGATCGACAGTGGCCATGCCCAAGATTTGGACTTCCTCCACCGGTGTTGAGGACAACTCCTCTTCACCTAGAAGGTTGTCCTCCTTCATAGGAATAGGCACAACACATAGATCGCCAGCCTCATCCTGCGACACATCCTCAACAATGTCGTCGGAGACGAGTATAGTATGCACAACAGGGGGAGGAGTAGTGCTCGGATAAAAGTCGAGCACCGATTCCTCACAAAGAATCGAAGCCACTAGGGGTGGTGGATGCACTGGGAGAATAGGCTCAGCACTGTCGGTGCATAGATCAGTCGCACATCCGGTGACCGTGTCCATGACATTCCCTTCAAGATGTGAAGGTGACAAAGATACATAGCCGGATGTTGAAGGTGTGCCGCCAGAGTTAGGAGTTGGGACGATCCGGATATCCGGCTCGTCATCCTCGTCCAATTGGCGAAGATACTCGGCACAGTCCTTCAAGACATGATCAGTGCTCCGACAAAACTGGCACTGCCTTGCGGGCTTCTTTGGCACAGCGGGGGCTGAAGCCGAAAAGAAGTAAGATGGTAAAGGCTCAGCAGAGTAGCCATAAGACTTACGCGCACCATATGGAGTATCAGACGAAGTCGGTGCTCCATATGCTGGGCTATAAGTCTTATGCCTACTATTCTCCGTAGGGCATTCATCACTAGAGTGGGAGGTAGCTCCACACCAACGGCAACGGAAATTAAGATGTGCCCACATAGTGTGAAGATAATACGATTCAAAATAAAAATGCGATTGTGCAAAATACTACACCTAACAAAAATTACTAAAGCAACCTAATTAAAACAGGAAAATGGAATAAAAAGAAATAAAACAAAGAAATGCAATTTACAAATGGAAGGGCTTCTCTCTCAGGTTCTCCCTCTCCAGAAAACTCACACGACTGTGTTCCCCGGCAACGGCGCCAAAAACTTGATGGCGCAAATCTCACACACCGCTATAGGCGGTAGCTTGACTGCGACACGAAACTGCAGTGTACCGATCGTTCAAGTAATATAAAATGAGGAGTAATCCCCGAGTATCGAATCTCAAAGGAACACAGTAAGGTGGAGTTTATTATCGAGGAAGGACTTGAGATTGAAGTCCTTAGGTCGATGTTCACGAAGGTGGGTGGATTGGTTTTGCAAAATAAAATAAAAGCTATCGACTACTCCTATGCAATGCCACTATGCAATGCTTCGCTTGGCGGAATAGAAAACTACGTAGGCCTTGAACACACAACTTCGTTGGGCGGATGGGCGAGTAGGCTAGCGGAATCGAACTATGCAGGCCTTGAGCGCGCTGCTTCGTTAGGCGGGATGGAGTACGGTCCGCGATGCCACGCTTCGGTAGGCGGATGGACGAGTAGGCTAACGGAGTGAGGGTCGCAAGCACCTCGTTGACAAGCACGCCAATAGCAATTGCTAGTGCGGCACCGAACACAATGGTGGAATGGAAATTAGATGGGGGCGCACCTCAATAAGAATATATGAACTAAATGATTCCAAATAAATGAAATAAACATTAAGCAATATTGTTCATAGCACACATCATCAAAATATAGAGGAAACTAGTTTATACAATCAACAACATAAGGAAGGAAAAAGAGAGTAAAGGAGTCAACCACATCCGAAGCCTTGCCGAAGATTCACGGTTGGAATCGCTGGGTTGTCAATCCGCGTCCAAGCTCGGTCTTCAACTACGTCCGAGGTAGAGGAGGGCTGTCACTTCCTCCCAATGGCTCATCTTCTTCGTGTCACGATCCAATCTCCTCCGATACGTGATCTCCTTGCTCGATGTTGGCGATCTTTGGGCTAGAAACCTCTCCATGGAGCTCAAGGATGATGGAGGAGGCCTAGGGGGCGGAGAACCTGCGGAAGGGGCGAAAACGGCGGACTGGACGGAAGAAATCGAGCGATCCCGACCTAATTCGCGAGCAGGAGTATTTATAAGCGCTGGAATAAACAGTGCGCACGGTCATTGGCGCACGACCAGTGGTCGTGCGCACTAGCATCCTGTGATCGTGCGCCTTCCTGGACGGAGCCTATAAGGAAAGAAAATTATAAAATACAATGTTCGCACGACCAGTGGTCGTGCGCGCTATCGTAAGTGGTCATGCGATAAGGAAGACAGAACTCAGTTTTCAGGGGTTAAGTGCACACGATCAGTGACGCACGATCAGTGGTCGTGCGCAATAGAACCAGTGATCGTGCGCAGTGTTCCTGTACAGATTTGTACCGGGAACACCTGCACGACTCCTGCTCCAGCATACAACACTAATCAAACCACTGAAAGTGACACTTAACCATGCAAGAAAACTAATAATGAAGATAAACAAGAAAAAACACCAAAACGGGCCTAGAAGTGCACATAGCATGGAATAACAAATATGAGCGAAAACATGCCTAAAGTGTAGTGCATAGACTAGAAAATCAGCCCAGATGAGTCCATAAATGTGTATATATTTGGGACTCATCACAGGGCACCTGATCAAAAACCTGTAGTTGGGTTAGAGCACCTGATCAAAAGCTCACTTGGTGTATGGACACCTGATAAAAAATCCCTTGGTGGCAGGGCACCTGATCAACAACCTGTAGTGGAATCCTACCAAGTGTGGTAGAAGAGTAGACGTACCCAGGTTTAGTGGGGAACTACTATAAAATTCTAGTGTCGTCTGTGATTGCTTATTTTGCTGTGCTGTGTTTCTTTATTCTATTTTATAACTCACTCTGCAATACACATATAAGTATCACTATTTTAATTCCACTATAAAATTAAGTGAAAAAGTTTTTAATACTCTATTCACCCCCCCCCCCCCTCTAGAGTAAATCTAAGATCTAACCTCACCTTCAATTGGTATCAAAGCGTGGTTGTATATCAATCAGTTTCAACTGATATCAATTTGACTTTCAATTCGTATGAAAGGTTGGTTGATTTTATACAGGCTAACACCTGAATCAAAAGATCAATTAGATCTTAAATTTATTTTAGAGTTTTATCTTTTTCATGGCACAAGAAGATTTTTCAAGTATCATACCACCTATCTGCAATTTGAATAACTTTTCTTTATGGCAAGCTAGAATTAGATTATATATGAATGCAATTGATGAAGAAATTTATAACTCTATTGTGACAGGACCTTCAACTTCATCAACATCAACAGATGCTCAAAAGAAGCTGAAAAGTGCTGATGCCAAGGCTATGGATATATTAGCCCAATCAATGTCAAATGACATTTTTCAAATAGTTGCTGATTGCACTTCAGCAAGAGACATGTGGAACTCCCTCACAAGAAAGGTAACTGAATCTTCTTCCACCTCAAGTGATTCAGATACAGAATCATCATCTAGTTCTAGTGAAGAAGAAGAAGAACAAAAAGCTATAGAATTATGCATGATGGAAATAAATGTCTCAAACCACAACTCAGATGCAGAATCTGGATCTGATGAAGATGAGGTAATTTCAAGTTTTGATTTTACTCCTAAACAATGTAAATCAGATTTTAAATTGCTATGTACATATTTAATAAAATCTGAGAAAGAAATCACATCTCTCAGAAAAGAGTTAACAGAAATAAACAATGTAACTTCTAAAAATACTAAACCTAAAGAAGATTTGAAAACACCAGAAGAGCAAATTATTTACTTTGAAAAATAATTCAATTAAAACTGAAATTTTGTGTGTGTTCAACAAAATTCGTCGAACCAAGATCGACGAAATCAAATGGCTTCGTCGAACGCTTATCGAAGAAAGCCGAACACAAAGATCAAATGTAATATTCTTGTGATCAGAGCTCAACGAATCAGAGTTCAATGAACTCTGAACACAGAGAATAAATATAATTATTCCTTAATCAGGGATCAACGAAATCACTGCACTTTGTCAACCCGAGATCGACGAAATCAGAATAGTTTATCAAACATATATTTTAATGATTATCAAAGAAAATTTCAATTGGTAAAACACTTATCAGATATAAAGGACAATATAACTAACTATAAGGCAATGCTTAAACCTATTATAAATCTTTTAACTCCAATTATAATCAACAAAAAGTTATAAGATTCACTTAAATTTTCTTATCTTAAGAACAAAGTCAGATAACTTCATGTTCTTACAGACTTTCTCAGGTCCATCAAGATTTGAGTACTCTACTCCAGTTGCATTGATCAGAAGTGATCATGGCACTGAGTTTGAATCTCTTCTGATAAGAGAATTCTGTAAGAAGGAAGGTATCAGACAATGTTTTTTTGAGATGATAAAAATTCCTTAGAATCCATTAACAGCTGTAGCAATTCAAATCTATAAAAAAATTCTATCTTAAAAATTCCTTAGAATCCTTTAACAGCTGTAGCAATTCATCGTATTAATAGAATCCTATTGAAACAAAATCTAGGAATCAAAATTGCTTATATTCCCATTTACCCTTCTTCTAGGGGTCTTGATCTAGGGTTCCTGAATCAAGACATGGGGAGAAAATTAAAAGAAGAAGAGAAATTTTAAAAAGAAGAAGAGAAATTTTAAAAGAAGAAGAGAAATTAAAAGAAGAAGAAATGTAGTAACTTATGATTAAATATTTTCAAAAGAACAATTAATTTTATTTTCTGTTTATCTACTTAAAGCTTTATATATCTACTGAAATACATTATGCTTTGAGTTATTCTATTTTGGTATCCTAACCCAAATAGGGGGAGATTGTTGGATCACCTGTATTAATTTGGATTAGGATCCCTGTATGTTTTAATTAGGATCCCTGTATGTTTTATATGTCTTATATTTCAAATCTGAATCTCAACTCAAATAAGGGGAGATTGTTGGAACCCTAGTTTTGATTTGAGTTAGGATCCATCTTTGGTCTAAGTTATTATCATAACATATCTTGTATAAACTAGATCAAATCTCATTAAGATAGAAAAGAATATAATATAAACTGCGATGGACGAAAGGCTAGCAACGCTCGACGAAATATTAAGGAAGCTGCGATCGACGAAAACCAAGCAGCGCTCGACGAAAGGACTTTGAAGCTGCGTTCGACGAAAACCAAGCAGCGCTCGACGGAAGGACTCTAAAGCTGCGTTCGATGAATTCCAAGCAGCGCTCGATGAAAGTTCTCCAACAGTTAATCAATGATCAGATCAACAAACGTCGAGCTCAGCCCGACGAACTTTAAGCTGAGATCGACGAAATATTATCAGCTATATAAAATCTCTTTTCTCAGCTCGACTAATATTCTATTTCTGATAAAACAATATTTTGAATAAGTTTCTATTTATATATTTGTATGAACTGTCACTGCCTCACATTAATGATATAGACATTGCAGAACAAATTAATGATATAGCCGTTGCAGAACATTAATGATATAGCCATTGCAGAACAGCTTAAATTAAAGATGCCAGTTTACCTTCTCAAGGAGTCCAGTCAATAAAAAGAGACTTTATCTCTTCCCTTTCAAGACAGACAGAGAGAGAGAAGAAGAATCGAACATAAGAGAGAGAAGCTCTTCAGATTATATACACAGAGCAAGCACAAAGAAGATAGAGACAGAGAACATATTTTTATCTATCTTGTTTGCTAACTCATCTCTGCAGATCATCTTCATCCTGAGACACCTAATCCAGATCATTTGCTCAAGATCTCCACTGCAGAAGAAGAAGAAAGGAGTACTACATTCTAGAGAAGAAGCTTCCTCACCTGAATATCAAACACTAATCAAATCAGGGGGAGCTCTTCAACATCATCAAGGACCCACTAGAGTCTTCTTAGAAAGAGAAGAACAATATATTTTTGTTTTCTTTTACCTGTCTAAAGGGTTATAACTCCCTTCAAAAGTTGCAGCCATTGGTGGATGGGCACCTGATCAAAAACCTATAGTTGGGTTAGAGCACCTGATCAAAATCTCACTTGGTGTGTGGACACCTGATCAAAACTCCCTTGGTGGTAGGGCACCTGATCAACAACCTGTAGTGGAATCCTACCAACCGTGGTAGAAGAGTAGACGTACCCAGGTTTAGTGAGGAACTGCTATAAAATTCTTGTGTCGTCTGTGATTGCTTATTTTGCTGTGCTGTGTGCTGTGTTTCTTTATTCTATTTTATAATTCACTCTGCAATACACATATAAGTATCACTATTTTAATTCCGCTATAAAATTAAGCGATAAAGTTTTTAATACTCTATGCACCCCCTCTAGAGTAAATCTAAGATCTAACCTCACCTTCAATTGGTATCAAAGCGTTGTTGATTATATCAATCACTTTCAACTGATATCAATTTGACTTTCAGGTCCTCTCGCGCGGAGTCAACTCACAGACTTCCGCACTCACCAGGCTCCCGAATAACTGCCGCCCTTGGAGATCTCGCGCATTCGCCTCTGCCATCACCTCCTTCCCAGGACGCTGGTCGGGATCATTCTAGCCTATCTGCTGGGGCGGGACAACCAGAACTGCGGGTGTCTCGCACTCGCTCCTCATGGTGAAAGCCAGCTGCAAGGTCTGCAGGATCACTCGCCTGAGGCATTCAAACATTTCTAGTGTTGCCTCTTTCGCGGGTGGATGCGAGTGGCCCTGGTCAGATCCTTCTCTTCCATCTCCATCCATGAAGCCCAACTTGAGATTTTCTTGCACAGGCTACGTTCCACGTCACCGCACCAAAAATATTGAAACCGACAACCGATCTCTTGAGTTCGAACCCATTGGGGGTGTAGCCCGCGCTTACTTATCCCTCACTTACGCTCTTGAATGTGGACGAAGAACCAGGAACAGACCCAAGGCTGTAGCGAGGAGGTCCCGACACACACCCAGAAGATCTTAGAGAGCTTCCCCTCCCAAACCAATGCTCAGCCGAGCACCTTGGAGGGCACTAGCAGCCAACCTAAACTTTCCTAGGAGGAGTGAGCCTAAAAGATCGGGTCTCCTCCAAGGTGCCCTTAAGGGTTTATTTATAGATTCTCTAGTTCGGACTGCAAATAACATGAATCCACCTTTTAGTTTTACAAATCGAACCCAAATTGGTCTGCCAACAACCTAACAACGATGTTCTGAAGGGCTATTGGCAGCCCACGAAGGGTAACTAGGTAATTTCCCCCTCAAAACCTTCTGGGTGAGTGGTCCGTGAAGGCATCACTCGTCAGGCTTCTCGCACACTAGATTCCACCGGGTGAGTGGTCCGTGGAGGCCCACTCGCATAATCACCTTGCCTGCTTGGCGAGTGGGACTCCACCCCAAATCGTCTGGTCTCCTGCGCACTCACCCCTCTGAACGGGCGAGTGCCTTGTGAATGGGACTCGCACTTGCCCGGAGGCTCTCCTGCCTCTTCTGGCCTGGGCGAGTGCTCTGCCTGACATGAATCTTGCCTCTTGACACCCTTTGGACCGGGGGGCCCACTCGGCAAATACGAGGTTGTATACATATACTTCGGCATTGTGTGAGAGAACATACTTCAGTAGTGTGAAAAGGCATGTTTTTCTGTGTAGTGCAAAAGGTTGTGTTATTCGGCAGCCCATGAAGGCGCTTTCTTTAGTAGCTCGTGAGGTTTCATTCATTATTCGCGTGTAAGGCTGCCTCCTTTGGTAATTCATGATGTTGGATCATCCTTAAGCAACCCGAGAGGGTCTCTAGCATCTCTCTAATTAAGCATTTTCTCGTGCAACCTTTGAGGGTGTTTGAGGAAGTATCATTCTTAGGTGTTATTTAAGCATGCTCAAGGGAGAATTCCTACGACGTGTTTAAAGTAGCTCACTTTTTTGTGCTCTCAAGGAATTGTTTTTTGATACACTCAGGGATTAGAGCACTTTATAAATTGAAAGTTGACTAATCATGTTTAGACTTTTAGGGAACCTTAATCTTATCTTAATGAGCCCACTGGTAATGACTGTTTGTTGATTTGATCACTGTACCTTCGTTAACCAGTCTTGAATGGTTAATTTCGGAGAATTTGAAGGCTTATTAAAATTTTGTGCAATCTTTTGAATTATAGGTCTATCGTGTGCACTTTTTTAGAGGAGAACCCCTTCTGGATTTATATTTTACTGGATTGTACAAGGTTTATGTATTAAGGTGCAACCATTATGCGCTCACTATTGTTGAGTTGGTTTGCCTTTTGAAACTCTACCTAACACAAACTTATCATCTCTTACCTACCAACCCACAATTATTGACTACATTCAAGCATGTGTGAATTAGGAATGTTCCAAACACCTTTCTCCCAACTTCCAACAACCGCCAACACACCTTCCTGATAGATTCCTTTTCTACCTACTGTAAAATGAGATTGGATGAAGAGGAATAACACACCACAGGAAGAGAGAAGCCAAGTCATGTAGAGGAAGAGGAGAGTGGCTCCGGTGAGGTTGCCGTGGGTTGTAATAGGTGCGGCAAGGCTGTGGCGGGCTGCAGCGGGTGCAGAGAGACTATATTGGGTGAAGAGACAATGACGGGATGCATAGAAGTGGAAAGGCTGAGTCTTAGTATGGTACTTCTACGGTGGTTGTGGGTCGTCTAACGACGACGAAGGTTCATTCTGTCACGTACCTTGAGCGGTCATTTTGCTAGCAGATTGCAGTCGAGACTATTCTCTCTTCCATGGATCGAGCGAGTCCGGCTTCTCCGAGGTGTTTTCTTTAATGGACGTTGGTATACTTCTTCATATATTGATTATTACAGTTATTTATTGTTATATATGTAGTGTGTGGTTCAGTTTTTTGTGCATTTCTTGTGTTACCATGTATCGATTTGGTTGTGCCTGGGAGGATAGATTTCATATTATCCCCAACAAGTGGTATCAGAGCTAGGTTATGTATGACACTGATTAACATTCAGAGAAAGGTTTGACTGAAATGGGCGGTGACTAGATCCTCTCTGCATCCTTTCAAATATGACCTTTGAATTAATCAGGTCTCCTAATCATACTGGGGGACAACCCTGACAGGGAAGAACACGAATATGGACAGTTTTAAGTGAAGAAGTTCAGTGAAGTGGTGAGTTTGACCTATGATAGGTGCAAGTCCATAATATACTAGTTCACCAGGGACTTCTATGAGTACTGCATGAGAGGGTCGTGATTCCAATTAAAGGGAGGAGACAATCTGTGGGAACACCAACATGTGTTCAGTGGTTTTTTGTGTCAGTTAGAGGCAGTAGGTGCAGAGTCGAAGGAAGATGTACCCTATCAAATCTTACCTTGCTCATAAATACTTACCTGCCTTGGTGATAACTCTCTTGTATGAGAAGGATACAATGGAGCTAGAGGAGTTTATGATCGCAGTGCAATCCAGACAAATGTCAAAGGGACCTACTCCTGAGGGAGGTTACCTCATGGCAGCAGTGAAGGGTAATGTGAGGTGGTTTGGCAAGGTATTGAGGGAGCATGATCTCGATTTAGGCTGAAGGATGGTAGGGTATGTTACCATTGCATACTTTGCGGTCACACAAGAGAGAGAGTTCATACCATATGAAAGGCCCCGAGGCCAAGGTGCAGATGGAGTGACGATAGGTCAGGGTACAGAGTGATGATGTCCTCACCATCATTGATAGTTTGAGCGATTCTGAAAAATGGATGTTGGATCACAGTGCGCCACAAAACACATGCTCTGATGCATCAGTGTTCTGTTCTCTAGAGATGACAGCTCGAGGTGTGAGGTCATAGGGAAAGGGATGAATGACATGAGGATAGATGATGGGGTGGTTGATGAGTGATTTTTTTATAGTGATTTTGGCACCCTTCTAGCACTGGTTTTGTTGGGAATATTGCCCTCAATGTTCCCTTGATTTGAAAAAGCATCACCCATAATGATAAGTACATATTGTATTTGATAAACCCCATTTGCATCATGACTGTGCATGGTTTAGATATTCCAAGCATTGGAATAATGTTGGTGGTTCACTGCCTGAACCACTGAAAAGAGCTCATTGTCTCAGTGGAACCACTGAAATGAGGCCAGGAGCCACTGAGAAGGGGTCTACCTCAGCTGAGCTGCAGATAGACAAAATCCGCTGAGAAGATAAACTGTCCCAGCGGATCCGCTGAGATGAAGACAGCTCAACCGCTGAGACTGAAGGCTGTCTCAGCCCAACCGCTGAGATAGATTCAAATATGAACAAGACACTGGCAGGATCTGCTTTTGGCACAAACAACTGTAAAGCTAGATAAAGTATGGTATCCATCTCCATGCTGTGTCAAGGGCCTTCTAAGAGCCGTTGAAAAAGAAAGGAGTATAAAAGAACATAATAGGGCATTTCAGAAGGTCTGGTTGCTGCTGGTGTGCTAAGTGCTGAAAAGAAGAATAGTTGTTTACTGTTCCATTGATGGCTTTCAAGAACTCTCTCCTTCTGCTTCAAGAACCAGCAAGAAGAAACAAGGAGAGAAGATAGCTCTTCTATCTAGAAGAGCAATGTTAACCCAGAAAATCGCAATCAATATAATGACCCCTTTAGACCGGGCGGCTTGCCAGGTTTAGCCACCTAGCTCTATCCGTGGATGCCTGCATACAAACAACCCAGCCCTCCAACAATAAACTGAGCGGTCTACCAAGTCTAGACCGCCATCAAGGATTGAAGACTAAGGGCTTGAGTCCAGAAGGCAAGCCCGCGGTTTCAGATCACAGACCGCCCGGGTTGCTTCTATCTAATTCGAGATTCGCCTCAACTCAAGCTCAGCACAGATTGAGGTTCAAGCCGCCAGGCCGTGCAACTTCTCTTTTATCATCCATTTTGTATCCCGTCACCTCAAGCCCAATTCTCTTGTATCCGGGCAGGCGGTTATTTTAGCCCTGCCCATTTGGGAAGACCCTGAGCCTATAAATAGGGGGGCGATGTTCCCAAATCACGCACACTCGAATCCAGGAGCTCGCTTGTAAGAGTTGCGGTCTCGAATTCAGTGTTTTGCGACTTGTTACCTGGTCGGCTTCTCTTTTACTTTTCCCTGTAACCCGCTGCAACCTCTTTTCTTAAATCAGGGGAAAGCCCGTCACAAGAGTGGCATTCACCGTGATGGGCGAAGTCTGGTCTCGACCGCTGCCAGCCGTATAAGAGGTCTTAATTCATTAAGTTAATAGTAACCAGCAACTCACAACCTCCTCTTTTCCCTCGCTTCCTTAGCGTTGATCGTGGAGGTGCGATTTTGGCATCAACAGAAACACGCGACCTTCAGATAGTAAGTTGTTTGTGAATTTCTTTACGAAATGTCAGACCGCCAGTTCATCCAGAGAGAACGCTCAGACCGCAGCGATGAATCCTTGTGGGAGGCGCTGGAACAATCCAAAAAAGAAGCCAAGCCAGATCAAAAGCTGACCGATCAGCGATTGGAACCGATCAGTCAGGCCTTAGTCATGCTTATCGAGCAGTTAATCCATCAGCATGTCGTGGCTAGCCCAACAGTCACACCAGTTCTTCCTCCTCCATATTCATTACCCCCAGTCACCAACCTTCAACCGCCCCAAGAAGGTTTTATAGCTCGGCAGGCCTTCCACTGAGAGGCCGCTCAAAACATTCCAGCACGGGTTCTCAATTTCCAGGGTGCAACCTCTCATGCAGCCCGCCTCTCCTATCTAGCAGCTTGTCCTCTGGAAGTCGCAGCCCACCTTCCTTATCCAACGGCTTCTCCGTGAGTAGCTGCAACTACAGCGGTTTGTTATCCAATTCCTCCTCTTTATGAGGATGCCGAGGAACCTTCTCCATTTGTGGACAAAGTTTGAGGAGAACCGGCTCCGAGCAGTTTCAGGGAACAACGTTTGCCGACATACAATGGGGAATCTGATCCAGCCACTCATCTTCAAGCCTTCGAGTCAGTTGTTTCCCTGAAAACCCTCACTGATGCTACTAAATGTAAACTCCTCGTAATGTCCTTCGATGGACAAGCGAGGGAGTGGTTCTATGGAATGCATCCTCAATCCATTAGCTGCTTCGCAGAGCTGCACAGTGAATTTTTGCTAAGATTCTCTAATTCAAAGAAGAGAAAAAGTGGCCAGGCGGCCCTATTCGAAATAAAGCAGCGCGAAGACGAGACATGTGCTCATTTTGTTGATCTCTTTCAAAAGGAGATCATGGAAATACAAAACGTTGATCCAAAATTGTACAGAGTTGCTCTGATCCATGGCCTAAGAGAAGGGCCACTCAAATTTGAAGCCAATATCAGAGAACTAAAGACTTACCAGGGGATGATCAGCTTAGCGAACATGTTCATCAGGGGTGAAAAGAGTAACCCAGGCTATGTCGCGAAGCTGCCCAACGATAAAGATCCATCCAGTTCCTCTTCCACTTATCATCAACAATACCACCATCCACCTCGGCCGGATTTCGAACCTCGTGCTCAAAGGGGGAGAAATTTTAGGCATAAACAACCTTCCTTCTTCCATCAACGGCTTCAAGAGCAGAAACTGTCATTGGTCGCTGCACCCGCTCCGACAATGACAATTCAACAGATAATGCCAGTGTATCTACCACAATACACTGTGCCCTCACCTCCAGTTGCTCCGTCTACTCAGTATGATGACTCTCAAGAATCCTTCACTCCCCTCAATATCACCATGAACGAGGTTGTTCAAATTTTACAAAAAAGACCCGACTTCAAGAGACCTGCTCCTCTGAAGTCGGTTGTCAGAAACCGCAATCCAAACCTCTTCTGTGAATACCACTAGGAAGGGGGCATTTGACCGAAAATTGTCGAGCCCTCTGCTTGTTAATTGAAAGACTCATGGGAGAGGAAAAGCTCCATGGTCTGGTCGAAAAGAGACATCTGATGAACCATCAACTTCAAAGGGGAAGGAGACAGTAGAGGTCAACTGGGAGTGTGCTGATGTGGAGGATGTTGGTTGTTATGGCGACATCCATCCTGCTACAGAATGCATCGAAGTAAATGATGAGGGTCCCCTCGGTAACATATATTGCATTCATGGAGGGGCAGGTCCCGAGTCTTCTCGAAAGTCGAGCATTGCGAGTGTCTTCTGCCAGGAATTAGCAACCGCTTCCACCTCCGCTCCAGAAAGGGCATTCGTCACTTTCAGATAAGATGATCTCCCTCCGAATGCAAATCCATTTGATGATGTCGTGGTAATTAAAGCTATAATTGAAAATTACACGGTACACAAAATCCGGATTGATACATGAAGTTCTGTCAACCTTCTTTTCCACCCAACTTTTGAAGCCCTAAAAATCGGAATGCCTCTACTTTCCACTAAAGGGCCCCTCTACGATTTTTCTGGAGAGAAAAAGAAGTGGAAGGGTGCGTAAAGCTTCTAGTATCATTGGGATGAATAACAAAGCTTATTAACTTTGTGGTGGTGGATACCCCAAGCAGCTATTGTGCCATCTTCGGAAGGCCTATCTTGAACGCTTATCTAGCAGTGGTGTCTACTTTCCACCTAGCTTTCAAGTTTGCAGCAGAAGGGAGGCAGTATCGGATTCGAAGTAATCCAAAGGTGGCCCGGGAGTGTTATGTCAGAACAGTCAACATGATTACATGTACTCCACTTCCCGAGTCTTCGACCGTTGTCCTTGAAGTGGCCAAGCTTCCAGAAGCCATTGAAGAGAATAAAGAGCGAGAAGGGTCTAACCTGGAACCTTCCCAGGTCACCCAAGAAGTCCCCATTGCAGAAGGGGAAGAGAAGAAGCTCATCATCAATGCGTAACTACCCGAGAAAGAGAAGGTCCAGCTGATCTCCTGCCTTTTGGAGAATTTAGATGTCTTCGACTGGTCGGCAGAAGATATGCCAGGAGTGGACCCAGATTTTGCTTACCACCATCTCAACGTCTCCCATGACTTCAAGCCAGTTCAACAGAAGAAAAGGGAGGTGGCAGCCAAGTTGGCAGCGCCAATCAAAGAAGAAGTCACCAAACTTCTTAAGGTAAATTTTATTTCTAAAATTCAATACCCCACCTGGATGTTGAACATTGTAATGGTGGATAAATCTGGGGGAAAATGGCGGATGTGTGTGGATTTCACGAAACTCAATAAAGCGTGTGTAACGTCCCAATTCGAACTAGACCCCTCAAGTGACACGAGTCACTTTGAGATGCTTAGGCTAGGTAGGATTCTTGAGTTCCTAATGGTGCCATAGATGTGCCCTGATCTTTGGGCGTGGGTGTAACCATCACCCCTTGAAGTTAGAAAGCAAATGGAAAAGGATTGGTAGAAGGGAGCTAATGCCGGCAGTAGCTTTTGCTAACGCCGCCGGTAGCGGACGAATCAGTGCACGTGAATTCTTCCACGGTGGGTGGCCTAAATTGCCTAAATCTAAATTAATGGTGGAATTAAGAGCCAATAAGTAGCTGACACATAGATGTGGAGTTCCAACATAAGGCTTGGAAGTTGGAATTTGCATTTAATACTCATTAATGTAAATATCTTTCTCTCTCTTCCTTCTCCCCTAATCCAAATGAGCTGAACTCTCCTAATCAGAGGGCCCTATTCATCATCATCATCATCATCATCATCTTCTTCTTCTTCTTCTTCTTCTTCTTCTTCTTCTTCTTCTTCTTCTTTTCTTCACCTTCTTCCTCAAACCTCAAGGTGTTAACTTAGGGTTCTTTGTGGAGCAAGCTAGCTTGGAGAAGGACTTGAGCTCGGCCGATCACCACCATGCCGCCGAGGAGACGACCGCGATCGTTGGCCAAAAATCAAGTGACTTCCGACCCGTCTCCCTTGGTGCTAGATCTTTAGATCTAATTAGGAGAGACATTGAGCTCAAAAGAGCTTGATTTAGCGAGATTAATGGAGTTTCATAGGAAGTGGCCACGCTAGAGCATATGTTCTAGGGCATCATTCACCGCGTGTATGTCTTCGATCAACTCCCCTTTTCAATACGAAGTTTAAGGAGTTGATTTCGTGAATATCTGTGGCCTAATGAGGGAGTATTGGAGGAGAGAAGGTGAGATGACTTAATTCTTGTTTGGGGAAGATGATGAATAGTTCCTTGTTAAAGAGGGTTTTAATTATAATATTGCAATTGATTAATAAGGGGACTCATGATTAGTGGTGAAAATCTAGCAACTAAGGGAAGGAAGAATTGATTTTGATTGGAGTTGAGAGTTCACGGGAAGAAAAGTGGATGTGTTTAACAGAGAAATTGTTCTCTGTTAGCTAGCATCCACGGTAGCGCTACTGCTGGCATTAGTGGCTCGACTTGTCGACGGGAAGGGGTAACCTCTCGTCGACACTTAATATCAACGGGAAGGAGTGTTGGTAGAATCACTAACGCCCGGCGGTAGCGCTACCACCGACGTTAGCGGGTCGACTTGTCAACGGGAAGGGGTAACTTCCCGTCGACACTTAATGTCAATGGGAAGGAGTGTTGGTTGAATCACTAGCGCCCAATGGTAGCACTACCGCCGGCGTTAGCGGGTCGACTTGTCGACGGGAAGGGGTAACTTCTCGTCGACACTTAATGTCAACGGGAAGGTGTGTTGGTAGAATCACTAGCGCTCAGCGGTAGCGCTACCACTGGCATCAGTGGGTCGACTTGTCGATGGGATGGGAAGGGGTAACCTCTCAATATAGGTGATAGCTTCAAGGGTGTTGAATCCCGCCGTAAATTGAGCACGTGAATTGAATATTGATGATAAGTTGGGCTTACTTATTTAGTAAGATATGAATATGTCTCTATACGTATAAGTAGTCCTGTAGGGTCTCATGGAGTTATTTCCATGTTATGCGCATGCCACTACACAATAGTTATAACAATTTGGTATGGGTATCATTGATGGCATGATGCGGGTTATAAGATATGGTCATATCTTATGGTGCAATGTTAAGGACCCGGTGGTTGGGGCCTTGGATGCTAATTAACATCGGCTTAGATTGTATGAGGGGAAATGTAATAAGGCTCCTTTTCAGGTGTCCTTGGGTGCTTGATAGCACGGGTTGAGCATGGGAAATTACTGGGTGTGCATAGGTTCACACGATTGCATAATGATCCTTGTTGGAGGATTACTTGTGGCAGATCTACCAGCTCATCGCCATTCCTCACACCGACGGGAGCTGGCAGATAGATCTTGGCCGGTTGGGCTGGGCTCTTTCTGCTTATTTCCAAAGACCCCTTTCGTGCCAATGATTGGTTGGGTTGGGTTCTTGGTGTTCACTTCCCAAGACCCCTTCCGCGTCATAAGACTCAGCTAGTTTGGCGAACAGGAGTACGCAGGTGCTCCATTGTTGTGTTCTTAGTATTAAGGCGTACGTAAGGCCTAAGTCTGGTAGTGTGCATACCCTCTTAGTAGTGGAGAAGCCCGTTCCACTGCCACCATCTGTCCACGACGGGGGGCTCATGAGAGGTTATCTACCCTCGAAAAGTGGGAAGTACAGGTCTATGTCGACATAACAAATATGCATGGGTGAGTCATCATATCATAACTATTGCATTGCATTCATCCTTTCATGATCATAACATTGCACCGCATTGGATCCTCATCATATAAACTTGTATGAGCACCTTTATATGATGAGTTACTTATTGTTGCAAATGACCCTTAACTTATAAGCTTGTATAGGCATCCTTATAAGTTAAGTTCAATTCAGTTCTTTATATATACTCTGCTTGCTTATACTCTGTCGCTGACCATACTACTTGTTAGATGTATGTTTTATACATTTGATATACTGCTGTGATTACATCCTTCATTACCACCTGGTTTTGCTACTACTGTTTATATTGCAATTTCTTTTCTTTCCTTCCGCCTGGTGCCTTGGAGTCGCCAGGGGAGAGGATGTGAAGCCACTTTATCTTTATGACTAACGGTTGTTGCACCCCTTTTTAGGAGTGAACCCAGGAGCAACAGTGCACGACTCTGGAGGCGGATAGCCAGGTCAGGACGGCAGGGCCGGAGACTACGATACCTTTGATACCATCAGTGACAGATGTGAGTGATAGTTTGAGATGTAGCCCTTGGGGTATTTCTTTTGATACTCTGATATTTGCAGGAGCTCTCGGAGCTACCTATCTTTTGTATAATTGTGACACCTTTACTTATATGTGAATTTTATGGCCTCTGTCTTTTATACTATTGAGGGGTTGGCTGGATGATATTGGTTTGGCCGGCGGGATAGGCGTCTTGTGGAAGAGGCTAGCTCGTGAGCTGGCACTTCCGCAAGGCGGGTATCCTGGGCATAGGACTCCCCTCGGCCATGTCTTGTGTTACGGGAGGGGGGTATTACAAATGGTATCAACTTGCAACGATCCTGAGTTAAAGAAGTCCATTTCCTCATGGTGCCACCCTCTCACTTCTTCAGTTTGAGGACAAACTGAATGAGCAGAAATGGTGGTGCGCCCATGTGTGATTCACATTAAGTGTGTCCATTATCTTTCTTTAAGTAGCCAACCTAACCCAAAAATCTACCTTACATATAGATTCGGGTAGGTTTGGAGCCAGCAGCTGGCACCCCCATACCTCCAGGACCTACTTCATTCCAGCAGTCTGAGCTGGGTCAGACCTTAACGATGATCTTGGATGCCTTCAGGTCTCAGCAAACCCCGGTGCAGCAGCAGGCCCCGAACTCAAATTGGTTAAGCACCTTCTGAGCTCTCTCTTCTCCCACCTATCATGGGACAGAGTCGGTGGTCCAGATAGAGGAATGGTTAGACACAGTGCAGGAGCTGCTGGCGGGGATTTGATGCCCTGGCAAAATGGCAGTCACATTGGCAATCACAACCTTGGATCTGCATGCTAAGAGGTGGTGGAAGTCCCTTCTGGGCTCCACCTTTGAAGGGCGTAACTACCTTGACATAAGTTGGGATGAGTTTGCGAATGAATTCCTGGAGCACTTCGTCTCTTCTACGGCCCGTGATGAGCTCGAGGAGAGCTTCATATAGCTGAAGCAGGGATCTCGATCAGTAGTTGAATACCAGCGGGAGTTTCACCACCTTGTTAGATTCGTAGACTCCTATGACTTGGATGATCGTGGTTACGCAAAGAGGTTCTACAAGGGTCTGCGAGATTCGCTTAGGCAGGTTCTTCTCTTCGTCGCCGATTTGAGCCTCGCTCAGATTATAGAGATGGCACATAAGTTGAAGGAGGACCACTTAGGGGTCCATGCTAGGAGTAAGAGGCCCGCAGAGGGTATGATGGAAGCAGGACCCAGCTTCAGGAGGAGGCAGAATGTCAGGGGCAGAGTAGAAGACCAGAGGAGAGGTGGTTGGCGTTTCCGCCCAAACTTTAGGATGGAGCAGCCAACACGACCGCTACCATTGCCCCCACCATATCAGGGTCAGGCGCCTCAGCCGCCAGGAGAGCCCATTCAAGCAGTTTATTTCCATTGCCATCTGCCGAGCTACATTCGGTGCTTTTCCCCACAGCTACAAGGGAATGCTCTGGATTGTCCTATGGCTCCTCCAGCAGCAAATCAAGGACGAGGCCGAGGCCGAGGTTGGGGATGAGGGCCTCACCATAGAGGCCAATGATAGGAGCAGATGTATGTGTTGGATCTCGCAGAGCCCCGGAACCCTGAGGAGGTCATCACAGCTACTTTAATGTGCTTCTTATGAATACTTGGTACCGTGTAAACTTTCGCTTTAGTTTAACTTATGACCCAAACAACAAAAATGACCCCGGTATAGTACTTGTTTATGGTAAACCCCCATACACCTTGTTCGATATGGGTTCCTCACACTCATTAATCTCGGAGGAATTCATAAATGATCTGGACCAAGTGCAGCACTTTGAAGGCATTCATAGGAAGGTACGACTTGCAGACGGGTCGAAGATATTGTCATGCGCAAAGTGTAACATGAATATAGAGATCAGCGGAAGGTTATTCGAAGCACCGATGACACTTCTGAAAATGACAGATTTTGATCTGATCCTGGGCATAAATTGGCTGCATTGCAACCATGCCAAGATCGACTGCCCGACAAAGAAAATTGTACTGAGGCACAAAGATTCTGAGGTTGTGATCGAAGGTATTACCACCACCTCTCATCTATTACTATCATCTATTCAGGTGGTCAAAGATCACCAGCAGGGCGATGAGGTTTATATGATCTGCTTTGAGATGAAGGAGATAGAGATCAGCAATGCTGAAGTACCGGTAGTTTGGGACTTTCCTGATGTCTTCCCGGACAATCTGCCCAGACTACCACCACATCGAGAGGCAGATTTCAGATCCAACTGGTTCCGGGAGCTAGACCCATTTTTAGGGGTCCCAATTGGATGGCACCAATGGAGCTCATGGAGTTTCGGACGCAGCTTCAAGAGTTAGTAAATTCGGGGTTCATCCTCCCCAGTTCATCGCCTTGTGGAGCCCCAGTACTATGTGAAGAAGAAGGATGGTTCGCTCCGGTTATGTATCGATTATCGAGAGCTCAACTGGTTGATGGTCCGGAACACCTATCCATTGCCGAGGATCGACGAGCTTTTTGATCAGCTGGAGGGAGCGCACTGGATCTCCAAACTTGACTTGCGGTCAGGTTATTATCAATTGAGGATTAAGGAGGAGGATATTCCGATGACCGCCTTTAGTTCGAGGTATGGTATATATGAGTTTACTGTCATGTCATTCAGACTCACGAATGCCCCCGCCGCATTCATGAGCTTAATGAATAAAGTATTCGAACTGTACCCGGATGTCTTCGTGATAGTATTTATTGATGACATTCTGGTCTACTTAAGGACCGAGGAGGATCATGCACATCATTTAGCACTTGTTATGAGGAAGCTGAGGGAGCACAGCTTATTTGCAAAGTTTAGTAAGTGCCAATTCTGGCTCCGGGAAGTCGCTTTCCTGGGTCATGTCATCAGTGGAGCAGGTTTAGCAGTGGATCCTGCCAAGGTACGTGCAGTGAGGGAATGGCCGCTTTTGAAGTCAGTAGTGGAGGTGCGCAGTTTCTTAGGGCTTACTGGTTACTACCACAAATTTGTAGAGGGATTCTCGAAGATCACTCTTCCCCTCACCACCCTGACGAAGAAGGATGCCACATTTACTTGGACCGCTCAGTGCAAGGCAGCATTCCAGGTGCTGAAGGACATGCTCATCTCAGCCCCGATCCTTGCCATTCCATCTGGGAAGGAGGGATTTTAGATCTATACTGACGCATCCTATCAGGGGATAGGTGCAGTATTGATGCAGCATGGGTACGCCATAGCATATGCATCGAGGCAGTTGAAGAAGAACGAGCAGAACTACCCAGTACATGATTTAGAGCTCGGGGTTGTGATCTTCGCCTTGAATATTGGAGGCACTATCTTTACGGGTTTCATTGTGAGATCTTTTCTAATCACATGAACCTTAAGTATATAGATACTCAGAAGGCTCTAAACCTATGCCAGCGGAGGTGGCTAGAGCTCCTATGTAATTATGATTACACCATGCACTATCATCCGGGGAAGGCAAACATGGTGGCGGATGACTTGAGTAGGAGAGCCGGCACATCTGGACCTGAGCCCCGAGTGATGGCTATGGACCTAGTGAAGATGTTAGAGGACATGGAGATCATATTGGTATCCAGGTCCCATCTTAAGGCCTACAGACAGTATCTAGCTGCCCTGAGCATCACTTGTGACATCCGAGACCGTATCAGGACACAACAGAGGCAGGATGCAGCACTGGAGCCGCTATTCAGAATCCTAGGAGGGGGCAACTCAGAAGACTACTCATTACGAGATGACCATGTTCATTTTTGGGGCCGCATATACATACCCGTAGGAGCTGGGATCTAGGAGGACATACTGAGAGAGGCTCATTGCACTAAATATTCGGTGTATGCCGGGATCGTTAAGATGTATGCAGATCTGCGGAAGATAATGTTTTGGCCAGGTATGAAGAGGGATGTCACCTATTTGCTACCCACTGCGAGGCATGCCAGAAGGTGAAGGTAGAGTGTAGGAGCCCCGCTGGGTTGTTACAGCTGTTACCAGTCCCCGAGTGGAAGTTTGAAGATATATTCATGGAATTCATTCAAGATCTGCCTCGCTCCCGCTCTGGGAATGACTCTGTATGGGTGATTGTGGATTGCCTGACGAAGGTCTCCAGGTTCATACCGATGAGGAAGGACACACACGTCGATGTGTTGGTAAGACTCTTTGTCGAGCAGTTTGTTCGATATCATGGAGTGCCCATGACTATTGTTTCAGACCGTGATGGTCGTTTCACCTCCAAGGAGTAGAAAGCAGTGCAAGATTATTTGGGCTCTCACTTGGCTTTTAGCACGGCCTTCCACCCTCAGACGGATGGCCAGTCAGAGCGGACGATCAGGACTTTGGAAGATCTGTTGTGCCTATGTGTTCTAGATCGAGGAGAGCCGTGGGAGAGACTTCTGCCCTTGGTGGAGTTCTCTTACAATAACTGTCATCAGACAAGCATCTACATGTCTCCTTATGCAGCGCTTTATGGAAGGAGGTGCAGGACACCTTTATCATGGGTCCAAGATGAGGACCTGGAAGCATTGGGGGTGAAATTCATTGATGATACCGATGAAATGGTCAGATTGATTCGAGACAGCATGCTCGAGGCGCAGAGCCGACATGCCAAATATTATGATGTGAAGCACAGGGCCGTGGGGTTTCAGGTTGGCGACAAGGTGTTCTTGAAGATCAGTCTGATGCACAAAGAGTCTCGTGTTCGGGGAAAGAAGAAGCTCAGTCCTCGCTATATGGGGCCTTATACCATCCTGGAGAGGATTGGCTCCTTAGCCTATCGGTTGGAGCTGCCATCGGAGTTGGAGAATTTTCATGACGTCTTTCATGTATCCTCCCTTTGGAGGGCATTGCTACGCCCTAATTAGCATATTCCAGCTGCGTCGGGCCCCATGAGAACCGACAAATCTGTCTGGTTGGAGCCTGTGCGCATAGTGGATACCGAGACCAGAGTGCTGCGGCGAAAGAGTGTTTCATTGGTGAAAGTCATGTGGTCCAACCACAGACGAGAGGAATACACTTGGGAGCCGATGCACCTTATGCAACAACGTTACCCGGGATTGTTTCCCCAGGTATGGTCTAAACTAGCTTGTCCTACTTCGTCTCAATACCCGTAGCCCCAAACTTAAATTTTGGGGATGAAATTAATTTTTTTGTTTATTGGATTTGTAACGTCTCAATTCGAACTAGACCCCTCGAGTAACACGAGTCACTTGGAGATGCTTGGGCTAGGTAGGAGTTTTGAGGTCCTAATGGTGTCATGGATGAGCCCTGATCTCCAGGAGTGGGTGTAACCATCACTGATGAATAACAAATTATGCATATTTTTAGTATCATTTCTAGCCTAATTTTGGGTAATTTTGTACATATTGCATTTAAATCATTGAAATAACCACTTCTTTTTTTCTTTTGTAAAAATAAGTAATTATATATATAAAAGAATAAAATTTTGAAATATTATTGTATAATAAATTTATTATAAATATAATAAATATATATATAATATATAAAATATAAATAATATAGTTATATGTATGTAAATAATAAGTATAATGAATAAGCATATATTTATATGTAAATATGAATGAAAAATAGTAATAATATATAAATGATGTAAAAATAATATGCCTGTTAGATAAATAGGTTGAATACATATATATATAATAAAATAATAGTATAGTATATTAATAACATAATAATAATAATGAATAATAAATATATTATAAATATAATAAAATACATATATGTATATGTATAAATATATATGTATAATATATAAAATGTAAATAATAATAGTATATATTTATATATTAAATATAATCATATAAATAATTTTGTAAATTAAATGAAAATTAAAAAATTAAAAAATCTGTGTAATTATAATAAGTATAGTTATTGCTCCATATATGTTGAAGGAACCGCTTGGCTCACTGGTTCTGGTCTTGGCTTGCAGCGCTGCTGGCCCGAGTTCGAATCCTGGTGCTGGCGGATTTATTTGGATTAAATCTCTAGCTGCGCTTTCTCACCCTTTTTTCTTTTATTTAATTATGATGCTAACATAATATAATTAATATACCCCTATATATATTAGATTGATCCGCTTGGCCAAGTGGAGAAGGCTCTGGCTGGCCTCTGTGAGGTGTGGGTTCGAATCCAGCCAGCTCCGCGTTTTGCCTGGATTAATCCGCCAGCTGCTGCCCGTGCCCGCCCTACTTCCCGCTGCTACCCGCCCCTGCTGCCAGCGCCCGCAGAATTCTGTCCAGCAAGCTCTCAAGTCAAACTTTGCTACCTCCCTTCTAGATTCAGCCAGCTGCTTCCCACCCAGCTTCTTTCTTTTTGCTAAATGCAGCCCATATATCCTCTATAAATAGAAGGGTCGGCTGATGTTTAGAGGGTTCAGAATTTTAAGACTCTCTTGAGATTTTGATCCAATCTTTTGCTGTTTTCCTAGTTTTTGTGTTTAAGTAATTTTTGCACTCTTTCTCTCTCTTATTTTGTAACCTTTTTATTATGGAAATGAAATAGATTTGCTTGTTTTGTAATTTGTCTCTCTCTTTGTTTTGGTGAAAGTGTGTGTGTGTTCTCTTTTATATTTTTCTCTTTTTTTTATTTTGTGCTGTTAATTAAGTTGTCCATTTTAATTTGGGTGCGTGTGTGTATGAGGGTAATTTTAATGTTTTTAGCTTTCTTTTAATTTTAGATGGTTTCATATTAAAGTGTGTGTGTGTGTATGAGTATAGATTTTGTTTTCTTTAACTTAGATTTCAATTAAAGTAAGTGTGTGTGTGTGTGTATGAGAATAGATTTTGTTTTCTTTAACTTAGATTTCATTTCAAGCAAGGGTGTGTGTGTGTAGGTGGATAAATTTTGCACCTTTTTTGTAATTCAATAGCTTAGCTTTCATTTCCGTCACGCATTTATTTCTCGCCTATCCATTTGGATAGGACTCGTCACGCATTTATTTCCCGCCTATCCATTTGGATAGGACTCGTCACGCATTTATTTCCCGCCTATCCATTTGGATAGGACTCGCTCACGCATTTATTTCCCCTCTACCTATTTGGGTAGGGATAGCATTTCTTTAATTCCTGTAATTTACCGCTTTCATTTTAATTCCGTAGAGTGTGTGAGTTTTCAATTAGTGCGTCTTTTGTTTTTAATATAATTGCTTTTTGCTAATTCCGCTAACCGCTCAATCGCTTAAAATCGCCGTAGTTATCATTATCGCTTTATAAAACTCTAAAAAATTCTAAGCAAAACTACTTTCTAAATTAACATTTTCGTGCTTTCTCGCTTTTTATCGCAATTATCGTTAAACGCATGCCAACCTTAATTTTCGTCATTAGTTTTTCTACAAAACTATAAAAATCAATTCAAATCTCTTTTCGATAAAATAATAGCGTGTTCCGTAGAAGTAGAAATAATCGATACGACCTTGGAAAAATACGACCTTGATATTTCAAAAGAAATATCCTATACTGCTATCGATAAGGTCCACTTGCCTTTATTGATTTTAGTCCGGATAATTATATAAACCGAAAAGCTTTCTCTCAAAAGCAAATTAAAACTCTTTTAAAAACACTTAGGAAATTGTTGCAACAAACCTTTGGTTGTTGCAACTAGCTCAAGGTAAAAGAGGTTTTAAAAAAGGAAACTATCATTTACAAAATTGTTGCAACAACATAGCATTTTCAAAAAGCTTTCAACTTTCATTTCAACATAATCCTTTCAAACCCTTTCTACTTAGCTTTTGGCGATGCGGCCAAAGAGTAATCGTCGATATTTCGAAAGAGGAAAAGGACGTTACTTTTATCTTTCGATAGGATAATGGGTAATTCCTCGAAGTAGAATTACTCGCGGGGCTCTTCGAAAACGTCCGCCTAAGGTTAAAGTCTAAAGAAAGAAACAGCTTTTCTAAAAAGTTAAATTTTAACGTATCAAGTTTTTGGCGCCTTTGCCGGGAACTTGTGTCGTTATTTTGAAATAGGAAACGCTATTAATTTTATCTTATATTTCACCTCTCTATCAATTATATATTTTACTTTCATCTTAAAAGCAAAATAAATTTAATTAATTAAGAAAAAAAAACCTATCTAAGAAAAAGGAAAATCCAAAATCTTCAAAAAATATATATATAAAGATATATCTCCTTTTTTACCACCTCTTATAAACACATATTTGCAAAATTTAAAAGCTTTTGCAATTATAAACCTTTTGCTTATATATTTACAAACATACATATATATGCTCATATAAAACCAAACAAAACAAAACCTTAAAAATTACCCAAAAAAAATATATAGCAATATTTTCTACTTACGAAAAGAAAATCTAAAAAATATATTTTCCCCCTCTTTCTTTCTTTCTTTCTTTTTCTTCCTTGTAAAAATATTCCCAAAACAAAAACATCAAAAAAATCTATAAAAAGAAAAAAAAAAACTCTTTCTTCCAAAAAAAAAATTAATGATAGAATAGTGTATGACTCGAGGAGAATCTTCGGATAATCCGACTTTACCTTTTGATCCCGAAATCGAGCGCACGCTTCTAGAGCGCCGCCGATCTCGTAATCAAAATTTACAAATAGATCCCGAAGAATCCGTCGGCGATATACATATAGGCGTGATAGGCGATCCTAATCTAAATGCGGCCCCACAGCGGACCATGGCCTATTATGCTAGGCCAAATTTAGAGGATACAGGATCGAGCATCACCCGCCCCTTGGTAGCTAATAATAATTTCGAAATCAAATCCAGCATAATCCAAATAGTACAAAAGTCGATTCAGTTCGACGGTTTGCCAGATGAGGACCCAAACCAACACCTTTCAATTTTTTTAGAAATTTGCGACACCTTCAAGATTAATGGCGTCGGCGATGACGCCATTCGCTTGCGCTTATTTCCCTTTTCCCTGCGGACAAAGGCTAAATCGTGGTTGACTTCTCTTCCGAGAGGGTCCATAACCACATGGGCCGAATTGACGGAGAATTTTCTAACTAAATATTTTCCTCCGTCAAAAACCGCTAAATTACGCACCGATATCACATCCTTCATTCAATTCAATTCCGAGTCTCTCTACGAGACTTGGGAGCGATTTAAGGAATGCCTGCGTAGGTGTCCTCATCACGCGCTACCAACTTGGCTACAGGTACAAACATTCTATAACGGCTTGAATTTCTCAACGCGACAGATGATCGACGCAGCCGCCGGAGGAACGTTAAACAATAAAACCCCGGAGGCCGCTCAAACTTTGATCGAAGAAATGGCCATGAACGCGTACCAATGGAATGTGCCAAGGTCGCGTCCTAATAAATCGGCTGGTCTTTTTGAAGTGGATGCCACTACTTACTTAACCTCGCAGGTAGAGCGGCTAAGCAAGCAAGTGGCGGAGATGTCTGCTTCCTCCTCCACTCCCGCTTGGGCTAATAATCCTAATAATAATAATAAATTTAATAATCCTAATAATAATTTTAATACTCATAATAATAATAATAATAATCTAAATAATAATAATAATAATATCGAGGAATCGGTGGAGTACGTTGGCAATCAAGTGCGGGTGCCCTTCAATCCTAATAACAACCCTTATAATAATAACTATAATCCGGGTTGGAGGAGCCACCCGAACTTCTCCTGGAGTAATCCTAACAACGCGCAACGCCCTCCACCTGCGATCCTGTAAGGATTTCCGCAAGGATATCCCTAAGGATTTCAGCAGGGCTTTCCGCCTCCCCCTCCAAAACCTACTCCGCTCGAGGAGATTTTTACAAAATACGTAGCGTCCAACGAGGCAAATACCCGGAATATAACCGGATCGCTAAAAAATTTAGAAATGCAGGTTGGACAGCTCGCTAAAATGATCTCCGAGCGGCCACTTGGAGCATTGCCAGGAAACTCAGAGCAGAACACGTGTGAAAATGCCCACGCTATTACCCTTCGCAGCGGCAGGGAGGTCGACTCCCCATTGCGGGTTGAGCGTCAGGTAACTGTTTCGCCTCCGACCCCTCCACCCTCGTCTTCAATTTTAGTAGATAAGGAAAAAACATTAGCGCCGGGCGTTTCGAGGCCGCAAATTCCATACCCCGCAAAAATAAATAAAGAGAAGGAGGATGAGCATTATCAAAAATTTTTACGAATATTAAAACAAATTCAAATTAACGTCCCCTTCTGCGAGGCACTCTCTCAGATGCCAAAATATGCAAAATACCTTAAGGAGCTCCTTTCTAATAAAAAGAAGCTCGAGGGTATTTCACGTGTTTCATTAAATGCGGAATGCTCGGCGGTCCTACTTAATAAATTGCCGCCAAAACTAAACGACCCGGGAAGGTTTTCCATCCCGTGCCTTTTTGCAATCTATTAATAAAATACGCCCTAGCGGACCTGGGAGCGAGCATTAATTTAATGCCCTTCTCCCTCTTTAAAAAACTAGATTTGGGTGTTCCCACCCCAACGAAAATGAGCATCCAACTCGCGGATCGCTCGATAAAATATCCTATCGGGGTAGTGGAGGACGTTCTGGTCATGGTTGACAAGTTTATCTTCCCGGTAGACTTCGTCAACCTTGACATCGAGGAGGACGCCGAGGTACCAATTATCCTCGGTCGCCCTTTCCTCGCGACCTCCCGAGCATTAATTGATGTGAGTAACGGTCGCCTCCTCCTTCGGGTAAGGGACGACGAAGTTACCCTTCATATTAATCCTTCGATGCGAAACTCTTTATCGAACGACGATTCCTGCTTTCACTTAGAATCCGCGTTCGAGGATGAGTGTTCTTTGCTTGCAGAATTACTCGCTTTAACATTAGACGATCCGGATCTGGCGAACCTCGCCCCTTTGGACGAATTACCGCCAGATTCGCCTTTCGAGTCTTTTAATTCTAAAAGTTTAAAAATTACAACTTCTTACGAAGAACCCCCGGTCTTGGAGCTTAAGCCACTCCCCGACCATTTAAAATACGCTTTTCTCGCCGCGGACTTAAAACTCCCGGTTATTATTTCGTCTTCTTTAATCGATTCAGAAACCTCCGAATTAGTTAAAGTTTTGTCCACGCATCGTCATGCAATTGCATGGCAAATTTCAGATATTAGGGGGATAAATCCCTCTTTTTGCACGCATAAAATATTTTTAGAAGATAATTCCCGCAAAACCATCCATCCTCAGCGACGACTTACCCGAATATGCGGGATGTCGTTAAGGCTGAAGTAATAAAACTCCTAGATGCGGGGATTATCTACCCTATATCCGACAATACGTGGGTTAGTCCCATTCATGTCGTGCCAAAAAAGGGCGGTCTAACGGTAGTGGAAAATCAAAACAACGAATTAATCCCAACCCGTACTGTTACGGGTTGGCGGGTGTGCATCGATTACCGAAAATTAAATGATGCCACCCAAAAAGACCACTTTCCGTTACCGTTTTTTGATCAAATTCTGGAGCGACTTTCGGGTCATCCATATTTCTGTTTTCTCGATGGTCTTTCGGGGTTTTTACAAATTTCTATCTCCCCCGAAGACCAGGAGAAAACTACCTTTACGTGCCCCTTCGGTACCTTCGCATACCGAAGGATGTCGTTCGGCCTCTGCAATGCGCCCGCTACATTCCAACGATGTATGATGGCGATCTTTGGAGAGCTCGTAGAGGATATTGTGGAAGTCTTTATGGATGACTTCTCGGTCTTTGGAAGCTCATTCCAAAATTGTTTAAAAAATTTAGATCGAGTCCTCCAACGATGCGAAGACACGAACCTGGTTTTAAATTGGGAGAAGTTTAATTTTATGGTTCGAGAAGGCTTAGTTCTCGGACACAAAATTTCCGCAAGAGGGATGGAGGTCGACAAGGCCAAGGTCGAAATAATCGAAAAACTTCCTGCGCCCTCAAATATAAAATCTATTCGTAGTTTTCTTGGCCACGCGGGTTTTTATAGGCGGTTCATTCAAAATTTTTCTAAAATAACAAAATCGCTAACCCACCTCCTGGAGAAGGAATCTCCATTTATTTTTGATGACGCGTGCGTAGAGGCATTTGAACTTATAAAAGAAAAACTTATCCATTCTCCCATTCTGGTGGCGCCCGTTTGGACCCTTCCGTTTGAGATTATGTGCGACGCGAGCGATATAGCGATAGTTAGTAATAGGAGTACGCACTTTTGCAACGCCCAATTTGCAAAAACATTAACCAAACATGGCGTTACGCATAAGCTCGCCACCGCCTATCACCCCCAAACGAGTGGCTAAGTGGAGGTAGTAAATCGAGAAATTAAGCGAATATTAGAAAAAACCGTTTCCACTAATAGGAAGGATTGGACAATTAAATTAGACGACGCGTTGTGGGCATATCGTACGACGTACAAGACCGCAATCGGTTGTACGCCTTATCGATTAGTCTACGGCAAGGCGTGCCATTTGCCCGTAGAATTAGAGCACCGCGCTTTTTGGGCGTTAAAGCTTTTAAATCTCGATCATAATTTAACCACCGAAAATCGGAAATTCCAATTAAACGAACTCGATGAATGGCGTGCGAACGCCTACGAGAGTAATAAATTTTATAAGGAACGCTCTAAATTTTACCACGACCGAAAAATTAAATTTCCAAAATCATTTGCGCCGGGCGATCTCGTCCTCCTATATAATTCACGTCTTCGTCTTTTTCCGGGGAAACTAAAATCCCGTTGGTCCGGCCCCTTTCAAGTGAAAGAGGTTTGGCCATACGGGACCGTCCTTATAACCCACCCGGAAAAAAGGCGACTTAAAAGTTAACGGTCACCGACTAAAACTCTACCACGCGGGGGATCAACTGGGAGGGAAGCTAAATTCCATACCCCTCCACCACCTCTAAAAAGATCGTACCCCGCCAACGCGTCAAGCTATGAGACTGTAAACAAAGCGCCTGTGGGAGGCACCCCCATATTTATCTCATTACGCTTTTTTTTATTGTTCTTATTTACATAAAAAAACAAATGATGAAATAAATTTTAATTTCAAAACAAAAAACTTAAACAAAAATATAATTAATAATAATAATAAATAATAATAATAAATAATAACAATAAAACAAAATAAAAAATAATATTAATAACTATGCATATTTTAAATTATCATTCTTTTTCCAAAAGGAAACATAAAACAAAATAAAATAATGCAAAAACTTTAAAACAAAAATCAAAAAGAATTTTGGGAATTTTAAGATAAGACAATAGGAAGTTTCTCAAAGTAGGATTACTCGACAGACCCGAGAGGGGATTTTTGTCGATATTTCCAAATGAGAAAACCCCGTTGCTTTTACCTTTTTATTTCTCTTATTTCTTCCTTGCTTTTTATCTTAAAGCTTTTTCTTAATTTACTTTATCTTTCTTAAAATTTTGATATATTTTAAAACATGCATATTTCAAAATTAAAACAAAAAAAAATATAATATAAATAATAAAATAAAAATGATGATAAAGATTTATTTTTATCATACCCTAAAAAAAAATTTATGATCACATATATACTTTTAACTTCTTTTATACGTATTTTATTCATGTTTTGTACATTTCGGAAAACTAAAACAAACCAAAAAACAATTTTGTATATATTCGTGGAGTTCCTTTTTATTTTGTAACTATTCTTGTATATATTTTATCTATTTTGTAATTAAATCTTCACATTTTTGTAAATATTTTCGTTCATCACACTTAACTTCAACATTGAGGACAATGTTGGCTTTAAGTATGGGGGCGTGTTTTCCCTCTTTATATTTTTTGTAAATATTTTTATCCCTTTCTTTACAAAGAAAAAAAACAAAAAACCAAAAAATTTTTTTACAACATACCAAAATTTGTTATAACATACCTAAAGTTGTTACAACAACTTTATCCCTCTCCCTTTATTCCTCTTTTCTTTTTGTAAATTTGTTATGTAAATATATATAACTAAAATTAAAAGCCCCAAAAAAATTTATTAATTAACTTAGAAAAAAAACAAAACAAAAAACAAGAAAAACAAAAAAAAATTCATATAAATGTTGTATTTTTATTGTTTCTTTTGTATATAAAAAAATCCTTATATAAAAATCAAAAATATATGATGAAAAATTTCATTAAAATCCAATTTTTTTTTCATATTTGTATTTTTACTTTTCTTTCTTTTCTTTTCATTAAGTATTTATGTATTTTGTATAATCAAAATCTTAAAAACTCAAAAAAATTGTGATGAAAAACTTATCAAAAAAAAAAATAAAAAAAAATAAAATAAAAACCCTACTTAGCTTTTTGTTCTTTCCACGGCTAGGTTAGGTTTATCTTTAAGCGTTTTTACTGTTTTTGATTTGCTAAAACAATTTTATTTATTTCATAGTTTGAAAAATTTAAATCGAGGAATTTTTAGTAGTAAAAAAAATCTTGCGATCTTAATTTAATTTGAGAACAGAATTTTTAGCACTACCTCGGGTTTACCCTAAATAGATTCCTTTTTGTATTATATTGGCAAACCATCTTTAGATTCAATTATTCTAAATCTAAACTTGTGAAACTTTAGGAATGTTTTTAATCTACTAAACTTGCTCTCAAAAATCTTTTTTTATTAATCTAGAATTTCTCTTGAAACCCCCCTTATAAACACCCCTTAGCTTGGCATAAAAATAATAAAAGAAGGAGTTTTAAAAGAAATCCTGCGTCAATGGGAATAAAAAGATTCCGTAAACACAGGCACCCAATATTGTTAAAAGAAATCCCGTGTCAATGGGAATAAAAAAATAAAATTCCGTAAACACGGGCATTAGGTTAAGTTTAGAAAAGATTTCAATTATCCCGCGTAAACCAACGCTGGGAATCAAAGCAAAACCACCAAAAAGGTGGGGTGAGTGGATAAAATTCATCACCCCTAAATCCAAGCACTCTTCTTTTTGCCAAGGCTACCTTTTTCCCCTACCCCTTAGCCAATAAAATTGTACCTAGATTTTAATTTTAAAAAGTTTGGGAGAGCATAATTAGTAGGCTTTATTTATTCTTAAAAACTTTCTTAAGAAAGTTAAGGTTTTAATTCTATTCTAATTAAAAGGTACCAAAGACTGCAATAATCGACGCTATTTAGCTAACTTTAGAAGTCTCGCTAAAATTTTTTTCGCTCTTTTTAAATTACTTTCATAGTTTTGGACTTACCTCTTTAAATACCCTAAATTTATTTCGATCTTACTTTTTATTTAATAAAAACTTTAGTAAATTAGAAATTTTATTAAAGGTCTTATAAGTATCCCTTACTTTTGCTCTGGAATAGCAAAAGCTTAAATATGGGGGTGTTTGATGAATAACAAATTATGCATATTTTTAGTATCATTTCTAGCCTAATTTTGGGTAATTTTGTACATATTGCATTTAAAACATTAAAAAAACCACTTCTTTTTTTCTTTTGTAAAAACAAGTAATTATATATATAAAAGAATAAAATTTTGAAATATTATTGTATAATAAATTTATTATAAATATAATAAATATATATATATATAATATAAAATATAAATAATATAGTTATATGTATGTAAATAATAAGCATATATTTATATGTAAATATGAATGAAAAATAGTAATAGTATATAAATGATGTAAAAATAATATACCTGTTAAATAAATAGGTTGAATACATATATATATATAATAAAATAATAGTATAGTATATTAATAACATAATAATAATGAATAATAAATATGTTATAATATAATAAAATACATATATGTATAAATATATATGTATAATATATAAAATGTAAATAATAATAGTATATATTTATATATTAAATATAATCATATAAATAATTTTTTAAATTAAATGAAAATAAAAAAAAAATAAAAAAAATCTGTGTAATTATAATAAGTATAGTTATTGCTCCATATATGTTGAAGGAGCTGCTTGGCTCATTGGTTCTGGTCTTGGCTTGCAACGCTGCTGGCCCGGGTTCGAATCCTGGTGCTGGCGGATTTATTTGGATTAAATCTCTAGCTGCGCTTTCTCACCCCTTTTTACTTTTATTTAATTATGATGCTAACATAATATAATTAATATACCTCTATATGTATTAGATTGATCCGCTTGGCCAAGTGGAGAAGGCTCTGGCTGGCCTCCGTGAGGTGTGGGTTCGAATCCAGCCAGCTCCGCGTTTTGCCTGGATTAATCCGCCAGCTGCTACCCGTGCCCGCCGTGCTGCCCGCTGCTGCCCGCCCCTGCTGCCAGTGCCCACCGAATTCTGTCCAGCAAGCTCTCAAGTCAAACTTTGCTACCTCCCATCTAGATGCAGCCAGCTGCTTCCCACCCAGCTTCATTCTTTTTGCTAAATGCAGCCCATATATCCTCTATAAATAGAAGGGTCGGCTGATGTTTAGAGGGTTCAGAATTTTAAGACTCTCTTGAGATTTTTATCCAATCTTTTGCTGTTTTCCTAGTTTTTGTGTTTAAGTAATTTTTGCACTCATTCTCTCTCTCTTGTTTTGTAACCTTTTTATTATGGAAATGAAATAGATTTGCTTGTTTTGTAATTTGTCTCTCTCTTTGTTTTGGTGAAAGTGTGTGTGTGTTCTCTTTTATATTTTTCTCTTTTTTTTTATTTTGTTCTGTTAATTAAGTTGTCCATTTTAATTTGGGTGCGTGTGTGTATGAGGGTAATTTTAATGTTTTTAGCTTTCTTTTAATTTTAGATGGTTTCATATTAAAGTGTGTGTGTGTGTGTATGAGTATAGATTTTGTTAAGTAATTTTTGCACTCATTCTCTCTCTTGTTTTGTAACCTTTTTATTATGGAAATGAAATAGATTTGCTTGTTTTGTAATTTGTCTCTCTCTTTGTTTTGGTGAAAGTTTGTGTGTGTTCTCTTTTATATTTTTCTCCTTTTTTTTATTTTGTTCTGTTAATTAAGTTGTCCATTTTAATTTGGGTGCGTGTGTGTATGAGGGTAATTTTAATGTTTTTAGCTTTCTTTTAATTTTAGATGGTTTCATATTAAAGTGTGTGTGTGTGTGTGTATGAGTATAGATTTTGTTTTCTTTAACTTAGATTTCAATTAAAGTAAGTGTGTGTGTGTGTATGAGAATAGATTTTGTTTTCAATAACTTAGATTTCATTTCAAGCAAGGGTGTGTGTGTGTAGGTGGATAGATTTTGCGCCTTTTTTGTAATTCAATAGCTTAGCTTTCATTTCCGTCACGCATTTATTTCCCGCCTATCCATTTGGATAGGACTCGTCACGCATTTATTTCCTGCCTATCCATTCGGATAGGACTCGTCACGCATTTATTTCCCGCCTATCCATTTGGATAGGACTCGCTCACGCATTTATTTCCCCTCTACCTATTTGGGTAGGGATCGCATTTCTTTAATTTCTGTAATTTACTGCTTTCATTTTAATTCCGTAGAATGCGTGAGTTTTCAATTAGTGCGTCTTTTGTTTTTAATATAATTGCTTTTTGCTAATTCCGGTAACCGCTCAATCGCTTAAAATCGCCGTAGTTATCATTATCGCTTTATAAAACTCTAAAAAATTCTAAGCAAAACTACTTTCTAAATTAATGTTTTCGTGCTTTCTCGCTTTTTATCGCAATTATCGTTAAAAGCACGCCAACCTTAATTTTCATCATTAGTTTTTCTACAAAGCAATAAATATCAATTCAAATCTCTTTTCGATAAAATAATAGCGCGTTCCGTAGAAGTAGAAATAATTGATACGACCTTAGAAAAATACGACCTTGATATTTCAAAAGAAATATCCTATACTACTATCGATAAGGTCCACTTTCCTTTATTGATTTTAGTCTGGATAATTATATAAACCCAAAAGCTTTCTCTCAAAAGCAAATTAAAACTCTTTTAAAAACACTTAGGAAATTGTTGCAACAAACCTTTGGTTGTTGCAACTAGCTCAAGGTAAAAGAGGTTTTAAAAAAGGAAACTATCATTTACAAAATTGTTGCAAAAACATAACATTTTCAGAAAGCTTTCAACTTTCATTTCAACATAAGCCTTTGAAACCCTTTCTACTTAGCTTTTGGCGACGCGGCCAAAGAGTAATCGTCGATATTTCGAAAGAGGAAAAGGCCGTTACTTCTATCTTTCGATAGGATAACGGGTAATTCCTCGAAGTAGAATTACTCGCGGGACTCTTCGAAAACGTCCGCCTAAGGTTAAAGTCTAAAGAAAGAAAGAGCTTTTCTAAAAAGTTAAATTTTAACGTATCAATCACCCCCTTGAAGTTAGAAAGCAAGTAGCAAAGGATTGGTAGAAGGGAGCTAACGCCGACGGTAGCGCACGAATCAGTGCACGTGAATTCTTCCATGTTGGGTGGCCTAAATTGCCTAAATCTAAGTTAATGGTGGAATTAAGAGCCAATAAGTAGCAGACACATAGATGTGGAGTTTCAACCTAAGGCTTGGAAGTTGGAATTTGCATTTAATACTCATTAATGTAAATCTCTTTCTCTCTCTTCCTTCTCTCTTAACCCAAATGGGCTGAACTCTCCTAATCAGAGGGCCCTATTCATCATCTTCCTCTTCTTTTCCTTCTTCACCTTCTTCCTCACACCTCAAGGTGTTAACTTAGGGTTCTTTAAGGAGCAAGTTTGGAGAAGGACTTGAGCTCGGCCGACTGCCGCCATGCCGCCGAGGAGATGACCGCGATCGTCGGCCGGAAATCAGGTGACTTCCGACCCCTCTTACTTCATGCTAGATCATTAGATCTAATTAGGAGAGACATTGAGACCAAAAGAGCTTTAATTAGCGAGATTAATGGAGTTTTGTAGGAAGTGTCCACGCTAGAGCGTATGTTCTAGGGCGTCGTTCGCCGCGTGTATGTCTTCGATCAACTCCCCCTTCAATACAAAGTTTAAAGAGTTGATTTCATGAAGATCGATGGCCTAATGAGGGTGTATTGGAGGAGAGAAGGTGAGTTGACCTAATTCTTGTTTGGGGAAGATGATGAATAGTCCCATGTTAAAGAGAGTTTTAATTATAATATTGCACTTGATTAATAAGGGGACTCATGATTAGTGGTGAAATTCCAGCAACTAAGGGAATGCACAATTGATCTTGATTGGAGTTGAGAGTTCACGGGAAGAAAAGTGGATGTGTTTAACACAGCAATTGTTCTCTGTTAGCTAGCGTCGGTTGTAGCGCTACCACCGGCGTTAGCTCTACCGTCGGCGTTAGCGGGTCGACTTGTCGCCGGGAAGGGGTAACTTCCTGTCGACACTTAATGTGAATGGGAAGGAGTGTTGGTAGAATCACTAGCACCCGACGGTATCACTACCGTCGGCATTAGCGGGTCGACTTGTCGATTGGAAGGGGTAACTTCCCGTCGACACTTATTGTCAACTGGAAGGAGTGTTGGCAGAATCACTAGCGCCCGGCGGTAGCGCTAGCGCAGGCGTTAGCGGGTCGACTTGTCGACAGGAAGGGGTAACTTCCCGTCGACACTTAATGTAAACGGGAAGGAGTGTTGGTAGAATCACTAGCGCCCGGCGATAGCGCAACCGCCGGCGTTAGCGGGTCGGCTTGTCGACGGGAAGGGGTAACTTCCCGTCGACACTTAATATCAACGAGAAGGAGTGTTGGTAGAATCACTAGCGCCCGGCGGTAGCGCTACCACCGGCGTTAGCGGGTCGACTTATCAACGGGAAGGGGTAACTTCTCGTCAACACTTAATGTCGACGGGAAGGAGTGTTGGTAGATGTTGGAACATGGTCTTCCGCATCTCCTAGGTTTGAGAATAATAAATCCTATGTGTATTTGATCTTGTGTGTTCAAGTGTGCAGGTTAGCATAGTCCACATGACTCAAGGAGTACACATGATGACTGCCCCCAAAATTGAGGCCAAAATTCAAAGAGGCTTACTAGCGCCGGCGATAGCAACTAGCGCCGGGCGCTAGCGTTGATGAGCGCGTTTCCGGGAGCTGTTATGGAAGGCGCTAACGCCTGGCGGTAGCGGATAACGCCGGCGGTATCGGTGAACACAGAAGGAATGAAAGCCTCGTTGCCGCGGATTGGAGATCCTGCCGCGCAAGAAGTTTCTTAATCAGGGATAGCGCCGACGGTAGCTACTAGCGATGGCGGTAGCATGGAGCACAAGAGGCATGCAGCAATAGGTTGCCGCGGATGGGAGATTCTGCCATGCAAATTGTTTCTTAATCTGGGCTACCGCCGGCGGTAGCGCTTGGGCTATAAAAGGACCCCCTCTCCTCTTGTTTTCATACACCAATTGCATACACCTCAGAGAGAGAGTACTAGAATTCCAGAGACCTATCTTGGCCAAAATTTGAGGTCCCGGCAAAGCTCTGCCAACTTTTGAAGGAGGATTCCATCACGCCAAAGCCAAACGAAGTCCGCTTCGACAAACGCTGATTCTACAGCGGATCTTCGCCTCCATATTCAGAAGTTCATCTTAAGGGAAGTTTTTATTATTTTATTTGTGTTTCTTTGTAAACGGTAGTGAAAGCGCCTCGTGTTGGCGACTATGTCTGGGGTAGGACTTAGGGCTGAAAATCGCCTCGTGTTGGCGACTAGATCTAGGTTAGGTCTAGGGGGTGCTTGAGGCCACATCCGGGGAAGGATTGGCTAGAGCGGCTTGAGGCCGAATCCAGGAAGGAGGAGGCTAGGGCCACCGGTTCGTGGGGAAGCGAGTCGGGATAGAAAATGAAAAGAGCTTTTATTATTCGCCTCCGATCTCTAGCGACATTGAGATCAAGTTATTTAATACTGATTTAATATCAATAAAGATTGTCTCTCTTTTTGTTTTACTTGTCTTCTTATTGCAATATTCCAAAGTTTTCAAAATAAAATATAAAGTTTTTGAAAACCCTTATTCACCCCCCCCCCTTCTAAGGGCGCCGACCGATCCAACAAGTGGTATCAGAGGAGGTTATTCCAATCGGCTTAACAACCGGGAATAATGGCGTCTCATGATCTCGCTTCAACTAGTGGGGCAAATTTCTGTGAAGATGAAATATCACATAAACCACCTTTGTTTGAAGGAACAAATTATAAAGGATGGAAAATTTTAATGGAAAAATTTATTAAAACTTTAGATATCGAAGTATGGAACTTAGCAATTATAAGACGTGCGGATGAATCAAATAAAAAGGAACTTCATTTAGATGCAAAAGTTAAACATTATCTATTTTGTGGTCTCTCAAATGAAGTTTTCAAATTTGTGTATTGTTTTTCTAGTGCTTATAAAGTATGGAATTTTTTTGAAGAAATGTATGATCTTCCTCTCGCAGGTATGGAACAAACACAGGAGGAAAAGAACGAACAAGCAGCCATTATCGTTCAAGAAGATCTCTCTCGGAGCGAAGCCATGGAGAATATTGAAATAGTAAAGGAGAACAATGCACCAAGAGAAAGGGAAGATGAAAATTCATCCATGATGAAGGAAGGGCCAAAAGATAACGAAGGAACTCTATACATACATTTTGCCTCCACCAAAAGCATTGTAAGAAAGTCAAAATCTTCTTCTTGTGTGATAACTTCCATTTCTAGTTTCAATATATTAAAAACAGCTAAACGTAAGATCAAAAAATTGAAAATTACTAATAAAAATTTACGTTTAGAAAATAAGAGACTAAAAGCTAATGTTAACTCAAATTCAAATTGTGATGTGCCTACCCCATCTTGTCTTTTACTTAAAAATATAAAACCTTGCTTTGATTGTAATAATAGTAAGGAAAAATTCAAAGAACTTGAAAAAGAATTGATGTGTATAAAAGAACATAATGAAAAATTATGCTTAGAAAATTCATCGTTAAAGAGTGATTGTGCTAAGTGTAAGGACTACGAAATAGAAATTAAAGAGATGGACGAAACATTTGATGAATATAGGGATAAATATGAAGAACATATTGAATCAATTGTTACTACTCTTAAAAATAGCACAATCGCTTATAATAAAGCTAGACATAATTTAAAAACTAAGAATGATGAATTAAATGCCAAAATCTACTTGCTTAAGGAAATCATAAAGAAAAATTCACAAAACATATATCCACAATTTCAAAATATATCTAAAAGCAAGATGAATATAATTTCTCAAAAGGTTAAATCAAACAATGGAAATAAAAGACATCAACAAATTAAAAATGAACTTCCAAAGTACAATCATTATTATCATATACAACATCAAACTTCTCCAAACGTAAAATTTCAAAAATTTCTTATAAAAAATGCTTTATATAATCACTGCAATTATAAAGATTATCACAATAGAAATTTGACTCATAATAATAATATTAAACCACAGTTTGAATGGAGGCCCAAAACCAAAGATGAAACACAAACACCACAAAAAAGGGCCCATTCATTTCAATCTCCCCAAAAGCAAATACGTTGTATTTGGGTACCCAAAGGAACCATCACACCCGGTCCTCTTTGGATACCTAAAACTCTCTTTCATTAGGTACCACCAAATGCATGAAGTAGAATATTTTCAAGAGGAAAATAGACAATTTTTCTACTTCATGATATGCTTTAATGTCTTTCAATTTTCTTTGTTTTCTTATTTCTTTATTATCATACTATGGTCATCTTATATAGGAAGCATGATGAAAAATTTAATGAGCCTATAAAATTAATCAAAATTCAAAATCCTTTTTAAGATGACCTACTTATTATTCATATATTCATTATAAATATATTTATCAACAAGTGAATTCAGAATCTTCTATATGTAGGAAAATAGTTAATCATAGGATTTCAAAATGGTATACCACATGATATTTTTTCAAAAATATCAAACTATAAATAAAACATTCTAGTCAAACATCCAAAAGATAACAAAATCAAGCATAATTCAAAAAACAACAACATCAAAGACATAAGGTTCAAATTCCTGAATTATTACATAACAAAAAAACTGTTCCTCTCACATCTACTCCTCCTCATCTATATCCTCCACACTTGGAGTTGGAGAGCGTCTTCTACGAGTCCTTCGGATCGAGTGGCGGGGCGGATCCGTAACTGGGCTCTCCCACTCCCTCCGCTCTGGAGTAGATGGCTTCAAATTTAAAGCCTTCATCATGAACTTCATCATTTTCTTGATCCCTGAGACATCCTTCTCCATCCGTGTCATCCGATCGCCCATCTCCTCTCGAAAGGACCCATATGGAGCATCTCGAGCCCCTCGAGATGACGCACATCGCCAGAGTGGAGGTTGAGCTGATCTCGATGGCTCATCCGGGTTGATTAATGCTCGCAAATGTGAAGTACTATAAATAGGAGGGTAGCAATCTATCAAGTAGAAACCCAGCTCAATAGAAGGATACAACATCTGAATCACCCGCTGGATGATGACGCCCAGGGGCAAGTTGTTGTATCTCTGTCGGGTGGGTTGCCTCAACTTGTAGGAGTAGCGAATCAGGGAAAGTAGTAAGTCCGCCACGTCGAACTTCTCCTCCTCCAAAATAAAATAAGTGACATAACTGAGCTGGGCTGTGACCTTTGCTGTGTCACCCAACTTCAGCATAATTGTGTGGCATAATACATCCTGAACAACTAGGGCATCCAAGGTGAGTGTCGACCCCGATGAGATCAGACTTCTGCATTCCTTATTATGTAGCACCATGTTCACCTGAGTCCAATCTCTGCCCACCATGAAACTCTCCACAATCTCCAACCGATGTGAATGCTGGGATAATCCAAACATGCGCCTCAGGTGCTCATGAGTAATAGTCACCTCCTGCCCTTGTACCAGTGACCGCACTCCTCCATCCAGCCTGGTCTGTGATGGGTCTTCCAAATGCGTATAGAACTCTCGCACTAACTCGGAAGAAAATCCGTCAGAAATAAATAAATTTAGCACCTCGGAGGCAGCAAATAACTGCATAATGTGAGAGTGTCGTGACAAGTCAAACTCCACGATGTATGGAACGCCCACTACTGCTGCCTCTACTGCTAACTTTGTACTCTTCTTTCCTTTAGGGGCCATCTGCCACATTATAGAAACTTATTAAAAAACAAGAATGACAAAATTTTCATCTAGTGAAAAATGTTTTCTCACATACTCTAAAAATCAAAATCAAGGTAGATCTAAGAATTTAACATCAAAAATCAAGTTAATCAAAATAAAAAACAATTACTAGATCCAAATCAAAATCAAAATCCAAATCAAAATCCACTAGTTATTTTCATATTTTCAATAATTTCTAAACAACAACTACTAGATCCAAGAAATCCGAGAAACGCTTTCATGAAAAAAAATTAATTTAAGAATCTCCTTAAAAATTAAAATACATTCATATCCTAACATTAAAATAAAAAATTTCACATATTCAAAAACAAAAACCTCATCAAAACCATAAATCTTGGAGAAAACCTAACCGTGTAGATCTAATTTCTAAATCTACCTAAAAATTTCATATTTCTTCATCTCTAACATCACAATGAAGCTTTAAAACAAAAATCATAAGCAACAATGAAGAAATACCTCAGATCTGGGCGTAGAGCAGCTTGTCTTCGAGGGTTTTTCGGGAGCAAATGGCAGCAAACGGCGGATCTGAAAAGATTAGGGGGATTTAACAAAAGCCTCGATAGCGCCAGCGCTAGCTCTAGCGCCGGCGGTATCGGGCCCCTCTGATTTTTCAATAAATCAAAATTCCATTAAATACCTCTATTTATTCTCTACAATATGTACTAGTTGGTAAGGCAAGATTTCGTATATTTTGACTTATATTGGGTGTCCTAGATTCTTCAAATTAAAACATGCTCACAAATACAATTTTCTTCATTTTTCACCATCCAAAACATTTCCAAAAATTCTGCAAATTCAGCATAGAACTACTATTGGGACACCTAATCAACTTCCAACATCAAAATTTTCAAAACCCTAAAAAATCACTTACTGTTTCCCGCGCTAGCGCCAGCGCTAGCGTCGAGGTTCGAATTTCTTTATTTTTAAAATTTCTAAAAATTCATAAAAATATTTTGATCTATATGTACTATTTAGTTTTTGCACATCTGTTTTTCTTTTCTTTTTGAAAAATCAAATACAAAAATAGAAAAACAAATTTCCAAAAAAAAAATGTTTTTCCTTTGTTTGCTTTTGTTGTTTCCTTGGTTTAAAGTTCATCTTTTTACAAAAATAAAAAAAAATTACAAAAGCAAAAATTACAAAAATCTGCTTTTATTTGCTAAAACCAAATACAAAAATATAAAACTTTAAAACTATCAAAAAAAAACTCTATGATTTTTTCTTGTAAAATCAAGCATGATTTAATCTATTATTTAGAAATTCTACAATGTTACAATTTTTCTCTTCAAACTACTTTGGACATTGCCTTTCTTCATGCTTTGATATATCTATTCAAATGTGCATCAATTATAGTTTAAAAGTTGTGTAGGATCAAGCTTAGCATGCCTCTAAGTATGAGAAATGCTTTATGGTTGATAATGATATTTATTCACTCACCTTTTTTTTTGGCATTGTCTACATATGCAGTTAATCTAAGAATGCTTATGTATGTTTTGTATTAGTACAAATAAATTAAAATTGCACAAGTATCTTACCTACACTCCTTCTTTTGCACTCTTAAACATTAAGAAAAGTGGTTATATTTTTTCTCATAAAATCTATTGATTTGCAAAACAAGTGTATTCGGAGAACTTTGTATAAAACAAAATTATAAACTAAATGACAAAGATAACTCCACCAAGCACTACTTGAACCTCCTGATAAGTCTTAATGAGCATTGTGAGGTTGAGCACCTTGGAAAGAATAATAAAGTATCTTGTGTAAATCAACTCTTTCTTTCAAAAATAAGAAAAACCACTTTCTCTTAAGTACACCGGATCACAAGTCTCAAAATTCAAAATAAAATATGTGATCCCCCAAGTACTACTTTGCACCCTGATAAGTCTTGATGAGCATTGTGTGTGCAAAGCACCTTGGTAGTTGTACATTTTTTGTGCATTAAAGTGTGTGGACGTAATCTTATTTGTGTTTTATTGTGCTTCTTACTTTACATATTACTTGTATTTTTTTATTAAAACGCTTGTTTACTCCCCTCAAATTTACACTTATGTGCACATCATTATCTTCCATAACACTTCTTCTCATGAGTATTGGATCCTAATGCTAATTCTATATTACTTTTTATTTATGAAATGCACTAGATAACCTAGCATGTGTTCTACAATGTTTTTGTATGTTTTTTAAATTAAGAATTAAAGTAACATTGTGGTCATCTCTTTTTGATAAACATTATTTCATGCTTGGTTATTCTAAATTTTAAAACTGCAAAATGATTTCCAAAAACATCATTTTGTGTGATCTTTACCTCATATTTTTTGGATTATCATTACTATTTGCTATAAGTCTTCCGCATCCTAACCATATAAGTGTTTTTTACCTTACGCTTTCATGATTATTTCATATCTTGTATTATTTACATCATCACTTACTCTTAAAAATTCCTATCTTTCATTAAGTGATAGATTTCATTGGAAACACTTTCTATTGGTTACTTCAAACATAAAAATCTTTTATGCTAAAAACTCTAAAATTTTGTAATAACTCAGATCTATTTCAATAAAATACAATTCTAAATCTCCTTATCATTTACGTAAAAAGCTCGATCATGCCTTATCTTTTATTTACACATTTTTAGTGCTTTGTCTCCCTACCCACTTTTGCTAATAACAAAGGGGGAGAACTAACATGATAAAATGCAAAAGGGGGAGAACTAACATGATAAATATATAATCCGCTATCAAAATGCAAACCCAACATGATTGATTAAGTTGATAGCATATATATTAGGGGAGCATTCACTTAGGGGGAGCATGTATTTAGGGGGAGCAAGTCTAACATGCTAGAATCAATTATTATCCTAATTCATCACTCTCTCACACACAAGTATAGTTTCATCATGCTTATCTATTAATACTTTGATTTATCATTAATGGATTTGTTATTATCAAAAGGGGGAGTTTGTTGGAACATGGTCTTCCGCATCTCCTAGGTTTGAGAATAACAAATCCTATGTGTATTTGATCTTGTGTGTTCAAGTGTGCAGGTTAGCATAGTCCACATGACTCAAGGAGTACACATGATGACTGCCCCCAAAATTGAGGCCAAAATTCGAAGAGGCTCACTAGCGCCGGCGGTAGCAACTGGCGCCGGGCGCTAGCGTTGATGAGCGCATTTCCGGGAGCTGTTATGGAAGGCACTAACGCCTGGCGGTAGCGGATAACGCCGGCGGTATCGGTGAACACAGAAGGAATGAAAGCCTCGTTGCCGCGGATTGGAGATCCTGCCGCGCAAGAAGTTTCTTAATCAGGGATAGAGCCGGCGGTAGCTACTAGCGCTGGCGGTAGCATGGAGCACAAGAGGCATGGAGCAATAGGTTGCCGCGGATGGGAGATTCTGCCGCGCAAATTGTTTCTTAATCCGGGCTAGCGCCGGCGGTAGCGCTAGCGCCGGTAGTAGCGCTTGGGCTATAAAAGGACCCCCTCTCCTCTTGTTTTCGTACACCAATTGCATACACCTCAGAGAGAGAGTACTAGAATTCCAGAGGCCTATCTTGGCTGAAATTTGAGGTCCCGGCAAAGCTCTGCCAACTTCTGAAGGAGGATTCCATCACGCCGAAGCCAAACGAAGTCCGCTTCGACAAATGCTGATTCTACAGCGGATCTTCGCCTTCATATTCAGAAGTTCATCTTAAGGGATGTTTTTATTATTTTATTTGTCTCTCTTTGTAAACGGTAGTGAAATCGCCTCGTGTTGGCGACTAGGTGTGGGATAGGACTTAGGGCTGAAAATCGCCTCGTGTTGGCGACCAGATCTAGGTTAGGTCTAGGGGGTGCTTGAGGCCACATCCGGGGAAGGATTGGCTAGAGCGGCTTGAGGCCAAATCTGGGAAGGAGGAGGCTAGGGCCACCGGTTCGTGGGGAAGCGAGTCGGGATAGAAAACGAAAAGAGCTTTTATTATTCGCCTCCGATCTCTAGCGACATTGAGATTAAGTTTTGTAATACTGATTTAATATCAATAAAGCTTTTCTCTCTTTTTGTTTTACTTGTCTTCTTATTGCAATATTCTAAAGTTTTCTAATTAAAATGTAAAGTTTTTGAAAACCCTTATTCACCCCCCCCCCCCCTCTAAGGGCGCCGACCGATCCAACAGTAGAATCACTAGCGCCTAATGGTAGCGCTACCGCCGACGTCAGCAGGTCGACTTATCGAAGGGAAGGGGTAACTTCCCATAGACACCAAAGGTCGACGGGAAGGTGTGTCGACTGGATCACTAGAGCTACCGCCAGCATTAGCAAACAGAGAACTTCAGGTTCTCTTCCGTTGGTGTGGAAGTAGCTCCTGGGTTCCCATGTCAATTGGTCGAGGGAAAAATGAATGTAAAGATTCTGAAATGGGGCATTGCGATGTATAATTGAATGAAGAATTTAGAGGACATGTTTAAATAAATGCTCAAAACCGTTTGACAATCTATCAGAGGGTTAGATTTGTGATAACCTCTCAATATGGGTGATAGTTTCAAGGGTGTTGAAACCCGCCGTGAATTGAGCAAGTGAATTGAATATTGATGATAAGTTGGGCTTACTTATTTAGTAAGATCTGAATATGTCTCTATACGCACAAGTAGTCCTATAGGGTCTCATAGAGTTATTTCCATGTGATGCGCATGCCACCACACAATAATTATAACAATTTGGTATGGGTAGCATTGATGTCTTGATGCAGTTATAAGATATGGTCATATCTTATGGTGCAATGTTAAGGACCCGGTGGTTGGGGCCTTGGATGCTAACTAGCATCGACTTTGATTTTATGAGGGGAAATGTAATAAGGCTCCTTTTGGGAGTCCTTGGGTGCTTGATAACACTGGTTGAGCATGGGAAATTACTGAGGTGTGCATAGGTTCACAAGATTGCATAATGATCCTTGTTGGAGGATTACTTGTGGTAGATGTATGTGCTCGCCGGTCGTCACACCGACGGGAGCTGGCAGAAAGATCTTGGCCGGTTGGGATGGGCTCTTTGTGCTTATTTCCAAAGACCCCTTCCGTGCAAATGACCGGTTGGGCTGGTTTCTTGGTGTTCACTTCCCAAGACTAGTTCCGCGTCATAAGACTCAGCTAGTTTGGCGAGCAAGAGTACACAGGTGCTCTGATGTTGTGTTCTTAGCATTGAGGCATACATAAGGCCTAGGTATGGTATACCAGCTTAGTAGTGGAGAATCCTGTTCCACTGCCACCGTATGGCCACGACGGGGGGCACCTGAGAGGTTAGTTACCCTCGAAAAGTAAAAATGAAAGTGTCTTGTTGCGGCCTAAATCACCTAGAGGGGGGTGAATAGGTGGATTCTATGTCTTTACGCGGAATTAAAATATAACATAGAAATGAACACAATAAAGCACAGCACAGACACAAGGATTTTATAGAGGTTCCCCGATGTGGGTAGTCCTCTTTCCCGCCTCGCCTATCTAGCACTTCGAGGCTAGACTCGGCTACTTCACCAATCTCAGATTATGAATAATCTTACACCTCGGAGTCAAAACTCCTACAACTCGGAGTATACCACTCCTACAACTCAGAGTAGAACAACTCCTACAACTCAGAGTAAACCACTCCTACAAATAACTCGGAGTAAGAACTCCTACAGAAATCAAATAGAGAAAGAAATAAAATACTTCTTCTAAACCTCAACAGAGATTAACTTCAGATCTTGGGAAAACTGAGTCTTCTTCTTCCTTGAGAGAGAAAGCTTGGATCTTGAAAGATTTGGAAGAAAATAGACTTGGCTAACCTGATCTAAATAGGACCTTTGACTTACTTGAAAGAATCTTCAATATAGAGTGCAGCAATAAGATCAAAGGCCTTCTTATCTGAGAAATCTCTAACAACAATGAAGAATAAATCTTGAGCAGCAGATGTTAGGTCTCAGAATACTTGTTCAGCAAAGGAAGAAGAAAACGGCTTTTCTTTTCTGAACAATCGGGTGAAGAAGAGAGATGTATCTTGCCCTAAAAATAAAGGATTATTTATAGGGAGGACTTCAACGGCTCGTGCGACAAAGAAGGGAGGAACAACACGTGTACTGTACATGGCGGCCAACCCAAATTTTCGAAAACGAAACAAAGATTTGAAATCCGTCTGTCCGTCATTCGTCGAGACTTCACGTGAACATTCGACGAAAAGACTTGGCCACAGAAAAACACTGAACAACCCGTGAAAAACACCTTCTGTTTTCATTCGTTGGGATTCGTCGGGAGTTCACGAGAACATCCGACGAATGGACTTAGCTGCAGATTTTTCTTCTTTAAACAAGACAAATGGCTTCTGTCTTGATTCATCGGGACTCGTCGGGAGTTCACGAGAACATCCGACGAATGGACTTAGCTGCAGAGTTTTCTTCTTTAAGCAAGACAAATGGCTTCTGTCTTGATTCGTCGGGATTCGTCGGGAGTTCACGAGACATCTCGATGAATTGACTTAGCAAAACTTTCTTTTCTTCTGAAAGCCTGCTCCACTCCTCAACCTTGAAAACCTTCAGTTATGAGTATATGAAGTACACCCCAAAAGAGAGATTACACATGGACCAACACTTTGTTCTACAAAATGAGGGATTACATTGTCCATAACTGTGTTTGGTGATCCATTGCAACCTGACTTTGGTGTGCACTTAGCATTAAGACCTGTCATAACACATCTAAACAGAAATCATCAAATACATACTCAATTCATTTTAGTTCACTAGGGGACAACTTCAAATCTAGGTGATTGTGGACACAATACCCAACAATCTCCCCCTATTTGAAGATGTCATAACCCTATGCACTAAGTTGAATTGCAAAGAAAATATAATAAATAAGAAGTGCACAACCCAGGCAGTAATATTTAAAGAAAAATAGAATAAGACTGAATGTTTAACTTAACACAAAAGAAATGTATATATATATATAAGCAAAGAAAACATCATGATTCCAGACTAGCTCAGCTCATTCATGATCTTTGCCTTTCTGCTTTGCAAACATTCTTTCCACTGCCTCAGCTTTCTTCTTCTGTTCAGATTCCATTCTCTCAAAGAATGCCTTTGGCTTAGGCCAATATTTATCAGGAGCAGTCTCTTTAGATCCACCTGTCTTGAAATGAATTCTTCTTTCAGTTGTCCTCTTCTCAAACTTACTCCATTCTTCTGAACTGTAGTGATCACTGACTTTTTCATTTTGATTACTGACTCTATTGAAGGCTGTGAGAACAATACTTTTGGAGGTGGGGCTCCAGCTTTCTTGGAAGTTTCTAGGAGGAGGCCTATCATAAAATTATCTAATCCTTTTATAGGGATTAGACCTCTTTACAGATGGCTTGTCATCAAATAGCTTTCTTTTCAAAGACTTTTCAGAGGGTTCAGCAACAGTGGAGCTGTCAGGCTCTTGAGCAGGAATTGGATCATCCCAGAACTCTTGATAAGTGGGGGCAGGGATGTCTTCTTCATCAGAATCAAGATCCTCAACAGGATTTGGAGAAAAATTTGGAGCCCTGGGTCCTGGAGCACTTGATGAAGGAACATCTGACCCTTTATTTACTACAGAAAATCCAAGCATTCCAGCAACTTCCTTGAACAGCCAGCTTTGTGCTTCATGAGTGTACCAATTCACATCCTTAACATTTTGTAAATTGTTCTCCTTGAGCTCTTGCATTTTTGAAGATACATTTTCATTTAAGTCATTCAACTTACTTGCATTCTCTTCTAACTTTGTCACCATACTCTCCTCCCCCTTTATGACATCTTCATGTAGGAGGGTATAAAGTTTGTTCAGTTGACTCTCAACTTGAGTGTCCAGAAAAGTGATCCCTTGATCATGAGCAGTGTTGAGAATAGAGTGAGCAGTATTCAGATTTACTACATCTTCTCCAACCTGATGCAGATTCTTTAGAGCATGCCCAACTCCTTGATTGGTGTGGTCCAAAGCTGTTCCTGCTTTTGTCATCCAAGCTTCTTGATCATTCTTGAATTTGCTCATCTCATATCTCATTTCAGCCATTTCTTGCCTCAAAGCACTATCAACTGAATCTATTTTCTTATAAACTTGCTTGATAGACTGATCTAAGTGCTCAGTCTGAACCTTCAGCAAACCTGCAATTGACTTCAGCATAGAAGAGTGAGAGCTATCACCAGTCTCAAACTCTTCAGGAGAGATTTTATCAGCCACAAAACTTGTAGACTGTGCTTGCTTATCAAGCACAGTTACTCTTGGAGATGTGCTACCAGCTACAAGAACTTCTGGATGGGGCAAAAACAACACAGAAGGAAAGACCTCAGGAAAAATAGATTCAGCCATGAAAATATCTTCCTGGTTTTTCTCCCCCTCAGCTAGAGACATCTTCTTGGCAAACTCCAACCTTTCACCAAATCTGACCTTCACCATAGAGTCAGATTTCCCAGAGGGAATAGAAGGAGAATCTGGCAAATCTTCATGATCTTCAGAATGAGAATCAACCATTGCAGGTGATCTCCTTGAATCTTCTAGCTGTGCAGCCTCATCTACATCAGCAACATTCCCTGGACCCTCCAGGTCAAGACCAGCATCAGGGACAACATCATTAACAGGATCAAGAGTAGCTTGATCAGCTTCATTGGGAGGAAATTCTTCTGCAGCACCACCACCTGCACCAATGTCTCTTGGGGTTGGAAACTCCCCCTCAACATGTTCATCTCTTTCCTGATTAGGAGCTGGACTATGTCCACTACCCCTGGAGGATTGACCTGCTTCAAGAGTCTTATTCTCATTATGCAGAGGGTCCTCACCATCACTAACAGCAGCCTTAACTCCAACATTCCCTAAACCCTTGGGAATGACCCTTTCCCATTTGGAGAAAATGGAAGAGTTGATTTTCTTGGTGTGGTGGATGGGGATACCTCTTCCAAGATTAAAAAATTCTGGATTGCTACCATTTAGAAACAGACTGAGAATTCTTCCAAAATTGGGAGCAAGAAAACTCTCTTTAATCTTCTCAAAAATTACTTCACCAAAATTAAAATTTTTCCGACAGATTATAACAGTGTGAATTTTGAAAGCTTCTTCAGAGAGGTAGTCATGAGAGCCTACCTTACACAATAAGACTTTTCCTAAAATGTCACACAGAAGCTTACCTCCATCATTCATAAATTTCTTTCTGATTTTAAAGCATTCATCAAGAATACCACAGAATCTCCTGGCTCTGAGAATATCTTCAACAAACAGTTCTTCTGTTTCGACTTCAGGCATCCTCAAAAGTCTGTTGATGCCACTAGCCTTCAGGATAATTTTGCATGACTTAATTAAGCTTTTGATCTTCTTACCTTGATTGGTGATTTTTGCATTTCTAAAGAACTCAAGAACGTCATGTTCTAGGATTTTAGCCGGCTCCTCCAAAACAAAACTGAGCCCGGCGACATCAAGCATCAAGATAACATTTCGGAACTCATCCGAAGCTCTGCGAAATGCACCTCGCACAAGCTCTCCACCTGAATGCAGTCCAGCCTTGGGCGCCATTAAGCTCGTCGAAGTTGGGGAAGAAGAACAGAGAAATCGCGAGAGAGATGAAAGGAAGGGTTTCACGGAAGATTTCGTGGAATCACGCGTTTTCTTTGATTTATATATATATATATATAAATTGAAATGAGGCGCGTACCTGAATGAAGATTAAATCGCATTTAATAAGAATTGGATTCCACGGGAGGCGATCTGAGAATAATAATATTTGACCCGTGAAAACCCGTGTAATCTGCTTGAGAAAAGTCTCAAATTTTATGGGAAATTCCATGCAAATTCGTGAAATGCCAACAGTCCTGTCTTCAAGTTTCCTTGTTAAGCATTCCAAGTTCCATTTTGAAGAAATTGAATTTGGTTTCGTCCAGAGGCTTCGTAAAAATATCTGCAATTTGTTTGTCAGTATTAACATATAACAAATTTATATCCTTACTCTCAACATGTTCCCGGATGAAGTGGTAGCGAAGCTCAATATGCTTCATTCTGCTGTGAGAGACTGGATTATTTGCTATGGCAATAGCACTTGAGGAGTCACAGAACATGGGGATTTCTGTGAGCTTTAAGTTATAGTCCTCAAGCTGATTTTTCATCCACAAAAGTTGTGCGCAGCAACTGCCAGCAGAGATATACTCCGATTCAGCAGTCGATATTGCAACGCAATTTTGCTTCTTGCTACTCCAGGAAATGGGCCTTTTTCCTAAGAACTGGCAAGTTCCCGAAGTGCTCTTCCTATCATCTTTGCTACCTGCAAAATCAGCGTCTGAAAACCAATTAGTTCAAAATCATTGCTTCTTGGGTACCATAAGCCGAGATTTGGTGTAGCCTTAAGGTATCTCAAAATCCTCTTTGAAGGGGCATAATGAGATTCCTTACAGTTCACCTGATACCTGGCATAAACACATGTTGAAAACATTATATCAGGCCTAGTAGCAGTGAGATAGAGCAAGGACCCAATTATGCTTCTGTACTTGGTTTCATCAAAAGGTTTCCCTTTCTCATCCTTGTCCAGAGACATGCTTGAGCCCATTGGAGTCCTCATTGAGGTTGCACTCTCCATTCCAAATTTCTTAAGAAGCTCTTTGGTGAACTTCGTCTGAGAGATGAAAATTCCATCTTCAGATTGGTGCACCTGGAGTCCTAAGAAATAATTCAGCTCTCCCATGCTGCTCATTTCAAACTTACCTTGCATCAAGTTAGAAAACTTTTTGCAAAGTTTGTCATCTGTAGAGCCAAAAATAATATCATCGACATAGATTTGCACAAGCAAAATCTCGCCTTTAACTTCCCTAAGAAACAATGTCTTGTCTATTGTTCCTCTTGTAAATTTGTTCTCAAGAAGAAACTTAGACAATGTCTCATACCCGGCTCGGGGTGCCTGTTTGAGACCATACAAGGCTTTATGTAAATAATATACATGATCAGGAAAGTTAGGATCTACAAAACCTGGAGGCTGAGCTACATATACTTCCTCTTTAAGGTCTCCATTCAGAAAGGCTGACTTTACATCCATTTGGAAAACCTTAAAGCCCTTATATGCAGCATAAGCCAGAAATAATCTGATGGCTTCAAGTCTTGATACTGGTGCGAAGGTCTGATCAAAGTCAATCCCTTCTTCTTGCCTGTATCCTTGTGCAACCAGTCTTGCTTTGTTCTTTGTGATGATGCCCTTTTCATCAAGCTTGTTCCGGTAGATCCATTTGGTTTCAATCACATTCTGTCCTTTGGGTCTTGGTACCAACTTCCAAACTTTACATCTCTTGAATTGGTTGAGCTCCTCTTGCATAGCAAGGATCCAAGAGGGATCGGTGTTTGCTTCTTCAAACTTCTTCGGCTCAATCTGTGAAAGAAAACTTGAATGTAAAACTTTGTTAGTTGTACCTCTTCTCGTTAGAACTTTGCTTGAAGGATCTCCGATAATCTGATCAGCTGGATGATCTCTTAAATGTCTGATCATTCCAGCATTTAGATGACCATGAGGTTCCTGCACTTCAGGTACATCTTCATCTTCCTGAGGGTCATCTTCCTCACATGTAGAAGGAACATTTACTTCAATAGATTTTGGAACGTCTTCCTTTACAACTTCTTCTAAGTCTAGTTCTTTGAACCTTGCATCTGCATCTTCAACAAAGACACTAGAAGAGCTGGTTTGAAGCATACTCGTCTCATCAGATATAACATTATAAGTCTCTTCTACAACCAGGTTTTCTTGTTGAAAATCCTATATGCCTTGCTATGGCTACTATAACCTACAAAAATACCATTAGAACATTTTTCACTAAATTTAGTTTTGTAATATTTCCCGTTATTAAGTACGAAGCATTTACTACCAAAAATTCTAAAATAAGACAGGGTTGGTTTCTTGCCCTTCAGAAGTTCATAAGGAGTGTTATGATGATTCTTGTTGATCAGTGCTCTGTTTTGCACGTGGCAAGCAGTGTTGATGCCTTCAGCCCAGAAGTATTCTGGTAGTGAAGAGTCACTCAACATTGTTCTGCAAGCCTCTATGAGTGTTCTATTCTTTCTCTCAGCTACTCCTTTTTGTTGTGGAGTACGGGGAGAGGAAAACTCATGAAAGATACCTAGGCTTTCACAAAATTCGGTCATAGCTCCAGACTTGAATTCTGTACCATGATCACTTCGGATTTTGACCACAGAACATTCCAACTCATTCTGGATTTGCTTGACGAATGTGGTGAAAGAAGCAAAGGTGTCTGACTTGTGTTTCAGAAAGAATACCCAAGCAAAACGTGAGTAGTCATCAACAACAACCAACGTATAAGACTTACCTCCTATACTTCGGATTGGCATGGGACCAAACAAGTCCATATGGAGCGGATATAAGCATCTGATAGAATCTTTGCCAATAATGCTTTTAAAGGTTGCCCGAGTCTGCTTACCCATTTGGCATGCATGACACGGTCTTTCTTTAATGCACTTAACATCAGGAGCATCACGAACTAAATTGTGAGAAAATAACATACTAATCATTTTAAAATTTATATGTGCTAGTCTCTTGTGCCACTGGTCACAGAGAGATGCACTATCTTTTGCTAAAAAACACACTGGTGTAGAAGAGTCTAAACATAGAAAATTTAAGCAGAAAATATTTCTACTCCGAGTGCCTGTTAAAATAGTTTCTGACGTATCAGTTGACTTTATCAAGCACTTGTCCTTGTAGAACTCAACCATACAGCCTTTGTCACATAATTGACTTATGCTAATGAGATTATGTTGTAATCCTTTAACATAAGCTACATCTGTGAAAGAGACTATACCGTTGGTAATCATACCGTAGCCTTTTGTGATTCCCCGATCAGATCCGCCAAAAATAACTTTTGGTCCATCTTTCACCGGGGTATACTCTTGTAATAAACTTCTTGTTCCGGTCATGTGCCGAGAACATCCACTGTCCAAGTACCATATGGGATTTGAGTTGGCCTTTGGACATACCTGCAATCAATAATCAATTGCCCTTAGGAACCCAAACCGATTTGGGTCCTTGGCTTCTTGTTAGATGACCGCCACTTGGAAAGTTAACATTGCGAGGGGTCATTCTTGCATTGTTAATCCGTGGAGTCGAGACATTTCTTGGATTAAACCAACAATCTATGGCAAAGTGACCAACCTTGCCACAACACCAACAATCGAACCGATTGTACCTTCTCTTTGTCTCCTGTTTTACTTTTTGAACGGGAGGTGCAACAGGAGTGACTTTCTTAGTAGGAGCTTTCTTAGAAGTGGGGGCCTCATGGTGACAGCACACACATGGCTCCAACTTCTTCTCAACAGATTTGGGTGCAATCGTTTTAATTTTTGGTGCCTTCTTATGAGCTGATCCGTGAACAAACGGACCATGATCTTTGAGAATTATTTCTTCATGAGGAGCTTTGAATGGAGAGATGTCAAAGTTTCGGGGTATGCTCCATCCTTGATATCTATTACAAGGTTCAACATATGTTGGTCTAGCAAAATGACCGTAGGATGAGTCAAAGTCAAACGGGTTTGATGGAAAAATTACCTTCCTGAATGAAGATTGACTTTTATTAGCAGCTCCCTTCCCTTTCACGGTTCTTTTCTCAGCAACCTTACTACTTTCGGCCTCATGACCAATTCCACTACCCTTCGCAGGAGCAGAAAACCTACCAATGATTGGAAGAATAGTCTTCGGCTTCGAGAAGCTTTCTACGAGCTTTCTTTCCTCCTTCAACTTATCTTCTAGTTCATTTATAGTTTTCTCTTTTAGATTCAACAACTCAGTGGAGCTTTTCAGTTCATCTTTCAAGAGTTCGATTTCATCTTTGAGAGGAGTTAATTGTTCAACTTCCTTCCTCAAAGCTAATTCCACTGTCTTGAGAGATTCAATTTCTTTTGACTTGGATTTGACGACCTTACGGCACTTGTCAAATCCCTTCTCAAGGGCTTTATACTGAGTTATTAAATCAGAGTCCTCCTCTGATGAGTAGCCTTCATTTGCTACGGATGCAGTCTCATCTTCAAAAGCAGACAGAGGGGTATGAGAGTTTACCTTCCCCTTATAAGAGGAGTCACCTATTTCTTCGTCTAGATGTGCCATTAGCCCAAAGTAGGCTTCTTCATCTGATCTTGACACATCAGAGTCACTGTCGCTCAGAGTCTTGGCCTTTTTGGCGAGGAGGCTCTTTTCCTTCTTCTTTCCTTTAAAGGATCTCTTTTCTTCCTTCTTTGATCCTTCTTTCTTTTTGTAGGGACACTCGGCTATCACGTGTCCTGGCTTATTGCAGCAATAGCAAATAATGTCAGTGGAATCATATTTGTTCGGTTTAGATTTATACCTGTCATTATTGTTGTCCTTCTTGTGATGATCACCATCACGTCTTGATCTTCTGTGATCAAAAGCAGAGGATTGGCCTCTCTTCTGCTTTCTTTTATTCAGAAGTCTTTTGAATTGCTTGGAGAGCAAAGAAAATTTTCCATCAGACATCTCTGAACCTGAGGGGCTGGCATCAGATTCATCCTCATCAGAAGATGATCTCCTGACAGGTGGGAGAGCCTTGCTCTTTCTTGAGCTTTCAGAGCGGAGGACTTCTCCCTTCTAGAGGCCCTGATCCCCTCTTCTTCAGCTTTGCGGGAGTTCAACTTCAACTGATGGGACAAGAGCTTACCAAACAGCATTTGTGGCTCCGTGGTTCCTAGCTTTCCGAATTCTCTAATGGCTATAACCTTGGTGTCCCATTCTTTCACCAGGGATCTCAAGAATTTGTCATTTAGTTCGCCAGTTGTGAATTCTCGATCATAGTTCCTAAGACCATTTACGATCTTGAAGAACTTCTCGTAGGTGTCAGAAATGGAGTCTCTTGGATCTTGCTTGAAAGCTTCGTATTCTTGGTTCAGCAATGATCTTCGGTCATCCCTCACTTCTTTGGTCCCTTCCATCAGAACGACTATAGAATCCCACATTTCTTTAGCAGACTTGCAGTGAAGCAGATTTTGTAACATGGAATCATCAACTGCACCTGCTATGATGTTCTTTGCCTTCTTATCTAGGGCCACTAGAGAGATCTCATCTTTGGTTAGTTCCAACATCTTCTTGGGAATCATGATGGCGGAGTTTATTGAAGATGGTTTCATTGGAACATGGGGACCCTCTTCCACAATCTGAAAGATTCTTGGGTCAGCGGCTTCCATGTAGAATCTTACTCTTTCTTTCCACATTGGAAAGTTTTCTTTGGTGCATACTGGCAGCTTGACGGAATCCTTGGCTTTATCCATTCCAGACATACTTGCTTCAGCAACTAGATGAGGAGTCTTGTTCAAGGTGTTAGCCTTATAGCGAACAACCTACCTCTGATACCAATTGAAAGTGTCTAGTTGCGGCCTTAATCACCTAGAGGGGGGTGAATAGGTGGATTCTATGTCTTTACGCGAAATTAAAATATAACACAGAAATGAACACAATAAAGCACAGCACAGACACAAGGATTTTATAGAAGTTCCCCGATGTGGGTAGTCCTCTTTCCCGCCTCGCCTATCTAGCACTTCGAGGCTAGACTCGGCTACTTCACCAATCTCAGATTATGAATAATCTTACACCTCGGAGTCAAAACTCCTACAACTCGGAGTATACCACTCCTACAACTCTGAGTAGAACAACTCCTACAACTCGGAGTAAAACACTCCTACAAATAACTCGGAGTTAAAACTCCTACAGAAATCAAATAGAGAAAGAAATAAAATACTTCTTCTAAACCTCAACAGAGATTAACTTCAGATCTTGGGAAAACTGAGTATTCTTCTTCCTTGAGAGAGAAAGCTTGGATCTTGAAAGATTTGGAAGAAAATAGACTTGGCTAACCTGATCTGAATAGGCCCTTTGACTTACTTGAAAGAATCTTCAATATAGAGTGCAGCAATAAGATCAAAGGCCTTCTTATCTGAGAAATCTCTAACAACAATGAAGAATAAATCTTGAGCAGCAGATGTTAGGTCTCAGAATACTTGTTCAGCAAAGGAAGAAGAAAATGGCTTTTCTTTTCTGAACAATCTGGTGAAGAAGAGAGAAGTATCTTGCCCTAAAAATAATGGATTATTTATAGGGAGGACTTCAACGGCTCGTGCGACAAAGAAGGGAGGAACGACACGTGTACTGTACATGGCGGCCAACCCTAATTTTCGAAAACGAAACAAAGATTTGAAATCCATCTGTCCGTCATTCGTCGAGACTTCACGTGAACATTCGACGAAAAGACTTGGCCACAGAAAAACACTGAACAACCCGTGAAAAACACCTTCTGTTTTCATTCATCGGGATTCGTCGGGAGTTCACGAGAACATCCGACGAATGGACTTAGCTGCAGATTTTTTTTCTTTAAACAAGACAAATGGCTTCTGTCTTGATTCGTCCGGATTCGTCGGGAGTTCACGAGAACATCCGACGAATGTACTTAGCTGCAGATTTTTCTTCTTTAAGCAAGACAAATGGCTTCTGTCTTGATTCGTCGGGAGTTCACGAGACATCTCGACGAATTGACTTAGCAAAACTTTCTTTTCTTCTGAAAGCCTGCTCCACTCCTCAACCTTGAAAACCATCAGTTATGAGTATATGAAGTACACCCCAAAAGAGAGATTACACATGGACCAACACTTTGTTCTACACAATGAGGGATTACATTGTCCAGAACTGTGTTTGGTGATCCATTGCAACCTGACTTTGGTGTGCACTTAGCATTAAGACCTGTCATAACACATCTAAACAGAAATCATCAAATACATACTCAATTCATTTTAGTTCACTAGGGGACATCTTCAAATCTAGGTGATTGTGGACACAATTCCCAACAATCTCCCCCTATTTGAAGATGTCATAACCCTATGCACTAAGTTGAATTGCACAGAAACTATAATAAATAAGAAGTGCACAACCCAGGAAGTAATATTTAAAGAAAAACAGAATAAGACTGAATGTTTAACTTAACACAAAATAAATGTATATATATATATATAAGCAAAGAAAACATCATGATTCCAGACTAGCTCAGCTCATTCATGATCTTTGCCTTTCTGCTTTGCAAACATTCTTTCCACTGCCTCAGCTTTCTTCTTCTGTTCAGATTCCATTCTCTCAAAGAATGCCTTTGGCTTAGGCCAATATTTATCAGGAGCAGTCTCTTTAGATCCACCTGTCTTGAAATGAATTCTTCTTTCAGTTATCCTCTTCTCAAACTTACTCCATTCTTCTGAACTGTAGTGATCACTGACTTTTTCATTTTGATTACTGACTCTATTGAAGGCTGTGAGAACAATACTTTTGGAGGTGGGGCTCCAGCTTTCTTGGAAGTTTCTAGGAGGAGGCCTATCATAAAATTATCTAATCCTTTTATAGGGATTAGACCTCTTTACAGATGGCTTGTCATCAAATAGCTTTATTTTCAAAGACTTTTCAGAGGGTTCAGCAACAGTGGAGCTGTCAGGCTCTTGAGCAGGAATTGGATCATCCCAGAACTCTTGATAAGTGGGGGCAGGGATGTCTTCTTCATCAGAATCAAGATCCTCAACAGGATTTGGAGAAAAACTTGGAGCCCTGGGTCCTGGAGCACTTGATGAAGGAACATCTGACCCTTTATTTACTACAGAAAATCCAAGCATTCCAGCAACTTCCTTGAACAGCCAGCTTTGTGCTTCATGAGTGTACCAATTCACATCCTTAACATTTTGTAAAATGTTCTCCTTGAGCTCTTGCATTTTTGAAGATACATTTTCATTTAAGTCATTCAACTTATATGCATTCTCTTCTAACTTTGTCACCATACTCTCCTCCCCCTTTATGACATCTTCATGTAGGAGGGTATAAAGTTTGTTCAGCTGACTCTCAACTTGACTGTCCAGAAAAGTGATCCCTTGATCATGAGCAGTGTTGAGAATAGAGTGAGCAGTATTCAGATTTACTACATCTTCACCAACCTGATGCAGATTCTTTTGAGCATGCCCAACTCCTTGATTGGTGTGGTCCAAAGCTGTTCCTGCTTTTGTCATCCAAGCTTCTTGATCATTCTTGAATTTGCTCATCTCATATCTCATTTCAGCCATTTCTTGCCTCAAAGCACTATCAACTGAATCTATTTTCTTATAAACTTGCTTGATAGACTGATCTAAGTGCTCAGTCTGAACCTTCAGCAAACCTGCAATTGACTTCAGCATAGAAGAGTGAGAGCTATCACCAGTCTCAAACTCTTCAGGAGAGATTTTATCAGCCACAAAACTTGTAGACTGTGCTTGCTTATCAAGCACAGTTACTCTTGGAGATGTGCTACCAGCTACAAGAACTTCTGGAGGGGGCAAAAACAACACAGAAGGAAAGACCTCAGGAAAAACAGATTCAGCCATGAAAATATCTTCCTGGTTTTTCTCCCCCTCAGCTAGAGACATCTTCTTGGCAAACTCCAACCTTGCACCAAATCTGCCCTTCTCCATAGAGTCAGATTTCCCAGAGGGAACAGAAGGAGAATCTGGCAACTCTTCATGATCTTCAGAATGAGAATCAACCATTGCAGGTGATCTCCTTGAATCTTCTAGCTGAGCAGCCTCATCTACATCAGCAACATTCCCTGGACCCTCCAGGTCAAGACCAGCATCAGGACAACATCATTAACAGGATCAAGAGGAGCTTGATCAGCTTCATTGGGAGGAAATTCTTCTGCAGCACCACCACCTGCACCAATGTCTCTTGGGGTTGGAAACTCCCCCTCAACATGTTCATCTCTTTCGTGATCAGGAGCTAGACTATGTCCACTACCCCTGGAGGATTGACCTGCTTCAAGAGACCTATTCTCATTATGCAGAGGGTCCTCACCATCACTAACAACAGCCTTAACTCCAACATTCCCTAAACCCTTGGGAATGACCCTTTCCCATTTGGAGAAAATGGAAGAGTTGATTTTCTTGGTGTGGTGGATGGGGATACCTCTTCCAAGATTAAAAAAATCTGGATTGCTACCATTTAGAAGAAGACTGAGAATTTTTCCAAAATTGGGAGCAAGAAAACTCTCTTTAATCTCCTCAAAAATTACTTCACCAAAATTAAAATTTTTCCGACAGATTATAGCAATGTGAATTTTGAAAGCTTCTTCAGAGAGGTAGTCATGAGAGCCTACCTTACACAATAAGAATTTTCCTAAAATGTCACACAGAAGCTTACCTCCATCATTCATAAATTTCCTTCTGATTTTAGAGCTTTCATCAAGAATACCACAGAATCTCCTGGCTCTGAGAATATCTTCAACAAACAGTTCTTCTGTTTCGACTTCAGGCATCCTCAAAAGTCTGTTGATGCCACTAGCCTTCAGGATAATTTTGCATGACCTAATTAAGCTTTTGATCTTCTTTCCTTGATTGGTGATTTTTGCATTTCTAAAGAACTCAAGAACGTCCTATTCTAGGATTTTAGCCGGCTCCTCCAAAACAAAACTGAGCCCAGCGACATCAAGCATCAAGATAACATTTCAGAACTCATCTGAAGCTATGCGAAATGCACCTCGCACAAGCTCTCCACCTGAATGCAGTCCAGCCTTGGGCTCCATTGAGCTCGTCGAAGTCGGGGAAGAAGAACAGAGAAATCGCGAGAGAGACGAAAGGTCGGAAGGGTTTCACGGAAGATTTCGTGGAATCACGCGTTTTCTTTGATTTATATATATATAAATTGAAATGAGGCGCGTACCTGAATGAAGATTAAATCGCATTTAATAAGAATAGGATTCCACGGGAGGCGATCTGAGAATAATAATATTTGACCCGTGAAAACCCATGTAATTTGCTTGAGAAAAGTCTCAAATTTTACCGGAAATTCCATGCAAATTCGTGAAATGCCAATAGTCCTGTCTTCAAGTTTCCATGTTAAGCATTCCAAGTTCCATTTTGAAGAAATCGAATTTGGTTTCGTCCAGAGGCTTCGTAAAAATATCTGCAATTTGTTTGTCAGTATTAACATATAACAAATTTATATCCTTACTCTCAACATGTTCCCGGATGAAGTGGTAGCGAAGCTCAATATGCTTCGTTCTGCTGTGAGAGACTGGATTATTTGCTATGGCAATAGCACTTGAGGAGTCACAGAACATGGGGATTTCTGTGAGCTTTAAGTTATAGTCCTCAAGCTGATTTTTCATCCACAAAAGTTGTGCGCAGCAACTGCCGGCAGAGATATACTCTGATTCAGCAGTCGATATTGCAACGCAATTTTGCTTCTTGCTACTCCAGGAAACGGGCCTTTTTCCTAAGAACTGGCAAGTTCCCGAAGTGCTCTTCCTATCATCTTTGCTACCTGCAAAATCAGCGTCTGAAAAACCAATTAGTTCAAAATCATTGCTTCTTGGGTACCATAAGCCTAGATTTGGTGTAGCCTTAAGGTATCTCAAAATCCTCTTTGCAGCGGCATAATGAGATTTCTTACAGTTCACCTGATACCTGGCACAAACACATGTTGAAAACATTATATCAGGCCTAGTAGCAGTGAGATAGAGCAAGGACCCAATTATGCTTCTGTACTTGGTTTCATAAAAAGGTTTCCCTTTCTCATCCTTGTCCAGAGACATGCTTGAGCCCATTGGAGTCCTCATTGAGGTTGCACTCTCCATTCCAAATTTCTTAAGAAGCTCTTTGGTGAACTTCGTCTGAGAGATGAAAATTCCATCTTCAGATTGGTGCATCTAGAGTCCTAAGAAATATTTCAGCTCTCCCATGCTGCTCATTTCAAACTTACCTTGCATCAAGTTAGAAAACTTTTTGCAAAGTTTGTCATCTGTAGATCCAAAAATAATATCGTGGACATAGATTTGCACAAGCAAAATCTCGCCTTTAACTTCCCTAAAAACAATGTCTTGTCTATTGTTCCTCTTGTAAATTTGTTCTCAAGAAGAAACTTAGACAATGTCTCATACCAGGCTCGGGGTGCCTGTTTGAGACCATACAAGGCTTTATGTAAATAATATACATGATCAGGAAAGTTAGGATCTACAAAACCTGGAGGCTGAGCTACATATACTTCCTCTTTAATGTCTCCATTCAGAAAGGCTGACTTTACATCCATCTGGAAAACCTTAAAGCCCTTATATGCAGCATAAGCCAGAAATAATCTGATGGCTTCAAGTCTTGCTACTGGTGCGAAGGTCTGATCAAAGTCAATCCCTTCTTCTTGCCTGTATCCTTGTGCAACCTGTCTTGCTTTGTTCTTTGTGATGATGCCCTTTTCATCAAGCTTGTTCCTGTAGATCCATTTGGTTCCAATCACATTCTGTCCTTTGGGTCTTGGTACCAACTTCCAAACTTTACATCTCTTGAATTGGTTGAGCTCCTCTTGCATAGCAAGGATCCAAGAGGGATCGGTGTTTGCTTCTTCAAACTTCTTCGGCTCAATCTGTAAAAGAAAACTTGAATGTAAAACTTTGTTAGTTGTACCTCTTCTCGTTAGAACTTTGATTGAAGGATCTCCGATAATCTGATCAGTTGGATGATCTCTTAAATGTCTGATCATTTTAGCATTTAGATGACCATGAGGTTCCTGCACTTCAGGTACATCTTCATCTTCCTGAGGGTCATCTTCCTCACATGTAGAAGGAACATTTACTTTAATAGATTTTGGAACGTCTTCCTTTACAACTTCTTCTAAGTGTAATTCTTTGAACCTTGCATCTGCATCTTCAACAAAGACACTAGAAGAGCTGCTTTGAAGCATACTCGTCTCATCAAATATAACATTATAAGTCTCTTCTACAACCAGGGTTTTCTTGTTGAAAATCCTATATGCCTTGCTATGGCTACTATAACCTACAAAAATACCTTCAAAACATTTTTCACTAAATTTAGTTTTGTAATATTTCCCGTTATTAAGTACGAAGCATTTACTACCAAAAATTCTAAAATAAGACAGGGTTGGTTTCTTGCCCTTCAGAAGTTCATATGGAGTGTTATGATGATTCTTGTTGATCAGTGCTCTGTTTTGCACGTGGCAAGCAGTGTTGATGCCTTCAGCCCAGAAGTATTCTGGTAGTGAAGAGTCACTCAACATTGTTCTGCAAGCCTCTATGAGTGTTCTATTCTTTCTCTCAGCTACTCCATTTTATTGTGGAGTACGGGGAGAGGAAAACTCATGAAAGATACCTAGGCTTTCACAAAATTCGGTCATAGCTCCAGACTTGAATTCTGTACCATGATCACTTCGGATTTTGACCACAGAACATTCCAACTCATTCTGGATTTGCTTGACGAATGTGGTGAAAGAAGCAAAGGTGTCTGACTTGTGTTTCAGAAAGAATACCCAAGTAAAACGTGAGTAGTCATCAACAACAACCAACGTATAAGACTTACCTCCTATACTTCGGATTGGCATGGGACCAAATAAGTCCATATGGAGCAGATATAAGCATCTGTTAGAATCTTTGCCAATAATGCTTTTAAAGGTTGCCCGAGTCTGCTTACCCATTTGGCATGCATGACACGGTCTTCCTTTAATGCACTTAACATCAGGAGCATCACGAACTAAATTGTGAGAAAATAACATACTAATCGTTTTAAAATTTATATGTGCTAGTCTCTTGTGCCACTGGTCACAGAGAGATGCACTATCTTTTGCTAAAAAACACACTGGTGTAGAAGAGTCTAAACATAGAAAATTTAAGCAGAAAATATTTCTACTACGAGTGCCTGTTAAAATAGTTTCTGACGTATCAGTTGACTTTATCAAGCACTTGTTCTTGTAGAACTCAACCATACAGCCTTTGTCACATAATTGACTTATGCTAATGAGATTATGTTGTAATCCTTTAAGATAAGCTACATCTGTGAAAGAGACTATACCGTTGGTAATCATACCGTAGCCTTTCGTGATTCCCCGATCAGATCCTCCAAAAATAACTTTTGGTCCATCTTTCACCGGGGTATACTCTTGTAATAAACTTCTTGTTCCAGTCATGTGCCGAGAACATCCACTGTCCAAGTACCATATGGGATTTGAGTTGGCCTTTGGACATACCTGCAATCAATAATCAATTTCCCTTAGGAACCCAAACCGATTTGGGTCCTTGGCTTCTTGTTAGATGACCGCCACTTGGAAAGTTAACATTGCGAGGGGTCATTCTTGCATTGTTAATCCGTGGAGTCGAGACATTTCTTGGATTAAACCAACAATCTATGGCAAAGTGACCAACCTTGCAACAACACCAACAATCGAACCGATTGTACCTTCTCTTTGTCTCATATTTTACTTTTTGAACGGGAGGTGCAACAGGAGTGACTTTCTTAGTAGGAGCTTTCTTAGAAGTGGGGGCCTCATGGTGACAGCACACACATGGCTCCGACTTCTTCTCAATAGATTTGGGTGCAATCGTTTTAATTTTTGGTGCTTTCTTATGAGCTGATCCGTGAACAAACGGACCATGATCTTTGAGAATTATTTCTTCATGAGGAGCTTTGAATGGAGAGACGTCAAAGTTTCGGGGTATGCTCCATCCATGATATCTATTACTAGGTTCAACATATGTTGGTCTAGCAAAATGACCGTAGGATGAGTCAAAGTCAAACGGGTTTGATGGAAAAATTACCTTCCTGAATGAAGATTGACTTTGATTAGCAGCTCCCTTCCCTTTCACGGCTCTTTTCTCAGCAGCCTTACTACTTTCGGCCTCATGACCAATTCCACTACCCTCCGCAGGAGTAGAAAAGCTACCAATGATTGGAAGAATAGTCTTCGGCTTCGAGAAGCTTTCTACGAGCTTTCTTTCCGCCTTCAACTTATCTTCTAGTTCATTTATAGTTTTCTCTTTTAGATTCAACAACTCAGTGGAGCTTTTCAGTTCATCTTTCAAGAGTTGGATTTCATCTTTGAGAGGAGTTAATTGTTCAACTTCCTTCCTCAAAGCTAATTCCACTGTCTTGAGAGATTCAATTTCTTTTGACTTGGATTTGACGACCTTGCGGCACTTGTCAAATCCCTTCTCAAGGGCTTTATACTGAGTTATTAAATCAGAGTCCTCCTCTGATGAGTAGCCTTCATTTGCTACGGATGCAGTCTCATCTTCAAAAGCAGACAGAGGGGTATGGGAGTTTACCTTCCCCTTATAAGAGGAGTCACCTATTTCTTCGTCTAGATGTGCCATTAGCCCAAAGTAGGCTTCTTCATCTGAGCTTGACGCATTAGAGTCACTGTCGCTCAGAGTCTTGGCCTTTTTGGCGAGGAGGCTCTTTTCCTTCTTCTTTCCTTTAAAGGATCTCTTTTCTTCCTTCTTTGATCCATCTTTCTTTTTGTAGGGACACTCGACTATCACGTGTCCTAGCTTATTGCAGCAATAGCAAATAATGTCAGTGGAATCATATTTGTTCAGTTTAGATTTATACCTGTCATTATTGTTGTCCTTCTTGTGATGATCACCATCACGTCTTGATCTTCTGTGATCAAAAGCAGAGGATTGGCCTCTCTTCTGCTTTCTTTTATTCAGAAGTCTTTTGAATTGCTTGGAGAGCAAAGAAAATTTTCCATCAGACATCTCTGAACCTGAGGGGCTGGCATCAGATTCATCCTCATCAGAAGATGATCTCCTGACAGGTGGGAGAGCCTTGCTCTTTCTTGAGCTTTCAGCTTTCAGAGCGGAGGACTTCTCCCTTCCAGAGGCCCTGATCCCCTCTTCTTCAGCTTTGCGGGAGTTCAACTTCAACTCATGGGACAAGAGCTTACCAAAGAGCATTTGTGGCTCCGTGGTTCCTAGCTTTCCGAATTCTCTAATGGCTATAACCTTGGTGTCCCATTCTTTCGTCAGGGATCTCAAGAATTTGTCATTTAGTTCACCAGTTGTGAATTCTCGATCATTGTTCCTAAGACCATTTACATTCTGGAAGATCTCTCGTAGGTGTCAGAAATGGAGTCTCTTGGATCTTGCTTGAAAGCTTCGTAATCTTGGTTCAGCAACGATCTTCGGTCATCCCTCACTTCTTCGGTCCCTTCCATCAGAACGACTAGAGAATCCCACATTTCTTTAGCAGACTTGCAGTGAAGCAGATTTTGTAACATGGAATCATCAACTGCACCTGCTATGATGTTCTTTGCCTTCTTATCTAGGGCCACTAGAGCGATCTCATTTTTGGTTAGTTCCAACATCTTCTTGGGAATCATGATGGAGGAGTTTATTGAAGATGGTTTCATTGGAACATGGGGACCCTCTTCCACAATCTGAAAGATTCTTGGGTCAGCGGCTTCTATGTAGAATCTTACTCTTTCTTTCCACATTGGAAAGTTTTCTTTGGTGCAGATTGGCAGCTTGACGGAATCCTTGGCTTTATCAATTCCAGACATACTTGCTTCAGCAACTAGATGAGGAGTCTTGTTCAAGTTGTTAGCCTTATAGCGAATAACCTACCTCTGATACCAATTGAAAGTGTCTAGTTGCGGCCTAAATCACCTAGAGGGGGGTGAATAGGTGGATTCTATGTCTTTACGCGAAATTAAAATATAACACAGAAATGAACACAATAAAGCACAGCACAGACACAAGGATTTTATAGAGGTTCCCCGATGTGGGTAGTCCTCTTTCCCGCCTCGCCTATCTAGCACTTCGAGGCTAGACTCGGCTACTTCACCAATCTCAGATTATGAATAATCTTACACCTCGGAGTCAAAACTCCTACAACTCGGAGTATACCACTCCTACAACTCGGAGTAGAACTACTCCCACAACTCGGAGTAAACCACTCCTACAAATAACTCGGAGTAAAAACTCCTACAGAAATCAAATAGAGAAAGAAATAAAATACTTCTTCTAAACCTCAACAGAGATTAACTTCAGATCTTGAGAAAACTGAGTCTTCTTCTTCCTTGAGAGAGAAAGCTTGGATCTTGAACGATTTGGAAGAAAATAGACTTGGCTAACCTGATCTGAATAGGCCCTTTGACTTACTTGAAAGAATCTTCAATATAGAGTGCAGCAATAAGATCAAAGGCCTTCTTATCTGAGAAATCTCTAACAACAATGAAGAATAAATCTTGAGCAGCAGATGTTAGGTCTCAGAATACTTGTTCAGCAAAGGAAGAAGAAAATGGCTTTTCTTTTCTGAACAATCGGGTGAAGAAGAGAGATGTATCTTGCCCTAAAAATAAAGGATTATTTATAGGGAGGACTTCAACGGCTCGTGCGACAAAGAAGGGAGGAACGACACGTGTACTGTACATGGCGGCCAACCCTAATTTTCTAAAACGAAACAAAAATTTGAAATCCATCTGTCCGTCATTCGTCGAGACTTCACGTGAACATTTGACGAAAAGACTTGGCCACAGAAAAACACTGAACAACCCGTGAAAAACACCTTCTGTTTTCATTCATCGGGATTCGTCGGGAGTTCACGAGAACATCCGACGAATGGACTTAGCTGCAGATTTTTCTTCTTTAAACAAGACAATAGGCTTCTGTCTTGATTCGTCGGGATTCATCGGAAGTTCACGAGAACATCCGACGAATGGACTTAGCTGCAGATTTTTCTTCTTTAAGCAAGACAAATGGCTTCTGTCTTGATTCGTCGGGATTCGTCGGGAGTTCATGAGACATCTCGACGAATTGACTTAGCAAAACTTTCTTTTCTTCTGAAAGCCTGCTCCACTCCTCAACCTTGAAAACCTTCAGTTATGAGTATATGAAGTACACCCCAAAAGAGATATTACACATGGACCAACACTTTGTTCTACACAATGAGGGATTACATTGTCCAGAACTGTGTTTGGTGATCCATTGCAACCTGACTTTGGTGTGCACTTAGCATTAAGACCTGTCATAACACATCTAAACAGAAATCATCAAATACATACTCAATTCATTTTAGTTCACTAGGGGACATCTTCAAATCTAGGTGATTGTGGACACAATTCCCAACAAGAAAGTACAGGTCTATGTCGACATAGCAAATATGCATGGGTGAGTCATCATATCATAACCATTTCATTGCATTCATCCTTTCATGATCATAGCATTGCACCGCATTGGATCCTCATCATATAAACTTGTATGTGCACCTTTATATGTTGAGTTACTTATTGTTGCAAACGACCCGTAACTTATACGCTTGTATGGCATCCTTATAAGTTAAGTTCAATTCAGTTCTTTATATATACTCCGCTTGCTTATACTCTGTCGCTGACTATACTACTTGTTAGATGTATACTTTATACATTTGATATACCGCTGTGATTACATCCTTAATTACCACCTGCTTTTGCTACTACTGTTTATATTGCAGCTTCTCTTCATTTCCTTCCGCCCGGTGCCTTGGAGTCGCCGGGGGAGAGGATGTGAAGACACTTACTCTTTATGACTAACTGTTGTTGTACCCCTTTTTAGGAGCGCACCCCAGAGCAGCAGCGCACGACGCTGAAGACTGATAGCCAGGTCAGGAGGACAGGGCCGGAGACTACGATATCGTCGATACCGTCAGTGACAGATGTGAGCGATAGTTTGAGATGTATCCCTTGGGGCATTTCTTTTAATACTCTGATATTTGCAGGAGCTCTCGGAGCTACCTGTCTTTTGTATAATTGTGAAACCTTTACTTATATGTGAATTTTATGGCTTCTGTCTTTTATACTATTGAGGGGTTGGCTGGATGATATTGGTTTGGCCAGCAGGATATGCGTCTTGTGGAACAGGTTAGCTCGTATGCTGGCGCTTCCGCAAGGCGGCTGTCCTGGGCATAGGACTCCCCTCGGCCGTGTCTTGTGTTCCGGGAGGGGGTTCTTACAGCGTGTCCTAAAGATTGTTACCCTGTGCCTGGGATATATGTTTTAGTTGATTCCTCAGTTGGGCATAATTTTATGAGCTTTCTAGGTGCATTCTCCGGGTACCATCAGATTAAAATGCATAAGCCCGACATCCCTCATACGTCTTTCATCATGAATGACGGTTGTTATTGCTATCTTGTGATGCCCTTCTGTCTCAAGAATGTAGGTGCAACATACCAGAGAATGATGGACACGATTTTTAAACAACAAAAATGGGAGAAACCTTGAAGTTTATGTTGACGACCTCCTCTTAAAAAGCAAAACCTTTTCAATGCATCTAAAAGACCTCATAGAGACGTTCGCTACTCTACGGAGGTTCAAGCTAAAATTAAACCCGTTGAAATGTGTGTTTGGAGCAAACAAAGGGAAGTTTCTCGGACTTCTTCTCACCCCAGATGGCCTTGCACCAAATCCAGATAAGGTGAAGGCTATTCTTGATATGACCCCTCCTCGCCATCCAAAAGAGGTTCAGCAGTTGGGAGGAAGGTTAGCAGGTTTGAGCTCGTTCATCTCCAAGTCTGGAGATAAAAGCGCTCCATTCTTTTAAACACTCAGGGGAGGATCCAAGTTCGAGTGGAATGAGGAATGTAACAACTCTTTTGAGCAATTGAAGATACAGTTAATGTCAACCCCTCTACTCCAAATCCCTCGCGAAGGGGAAATATTATTCTTATATTTGCGGGTTGGCCCAGATGCAGTAAGTTCTGTCCTTATCCGGGAGGAGAAGAAAAAGCAGTTTCCAATTTATTATGTCAGCCATATCCTTAAAGATGCAGAAACTAAATATTCAATATTAGAAAAGCTAGCTCTAGCTTTGGTTATGTCATCCCGCAGACTTCATCCTTATTTTCAAGCCCATCCTATTCAGGTGGTTTCAAATCATCCTCTGAGAAATATCCTAGACAAACCAAACCACACTACAACAAACTGCACCTGTTGTAAGGACTGAAATATAACTAAAACACAGTTTGTTACTAATAGTTATATTTAGCAACAAATTTTTTTTGTTGTTACAAAAAACTACTTTTTTGTAACGAATATTTTAAATTTTATGACAATAATAATTAATTCGTTACTATAACTGTAAGTATTTGTAACAACACTAATATTATGTTACAAATAGAAACCTTTTCTCACAATAAGTATCAATTGTAACCACATCATGAAAGTTTTTTGTGACAAAGACATTGTCCTTACTAATAGTAATATTTTATTATTAAAGTTTTGTTACAAAAAATATATCATATTTTATTTTCAATTTTTGTACTATTTTATTATCAAAGTTTTGAATTATTATTTTTTTTTTTGAAAAAAATAAAAAAATTGTATGCGCGCGATAGTACCCCGCCTCGATAGTGCTCTAACGCGACGACAGTACTCCTACAACTCGCAAACATCCGTGCCCGGCTGTCGTAGATATGTGGTACTATTGCGACATGTATTTTTGCGCGTACGGATTTTTTTATAAATCTTTAACTTTTTATAAAAGTTTTTCTGTCTCTCTCTCATGCAGCTCTATCTCTCTCTCTCTCACATGAATGAATGAAATATATGGATGAATATTTCCCTCCATAAAATTTTGAACAAAACAAAACAAAAAATTAAAAAATTATTAAATGTAAAAATGAATGCAAATTAATATGACATTAATTTTTTAATATAATTTTGGAATTAAAATAAAATCGCGCACGAACCCGCGTGCACGCAAATGCACTCTCGCGCGCACGGAAATGCACTCTCGCGCGCACGCAAATGCACTCTCGCGTGCACGCAAATGCACTCTCGTGCGCACGCAAATGCACTCTCGTGCGTGCTGTTTTCCTTTTTTTGCTTGAGAGCTAGCGTGTATTGCATGTGTCGGGGCTCAAACACAAACACATGCACACACACAGACACGGACAACCAAACACACAAACATCCATTTGCGAGCTGTAGCATTGTATTTCACGTACGGCCGCCGCCGTTGTCTCCCCTGTAAGACCCTCTTTTTTTTTGCTTTCGAACCGGGTCTTACCGCCCAGAACCGTCGTCTTGTGGTGGTACCATCTCACTACATGGTCGCCTCCACAACACGCTGATCCTGCCGGCTATTCAACTTTATCCAGGCCAACCATAATCATCAAGAAATATATAAACCAAACCATGAGTCCACAACAATCACTTAAATGTAATAGTACATGTCCAGAATGAGAGATAGTACACATAATAACTACTGATAATCAAAGTACGGAAGTACAACACAAACTACTAAAAAAACACTAAGCCTCATCGGACACTGATTTCTTCGCCTCTCGCCGAGCAAAGATGTAGCAGTCAATGCATCCGCAGGGCTCGACACCCTCAATAGCGTACAGCTCTGGCCTCTGCCCTGGGTAGATATGTAAGGTTGGCAAGTGAGGAGTCTTGCTTACCGGTGCTCTCCCTGCGGCTGCCGACAGTCCGACTCCTGGCCTAGGTGCTGCCTCAACCCCCACCCGCTGGGGGTTGTCCTGCTCGACCTGGGTCTCCTGTAATAATAGGGTCCACCGACCGTCAGTCTATAAGACTCGGCATATTCCTCGCCGCCTCCACCCGCGACTCTTAGGCACCCTGCGGGGAGGAGGAAGCGGAGGACAACATGGGGTAACAAAAGTGAGCAGATGACAAGTGTAAGAAAAGGCAGTAACAATAATACAGTAGGTAAATGGTTCAAGCAGTTCTACTATCAGTCTCACGGTAGGGTAAAGAAACAGAGAAATACTACAGTAGAAATGAAAGAAGCAGTAAAGTGAAAGGTGAGCAGCTAGGAACTAACTTATATATAAATAAGCAGCTAGGAAAAGTAACCTCAACTTATGTGCGTACACACAAGGCACATAAGTTAAGGGATCTGGCAAGAAATAACTCATCGTATAAAAGAGCCCATACAACTTTATACGATGAGGTCTATGTTTATGCAGACATGCGATGCTAAGTAATATATAAGCAACTAGGAAAAGTAACCTCAACTTATATGTGTACACACAAGACACAAAAGTCAAGGGATCTGGCAAGAAGTAACTCATCGTATAAAAGAGCCCATACAACTTTATACGATGAGGTCTATGCTTATGAATTCATGGAATGTTATGACGTGCAATGCAATGATACAATGATTGGATGATTAATTCATACACATGCAACTCACCCACACGACTCTGTACGTACAGACCTTTAGTTCCCGCTTTTCGGAGATAGCTAACCTCTCGGGCACCTCCCGTCGTGGTCAAACGGTGGCAGAGGAGCGGGCGTCTCCTCACTTAGGTGGGTAAGTCACACTACCAGACCTAGGCCCTAACGTACGCTGTGATACCTGTACCCGGTACTCACGAGCTCCTGCGTACTCTTGCTGGATCCGAAGAAACTAGACCTTTATTTGGCCAGGCAGAGTTTGGGGAATCAGTCCTGTCGGACGCGCAGTAAAACAACCTGGCCCCTTCATAAACCTCTAGCACTGCCGAGTCAACGAACTGCTGTCGGTGTGACGACTAAGCCAGAACCGAAGACCCACCACAATCTATGCACATGCATGTATATACGTATATATAATTCTTACCACCGAGCCTCCAGCTCGAAGTACTAGTCTGACCTTGTAAGCATCGAGTCTACCGCTCGCAGGACTAACCCAGTCCTTCCATTTAACCCGAGCCTAACGCTCGCAGGACTAACCCAGTCCTTCCTTATAACCGTTATGGCTGGGGTGAAGGTTAGCTTGTCCAGTTCTCCTACTTAACTAGTCTTGTCTATAATTTAGTTGATCTTAGAAGCTTGGGGTGAATCCTGGACTTCCCGCGGGTTACCCGGTGAAGGGCTCGCAACGGTACTAGGGGATATTTCCCCCTTTCCACGATGTTTATTTTGTTTGGTTACTACTCGTTCTTATATGCCCGCATGCTCTCCAGTTGCTCTACAATCCTAGGGTAGATTACCTTTTCGACTCGGGCAGACATGTGTCGGAGATCTGTTGAACACCGAATTATGTCAATCCTAGTGTCTGACTGTTCGTTGATTTACCACTTAACCACCATTTTCACCTATGGGGTATGTCATCTCTACTTCTAATGGCGGTCCAGGGTGAGTAAGTCCTTAACCCAATTGGGCATCCGCTACTTTTCCTGAGGTTAGTAATCTCCGGGAGGGTGACCTTAAGGTAGGGGTCCGATTTCATGATTCAGTTTCTACTGTCTGCAGACCAAGGTGAGACTGACTAAGTTGACTTTTAGGCGCTATCTTAACCCTTATCATGTGTGAGTGCGTTCCAGGTCTTGTCCTAAGTTTTCAATGGGTAACGAACCAGAACCCCCTGTCTTGGTCCTCCTGATTTTCTAGGGGGGGTTGCACGTTGAGAATCAGTTAGGGGTCTCTTTAAGTTCTACCTCTGAGCCTCCATGAATCCTGGAGTGGTTACTACAGTCCCATGTTGGTCTAAGCCCCAGATCCTAAGTCTTGTATTAACCATGGGGTGTTATCCTTAATTACTATTCATTACATCCTCTGGATATAACCAAACTTTCCTACAACCTTATGTACAAACTCCATCTTGAAGTTCAGAGGATTTTCCACTCATGCTCATGGGTGAATTCTTAACTAGAGGTGGTTACTATCATGCCTAAGGCATGGGCAAGTCTTCAAGGTATTAGTATGAGTCCAAATCACTAAACCTACCAGATGCACTTTTATTTACGTCTCATTATATGTGACCTAAAAGGGGCTACCCCTAATCAAAGGTCATGAAATCAGTAGAATTGTAAAGGTGACACAAAGGGCTACTCTATACATGTTGATTATTCTCTCCAGAAAGGAATTTAACGTGGGCGTAGTTAACTTACAAATGCCGTTCAAGTTGCTTAACTTAACAGCTTATAGGTTCGTTCGCGTCTTACTAAAAATAGTATAGAAGGAGCTTTACCTAGCCAATTGACATGAAGTCAATGGCATTTGAAAGGTAACATCAAGCTCTACATTACTCATGTTGATTACAAACTCCAAATATATGTTTAACCTAGGTGAATTTAACTTACAAGTGCTGTACAAAGTGTAAAATTCAGCAAAGCACTATCTTGGACATGTCACACAAAAAATGACATAGAAGGAGTTGTACTAATCCAAATGACATAAAGTCAGTGGCATTTTAAAGGTAACCTACAGGGCTACAATGTTTATGTTGATTACAAACTCCAAATATATGTTTAACCTAGGTGAATTTAACTTACAAGTGCTGTACAAAGTGTAAAATTCAGCAAAGCACTATTTTAGACATGTCACACCAAAAATGACATAGGAGGAGTTGTACTAATCCAAATGACATAAAGTCAGTGGCATTTTAAAGGTAAACTACAGGGCTACAATGTTTATGTTGATTACAAACTCCAAATATATGTTTAACCTAGGTGAATTTAACTTACAAGTGCTGTACAAAGTGTAAAATTCAGCAAAGCACTATTTTAGACATGTCACACCAAAAATGACATAGGAAGAGTTGTACTAATCCAAATGACATAAAGTAAGTGGCATTTTAAAGGTAACCTACAGGGCTACAATGTTTATGTTGATTACAAACTCCAAATATATGTTTAACCTAGGTGAATCTAACTTACAAGTGCTGTACAAAATGTAAAATTCAGCAAAGCACTATCTTGGACATGTCACACCAAAAATGACATAGAAGGAGTTGTACTAATCCAAATGACATAAAGTCAGTGGCATTTTAAAGGTAACCTACAGGGCTACAATGTTTATGTTGATTACAAACTCCAAATATATGTTTAACCTAGGTGAATTTAACTTACAAGTTACATATAACCCATATATCAAGTGTGACTCAAAGTGTGACTATTATAGCACCTAGATGATATGGGATACAATTTTCCAACACACCTAAAAGTGATGCATTCATTCCTATCACATGCATGGATAAATCGCTTGCCAAGGGTGGAGCCATTGAGAGAGAATCACTAATTCAATGGTTATGCTAAATGCACCCATTTTTCCCATACACCACTTTGCATGCATGTGAAAACCCCAAACTCAAGGGGGTCATGTTGTTGAGTCTCCTAGCAAGCCTGGGGACAAAATCAGTGACATGCAAGGTGATCTACACCTTCACTTCCACTAAATGTTCAAAGGCCCAATTTGACTAATAGCACCCCAATTTTCCTCTTAAGACCCTAACTTCATTTTGAAGTTCAGAGAAAAATACTCATGCATATTAGATGATATTTTAACCAGTGATATAGTTATGTATGAAGAGCTCATCCCCCAAATTAGGGGGTGTTTTGGAGTTTTACAACACCTTAAATACCAAAAAAATATACTTTTACTAATAAATGATATAACCCAATGGGTACACCTCCAACAATTCTCAAATTAAAACCCTAGGTGAGTCTTCATACCATGCATGCATGGTAGAAAAATCAAGGGATTTGGTTAAGCCAATTGATAGATATACCCTTTTTAATTTCTGTCCTACACAAGGAGCAGTCCTAGGAAAGAGGGTGCCCTGGTGTCCACTTTGCACCAAATCAGATGATTATGGAGGCAGATGAAAGTAGACTCATAGGGCTACAAAAGTTGTCTCTGCCCCTTTTTGCAGTTATGGCTTCTAAGGCCTTCAAATATTGCATTCAAACTACCTAAAAATCCTAGGCAGAATTATTGTGGTTTGCTAATAGCCATAAAGAGCAGTCCTAGAAAAATGGGTGCCCTGGTGTCCACACTGCACCAAATCAGATGATTATGGAGGCAAATGAAAGTAGACCCATAGGGCTACAAAAGTTGTCTCTGCCCGTTTTTGCAGTTATGGCCTCTAAGGCCTTCAAAAATTGCATGCAAACTACTTAAAAATCCTAGGCAGAATTATTGTGGTTTGCTAATAGCCATAAAGAGCAGTCCTAGAAAAAAGGGTACCTTGGTGTCCACAGTGCACCAAATCAGATGATTATGGAGGCAAATGAAAGTAGACCCATAGGGCTACAAAAGTTGTCTCTGGAGATTTTTCCATTTTCTGCCTCTAAGGCTATCAATTTCTTTTTACAAAATCATGTGCATAGTGTGACAATATTATTTGTATGGTTTTAATTTCATTTAAGTGGCCTGCGGGTAAGGATTTCAGCGCAGATCCAACGGCTCCAGGGTTGTCTTCCCCGATGAGCCAACGGCTCAGATTAACCGCGCCTGGGACGATTTGCGGGCCATTTTCCGGCGAACCTAGGCCGTCTCCGGCCAAACGCTCCCGCCACCACCACCAGTCGACATAGGGTTATCGACTGGTGGTGGCCGATTGACCTGGGGTGGCCGGAGTAGGGCTCCGGCATCTTCCGATTTTCGGCTTAGAACATTGAAATTTCAAATGGCGATTTCGCCATTCGACCGTGAATTTGAATGGGGAAGAATGGGGGAAGCTAGCACGAGTGGAGAGGGGAAGGAAACTTGCCTGGATGCGGCCTTGGCGGCGGGTGTTGCGGCGGAGGAAGAGTTGCTTTCCATTTCCAGCGTCCATGGTCGACTGGGTGCGGCTGAGCTCAATTCTTCCAGATAGCAGGGGGTTTCTCTCCTCTCTCGATTCTGAAGCTAATGGTGAGGACGAATTAGGCTGAGGTGGTTTTGTTCCTTGCCAGCCATTCTTAGCGATTTCTCCAAAGTCGGCACCGCCCTCAGCAGCCACTGCTGCAACTCCAGCTCACCAGGAATTTACTCATGAGCTCGCACTGATGTCAGAGGAGCGAGAATTCGATTGTTTTGCTTTGGAAAGGGGGAAGAGCCATTATGGTGGCCGGCAAGGTGAGCTCCTTCTCATCTCCCCACCCCTTCAATGGCAGCCAGCTCAGCCTCTCCCCCTGCTGAAAATCATTGGGAATGTAGGAGCCGACCAGAAGTTCAGGAGTGGTGGCCAAGTGGCCACTCCTCCATGAATTCCTCTTGAATTCATGTTTGGAGGTGGCCGGCCACCCCTTGGTGGGCCTCCTCTTGGGATCAATTGGTGCCTAAGGCAATTCAGTCCATTGATGGACCTGATTAGGTGGGGTTGGGCCCAAAGGTCCAAGGTTGGGTTTGGGTTAAGTCACTTAGCTTGACATTGGCTTACTAGAGCCAAATAGGGCAAATTGGGGCTTTTGGGTCTATGCCTGACCCTAGCTCAATTCATCCAATGTGACTGACCCACATTGTTTCCCAAGGCCCTATGGACCTACTCCAAAAGAATTGTGTAAAGGTGGGGTCAATTGGGGCGTGATTGCACTTGTTTGCCTCTAGGGGCAATTTGGGTATTTTGTGGATTTTGCCCTAATTTTCCAAAATTGACTGGGCACCTTGGTTCATTTGAGCCTCTTTTACTCCTCTTAGTGTTTATGGGTGATCAATTTGATCACACTAGGTCAATTGGAGATTAATTTGGGTTTTTAGCACAATTAGGTCAATTTGGGGCTTCTTAGAAATTGGCCCAATTTCCCCAAATTGATGGACCCATGATGGGGCTTTTGGGTCCATTGGGTCCCCTAGGGAGGTTGTCATATGAGGGTGGGTCCAATTTGACCATGTGGAGTTCAATTGCCCTTATTTATGGAGGTTTGACCTAGGATACTTAAAGTTGACTTTTGGTCAATTTGACCATTTTGGTTGACCCTAAGGGTCCCTAGTGGCCTACTTACCCCCTTGGATGATCATAGAGATCATGGTGGAGTCATGTTGGCTTTTGGGGGTCTTTTGGTCACCTCTAGTATGGGACATCAAAATTTGCTATTTGCACCCCAAGAAGCATTCCTTCCTATCTTAATGAATTCATGGGGCCTCTTTGGCCCACTTTGTGTACCTAACTCGTCCTAGGAACATATTCATGGTTATGTGGGGTGTATAAGATATCTTAGCTTCCTCTTCAGTTTACTTTTCATTAGAGTGGCCCATGGTGGCTGAGTGCACACAATGTGTTTTTCACTCCTTCCACTATCATTCTAGTGTTCTATGTTACTTGTCCTATTTTTGTCATGACTTGTCATGACAAAAATTCTCCAGGGGGTCTAGCAGTTTTGGGGTTATTACATCCCCTCTCTTCGACGGTTGCCGCCGCCGTCGCCTCTCTCTTCCACGGCCGCTGCCATCGTCATTCTCTTTCTCGGCCGTCGCTGCGCGCCGTTCCCTCTCACATTAATGAAATATATGGAGGGAAATTTCCCTTCATAAAATTTTGCACAAAACAAATAAAAAAATTTAAAACATATTAATATAATTTTTGAATAAAAATAACGATCGCGCACTGGCCCCGCATGCACGCATATTTTTTCATTGTGTGCAGGGGTGAAATAATTGTACCCTTCGAGCGCCCATTTTTTGCTCGAGCTTGTGCTTTTCACTCGAATGCGCGTTTTATTACCCGAGCACACGTTTTTTTTTTCAGTCGAGCGCATTGCACTAGCTAGCTCTATCTTTTTTGCTCGGGAGCATAAATAAATTTGTCAGCGCACACGTTTTTTGCTCGGGAGATAGCGTTTTAATGAAAATATGTCATATATATATATTGATTGATGGATGACACATCCTTTAATGAAAATAAATGTGTAATAAAATTCATAAATACATGTCAAATCAATTCATAAATACAACGCGTTGTTCAATAAAATTTACTTTTTAAATAAGATTTATGTTTTTTTTCACTTGTGCGCGTGTTTTTTGTCCGGTGGCGCGTTTTTGCACTAGCATGTATTTTTTACCGGGCGCATTGTCTCCCAAGCGCGCATTTTTTCCCGGGAGCATGTTTTCGCCTGAGAACGCATTTTCGAATTATCACTCATTCTCTCCCGAGTTCATTTTTGTCAGGGCGCGTGTTTTTGACTGCGCACACTTTTTGGCTCGGGAGCACAATTTTGTTTGCGCACAAGTTATTCGCTCAGGAGCGTTTTCTTCAAAAACACATATTTACGGGCGCGCTTTTTTCGTCATGATGCTTTTCTCACTCGGGCACGTTTTAGCCTATCTAGTTACGCAATTTCTCGCGGGCGCGCATTTTTCAACTATGTGCAAGTACTGTTAGCCCAAACACGCATTTTTCTTACGGGCGCGCGAAAGATGACTATTAATTAAATATCGTAACATGAAAAATATCTAATTTATCTTTTAAATTTTTGTATAAACAGAAATATATTTTCACTAAAAATAATTTTATTTATTTATTATCACCATTTATAAGGAGACGTCTACGACAACCTTTTTTTGTAGCGGTTAAAAAAACAAGACTAAAGATCTTAAATTTTGGGTATTTTCACGCGCAGGGGTTTGCGAGCTGCATGAGTGTCGTCGCACTGGGACACTATCGAGGCGGGGGTAATTAATGTTGTGTGGAGCACGTGCGCTTTTCCTATGCACTGTTAGTTGATCGATCGAGCGTTTGAGAGTGGGAGAGTACAATTTTGGCGGAGGTACCGTCGTTGCCAGGGCACTGTCACAGCGGAGAGTATCGATGCGCACCTTTATAATATATATATATATTTATATATATATATATAACCGGTTATATATAGCCGTGAACAGAAAGCCCGATCGGGCCGGCCCGGACCGGGCCCGATCGGGCTTTTTCCTACATCGGGCCGGGCCGGCCCGGTCCTACCCTGGAATCGGGCCGGTCCGGCCGGGCAGGCAGCACTTATGTGCTGCCTGCTCCGACCCTTCAGGCCGGGTCGGGCAGGACCGGGCCGGTCTCGGGCCCGATCCGGGCCGGCCCAGTTTTTTTATTTTTTAATATATAATTTATATTTTTTATTTTTTTTTATAAATAATTAAATATTAAAAATTTGAACAAAAAATAAAAAACAATTGAAAAAATTTAAGGTTAGAATTAGATTGTATTAATATTGAACAATTGGAACGAAAAATTTGGAACAAAAAATTTAAAAAATTACAAAATTTAAGTCGTACAATTATACAAAATACAAAATTGAAAATACAAACCTATGAAGGCTATGATTCTTATAAAATTTAATTAAAAAAATTTACATATATAAAAAAAAAAGTACATTTAAAGTGCTCGATTTAATAATCTTGTAGATTCAACGCGTCCTTAAAGTATAACCTAATCGTGTCGCGCCTTAAAGTAATTCTACTGACTTTTTGGTATTTCGGCTGAAGCCCCCCATGTATGTACTCTGTGCCGTCGTCATTGTCGAAGACGCTGAATGGAAACCCATGTTTGATGACGAACTTCGCCTGCAGCTCTCGTTGTCGCATTTGATCGTACGTCCAAATCTGTCCGGCTTTAGAAATTTGGGCTTGACTTGACTCGGGATGAGCTTGTTTCGACTCGCAAGACTTCCAGTGTCTAACGAGCGTCGAGTTGCCGCTGATGGATAGCAACTTCGAGCACATCTTGCAGCGCGATTTTATTTCGGTCCCGACTAGGACCATCTCGAAATGCTCCCAAATACTCGCTCTACGGTTGTGCTCCACCACCGAAGTCGTACTTTGGGAAGACGACGCTGGAGTTGTGGTGGACGACGCCATTGGGAGAGCTAAGAGAGAGAGAGAGAGGGGTGGGGTGTGAGAAAAGAGAGAGGGGAGGGGGGTATTTATAGAAATTTTTTGGGTTTTTTTAATTATTATTATTAAAAAATAATTAAAAAAAATAATATTTTAATTTTTTTTTAAAAAAAACAGCAGCCAACGGCTCTCTTGAGAGCCGTTGGCTGCTCTCATGGCAGCCATGCTGCCATGAGCCTAACGAATCTTAAAGAGAGCCGTTAGGTTCAATCGGGCCTAGCCCGAGACCGGATCGGGCTATGGTCGGCCCGGTCTCGGGCTAGCCCGATATTCGGGCTTTACCCGGCCCGGACCGGGCCCGGTACAGGGCCAGAGATGTAGGGATACCGTGACGACGTGGACGTTACGCTAACGGAACAAACATTCATCACAGAGAGTAAATAACATGGAGGGATTCCGACCAAAAGCGAACGAAAAGGGGTCGGTTGGCTCTCCAAATCCGAAAGATAAAAAATATGCGGGACTCGATACAATGTCCTTAGGACCTACCTCTCCAACAAGCACACAACTCACCGTAAGCCGGACTCGATACAACGTCCTTAAGACCTACCTCTCCAACAAGCACACAACTCACCGCACCTACACAAGCATCTATTCCATCAATCGATTCATTTCAAAACGCAGCGGCAATTTTCTTGGAGCGGTGGTGAACATTCAAGCGGCGATAAAACATTAGTTGAAATTAACTCCCTTGTTAGCGCCAAGTGCGCCAATCTTGGAGAGCAAATCAAGGCTAGGCCAAGCTTCGCTCCCGCACCGGATCTACCCGATCCGAACAACAAGATATTCAACAACAACACCTAGATTTCAGATTTTTGCAAGCGAAAAAATTAAAGCCACGGATAAAGCGATTCGATAAAACCTCCACAAACTAAAACGTAGAAAGAATCACTAGCAAGGAAAGGGGTTACCCAACCAAGAAGATGAACACACAAGATAAGGTGGGAGAATCTCTCTCTCCACGATTCCACCGGCGTCGCACCGAACGGAGAAGCACCATTTCTTCCTTGTAGTCGCACCCCGGAAGTCTCGCCGGAGTCGCACCGAAGAAGATGGAGGGAGGCAGCCTTGGAGTCACACCAAGAGGGAGGGGGGCGGCAAGGAGAAGGCTCTACCTTGGCCGAAATTTCCAAGAGGGGGGAATTAGGTTTTCAATCTTCAATCCCCTCATTCCATCATAAAGACCCCTTTAAATAGGAGTTTACACAAAATAATAACCATCCATGATGGAGATGAAATCTCATCCATCCGCATGGTTAAATACACATCAACATGAAATTAAAAATTCAAAATTGAAAATTACAACCATTTTAATAAATATAAAATTATCATCATGAAATAATTTTCTATTTATTAATATAAAATAAAAGTGCATGCATAAAAAGTTTAATTCTTCATGGCGGTTTTGGCACGCCGCGGGCGGAGATTATAACGCTGATTTCCAACAACAACATCATGGCGCCTCAGATCTTTTTGGCGCAGCGCCTCGGCAGCCGGGTCATCATCATCAAGGAGTGTCGGAGGGGACGCGCCATCAATCCTCCCCCACTCAAAATCAAGCATCTCCGATGCGTGGTCCGAGAGGTAGCGGCGGAGAAGATCAGCATCCCGTCGTTGAAGCTCCGTCGCGAGGACCCATGAATCGTCTGAAGGAGGGCGATCACGCCAACGGATTAGGAAGCGGTAAGTAGCACCCTCCGAGGTAGTAAGTGGCTCCGCAGCAAGTATCATGTCCGGAGTGAGAAAAGTCTTCGGAAACCTGGGGAACATATCAGCAGTGGGAAGAAAAGTATGCGACTTACCATCCAGTGAAATACATGTAGGAACCGACAGAGAGAGGTCATCCGTACTACTACTCCCCAACCCATTAGAAGATTTGGTGGAAGGAGAAGACGTCAAGGAACTCAACTCATGTGGAGGCGATACGAACATCGTTAAATCCGAGACGTTAAAAATAGGGGAGATTCCCCATTCGGCAGGCAAATCCAAAACAAAAGCGTTGTCACCTATTTTCTTGATGATCCGAAAAGGGCCAACGCGCTTAGGTGCTAACTTTTTAACGGTGCCAGATGACAATCGTTCGGGAACTAATCGTACTAAGACCAAATCGCCAACCTTGAAGTGTGACACTCTCCGATGTATATTGGCGTGTGCCTGGTAAGAATCATACTGAGCTGTCAAGGTAGCTCGTATACGTGCATGAAGGTCGTGAATATGTTGGGCGAAGGATTGTGCAAATTGACTTTCCTTGTATGTTGGGGGCAAGGGAACCAAGTCAAGAGGCACAGGGGCCTTGTACCCGTGGACAATCTCATTTGGCGACAAACCGGTGGACCGATTTTTGGAATTGTTGTAGGCTAACTGAGCGTGGGGAAGAATAAGATCCCATATGCCTTTATGATCACTCACGAGACATCTAAGAAGGTTCCCTAGGCTCCGGTTAACCACCTCAGTTTGCCCATCGGTTTGAGAATGATAGGCGGAGGAAAATAATAGTTTGATACCCATTAGGATCCAAAGTGTCTTCCAGAAGTAGCTCGTATACTTAACATCCCTATCCGAGACAATTGTCTTCGGCACTCCTCGGTGACTAACAACTTCCTTAAAATATAGCTTTGCGATATGAGATGCGTCGTCGGTTCTAGTACACGGTATAAAATAGGCCATTTTAGAGAACCTATCCACAACTACGAAGATAGAATCGTGACGACGAAAAGTGGTGGGTAGGCCTAAGACAAAGTCCATGCTCACATCCTCCCAAGGTACGGAGGGTACAGGCAACAGAGTATATAACCCGACGTTAGTTTTGGTGCCCTTGGAAACTTGGCAAGTACGGCAACTACTCACTACCCGTCCTACCATTGCCTTCAACTTTGGCCAATAAAACTTTTCCTCAACCAGGGTGATAGTCTTATCTCTACCGAAATGGCCACTCAACCCGCCACTATGCAGTTCCCAGATGATATGGAGACGTAGAGATGACTGCGGAATACATAGTTTCCCATGCCTAAAGAGGTAACCATCCTTGATAACGAACGCAGTACTAGTGGTGGGGGAACTATCCTGGGCAGATATGTAAGAATCCTGAAAATTCGGGCATGTAGCGTACTCATCTTTGATTCGCTCGAACCCGACAACGTTAAACTCCATATTGGTGACTAAAAGGGCTAGGAGACTAAGAGCGTCCACAACCCGATTGTCTGCTCCCTTAAGGTGTTTGAGATTAAAAATGTAAGCCTGTAGGAAGGATACCCACTTGGCGTGACGCGGGCTGATTTTATGTTGGCCATTGATAAATCGTAATGCTTCGTGATCGGAGAGGATCACGAACTCCTTAGAGAGGAGATAATGCCGCCAGTGGTGCAGACATCTAATGACCGCGTAAAATTCCTTATCATAGTTGGAATAATTCAATTTAGCGCCCGCCAACTTTTCACTAAAGAAACTCATAGGGTGCCCTTCCTGACTCAAGACACCTCCTATTCCCACGCCCGAAGCGTCACAAGTAAGCTCAAAGACTTTCACGAAGTCAGGTAGACGTAAGACGGGTGCCTCGGTTATCAGGTCTTTGATGCGTTGGAAAGCGAAGGTGGCGTACTTCGTCCAAGTAAACTCACCTTTTTTCATGCAGTCACTAATGGGGGCCATGATGCTGCTAAAGTCTTTGATGAAATGGTGGTAGAAAGTTGCCAACCCATGGAAGCTCCTCACCTCACGTATCGTGGTCGGCACAGGCCAGTCCTTAATCACCTTAACCTTGCTAGGGTCGACTCTAATGCCCTCCGTTCCAACGATGTAGCCTAAAAACTCCACCTCCGTAACATGGAAAGTGCATTTCTTGAGAATCAGAAATAAAGTTTCCTTCCGTAGGGTGGAAAGAACCACTCTCATGTGGGATATGTGCTCGGTGGTAGTAGTGCTGTAAACCAAGATGTCATCGAAGTAGACAGCTACAAATTTCCCTATGAATGGCTGAAAGACATGCGTCATCATCCGGGAGAATGTGTTTGGGGCATTGGATAGCCCGAAGGGCATCACAAGCCACTCGTATAACCCGTCCTTAGACTTAAACGCCATCTTCCACCCATCTCTCTCGCGGATCCTTATCTGGTGATAGCCGCTTCGTAAATCTAACTTAGAAAATATCATGGCGCCCGACAAGACATCGAGAAGGTCATCTAAGCGCGGTTTAGGAAATCGGTACTTGATGGTGATTTTGTTGATAGCGCGGCTATCAACACACATCCGCCACGTACCATCCTTCTTGGGGGCAAGAAGGGCTGACACCGCACAAGGACTCATGCTAGTCCTGATGAATCCCTTTTTCATCAAATCCTCGATCTGAGTCTGCAACTCTTTGTGGGCCGCGGGATGAAGCCTATAGTGGGGTTGGTTCGGCAGGGATGAACCCGGAATGAGATCTATCGCATGCTGTATGTTCCTCAATGGAGGCAACACAGAAGGCAACTCGTCTGGGTACACGTCCATATATTCGTCCAAAAGTGCTCATAGCTCCCTAGGCAACTCATCCAACGCTTCCGATTCTCCCTTCGCACTCATAAGAACTAAAGCGTACATAACTCCCTCATGAAAAGGACCTCTCACAAACTCTCTCCTACCAACTAGGCTCAAAGCCTTCCTCTCGGCCGAGACAGTAGTGTCCTTAGCCAAAGCTACCGGCTCCTTCAGAACGGTCGGTCTCAATGTGATGGTCTTACCGTTGAATTTGAATTCATAAGTATTGGCTCGACCGAAATGTGTGATGTCACGGTCATAAAGCCAAGGGCGGCCTAATAACACGTGGCACGCGTCCATGGGAAGGACGTCACACCAGACCTCATCCGTGTAAGATTTAAAGGTAAGAGGGACCAGGCAACGCTTGCTAACCGGGACGGTAACCTTGCTAATCCAAGCTACCTGGTAGGGTGCGGGGTGTGGTTCTGTGGTCAGATTCGTACGCTTAATGGCGTTCTCAGAGATGACATTCACACAGCTACCGCTATTTATAATGAGCTTGCACAGCTTGTCACCACTCTTAAAGATCAGAGAAAAGATACTCGTCCTCCTCCAGTCATCTAGAGGACGTGGAGTGGTCAGAATACAACACATCACCATGAGGGGGGATCGTCGTCCAAATCGCTTGGGACCCCTTCGGGGTCGCTCTCCTCAGCGGCCTCATACACATAATCAGTAGAATCGGCGGCCATGTCTAAGAGGGCAACGACCTTAGTCTTAGTTGGGCATTCAAAGACATAGTGGCCTTGAACACCGCAAGAATAACACATGATATTTTGCCTTGCTAACTTTCCCAATGGGAACACGCTCACTCGTGGGGTTCCTAGTGTTCCTAGCGGTGATCACGACGGATTTAGACTCGGTGGTTCTAGATTTTCCCCTATCCGGGTAGGTGGAAGAAGACGCTCCAACGTTGGTCTTATTCCTCGTGTGGGAATAACGGGAGTGAGCCTTGGAGGCTAAGTGTTTTTCAATGTCTAGGGCGGCATTGAAAGTCGTGTTCAGATCTGTGTGCCCATAGCGCAAGAGCTTCCGCTGGATGTCGGGTTGAAGCCCCTTACGAAACCTGGATAATGTGACCTCTGCGGGTTCCCTAAGCTCGCAACGCACCATATGGTCTTTCAACTCTCCCATATACTCAGCCACTCACTTTGAACCTTGCCGCATGGTGGCTAGTTCATCAAACATCTGTGTTCGGTGGTGCGCGAGAACGTATTGGTCGGTGAGCAAATTCTTCATCACCGCCCATCCGATAGGTGGGACTTCCTGTACGGCTCCCAACCTCCTTTCCTCATTCAGCCAAAAGGTTTTCGCATGATCCATCAATTTCATGCGGGCGACTTGGACCTTTTGGAGATCCGTGAGATTGTGCCACTGGTAGTAACATTCCATGTCAACTACCCAGCTAAGGAAGACCTGGGGGTCTCCCATGCCATCGTAGGTGGGGGCATCAATCTTGATGGCTCTAGTGATATCGAAACCACGCTCAGGGCGGCGTTCTCGAGGGGGCACTCGGGGATGGTCCCCATCAGAATCCGAATCAGTGACTGGTTGTTGCCGGTTGGGCCCCTCAACATCACCGGGTGGTGGTGGTGGTCCTCCTTGATTCCGTAAAATTTGTTCTAACATCATCCTAAGCTCAGTCATTTCAGTACGTAGACCTGCTATGGCCACCGTGTTGGGATCATTGTGCTGATTCGCAGCCATCCTAGACGTAGACGGTGTCGCGTACTCCGTTCCTAGCCTAGTGGGCATTCAGGTTCAAGAAAAATTTAGGAAGATGATTTTTCCTAGGGCTGTAACTAGATTGAACATAGGATATTTTTATAGATTCCTGATGTGCGTAATACGTGGATCGTTAAAATTTTATGTTTTTTGAATTTTGTCAAATATTTCAGATTTCAGACCGCTATTCGCACACCACTTGGACAGAATTACGACGGTTCCAATTTTCAGGCCGACCTAACGAGGACGAATCGAAAAAGTTTCAGTTTTAATGTTGCTGGAAATACGTGCAGGAAGCTACAGAAAAAATTTCAGATTTTTACTGACAAGTTTTAAATTTCTGAGTTTTTATTAAACGCAGACCAATCCGAAAATTTTCAGATTTTTCTATTGATTAGAACGACCAACAAGGATCGCAGCGAGGATGTTTGCAACGTGTGAGTTGAAACGACCGGCTTTGATACCAAATTGATATAGGGATACCGTGACGACGTGGATGTTACGTTAACGGAACAAACACTCATCACAGAGAGTAAATAACATGGAGGGATTTCGACCAAAAGCGAACTAAAATGGGTCGGTTGGCTCGCAAAATCCGAAAGATAAAAAATATGCGGGACTCGATACAACGTCCTTAGGACCTACCTCTCCAACAAGCACACAACTCACCGTAAGCCGGACTCGATACAACGTCCTTAAGACCTACCTCTCCAACAAGCACACAACTCACCGCACCTACACAAGCATCGATTCCATCAATCGATTCATTTCAAAACGCAGCGGCAATTTTCTTGGAGCGGTGGTGAACATTCAAGCGGCGATAAAACGTTAGTTGAAATTAACTCCCTTGTTAGCGCCAAGTGCGCCAATCTTGGAGAACAAATCAAGGCTAGGCCAAGCTTCGCTCCCGCACCGGATCTACCCGATCCGAACAATAAGAGATTCAACAACAACACCTAAATTTCAGATTTTTGCAAGCGAAAAAATTAAAGCCACGGATAAAATGATTCGATAAAACCTCCACAAACTAAAGCGTAGAAAGAATCACTAGCAAGGAAAGAGGTTACCCAACCAAGAAGATGAACACACAAGATAAGGTGGAAGAATCTCTCTCTCCATGATTCCACCGGCGTCGCACCGAACGGAGAAGCACCCTTTCTTCCTTGGAGTCGTACCGCGGAAGTCTCGCCGGAGTCGCACCGAAGAGGATGGAGGGAGGCGGCCTTGGAGTCACCAAGAGGGAGGGGGGCGGCAAGGAGAAGGCTCTACCTTGGCCGAAATTTCCAAGAGGGGGAAATTAGGTTTTCAATCTTCAATCCCCTCATTCCATCGTAAAGACCCCTTTAAATAGGAGTTTACACAAAATAATAATCATCCATGATGGAGATGAAATCTCATCCATCCGCATGGTTAAATACACACCAACATGAAATTAAAAATTACAACCATTTTAATAAATATAAAATTATCATCATGAAATAATTTTATATTTATTAATATAAAATAAAAGTGCATGCATAAAAAGATTAATTCTTCATGGCGGTTTTGGCACGCCGCGGGCGGAGATTATAACGCGGATTTCCAACAGCATCATCATGGCGCCTCAGATCTTTGTGGCGCAGCGCCTCGGCAGCCGGATCATCATCATCAAGGAGTGTCGGAGGGGACGCGCCATCAGCCGGGTAACAGCTCCAAACCGGGGCCCTGAAAAGGGCCCCGGGTAAGGGCTCGGCCCGGTTCGGGCCTGAACCGGGCCGGGCTTGACCGGGCCTTAACCAGGCCGGGCTCGGGCCGGCCCGTCAGGCCCGTTTTTTTTTGTTCACCATTGGTTATATATATATAATAAATTATAATTATAAATTTAATTATATATAAACGTGTATAAAATTTTATAAAACGTTTGTATAAAAAAGACATAAAGTTTTTATATAAAACTTTACAAGCAGCTCCGGATGGGCTTCGCCCGTGCTCGTTGACTCTGAGCGAGCTGCGCTTGCATTTTGCAGTACCCGGTCGGTGACGGCGGACTTCGCCGCAACACGTACATATAAGTGCTCAAAATGACCGTAAAAACATATACATCAATATTTTATAATTATTTTTTAAAAAACATTTATATTTTAATAAAAAATCATTTTAAAAGTTTCTTTATATATAGTAGTTAAATATATATAAAGTTTCTTTAAATAAAGTTTTTATAAAACTTTATAAAAACGTTTATATAAAGTTTTTATAAAACTTTAAAACGTCTTTATAAAATTTTTTCTTCTTCTCCCACTCTCTTTTACATGAATGAAATATATGAAGGAAAATTTTCCTCCATAAAATTTTGCCAAAAAAAATCTAAAAATTAAATACATTAAATTTAAAAATGAATACAAATATGACATTAATTTATTACATAATTTTAGAATAAAAATAATGATCGCGCACAGGCCCCGCACGCACGCAAAGACACTCCCGTGCGCACGCGCGACCACCGCCGAGCACAAGCACATGCACGACGCGGGCTCGTGAGAGCATTTTTGTCCAACGCACACGTTTTTCGCTCGGGAGCATTTTCTTGTGAAGCACAGACACACAAACACACGCACAGACACACAATCACACACACACACACACACACACACACACACACACACACACACACACACACACACACACACACACACACACACACACACACACACACACACACACACACATAAACAGGTACACACACACACGCACTTACACAGGTACACACACACAAACACAAACACACATAGACACATGGACACACAGACCGACACATACATGCACAGACACACACACACACCGCACACATACACATACACAGATAGACACAGATACAGACAGACACAGACACAAACACAAAGACACATACACAAACACAAACACACCCGAAACAGAGTGACACAAACACAGAAACAGACTGACACAAATACATACACAGACTGACACAGACACAAATAGATACAGACACAAAGACAGACACAGACTGACATAGACAGACACATAAAATTTTGATTGCACAAGTTATTTGCTCAGGAGCGTTTTCTTCAAAAACACATTTTTTCGGGCGCGCTTTTTTCGTCCTGATGCTTTTTCTCACCCGGGCACGTTTTAGCTTAGCTAGTTACGCATTTTCTCGCGGACGCGCATTTTTCAACTGGGTGCAAGTACTGTTAGCCCATGCATGCATTTTTCTTATGGACGCGCGAGAGATAACTATTAATTAAATATCGTAACATGAAAAATATCTAATGTATCTTTTAAATTTTTGTATAAATAGAAATATATTAATACTAAAAAATAATTTATTTATTTATTATCACCACTTATAAGGAGACGTCTACGACGATGTTTTTTTGTAGCATTTAAAAAAATAAGACTAAAGTTTTTAAATTTTGGGTATTTTCGCGCGTAGGGGTTTGCGAGCTGTATGAGCGTCGTCGCACTGGGACACTATCGAGGCGGGGGTAATTAATGTCGTGTGGGCACGTACGCTTTTCCTATGCACTGTTAGTGTAACATCCCCAGAACAACTAGACCCCTGATATGCTTTTTGTCATGACAAGGCCATGACATACCTCTAAGAGACTAAAATGACCTTAAGAATCAAGGTGAATAGGTAAAAATCACCTTAGTATGCAAATAGCCAAATTGAGCCCTAAGCATAGGGTTTGATAATTGAGCTTCAAATGACAAGTGGGCCCCACTAACACTCCCTAAACCCCTTAGGGAGTCCCTTGGGTCATTTAGGACCCATAGAGGTCAACCCAGTTGATCAATTTGGCTAAAGTCAACTCTATGCCCAAATAAGATAAACCACTCAATTAAGTATCAATTAGGGTTCAAATAATCAAAGCAACCCTACCAATGTATTATAAACCCTAGTAGGGATGAAAAAGGACTCAAAAGCCCAATCATGGGGTCACCAATTGGCCCAAATTGACCAAAGTGCCCTTAAGGTCAATATAGGTCAAACCTCCACCAATAAGTCCAATTGACCCCCCCAAAACATGAAATTGACTTCACCCATAGTCATATAACATTATAGGGGACACAATGGGCCCAAAAGCACCTCTATTGGTCACTAATTGGTCCGAATTGACCGAAGTCAACTTTCCCCCAATTTTGGTCAAAATCACACATATTGGCTAAATTGACCCAATAGGGGCATCGACATGACCCAATCAACATTGGGTGGTGACAAGGGACTCAAGACTTACACATTGGACCAGCCCACTCACCTATTTGACCAAGTCAACCTAAAAATCAACACTTGGTCAAATAGGCCTAATTTGGGCTCAAGGTGAAATTAAACCCAATCCAATGAGCTAAGGCCTTCAATTTCAGCCTACTCAGCAGCCCACCACCCTATTTACCCCACTTACCCTCCAATTTCAGAAAAGAAGAGACATGCAAGGGCAATTTGGAGAAACCCCCAAATTTGATTATGAGACAAAGACGAATTCATGGAATTAGCTCCACTTGGCACCTAATTCCTCTCCCAAAGTATTCCCTTCAACTCCCCATGCAGTTCCCAGCAGAATTCCAGCCACCCCCATGCCATGTGGCAAGAAATTTCAGGAATTAAAGCCTTGGCCATCCACCCCTTCATGGCAACTTCATGTACACTCAACCACAACTCAAATTGAGTCCACGAACAGCTTCAAATGCTTGGAAGGAGTTGGAAACGAGCCTGAGATCAAGTAAATCGGTGGAGAATAGCATTTTTGGCAAGGGTCGGCTCAAGAAATTCGGCCATGGCGATTCTGGGAAAAGGGCCACCATCAAGCTCGATTAAGGCATGTTTTCCTCTCCCCCTTCCCTTGTGCTAGTATCTAGATCAAATAGGAGAGATTTCGAGCTCAATAGGGATTGAATCCATGGGAGATGAGGGAGTATTTTCGGAGCTTTTTACCTTGCCCGGGATCGCCGGAGAGGTGGTTTCCGGCCGGCATCTCGCCGCCAATCGATGGCCACCACCTCAACGGAGGTGGTGGTGGTGGTGGCCGGCCGTGGTGGCCACCAGGTGGCCGGGAAATCGCCGTCAAAATCGGCCCTGCAACTGTCATTTTCGGGCTGATGGAGAAGATGAACAGTAGTTTTTTTTTGGTTATTAATAATTAGTATTTTATCAAAATACTTGCCTGATCTTAATAATTTTGTAGAAAATACTTAGAACCTTTATCACAAAATATGTCCAACATCAAAGTTGTAGACCTATGTCTCAACAAAATTTAGAAATTGATTTCACTCAAATTGGAGCCCTGTAGGTCCCTCAGCACCATTTTTGGTGAGACATGTATATAAGTGTATTTTGTTAAGTTAAATAATTTGTACAGAACTTGCATGTTGATTTTACCTAGGTTAGGCTCATTTCTGGAGGAAGTGATCAACATAAGTATTGTAGATCTTGAAGTCACCTTTAAAATGCCACTGACTTCATGTCATTTGGCCAAGTATAACTTATTCTATACCATTTTTTGTGTGACATGTCATGATAGTGTTTAGCTATGTTAAACAATCTTGTACAACACTTATATGTAAATTCCACATAGGTAATGTTCACTTCTGGAGTTAGTTATCAACATAAGTATTGTATATCTCGAAGTCACCTTTAAAATGCCACTGACTTCATGTCATTTGGCCAAGTATAACTTATTCTATACCATTTTTGGTGTGACATGTCATAATAGTGTTTAGATATGTTAAACAATCTTGTACAACAATTATATGTAAATTCCACCTAGGTAATGTTCACTTCTGGAGTTAGTGATCAACATAAGTAATGTAGATCTTGAAGTCACCTTTACAATGGCACTGACTTCATGTCATTTGGCCAAGTATAACTTATTCTATACCATTTTTGGTGTGACATATCATAATAGTGTTTAGCTATGTTAAACAATCTTGTACAACACTTATATGTAAATTCCACCTAGGTAATGTTCACTTCTAGAGTTAGTGATCAACATAAGTATTGTAGATCTTGAAGTCACCTTTAAAATGCCACTGACTTCATGTCATTTGGCCAAGTATAACTTATTCTATACCATTTTTGGTGTGACATGTCATAATAGTGTTTAGCTATGTTAAACAATCTTGTACAGCACTTATATGTAAATTCCACCTAGGTAATGTTCACTTCTGGAGTTAGTGATCAACATAAGTATTGTAGATATTGAAGTCACCATTAAAAGGCCACTGACTTCATGTCATTTGGCCAAGTATAACTTATTCTATACCATTTTTGGTGTGACATGTCATAATAGTGTTTAGCTATGTTAAACAATCTTGTACAACACTTATATCTAAATTCCACCTAGGTAATGTTCACTTCTGGAGTTAGTGATCAACAAAAGTATTGTAGATCTTGAAGTCACCTTTAAAATGCCACTGACTTCATGTCATTTGGCCAAGTATAACTTATTCTATACCATTTTTGGTGTGACATGTCATAATAGTGTTTAGCTATGTTAAACAATCTTGTACAACACTTCAATGTAAATTACACCTAGGTTAAGTTCACTTCTGGAGTTAGTGATCAACATAAGTATTGTAGATCTTGAAGTCACCTTTAAAATGACACTGACTTCATGTCATTTGGCCAAGTATAACTTATTCTATACCAATTTTGGTGTGACTTGTCTATAATAGTGTTTAGCTATGTTAAACAATCTTGTACCTCACTTATATGTAAATTACACCTAGGTTAAGCTCACTTCTGGATTTAGTAATCAACATAAGTATTGTAGACATTGAAGTTACCTTTAAAATGCCCCTGACTTCATGTCATTTGGTCAAGTACAACTCATTCTATACCACTTTTGGTGAGACAAGTATAAAAGTGCATCTGGTGTGTTTAGTGACTTGGGCTCGTGCAAATGCCTCGTTTAATTGTCCAGGCCTTAGGCATGATATCAACCACCTATAGATATGAATTCAACTCATGTGCATGAGTGGATTTCTCTGAGCTTCAGATTGAAGCTTTGGACTTAAGGGTGCAGGGAGAATTGGGGTGCATTTAGCAAAAATGGGAAAAGGTGATTTTTGCCCATTGACCCCATTAGGTGCCCTTGAAGCTAGGGTTATGAATTGGTGAGGATGGGATACCTCACCCTCTGAAGTTGTGGAATTTATTGAAGTCTTAACATAGCACTTGAGTGTAAACCCTTATACGCACACCAAATGTAATAAATGACAATTAACGGTAAATACTCCTTGGATTAATACGAGACTTAGGATCTGGTGTATTTAGACCAGTATCATGCAATGGTAATTTTTCCAGAATTTATTGAGGTAATAATTTAATACCTGATGTGTAAATCCATATTTGCACCCCATTTATGTTAAATAGAAATTATGGTTGTATAATTCCTGTAAAAATGTGAAACCTGGGGTTTGAGGTTTTTAGACCAATATTATGTTACAGTGAATTTATCAGAATTTATGGAGATCGTTAGTTGACACTCGATGTAGAAATATCTATTTGCACAGCTCCTATTTTAATAGAAACTATGAATAAAGATTCCCTAGAAAATTTATGAAGTTATGATTTGAGGTTGTTAGATCACTACTCGTTAAACCTATGGTAACAATTGGAACTCATTTGGATATGAGGTGATCAAGATCGCACATGAGAGTCTAATCTAGCTCAATCTTAATTTGGTTTGCAATTAGCAAAACTGATTTTTGTGATTTAGACCACCACTAACCTTCACACATAGAACAATTAACTCTTTGATTATTATGAAGACTCAAATTATTTGGGAGAGCATATCTAAGTCCATCATGGGAAATAGGGATTTGGGGTGCGTTTAGCAAACTATAAGTGTATGAATTTACAGTGATATGAAAAGGAGGTTAGACCTCATCAGGGGCCCCATACACAACTCATGGGTATTAAGTGATCATATGAAAGTAGAACTGCCCTTAGCCGGGTGAGCCATCTTAGGGTAAAACTCAAGGGTGAAGTCGGGAAACATCTAAGGCAAACCCCGGGTTAAGGATGTCGGAGAATAGGAGTGTGGGTCCAATTAAGGTTGAGAATGCTAAGTGTATGTGTGTAGTTCCTCGGTGAAGAAGGGAACTCGAGCTAGAATGTGATGACGGGAGAGCCAGCACCCGGTCACAATTGGTGGTGTTGGAGTTCAAATGAACTCCCCCACTCCTAAGTGCCAATTTAACTCATCTTAGAGATTTAATGAAATTGGAGAGGAAAATGGGGATCAAGTAAAAAAGGGGTAGATACCAACAAGATTAAGTGCCTTGGGAAGAGGAAGTTTGGGGTGTCAGCCCGTCACACTTCCTAGTACCGCTGCGAGCCCCTCACCGGGTAACCCTCCGGAAGTCCAAGGCTAACCCTAAAGCTTCTAAGATCAACTAAATTATAGACAAGACTAGTTAAGTAGGAGAACATGATAAGTTAACTTCCATCCCAAACCGGAACATTTTATAAGGAAGGACTGGGATAGTCCTGCGAGCGGTAAGCTCAGGTTATAAGGAAGGACTGGGATAGTCCTGCGAGCGGTAGGCTCGGGTTATAAGGAAGGACTGGGATAGTCCTGCGAGCGGTGGGCTCGTAGCTTAAATATAAGACTAGTGTAGTCTAGCAAGCGGTAGGCTCGTAGTTTAAATATAAGACTAGTGTAGTCTAGCGAGCGGTAGGCTCGTAGTTTAATATAAGACTAGTGTAGTCTAGCGAGTGGTATGCTCGTAGTTTAAAGATAAGACTAGTGTAGTCTAGCGAGCGGTAGGCTCGTAGTTTAAATATAAGACTAGTGTAGTCTAGCGAGCGGTAGGCTCATAGTTTAAATATAAGACTGGTATAATCTGGCGAGCGGTAGGCTCTACCTTATAAATGTTGATGTAGATTTGTGAGCTGGAGGCTCGGTAGTAAATGGTTAATACATGTTGCTTGTGTGTAAGATGTTGTGGGTCTTCGGTTCTGTCTTAGTCGTCACACCGACAGCAGTTCGTTGACTCGACAGTGCTAGTGGTTTTATGGGGGCCAGGTTGTCTTACTACGCGTCCGACGGGATGGATTCCCTAAACCCTGCCTGGCCAATTCAGTTTAGTACGCAGGAGCTCGTGAGTACCGGACACCGGTATCACAACGTACGTTAGGGCCTAGGTCTGGTAGTGTGACATACCCACCTAGGTGAGGAGACGCCCGCTCCTCTGCCACCGTTTGACCACGACGGGAGGTGCCCGAGAGGTTAGCTACCTCCGAAAAGTGGGAACTAAAGGTCTGTACGTACAGAGTCGTGTGGGTGAGTTGCATATGTATGAAATAATAATACAAACATTGCATACCATTGCATATCATAGCATAGCATTCTTGCATAAATCAGAGATCTCATCGTATAAATTAGTGTGGGCTCTTTTATACGATGAGTTTACTTCTTGCCAGATCCCTTAGCTTATGTGTTTGTGTGTGTCTACGCATAAGTTAAGGTTACTTTCATAGCTGCTCTAGTTGTTCTTTACTTGCTCTAGTTTTCTTTATAACTACTCTGGTGTACTTTTCTAGCTGTTTAGACTATTTTATAACTGCGTGTGCATACTCACTTGACGCTCGTTCATATACTACTCGACTTCTTTGTGGCCCCTTGATTTATTATGATAGATTTGCTAGAAAGCTGCTTGATGTATATATATATATACATGTTGTTAGCTATTGGTATAGTTGCTAGATGTAAATGCTCTTATATACATGTTGTTAGCTATTAATATATTCTGCTAGGTTAGTAATATCCACTTGTCACATGCTTCTTTTGTGTTACCCCTTGTTTGTCCTCCGCTTCTTCCTCCCGCCCGGTGCCTAGGAGCCGCAGGGGGAGGGATGGGTAATTTGGCTTAGTCTTTTGACTAACGGTCGGTGGACCACATCATTTTAGGGATGATATGCCGGAACAGCAGGACTACGCTCAGGTGACAGGTCAGAAGAATATGACAAAGTCAGCTAGCCACTACCCGACGTTGCCGCAGCAGCCACATACACGTGATGACAAGAGTTCAACAGCTTCCGCATAGATGAAGAGATGAGTGATAGTTATAGTATGGATCTTGATGTATTGGGCATAAGCCCTCTTTTACTTTAATTCTCATCGTGGACATTGTAATCATGTAATTTATATATTTAATGTGATTTGTGGACTTGTTTCTTCTATTGCTTCTATTACTGTGAATTGTGGTTGGCCTGGATGATGTTGACTAGCCGGCAGGATCGGCGTGTTGTGGTGACGACCATTTGGTGTAAAGGTCTCACCGTAAGACGGCGGTTCTGGGCGGTAAGACCCGGGAAAGAAAAAAAAAGGGTCTTACAGTTAGTTGATCGGTCGAACGTCTGAGAGTGGGAGAGTACAGTTTTGGCGGAGGGTACAATCGCTGTCGGGGTACTGTCACAACGGAGATTATCGAGCACGGGCGTACCTTTATAATTAATATATATATATATATAACCGGTTATATGTATATCTAATAAATTATAATTATAAATTTAATTATATATAAACGTGTATATATTTTTATATAAAACTTTATAAAACGTTTTTATAAAAATTTCATATAAAGTTTTATATAAAACTTTACGAGCAGCTCTGCACGGGTTTCACCCGTGCTCGCTGACTCTTAGCGGGCTGCGCCCGCATTCGAGCTGGCTGCTCCCGCATTCTACAGTAGCCGACCGGTCCCTGCGGGCTTCGCCTGCCCCCGGCGGGCTTCACCCGCAACATATACATGTGTACTCAAAATGACCGTAAAAAAATATATATCAATAATTTATAATTATTTTTTTCAAAAATATTTATATTTTAACAAAAAATTATTTTAAAGTTTCTTTATATATAGTAGTTAAAGATATATAAAGTTTCTTTATATAAAATTTTTACAAAACTTTATAAAAACTGTTACGTAAAGTAACGTTTTTATAAAAGTTATTCTTTTTCTCTCCCTCTCTCTTGCATGAATGAAATATATGGAGAAAAATTTTTCTCCATAAAACTTTGCAAAAAAAAAATCCCAAAATTAAAAACATTAAATATAAAAATGAATGTCAATTTGACATTAATTTATTAACATAATTTTAGAATAAAAATAACTATCGTGCACGGGCCCCGCACACACGCAAAGACACTCCCGTGCGCACGCGTGACCACCTCCGAGCACAAGCGCACGCACGGCGCGGGCTCGGGAGAGCATTTTTGTCCCGAGAGAGTATTTTTTTCGGTCGGGCACGTGCTTTTCACTCAGGCGCGCGTTTTTTTGCCCGAGCGCACATTTTATGCCCAGTCGCGCGTTTTGCACTTGCATGCATTTTTGACCGGGCGCATTGTCTCTCAAGCGCGCATTTTGGCTTGGGAGTGCATTTTTACCCTGCACACATTTTCGAATCATCGGAACTCATTTTCTCCAAGGTGCATTTTAGCCCAGTCACGCATTTTTTTGCGGACGTGCATTTTTCACACGTGCAAGTTTTTGCCAGAGCGCGCATTTTTCTTATAGGCGCGCGTGAGATGACTAATAAATATCATAACATTAAAAATATCGCTAATTGTTTCACCAAAACCAGCTGCACACACAGTTTCGTCATCTTCTCTTTCTTCGTCGACCTTGCCACGCCATCATGTTATCTCATTACATCGTTATTTTTTCATCGAGGAAAATTGTGTTATGATCTAGTCATTTCCTCATTTTCTTGTATCTCATTACACACAGACACACACACACACACACAATCACATACATACACACAAACACACAGACACACATAGACACATAGACACACACATGCACAGACACACAAACACATACACACAAATACAGACGACACACACACCACACACACACATAGTCACAGATAGACACAAATACAGACACATACAGACACACAAACACAAACATAAACACACAGACACATACACAAACACAAACACAGAAACAGACAGACACAAACACAGACACAGACAGACACAACCACAAATAGACACAACCACACAGACAGACACAGACACACACATACAAACACAGATAGACACACCGACACATACACACACAGATAGACACACAGACACACAGACAAACACACAGGCAGACACACAAACACACACAAGCACACAGAGATAGAGACACACAGACACACACACACACACACAGATACAGAGACACACAGACACAGAGACACACAGACACAGAGACACACAGACACAGAGACACAGAGACACACAGACACACAGACACACAGACACACAGACACAGACAACGACACAGACACAGACACAGACGCACACACACACACAGACACACACACACACACACACACACACACACACACACACACACACACACACGCATGCACGCACACACACGCACGCACCCACGCACACACACACACACAAACACACACACACACACACACCCACACCCCCCCCCCCCCCACACCCCCCCCCCCCCCACACACACATTGACAGACACACATACACATATAGACACAAACACACACACACACACACACACACACACACACACACACACACACACACACACACACACACACACACACATTGACAGACACACACATACACACATAGACACAGACCCACACAGACGTACACACAACATATCATACATGATACACACACACACACATTGACAGACACACACATACACACATAGACATAGACACACTCACAGACACACAGACCCACACAGACACACACACAACATATCATACATGATAGGATGATCTCTTTGGAGAAAGTCAAGCGTATGAGCTGAGAGACGACGAATAAATATCGTAGAGTCACAAATTTACTTTGAAAGTAAAAAAGTTAATGTATACTTTCGTGTTGAACACTTTTCCTAAAAATGCACGCAAAAGACGTATTGCCGCCCTGATTGAAACATGAGTGTAATTTTTGTAAATACGTCTTGTATATGCATTTTTAGGAAAAGTGTTCAACTCGAAAGTTGTAGATCTCGAAGTGATCTACAATTATCATGTTGAACAATTTTGCTAAAAAAGCATGTACAGAGCGTATTTTCAAAAAGCGCATAATAACTCATAGAAATTGTACTGTGAATAGCAAGAATTGGACTGCTTATAACATTGCCCGGCCCTAATTAAATGAGCATGGCCATAAAATGAGCGCCAATATTTGGGCCTTTGCCGCACGCTTCCTCTTTACTTTTCCATTCCATCGCGTGCCCTAATAGCTCATACCTTAAATCCACGCTGATTTCCCATTGATGAAGCAGCATCTGCCTTCTCCTCTCCGGCATATCCCCTCCTCTCCGACGGCACCACGACATGAATCGTCGAAAATCTCCTCAATGGTTTCAACCCCTCTCTCCTGACGTCCTCTCGCCCGAGGTATGCCCCTTTGTTTCCGAAAACCGGTTTTCCGCCATCCTCCCTCCCGCGAACTCTAGGGCTCGGGCGATCAATTACTCTTCTTCGCTGCTTTGAGCACATTTTTGAAGATCGTCTATGATTCAATCCTCTCTCCATTTCATCTCTGTTATTGCGCATTGTATTCCGATAAAAACATCAGGAACCCAATGCGATGATGCCGCCTTCGATTGCTCTCTCCCAACTTCAGATGCCCTAACAGCAGTCATCCTTCCCCCTTGCTGATCGACGACATCATATCTCCCGCCATTCGCCCTCCATCGGATCCAAGTACTGTTGCTCACCCTCCATCAGCTCCAAATACCTAAGTGGTATGGTTCCCCTACTCCTCTCCGAAACCCCAAACTCCACCTTCGAAATGATTCTTTGTCTTCTATTCAGGTATCGAGGCTGGCAGAATTTGAGATCATATTTGGGGAGGGAGTCGGAAAAATGGTTTTGTGTAATTTGAGGTACTCTTTCACTTGCTTAATTTTTTATAATGCATAAATTTACTGGTGCTTGAATTGCAGGGCTGTGTCTTAGATGTTGTGGTAAAGAAGGGCTCATGGTATAGCTACAGAGATCACTGGTTACATTTCCTACTTTTGATATACAACTCATAAATTTCTTTTTCATATATTTAATACTAAGTGTGGATCAACATTGCTCTTACTCTTTTTCTGCTCCTCTTCGATGGATGTTTTCTCAATGTTCATTTCAAACACTGATTCAAATCACTTAAATTTTAGCATTTGTAAGTTCAATTATGCAATAATATTCTATGTTTCAAATGAAAAAAAAATTGCACTGGCATGTACGATTTCACATCTACTGTACCTGCAACTTTATTTAAGTTGTGATTAATGGAATTTAATATTTGCTATGGATGCATACATCTTCGTTGCTCTCTATGTTTCAAATGACTTAAACCCCAAGTTCTATGCCATAGTATTGCATTCTTGAGTACATACCGTACTTTTAAATTCAACCATCCGATCTACAACACCAATTTCATTCTCACGACTATGAAACCATCCCGAAAACCAATCCCCCTCCAGACTACGAATGACTCTTTGATCTCCCAAAACCTCATAGCCCCTCTCTCAACTTCTTTGAGAAGACGATCCCGTAGTTACGTGAAGATTATATTCTTCACTGTACCTGCCACGAATTTGTTGTGTTTTCCCCATAAAAATCATTCTATTGACGTCAATAGGTCAAAACATTCTCGATCCCGTGCACGGCGCATGACGGAGGCAAAGAGAAAGGGACAAATTTATGGTTAAGCATTAGCTTTTTAGTATTTAAAGCCCACAAATTTTTTATGGATGAGGAGGAGAGTGTTGAGGCACTTGCTTAGGAAATATCACAAGGTTAAGAAAATTGACAAGCACATGTACCACGCGACATGTACATGAAGGTAAAAGGTAATGTTTTTAAGATCATACTGTAAATTATGTTGGCATATCTAATTCAACATTCTGTATTTTTCATTTTAATGAATATTGCACATCTTACTTTCTTACTATGATTTATTGGTAATAAGTTACGTTTTGTTGCCCTAGGTCATCAAGATCTTTTATTAGGTCTATATAAGTGGGTTGGCTTGCTCTATAGTGGCTTTTCAATTGGTGTAAAGATATTTTTCTTCCATTCCATCAGCGTTCGCAAAGCCTGCTCCATGGTCCTTGAATCCGATGGCTTTTCACGTCTCATGCCCGATCATTTGGTCCGCCACTCTCCCCTGATCTTCTCCCCCTTCCCCGTTTCCCATTTTGTTTAATTACTAGCTCCAATCTTATATATAAATATAATTTCACATTGAAATAATTTATCATGCACGTTTATTTTCAATTATTTTATTTTCAATAGATGTAACTCATATTATTCCTTTAGTATAGTCATTTCTGACAACATTGTAGAGACACAATCCTACATAAGAAACTTTTCTTATGCTACATTATTCAATTTCATATGGCCCTTCCAAGGACATGGTCAAAATTGCTAATTTTGAAGAGCGTGGATATAAATAAACATGGTAAGGTGTAGGAAAAGTTTAAACTGCAAACTGACCTGTCAGGGAAATTGGACCTTTAATGTTTGAAGGAGAGGCTGCTGGTTTGAGTGCAATGTATAATACCAAGGCAATTCGTATTCCACAGCCATTTAAGGTGGAGATCCCCTTAGTTCCTGATTTTATCTTCGCTATGGTATGTATCTTCTTGTAATATGACACAACTATTGTTTTCTTGTAGTTTGGGCCTTTACAAAGAGGTGGTTCTTTTATTATCATGGAGTTTGTTGAATTTGGGTCATATAGAGAAATCCAAGTGAGAAAACCACATCCTTCTCAATGTATATCAGTGCGATAAAAGATCAGATTTATAGACTGCGCAATCTTCTATCTCAGTCGGTGCTTGGAAGAAGGCTGGCTGAAATGTATAAAGTTGGGAAGTCAGAGAAGGGCTTTGGTTTTTATATTAATAATACTATTGGCAGGTAATTCTTCAATTATTTCATTTCCTTTCACTCATTGATGCAAAAAATTCTTGTTTTATGGTTGCCTGAAGCATAAATAGTATGCTACGAAACTAAGAATTTGAAAGATTAATTTAATGTAGTACTTTTAGTTTTATTTTATTTTATCTAGTAGGGATCTTTATTTCATGTTTTGCTTAAAGATAGGTCTATGATTTTTCTTGTATGAGCGTATGTCTTAATCTATAATTTTTTATAGAGGTTTCTTCAATTAATGAAATGTGGCTTCATCTCAAAGTTGTGTCTGGCTTGGGACTAAGAAGCATGCAAAATCTAACGTAGACGATTGGCTTTTAACTGGGAGGTGTTCAATATTCATTGGGTTTGCTGTGGTTTTACTGGAAACTCGAGGTTGGCGGCATGTGATTGTTGCTGATACTCCTGCATCGCATCATTTGCAGATGAATGACGAGATTTTCCCATTTTGCGGCATGTTTGAATGTTCTGGAATGTATGTCTCTGCTATTTTTTTAAAAATAAAAATAAAATATTTGGCGGCGCTTTTCTTTCAAAACGCCGCTATAGTGGTGTATTTTTTTTAAAAAAAATTTGCTGCATCCGCGACATTTTAATATATAAAAACACTGCCAAAAGTAAAGGACTTCGCTGCGCTTTTAAAGAAAATGCCGCAAGACTTTCCGCGACGCTTTTAAATATAAACGCCGCCAAGTTTTCCCCGGCGCTTCTTTCCGCGGCGATTTCGCGGCGCTTTGACAAACGCCGCAGAAGTTACAACGACGTTTTAAAAGCGCCGCTAAAAGTCTTAAAAAACGCCGTGGTAGGTCTAATTTGTTGTAGTGGCGGCAACTGTTTTTATGTCATTTTTATTTACTGTATTCCAGATTCAAGTGATTTTAGTTTTGATGTAATTTTTTATTCATGGATTTATGCTTTGATTTTGAACCAAGATAAATTTTTTGATGTCATTTTTATTTACTGTATTCATGGATTTTTGTATTCATGGATTTTTGTGCTTGATCTGTTTGTTAAATTGTTCATATGATGGCTGAAATTCTTTCATCCCTTCTTCCTTTAAAAAAACAATCTTCGTTTTCTTAAATCCATGCAGGTCATGTATTGTTGATGCTAGGAAAAGCCCAATTTGAAGTTCTAAAGCTTGTTGATAATTATGTATGTTTCATTATTTCTTATAATTAGTAGACTTTTTTTTTCTCTATATGTTGACTTTTTTCCATAAAAGTTAGAAACACTATTATACATTGCACCAATGCTTCTTATCAATTATATGCAGCGGACCCATGTAATTCAGACAATTTCAACTCCATCAGAGCGTCTTCTCGGGGAACTTCAAATTGTAGAGGTTTGCTCTCCTTATTCAAATTCCTTTCATCTCGCGTTTCTGTCATAGTTGGTTGTTATCATTTTCAATTGCTCCTTGATTTCTTTGTTACCGAAGGACGTCGAACTTGGAAATTTTTATGCTTTATATACGTTTTTATTTTCCTCCATCAATTGGCCATTATTGTTTTAGTTCTGTTCCAAATCCATCTTATGTATGTGGAAACTCTTTTTAATATAGTGCTTGAATATTTTGGAACTTTCTTAGAGTATTATGGTATACATACTATCAGTGGAAGAAGCTATTAGAATTTAATTTCCATTTACTTATTCTCATTCAGTGCATGTGTGTGCTGTTTTTATGAGTTTTGTATGTGCGGGTGTGATGTTAAGTGCAGTGAAATGTGTGCATGTGTGTGCTGTTTTAAGAGTTGTGCAATGAAGTGTGTGCGAAATATTAAGTGCAGTAAACTGTGTGCGTGCTGTACGTTTTAAAGAGTTGTGTAGTGAAGTGTGTGATTTTAAGTGCAGTGAAGTGTCATTAACAGGTGATCTTAATTTCAGAACATTTTCAACTAAACAGTGAACTCCCTCATAACCTTAATTTCAGTGTGAACTAAACAACGGACGGCAAGTGTGTGTTTTATTGTACGCTTGTTTAATGGGGTGTGTATGGATTATGTATGTATGGATGTGAGTTTGTATGAATGTTTCTGCTCTCATTTATTTGTAGGGTGATCTTAATTGCTCTCTTTTATTTGTAGGGTGCTCTAGCATTGACCGACAAGTGATGAAAGATTCATTAGTTAGAAAGTGATGGACGTTTCATTTTTTGAAAAATGATGGAAGATTTATTAGAAACATGTTGATCTTGTAATCTAATATTGTATTATTTTAGAAGAAATGATAATAACTTGTACTCTATGTAATACTTTTTGGTGTGAATAAATACATGTTGATCTTGTTACGAAATATTAAATATATGTGTATTTTCAAGATTATTATTTGTAATAAAATCTTAGGTACATAAAAAATAGAAATGAAATATTTTTGATATATTAATGAATTGGCTGTAGTAAGAAGAATGGAAAACAAATGTAACGATTTTTTCGTTACTATTGTTTAATCTATTGTAACGAAATAATGTTTATTATACTTTATTGTAAGGAAGTTAGTTTATTTTTAGTGAGGAAAAATAAAACATTTGTAACGAAATAGTTTTAATCGTAACTATTTTTTTGTGAGGAAAAAAAATATTCGTAACGAAATAATATTTATTGTGACCAATTTATTGTGAGGAAGAATCTCTGTTTGGTGAGAAAGTATCGTTTGTTATAATTAATTTATTTGTAATGACATGCATACATTCGTTACAAGAACTTTTAGCGTCGAGCTTTAGAGGAGGACCGTTACTTAAAGTTTTTTTCGTTACCAAAGAGTTTTTGTAACGAATTTTGGCACTTACTATAACGATTTAGGTCCTTACTATAAGTGCAGTTTGTTGTAGTGCCATTATGGAAGATTAGCTAAATGGGCCATAATGCTAAGCGAGTTTGAAATATCTTATATCCCCAGAACAACAATCAAGGCACAAGTACTAGAAGATTTCCTAGTAGATACGACAAAAATTGATCCCAAGCAGATAGAAAGATCTCCTTTGGCCTGGATTATCTATGTGGATGGGGCCTCAGGCAGAAACTCTGCAGGAGCTGGAGATTTCTTGATCAACCCAAATGGTATTAAATTGGAGCAGGCCATCAAGTTCTTTTTTCAATCACGAATAATCAAGCAGAGTATGAAGCACTCCTGGCCGGTCTAAGACTTGCGAAAGAGTTGGGGATAGAGCACATACATGTTAAAACAGACTCCCTTGTGATGGCTTCACAAGTACTGGGAAACTTCGAGACAAGGGAGCCAATGCTGAGGAAGATCTATTATTGTTTAAAAAAGAAATCGGGAGATTCAAAAATTTTATCACCGAGCATATCCCAAGGACACAAAATGAAGAGGCAGATGAATTGTCAAAATTTGGTCTTCCGTCAGGAGGGGTAACCTCAGAAATCTTCCATCGGGAAACAGAAGAAGGAGAATTAATTCAGATTAATCAACTTCCTTCTTGGAAGGATCCTTTCGAATTATATTTATCTAAAGGAGAGTTTCATCCATCCATAAAAGACAAGAGGAGATTCGGGAGAAAATTAGCCTATTATTGCTTAGTAGCAGGAGTTCTGTACAGAAAAACTCTCATTTCTCCTCTATCAAGATGTGTCTCGGAGGAGGAAGTTCCTGTAATACTCCAGGAGGTTCATTCAGGAGAATGTGGGAGTCATTTAGGGGCAAAAACTTTGGAGAAGAGAATCCTGAGACAAGGATATATCTGGCCAACGACGAGGAAAGATGCAGAACCATTCGCCAAGCGATGCGTTTAATGTCAAAAGTTTGCTCCACTTCAGCTCCAACCAGCCCAGACACTCAGATCGATAACAACGCCTTAGCTATTCGCAGTTTGGGAGATGGATCTTATCGGATCCTTCCCAACTGTTAGTGGACAACGTCACTTTATAATTGTTATGATCGACTATTTCAGTAAGTGGATTGAAGCAAAGGAATTGGCCAAAACCACTACACAGATTGTCAAAAACTTCATCTGGGGAGAAATTATTTGCCGGCATAGAATTCCGTTGGCAATCGTTACCGATAATGGTCCTCAATTTAATAATCCAGAGATGACCAGTTTCTGTAATCAGATTGGGATTGAGCTGCGATTCTCCTCAATACATCATCATAGAAGTAATGGACAGGTGGATGCTGTGAATAAACAAATCATGTATCTTTTGCAGAAGAAAGTTTTAAACCAAAAGGGCAACTAGGTAGAACAACTCCCTTCCATCCTTTGGACTCTCCGGAATACACCAACTTCGTCCACAGGGGAAACACCAGTCAAGTTGTCTCATGGTTCAGAGGCACTCATTCCAATAGAAGTTGAAGTAACCAGTCCCAGAGTTATGTATGCAAAACAAGGGGACGAAGCTTGGATGGAGACCAATGATGAAGGAATAAAATATAGTTTGGATTTCATCGAAGAACATCAGGATGAAGCAACTATTAGGAAGGAGGAAATGAAGAGGAGAATGGCTAGATACTTTGATAAAAATGTCAGAATCAAACAATTCGCAGTCGGAGATGTTGTATTAAAAAAGGTGGACGCCGCGGCCAGAATGGGTATTGTTGGAAAATTAAATCCCAACTGGGCAGGACCCTTTATCGTCAAGGAAGTACTGAAGAGTGAGGCTTATCGTCTTTAGACAAGTGATGGAGAAGATATTTCACATACCTGGAGCGGCGACGATTTGAAACGGTTCTATCCTTGATGTGTTACATCTTTCTCATTGTTTGCATTTTGAATATTGAATGAAAAGCCCCATACTGACACTTTTCCTTGTCTGGTGACTTTGTACTTTTACTATCCCTCACTAAACCTTGGAGACATCGCAAAGATATTTTTGTACCCCCACAAATTGTAGTCATTAACATAATACCACGAGGATTATGTGTAGCGGGGAGTTTTCGCACACGTGTAGTGGAAGCTTGTCAATTCCAGTGCGGTGGTCTTCAGAATTTTGGGTCCCGGTCAGTATCTAACACACCTCTGCATCAAGGGAGGTCTAGGTGATTGTTAGCTCTACCGTACCTTGAAAGGGATATAATTATAGCTTTGATGATCTTTTTGAGGAAAGCAATATCGGTATAGCCTCCACGGCATAACCACACATGCCCAACTGATCATCTTAGTCTGTGACCATCACATACTCCTAGGTACTCTTGAGCGGTGCCTACAAGGGACCCATGACTGAGGTTATCTCTCTGAGGAAATCAATGTTCACTATATAAGCCCACCTGCCCAATTGATCAACTCGGCTTATAACCCTAGGCAAGAGAGCAGTTGAGTCATCGAAATTTTTACAGCTCTGATGACCACTTGAGGAAAGAAATGCTTGCTACCTAAGCACACCTGCCCACTTTGTCATCCGAGTCTGTAATTCTTTTACTTCTTTACAGGAAATTCTTTTCCTCTTTTGGCTTTTTATGACCATTTGAGGGAAGCAATATTTATCAGGCACAAGCATTTGCCCACCTGGTTACTTAAAGATTCTTGGCTTTAAGACCGAACGGCTTAGCCTCATAAGCCGATTGTCTTGTATGATAATACCTCAGGTTCAGAAAAGTGGCAGCATAATATGCTAGCCGAGCAGGTAAAATATATCTAGCTTTAACGCTAGAAAACATGTTATTTTGGGAAGCCGTAAGGCAATATTGTTTCAAGTCAAGGTTCTCTCTAAAAGGCAGCTATTCCTCCCGATTAAAAAATGTTGTTGATGACGATACTATTTGATCGGCTTATGACAATACTATTCGATCGACTTGCCCGATCGGCTTGTGATTAATATGATCATAATAATTGCGATCTGTTGTTATTAGCTCGGTCTGAATTAATTTGTTTATAAGCTGATACTAAGAATTAATGTGACGAGTTGGCATTATTCGTTCGATTTGAAGTAATTTTCTTATAAAAGTTATAAGGCAATACAATTCGCTGGTATTATGAAAACTGTTCGCTAAACCTACATTGATTTATTAATGAGAATCATGAACCAGCATAATTCATTGATGTTATGAGTAGTACTCGCTCGGTTTGAATTAATTCGCCTATGAGAAATTGGTCATGGTTTGTTCTCGCAGTACTGAAATGTCCTCAAACTGATATTAATAGTCGCTCAGATTATAATCTGACCGCGTGACTCGATGCTTATAGTCTGGACCTGTGGAAATAATGTCTCATTACATCAAGACAATTATTCTCGTAAAACTCCTGAATATTTGGAATTTGCACTGATAGTCGCCCGGGTTACAAAATAACCGTGCGGCTTGATATTGTTTTTACTGGACTTTCGAAAATATTATGTTCCATGACATCAAGGCGATATTCAGAATGTGGACTATTAGTCATCTGAGATGCATTCTAACCGAATTACAATCAGAACTTATGAAGATATTATCTCTGGCGGTTTCAGGCCGTGATTCATCTTCACTGAATCAAGATCCATCTCAGAACTAAAGCGATAAAACCGTTCGAGCAATATTCAATGGTGTTCGGACAAGTACCACTCTGAATTCTTGTATACTCAGAATATAAATTGCTAGTCGCCCCGTATTGGATGTTAATCGCGCGACTTAATATTTTCTCTAGCGAATTCAAAAAAGGACTTGCAGTTTAAAAAGAATAATGCTAAAACAGAAGGTCGCATATGAACATCCACAAGTAAGTAAAATCGCAAATATAAACAGTTGAACAAGTAACTATATTTTTCATTAAGGTTCTCAATAAAAACATTTATAGTTGTTCAAACTGACCGGCTAACATAATTAAGCCGTCGGTTGTAAAGTAAAGTCTAAGTACAGAAGTTAATACTAGTCATCCAATCAAAGTCTTTTAGCCGCGGGAGAACTCGAATCTCCTCGCCTTCAATATCAACAACAAGTGAATAATCTCCGCTATCTGATGAAGAACTCATTGGTTCACTGCTGGAACCACTCAAACCTTCTGTTCCCCGACTCTTAGACCACTCAGCTTCATCCTCAGCATCGCTGGACTCTGAAGCTGCGTCATCTTTATTCTCGCCTTCAACTGCAGCGGCCTCCTCATCACTTTTTTTGGCTTCATCATCATTTTCTTCTTCCTCTGAATCGCTTTCATCAACCTTATTCTTACCCTTGGCCTTACGGGTAATATCATCCAACTTCTTCTTCAGGGATGGATAGACATCCGAGAAGTTGAAGTCTTCGAAACCCGAGGCCAAACCGTCCAGCTCCCTCAGGCAGTTTAAGGCTCCATCCATCCCCTTGGCAACATGGGGAAATACCTCATCCTGGAAGACCGAGTTATCTATGTCATATTATTTCTGTCAAAAGAATAAAAGGTTAGACCGCGCGGCTTAAAGAACTCAGATATCTCAAATTTTCATCAGGTGATAACCTACCAACTCTACCTCCTTTAACCGCGCATTCTCCCGCGCCAGTTCATCATATTTTTCTCTAAATGGCTATGAGCTGATATTAACCGCCTATATGACATCCCCATGAAGTGATTAGTTGTAAAGCTCCTTGCACTAACCTGCGCGGCTTGCTTGGATAGTTCCTCCTCGGGAATCTCCTTGAGCTTCTTCAAATTTTTCCGGCCATACATAGCAACACCAGCGGCTACTGCGTGGCGGCTTATTTTCTCACTCCCCCAATATGGGAGTGCGGTTAATACTTGCACACAGTCGCCGTCTGGGTGCCAGCGTAAGGTCGAATCACCTTGTAGATCTTTGGGGTTGCCGCAGAAGTGAAGGAGATCGAACTCGCCAGAAGAAGCCGAGTCCTCCTCTTCAGATACCTGCGGTCTGCTCATCTTCTACCTTTTCTTACTTTGCGTCAGAAATAAGCCGCCTGGGCTTAGCGGTTTGTTCTTTGGGACTATAGCAGCAATTAAAAAGAAAGAATGAAGTTATTATACAAACCGCGAGAACAACGATGATGAATAATTATATAAACCGCGCGGCCAGAAAATTAATATATTCTCAGAAGCTTACCGCCCTCGGGTTGGACATTTTCTAACTCTGCGAGTAGGGGAATGTAGTAATTCACATCAAGCTGCCCATCCTTGGCGAATTGGTAAATCTCCAGCTATACACCTTTAACATCGCGCTGTTGAAACACCTCCTCTTCCTGTTGGAACATGGTCTTCCGCATCTCCTAGGTTTGAGAATAACATTTCCTATGTGTATTTCATCTTGTGTGTTTAAGTGTGCAGGATAACAATGTCCACATGACTCAAGGATTACATTAGAAGGTTGTCCCCAAAGTTGAGCCATCAAATCCAAATCTCCTACTAGCGCTAGCGGTAGTCCTAGCGCATGCGCTAGCTGTCGTTCGATGAATGTTGAAGCCCGTTCGACGAATTTTCGGTCGACGAATATTGAAGCCCGCTCTACGAACTCTGGTCGACGAAATTGAGTTCGACGAATGTTGAAGCCTGATCGATGAATTGAGTTCGATGAAAATTCGCTCGATGAAATGTTAGCTGCGTTCGACGAAAATCCGATCGACGAAATGTTTGCTTAAGCACAAATGTCAGGAGTACTTATAGAAGGAGATAGCGCCAGGCAGTATCCGATAGTGCAGGCGATAGCGAGGAGCACAGTAGGCAAGAGAGAAAAGTTTCCTCCGATTGAAGATTCTGCCACGCAGAATATGTCCTAATATGGGATAGCGCCGACGGTACCACTAGCGCAGGCGCTAGCGCTGAGACTATAAAAAGGACCTCTTGGCTCAGTCTTCCTCATCCTCTAGAGATCCAAAATTCCAGAGCTTCGTGCCACAGCATAGAGAGGAAGGTTCAGAGATATACTCCCACAAATCCATAAAGACTAAAGGAGATCCGTGGAGAAGATTTCAACACGCATCATCATCGTGACGAAAGACCGCATCGACTACGATCATACTCTGCGTCTTCGTCTACTTCTCCAAGAGATCCACATAGAGGGAGTTTTATATTATTATCTTTTTAATTCACATCTTTTCTTGTAATCGTGTAGTAAATTTGCCTCGTGTTGGCGACTAGGTCTGGGTAGGACTTATTGTAAAAATTCACCTCGTGTTGGCGACTAGATTTAGGTTAGGTCTAGGGGGTGCTCGAGGCCATATCCGGGGAAGGGTTGGCTAGAGCGGCTTGAGGCCGTATCCGGGGAAGGATCGGCTAAAGCCAACCGGTTCGTGGGGATACGAGTCGGTATAGAAAACAAAAAGAGTCTTTCATATTTCGCTTAGATTTCTAGCGTCATTGAAATCAAAATTTTGTAATCAATTTTATTAATAATAATCATGTCTCTCTTTGTGTAATAAAATTGATTTGTTCTTCATTTCTCTAAATTGTTTATTATCCTCTCCTTTATTATAAAACAATTTAGATCTTTAAACAAAATCACTATTTTGATTTCTTATCATAAGAAACTTTTCAAAATATAATATAAGTTTTTAAAACCCTTATTCACCCCCCTCTAAGGGCGCCTACCAATCCAACAAGTGGTATCAGAGCGAGGTTATTCCAATCGGCTTAACAACCGGGAATAATGGCATCTCATGATCTTGCTTCTATTAGTGGGGAAATTTTTTATGAAGAAGAAAAATCTGTTGCACCACATTTATTCGAAGGAAGAAATTATAAAGGGTGGAAATTATTAATGGAAAGGTTTATTAAAACATTAGATATCAACGCTTGGGATATAGCAATAACAAGACCAGGGGACGAATCAAATAAACAAGAGCGTTGATGCGCAAATCCTGCACACCGCTATAGGCGGTAGTAAGAATGCGGCACGAAACGGCAGTGTACCGATCGTTCAAGTAATATAAAATGGGAATGAATCCCCAAGTATCGATCTCAAAGGAACACAGTAAGGTGGAGTTTATTAAAGGAAGGACTTGAGATTGAAGTCCTTTCGAGCGGATGGATGCGGAAATGGGGGATTTGGTTTGTGGAAAATAAAAGAAAACAACTTAAACTACTCCTATGCAATGCCGCTATGCAATGCTTCGCTTGGCGGGATGGAGACTAGGCAGGCCTTGAGCGCGCTGCGTCGCAAGGGCGGATGGAAGAGTAGGCAAACGGAATCGAACTATGCAGGCCTTGAGCGTGCTGCTTCGTTAAGCGGGATGGATTACATGGGCCGCTATGCCACGCTTCGCTAGGCGGATGGAAGAGTAGGCATACGGATGAGGGTCGCAAGCACCTCGTCGACAAGCACGCCACTAGCAATTGCTAGTGCGGCACACGAACGTGACGACGGGATGGAGGATGGAATGGGGCGTACCTCATTACCACATATGAACTAAATAATTCCAAATAAATGAAATAAGCATTACAAAGCATAGTTCATAGCATACATCATCAAAATATAGAGATTACAAACATTACATCAACATAAGGAAGAGAAAAAAGGCAAGAGATACGACCAAATCCGGAGGCTCATTGTAGATTCATGGTAGGAAGCACCGGGTTGTCAATCCGCGTCCTAGCTCGGTCCCAACTATCGTCCGGGGTAGAGGAGGGCTGTCACACCTCCCAATGGACCCATCTTCTCCAGCGTTTTACAATCCGGCCACGTCCGATGCGAAGAAATCCTTCCTTGGCGATGAAGATGAGCGTAGAATCTCCTCCTTGAAGCTCTTGGATGATGGAGGAGGCCTAGGGGGCGAAAAACCTGCGGAAGGGGCGGAACGGCGGAGCTGGGCGGAAGAAATGCGGATGGATCCGACCTAATTCGCGAGCAGGAGTATTTATAGGCGCTGGAATAAACAGTGCGCACGGCCATTGGCGCACGACCAGTGGTCGTGCGCGCTGGAATCATGTGATCGTGCGCCTGCCTGGGTGGAGCCTGCAATGTAAGAAATTTATAAAATACCATGCTTGCACGACCAGTGGTGCACGACTGGTGGTCGTGCGCACAATCGTAGGTGGTCGTGCGCACTAGTCGAAACAGAACTCATAAAATTGATGTTAAGTGCGCACGCACAGTGGTGCACGACCGGTGGTCGTGCGCAATATCGTTTGTGGTCGTGCGCACTGTCCGAGATAGAACTCAAAAAATAGGGTTAAGTGCACACGATCAGCGGCACACGACCAGTGGTCGTGCGCAATAGAAACAGTGATCATGCGCAGTGTTCCTGTACAGAATTGTACCGGGAACACCCGCACGACTCCTGTTCCAGCACAACCACGAATCCAGCCACTGAAAGTGGCACTTAACAATCCATGAAAACTACTAAAAATGAAGAACATAAAATAAGGGTGGTTATATTTGCAGGCCCTATATGGATATTTGCAGCCCAATTTTTACGAGTTATTACGCGCCTTTTGAAAATACTCTTTGTTAGGTGCATTTTTAGGAAAAGTGTTCAACATGAAAGTTGTAGATCTCGTCGAAATCTACAACTTTGATGTTGAACACTTTTCCTAAAAATGCACCTAACATTGCGTATTTTCAAAAGGCGCGAGATTATTGTGAAATTTTTCGCGCCTTTTGAAAATACGCAATGTTAGGTGCATTTTTAGGAAAAGTGTTCAACATCAAAGTTGTAGATTTCGACGAGATCTACAACTTTCATGTTGAACACTTTTCCTAAAAATGCACCTAACAAAGAGTATTTTCAAAAGGCGCGTAATAACTCGTAAAAATTGGGCTGCAAATATCCATATAGGGCCTGCAAATATAATTACCCTAAAATAACACCAAAAACGGGCCTAGAGGTGCACTTAGCATGGAGTGTCAAATATGAGTGAAAACATGTCTAAAGTGAAGTGCATAGACTAGAAAATCGGCCCAGATGAGTCCATAAATGTGTATATATTTGGGACTCATCACACCCCCAGACTTAATTGTTTGCGCGTCCCGAGCAAACCATCTCTCGCGGACAGGAAAAACATAAGTTGGCGAAGAAATTATCAAGTGGAGTACCATGCGAAGTCGCATGCTCATGTGCGTAGAAGTACAGTAGACAAAATTTCTAATTATACATATTAGTTTATACTTTTCTTAGGGGCGTATTTATATATTACATTTACTCAGAAAGTGAATCACGGTGAATCATAAGGTCGTACATAGGAAGAAAGTAAACTGAACGCTGAGGCGAGCATTGCCAAAGATCGGGGCTTGAGACAACCTCCATTTAAATCCATCAATGTCGGTGACCATAAGCTTGCCCGTTCGCACTCTCTCCACGGCACTGGTTTGACTCAAATGCGTGAATCAATAGGACTTAAGGTTTTAGATGAGGCTTGGGTTTAGGTGAGGTAAACAAATATAAACATGAAGGCTTAGAACACAAAAACCCAAATGAGCAAATGCAAAACACTATCCAAGTAGCCATAAAACACGCGGATGCACCACACCCCCAGACTTAGACTTAGACGCATGGGTGTGTGCACCGCCTACTCCCAAATATAAATCTCAAACAGATTTTTTCAATTAAACTTTTCATTCTTCGTTTTCTTTTCAAATCTTTTCTTCTTTTCTTTTTCTTTCTTTAGCAATTTTAGCAAATTTTCAAAGATGCACATCCACATTTTCACATTGTACTTCCACAATCAACACCACCAATTTAAAATTTAAACAAAATACTTGCATTTTGGGTGTGCGACTCGGATTGGAGTTTAGGCTTTGGTGAACAATAGTGGAGCTGAACCAAAAGAATGGGGTAGGCACAACTGGGCTAGCGAGGAAATGATGATAGGAATGGCACAAAGGCTCAACCGGGCCAAAATGATGGCCTATATCACATTCACGTAATTGACTAACTGTATACCCATGCTTTAAGAATCGCTTGGGGCAAGTTCTAGCCTCCGAGAAAGATAATCCTATGCTACCGTTTGATTCACACCGGATTCACCAATTTTGAGTAGAGTAAACAATATTTACGCTAATAGAAAAAATATAAACTAAAAGCATAAAAAGAAATTGAATCTACACGAATTTCTAAACGAGACATGAGCACTCGACTAGGAGCACTACAGGAGTCAACATTTTACTCCGCCTCGTAATCCTAAGCCAGCACAATGATTTTCCAAATCACACAAAAAGACAAATTCAACTCGCGACGTGCCAATGGCTAAGCGCGCTCAAGTGGGTGCTGTGGTGTGCAATGAAAATAAACAAAACATTTTAAATGAAATCTTCTAGTATGCAGTGCAATTGTGCACGTGAGCGGGTAAACAAAACTACTCTCCCCCAGACTTAAACTAAACAATCCGCATAATATATGACAGGAAAATCAAAATAGGGCTAGGGGAAGAGAGTACCCAATGCTCAGCAAGTGAGCATACCAGAAGATTAGCGATTAACTCTAGACCAAGCTCGGTCCCAACTATCGTCCGGGGTAGAGGAGGGCTGTCACACCTCCCAATGGACCCGTCTTCTCCAGCGTTTTACAATCCGGCCACGTCCGATGCGAAGAAATCCTTCCTTGGTGATGAAGATGAGCGTAGAATCTCCTCCTTGAAGCTCTTGGATGATGGAGGAGGCCTAGGGGCGAAAAACCTGCGGAAGGGGCGGAACGGCGGAGCTGGGCGGAAGAAATGCGGACGGATCCGAACTAATTCACGAGCAGGAGTATTTATAGGCGCTGGAATAAACAGTGCACACGGTCATTGGCGCACGACCAGTGGTCGTGCGCGCTGGAATCCTGTGATCGTGTGCCTGCCTGGCTGGAGCCTGCAATGTAAGAAATTTATAAAATACCATGCTCGCATGACTAGTGGTGCACGACCGGTGGTCGTGCGCACTATCGTAGGTGGTCGTGCGCACTGGTCGAAACAGAACTCATAAAATTGATGTTAAGTGCGCACGCACAGTGGCGCACGACCGGTGGTCGTGCGCAATATCGTTGGTGGTCGTGCGCACTGTCTGAGACAGAACTCAAAAAATAGGGTTAAGTGCACACGATCAGCGACACACGACCAGTGGTCGTGCGTAATAGAAATAGTGATCGTGCGCAGTGTTCCTGTACAGAATTGTACCGGGAACACCCGCACGACTCCTGTTCCAGCACAACCACGAATCCAGCCACTGAAAGTGGCACTTAACAATCCATGAAAACTACTAAAAATGAAGAACATGAATTAACACCAAAAACGGGCCTAGAGTTGCACTTAGCATGGAGTGTCAAATATGAGTGAAAACATGTCTAAAGTGAAGTGCATAGACTAGAAAATTGGCCCAGATGAGTCCATAAATGTGTATATATTTGGGACTCATCACGCGTCACCTAAATGCAAAAGCTATGCATTATAATTTTTGTGCTTTATCTCAAGATATTTTCAAATTAATACATTGTTTTTCTACTGCATACAAAATATGGAAATTTATTGAAGAAATGTATGATTCTCCTTCTACAGGTATGGAACAATCGCAAGAACCGGAGAATATGCAAGCTTGCACAAGTCTTCAAGAATGCTCCTCTCATGACAGATCAATGGAGCACACATCAAATGGAAAAGAAGAAGAAGTACTGTCTTCGGAAGAGGAGTGCCAAAAAGATGTAAAAGAAACGATATGCTCAAATCGTGCCTCTCCCGAAAGCTATGTAAGGAAATCAAATCCCATTTTTTGTACTTCTATTTCTACATTACAAATGCTTCAAACTACAAAGCGCAAAATTAAGAAATTAAAAAATGCTAATAAACATTTGCTCTTAGAAAATAAAAATTTAAAGGCAAAAATTAATGAAGAATCAAATTCTAATTTATCTAGTTCTACACATGGCTCCTTAGTTGAAAACACCACAACTTGTGTAGAATATAATGATATTAAAGAAAATTTTAAGGAACTTGAAAAAGAAATTTTTTGTATAAATGAACATAATGAAAAATTATCTTTAGAAAATTCATCTTTAAAAAGTGATTGTGCTACATGCAAAAGTTATAAAATTGAAATTGAAGAGATGGACGAAACATTTGAGAAATACAGAAATGAATATCAAAACCATATTGATTCAATTGTTTCTACTCTTAAAAATAGCACAATTGCATATAATAAAGCTAGACATAATTTAAAAATCAAGAATGATGAATTAAAATAAAAAATCAACTTGCTTATGAAAATTGCAAATACAAATTCACAATATCAAACTATATCTAAAAACAAGTTGAATATGAATCTGAACATCTTACCTAAGTTTAAAAATGGGAGTAAGGAACATAAAGGATTTGTAAATCAAAATCAAAATTACCATAATTTACAAAATCATGTTTCTCCCAACCTAAAATTAAATGCAAACAAATTTCCTTCAAATTATAAATTCAAAAACCTTTTTGATCCAAATGTTTAAGTAAATGATTATGGAAATTTGAAAACTAAAAATAATGTTAAACCAAGATTTGAATGGAGACCCAAAGTTAAAGATGAAACACAAACTCCACTCAAAAGGGTTCATTCACTTCCATCTCCTCAAAAGCAAACACGATGTGTTTGGGTACCCAAAGGAACCTTCATAATCGGTCCTCCTTGGATACCTAAATCTCTTATTCATTTGTATCCAATCATTTGCATGAAGTAGAAATCAATTAAAAATGAAATATCAATTCTCTACTTCATGATGTGCTTAATTTCTTTTTTGTTTTTTGTTTTTATTTTCGATGAACCATCATGATATGATCACTTTATATGACTTGTGATACGACTTTCTGATATTACCAAAATTCATAAATAAATCAAATTGAATAAAATTGAATAAAAAGTCATGTCATTTTTCAAGTGATCTACTTATCCTTTTTATTTTTGTCCTTCTAAATCCATTTCCTAATAGTCTTATAAAAATTAAAAAACTAAATTTGTCATATGATATTATTAAGACTAAACGAAATAAGTGTCAAAATGGATTTAAAAGGTATTTTAGGGGTATTAGGCTAAATTTATAAAATGTGCAAGTTTTGCCTAGGTAGTTAATATATTTGCGTCATTTTCAATTACCCCAAGTATGTTTAATCATAATCATGTCAAATCGAAATTGAAAAATTGCATGAAGATTATTTCACTTATTTATGATCATTTCACTCATTCATATGTTGTGCAAAACTCAAGAATTAAGGTCTAATGAATATGGAGCTTTAATGAATGTGAAACCCATGTACTAAAATTTTAACTTCCGCAACTTTTTGCGATTTCTTCTTGTCTTTTCACTTCATTAGACAAGCCTTACTTTGCACAAACATAATTAAGAAAAATCGGAAGCAAAATCAAAGAAAATCTAGGCTATATGATTAAAATAAGCACTCTCTATGAGCGAACGCAGGCGCTAGGACCTAACGCCGACGCTAGCTCCAGTCTCCGATTTTCTGCAATTTTAAAATTCTGAAAAATCAATAAAAATATATTATTTTATATGTACTACTCATTTTTGCAATTCTGCCTGTACTTGTTTTTGAAAAATTAAAATACAAAATTACAAAAAAAATATATTTTGTTTTGTCTTTGGATATTTGTTTGAATTCTATTCCTATATGCAAAAATCAAATACAAAAATATAAAACAAAAAAAAGTATAAAAAATTGTTATTTTTGAACTTAACTTTTCTATTTACATGTATCTTGTGAAAGGGTGATTTGGGCTATCATCCCATCATATCACCTAGTACCGGGCGAACCTCTCACAGGGTAGTCCTCGGGAAGTCCAAGATCAAATTATAAGAGTTCAAACTTTAAATTAAAATTATTTTGCAAAAATATCAAAAATACTGTATGGACTTTATTGAGAAAATTAAGCATGATTTAATCTATTATTTAGAACTTCTATAATGTTGCAATTTATCTTTTCAAACTACTTTGAATATTGCTTTCATCATGCTTTGATATATCTATTAATATGTGCATCAATTATATTGAAAAAGTTGTGTAGAACTAAGCTTAGCATGTCTCTAAGTATGAGTAAATGTTTTATGTTTGATAATGATCACTATTCACCCACTTATTTTGGCATTTTCTACTTATGTGTTTAATCTAAGAATGCTTGTGTATGTTTTGTATTAGTACAATGAATTAAAATTGCACAAGTATCTTACCTACACTACCTTTATTTGCACTTTTAAAAGTTAAGAAAAGTGGTTATGTTTTCATAAATTATATTGGTTTGCAAAACAAGTGTATTCGGAGAACTTTGTACAAAACAAAAATCATAAAAAAAGTGACAAAGATAACTCCACCAAGCACTACTTGAACCTCCAGATAAGTCTTAATAAGTGTTGTGAGGTTGAGCCTCTTGGAAAGAATAGTAAAGTATCTTGTGCAAACCATAAATTTCTTTCAAAATAAAAAACCACTTATTCTTAAGTACACCGGATCACTAGTTTCAATATTAAAAAAAATGTGATCCACCAAGCACTACTTTGCACCCTGATAAGTCTTAATGAGCATTGTGTGTGCAAAGCACCTTGGTAGTTGTACAAATTTTTGTGTGCATTGAAGTGTGTGGAAGTAAAATTATTTTTGTTTTATTGTGCTCTTTACTTTACATATTTCTTATATTTTTGATTAAAACATTTGTTTACTATATTCAAAATACACTTATGTGCACATCATTATCTTCCATAACACTTATTCTCATGAGTATTGGATCCTAATGCTAACTCTATACTACTCTTTATTTATGAAATGCACTAGATAACCTAGCATGCTTTCTACAATGATGGGTATGTTTTGAAATTGTGAATTAAAGTAACATTGTAGTAATCTCTTTTTGATAACATTATTTCATGCTTGGTTACTTTATTGTCAAACTTAAAGATTTTAATTGAAAAATGATTTACAAAAACATCTTTTTTTTTTGAAATTTAACTCATATATCTTTGTATGGATCATCATTGATTACAATAAGATGTTTTTTGTATTTCTATAAGTCTTCCGCATCATCACCATATAATTGTTTTACCTTGCGCTTTCATGCTTATTTAAAGTCTTTCATTTTGTGTGCATCATCACTTGAATCTTCAAATTCCTTTCTTGCAACAAGTGGTAGACTTGCTTGGTTAACTTTATACTGGTTGATTTTTTTTTGCTATAAAACTCTGATTTATTTCTATGAAAATATTGTTATGTTAAAAACTCTGATTCATTAATGGATTTCAAAATAGCTCTGTGAGTGTTTTCATAAATTCAAATAAAAATATAAACCCATAGGCTATGAACTTATCACTAAATTTAAATGATTAATGTTTCCATTAATTATTATCCATGACTTCATTTCTCACCATAGCGGGGGCGTAGGGTTGTAGACATTAGATAACCTTTATCTCTAGTCATGTCTTGTCCTTAACCAGGGAGGGTTCCAGTGGGGCCTTGCGAGGCATTGGGGGGAAAGAGTGCTAGGTTAAGTTTTTGTCTAGTGTTTGCATATGAGACTAACACCCCAACCTACGGCATGTATGCAGCTCCTCATGCCCATCCGTCACTTAGTACGGGGCTAGGGTTTAGACATATTGTATGGGTAGTTTAGTTACTTGGAAATCATTACATTTTTTTTGCTTAAAACTCTTTTATAAAAAGGAAAAACTAACATTGATAAATTTAATACTCAAACTCTGATCTATTTCATTGAAAAGTATTCTAAAACTTCTTATCATTTCCTTCTCTGAACAAGCTCGATCATGCCTTTATCTTATTGTCAACTTTTAAGTGGTGTCTCCTTACCTACTTTTGCTAATAACAAAAGGGGGAGAACTAACATGATAAATATAATCTGCTATCAAATTATCAAACTAACATGCTAAATTAAGATGATAGCTTACATATTAGGGGAGCATTCACTTAGGGGTAGCATGTATTTAGGGGGAGCAATTCTAAATGCTAAAATCGTATCCTAAGTCATCACTCTCACACACACACAAGTATGTATCTTCATGCTTATATATTAATGCTCTAATTTATCATTAATGGATTTGTTATTATCAAAAGGGGGAGTTTGTTGGAACATGGTCTTCCGCATCTCCTAGGTTTGAGAATAACAAATCATATGTGTATTTGATCTTGTTTGTTTAAGTGTGCAGGATAACAAAGTCCACATGACTCAAGGATTACATAAGAAGGTTGTCCCCAAAGTTGATCCATCAAATCCAAATCTCCTACTAGCGCTGGCGGTAGTCCTAGCACAGGCGCTAGCTGTCGTTCGACGAATGTTGAAGCCCGTTCGATGAATTTCTGGTCGACGAATGTTGAAGCCCGCTCTACGAACTCCGGTCGACGAAATTGAGTTCGACGAATGTTGAAGCCCGATCGACGAATTGAGTTCGACAAAATTTCGCTCGACGAAATGTTAGCTGTGTTCGACGAAAATCCGATCGACGAAATGTCTGCTTAAGCGCAAATTTTAGGAGTACTTATAGAAGGAGATAGCGCCAGGCGGTATCCGATAGCGCAGGCGATAGCGAGGAGCACAGTAGGCAAGAGAGAAAAGTTTCCTCTGATTGAAGATTCTGCCGCGCAGAATATGTCCTAATATGGGATAGCGCCGGCGGTACCACTAGCGCAGGCACTAGCGCTGAGACTATAAAAAGGACCTCTTGGCTCCGTCTTCCTCATCCTCTTGAGATCCAAAATTCCAGAGCTTCGTGTCACAGCATAGAGAGGAAGGTTTAGAGATATACTCCCACAAATCCATAAAGACTAAAGGAGATCCGTGGAGAAGATTTCAACACACGTCATCATCGTGACGAAAGACCGCATCGACTACGATCATACTCTGCGTCTTCGTCTACTTCTCTAAGAGATCCACATAGAGGGAGTTTTATATTATTGTCTTTTTATTTCACATCTTTTCTTGTAATCGTGTAGTAAATTCGCCGCGTGTTGGCGACTAGGTCTGGGTAGGACTTAGGGCAGAAATTCGCCTCGTGTTGGCGACTAGATCTAGGTTAGGTCTAGGGGGTGCTCGAGGCCATATCCGGGGAAGGGTTGGCTAGAGCGGCTTGAGGCCGTATCCAGGGAAGGATCGGCTAAAGCCAACCGGTTCGCGGGGATACGAGTCGGTATAGAAAACAAAAAGAGTCTTTCATATTTCTCTTTGATTTCTAGCGTCATTGAAATCAAAATTTTGTAATCAATTTTATTAATAATAATCATGTCTCTCTTTATGTAATAATATTGATTTGTTCTTCATTTCTCTAAATTGTTTATTATCCTCTCCTTTATTATAAAATAATTTAGATCTTTAAACAAAATCATTATTTTGATTTCTTATCATAAGAAACTTTTCAAAATATAATATATGTTTTTAAAACCCTTATTCACCCCCCCCCCTCTAAGGGAGCCTACCGATCCAACACTTCCCGCACCTGCGGGTTGACCTGCATTAATCTAAGTTGGCCCTCGAATATCAGATATCTTTCAGACCATTAAGATTTTGTTCGCCAGGTTCACTACATTGAGTGCTCTGCACCCAAAGTACAGGTGCCCTCTGAATATCTTCGTCCCGACGTCTAGAATATACCGCACGGAGAAGAACTTCCTGAACAGGTGTTGGAGAAGCGAACTCCCTCAGACCGCAGGTAAGAAATGAAGCTGTAGATCACCGTTATGGAGTTCGGGGGGAGTTGCCCGGGAACTACTCTGTAGTGATCGAAAATCACGATAACTTCAAGAAGAAGCCAAAACTTGAAGCCGTTATCGAAGTGATAAATAGGAATTGCGATTTGGGAAGGAGAAAAGGAGTTGATTCGCTCATCGCGCAGAGGAATCTGCGCGAGCAGGTGGCTTCCCGCAATATGTCTCTCAATGAAATCATCCAACTCTGCTTGAGTCAGATGATATTCCTTGTGGTCGGCCGAATGGAATACTAAAGCCATGTTAGTTCAGACATCTACTACTTTCTCAGACCGATGGATTTACTCTTAGCCCGCATCTTGAGTGTTGTTGAAGAAATCTCCGGAACGTCAGCTGCTTATAGAATCCATGACCTGTAAATTACAAAAAATGATCGCGGCTAACCAGCTTAACCGCGCAGCCAGAAACCTATATATTCAAAGCATTATACAGCAAAAAACTGCAAACATACAATACAAGCCGCACGACTTGCAAAATAATTCAAAGATAAGACAAATATTCTAAGTACTCAAAAGCGGAAATTGCATATTTGCAGCACAAGCCGCACAGACTATAAAATGATCCAAATATATCACAAATATTGGAAGTCGTAACCAAGCAAAGCATGCAATGTATGGGGGTTGTCCTGAAGACCGAATAAAAAATACTACAGACACATTGAACTCAAAAATGAATCACTCATGATTGATCAGAAGGATCTTCATGATGAAGGCGCGCGACCTGATCACCGGTTTGAAGAAGGAGTGCATACATCTGACTCATGTTGTGATGGAGGTGATTTATAGTACTGTGAAGCCGCATGACATCCCGCTCTACCTGCACAACAGGAAACATACGAGCAGGCAATGCCGCGGCGGTCTCTGCAATAGTAATAATCGGATCAGCCGCCCTAACCACTGGGGAATTTGAGGTCTCCCCAACAGCTTGGCGGCTCGATGTGACTGGCCTCTCATCATTCACATTCATAGGTCGCCGGCTCCCGCCGACTTCCCTAGTCAGATGAAGATATTTTCCTCAATAATATTTGCAATCATCCTCGAGCTTCAGATTCGCCTTCTTCTCTTTGTCAAGCCGCACAACTAGAATGGCGTTCTGCTCCTGCAGCACCTTCTCCTTCTCCACCCGTTCTTTCCTTTCAGTCTCTAGTGCAGCCCGCATATCTTGCTCCTTCACCAATGCGACCTCTGTTTGATCTTCAAGATCTCTTACTTTTTCCTGCAAAGTAGTAAGAAGACCCTTTAAATCGGCCAGCACCTACTCTCCAGTATTTAAGTTCAACGAAAAACTTGGCGCTGGTGGAAGCAGTGGAGGAAGGCTAGCCGACAGGTCGCTCGGCTTCATAACTTGCTCCGGGTTTTCTACAATAATGAAGATGCGGTTAAAATAGTCGGAAGCAAATAACCCAATACAAAGAATACTACAAGATTAATGCCTGGATATACAGGCTGCCTCGATTGTTCGGGGTTCATTCTTCGGCGCTTCTCTCTCCAAAGTATTTCATTCTGTCTTTGTTTAATAATAGAAGTTTGAACCGCGGATATGAAAAAGCTCGATGGTGTGTTCAATATCAAGTCATTTTACTTTTTCTGATGCAGCGTTTTAAAAAAGTGGACAAGCCCGCACTTTGTTTACCTTTTGCAAGAGGGTTAGCTGGCTGCGGTTTATCCAAGGACTGTCTCAGTTTCTCCACCTTCACCTTCATCTCCAGCATCCCAGCCTTCTTAAAGATCTCTGAATTCGGCGTGACCTCACCATGTCTAACCGCATCCTCGCCAGGATGGATAGCTTCATTCATGTTTTCAGGAGTATCAAAAAGCTGGTCCTGCTTCTGCAGGGCATCCATGTCCTTGAGGATGTCACTTATGGTTATACTAGCAGCAGGGTTTGGAGGATCGTTCGGCTTGTCGGAAGGAGTGACGAGGCCATCTGGAACCTCCTTCTCGCGTGGCCTATGTTGGAGGCTATCCGCGACCGATCCCCCAGAAGCAGTTTTGTTCTAGGTTTTTAATTTTTTAACCTTCTTTATTGCCCTCTCCGCCGCCATTTCGGCCATCTTTTTCTTCTTAACCGAATCTAGTTCGGCCTGCTGTGACCGACTGGAATTATCCTCTACGACCACTACAGACATATGAGTATTTAATTTGGTCGGCATTGGGGAACTAACAACCCCTTCTTCCCCGTCATTCACCTATAGGTGAGCCACTCCGGAAGGGGAGAATACTATGTCGAAAGGATCGCCACCTGCGGTTTTTGAAGGGGCAGGACTTGAACCTGCTTTGCCAGAAGGAGCAGGTGGATTGACCAGAGGAGGTTTAGAACAACCCGCGCCAGGCTCAGCAGTGTCCTTATCAGCTGCAGGAGGATTTAAGTTAACCGCTTTCTGTGTTGGAGCGGTCATGACAGTTCGGTCGGTCTTATCGGACCGACGAATCTTCTTTTTCTTTGGACGATCAACCTCTTTCTCTTCACGGACTAAGATTTTCGACATCAGATCGGCCATTTGGATTAGAGAGATGATGGCTCGAAAAAGTTTAACCACCAATGGCGAATAATGTCCCATGACTGCGATAGAGTTATGAACAATGGAGACCTTTCAGAGCTTTTTATAGCTTCTAGAGCAGTTCAGGCGCGGTCTCCGGCTAGAACTGACATTTCCAAAAAAAATCAAAAATTTTAAAATGTGCGGGTATCATGTTTACCCAGAATTAATGACACATTTAGATCGGTGGCTTGCCAGGTTTAGCCACCTAGCTTTATCCGTTGATGCCTGCATACAAACCACCCAACCCTCCAACAACAAACTGAGCGGTCTACCAAGTCCAGATCGCCATCAAGGATCAAAGACTCAGGGCTCGAGTCCAGAAGGCAAGCCTGTGGTTTTAGATCACAGACCGCCTAGGTTGCCTCTATCTAATTTGAGATTCGCCTTAACTCAAGCTCAGCATAGATTGAGGTTCAAGCCGCCAGGCTTTGCGACTTCACTTTTATCTTCCATTTTGTATCTCGTCACCTCCTGCCCGATTCTCCTGTATCCGGGAAGGCGGTTATTTTATCCCTGCCTATTTGGGCAGACCCCTAAGCCTATAAATAGGGGGCGACATTCCCAAAGCAAGCACGCTTGAATCCAGGAGCTCTCTTGTAAGAGTTGCGGTCTCGAATTTAGTGTTTTACGACTTGTTACCCGACCGACTTCTCTTTTACTTTCCCTTGTAACCCACTGTAACCTCTTTTCTTAAATCAAGGGAAAGCCCTTCACAAGAGTGGCATTCGCCGTGACGGGCGAAGTTTGGTCTCGACCGCAGCCAGCGGTCTAAGAGGTCTGAATTCATTAAGTCAATAGTAATCAACAACTCGCAGCCTCCTCTTTTCCCTCATTTCCTTAGCGTTGATCGTGGTGGTGCGATTTCGGCATCAACAAGCATGGTGATCTTTTCTCTTCTACTGAGGAGAAGGATCAAGAAGGAGCTAGGTCTGAAGATTACACTCAACCCTTCTTCAAGTTGCACCAGCTGTGCATACTTAATAGAAGACATTCTGCTGTCCACTATTGTAAGCTAAAACTTATACCCTTTGTAGGAATTGTGTTGTTCTGAGATTGTAGGGCACTGTGCCTGAGTTTGTAGGGTTGCTAAACCTGAGTTTGGTAAGGCTATTGAGCCTGAGATGTAGGGTTGTTGAACCTGAGTTTTGTAAGTCTATTGAGCCTGAGCTGTATGGAATTTTGCCTGAGAAGTAGGGCTTCTTAATAGGCCTGAGGTAGGAGATCAAGGTGATATCTGAGCTGTTGGAGTGGGAGCACTCTGAGTTGGTACGACTGTTTGGCCTTAGGTAGGGTTTGGAGCAAACCTGAGAGATCCAGAGGGATCTGTGTTGTAAGCTCTTGGAGCTGATATTGGAGGAGTTTGCCTTGTCTAACACACTGTTAGAATGTTGTAGAGGGAAAGTGGGCTACCCATAGATACACTGTCTTGGGGAACCACTATAAACAATTGTGTGTTATCTATGTTTGCTTGAGTGTTTGTTTACTACTCACTAACTGCTAGCAACAATTAAGTAAAATTAAAAGAGACCTATTCACCCCCCTCTAGGTGAATTAGACTACTTACCTATAAACTATCAGTTTTCATATGTTATTTTCCCATTTTATTAGATTTTCATGACATATCATTAGAAATCTCCAAAGTAGTCTGGTGAGCTATTCCATGCTAGAAAGGTTGTAGTTTAGAGGTTTATTGCATGAGGGATGTTTTCTCTCCCTCTCATTATCATTTCCTGATCATGTTTAGCTGTATAATTTCTCTACTTATCTGTCATGATCATTTGGTTTGGGTCAGGGAAATCCATATTGTGTTTTAAGGCACATAACAACTGCTCATACGATTTGAAGTCGCACGGTCAAGCATTTGTTCACACACGGGTAGATGTTGTCTTTCTGCACAGCGCACAATCATAAGTTATTTCTTTGTGCATGATCACGTATTACTCGCGCTTGATCGTGTGACTATGTGTGGAGTTTGTTGGATCTTGTGGCAACCTTAGAGGGGGGGGGGGGGTGAATAAGGTTTTAAAGGAATACTGGAGATTTAAAAGATACTGCATCAGGAATACGCTTTCTAGATGCTAGCGTTGGGCGGTAGTGGTACCACTGGTGGAATCATATAGAAACTGTATTTCATCCTATAGCGGATCGATTCAGCACAGGCTAGACACACACTTCATAGATAGAATGAATTGTAAATCACAAACATAAACATGATTTCATTGAATGATTAACAAAAGATTACAAGTACAAAATTAGATCTTCATGAAGTAGGAGATTGAAAGCGAATATTATAAAACTTCTTTAGGTTTCTATACTGACCCCCCCTGAGGACCGGTTGTCTCTCTCTCTCTCTTGCCCCTAATGGTCTTTCAGCCGGCTCTCTATCTTCCCACCCGGAAGGTCTTCGAGCCCACTAGATCTCCCCTATTTAGACGTCCTCTCCAGACAATTTCTCACAGACTCCTCCCCAGAATCCGATGATATCCCCGACCGATTTCTCCACACACAATACAATAAAAATGAAAGAAAAGAAAAGACATCAAAGAAGATTTGCTCCCTCAAGTGTATATCTATATATGCGGTGATTGATCGACACTTTTGATCCTCATTCCTTGTGCGCTCGGTCATTCTTCGATTCTCATTCTATTCTCGCTCTCCGATGATCTTCTGCGTTCTAACTTTAGGGAAAGAGTTCTTCTCCTTGAATGATGGCTCCTTCCTGTAGTGACATTGTGATAGCCTTCTGTCTTTCTAGGGTTCAACAACCATGCGTCCAAGAGAGAAAAGAATGCATTTATACAAAGTTACAAAACTGCCGTGGGCGGCAGTCGTATTTGTTTAAGAAACCTGAGCAGCTGGTCATCTCCAGAGAAGGAAAGTGGCATAACATTCATTGTACATCAGAGTTAGCACGGGGTGGTACTATCTACTGCAGAGCGGTAATAACATTTCCTTTTTTGTTTCCTGCCACATTCCCTCATTGTGCACTTGGATCATTGATGTGGACTTCAGGATAGAGCGACGCATTAGTGGTAGCATGCGACGGTAATCATCTAGCTGATATTGCTGCTTTTCTAGCCGATACTCCACTCATCTAGATGACATAACCTGTGTAGACAATATTACTCGCACGTCGCATTAGGGCTAGCGCTAGCGGTAGGCTGTCTCGACGATATGATCTCGACAATATGCTCTGAAAGTGCACAGTGTGCCTCTGAGTATTCTCTATAGGTGGTGAATAGAGATTTAAAAATCTTTACACTAAATGTGCACACACAATAAAACTACTAAGTATTATGCAATCATCAATACCAAAACAGAATAAAGTAATCTCAGGAAAAATAAAACATAAAGCAGTAAACTGGGACAACACAGAAGAGCAATGCAGAAGACAAAAAAATTTATAGTGGTTCCCCAAAATGTGGGTAGTCCACTCTTCTACCACCCTGGTAGGATTGCTCTAACTATGCTTGAGCCTTTTGGTAAGGAGACTCTCAGAACCACTGAGTCTTTTGATAAGGAGACTCTTAGAACCACTAAGTCTTTTGCTAAGGAGACTCTTAGAACTACTGAGTCTTTTGCTAAGGAGACTCTTAGAATCACTGAATCCTTTGAAGATGGATACTTAAAACTCTTTTACAGCTGTAGAATAAGAATAGTATAAGAGGATGAAAAATAGAATAGAATTCTTCAGTTACAATCCTTCAGCAGCTATCGCTCTGGATGTTGTTGCTTCTATATCCTCCTGGATCTGAATATAATGACCCCTTGCTTAAGATAGTGATGATTGCAAGGGGTATGAGCTTTGATCCTGATGCTCTCTCCACTTTTGTTGGCTTTGTGCTATATAATGTAGAAGAGGAAGCAACAAGCTTGTTGTATGCTTTTCTTGTGCAGAGAAGTTGTTCTTCTGTTCTATTTTAGGGCTAGAGGAGGAAGAAGAAGACAGAAGAATTCGACTAAGAGAATAATGGGTTTTTTCTCTTCTTTCTATCCTCAGCATACTTATTCTCTGTTGATTTGTGTTTAAATTTCTTTCATCTTCTGGACTGTCCTTAGAAGGAATGTCCATTGGACAATAAATGTTTCCATTTATTTCTGTTCCCGACCCGTCCTTCTGATTAACTTCCAAGAATGTCTTTACCGTATCTCTGAAATACTCCATTCCATTCTTGTCAATAAACGAACCGTTAGAGAACAACTTCAGCCTTATAGATTATCTGAAATAGCACTATAAAGGACAACAACAAAACCTTCCTTTTCTATCTATATTCAATGCTGCATCGAATTCATTATCCTTCATATCGACACACCTCTGAGTTCTTATAGAAGCAGCTTCAAATTCCTTCTTAGCTTTGACTGAACTCAGTTGTCGACATTGCGACGAGTTCTTATTGACGCATCCGTCGAGTTGAAGACTTGGACTTAAACTTCATCTTCCGCGTCGACTTGAAGTCAAAGTTGCATCAACTTCTAAGATGGATTTGGAAGGCTCTTCCTTCTGCGTCGAATTCACTTCGACATTGCGTCAACTTGACTTGATACTTTGACAGGCAGTTTTAGTTACTTCGACTTTTAGTTAGAGTTGCGTTGACTTCTAGTCGAAGATGCGTCGACTTCTATACGACGCAAGTTTGTTAACTCAACTGAATTTGTGCTTATCTTGACCTGGTCTTGACACTCTAAGGTGAGTGTGACATCCTAGGACATCTAATGACCATTTTACTATTTCTATACAATGTGAGTAATATAACCTAACTGATGAAATCACTTTAAGATAATTTGTTAGAAAAATCATAAGGGTTTTCCCAACAATCTCCGCTTATTTATCTCAACAAATTTTATAAAATAAAGTGAGTGATTTCAAACATGCTCAGATATTAATTTAATACAAACAACTATACAGAGACAATAAAGACATTATTGAATTGGATCACAAACCATATTATAAATTGTTAAGTAACCATATTGTTCTTAACAACTGTGTCCTCCTGATGATATTATGTAAAATGTTCACAATTACTGAATACCTGGACTTCACTATTATTTGTTAGGAGTTTTCCTCTTCCTTGAGATGATCAGTGATATCACCTTTCTTGCAGCAAATACAGCAGGATCATTCTCCTCTTCATCAGTCCTATCAGCTTCTTGGAGAGTGTAATCTTCTTTGGAAGGCTCCCCATATATATTGTGCATTCTTTTCAACAACCAGAGCAGCCTCCTTAGCAATCTTTCATACTTTATCGAAGAGTTGATCATCTTCTAGGATCTCACCCTGAGTTGATGGAAGCTCCCCTGAGTTTGTGTAGGAGGCTCCCCCTGGGTTACTTCAGGGATTTCTACAACTAGCTCCCCCTGGATATGTGCATCCTCTAAGAGAACTTCTGGAATTGCTTTTTGAAATATAGTAAGCTTATTAGGATTATCAGGGTTAGAGACTTCAGTAGTCTTACCCTTCTCTTGCCCACTATTTCCTTGATTAAGCATTTCCTCCTCCTGGATCTTCTCCCCCTTCTGAACCTTACTTACAAGGGAGGTTAAGAATTATTTAGTTATCATGGAGGAGGATACAATTGATTTGAGTGCCAGGAGGGACTCTTTTGACTTTTGCTACTCTGTCTCCATCTGAGAGTACTTCTTATTGAACTTTCTGGCTTGAGCAACTAGTAAATAAGCAAATGTACTAGCGGACAATCCTACTTCTTTGAAAATTGCTTGCTCAATATCATGAGAAGGTCTAGTATGGGTGATTGGTAATTATTGATGGGTAATAGGATATTGTCCTTGGTTATCCTCTAGAATTATGTCAGATTGGAGTAGAGGAAATCTGGCATCAAAAGAATGGATGTCTGGAGAATTTTCTGTAGGATTTTGATGAATAGAAGATTGTGATTGATGGTCTTCTAGATTGATGAGATATTGTGGTAGAGGAGTAGACTGGTTGTCTGGAGTGTTTTCAGAAGAAGTGATGATGGATGGTTGTTGCTATGGTTGAAGAGGAATCTGAGGTGTGGGTTATGGGCTAGAGTGGATGGAATGGACTGCAGATTTTGAGCATTGGCTTCATTTGGAACAGTATTCCTTAGGGGATCTGGTAGACTTGATTCATGTTCTTGTGGAACTAGAGAAGGAGGAGGTGAAGGTGCAGCTTGGCTAGGCTATAGGATATGCCTTGTCCACTTGGAGAAAATTCCAATGTTTATTCTCTTGCCAGGTGGAATTGGCACTCCTTTTGATTTGCATATCATGGGGTAATGATGGAGCAACGTCTCACTCATCATTCTCATATATGTATTTTCCTTATGTTCATATTTATGACCTATCATCATTAGGAGGCACCTCCCCATGTTGTTCTTTTTGTTCAGAACTAGAATTCCCATGATCTGGAGTTGCTGCTTGGGATTGGCATCAAGGCTGAAATCTTGTACATGAGAACCTTCCCTACTCTATCAGCAAGGAATCCGTTTTCTTCAGCTAGATCAATCTTTTTCAGGTTGATGGCCTTCTCCTTCCTAAACTGCATGATCTGTAAAGCCTTACTGGTCTCTTCTCCTATCAGTTCATCTGGATCACTACCAGCTTTAAGACCAAATGTTTGACTTAACATTCCCTCTACAATATTTATGTAAGTCTGAGAGATTCTCCCATTGAGGGATCCATCCTCTCCTATGTGAAGATTAACTTTAAGTTATGTCAGTTCAACATCAAGGATTTTGCACCTTGTAGAAATCAGCTTCGTCAACCCAACAGAGTGAAACAAGCCAAAAATGGCATTGAAATAATCAATGGTTGCATTGAAGGAGTCCACATAAACATCAAAACCTGAGTTGATCTTAGGAGGAGCCATGGATTCTGAGGTGAAGTACCTGCAAAGAGAAGAGAGAGAGAGAGAGAGAGAGAGAGAGAGAGAGAGAGAGAGAGAGAGAAAGAAAGCACAAGAGCAAGAAAGAGAGAATTCGAAAGCGTAATGAATTCAACGCCTATGTTGCTTAAAAGAAGACGATTCATCGCAACGTAAGGTTTTATCTGAAGCACCATCGATAAAGATTAATAGACAGCGCGCCAAAATGTGTAGAGGCAGCTTCTAGAAGTGAAACAGTGCGCGCCTGTCATATCGACGTTGCGTCGATTAGGACTCGATGCACCTTGAATTTGACGAGCAACTTATTAAATCGACGTGTGCGTCGATATGAAATCGATGCTGCGTAGAAAGCTATTCGAATTATTTGATTCAGATGGCTCTTGGTGCTAGCGTCGAGTAGAATTAAATGGTACGTCGAATTCAATTCAACGTATCTCTGAATATACAGTTCTATTTTCTTAAATAATTCTTGTTGTTTTTCCCAGCAATGATTTTTATTAAAAATTGTATTTATAATATTATTTTTATGAACTATAAACTCAACAAAGGATTTTAGAGTAGAGATTACTCCCTTTGCATATATGTAGTTCATTATTGATCATCTACTTCTTTCTTTTCCCTTCACTTTCTCTTAGAAAAGTACTCTAAGTTTCATGTACTTCTAACTCAAACATTAGAGGGTACCCAGGTTACCTTGGGCCCTTTGCTTTTAGCAATATAAGGTTTTATGGAAGAACGGAAGGGTCTTTCATGATATCCTTTTGGATGACAGAGAATGAGTTTATCAAATCTAGGTTTATTATATTGGTACTTTTAATGTGTTAGAATGTATCAAAATATAATAAATCTGCAGAGTGTCTAACATTTTTTGCTTTTATGACACCCTTTTTATTTAGATTCATTGGTTTGTCTGGATTGATTTTCCCTATATGTCTTTTCTCACTATTAGAGTTTGCTTTATTAAATACAATGATTTTATTAGGGTTATTATTATCCCGATCCTCAAATACTGCACTCCTCGCACATGTTTGATAGTTACTAGATCTGACAAATCTAACTGGATTTTTCCAGGCAAGTCTACTAGGGACTTCTGTGCTAGTGGATGGCTCTGATCCTAAACCTAGGTATCGAAATCTCATAGAGAGATTTTGTGTAATATCTTTGAGCTTTTGACTCCTCCCATTGAGTGAGTCTTCAAAGACCTTTGCCTTTGTTAGCACTTCCTTTAGTTTTAAATTTTTATTTCTTATTTCAATTAGTTCTGATTCCTTATTATGAATCTCACCTATTAAATCCTGATTTCTCAAATATAAATTATCTTTCTTAAGGTTCTCTAGTTCTACCCTAACTATTGTTATTTCTTTCTGAACTTCAAGATGATCATTACAGAATTCTGTAAAACACCATTTAAAATCATCAGAATCAAAATCATAATAATCAAATAGTGATACCTGTTCTTCTTCATCTTCTGAGGAGATCCCTAAAGCCGTCAGGCAGGCAGCTTCAACAGCTTCTTCATCACTTTCTGGTGAAGAGGAGCTTAACTCTGCTTCAGAGTCACTTCAAGTTTCAGCAATGAAACCTTTACCTTGCTTCTTGTCTTTCTTCCTGAAAGACTTCTTCTTCTACTCCTCTTTGCTGCTTCTCCTGTCCCTTTGTTCTTGTGGATACTCAGGTGTTATGTGCCCTAGCTTATTGCAGGAGAAGCAGATCACTACCTTCTTTGGAGTCTTATCAAATCTGGGTTTTGAGCTCCACTCTTTTCTCCTTGAGTCTTCTATCTTGACCCACTTTCTAAATCTCCTTGCTAAGAGACTGAACATCTTATCTTCAGGAGTGGAGGACTCTCCTTCAGCAACCTTCAAGGCAAGACTCCTTTGGATGGGAGTTGAGTCTGTCTCCTTAGCCTCTGTTTCAGCCTTGATCTTCAATAACATATAATAAGATTTGAGCTTTCCTAGCAAAGAATTAGTAGATATCTCTCTATGGCATGTGTACTCTCTGATAGCCCAGATCCTTGAGTCCCATGAGCATGGAGAGAACATGAGGATCTTATCATTTATTTCTGTCAAGGATATCTCCTTGCACAGACCTTTTAATTCATATATTATAATGTTGAATCTGTTATACATTTTTGCAACACTTTCCTCAGTTTTCTTTTGAAAATTTTCATATTGGGATATGAGACGAGACTTCCTGTCCTTTTTTTCATCAGAACTCCCATCTACAATTCTGGAAAGAGATTCCCAGATCTCTTTTGCTGATTGGCAGTCAGCAACTTTCTGGAAAATGTCATCTGACATTGTAGAGACTAAAATATTCATTGCCTTGGCATCACATGCCTTCTAATTTTTCTCAGCATCCGTCCACTCATTCTTGGGACAGCTTCCAGTGTTGTAAATCTCCTGGCATCTTGTCTGACTGGAGCTGGGGGACCTAAAATGATAACATCAAAGATGTCTTCATCAATGGAGTTCATATATAATTTTATTCTGGCCTTCCAGAGTGTAAATTTATTTAAGTTACACACTGGTGGTCTTCTCGATGCATAGTCCTTAGAACTCATTTTTCATTATACAATAGTTGTAGATAATTTTAAATAAAGAAATAAGAGTGAGGAGATATTTTGATCAAGGTGTTAACCTTTTAATGATCAACCTACCTCTGATACCAATTGAAAGCGCACAATGTGCCTCTGAGTATTCTCTAGAGGGGGGGGGGGGGGGGGGGGGTGAATAGAGATTTAAAATTTGTTACACTAAATGTGCACACACAATAAAATTACTAAGTACTATGCAATCATCAATACCAAAACAGAATAAAGTAATCATAGGAAATATAAAATAGAAAGCAGTAAACTGGGACAACACTGAAAAACAATGCAGAAGACACAGAAATGTGGGTAGTCCACTCTTCTACCACTTTGGTGGGATTGCACTAACTGTGCCTGAGTCTTTTGATAAGGAGACTCTCAGAACCATTGAGTCTTTTGATAAGGAGACTCTTAGAACCACTAGGTCTTTTGCTAAGGAGACTCTTAGAACCACTGAGTCTTTTGCTAAGGAGACTCTTAGAACCATTGAATCCTTTGAAAAGGGATTCTTAAAACTCTTTTACAGTTGCAGAATAAGAACAGTAGATGAGGATGAAAAAGAGAAGAGGATTCTTCAGTTAGAATCCTTCAGCAGCTGTCTCTCTGGATGATGTTGCTTTTATATACTCCAGGAACTGTATATAATGACCCCTTGCTTAAGATAATGATGATTGCAAGGGGTATGTGCTTTGATCCTAATGCTCTCTGCAATTTTGTTGGATTACTGCTATATAATATAGAAGAGGAAGCAACATGCTTGTTGTATGCTTTTCTTGTGCATAGAAGTTGTTCTTCTGTTCTGTCTTAGGGCTGAAGGAGGAAGAAGAAGACAGAAGAATTTGACTAAGAGAATAATGGTTTTTTTCACATCTTTCTATCCTTAACATACTTATTCTCTGTTGATATGTGTTTGTTGTATTTTTTTCTTGTTTAAATGTTTCCTTCTATTTCTGTTCCGGCCCCGTCCATCTGATTTGAATAACTTCCAAGAATGTTTTTACTATATCTCTGAAATACTCCATTCTATTCTTGGCAAAAAATGAGCCGTTAGAGAACAAATTTCAGCCTTGTAGATCATCCGGAGTAGCACTAAAAAGGACAACAGAAACCTTCCTTTCCTGTCTGTATTCGATGCTGCGTCGAATTCATTATCCTTTATATCGACGAACCTCTGAGTTCTTATAGAAGCAGCTTCGAATTCCTTCTTAGATTTGACTGAATTCTGTTGTTGATGTTGTGTCGAGTTCTTATTGATGCATCTGTCCAGTTGAAGACATGGACTTGAACTTCATCTTTTGCGTCGACTTGAAGTCAAAGTTGTGTCGACTTCTAAGATGGCTTTGAAAGGTTCTTCCTTCTGCGTCGAATTCATTTTGACATTGCGTCGACTTGACTTGATACTTTGACAGTCTTTCTGAGTTACTTCAACTTTTAGTCAGAGTCGCGTCGACTTCTATTCGACACAAGTTTTTTAACTCAACTGAATTTGTGCTTATCTTGACCTGGACTTGACACTCTAAGGTGAGTGTGACATCCTAGGACATCTAATGACCATTTTACCCTTTTTATACAATATGGGTAATACAACCTAATTGGTGAAATCACTTTAAGATAATTTGTTAGATAAATCATAAGGGTTTTTCCCAACATGCCCCTTCCAGCCGGTACTTCAGTCATCCAGTCGATATGTGCCTACAAGTCGATATTGCTAGCGCGCCGCGTTAGACCTAGCGCCAGCGGTAAGCTGTCTCTATGATATGCTCTTGATGATATTCTCCTTCCAGCCGATACTTCAGTCATCTAGTCGATATGCACCTTCAACTCAATATTGCTAGCGCGTCACATTAGACCTAGCATCAGCGGTAGGCTGTCTCGACGATAAGTTCTCAATGATATGCTCTCAATGATATTTGCCTTAGACTTAAGCAAGTCTAGTCATCTTGTGTAATCCGAGCTAGAGCACCATGTTATCTCTAGCACTGGTAGTAATTCACATCATTGAGTTCCATCATGACTTCACACTTGTAAACCTGCACACTATATCCAAATCATGTGTGATCAAATACAACTTGGAATTTGTATTATCAAACCTGAGAGATGCAGAATGCAAGTTCGAACAAACTTCTCCTTTTGAAAATAGCAAATCCCGTTCATGAGATATACATCACACCGAACAGGTTAGATAGTGGTATAGTGTAAATATGAGAAATAATGTAATGTGCACATGTTTATATATCAAGACAACATTTAGAATTTAACTTGAGAAACATGTGGTGTGTACTTTCTCCAGTGGAATGACTCCACCTACATGTGTGCTCCCCTTATCTATATGCTTAGATTTAGAGTATCTCCCTCTATAGGTGATCTTCCCTAAATGACTAGTGTATGACTAGCTCATGGACATTCTATTCTGTTGGAACATGGTCTTCCACATCTCCTAGGTTTGAGAATGACAAATCCTATGTGTATTTGATCTTGTGTGTTTAAGTGTGCAGGAAACAAGTCCATATGACTCAAGGATCACATAAGAAGGTTTCCCCTAGATTTGAACCCAAAATTACAACATGCCTACTGGCGCTGGCGGTAGCACCTAGCGCAGGCGCTAGCTATGATTTGCGTAATTCTGGGAGCATCTTTAGAAGGCGCTAGCACCTGGCAGTAGCGGATAGCGCTGACGGTAGCACGGAGCATGAGAGGCAATGCGGTAGGGTTTCCTTGGAATGAAGATACGCACGCGGAGAATATTTCCTAAATGGGGATAGCGCCGACGGTAGCGTTAGCGCAAGTGCTAGCTATCTCTCCTATAAAAGGAGGCCTCTTCTCTCATTTTCCTTAAAGATGTTGAAGAGAGGTCTTATGCCAAAATTCCAGAGCCTTATGTAGCCGAGAATTGATCTCCCACCAAAAGCTTAGAGAGTTTCTGAAGGAGGACTTCGTCACGCTATATCCGAAGGGAGATCGCTTCAACCTCGCTTATTCTACATCGCTTGTTAATCTCTAACTTCAGAAGTTTCATAGAGGGAGTTTTTATTATTATCATTTCATATCCTTTGTAAACCGTTACAGAATTCGCCTCGTGTTGGCGACTAGGTCTGGGTAGGACTTAGGGCAGAAATTCTCCTTGTGTTGGCGACTAGATCTAGGGGGTGCTCGAGGCCATATCCGGTGAAGGATTGGCTAGAGTGGCTTGAGGCCATATCCGGGTAAGGATCGGCTAAAGCCAACCGGTTCATGGGGATATGAGTTGGTATAGAAAACAAAAAGAGTCTTTCATATTTCGCCTTGATTTCTAGCGTCATTGAAATCAAATTTTGTAATCAATTTTGTATATAATAATCATGTCTCTGTTTGTGTAATAAAATTGATTTGATCTTCATTTCTCTAAATAGTTTATTATCCTCTCCTTCATTATAAATCAATTTAGATCTTTTCAAAATCACTATTTTAATCTCTTCTTATTTCAAGCTAATCAAAATATAACATACGTCTTAAAAACCCTTATTCACCCCTCTTTTAGGGCGCCTACAGATCCAATAAGTGGTATCAGAGCTATGTTATTCCAAATCGGCTTAACAACTGGGAATAATGGTGTCTCATGATCTCGCTTCTATTAGTGGGGGCAATTTTTATGAAGAAGGGAAATCACTAGCACCATCTTTATTTGAAGGAAGAAATTATAAAGGGTGAAATTTTTTAATGGAAAAGTTTATTAAAAATTTAGATATCGAAGCATGGAATACAACAATAGTAAGACTAGCGGATGAAACAAATAAAAAGGAATGTCACCTAAATGCAAAGGCTTTGAATAGTATCTTTTGTGCTTTATCTCAAGAAATTTTTAAATTAATATATTGTTTTTCTAGTGCATACAAAGTATGGAAATTTCTTGAAGAATTATATTGTATGATTTTCCTCTCACAGGTATGGAACAAGCACAAGAAGTGGAGAACATACAGGCTTGCATAAATGGTCAAAAAGGCTCCACTCATGATGGATCAATGAAATGCACATCAAGTGGAAAAGAAGAACTCTTATCTTTGGGAGAGGTGTGCCAAAAAGATGAAGATAACAAAGAAACTCTATACACAAATCTCACCACACCCAAAAGCACTGTAAGGAAATCAAATTCTCTTATTGTTTGCAATTCTATTTCTACTTAACAATTGCTACAAATTACAAAGCGCAAAATTAAGAAATTGAAAAATGCGAATTGCAGATTGCGCTTAGAAAATAAAGATTTAAAAGCAAAAGTTAAAGTAGAATCAAATTTTGATAAATCTAGCTTTACCCATGTCTCTTCAATTGAAAATACAAAACCTTGTTTTGATTATAATGATATCAAAGAAAAATTCAAGGAACTTGAAAAAAACTTATTTTTGTAAAAGAACTTAATAAAAATTATATTTAGAAAATTCATCATTGAAAAGTGATTGTGCTACGTGCCAAAATTATAAAATTGAAATCAAAGAGATGGTCGAAACATTTGTGGAATTTCTAATTGACTATAAAAATCATATTGACTATATTGTTTCCACTCTTAAAAATAGCACAAGTGCCTATAATAAAGCTAGACATAATATGATGATAAAAAATGATGAATTAAAATCAAAAATCAACTTGCTTATAAAAATTATAAATACAAATTCACAATATGAAGCTATATCTAAAAACAAGTTGAATATGAATACGAATATCTTAACCAAGCCTAATAATGGGAGTAAGAAACACAGTTTTTGAAATTCAAAATCAAAATCACCATTATTTACAAAATCATATTTTTCCCAACTTAAAATTAAAATTACACAAAATTCCTATAAACGATCCTTTCAATTAAAATCTTCAAAATAAAAATAATCACAATGAAATTTTGAGGTATAAGAATAACACTAAACCAAGGTTTGAATGAAGGCCCAAAATTAAAAATGAAACATTAACTTCACATGAAAGGACCCATTCATCACTATCTACCCACAAACCAACATGATATATTTGGGTACCCAAAGGAATCACCATGCTTGGTCCCCTTTGGATACCTAAATCTTTTGTTCAATAAGCTATCATCAAATATATGAAGTAGAATTCTTTCAAAATCAAATATTCAAATTTCTACTTCATAATATTCTTCAATGGCCTTTACCTTATTTTTTTGTTTTCTTATTTATAAAAGCTATCATGGTATGGTCATCTTATAGACACAAGATTTTATCACTTAAAAATTAATAAATCAAATTATCAAATTTAAAGTCATACTTTTTTTTGATGACCAATCTATCCTTCCTAAACTCATTGCCTATATATATATCATGTAAATTGAATTCAAAATTTAGTATGTGATATTGAAATCTCAAATCATATGATTTCAAATATATACCACTTCATATGATTTCAAATTTGCTTAAACATCTCCACTTCATATGATTTCAAATTTATAAATAAAAACGTAAGACAAAATCAAAATTACTAAAGAAGGACCAGATAAAGATAGCCAAACATCCAAAAACAACAAAATTAAACAAAATAGATAACGCTAGCTGGTAGCGTCGACGCTAGCAGAAAGTGTCCAAGAACATGTCAACAACTCCTGTATTATTACACAACTCAAATATAAGTTACCCCCAGGACATTCATATTCCCCTACTCAGTCTAATCTATCTCCTCCACACTGGGACTTAGGGATCGTCGTCTGCGACTCCTCCGAATCAAATGACGTCATGGATCCTGTGTTGGGCCATCCCACTCCCTACGCTTCGGTGTTGATGGATTCAGCATTAAAGCCTTAATCATAAACATCACCATCTTCTTAATACCAGAAACATCTTTTTCCACTCGTGTCATCCGCTCTCCCATATCTTCTCGAAAATGTTGGATCGGTTGGCGCCCTTAGAGGGGGGGGGGGGGGGGGGGCGAATAAGGGTTTTCAAAAACTTTAGATTATATTTAAAAACTTTGAATTATTGCAAGATGAAATAAGTTAAGTAAAACAAAAAGAGAGACAAGCTTTATTAATGATAAATAAGTTTTACAAAACTTGATTTCGATGACGCTAGAGATCGGAGGCGAATAATAAAAAAGCTCTTTTTGTTTTCTATCCCGACTCGCTTCCCCACGAACTGGTGGCCCTAGCCCTATCCTCCCCAGATTCGGCCTCAAGCCGCTCTAGCCAATCCTTCCCCGGATGTGGCCTCGAGCACCCCCTAGAACTAGCCTAGATCTAGTCGCCAACACGAAGCGAATTTCAGCCCTAATTCTACCCCAGACCTAGTCGCCAACACGAGGCGATTTCACTACCGTTTACAATGAAGAAAGAGAAATAAAATAACAAAACCTCCCTTAAGATGAACTTCTGAAGTCGGAGATGAAGATCCACTATAGAATCAGTGTTTGTTGAAGCGGACATCGTCTGGATTCGGCGTGATGGAATTCTCCTTCAGAAATTGGCAGAGCTTCGGCGTGTCGTCAAATTTCAACCAAGAAGAGCCTCTGGAATTCTAGCACTCTCTCTCTGAGGTGTATGCAATAGGTGTGTGAAAACGAGAGGAGAGGGGGTCCTTTTATAGCCAAAGCGCTACCGCCGGCGCTAGCGCTACCGCCGGCGCTAGCCCGGATTAGGAAAGATTTTGCGCAGCAGGATCTTCAATCCGTGGCAACATTTTGCTCTATGCCTCTTATGCGTCATGCTACCGCTAGCACTAGTAGATACCTCCGGGCGCTAGCTCTTTATAAAAGCACTGCCGGAATCACGCTAATCATCGCTAGCGCCGGGCGCTATCGCTACCGCCTGCGCTAGTGGTCATGTTTGAATTCTGGCCTCAATTTTGGGGACAACCATCCTTGAGTCATGTGGACTTTGATTTCCTGCACACTTAAACACACAAGATCAAATACACATAGGATTTGTTATTCTCAAAACTAGGAGATGCGGAAGACCATGTTCCAACAAACTCCCCCTTTTGATAATAACAAACCCATTAATGATAAATCAAAGCATTAATAAATAAGCATGATGAGACTCTACTTGTGTGTGTGAGAGTGATGACTTAGGATTATTGATTTTAGCATTTAGAATTGCTCCCCCTAAATACATGCTCCACCTATGTGAATGCTCCCCTAATATGTAAGCTATCATCTGAATTTGTCATGTTGGGTTTATGATAGCGGGTTTATATTTATCATGTTAGTTCTCCCCCTTTGTTATTAGCAAAAGTGGGTAGGGAAACAAAGCACCAAAGAATTTGTAAATAGAAGAGAAGGCATGATCGAGCTTTTTTTTAAGTAAATGATAAGGAGTTTTAGAATTGTTTTTCATTGAAATAGATCAGAGTTATGAGCATTACAAAATTTTCAGAGTTTGTAGCATAAAAGATTTTTATGTTTGAAGTAACCAATAAAAAGTGTTCCAAGTAAATCTATCACTTAATGAAAGATAGGAATTTTTAAGAATAAGTGATGATGCAAAGAATACGAGATATTAAGTAAGCATGAAAGCGCAAGGTAAAACACTTATATGGTTAAGATGCGAAAGACTTATAGCAATACAAACAATATCAATTAGTAATGATAATCCAAAAAATATGAGTTAAAGTTCACAAAAGATGATGTTTTTGTAAATCATTTTGCAGTTAGATCTTAAAATTTGATAATAACCAAGCATGAAATAATGTTTATCAAAAAGAGATTACCACAATGTTACTTTAATTCATAATTTAAAAAACATACAAAAAATTGTAGAACACATGCTAGGTTATCTAGTGCATTTTATAAATAAAAAGTAATATAGAATTAGCATTAGGATCCAATACTCATGAGAAGAAGTGTTATGGAAGATAATGATGTGCACAAAAGTGTATTTTTGAGTAATGTAAACAAATATTTTAATCAAAAAATACAAGATATATGTAAAGTACGAGCACAATAAAACACAAATAAGATTACTTCCACACACTTTAATGCACAATAAAAAAGTACAACTACCAAGGTTCTCTGCACACACAATGCTCATCAAGACTTATCATGGTGCAAAGTAGTGCTTGGGGGATCACATATTTAAATTTAATATTGAAACTAGTGATCCGGTGTACTAAAGAGTAAGTGGGTTTTCTTATTTTTGAAAGAAAGATTTGATTTGCACAAGACACTTTACTATTCTTTCCAAGGTGCTCAACCTCACAATGCTTAATAAGACTTATCAGGAGGTTCAAGTAGTGCTTGGTGGAGTTATCTTTGTCATTTATTTTATAAATTTGTTTTGTACAAAGTTCTCCGAATACACTTGTTTTGCAAATCAATAGAATTTATGAAAAACATAACCACTTATCTTAATTTTTAAGAGTGCAAAATAAGGAGTGTAGGTAAGATACTTGTGCAATTTTAATATATTTGTACTAATACAAAACATACACAAGCATTCTTAGATTAAATACATATGTAGACAATGCCAAAAAAAGGTGGATGAATAAATATCATTATCAAACATAAAGCATTTTTCATACTTAGAGGCAGGCTAAGCTTGATCCTACACAACTTTTAAGCTATAATTGATGCACATTTGAATCGATATATCAAAGCATGAAGAAAGACAATGTCCAAAGTAGTTTGAAAAGATAAATTGCAACATTGTAGAGTTTCTAAATAATAGATTAAATCATGCTTGATTTTTCACAAAAAATCATACAGTTTTTTGATAGTTTTAAAGTTTTATATTTTTGTATTTGATTTTAGCAAATAAAAGCATATTTTTGTAATTTTTGCTTTTGTAATTTTTATATTTGATTTTTGCATAAAGATGAACTTTAAACAAAGGAAACAACATAAGCGAAAAAAAACATATTTTTTTTTGTAATTTGGTTTTTGTAGTTTCGTATTTGATTTTTCAAAATAAAAAGTAACACAGAAGTGCAAAAACTAAGTAGAAAATATAGATTTATATATTTTAAGGGATTTTTAGAAATTTAAAAAATAGAGAAAAATAAACATGGACGTTAGCGCTAGCGCGGGAGACAGTGAACGATCTTTTAGGATTTTGGAAATTTTGATTGGTGGTCTTGATTAGGTGTCCCATTAGTAGTGTCATGCTGAAAGTGCAAATTTTTAGGAGATGTTTTGATGGTTAAAAGTGAAGAAGCTTGTATTTGTGAGCATGTTTTAACTTGTAAGATCTAGCACACCTAACTCAAGTCGTAATAAATGAAATCGTGCATCGGGAAGAGGTTTAGTGAATATGTCAGCGAGTTGAGAGTCTGTCCTAATGAAGCTTACTTTTACATTTTCTTTCTTAATGTGATCCCTAATGAAATGATGACGAACGTCGATGTGTTTGGATCTAGAATGGTGTACAGGATTATATGTGAGGTCTATTGCACTTTTGTTGTCACATTTAAGATCTATGTTTTTGAGATGAAATCCAAAGTCCTCTAGTGTTTGGCTCATCCATAATGCTTATGCACAACAACTACCAAGCGCGATATATTCGGCCTCCGTGGTGGAGAGTGCAACCGAAGATTGTTTTCTACTAGACCATGCAACTAAAGAGGGTCCTAAAAAGTGACACGTACTGCTAGTGCTTTTTCTATCTAGTGAGCACCCGACGTAGTCCGAATTGGAATAGCCGTGGAGTGTGAAAGAGTCATTATGTGGGTACCATAATCCTAGTTTAGATGACCCTATTAGATAACGAAAAATACGTTTTACTGCTTTTAAATGAGATTCTTTTGGATCGGCTTGAAAGCGAGCACATAAACATACGACAAACATTATATCTGGTCTAGATGCACTTAAACAAAGAAGAGAACCTATCATTCCTCTATATAGCGTTTGATCAATAGAATTTCCAGATTCATCTTTTCCTAGTTTTAAAGAAGCACTCATAGGAGTTGAAGCTTGTTTATGATTTTCAAATCCAAATCGTTTAAGTATATCGTGAACATATTTTGATTGACAAAGAAAAATACCATCAGTTCTTTGTGAAATTTGAAAACCAAGAAAATATGATAGTTCTCCTACAAGACTCATTTCAAATTCATTTTTCACTATTAAGACTACTTCATTACACAACTCTTCATTAGTGGCTCCAAAAATGATGTCATCAGCATATATTTGTAGAATAATTAATTCGTTATTTTTATGCTTAATGAAGAGTGTGTTGTCTGCACTTCCCATAACATAATCGTGCTCTAACAAAAATGATGTAAGACGATCATACCAGGCACGGGGCGCTTGTTTTAAACCACAAAGCACTTTTTCTAATTTGTAAACATGATTTGGAAATTTTTCATTTATGAAACCGGGGGGTTGTTCTACCTAAACTTCTTCTTTAATAAACCCGTTTAAAAAGGCACTTTTAACATCCATTTGTAATAATTTTATTCTTTTAAAACTCGCAAATGCCAAAAATATTCGTATAGATTCTAAGCGAGCTACGGGTGCAAAAGTTTCTTCAAAATCTACCCCCTTGATTTGTGAATAGCCTTGAGCAACTAAGCGTGCTTTATTTCTTACAATCCTAGATTCACCATCTAGCTTATTTTTAAAAATCCATTTTACGCCAATAATTGGATGATTAGATGGTCTTTCTACTAAATTCCAAACTTTATTTCTTTCAAATTGTCCTAACTCTTCATTCATTGCCAAAAACCAAAATTCGTCATTTAAAGCGGTGGAAACATTTTTAGGTTCAATTTCAGACACAAAGCAAATATTTGAAAATGTTTCATGAAGAGAGGACCGAGTTCTTACCCCAGTAGAAGGTTCCCCAATGACTAGCTCCTTTGGAAGATTTTTGGAGAAGTTTAGAATGCTTGGAGGTACATATTCATTTTCTTTTGACTTCTCCTCCTCTTCTTCGGACGGTTCTTCTTCGTCGTGCTCCAAGGATGGCAAAGGTTCATCATCGGTACCTGTAGGGAGCTTCTCTGCACATGGAATAAACTCATCAAATTTGACATTAATTGACTCTTCAACCTTGCTTGATCTTTTATTAAATATTCTATATGCTTTACTAGTTGAAGAATAACCAAGAAATATTCCTTCATCGCATTTTTCGTCAAATTTTCCTAAAGAATCTTTTGTATTAAGAATGACGCATTTACATCCAAATACTCTAAAATATGATACGTTAGGTTTCTTTTGATAGTAGAGTTCATATGGTGTGAGAGTTAATTATGGGCGAAGCATAACTCTATTCATTACATAGCATGTAGTGCTTACGGCTTCTGCCCAAAAATACTTAGGTAATTTATATTAAGATAGCATTGTGCGTGCAAGTTCTTGTATTGTCCTATTTTTCCATTCTACAACACCGTTTTGTTGAGGTGTGCGTGGAGCGGAGAACTCATGCTTAATACCTAACATGTCACAAAAAGATTTAAAATTTTCATTTTCAAATTCACCTCCATGATCTGAGCGAATGCATTTTATTTTTAAATCTAATTCATTTTGAAAGCGAGTAAATAATTTTGAAAATTCGCAAAACGCATCAGATTTGGAGGAGAGAAATAAAGTGCAACAATATCTAGAATAGTCATCTATGAGAACATAAGTGTATAATCTACCACCAAGACTCGCAGTGTTAACGGGACCAAAGAGATCCATATGAATCAGTTGCAGTGGTTTTGATGTAGAAATTTCATTTTTTCTTTTAAAAGATGACTTTGTAAATTTGCCTTTTTGGCATGGAGAGCATAATGAAGATAAATTTCCATTTAGTTTAGGCAATCCTCTAATCAATTCTCTTTTTGCTAGTTTTAAGATGAGTTTTGTACTAGCGTGGCCTAAGCGTCTGTGCCATAATTCTAATTCATCATTTTTCGTTATAAAACATTTTATAGAAGATTTAGAAAGATGATGAAATGAAACTATGTAAACATTATGAATTCTAGGTGCAGTTAATAACACATCTTTTGTTTTAGGATTAACAATCTTGCAAAGGTTAGTGGAAGATTCAAAAAGTACGTCTAAACCTTTATCACATAGTTGACTTATAGATATTAGGTTATGTTTTAATCCTTTCACATAAAGTACATTTGATATAAGAAAAGATGCGTTACCCACTGTACCAACTCCCATGATCCTTCCTTTACCGTTATCGCCAAATGTCACTATTCCTCCTTTCTTCTTTTCTAGGCTAAGAAATTTTGCTTTATTGCCCGTCATGTGTTTGGAGCAGCCTGAGTCCAAATACCACACGTCTTCTGTTTCCTTAGCCTTCCTACAAATCTAGAAAGAGGATGAGAGTAAAGACCCAGATACCCAAAAGGTACCACCCATAGAGTTAGTGGATTTCTTAGGTACCCAGATTTGTTTTAATGATCGTTGATTTATTATATTCCTGCAAGAGCCAGACGTGTGTCCAAATTTAAGACAATTAGCACACGAAATAAAAGGGGTTGAGACCCTTTTCTGAGTTTCTACGTTGCCCTTGCTGGATGATGTTTGTACATTAGAAAAACCAGAAGAATTTTTAACATTAGAGCTACCGCCGGCGTTAGTAGCTAGCGCCGGGCGGTAGTGTTCACTTTTATATCCGAGTCTGATTTTTCCAGACCCAAAGCATTGATTACCCAGAAGCATATCCAGGGATTTTTGACCAATCCCGAATTTGTTTATGGCTAAATTGAGATTTTGATTTTGTTTTTTAAGAGATGTATTTTCTTGAACAATCATAACACATTTATTTTCAAATCCTTTTTTGTTCTTTTCAATTTGTAATATAGAAGTTTTCAATTTTCTCTCTAAGTCCCCTTTTTCTTTTGCAATGATTTTGTTTTGTGAAAGGGCATTAGATAGAGAAACTTCAAGTTCATTTATCTTAAATAAAGAGTGCTCACATTCTTGACATGAAACTTTTCTTTTTTCAAGAGAGACTATTTTTTTTGTGAGCTTACGATTTTCTTTTATAATAGATTCATTTTCATGATTTAATAAAACAAATTTATCATAAAGTTCTTCAAAGGTAGGAGGAGATACCTCAGTGTCGCTAAGAACACTGGTGTCGTCATCGTCGCTTTTGGCCATTAAGCACAATTTTGCTTCCTCCTCGCTACTTGACTCAGAACCGTTTGACTCTTCAGAGGAAGAGTCATCCCAAGTAGCGGCCTTCAGCACTTTCTTCCTCTCTTTTGCTTTCTTTTGTTCTTTCTGCTCCTTTTGGTATTTTGGGCACTGGCTCCGAATGTGCCCGGTTTTTCTGCAGTGATAGCATTCTGGAGGCGGCCTTTCTTCTTCGTCATCGCTTCCTTTTTCTTTCTTCGATGAAGAGGAGGATCCCTTTCGTCGAGTATCCTTTTGGAAGAATTTTCTGAATGTGTTCCTTCTTTTTGGATTCCTGATGAACTTTTTGAAGTTCTTCACCAGGAGTCCTTCTTCATCATCATCGTCCTCTTCGGTGCACTCCTTCTTTGATGTTAGCGCCAATGGCTTTTTCTTCAGCTCCTTGTTGTATTCGTCATGTTGAATTTGCAGTTCTACCTCATGGGATTTGAGATTCCCAATGAGGTTCTCGATCTGGAGCGTTCTTAAGTTGTGCGACTCCGAGATGGCTGTCACCTTCGGATTGAACCTTGGGGGTAAGGAACGTAGAATTATCCTCACCAAGTCCCCGTCGGAGTAGGTCTTTCCAAGTGCCTTTGATGCATTGACAATCTTTGTGAAGCGAGTGTACATGGAGTTGAGGTCCTCTTCCGTGTCCATCCTGAATTTCTCGTATTCAGATTCCAGTTGAAACAACTTTGCATCTTTCACCTGCGATGTGCCTTCGTGAGTTACTTCTAATTGATTCCAAATATCATAAGCAGTAGTGCAGGCAGAAATTCTATTAAATTCAGTCCTATTTAGGGAACAATATAAGGCGTTAATTGCTTTTGTATTATTTTTACACCTTAATTTGTCGCTATCATCCCATTTATCTTTAGGTTTTAATAACGTCGCCTCTCCCACTACGGTTGTAGGAGGAGAGTATCTGACTTCTACCATATTCCAGACTTCTACATCCATCGTCATAAGAAAACACATCATTCTATTTTTCCAATAGATAAAATCTGACCTAGTAAAGAGAGGTGGTCGACTAATCCCTTGACCCTCCGAGAAAGCGAGATCATGAGACACCATTGTTCCCGGTTGTTAAGCCGATTGGAACAAAACCGCTCTGATACCACTTGTTGGATCGGTTGGCGCCCTTAGAGGGGGGGGGGGGGGTGAATAAGGGTTTTCAAAACTTTAGATTATATTAAAAAACTTTCAATTATTGCAAGATGAAATAAGTTAAGTAAAACAAAAAGAGAGACAAACTTTATTAGTGATAAATAAGTTTTACAAAACTTGATCTCGATGACGCTAGAGATCGGAGGCGAATAATAAAAAAGCTCCTTTTGTTTTCTATCCCGACTCGCTTCCCCACGAACCGGTGGCCCTAGCCTTATCCTCCCCGGATTCGGCCTCAAGCCGCTCTAGCCAATCCTTCCCCGGATGTGGCCTCGAGCACCCCCTAGAACTAGCCTAGATCTAGTCGCCAACACGAGGCAAATTTCAGCCCTAAGTCTACCACAGACCTAGTCGCCAACACGAGGCGATTTCACTACCGTTTACAATGAAGAAAGAGAAATAAAATAACAAAACCTCCCTTAAGATGAACTTCTGAAGTCGGAGATGAAGATCTGCTGTAGAATCAGCGTTTGTTGAAGCGGACTTCGTCTGGATTCGGCGTGATGAAATTCTCCTTCAGAAATTGGCAGAGCTTCGGCGTGTCGTCAAATTTCGGCCAAGAAGAGCCTCTGAAATTCTAGCACTCTCTCTCTGAGGTGTATGCAATAGGTGTGTGAAAATGAGAGGAGAGGGGGTCCTTTTATAGCCAAAGCGCTACCGCCGGCGCTAGCGCTACCGCCGGCGCTAGCCCGGATTAGGAAAGATTTTGCGCGGCAGGATCTTCAATCCGTGGCAACATTTTGCTCTATGCCTCTTGTGCGCCATGCTACCGCCAGCGCTAGTGGATACTGCCGGGCGCTAGCTCTTTCTAAAAGCACTGTCGGAATCACGCTAATCATCGCTAGCGCCGGGCACTATCGCTACCGCCGGCGCTAGTGGTCATGTTTGAATTCTGGCCTCAATTTTGGGGACAACCATCCTTGAGTCATGTGGACTTTGATTTCCTGCACACTTAAACACACAAGATCAAATACACATAGGATTTGTTATTCTCAAACCTAAGAGATGCGGAAGACCATGTTCCAACAGAAAAGATTCAAATGAATCATCTCGTGTCTGTAACACCCTCCCTGTTACATAGAATATAGCAGTAGGTCCGTCCGGGACCCCATGCCATATGAAATAAATAGACGAGCGCGTTACGTAATTAGTTTTAAACAGTTAACAACATAACTATCTCAGCAAACAGAGTCGTACAACGGAAGCATTTAATTTATTCAAGGAAAACCAGTTCAACACATGTCCACATTTGCGACTAGGAATGACATTACAACATTGTTTGTTTCTTACAATGTTTACATCGACTAGGTGGCTTACAAACATCGGCACGCAGGACGGCCACATGTGAAAATAGTAAACATAATAACTTGGCCTTCAAGGGCCAGCTCAGCACAAAAGCAGGGACTTCAGCCCACTATTTCCTGCTAGTCTCGCCAGGACCTGTAGAAACAAATCCACCAAATGGTTGGAAAATAAGTAACCAGTCATCTTTAGCTGACCCAGAATATAACGACCCCGCCCCATGCTCGGGGCGGCGGTGCTCCTTCCCTGCAAGCAAGCAATAGCAGTATATATATTTCACATGTGCGTTTAAGCACCGCATAGAAACATTCAGCACACAATGATGTCAAGTCACACGTCTTGTGCACTCACGACACGACATCCACAAGTCCTTTTTCAACTTGGATGAACATTATGAGCTAGATGGAAGGATTCAACTATGCCTACCACAGGATCGGTTCAGCTTGTGCCCGTGCTCATAAACGTCAGGATTCACCTAAGCCTGACACGGGTTTGGCTTCCCCTTATGCCCGTCAACCTTTAACCACACAGGGTCATCTCTTCAGCCTCAGGGGCCATTTTCAAGTGCCCTAAGCAATTTCACGGATCACTGGCACTAGCGCCGGCGTTAGCGCTAGCGCCAGACGCTAGCCAACAAAACACATTTCTGTTAGCCCTTTTCAGGTATTTCCTGAGGGTAACCTCCAGGACTCCCTGCAGCACAACACAGCACACAGAACCCGAAAACATACGCGGAGTCTTCTCCGGAATTCAATATAGCATATCAACATCACCAATCCAAACTAACCTGTCCAGATGGGCTTCACACAGTATGCCTACCTCTGTACTATCATTCCGGACTCTATATGCAATTTCTACGGGGATAACATCGACCCGTCGATAGAAATTTATCCACTCATTAGTGGAAATCTGCCTACTACTATGCAAATCAAAGGATGAACGTGTCTAGAGATGAAGGAGGAGAATCATTACCCTTGGCACTCATTTCGGTGCCATAGATTTGAGAGGAACTCGGATGGACTCTTTTGAAACAGCTTCCTCTCCACTGGATCGGAGATGGCAAACACGTAAGCAATCTCCCCCACGAATTTGCTCTCAACACAAGCAAAAGGCTAGCCCAAAAAGGCCTCCTTCCTTCAGAAATCCCAAGTTCTCTGCCTTTGGAACGAGCTTGGATTCAGAAAATGAGAAGGGAAACTGAATTTGGCTGACTTTTATATTTTCTTAGCTAATGCCGGCATTAACACCTAACACCGGGCGTTAGCCTTAAGGCAGTGGCTGAGGTTATCCACAGCCGCTTAAGACTCGACGGCGTTCGACGAACTCTTTGAAGCTGTGTTCGATGAACTCTCTACAGCCTGTGTTCGATGAAGCCTGCGTTCTACGAACCGCCTGAAGCCTGCGTTTGACAAATGGCTGGCTACGTTCGACGAACGGTTGGCTGCGCTTGACGAACGACTGGCTACGTTCGACGAACGGCGAGAATGCTGCGTCGATGAATGACTGACTGCGTTCGACGAACGGCTGGCTGCATTCGACGAATGGCTAGAAATCCGCATTCGACGAACGTCTACGGCTAACGCCGGGTGTTAGTCTTAACATCGACGTTAGTCTTCAGCCTTTTGATTTCTCGAGAATGCAATTCTCTTGCTTTGATTTCTCGAGAAATGTAATTATCTTATTTTGATTTCTCGAGAAACTCCCAACACTAAGTCCTAGGCTAACGCCTGGCGTTAGCCCTAACGCTGGCGTTAGCTTTAAGACCACAACTTGCTGATTTTAGTGCACTGGAAATTGAGGTGATACAAATCTCCCCTCCTTTAAGAAATTTCATCCTGAAATTTTAACAGTGCAAAGAAACAAAAGATACAAAACATAGCTTGTACCTCAACGGAACAATTCGGGGAATTCATCCCGCATGGTTTGCTCACGTTCCCATGAAAGCTCCTCACGATCGCAGTTGTTCCATCGGACTTTGACCATTCGGATCATTTTATTCCGCAACTGCCTGACATCAGTGTCTTCGATGCAAATAGGCGAGACCAACGTCTTCAGCTCATCATCGACAGACACCTATTTCTTTACCAGGACCTGGCTAAGCTCTGACACAGCTTTCCGCAACACAGAGATGTGAAACACATCATGTAGTCCGCTCATCTCTGTCGAAAGAGCGAGCCGATAGGAAGCTTCACCAACATGCTCCAGAATCTCAAATGGTCCAAGGTACCTCGGACTCAGCTTTTTCAAGCGCCGAATCCTGGACACACCCTTGAAAGGTTTGATCTTTAGGTAAACCCAGTCGCTACAACGAACTCAACATTTCTGTGCTTGGCATTGTAGTATTTTTCCTGCCTATCTTGTGCAATCAACAATCTCTCCCGGATTGTTTGAATAGTCAAATTTGCATCTTCGACTTCCTTCCGCTTAAACAGCTTCGTCTCACCTGTCTCCGCCCAAGCTAAGGGATTGCGACAAGCTCTATAATAGAGGGCCTCGAAGGGTGCCATCTTTATACTTACCTGGTAGCTGTTATTATAAGCGAACTCGATCATGAAAAGATGATCTTCCCACTTCTTACCGAAATCCAGGACGCACATATGGAGCATGTCCTCTAGAGTTCTATTCGTACGTTCAGTCTGTCCATCCATTTGAGGGTGGAAGGTAGTACAAAACGTCAACTTTGTACCCAACAGCTGGTTGATTAGCCTCCAATCCTTTGAAGTAAAGCATCCATCTCTGTCACTAACGATGCTACGGGGCACACCATGCAATCGTACATCAATTCTTCTCACAATTTACCCACATTTGGGACGCACAACTGAACGTCTTTCCACATCAGACCGTTGTCCAACACAAACACTGCAGTAGACCCAACTTCAGACTCTGCCAAATAGTGCTGCATGCTCGAATCAAGCTCCAGGGCCTGTCGTATTCTGTCTGCGAGGTCGTATTGCACCTCCGTCCAGTTCAAGCACGCACTCGCACTTGAAATCTTCTCCACACAGGAGATCTCCAAGGCTTCCAAGTCACTGATCAGATGTGGATCATACATCTGAATCCAGTTGGCCTGCGCAGAAGCCCTCCGGCTCAAAGCATATGCGACGACATTTCCCTTCCCGGGAGTATAGTGTATTTCGAAAGTGTAGTCCCACAGGAACTCCATCCATCTTTGCTGTCGCATATTGAGCTCTTTCTGATTTAGCAGATATTTTAGGCTCTTATGGTCCGTAAAGATATCAACCTTCACACCATAAAAGTAGTGCCACCACAATTTCAGAGTGAAAATCACGGCCGCCAACTCCAAGTCGTGGACCGGATAATTCTGCTCATGCACTTTCAACTGGCGAGAGCCATAAGCAATAAAATGACCATTCTGAAGAAGAACGCAGTCTAAGACGCTCCCTGACGCATCGTTGTAGATTTCAAAGCCTTCCATACCACATGCCGAACATAGAATTGGTGTCGTGGTCAGACGACTGTTCAGCTCTTCAAAAGATCGCGCGCACTCTGGAGACCAAACGAACTTCTCAACTTTCCTAGTCAATGTCGTGAGAGGCAGAGCTATCTTCGAGAAATTCTCTACGAAGCGCCTGTAGTAGCAGACAAGTCCTAGGAAACTCCGGAGTTACGCCATTATAGTAAATACAAGCCACTCCCGTATTGCACTTATCTTTGCTGGATCCACTGCAATGCCCTCTCCACTGACCACGTGACCTAGGAATGCCACAGAGGACAACCAAAATTCACACTTTGATAACTTGGCATATAGCTGACTTCGCCATAGGGTATCTAATACAATGCGCAAGTGAATTGCATGTTCTTCTTCCGACTGAGAGTAGACCAGAATATCATCTATGAAGACAATAACGAATCGGTCGAGATACTCTCGAAACGTGCGATTAATCAGATCCATAAATACTGATGGCACATTCATCAATCCAAACGACATCACAGTAAACTCATAGTGCCCGTAGCAGGTACCCAATTGCCGTCTTGGGTATATCTCACTCCCGAATTCGTAACTGGTAGTAGCCAGACTTCAAATCTAGTTTTGAGTATACAGTCGAGCTAACTAGCTGATCAAACAAGTCATCGATTCGGGGAATCAGATACTTATTCTTTTCCGTCAACTTGTTCAGTTCGCGATAGTCGATGCATAGACGCAAGCTGCCGTCCTTCTTCTTTACAAAGAGGACCGGTGCACTCCAAGGGGATGAGCTTGGACGTATATAGCCTTGCTCTAGCAATTCTTGCAACTGAACCTTTAACTCGGCCATCTCCATTGGTGCAATTCGGTACGGTGAGCATGCCACAGGTTTGGCACCTGGCAATAGCTCAATAGTGAAGTCTATCTCTCGTTGAGGTGGAGCCCCAGGAAGATCTTTTGGGAAAACATCTGCAAACTCCAATACGATCGGGACATCACACACACTGGGCTTTGGATCAGAAGTCTCCAAGACCGTGAAGAATAACTCTGCGCCTTTTCGAACCCCCTTGACTACTTGGAGAGAAGACATGAACATCTTTATAGATCCTTGCAATACCGTAAACGTAGTCTCGCGTTCAGTGTTCTGCCCTAGCGTGACCTCCTTCAAGTTGCAATCAATGCATGCACGCTGCTTCGAAAGCCAGTCCATGCCAAAGATTACATCGAACTCGGATAGCGGCAGCATCGACGCTTCCAAGTCAAACTCATGACTTCCTATCCACACTTGAACAGCACAAACTCTGTCCGCATGCATTCGACACCCATTTGACAGTAATACGTCTAGTCTATTCTTTTCCACGTACGAAGGCACTCCAACACGCAGTGTGAAGTCCTCCGATAAAAAGGAGTGTGAAGCACCAGTGTCAAATAAAGCTCTCGCCGGACAGTTTCAAATTAGGACAAAACCTAATATGTACAAACAAGGTATACAGGCAATCACACATAAGTTATAAAAGACAGAATGCCATAAATACTATATAGCAAATCATACCTGTCATGACATCACTTTGCTTGATGGCCTCTTACTGGCCAAGATTATATACCCGCGGTTGAGCTGAAGTGTAGTGGGATGCAGACGACTCCGCTGCCTTCCCTTTCTCCGCCGCATAAGCCGCAACTGCCTTTTTGCCGCCACGCCAGTCTCGGGCTATGTGTCCCGGCTTACCACAATTAAAGCAAATAATTGGGCCTCACCCAGTCGACACTCCTGCAGTAGTAGAGGAAGCCGGTTCTGAAATCCTGGGCTTCTTTTTGAATCGTCGGGACCCAGAATTTGACGAGCTAGGTACTTTAAACTCCGTCGTTGTCACTGCTTGGTCCTTGTTTGCTTGAATCCGCTTCAGGTCCTTCTCAAGAGATCTGGCGGTATTGACCAACGTAAGAAAGCCCTGCATCATCGGGCTTGACAGTAGCACCCGCAGATCATCACGCAGACCTTCATATAACCGATTGGTCTTTCTCTCTGCATCATCAAAGGAAGAGCCCGCATACCTTCCCAGCCGCATAAAATCGTGGAAGTACTCATCCACCATCCTTTTTCCTTGCGTCAACCTTTGAAACTAGTTCTCCATGTCGATGCGCTGCGCAGAAGGGAGATACCTTGCTAAGAACACTCTCGAGAACACTTCCATCGAGATGTCCGTTAGAAGCCTACCAGCATACTGATGCCTTTCCAAGCTTTCCCACCACAGTCTAGCCTCTCCATCCAACAGATAGGTAATTAGCGTTACCTTCTGCCTTTCCTCCGTCTCTATAGCCGTTAGGGTTCGCTTTACACGTGTCAACCAATCCTTAGCTTGCGTTGGCGTTCCTACCCCTTCAAACGTGGGAGGATGGAAACTTAGAAACTGTTTCAAGTGATGGTTTATTGCCCGTGGCGCCTCACCCAGTACTGCTGGTACCTGTTTGTCCACAACGGGTTCAACTGCAACAACTGGGTCTGGGGCCACCACACGGACAGGAGGCTGCGCATTGATCAAGGCGACCACTGCATCAGCAAGCCTTCGTATTGTTTTATCAGAAGGAGGAGGCGTAGGAAACTCAGCTGCTGCACTACTTTCGGCAGTGTGTCGGGGTTGGGACTGCCCCGTACCACTTCTAGTCCCCTACAATTATGTTAAAGACTATTTAGTGACTAGTAGCACACCTAAAGAGCAAGTAAGGAGCACAAGGGTTCCACAATCATGCCAAAACATACACATAATGCATTCCTAAGTGGTCATTCTGGTTATTTAAGTGAGTTAAACAGTGACGCACATACGTGCCCACCACCCCTTAAAAGAATTCGACCACGAATTTGCAATGAAGGGATCGAGACGGCAAGCCGAAACCAATTTGTAACACCCTCCCTGTTACATAGAATATAGCAGTAGGTCCGGCCGGGACACCACGCCATATGAAATGAACAGACGAGCGCGTTACGTAATTAGTTTTAAACAGTTAAGAACATAACTATCTCAGCAAACAGAGTCGTACAACAGAAGCATTTAATTTATTCAAGGAAAACCAGTTCAACACATGTCCACATTTGCGACTAGGAATGACATTACAACATAGTTTGTTTCTTACAATGTTTACATCTACTAGGTTGCTTACAAACATCGGCACGCATGCCGGCCACACGTGGAAATAGTAAACATAATAACTTGGCCTTCAAGGGCCAGCTCAGCACAACAGCAGGGACTTCAGCCCACTATTTCCCGCTAGTCTCGCCAGGACCTGTAGAAACAAATCCACCAAATGGTGGGAAAAGATGTAACCGGTCAGCTTTAGCTGACCCAGAATATAATGACCCCGCCCCATGCTCGGGGTGGCGGTGCTCCTTCCTTACAAGCAAGCAATAGCAGTATATAGATTTCACAGGTTCGTCTAAGCACCATATTGAAACATTCAGCACACGATGACGTCAAGTCACACGCCTTGTGCACTTACGGCACGACATCCACAAGTCCTTTTTTAACTTGGATGAACATTATGAGCTAGATGGCAGGATTCAACTATGCCTACCCCGGGTTCGGTTCAGCTTGTGCCCGCGTTCATAAATGTCAGGATTCACCTAAGCCTGACACGGGTTTGGCTTCCCCTTGTGCCCGTAAACCTTTAACCACACAGGGTCATCTATTCAGCCTCAGGGGACATTTTCAAGTGCCCTAAGCAATCTCACGGATAACTGGCACTAGCGCCGACGTTAGCGCTAGCGTCGGTCGCTAGCCAACATAACACATTTCTGTTAGCCCTTTTCGGGTATTTCCTGAGGGTAAACTCCAGGACTCCCTGCAGCACAACACAGCACACAGAACCCGAAAACATACGTGGAGTCTTCTCCGGAATGCAATATAGCATATCAACATCACCAATCCAGAGCAACCTGTCCAGATGGGCTTCACACAGTATGCCTACATCCGTACTATCATTCCAGACTCTATAGGCAATTTCTACGGGGATAACATCGACCCGTCGACATAAATCTATCCACTCATTAGTGGAAATCTGCCTACTACTATGCAAATCAAAGGACGAATGTGTCCAGAGATGAAGGAGGAGAATCGTTACCCTCGGCGCTCATTTCGGTGCCATAGATTTGAGAAGAACTCGGCTGGACTCTTTTGAAACAGCTTACTCTCCACTGGATCGGCGATGGCAAACACACAAGCAATCTCCCCGACAAATTTGCTCTCAACACAAGTAAAAGGCTATCCCAAAAAGACCTCCTTCCTTCAGAAATCCCAAGTTCTCTACCTTTGGAACGAGCTTGGAATCAGAATATGAGAAGCGAAACTGAATTTGGATGCCTTTTATATTTTCTTAGCTAACGCCGGCGTTAGCACCTAATGCCGGGCGTTAGCCCATAAGGCGGTGGCTGAAGTTATCCACATCATCTTAAGGCTCGACGACGTTCGACAATCAGCGTTCGACGAACTCTTTGAAGCTGCATTCGACGAACTCTCTACAGCCTGTGTTCGATGAACTCTCTACAGCCTTCGTTCGACGAACCGCTTGAAGCCTGCATTCGACGAACAGCTGGATGCATTCGATGAACGGCTGGCTACGTTCGATGAACGATGAGAAAGCTGCGTTCGACGAACGGCTGACTGCGTTCGACGAACGGCTGGCTGTGTTCGACGAACGGCTAGAAAGTCGCGTTCGACGAATGTTTAGGGCTAACGCCGGGCGTTAGTCTTAACACTGGCATTAGTCTTCAGCCTTTTGATTTCTCAAGAATGCAATTTTCTTGCTTTGATTTCTCGAGAAATGTAATTCTCTTATTTTGATTTCTCGAGAAACTGTCGACACTAAGCCCTAGGCTAACGCCTGGCATTATCCCTAACGCTGGAGTTAGCTTTAAGACCACAACTTGCTGATTTCAGTGCACTGGAAATTGAGGTGTTACAGTGTCCCTCGGGATGACGCTCCTCGCCGGAGTGGTGGTCGAGTGGACGTAAATGGCTCATTTAGGAGTGATGTTGCTTGAAGGTGTGTGGCGCTGTAGATAGAAGGAAAGCAATCCGTCAGATAAAAACCAATCTCAATAGAAGGGTACATCGTTAGAATAACCCTTTGTATGATGCGACCAAGGGGCAAGTTGTTGTATCACTAGCGGGAAGGATGCTGCAACTTATATGAGTAAAGAATAAAAAAAGTAATAGGTCAGCCACATCAAATCTCTCCTCCTCCAGACTGAAATAGGAGACATAGCTGAGATGTGTTGTAACCTTCGCTGTATCGCCTAATTTCAGCATAATAGTATGGCGTAATACATCCTGAACTACAAGGGCATCTACTATAAGTATTGACACAGATGAGATCAGACTCCTGTATGCCCTATTATATAGTACGAAATTCACCTGAGTCTAATTTCTATCAACCCTGAACATCTCAACTATCTCCAATCTATTGGGATGCTTTGTCAATCCGAACACCGCCCTTAGGTTTTCATGCGTGATAACAACCATGTTCCCCTACACTCGGGACTGCACTCCCCCATCCAGACCAGTCTGCGATGGGTCTTCCAAATGTCTGTAAAACTCTCGAATGAACTCTGAGGAAAACGCATCCGAATGAAAAAAATTTGATACTTCTGACGTTGCAAATAACTGCATTATATGATGGTGCCGTGGCAGGGAAAATTCCACATAATAGGGGACACCCACCGCTGCAGCCTCCACTGCTAGTTCTGCACTAGATCTACCTACTATGCAATGTTACCGAATCCTAACCTTCTCAAACACTTAGATCCATCATCAAAATCAAAATTTTTCTAAAATAAATTCATAAATCTTCATCACAAACATCAAAGTTAAATTTTTTTTGAATAAAAATTATAAAAATGATGAAGATTTGTCCTTGTTCCTCTCTTTAAAAACAAAAAGATCAAACATTTCAGATATATCATCTAAACCACTTGAGAACTTCAAAAATCTTCATCTCTAACATCAAAATCAAAGTTTAAAACAAAAACCATATAGGGTTTTTCGGGAGAGCTTGAGTTGGAATGGCCAAAACGACAAGGAAAAGAGGGATTTAACTAAAGCATACTAGCACCGGCGCTAGCACTAGCGCCGGCGCTATCAAATGATGTTAAATATTTGTATTTTTAAAATATATTTAAATCACTAAAAATATATTATTTTATATGTACTACTTATTTTTGCATTTCTCCCTTTAAATGAGTTTTGAAAAATCAAAATACAAAAATACAAAAGCCAAAATACAAAAAGTATTTTTTACTCCCTTTCTTTGTTTATGTGTCTGATTTCAATTCCTATATGCAAAAATCAAATACAAAATATAAAACACAAATAATTATCAAAAATTAATTTTAGAACTTAACTTTTCGATTTACATGTATCTTGCGAAAGGGAGTTTTGGGCAATCATCCTATCACATCTCCTAGTACCGGGCAAACCCCTCATAGGGTAGACCTCGGGAAGTCCAAGATCAATTATATGAGTTCAAACTTTATATCAAAATTATTTTTCAAAATATCAATAAAACCTTATGGACTTTATTGTCTAAATCAAACATGATTCAATATATCATTTAGACCTTAAACAATGTTGCAATTCATCATTTCAAACTACTTTGAACATTGTTTCTATCATGCTTTGATATATCTAATCACATGTGCATCAATTGTATTATAAATGTTGTGTAGAACCAAGCTTAGCATGCCTCTAAGTATGAGTAAATGTTTTATGTTTGATAATGACCTTTCTTCACTCACTTATATTGACAAAGTCTACATATGCTCTTAATCTAAGAATGCTTGCTTGTGTATTGTAATTGTACAATGAATTAAAATTTGCACAAGTATCTTACTTACACTACATTTATTTTCACTCTTAAAAATTAAGAAAAGTGGTTGTGCTTTCAAAATTAAATTGGTTTGCAAAACAAGTGTATTCGAAGATCTTTGTACAAAAGAAAAATCATGAAATAAATTGACAAAGATAACTCCACCAAGCACTACTTGAACCTCCTGATATGTCTTAATAAGCATTGTGAGGTTGAACACCTTGGAAAGAATAGTAAAGTGTCTTGGGCAAACCTTCATTTTTACACCACTTATTCTTAAGTACACCGGATCACAAAAAATTATATATATTGAAAAATAAAGTGTGTGATCCCCAAGCACTACTTTGCACCCTAATAAGTCTTAATGAGCATTGTTTGTGCAAAGCACCTTGGTAGTTGTACATTTTTCTATGTGCATTGAAGTGTGTAGAAGAAAAATTATTTGTGTTTTATTGTGCACTTTACTCTACATATGTCTTGTATTTTTTATTAAATCATTTGTTTACTCTCTTCAAAATACACTTATGTGCACATCATTATCTTCCATATCACTTCTTCTCATGAGTATTGGATCCTAATGCTAATTCTATAATACTCTTTATATATAAATGCACTAGATAACCAAGCATGCTCTCTACAATGTTTGGTATGTCTTGAATTTGTGAATTGGAATAACATTTTATTAGTCTCTTTTTGATACATTTCTTTCATGCTTGGTTACTTTATTATCAAACTTAAAAGAAAAATGATTTACAAAAACATGTTCTCTTTTTGAATTTAACTCATGTTTCTTCTTATGAATAGTCTTGATTACAAAAAGATGTTTCTTGTATTTCTATAAGTCTCCCGAAACATTACCATATAACTTTTACCTTGTGTTATTTATGCTTATCTCAAGTCTTAAAACTCAGAATTCCTTTTCTTCAACAAAGTGGTAGACTTTCTTGGTACATTTTATATTGTTCTCTTTATGCTAAAAACTCTGATCTATTTCTATGAAAATACTTATGCTAAGAACTCTGATTTATTTCTATGCAAATTATTGTGATTCAAACTCCTTATTATTTTCTTTCCTCTAAAAAGCTCGATCATGCCTTATCTTATTATCAAAAACCCTTTTTTATGTCTCTTGCTTCCTTACCCACTTTTGCTAATAACAAAAGGGGGAGAACTAACATGATAAATAAAAACCGCTATCGAAATGGAAAACCAACATGATTAAATAAAATGATAGCTTACATATAAGGGGAGCATTCACATAGGGGGAGCATGTATTTAGTGGGAGAAATTTTAATAACCAAAATCGACAATTATCCTAAGTCATCTCTTTCACACACACACACACGTAGGTTTCATCATGCTTATATATTAATGCTCTGATTTATCATTAATGGATTTGTTATTATCAAAAGGTGGAGTTTGTTGGAACATGGTCTTCCGCATCTCCTAGGTTTGAGAATAACAAATCCTATATGTATTTGATCTTATGTGTTTAAGTGTGCAGGAAACAAGTCCATATGACTCAGGATAACATAAGAAGGTTGCCCCCATATTTGAACCCAAAATTCCAACATGCCCACTAGCACCGGCGGTAGCACCTAGCGCAGGCGCTAGCTATGATTTGCTCAATTTCGGGAGCATCTTTAGAAGGCGGTAGCGGATAGCGCAGGCGGTAGCGCGGAGTACAAGAGGCAATGCGACAGGGTTTCCTTGGAATGAAGATACGCACGCAGAGAATATTTCCTAAATGGGGATAGCGCCGGCGGTAGCATTAGCGCTGGCGCTAGCGATCTCTCCTATAAAAGGAGGTCTCTTCTCTTAGTTTCCTTACAGATGTTGAAGAGAGGTCTTGTGCCAAAATTCCAGAGCCTTATGTGGCCGAGAATTGATCTCCCACCAAAAGTTAGAGAGTTTCTGAAGGAGGACTTTGCCACGCTATATTCGAAGGGCGATCGCTTCAACCTCGCTTATTCTACATCGATCGTTCATCTCCGACTTCAGAAGTTTCTTAGAGGGAGTTTTTATTATTATCATTTCATATCTTTTGTAAACCGTTAGATAATTTGCCTCGTGTTGGCGACTAGGTCTGGGTAGGACTTAGGGAAGAAATTCACCTCGTGTTGGCAGCTAGATCTAGGTTAGGTATAGGGGTGCTCGAGGCCATATACGGGGAAAGATTGGCTAGAGTGGCTTGAGGCTGTATCCGGGGAAGGATCCCCTAAAGCCAACCGGTTCGTGGGGATACAAGTCGGTATAGAAAACAAAAAGAGGCTTTCATATTTCGCCTTGATTTCTAGCATCATTGAAATCAAATTTTGAAATCAATTTTATTAATAATAATCATGTCTCTCTTTGTGTAATAAAATTGATTTCATCTTCATTTCTTTAAATTGTTTATTATCCTCTCCTTCATTATAAATCAATTTAGATCTTTTCAAAATCATTATTTCAATCTCTTATTATTTCAAGCTAATCGAAATATAATATAATTTTAAAAACCCTTATTCACCCCACCCTCTAAGGGCGCCAACAGATCCAACATTTTCTTCTCCTTTGATATTATCAAAAGTGATGGGTATGTTCAAAACATTTTAATTATGGAGAGATGTAGCGGAATAAGAATGTAAAACAGAATGCACACATAAAGATAAGCATGATAAATATAAGGGTTGACCAAAATAAATCAGAGAATATAACGTATATGGGTCAAAACACAGAGGAATCAAAATACGGCATGAACTTTACATCACTTTTTATTACTTGTTATATATAAAATGAATCATAAGTTTTGGACACAACACACAAATCAAAATACACAAGATATGTCATACAATGTTATGTGATTTTATAGAATTAATACAAAATAACATCGTATGTGTCATGAATAGCAATCGTGTATCCGTACATTCGTGCAATAGACGTGTAATGTTGTTTTATTCCAATTTGTTGTTAATGGAACGTTCACCTAGTGGGGGGGGGGGGGGGGTGTTAGGTGATCTAGGTTCTTTTTGAAATATTAGCGCGAGTTACGAATATTCAAGCGTAGCACAAAAGTATCGCACAAATAAATTACATCAGGCGACACAAGATCTATAGGGGTTCCTCAAAACCGGGTGTCTTGAGTAGTCCTCTGTCCCTCTGCGCCTACCTAGTGGTGTGCTAGGATCGGCAAACTCCGCCAAAACTTCAACCCCTCAAGCCTTACAACACGGACCCGCAAGTCCTACAACCTAAGCTCGCAAGCCCCTACTGCACCCGAGCCCGCAAGCTCGACAATCAGGCCCTCAAATCCTACCTAGCTCAGACCTGCAAGTCTAGCCTCTGCCCTGGCCCACAAGCCTCACAGGTCTCAAGCCCTCAAGCTTGATGATATCGGACCCGCAAGTCCACTGCCCTGGCCCTCAAGCCTCACAGCTCTCCAGCCCTCAAGCTAGACAAAATCGGACCAGCAAGTCCACTGCCCTTGCCTTCAAGCCTCACAGCTCTCCAGCCCTCAAGCTAGACAAAACACGACCCGCAAGTCCACTACCCTGGCCCTCAAGCCTAACAGCTCTCCAGCCCTCAAGCTAGACACTTAGATCTGAAACCTGATCTTACACGTTTGGCCCGCAAGCCTTACAAGAAATTACAGTGATGAAAACTATTTCTTCTGCCTGATGAAGATAGGCAACTAAAGGTTGAGGAAGATGTTTCTGATTCAGATCTTGAAAGCACAGTTCTTTTTCAATCTCTTCTCTTAGCCTGATGAGGAACGACTTCTTATCAGTCGATCAGATGACTGATTCTTGCTAGAACACTTTGAGAACTCTTGTCTTTCTCTTTCTTTCTTTACGCCGCTTTTACTATTCTATTTGTTGTATGCGTAAGTTCTTTCTTGTTGATCATTGCTTTAGGGCAACCTCTTATCTCTTTTATAAGACTGCGAGGCTCCCAACGGTCTTCTGAAAAAGTTTCTTAAGTTTCAGACGCCCCATTCCTTAAGAGCACGCGCTGATTGGACAATCAGGCGGTGGCATTAATTTCTGACAGCGCATCCGCAACATTTGAATTCCGTCTCGACGATATTTCCAGCTTCATGCCGATACTGACAGCATTATGATGATATGGATAATATGTCGACGACAGGACTTTGTCGATGCCTTAAGACTTGGTGGATCTTCAAGTTTTCTAGCTTCTGCCTCTGACGCTGATGTCTCGACGATACGAGATATTCTGGCATATCTGCATATACAACGATATGCATTCTCTGACTGTGTCGTCGTGATCTTCATTCTTCCGACGACATGATCGATATCATGTTGACAGACTATGCTTTAGTAACTGCTTGTCATCAGCTGTCCTTCTCCAGTCTTCTCGACGTCACGCCTTCTTTACGACGATGTCATTGGCATCAGTCTTACTTAGCCTTTCCGACGACACGACTTCTTTGATAATGTCGATGATACTGCATCTTCTCGACGACATTCCTTCCTTTTGAATCTGACTCAGCAGTTGGGCTGAGATGGCTTCCTCTTCTCAGCGGATTCTGTCAATCTGTAGAGAAGTTCCTTCATTCGATGAACTGCATTCTTCATTCGCCGAACTTGATTCTTCGTTTGATGAACTGCATTCTGCATTCGACGAACCTCATTCTTTGTTTGACGAACTCGCCAAGTCTCAGCATTTGCTTCTGTCCCGTCTTTATGTTCGACAAACTTCGTTCTTCGTTCGACGAACTTGCCAAGTCTCAGCTTTCGCTTTGCTCATCACTCATTATGACGACAAGCATACTTTGTCGACGACATATCCTATTTTTCTCGACGATATTCCTTTAACTTCCCGAGATTATGAGCTAGAGAAGTGATCAAATACAAAGTGAAGTTTTCTTTACTTAGTGACTTCTTCAAATCAGGAATCATGTGGGCACGATTCCCAACAATCTCCCCCTATTTGAAGAAGTCAGAATCTCAATTCAAGACTACATTCACTTGACAATAAATGTTATAATCTTAAATGGAAGGCATGAGCATTTAAGATTTTACTTATCTTTTGCTGAACTTATGAGTACATAAGGCTTGTAGCTCCCCTTGATTTGATGTCTCTTCTTTTGCGGATCCCCCTACTACTTTGCTCCCCCTAGAGGTCTTCTTGAGCATCTTGTCTTGAACATATTGATGCCATTTCTCCCCCTTTTTGACTTCTTTCCTGCAGCTCTCCTTTAGGTAGACAATAGTCAAAGCTCCCCCTTGCTCAGTCATAGTTCATACAAATCCTGAGAGATTTTCTAACCAATCATCTAGAAAGGGATTAGTGAGGAATAAGTTAAGGATTACTCTAAGTTTAACATCCCCAATTGGAATTTGAAGATGTTAAACTTAGCTTCATCTAGGGGCTTTGTAAATATATCATCCACTTGTTTGTCTGTTGGGACAAACTCAAGGGTGATATATTCATTTTCCACATGCTCCCTGATGAAGTGATACCTGATCTCAATATGCTTAGTCCGACTGTGAGAGACAGGGTTCTTAGCAATTGAGATTGCACTTGAAGAGTCACAAAATAGGGGTGTTTTGGTCATCTTTAGATTGTAGTCTTCAAGTTGATGCTGAATCCATAGCAGTTGGGCACAGCAGGTCCCAGCAGAGATATACTCTGATTCTGATGTTGAGATTGCCACACTGGTCTGCTTCTACTGCTCCAAGAGATCAGTCTTCCACCAAGCAATTGATATGTCCCTGAGGTACTCTTCCTATCTTCCTTGCACCCTGTATAATCTGCATATGAGTAGCTAGTCAGTTCACATTCATTATTCCTAGGGTACCATAGGCTAAGATTTGATGTACCCTTTAGGTATTTTAATATTCTCTTGACAGAGACATGATGAGATTAATTAGGATTCACCTGATATCTTGCACAGACACATGTAGCAAACATTATGTCAGGCCTACTTGCAGTTAGATAAAGCAAAGATCCAATCATACATCTATACTTGGTTTCATCAAAGGACATGCCCTTCTCATCCTTGTCCAAAGACACATTGGTTCCCATTGGAGTCTTCATTGAAGAAGCACTCTCCAATCCAAATTTCTTGACTAGCTCCCTAATGAATTTGGTCTGGGAGATGAAAATACCATCTCCAGATTGTTTCACTTGGATACATAGGAAGTATTTGAGCTCACCCATACTTCTCATCTCAATCTTTCCCTGCATCAAGTTGGCAAACTTTTTGCAGAGATTGTTATCTGTAGAGCCAAAGATGATGTCATCCACATAGATCTGCACTAGCAAGATCTTTCCCTTTACTTCCCTTAGGAACATTGTCTTATCAATCTTTCCCCTTGAGAATTTGTTCTCAATTAGAAAGCTTGATAGAGTCTCATACCAGGCCCTAGGTGCCGGTTTTAAGCCATAAAGTGCTTTTCTAAGAAAGTAAACATAATCAGGGTGAGTAGGGTCTACAAAACCCGAGGGCTGCTCTACATATACCTCCTCTTTGAGGTCACCATTTAGGAAGTCTGACTTCACATCCATCTGGTAGACCTTGAAACCTTTGTAGGCTGCATAGGCTAAGAAGAGTCTGATGGCTTCTAGTCTGGCCACTGGAGCAAAGGTCTGATCATAATCAACCCCTTCCTGTTGTCTGTAGCCCTTTGCCACTAGCCTTGCTTTATTCTTGGTGATTATTCCATTTTCATCCAATTTGTTTCTGTAGACCCCTTTAGTTCCTATGATGTTCTGTCCTTGGGATCTTGGAACCTGTTTCCAAACTCTGCATCTCTTAAATTGGTTCAGTTCCTCCTTCATTGCTGCAATCCAAAATGGATCCTGATTTGCTTCCTCAAATTTCTTGGGTTCAATTTGAGAGAGGAAACTCAGGTACAATGCTTCATTTGTAGCTCTACTCCTTGTCAGTACACCTTGGTTGACATTTCCTATTATCTGCTCTTGGGGATGATCTCGTACTTGTCTCAAGGCAATTGGTAGTATTCTGGGCACTTCTGCATTAGCAACTTCTTCAGGTTGCATTTCTTCAGCCGTTTCTGGACTTTCTGCAGTTTCTTCCTCGATTTCAACTATCACCGGCTGATTCTTATTTCTGAGTGAGGTACCAGCATTGTCTTCAATGGATAACTTCTCTATTCTCTCCACCGTACCTGCATTCACTAGAGAACTAGACCATCCCTTATGTATAAGGCTAGTCTCATCAAATACCACATGTACAGATTCTTCCACTGCTTGGGTATTGATGTTGTACACTCTATAGACCTTGCTTTGAGAGCTGTAGCCAACAAAAATACCCTCACTGCTTTTCTCAGCAAACTTGGTTAGTTTGGATTTCCCATTATTAAGGACATAACATTTACTACCAAAGATCCTAAAGTAGGATAGGGTTGGTTTTCTGCCCTTCATTAACTCATAGGGAGTTTTCTTGTGGTCTTTGATGATTGAAGCCCTATTTATCACATGACAAGCAATGTTGACAACCTTTGCCTAGAAGTATTCTGGTAGAGAGGAGTCACTTAGTATTATCCTACTTGCCTCTATCAAGGTTCTGTTCTTCCTTTCAGCAACCCCATTCTGTTGAGGAGTTCTGGGTGAGGAAAATTCTTGGGAGATGCCAGTTCTTGGAAGAATTCTGTCATGGCCCCTGACTGAAATTCAGTCCCATGGTCACTTCTGAGTTTGACCACAGTATAGTCCATCTCATTCTGGATCTGCCTGACAAAATTTCTCAAGATATCTTAGGTATCTGATTTTTTTTTAGGAAGAATACCCAAGTGAACCTTGAGTAATCATCAACAACTACAAGGGTGTAGGCCTTCCCTCCTAAGCTAAGAATTGACATAGGACCAAACAAATCCAGATGTAGCAAAAATAAGCACTAGAGGACTCTTTGTTAGATATGGTTTTAAAGTTGGTCCTAGACTGCTTTCCAAGTTGGCAAGCTTGACAAGGACCATCTTTGATGCACTTAATATTAGGTCCATTCCTAACTAGGTCTTGTGAGAGAAGCATGCATATTGTCTTATAGTTGATGTGTGCAAGTCTCTTATGCCATTGTACACATAGAGCCTCTTTACCATCAGCTACAAGACATATGTGCATGGAAGAATTTTTATTGAGAAAGTTTAAGCAATAAATATTGCAACTCCGAGTGCTAGTTAAGGTAGCCTCAGAATCTGAGGACTTCTTAATTAGGCACTTGTCCTTGTGGAAAGTAATAACAAAGACTAAGTCACAAAGTTGACTTATGCTTATGAGATTGTGTTTCAATCCCTCCACATAAGCTATCTTTGTGATGGTAACTAACCCATTAGAGATGCTGCCATAGCCCTTGGTCACCCCCTTTTCTGAACCTCCAAAGATCACGGTTGGTCCATTCTCCACAGGGATGAACTCTCTTAAGTACTTTCTGACTCCAGTCATGTGCCTGGAGCAGCCACTGTCCAAATACCAAATTGGAGATTGGTTGGCATTTGGACATACCTGCAAAACAAATCACTTCCCCTTAGGTACCCAATATGGATTTGGTCCTTGGTTTCTCTTAGGGTGGTATAATGGAATAACAAACCTCTGACGGTTTTGCACTCTCTTTGCATTGATCCCTGTTGGGTTGAACCAATAGTCCAAAGCAAAGTGGCCTACTTTCCCACAGCACCAGCATTCATATCTGTTATATCTTCTCTTCTGCTTCATCATCTGAATGGGGTGGCAGTGCTGATGAGCAGGAGAGAAGGCTTCTTGCCTAACAGATCTTGGGTGAACCTCATATGTGTGAGTCTGGGGAGGAATTGGTCTCACCACATTTTGGTTCACCTTCTTGGGAACAGGCTTTGTAGGAATAGCCTTTCCCCTGCCCTTGACTGCTGTTGCTGCAGGTTTGTGCGCTGAAGGACTTGACACCAACACCTTCTTATAGGAAGGTCTAGCTTCAGAATCATTGCCCGTAACTGTCTCTTAAAATCGATACCAGCTCTGAACTGTCCAGAGAAGGTGTCAATGATGGGCAGGATAGTTTTGGGCATAGAGAAGCTGGATGCAAGTTTCTTCTCAGCCAACAGCATTTCCTCAAGGTCATTGATGACCTTGTTCTTCTGTCCTAATTCGACATTCTTAAGCCTTCTGGCTTCCTTGAATTTGTCCACTTCTTTGTTCATAGAAGACAGCTTCTCAGCTGTCTCCTGAAGCTTAGATTGAACGGGCTTCAAGGAATCTAGCTCCTTGGTCTGGACTTTGAGGAGTTTCTTATAGCCTTTGAAGGCTTTCCACAAGGCTTTATATTGCCTTATCAGTTCAAACTCAACCTCATATTGGGATCTTGAGGCTGTGCTGTTGGCAGCGGACACACCCTCATCATCATGCAAGGAATCTGTTGCTGATACAGAATCAGAGTCAGATAGAGAAGTTTTGTTAGTTACCATCCTAGGAGAGATGTCATCCTGGTTGTCTTCACTGATGGCCATCAAGCCAATGAGTGCATCTTCCTCAGTACCAGAGGAGCTTGAGTCAGAATCACTCAGTGTTCTGATCTTCTTGGCCATGAATCCTTTTTCTGATTTCCTCTTGCTCCTTGAGCTTCTTCTTAGTTCATGGTTCCTCGGCTCCTTCGTCTTAGAGGGGCAGTCAGCAGCCATGTGACCTATCTTGCTGCATGAATAGCAAACAGTATTATTTAAATCATATTTACCAGGGTTAGATCTATACCTTTCCTCCCTGGGGGCTATGTATCTTTCATGATAATCAGATCTTCTGGAGCTTGAGGAGGGGTTTCTGTGATTGTCCCTCCTACTTTTGTGTAACAGCTTCTTGAACTGTTTTGAGAGAAGGGCCACCTCTCTGTCAGTATCATCAGAATCTGAAGGGCTGGCTTCTGATTCTTCACTGCTCTCAGATTTATTCTTAGTTGCAGAGATCTTGGTCTTGGATCTTCTCGTGCTCTCAGCTTTTAGAGCCACAGTTCTGTCTCTTGAGCTCCCCTTTGAGCTTTCTTCTTTAGCCTTCCTGGTGTTGAGCTGAAGTTCATGGGACAACAACTTCCCATACAGATTCTTGGGCTCTATGATGCCCACCTGACCCATCTCTCTGATGGCACAGATTTTGATGTCCCATTCCTTTGTGAGGGATCTAAGAAACTTGTCATTAAGATCAGAGTTGGTGAAATCTCTTTCATAGTTTCTTAGTCCATTCATTATCTTGAAGAATCTCTCACAACAATTAGAGATTGTTTCATTCTTGCCTTGTTTGAAGGCCTTATACTCCTGGTTGAGAAGGGATTTCCTATCATCCCTTACCTCATCAGTACCCTCCGTATACACGATCAGGGAGTCCCATATCTCCTTGTCCGTTTTGCAGTGAATCAGGTTCTAGAGGGTTGAGTCATCTATGGCACTCACAATGACATTTTGGGCCCTCTTGTCTAGGCCTGCCAGGATTAGCTCATCCTTGTTCATGTCCTTATATTTTTTTATCACCTTCCTTGTTGAATCAATGGTGGAGGGAGTTGTAGGGATAAAGGGGCCCTGTTGGACTGTTAAGTAAATTCTTGGATCAGCCGCCTCCATGAAAAGCCTTACCCTTTCCTTCCAGATGGGAAAGTTCTCCTTTGTGCAGATTGGGAGTTTCATGGCTCTCATTTCCTGATTCTGATCTCCACCAGCCATGGCGAGCCGTTCCATGATCTAGATCAGACGGTTAAGTCTTCTTTTGATCAACCTCGCTTTGATACCACTTGTTGTTAATGAAACATTCACCTAGAGGGGGGGGGGGGGGGGTTTAGGGATCTGGGTTCTTTTTGAAATATTAGCGCGAGTTAAGAATATTCAAGCGTAGCACAAATGTATCGCACAAATAAATCACAGCAGACGACATAAAATCTATAGAGGTTCCTCAAGACCGAGTGTCTTGAGTAGTCCTCTGTCCCTCTGCGCCTACCTAGCAGTATGCTAGGATCGGCAAACTCCGCCAAAAATTTAGGCCCTCAAGCCTTACAACACGGACCCGCAAGTCCTATACCCTAATCCCGCAAGCTCCTACTGCACCCGAGCCCGCAAGCTCGACAATCAGGCCCTCAAGCCCTACCTAGCTCAGACCCGCAAGTCTAGCCTCTGCCCTGGCCCGCAAGCCTCATAGGTCTCAAGCCCTCAAGCTTGACAATATCGGACCCGCAATTCCACTGCCCTGGCCCTAAAGCCTCACAGCTCTCCAGTCCTCAAGCTAGACAAAATCAGACCCGCAATTCCACTACCCTAGCCCTCAAGCCTCACAGCTCTCCAGCCCTCAACCTAGACAAAATCGGACCTGCAAGTCCACTGCACTAGACCTCAAGCCTCACAGCTCTCCAGCCCTCAAGCTAGACACTTTGATCTAAAACTAGATCTTACACGTTTGGCCCGCAAGCCTTACAAGAAATTACAGTGATGAAAACTATTTCTTCTGCCTGATGAAGATTGGCAACTAAAGGTTGAAGAAGATGTTTCTGATTCAGATCTTGAAAGCACAGTTCTTCTTCAATCTCTTCTCTTAGCCTGATGAGGAACGACTTCTTATAAGTCGATCAGATGACTGATTCTTGCTAGAACACTTTGAGAATTCTTGTCTTTCTCTTTCTTTCTTTACGCCGCTTTTACTGTTCTATTTGCTGTATGCATAAGTTCTTTCTTTTTGATCATTGCTTTAGGGCCACCTCTTATCTCTTTTATAAGACTGCGAGGCTCCCAACGGTCTTCTGAAAAAGTTCCTTAAGTGTCAGACGTCACATTCCTTAAGAGTACGCGCCGATTGGACAATCAGGCAGCGACATTAATTGCTGACAGCGCGTCTGCAACAATTGAATTCCGTCTCGACGATATTTCCATCTTCATGCCGATACTGACAACATTACGATGATATGGGTAATATCTCGACGATAGGACTTTGTCGATGCCTTAGGCCTTGGTGGATCTTTAAGTTTTCTAGCTTCTGCCTCTAACACTGATGTCTCGACGATACGAGATATTCTGGCATTTCCGCATATACATCGATATGCAATCTCTGACAGTGTCGTCGTGATCTTTTTTCTTCCGACGACATGAGTGATATCATGTCGACAGACTATGCTTTAGCAACTGCTTGTCTTCAGCTGTCCTTCTTCAGTCTTCTCGACGTCACGCCTTCTTTATGATGATGTTGTTGGCATCAGTCTTACTTAGCCTTTCCGATGACTCAGCTTTTTTGATGATGTCGACGGTACTGCATCTTCTCGACGAAATTCCTTCCTTTTGAATCCGACTCAGCGGTTGGGCTGAGATGACTTCCTCTTCTCAGCGAATTCTGTCAATCTGTAGAGAAGTTTCTGCGTTCGGCGAACTGTATTCTTCGTTCGACGAACTTGATTCTTTGTTCGATGAACTGCATTATGCGTTCGACGAACCTCATTCTTTGTTTGACGAACTCGCCAAGTCTCAACGTTTGCTTCTGTCCCATCTTTGCGTTCGACGAACTTTGTTCTTCGTTCGACGAACTTGATTCTTCGTTCGACGAACTTGCCAAGTCTCAGCGTTTACTTTGCTCATCATCATGACGACAAACATACTTTGTCGACGACATCTCCTATTCTTCTCGACGATATTCCTTTAACTTCCTGAGATTATGAGCTAGAGAAGTGATCAAATACAAAGTGAAGTTTTCTTGACTTGGTGACTTCTTCAAATCAGGAATTATGTGGGCAAGATTCCCAACACAATTCTTATGCATGTAAGTGTTAGACGAAACAATGACACGTGTAAGTGTAGCATCAAAAGAAAATAGCATCAAATAGAATTTATCATTAATACATGCTATATCTCAGTAAACCTATATGCTAACACATGCGAAATGAGGTGAAAAATGATAGAACATCCACAATTAACACAATACCAAGATTAGAGCTAAGGTCGCTAACTTATTTTTCCAGTTTTTGCACAAGATCGATGAGATTCGTTACACCAAGATGCTCAAACTCACAATGCTCATGAAGACTTATCAGGAGAGTGAGTTGTGCTTGTGGGGTATCCTTGTTAACTTTATTAACATCATATAATTTTTATAATCTCGCGCACTGTCAATTTTATATTTTCATTATTATACAAGGTTCCCGAGTCTATTGAAATCTATCCACAAAGATAGATACACTTTAACTTGTATGCAAAAACCGTAGCAATTTTATTTTGACCCAAAGGTCTAAGCTCTATATATGAAAAATGAACTACATGATATTGATTCATCAAGTAATTCCTAGCGCGTTTACATAATATCACGAGTTATAACATGGAAGCCCAAAATTTCTACTTGAGTGCACTCTCTAAAGATGTGTGAATCATGAGTAGTTATTTTTTTACCTAAATCCTCAAACCTACCTAGAGACATATAAACATACACTATATATCATGTAGCACTCTGTAGCTAATACATATAGATTTAGACATTTCATGACAAAGCATACAATGTAAACAATGATAATCATTTCTAAATCAAATATTGTATGTAATGTTTATGCTTTAAGTTCTCGTCATGCGTGCCCTAAACTAATGAATTTATAAGCTTTTTTAAATTTTATTAAAATAATAATAAGACAAATAAAAGCATGTTTTTGTCGTTTTCAAGTAATAAGTTTTTATTTAATTTTTAACCAAATGTAAATAAACATAACATAAACTAAAATTGAAAAGCAATAACAAGAATGTAGCAAAAAAAGTTAATAAAAGAAAATCAAATGGAAAAAACAATTCAGGAAAGATAGCTACCGTCGGCGGTAATTTTACCGCGCCGTGTAGCGTGCTTTAAACATACAATAACTTGCCCGATCCCTCATTTTGCCCTAAGCTTTCTCTCTCACCAGATTTTTCTTTTGCCGCTCGCTAGTGATGCACGAATCTAACACACCGCTATAGGCGGTAGCAAGACTGCGACACGAAACAGCAGTGTACAGATCGTTCAAGTAATATAAAATGTGGGAGTGAATCCCCAAGTATCGAATCTCAAAGGAACACAGTAAGGTGGAATTTATTTTTGAGGCAGGACTAGAGATTGAAGCCCTTTATGTCGGATGGATTGCGGAAAATTCTTGGATTGGAATATGGAAAGCAAAAGAAAGAAACTAAACTAATCCTATGCAGGCTGCTATAAACTATTTCACCGGGCGGATGGAAACTATGCAGGACGCTATGCACTGCTTCGCTAAGTGGATGGACGAGACGGCAAGAGGATGAGGTGAGTGTAACTGCGGAATGGTGTGAGGGCCATTAGCACCTCTTGGCTAGGCGGATGGATTACACGGGCCGTTAGCACCGCTTCGCTGCGTTGATGGAAGAGTAAGCTTGCAGATGGAATGGTAGGCTAGCGTAATGGAATGGAGGGTAATGGCAGATGGAAGATGGAATGGGGGCGCTCCTCACTTGCATAAACCACAAGATAATTTCACATAGACATGAAATAAACTTAAATGCACTAATAAGGTTTAGCAATCATCGTTCATACACGCAAATGATTAAGGTAAACTGTACTAGATGAAGGTGTAGAGATTACAACCAAAGGTAGGAGACTCATCGGAGGTCCACGTCGGAATCTAGGGTTGTCAATCCTTGTCCGATCTCGGGCTCCAACTGTAACAGCCCAGGCCCATCTAGTCCTGGACTGTTAAGCGCCGACCCGACAAGTTCGAGCGCCCGGGCTGCAGCCCGCTTAGCACACCCCAACCCATCTCTGAGCCTGTTTCTCAGCTACAGTGGGGTGTTGGTAGCGGGGATCGAACACCCGACCTACCCTTGATGAGCCTCTTCAAACAGGACTCAGCTCAGTCGGTGATGAGCCCTGTTTGAAGAGGCTCATCAAGGGTAGGTCGGGTGTTTGATCCCCGCTACCAACACCCCACTGTAGCTGACAAACAGGCTCAGAGAAGGGTTGGGGTGTGCTAAGAGGGCTGCAGCCCGGGCGCTCGGACTTGTCGGGCCGGCGCTTAACAGTCCAGGACTAGATGGGCCTGGGCTGTTACAAAAACGTGATGAGTCCTGTTTGAAGAGGCTCATCAAGGGTAGGTCGGGTGTTCGATCCCCGCTACCAACACCCCACTGTAGCTGAGAAACAGGCTCAGAGAAGGGTTGGGGTGTGCTAAGCGAGCTGCAGCCCGGGCGCTCGGACTTGTCGGGCCGGCGCTTAACAGTCCAGGACTAGATGGGCCTGGGCTGTTACACCAACTGCCGTCCGGGTATCTGAAGCTCTCACCCCCTCTGGCTTGTCTTCTTCATCAATCTTCTTTGATCCTAACCTCACCAGAGAACTTCACGAATGCAGCAAGAAATCTCTTAAAATGGAGCTTGGGAGTGCACGAACGATGGATTAGGCCTAGAGGATGCTTCGACTTTAGATTTGCAAGAGAATGGCGGCCAGATCTCCTCCCGAAGGTGGGCGGCGATGAAGCGGCAAAAAAGGGCGGAACTGGAGCTCCTCTTACGGCGCGGGAAAGATCGATCTCACTATTAGGGCGGATCCTGCGACTTAAATAGAAAACTGTCAGAAAGTTGGTCGCGCATGGTCGAAGGTACGACCGTGCTTGGACCATGTGATATTAATTAAGAAGAAAGCCCAAGAAGACGACCCAGAGCGCCCATGCATTTTACACACGCACGGTTGAATCCGACCGTCCGTAAAAACACACGGGAAAATCCAGATCACCATTTTACCAGCATATAAGCATGCACGGTCGGAGCGATCGTGCGTCAAGAAAATGCACGAGCGTTCGATTCATGCAGAAATGTAATTTGGGCAAAATGGAGATCTGCCCACCTTCACAGCACAATAAACAGATGGGAAAACACCTCCAGCAACATCCAAATATAGAAAAAGGGTTGGAGAGCACCATGTGCTTACCCCCAACAAAAATAGCGCATAATTGCACACCAAAACGGGCCCAAAGAGTGCACATATCATGAAAGCGAATGAGAGTGAAATACAAGCTAATATGGCTTGAAAGTATAATGCACAAGCAAGAAAACAAGCCCGGATGAGTCCGAAAATCACTATATAAATGGGACTCATAAACTAGTCCAGATGTGCTCTCTTTTTACCTTCTTAGAGTAGATTTGTTAGTTTTTCTTGAGGGTTTTGTCTTTGATTTCTATCTATGCTAGATCCATGGTGGATTTTGATTTATTTTCCTTTTTGTTCAAGAATAGGCTAGGGTTTTGTGTTTTCTTTAGATTCATGGTGGGTCTTGGTTTAAAGAGAGGGTTTTGAGTAGGGATGATAGTGTGACCCTAACCTTTTGATTTTTTTATCATAAAAATGCTGGAATTAGTGATTTTTTAGGATTTGGAAGACAAGGAAGAAGATGAATATTCTATCAAACTACTGTGCGATGGTAGTGATCATAGATGCATTTTCCGTTTCTCTTTTTACTTATTTGATGTGTCCTCCCTTTTATTGTAGATTATGGCATCCTCCAGCTCCAACCCCAGAAGAAGCTTCTTAAAGTTCTCACATGGCGATTCTCAATCTAATCCTACGGTGGAGAATTCTACAGTGAGTGTAGCCATGAATATTGGGATTAATGTTAATATGTATGCTCATTTCTACACTTACTTGGCTAGCGCGGACATTCTACTAGTCGTAACTCTTACTAAGTAGTTCTCGTAAACCATAGTCCGGGAGTTTTATAATAATTTAAGGGATCCAAAATTTACGATATTTGACAGTGGAGTCCAATCGTGTATTGGAACTCACATCGTGACTATCCTCCATGAGGACTTAGAGATAATATATGGCTTGCGTTCTAGCAGAAATTGGCTCGACATAGTGGTCCTTCAAGACTAGTCGAGATTGGACCCGGATAAACGACATCCATCATAATGAGTTCGATGAACGTGAGCTCATTACGTCCATGCCCTCTCTTACTCCTGAGGCTCTCATCATACATGACATCCTCTGCCACTCCCTCATGTTTAAGTTTGGGGATACGGAGAAGATCACGACACAACTGATAATGGTAACATACCACATTCTGGCATGTATCTCCTTCAGTATTTATAATTTGATTTTATCTATTATGTGGTACACTTTTCTCCTTAAGACTCCTAAGCGCATGCGATTGAATACCTTACCACTAGGAAGTATAATTAAACAGATTTTGGTGTACCAATATCCAACCATCGATTGGACAATATTTCCAAATGATTGTCGGCCACAGGTGTATGATGTAGAAGATATCTCAGTGGCCACTCGCCCCGCCGATATATATATGAGATGATTCAGGAGCAGGGTCAGGAGATCAAGGAAATGAAGAAGGTCGTTGGGGGATTAAAGATGTTGGGAAAAAACCATATAATTTATCTAACAAATTATCTTAAAGTGATTTCATCAGTTAGGTTGTCTTACCCACATTGTATAAATCAGATAAAATGGTCATTAGATGTCCTAGGATGTGACACTCACCTTAGAGTGTCAAGACATGGTCAAGATAAGCACAAATTCAGTTGAGTTAAAACTTGTGTCGAATAGAAGTCGACGCAACTTTGACTAGATGTCGACGCAACTCTGACTGAAAGTTGAAGTAAATCAAACTGCCTGTCGAAGTGTCAAGTCAAGTCGACGCAACATCAAAACGAATTCGACGCAGAAGAAAGAGCCTATCAAAGCCATCTTAGAAGTCAATGCAACTTCGACTTCAATTCAACGCAGAAGATGAAGTTCAAGTCTACGTCATCAACTCGACAGATGCGTCGATAAGAACTTGACGAAATGTCGACAACTGAGTTTAGTCAAAGCTAAGAAGGAATTCAAAGCTGCTTCTATAAGAACACAGAGGTACATCGATATGAAGGATAATGAATTCGACGTAGAGTCGAATATAGACAGAAATGGAAGGTTTCCTGCTATCCTTTCAGGTGCTTTTCCAAATGATCTACAAGGCTAAAATCTGTTCTCTAACGACTCATTTATTGCCAAGAATGGAATGAAGTACTTCAGAGATACAACAAAGACATTCTTGGAAGTTATTCAAATCCGATGGACAGGTCGGGAACAAAAATAGAAGGAAATATTTATTATCCAATGGACATTCTTTCTAAGGACAGTCCAGAAGAAGAAATAAATTCAAGCTCAAATTAATAGAGAATAAGTTTGCTGAGTAAGAAAGAAAAAATAGGCATTTATTATTCTCTCTGTCGAATAAGTTGTTTCTTCTTCTTCCTCCAACCCTAAGACAGAATAGAAGAACAACTTCTCTGTACAGGAAAAGATCATAATAAGACTGCTTCTTCTTCTTCTTCTACATCATATAGCAGCAAGTCAATAAAAGTGCAGAGAGGATCAGGATCAAAGCCTATATCCCTTGCAATCATCACTATCTTAAGCAAGGGTTCATCATATTCAGATCCTGAAATATATAGAAGCAACAAGATCCATAGATATAACTGCTAAAGGATTCTAACTGAAGAATAGTATTCTCTTCCTCTTCTTCTTCTTCTTCTTCTTCTTTTACTATTCTCATTCTACAACTGTAAAAGAGTTTTAAGAATCCCTCTTCAAAGGATTCAGTGGTTCTAAGAGTCTCCTTAGCAAAAGACTCTGTGGTTCTAAGAGTCTCCATATCAAAAGACTCAGTGGTTTTGAGAGTCTCCTTATCAAAAGACTCAGGCACTGTTAGTGCAGTCCTACTAGGGAGGTAGAACAGTAGACTACCCATATTTTGGGGAACCACTATAAAATTTATGTGTCTTCTGCATTGCTTTTCTGTGCTGTCCAGTTTACTATTTTTATGTTTCATATATTTTGTGCTAACTTTATTCTATTTTGGAATTGATGATTGCATAGTACTTAATAGTTTTATTGTGTGTGCATAATTAGGGTATACAAGTTTTAAAACTCTATTCACCCCCTCTAGAGAATACTTATAGGCACAATGTGCACTTTCAGTTGGTATCAGAGGGAGGTTGATCATTAAAAGATTAACACCTTGATCAAAAGATCTCCTCACTCTTATTTCTTTATTTAAAATTATCTAAAACTATTTCATAAAGAAAAATGAGTTCTAAGCACTATGCATCAACAAGACCACCAGTGTGTAACTTGAATATGTTTACACTATAGAAGGCTAGAATAATGCTCTATATGAACTCCATTGATGAATACATCTTTGATGTTATTATTTCAGGTCCCCCAGCTCCAGTCAGCCAAGATGTCAGTGGATCTGCAACACAGGAAGCTATCTCAAGGAATGAGTGGACAGATGCTGAGAAAAAGTAGAAGGCATATGATGCCAGGGCAATGAATATTCTGGTTTCCACAATGTCAGATGACATTTTCCAGAAAGTTGCTGACAGCCAATCAACAAAAGAGATCTGGGAATCTCTTTCAAGAATTGTAGAAGGAAAATCTGATGAAAGATAGGATAGGAAGTCCCTTCTCATATCCAGTATGAGAACTTTCAAAAGAAAGTCAAGGAGAATGTAGCTGAAATGTATGACAGATTCAACTCTATAATAAATGAACTAAAAGGTCTGGATAAGGAGATCTCTCTGACTGAAATAAATGATAAGATTCTCATGTGCTTCCCAAGTTCATGGGACTCATGATATGGGCTATTAGAGAGTCCAGATGCCATAGAGAGATCTCTACTAATGATTTGCTAGGAAACCTCAAATCTTATGAGATGATATTTAAGAGCAGGGCTAAAATAGAGGCTAAGGAGACAATCTTAACTCCCATCCAAAGGAGTCTTGCCTTGAAGGTTGCTGAAGGAGAGTCCTCCACTCCTGAAGATGAGGTGTTCAGTCTGTTAGCAAGGAGATTCAGAAAGTGGGTCAAGACAGAAGACTCAAGAAGAAAAGAGAGGAGCTCAAAACCCAGATTTGATAAGACTCCAAAGAAGGAAGTGATCTGCTTCTCCTGCAATAAGCCAGGGCACATAGCCCCTGAGTGTCCACAAGAACAAAGGGACAAGAGCAGCAGCAAACAGGAGCAGAAGAAGAAGTCTTTTAGAAAGAAAGATAAGGGGAAAGGTAAAAGGTTTCATTATTGAAACCTAGAGTGACTCTAAAGCAGAGTTAAGATCCTCATCATTAGAAAGTGATGAAAAAGATGCTGAATCTGCCTGCCTGATGACATTAGGGATCTCCTCAGATGATGAAGAAGAAAATGTATCATTATTTGATAATTTTGATTTTGATTCTGATGATTTTAAATTTTGTTTTAAAGAATTCTGCAATGATCATCTTGAGGTACAAAAAGAAATGAAAACAGTTAGGGCAGAACTAGAGAACCTTAAGAAAGATGATTTATATCTGGAAAATCTGGATTTAATAGATGAGATTCATAATAAGGAATCAGAACTAATTGGCATAAGAAATGAAAATTTAAAACTAAAGGAAGAGCTTGTTGGATCTTGAGGCGCCCTTAGAGGGTGGTGTGTGAATAAGGGTTTTAGAAAAATTTAGGATTTTAAGAAAAACTTTTGATATTTAATATGAAGTAAATTGAGTCAAAAGTAAAGAGGTGTAAATAAGAAGTGAAATCAATTTTATTGAACATGAAAAGACATGATTATTATTTATAAAATTTGATTTCAAAATCTAATTTCTATGACGCTAGAAATCAAGGAGAATATGAAATACTCTTTTGGTTTTATATACCGACTCTTCTCACTAAGAACCTGATACGGCCCCTCGACTGCGACCTAGTTTGGCCGGGAAGAAGAAGGAAGTCCCATAGGGGGTGGCGTTGCGCTTGCGAGATCCAATGGTGCCGGAAGGGTTCCACGCGGAAGGAGGAGACCGGAGAGGGGGGAGAAGGAGGGTTGGGCGCGGAATCAGGGAGTCGCGGGCGATGCAGGAGTGGAGAGGTACGATCGGCGGGGTTCGTGTGCGGGCGGGCGGAAGCGCTGCGAGCGGCTAGGGTACGGGAATAGAAATTAGAGAGAGAGAAAGAGCTAGAGAGCTACAGAGAGAGAGTTTTGGAATGATTTTCTGCATGCATTTCAAAAAGGCCCTCAACCCAATATATGGTTGAGCCCAAAACAAACCCAAGGTTCATAAAAACTAAAAATCGAAACATCACATAAAAAGATACAAAGCCACCCAAAATGAATGACTAATTGGATCGTGTCCGGGCACGGCGCTTGTATGTTAACCCCCAACGTGGGCCCATAACATCTCCGCCGGCGTCCTCATCAAGCTTGTCCTGCAGCTGTGGTGGTAGGTTGACCAAGGGCTCCTGGGGGGCGTACCCACGAACGGTTTCAACTGGGATACGTGGAAGACATCATGGATCTTGGCCTCGACTGGTAGGTTGAGACGGTATGCCACCTCTCCAATGCGCTCTGCAACCATGAATGGTCCATAGAACTTGGGCCCCAACTTGTTGTAGGCTCTCTGTGCGATGGATGTTTGTCGGTATGGGCGGTGTTTCAGCCACACCCAATCCCCTGCGGCAAAGAACAACTCACGGTGCCCCCTATTATAGGCCGTCTCCATGCGGCCCTGGGCCTGGAGCAACCTCTAACGGGCCATCGCTAGGACCTGGTCACGCATGGCCAGCTCTGTGTCGACCATCAGAGAACGAGCGGATGCACTAGTGTAAGTAAGGAGGCGCGGCGGTTCCCGGCCGTAGATCAGACGGAACGACGTAGTCTGCAAGGCGGAATGGTAGGACGTGTTGTAGCAATACTCCACCCAAGGATGCCACCGTACCCAATCCTTGGGGCGGTCCCCCGTGATATAGCGCAAGTACATCTCCAGGGTCTGGTTGACAACCTCTGTCTGGCCATCAGTCTGCGGGTGGTAGGCGGACGACATCGCCAACTTGGTTCCGCATAGGGAAAACATCTCCTGCAAAAATAGGGACGTAAACACCTTGTCCCTGTTGGACACGATGCTCTCTGGAATGCCGTGCAAACGGAACACCTGGTCGAAAAAGATGCGGGCGACCATGTCCCCTTCCACGGGGCGGCTCATCGCCATGAAGTGAGCGCCCTTGGATAGGCGATCGACCACCACAAAAATAACAGATCGCCCCCTTGACTTGGGTAGTCCCTTTATAAAATCCATCGATATGTCGGCCCAAATATGTGTCGGAATTGGAAGGGGCTGGAGTAAACCGGCGGGTGAGAGGTTGTCGGTCTTGCTGCGCTGGCAGATGGGGCAGAGTGCGTTGAAGTCTTGTACCCCCCTTTTTAGTCCCTTCCAAAAGAACTCGGCTCGAACCCACTGAAGGGTCTTATGAACCCCTTCATGTGTGGCACCATGTAAACCTGTCAGGATGTCTGATATCAAGGGCGAGGTGTCAGAAAGGTAGAGGCGGACCTTGTACCAGATCAGGCCGTCCCGAACTGTCCAATGTGCAGGTGTACTTCCTTCCTCAATACGGCGTCGTAACTCGCCGAGAGCCGGCGTGTCTTGGATCTCCTGCTGCAGGCGGGGGTGGATGGTCGATGTCGGGCAAGAAATGGCTAACACGGACCCCTCCTGATGGTCGCGGCGGGACAGTGCGTCTACGACGCGGTTCAAAGCGCCTGCCTTGTACTCCACACGGAAATCAAATCCCAACAGCTTGCTAATACAACGCTGTTGCGGTGTAGTGATGAGGCGTTGCTCCAAGAGGTACTTGAGGCTAAAATGGTCGGTGCGAATAGTGAACGTCCGCACCCATACGTACGGTCGCCAATGTTGGACGGCCTTTGCCAATCCGATAAGCTCCTGCTCATAAGCCTGCAGCTTCTGATGATGTACGGCAGTGCGCTGGCTGAAAAAACCACTGGGTGGCCCTCCTATTGGAGCACCGCACTGTATCCCTGGCCCTAGGTGTCACACTCTATCTGGAACTCCTGGTCAAACTCCGGCAAATGCAGCACCGGGGCTGACACCAGGGCCTGCTGGAGAGTGTGAAAGGCCCCCGTCACGCTGTCTCCCCACACAAAAGACTGCTTCCGTAGGAGAGATAATAGTGGCGTGGCAATGATGTCGTATCCCTGAATGAAATGTCTGTAGTAGCCCGCCAGTCCGAGGAAACCCCGCAGTTCCCGCACGGTCTGGGGAATAGGCCACTCCATCACGCCCTGGATCTTGAGAGGGCCCGCCGACACCCCTGTGCTATCCACCACATGCCCCAAATAGGACACCCGTGTCGTGCCAAAAGAACTAGGTCTGTAACAGAACCATTTGACTTTAGCTGATCTTTCCCCAAATACGGCCTCAAGACGCTCTAGCCTTTCTATCCCCAGAAAGGCCTCAAGCACCCCCTAGATCTACTCCCTAGACATAGTCGCCACAACCGCGGCAAATTCCCCCTAAGTCACGCATGGACCTAGTCGCCAACAACCCTGACGAATTCACTAAATAATCACAATGAAAGAGGTACAACAAAATACAAAAGACAAGTAAAAAATCCATATGTAGAATTCTGGAAATGGCGAAGACCTGCTGAATATCATCACAGTCGAAGTGTGCATTCTTAGCGTTGGGTGGGCATTGATCTGATCCTCCTTTGAATTCTTCTCTTGAATTTATGTGGGAGATGGTGGTCTGGAAAAATACGACCCTCACAGAGTTTCTAAAGTGCTGGAATAGGGCTCCTTAGGATCAATTCTTGAAGAGAACGAATGCCACCTATTTATAGGATTGGAAGCTAATGTCAGTGTTAAGGCTAATGCAAGGCATTGACTCAGTATAGAAATAACTTAATGGCTCGGATCTTCAATATAGTAAGGAGATTCTGCATCTTTGGAAACATTCATTTTAGGCAACCTTAACGTTGGCGCCGAGGCTAACGTCTGGCATTAAGTCAAATCATTCCCAAAATGCTCCTGCAATCACGACAGCTTCCCTCCATGCCATTTTAGTCTTGGTGGGAATGAAAGTCAATGCCAGCATTAAGTCCTAATGCCTAGCATTAGACCACATTCATCATTTCAGCTTGTGAGCAAGTCTAGACTAACAATGCAGCATCCTAGTGTCTATTTTGTTCAAATCTACATGCTAAAAACACAATGGCAAACAAGATCAAATATAAGTAGGATTTGTTATTCTCAAATCAAAGGGATGCAGAAAACCATGTTCTAACAATCTCCCCCTTTTGATAATAACAAATCCAATAGAGATAAATTTGATTCATATATAAGAGATGTCTTCTTAGAAAGATATATGACGCTAAGTAACATAGAGATAAGAGTTATAATTATAGTTTGTTATATTATACTCGCCCTACTTAAGTGCCACCCTTAGTGTATGCTCCCATAAACTTGATTCGTGCTCCCCCTTAAACTAGTGAATCCTACTCCTTTAATCCTTAAGATTTATCATTTTATTCTCCCCCTTTTATTATTAGCAAAAGTGGGTGGAGTGAAAACAAAACTAGAATAAAGAAGACAAAAGTTAGGACAAACTAAAAGAGGATAAGAGTTTTGTTTTAACAATAATGTAGGTCATGATTGAGCTCAAAGAGAGAGTAGCGCAGCGGAAAAAGAATATGATAAACGTGAGTAATAAGATTCCATGTAATTTACCAAGCCATTATTCCACTTGTTAGAAAATAATGAATAAAAGAGTTTGAAAGATATAAGTGAAGAAGAGACCTTAAAAATAAGCATGATAAGGCATGATAAAAATACATGATCAAATCAACAATGCGGAAAAGCAAAACAAAGTTACTAAGATTAATATTTTTGTAAAGAATATTTTTGTTTTGGTTTGACTCTTCCAACAATATGTCTAGACTCTTCATATTAGAGCATTAACATTGAATTTTTTTTTACAACTAATAGGCAAGCATGATTTAACATATTCAAAAAGACACGAGCTACAATGTAACTTATTTGTATTTCAAGTAAAGAAAACATTGTAGAAATCATGCATTGCAATCTAGTGCTTTTACTTATGTTTTTAGAGAATCATGTAAATATGCATTAGGATCCAATTATCATGAGTAGAAGCTTTATGAAAAACAATGATGTGTGCATAGAAGTGTTTTGATAAGAGTACACATGTTAAATAATCCAAACACATGACATATGTAATGAAATAGTAAAACAACATTAAGATGTAATCTTATAATTCCTTCCACACATCAATTCTAGAATAAAATTTCAAGGCACATAAAAATATTACAACTACCAAGGTGTCTCGCGCACACAATGCTCATTAAGACTTATCAGTGAGTGAAGTATTGCTTGGTGGATCACATAAGCATTTTTTTTATAAATTTCTATTTTAAGTGATCTAGTGTAAAAATAGAAGCGATAAAGAAAATGTGTTTGCAAAAGACACTTTATAATTCTTTAAAAGGTGCTCAACCTCACAATGCTCATTAAGACTTATCAGGAGGGTGAGTAGTGCTTGGTGGAGTTAACATTATCATTTTATTTCATATTTTTAATTTTGGGACAAAGGTCTCCGAATTAACTTATTTTTGCAAACACTAACAATATTGGAATAACACTTATATATGTGCAAGAAATATTTTGTTTGAAAGATGGTGTAGGCAATATAGACACACAACTTAATAATTTGAAGCTATTACACTACACAATCATGCAAGACTAAAATTATGAGCACATGTAGATTACCAAAATAGTGAGTGAATGAACCATTGATTAACATAAAATATTACTAATACTTAGAGGCATGTTAAACAGTCTTACACAATTTTCTATAGACCATTTCATTGCACATAATAAGATTAAGGTCAAGGCATGACAAGATAAAATAATGTTTTGGAAACTTGAAATGAAAATTAGACATTGAAGAAAATCTTTAAGTGTATGCCTTATCAATTTTGACCATTTGTAATGAAAATACTAAGATGTTTTGCTCATGTGAAGTTTTTATGATCACAACATATTTTTTTAAACATTGAAAACAAACAACTGACAAAAACATAATTTTTTAACATTTTTGGATTTTTTTATTATTTCTGAAATAAGACAATTAAGAAACAATTCAAATCTGAGAAAACAAACAGAGAAAATGCATGAGAAAAAAACAAGAAATATTTTAGAAAAAATAGAATGAAAATTGGGCCAAAGAAGCTAACGTCCGGCGTTAACATTTTTACGCCCAAAGAGAACACTATTTTCTTAGGTTTTTGAAAAAAAATATCTTTGGAATAGAGTTTATGTATATAAACCTTCTTATTGTAGAAATTTTAGAGAATTTGGAGAAGATTAGAAGGCTATTTAAGCATGTTTTATGTTTATTAAAAATGGTTTTTATATCTTTTTGGGTTTTCAAATACTTGTGTTTTACAAGATCATTAAAGCTCAAAAATGATAAAATATACAAAACACAAGATAAGCATGTTCAATCAACCCAAGACTGCTTGAAAAATATAATCATAAAGAGTGCATGCAAAATATAATATAAGTATGTTCTAGATTATAAAACCTTAACCATATGCCTACACACTAGCCCCATACTAAGTGATGGATGGGCATGAGGAGATGCACACATGACGTAGGTTGGGGTGTTAATCCCATATGCACACACTAGAGAACACTCAACCTAGCACTCTTTCCCCCAGTGCCTCGCAAGGCCCCACTAGAACCCTCCCTGGTTAAGGACAAGACATGACTTATAGGTTAGGTCTTCTAATGCATACAATCCCATGCCCTCGCTATTGTGAGACACATAATATACGTGAATGATCATGGACATACTAAATTATTATTATTTTAATCCTATGGAAACAATTTATAAACTATGGATTTTATAAGAGATTGATTTCTAATTAAATTTGATTTTAAAGTCATATAGTTATTATGAATTTTACCTTTCAATTTTTCTACTTTAAAATTAATTCATTATGACAATATGAGATAATTAGCATGAATAATAAGATTTATTAGTTGATAACGCTAGAGTGATGAATTAAAATGTAATGATATGACATAAGATTAATTGAGACAATATTGCATGTATTCAAAAATAGTGATTCAATTTTTTGACATAGAATGAAGTGATGATTCTATTTGGTTTATTCTTATTGATATAAAACTGATTCTATGGTCTACATATAAATGAGATACATGCAAGTCATAAAATATTCATATAATGATAATGGTCATAAACCATATGTTGGAAGCAATATGATCTTTTGTAGTTATGTTTAATGTTTAAATTTAAAAGATCTTTTGATTTTTCTTAATAATTGTAAATGATCATTAATTTTATCACATAGAAATTTAGTCATTAATTATTCATAATGATGTAAGTGAAGTATATAAAATAATTCATATTCATCCTTTTCAAAATATTAAGGAGAATGATTGTTTGGTGAATAATGAATACAATGAGAAAATATTTTTGGTATTTTTGAAAGGTTTTATAAATTTTCTCTTTGGTTTTTGAATATTAACAAACCATGTATATATATATATATAATTTTCTTGAATTTTAAAAATTTATTCCATTTTTGCTTTAACATAACATTGCATGATATAACTAGCATAGATATTGATTTCTAATTAGAATTGATTATGAAGCAAACATAGTTATTATGAATTTTAACTTTCAAATTTTCTACTTTTATGTCATGACAGTATAGGATAACTAGAGTAAGAATGTCTAAGTCATTGGAAGGGTATCCAGGAGCCTGTGACGTAAAATTCGTAGACACAAAAATTCTCGGAAAAAAACTGAGATAACTTTTAAATGGAGTTGAATTTTGGCAATCTGAGGGGGTCAAAATTAACTCAAATGAGCAAATCTGGTTTGCCATTGCATAGAGCTTATCAACCTCATTCCGAAAAGCTATTGTGGGCGAAATTCTGATAAGCGGATCAAAAGTTATGATCACTTGAAGTTTAGATTGAAATCTCACATATTTTTTGTTTTTGATTTTTTAGAAAGGTTACCGAAGGCCTATATTATTTTTCTGAAAGTGGAGTAGAATGATAATAGTAGTAAAACACTTTTCAAAAGTTAATAATTAGAGAGATTATAATTATTTAGAAAATTGTGCTACCGCTGGCGTTAGAAACTAACGCCAGGCGCTAGCAACAGAATTAAGATTTTCATTTTAAAACACATGAGTATTGAAATTTTTTCAATTCTAATTTTTCATGATTATTATTAGATATGATAGGGCTATCAAATGATGCAAGGATATAAAATACATAAGCAAAACTTGCAAATTTTATACATTTAGCCAAGACACCTAATATTTCTTGTATATCCATTTTTTATAATTATTTCATTCATCTTGATAATATATAACAAATTTAGTTTTAAATTTATGATGGTAATATAAGATACTTATAGGATTTAGAAGGATAAAAAGGATAGATAGGTCACTTGAGAAATGATATGACTTATATTCAATTTCATTTAATTTGATTCATTTATGAATTTATGGCTTAATGTGTGAAAGTCATATCACATGTTATACAAAGTGACAATAGCATGATGGTTAAAAACAAAAAAAAGGAAGTTAAGCATATCATGAAGTAGAGTAATGGTATTCATTTTTTATTTGTTTCTACTTCATGCAATTATATGCTACCTAATGAATAAGAGATTTAGGTATCCAAAGAGGATCAAGTGGGATGGTTCGTTTGCGTACCCAAATACATCGTGTTGGCTTTTGGGGAGACAAGTATTAGTGGACCCTTTCATTTGAAATTAGTGCGTCATTCTTAAGTATGGGTTTCCATTCATACCTTGGAAAAATATTATTTTATTTTTCAAATTTCCGTAGTCATTTACTTGAATATTTGGATAAAAATGAGTTTTGAATTTATTATTTACAGAAAATTTGTTTGCATTAAATTTTATGTTGTAAATGATAATGATAATAGTGTTTTGGAGTTTCATTTACAAGCTTTTGTAGTTTTTTATTTCCTTTGTTTGGCTTATTCAAAATTTGAAAATTCATATTCAACTTGCTTTTAGATTTTGCTTGAAATTGTGAGTGCGTGTTTTGAGAATATTTCTTTATAATTTCTTTAAGCAAGTTGATTTTAGTTTCCAATTCATTATTCTTAATTTTGAGATTATGTCTAGCTTTATTATAAGCTCTTGTTCTATTCTTAAGAGTGGTAACAAGAAAATCAATATGAGTTTTGTAATTATTTCTTAATTCATCAAATATTTCATCCATCTCTATAATTTCAATTTTATAATTTTTACACATAGCACAATCACTTTTAAAGGGTGAATTTTCAAAGCATAATTGTTCATTTTGTTCTTTTACAAAAATAAGCTCATTTTCAAGTTCCATGTAATTTTCTTTTAATTCATCATATTTGATACAAGGTGAAGCACTTTTAATTAAAGGGCAAGAGTTAGAGTCATCATGCATATCAGTTTTTGTTTCTAAATTAGATATAGCTTTTAATCTTTTATTTTCTACGCGTAATTTTGAATTAACATGTTTTAATTTCTTAATCTTACGCTTAGTAGTTTGTAGCAATTGTAATTTAGAAATAGAATTACAAAAAATGGAATTTGATTTCCTTACAGCGCTTTCGGATGAGGCGAGATTTGAACATAGAGTTCCTTTGTCATATTTATCTTCCTCTTCCATAGATGTGTTGTCATCATCCCTTCCACTTGATGTGCATTCCATGGATCCATTAAGAGAGGGGCATTCTTGAATATTTATGCAATCTTGCATATTCTCCGGTTCTTGCGAGTGTTCCATACCTATATGAGGAAGACTATAAATCTCTTCAAGAGAGTTCCAAATTGTGCATGCATAGAGAAATAATTTACTAATTTGAAAATATTTTGTGACATTGCGCAAAATTAACTGTTCATAGCCTTTGGATTTAAAACCATTTCATTTTTATTTAGTTCATTCGGTGTTTTGATTATTGTGATATTCCAGATTTCGATATCTAAGGCCTTAAGAAAATTTTCCATTATAATTTTCCACCCATTATAATTTTTTCCTTCAAATATCGATGGTTCAAGTGATTCTTCATTCATATAAAGTTTCTCCCCACTCGTAGAAGCGAGGTTATGATCAAGGAGCGCCATTATTCCCGGTGGTGAAACTATTTTGGAATAACCTACTTCTGATACCACTTATTGGATCTTCAGGCGCCCTTAGAGGGTGTCAATAAGGGTTTTAGAAAACTTTAGGATCTTAAGAAAAACTTTTGATATTTAATATGAAGTATCAAAAGTAAAGAGGTAGAAATAAGAAGTGAAATCAATTTTATTGAACATGAAAAAACATGACTATGATTTCTAAAATTTGATTACAAAATTTGAATTCTATGATGCTAGAAATCAAGGCGAATATGAAATACTCTTTTGGTTTTCTATACCGACTCTTCTCACTAAGAACCGGTTAGCTTTAGCCGATCTTTCCCCATATATGGCCTCAAGCCGCTCTAGACTTTCTATACCTAGAAAGGCCTCGTGCACCACCTAGATCTACTCCCTAGATTGAGTCACCACAACCGCGGTGAATTCCCCCTGAGTCGCGCATGGACCTAGTCGCCAACAATTGCGGCGAATTCACTAAACAATCAAAATGAAAGAGGTACAACAAAATATAAAAGACAAGTAAAAACTCCCCATGAAGAATTCTAGAGACGAAGAAGACCCACTGAATATCGTCGAAGTTGAAGCTTGCGTTCTTCGCATTGGGTGAGCGTTGATCCAATCCTCTTTCGAAATCTTCTCTTGAATTTGTGTGGGAGATGGGGGTCTGGAAATATATGGCCCTCACAGAGTTTCTGAAGTGCTGGAATAGGGCTCCATGGGATCAATTCTTGAAGACAACGAATGCCACCTATTTATAGGACTGGAAGCTAACGCCGACATTAAGGCTAACGCCAGGTTTTGACTCTGTATAGAAACAACTTCATGGCTCAGATCTTCAAAATAGGAAGGAGATTCTGCATCTTTGGAAATATTCATTTTAGGCAACCTTAACGCTGGCGTTGAGGCTAACCCTGGCGTTAAGTCAAATCATTCCCAAAATGCTCCTACAATCACGACAGCTTCCCTCCATGCCATTTTCATCTTGGTGGGAACGAAAGTCAACACCGACGTTAAGTCCTAATGCCTGGCGTTAGACCACATTCATCATTTTAGCTTGTAAGAAAGTCCAGGCCAACAATGCAGTATCCTAGTGTCAATTTTGTTCAAACCTGCATGCTAATAACACAATGGCAAACAAGATCAAATACAAGTAGGATTTATTATTCTCAAATCAGAGGGATGCAGGAAACCATGTTCCAACAGAGCTAACTAAGGCAAAGGCCTTTGGAGACTCACTCAATGGGAGCAGTCAAAATCTCAACGATATTACACAAAATCTCTTTAGATTTAGACACCTAGGTTTAGGAGCAGAGCCATCCACTAGCACAGAAGTCCCTAGTAGACCATCCTGGAAAAATATAGTTAGATTTGTTAGACCTAGTGACTATCAAACACGTGAGAGGAGTGCAGTAAATGAGGATCAGGATAATAATAATCCTGATAAACTCACTGTATTTAATAAAGCAGACTCTAATAGTGAGAAAAGATCCCTAGGAACAATCAATCCAAACAAACCAATGAATCTAAATAAAAAGGGTGTTATAATAGAGAAAATTGTTAGGCACTCTGCAGATTTATTATATTTTGATACATTCTATACACTTTCAAGTACCAATATAATAATCCTTGATTTGATAAACTCATTCTTTGCCATCCAAAAGGATATCATGAAAGACCATTCTATTCTTTCATAGAACCTTATAATGGTAGAAGCAAAGGGCCCAAGGTAACTTGGGTACCCTCTAATGTTTGAGTTATATGTGCAGGAAACTTAGAGTTCTTTTTTCAGAGAAAGTGAAGGGAAAAGAAAGAAGTAGATCATCAATAATGAACTACATATATGCAAAGGGTGTAATCTCTACTCTAAAATCCTTTGTTGAGTTTATAGTTCATAAAAATAATAGTATAAATACTATTTTCAATAAAAATCATTGTTGGGAAAAACAACAAGAACTTTCTAAGAAAATATAATTGTTTATTCAGAGTTGCGTCGAATATATTTCGACGTACCATATAATTCTACTCGACGCCAGCATCGAGATCCATTTGCATCAGATAAATCGAATAGCATTCGACGCAGCATCGATTTCATATCGATGCATACGTCAACTTAATAGTTGCTGGTCAAATTTGAAGGTACGTCGAGTCATAATCGACACAATGTCGACATGACAGGCGCGCACAGTTTCACTATAGAAGCTGCCTCTACACATTTTGGCGCGCTGACTACTAAACTTTGTCGACGACGCTTCAAATAAAACCATAAGTTGCGACGAATCGTCTTCTTTTATGCAACATAGGTGTCGAATTAATTATGCTTTCGAATTCTCTCTTTCTTGCGCTTGTTCTTTCTTTCTCTCCAGCTCTCTTATGTTCTTTCTCTCTCTTTCTCTTCTCTTTGCAGGTAATTTATCTCAGAATCCATGGCTCCTCCTAAGATCAACTCAGGTTTTGATGTTGATGTGGACTCCTTCAATGCAGCCTCTGATAATTTTAAGGCCATTCTTGGCTTGTTTCATTCTGCCGTGTTGACAGAGCTAATTTCTACAAGGTGCAAGATCCTCGATGTTGAACTGACCGAGTTGAAAGACAATCTATACATAGGAGATGATGGATCCCTCAATGGGAGAAATTCAGGGACTTGAATAAATATTACATAGGAAATGTTGAGTAAAACATTTGACCTTACAACTGTTAGTGATCCAGATGAACTGAAAGGAGAAGAGATCAGTAAGGCTTTATAGATCATGCAGTTCAGGAAGGAGAAGACCAATGACCTGAAGAAGATTGATCTAGCTGATGAATACAGATTCCTGGCTGATATAATAGGGAAGGTGCTCCTATGCAAGATTTCAGCCCATGATGCCTTTCCCAAGCACCAACTCCAGATCATGGGAATTCTAGTTTTTAACAAAAAGATCAACTGGGGGAGGTGCCTCATGAAGATGATAGGTGATAGATATGCACATAAAGAAAATGCATATATGAGAATGATGAGTCAGGTGCTTCTCCATCATTACCCCATGGTATGCAAATCAAAAGGAGTGCCAATTCCACTTGGGAAGATAATGAGCATTGGAATTTTCTCAAGGTAGACCAGCAGATCCTAAAGCCTAGTCAAGCTGCACCTTCACCTCCTTCTTCTCCAACTCTACAGGATACAGAGACAACTCTACCAGATCCTCTAAGGGATAACAATCCAACATAGGACACTCCAGTAGTCCAACAAAATATTACTCCAAATGCTGATCTAGCTCAGTTCAACCAGTCCATTCCATCTACTCTAGCACCAGAATCTACACCACAGATTTCCCTCCAACCATAACAACAACAATCTTACATTACAACTCCTACAGAAAATCCTCCTGACATCCACTTTCTTGATGACAGATCTACTCTACCCTAATCTGACATAGCTCTAGAGGAAAATCAATCACTATCACCAATCCACCAAAATCTTCTAGACTTCAATGAGAATTTCACAGAAATTCCTCCAGTTATCCTATCAACACCTACTTTTACCACACCTCTTGTCTCTTCCACAAATTCTACTCCTTCCTTTGATATTGAGCAAGTAATTTCAAAAGCAATAGGACTGGCTACTAGCATATTTGCTGACCTGCTGACCACTCAAGCCAGAAAGTTCAATAAGTACTCCCAGATGGACACAGAGTTGCAAAAATCTAAAGAGTCCCTCCTGGCACTAAAATCCATTGTATCCTCCTCCATGATAACTAAAGAATTTTTAACCTCTCTTGTAAGTAAGGTTCAAAAGGGGGAGAAGATCCAGGAGGAGGAGATGCTTAATCAAGGAAAGGGGGAGAACTTTGATGAGGAGAAGGAAAAGAGTGTACGAGAAGAGATTGCCCCAAATGCCCTACATGTTGATGTTCCTGATCACAACAAACTCATTGTCTTTCAAATAGGAATAGTCCAAAGGGATCCTTCTATAGTAAACTAGGGGTAGATGACTGCTTCAACTCAGGGGGAGCCCCTAGAAGATGATCTACTCTAGGATGAGGTTGTAAAGATTGCTAAGGAGGCTGCTCTGATTGTTGAACAAGATGCACAATCTCAGGGGGAGCCTCCCAAAGAAAATGAAACTCATCATGATGCTGTCAAGAATGCTAAAGAAGAAGATGAGACACTAAAGTTTGCACCAAGAAATGTAAATCCACATGTGTTCTCAAGGAAGAGGAAAGCTCCAGAAAAGGTTTAGTACTATATAGGTAAACAAATTATATTATATCATCTGGTGGATACAATTATCTTGATTATGAAGATCAATATGATTTCTTGAAAGCTCATCATATTGTCTATGTGTTTATAATGTCATTATTGATCTATGTATATGTGTTTGTATTTAATTTTATGTCAAAGTATGTTTGAAATCACTTAATCAAATTGTAAAATTTGTTGAGATAAATAGGGGGAGATTGTTGGGAAAACTCTTATAATTTATCTAACAAATTATCTTAAAGTGATTTCATCAGATAGGTTATATTACCCACATTGTATAGAAAGGGTAAAATGGTCATTAGATGTCCTAGTATGTCACACTCACCTTAGAATGTCAAGACCAGGTCAAGATAAGCACAAATTCAGTTGAGTTAAAACTTGGGTCGAATAGAAGTCGACGCAACTTCGACTACATGTCGACACAACTCTGACTAAAAGTCAAAGTAACTCAAACTGCCTGTCGAAGTATCAAGTCAAGTCGACGCAATGTCGAAAGGAACTCGACGCAGAAGGAAGAGCCTGACGAAGACATCTTAGAAGTTGACGCAACTTTGACTTCAATTCGACGCAGAAGATGAAGTTCAAGTCTAAGTCTTCAACTCAATGGATGCGTTGATAAGAACTCGATGCAACGTCGACAACTGAGTTCAGTCAAAGATAAGAAGGAATTTGAAGTTGCTTCTATAAGAACTCAGAGGTGCATCGATATGAAGGACAATGAATTCGACGTAGCGTCGAATACAGACAGAAATGGAAGGTTTTCTACTGTCCTTTCTAGTGTTATTCCAAATAATATACAAGGTTGAAATCTGTTCTCTAATGACTCATTTATTGCCAAGAATGGAATGGAGTATTTCAGAGATACATCAAAGTCATTCTTGGAAGTTATTCAAATCAGATGGACGGGTCGGGAACAAAAATAGAAGGAAACATTTATTGTCCAATGGACATTCCTTCTAAGGACAGTCCAGAAGAAGAAAGAAATTCAAACTCAAATCAATAGAGAATAAGTTTGTTGAGTAAGAAAGAAAAAATAGGCATTCATTATTCTCTCTATAATAGGTGTGCTTCTTCTTCTACCTCCAACCCTAAGACAGAACAAAAGAACAACTTCTCTGCACAGGAAAAGATCCCAACAAGACTACTACTTCTTCTTCTACATCATATAGCAACAAGTCAACAAAAGTGCAGAGAGGATCGGGATCAAAGCTTATATCCCTTGCAATCATCATTATCTTAAGCAAGGGTTCATCATATTTAGATCCTGAAATATATAGAAGTAACAACATCCATAGAGATAGCTGCTGAAGGATTCAAATGACGAACCCTATTCTCTACTTCCTCTTCTTCTACTGTTCTCATTCTACAATTGTATAAGAGTTTTAAGAATCCCTCTTCAAAGAATTCAGTGGTTCTAAGAGTCTCCTTAGGAAAAGACTCAGTGGTTCTAAGAGTCACCTTATCAAAATACTCAGTGGTTCTGAGAGTCTCCTTATCAAAAGACTCAGGAACTGTTAGTGCAATCCTATCAGAGAGGTAGAAGAGTGGACTACCCTCATTTTGGGGAACCACTATAAAATTTTTGTGTCTTCTGCATTGCTTTTCTGAGCTGTCCAGTTTACTATTTTTCTGTTTCATATTTTCTGTGCTTACTTTATTCTATTTTGGTATTGATGATTGTATAGTACTTAGTAGTTTTATTGTGTGTGCATAATTAAGGTATAAAAGTTTTAAAACTCTATTCATCCCCCCTCTAGAGAATACTCAGAGGCACACTGTGCACTTTCAAAAGAAGATGATGAAGAAGATAATGTGCAGGCTACACATTTCCCCAACTACCTCAGAGGAAGTTATGTCGCATCGCAGCATGGGCAGTGATGATTAAGTTGTATTTTGTCATTTATTTGTATGTTTAAGATAGGTCTGGAGCATATTTTGAGTTTATGTTTGCTATCGCCAGACAGTAGTGCTACCGCCGACGCTAACATTATATTTTGCTGACATCCTGTCTGATTACTCTCGTGATTTTGACCTATTCATTATTTTCATTAGGACCTGTGACTTCCAGCAGTTAGTTAATTTTATATTGTATGCACTGAACTCGAGCAAACAATTCAATTAATCTTGATGGTATATCTTGAAAATTAGTCCTCAATTTTTCATATCATTTTGAGGGAAATTTAACTTGCATTGGCAATAGTCTTTAGAATAATGTGATAATTTTGGTCACTAGAAATTATGTGATTTTTTCTTCACTTTCAACACTTCGATTCACTTAAGGGTTTAAGCTTAGTGTGTGTAAATTGATTTGTAGGATATATAGAGTAACCATATGCGTGTTGACTCAAAAAACGACAGAAGAAAAAAATGACATTATGCATTTCGTGAAGTAGAATTTTGATTGTTTCATTTTGGTTTAGTTCTACTTTATGCAATATGTGAATACTAATTTAAAAGAGATATAGGTATCCAAATGGAGCCACATGTGGCGGTTCCTTTGGGAACCCACATACAATGTGTTAGCTTTTGGGGAGGCAAGGATGAATGGACTCTTTCACTTGAACTTAATGTGTCATTCTTAAGTACGAGTCTTCATTCATACCTTGGATATTTATTCTTCAAATTCATATATTTAAATGTTGAGTCTTCATGTGATGATGATTGTTTGGAAAACAGTGCATTAATGATTTAGGTGAGTTAAAGTTGTCTTCCAAGTTAGAGTTCCGTTTCTTAACATAAAAACTCTTAGAATAATGATTCTTTGTAGGAATTATGTGTTCATTCAATCTTAAGTTGGGAGTGGATTGAGTTTGTTGATGATAGAGATTTGGAATTTTATTTACAAACTTTTGGTGTATTTCAATCGCTTTGTTTGGCTTAGCGATTTAAGCGCACTTACATTCAACATGCTTTTGTCTTTTGCTTGACATTGTAGATTTACGTTTTGTGTGTTTTTTAATCATAAAGTCCTTAAGCATGTTGACTTTCGTTACCAATTCTTGATTCTTAAGCTTGAGATTATGTCTAGCTTTTTTGTATGTGAGGGTGCTGTTTTTGAGGATTGACGTTAGGGAATTATTATGATTTTTGTAATCATTCCTTAATTCTTCAAACGTTTCATCCATCTCATTAATTTCACTTTTATAATTTTTGCACATAGCACACTCACCTTTGAAAGTTGAATTTTCTAAAGAATTTTTCATTCTTCTCTTTTGAAATAAGAAGCTCCTTCTCAAGTACCTTGAATTTTTTATTAAGTGAATTGTAGTCCATTCGAGGTATAACATTTTCATCTAAAGAGCAAGTTGGAGACCTAGACACATCAATATTAGATTCTACATTGAGTTTTGTTATTAAATTTCTATTTTCTAATCATAATTGTGAATTAACATTTTTCAATTTCTTGATTTTACGTTAGCTACATTTAGCATACGCACATTGTAAATTGAATTTGTGGAAATGAAAGAATTATTGCTTGCAGTGCACTCAGATGAGGCAGGATTTGAACAAAAAGTTCCTTTGATACCTTCTTATGTGCATGATGTGCTTACCGTGTCTCTCCGTCCGAGCATAACATTGTGATCTTAGTCTTTTCTTTCTCCTAGAGTTCTTCCAAGCAGACGTCATCATTTGTGTCTTCTCTTTGGATCCACGAGAAATTTGTCGAGCTCCGTGTATGAAGAGGAAGGACAATAAGTTTTCTCCAAAAATTCCCAAATTTCATAGGCAGTGGTGAGAGTATAGATAAGCTTAAAAGTATTCTCATCAAATGCGCAAAATATGATATTCATAGATTTAACATTCAGATGATACTCATCCCTACTTTGTTTGTTTGGCTGCTTTATAATAGTTATGTTCCAAACTTCTATATCTAGAGAAATAAAGAATCATTTCATTAGAGTTTTCCACTCGTTATAGTTCACACCCGTACACAAAGGTGGTGCTAGAGAATTTTTGGTGTACAAAATTACATCCCCACTAGTAGATGTGAGATTACGGTTGGTCATTATTCTGAGTGGTGAAACCATTTTGTAATAACCTACCTTTGATACCACTTGTTCGATCTATCGGCCAACCTTAGAGGAGGGTGAATAAGGTTTTATAGGAATACTAGAGATTTAAAAGATACTTCAACATGAATACACTTTCTAGACGCTAGCGTTGGGCGGTAGTGGTACCGCCGGTGGTATCTCATAGAAACCATTTTTTCGTCCTACAGTGGATCGATTCAACACAGTCAAGACATACACTTCATAGACAGAATGAATTGTAAATCACAAACATAGACATGATTTCATTGAACGATTAACAAAAGATTACAAGTACCAAATTAGATCTCCATGACACCGGAGTTTGAAAGAGAAGAATATAAGACTCTTTTAGGTTTCTATACCGACCCTCCCCCTGACCGATTGGCTCTCTCCCTTCTCCTAAAGGTCTTTAAGCCGACTCTCTCCCTTCCCACCCGAAAGGTCTTCAAGCCCACTAGATCTCCTCGATCTAGACGTCCTCCCCAAACGATTTCTCATGGACTCCTCCATGTAATCCGACGACCTCCCCGGTCGATTTCTCCGCACACGATACAATAAAAATGAAAGAGAAGAAAATAGATCAAAGAATATTTGCTCCCTAAAGTGTATATCCCTAGAGGTAGTGATCGATCGACACTTTTTATCCTCGTTCCTTGCGCACTCAGTCGTTCTCCGATTCTTGTTCTATCTTGCACACTGATGATCTTCTTCATTCTTACTTTAGGGAAAGAGTTCTTCTCTTTGAATGCTGGATCCTTGTTGTAGAGACTATGTGATTGCCTTCTATCTTTCTAGGGATCAATAGTCATGCGTCCAAGAGAAAAAAGAGCACTTTTATACAAAGTTACAAAAGCTCATTTACGCATTTTCTCCAGCCATCGTGCTCCATGTATGGAAGGAACCAGACCTTTCCTTTTTTTGTCAATGTTAGTGTGGAGCATTAGCACTAGTGTGGAGCGGTTGTCGCGCTTATTTAAGAAAGTTAAGCAGCTGGTCTTCAGCATAGAAGGAAAGTGATAGAACATTCCTTGTACATCAGAGTTACCGCAGGGCGGTGCTATCTACCTGGAGCTGTAGTAACATTTCCTTTTATGTTTCCCACCACTTTCTCTCGTTGAGCGCATGGATCGCTACCATGGACTTTAGGATAGTGCGACGCGTTAGTGGTAGCGCACGACTGTAGTCATCTAGCCGATACGTTGTTCTTCTAGCAGATACTCCAGTGGTCTAGATGACATAAACTGTCTTGATGATATTACTAGCATGTCGTGTTAGGTCTAGTGTCAGCGATAGGCTGTCTCAGCAATATGCTCCTTCCAGCCGATACTTCAGTCATCCAGTCGATATGCTCCTTCAAGTCGATATTGCTAGCATGTCGTGTTAGACCTAGCACAAGAGGTAAGCTATCTTGACACTATGCTCTCGACGAGATTTGCCTTAGACTTGATCAAGTCCAGTCATCTTGTGTAATCTTAGGTAGCGTGCCATGTTATTTATAGCATTGGTGGTAGCTCACAGCGTTGTGTTCCAGCAAAACTTCACACCTATAAACCTGCACATTATACCCAAAGCATGTATGATCAAATAAAACTTTGAAATTGAATTATCAAATCTGAGAGATGCAAAATGCATGTTCCAACAGAGTTGTCCAATATTTTCTGACTTTAATAATACATGGTCATGCGATATATCACACGATCGTGTGACTGTTAGTCCTTTTTCCCTGTGGTGACCCTCTTTCCCGCGTAGGTTTGCAGATCTTTATGCACTATCATTCGCACAGGAGGGTGCTTTCCATACGCGCGATCATGTGTGGGTTATTTGTAAACAATATTTGATTCCACGGTTTCTTACAAGAGAAGTCGTAGTTCTAGTTTCTTGCCTCCGTTTTTCATCTCCAAGGGCTAGGGTTCGTCCCCTAGGCTCACCCATCATCCAACAGCTTCTGGGTGAAGATAGATCCATCCTTTCTCTCTACAAGCTAGGATCGTGGAGAGGAAATGTGGATGGTGCAAACCCCTTGAGAAGACTGGCTCATTAACGATCAAGGCCAACACGGATTTGCACTCTGGAGTCTCTCCGAATCTATGGAAGAGTTTTAACATTGTTTGTAGTTCTCTTTTTATTTCCGCACATTAAGTAGAGATTGGTGAATGTTTGTGGTATGATCGAACAATGTCTTGATCTTGGATTTCTAATGTTATTTGTTATCTTGTTTTGGTTATTGTTCATTTCCATTAGTGTAGCCTACGAGGCCTAGCCTCTTATTGTGTTTGCACGTTGTCCATTAGTTTGTGCTTGTGTTATCATTGTGCAAGTGAATGTCGGGTTATGTTGTCATTGAGCTAGACACGAGCAAATGAGGGCAAGAGGTTGCCCTTTGCTTTTGCAAGGCGCAACGAGCGAAGTGGAGGCCTATAACCCGCAGATGTGCGAAGCAGAGGAATGCAACCCGTGGAGTAGTGAAGTAGTGTTGGCGACCCGAAACCATAATTTAGTTTTCTTTTCTGTTGTAGTTGATAAGCAAACATCAACACCCCTTATTATTCTCTGACGTAAAGATTTATATCTCAAGTATCATCTCTATAGATAACTCCACCCCACTGTGTTCCATATGAGATTGATACTCATGGGTAACTCCTCATTTAGTTATTACTTGTATGATCATGGTACACTTGTCTGTGGTAGCCCATAAAGTTTTTGGAGCTGCTGTTGGAAAACACAGCACGTGTGAGTATCTTAAGAGGGAGTTGAGAGAAATAAGTTCTTCTAGTGTATATCGCGTTGTTTTGTCTTTCAAGTTTTTTTGCTTATCATTTTTAGCTTTATGTATTTTCTTAGTTTTTGTTTGTGGGGATTCTGGAGAGGTGCAGACGATATTTGGTTCTATTTGACCCAGAGATTGAGTGAACACTACAAACTATGAAAAAATAGAAGGCTCGAGTCATGGACCTTCGTGATCAACTTCTGAATCCCCAGAATAATAATGTTTGTAACCCTAATCTGAATATCAAAGTTGATGAGGAAGTGGTGTAGTCATGTGCTCGTACAATTCTTGAGAACACTGCCCCCACCATGGGTAATGTTTACCTTACATCGAACCAGACCATCACGAATCTACAATTTGAGATCAGGCCCTCTATCCTAAATATGCTTAAATATTTAGTTCAGTTTTGTGGCCTTCCTTTGGAGGATCTCCACCTGCATATTTGTAATTTCCTGAAATTTGTGATACTTTCCGAATTAACGGGGTTTTTGATGATACAATCCAGATCAAGCTTTTACCTTTTACCCTTAGGGATAAAGCTAAATCCTGGATTTACGCCATCCCCACCGGAAGTATCACCACATGGACGGAGCTAGCAAATGCTTTTCTAACTAAAATTTTTCCCTGTTGCGAATATCCTAGCGGCACAAAATGAGATCTCCTGCTTTAGGAAGCATGATTAAGAGTTCCTTGCTGAAGTATGGGAAAGGTTCAACGAGCTCCTTAGGAGGTGTCCCCAACACGAGGTCCCTCTATGGATGCTCGTAAAGACTTTTTATGGGACTCTTGATCAAAATATTCGTGCCAACGTTGATTCTGTCGCTTGAGGTTCTATGATGGGAAAAGCTCTAGATGAAATGTGGAGTATTATGAAGAATTTGACTCACCAAAATGCCCAATGTGGTGATGGTATGAATTCTCTTAGGAAGGCGGTCTTTATTAAGTTGATCCTTATTCCACAATCTACACCCAACTAGGGGCAATGTCTAAAAAAATCAAAGAGTTAAGTCTGAAGGGGAAAACCACACCTATTGTTGCCCTAGTTCTTGTTGTTTCTTGCCAGAGTGTTAGTACTTCTGGTCACCACTCCTTTGAGTCAATCCAAAAATAATCTATGAGAGCATGGACAGAGTACCTCCAGGCTTGATCCCAATTTCTGCAGAGGGATCGTGGAAAATTGTGAGATAAATAGCGCGGCCACTCAAGTTTTAGTGGACACGGGCTCCTCATGCAACACCATTGTACTTAAAGATGTTGATAAGTTCAATGTAAATCTTATCGAGGAGGAGGCTGTGCCACTTATCTTGGCTAATGGTTTGTACATTATTACTATTGGGGTGGATAAATAAGTGGAGATCACTTTGGAGGGAAGTACAATAACTGCGGAGTTTCAAGTAATGGTACGATCGAAAAATGATTCACCGTCGGTTTTTGGCCAACCGTTACTTACAACTCTGGGTGCCACTTTGCATGTCTCATCTCCTTCCCTCCTAAAGTAACATTTGTCGACCCCACTTCCATTGTTTTGATGACACTATACATTTGTGTAGGGATTTTTCTAATGATTTGATGAGTCCATGTGCAGGTGATGATAATGATGGTGAAGAAGAAGAGTTTAGTGAAGAAGAACAAGAGGAGTTCAATGTTGAATAAGAAAGAGGAAAAGATAAAGACGTAGTGCAGCTGGTGGAGCAACAGGTGGATGTGCCATTTAATGAAGAATATACTGCAGAAAATATTAATTTTGTTGGTGAAGCATCCCGGAAGGAGGGGCTTGCGGAGCCAAATTCAAAAAAGAAAGCTCGTTGGGAAGATCTTCCTTCGACCACCCCGGTGGAACAAGATCTTACCCCTCAGAGTGCTGATTTGACATCTCATGATGATGAAATGAGAAATGCCCGATGGAGATCACCATGGGTTGAATTAAGGAGAAAGGAGAGAGAGGAGCGCGCTGCTCGTGGAGCCACAAGTAGGAAATTATCTGGTACAAGGCCGGGTGGGAAATCTTCTCACCCGAGTCGAAGCACCGACACTTGGCCCTCCTCTTCCTGCCTCTAAGCTGATACATACTAAAAATCAGCATATAGATGATTCCTGCTAGTTCTTTGATCCGTGAAACTCGTTAATTTTAGGACTCTGTTATCTTCTTTGAACATTTTTAATTTTCTTGTTTGAACAATATTTTATACACTGCATAATACATGTATTTAGTCCAGCTCAAGAACGTTAAACTAAGCGCTCCTGGGAGGCACCCCAATATTCTCTGTTTGATTATTTCAGCATTCACTTGTTTTTATATTTGTTTTGTCGACGCTAATCCTTGCAGGAATCCAGAGACCTCGCTGATTGTTTTTTACTAAGCCGGGACCGGGAACAAACTTCAGACTTCATATTCAACACGCTTCACCTCCAGAATGACCCCTTCTCGGGCATTGGGTAACGAGTTTCTATCCTTCCTTGTTCTTTCAATTATCATTTGCATTAAGCGCAATGCTTAATTTAAGTCTGGGGGGTAGATGGTGTTACCCGCTTGCTCACAAAAACTAACATATTGCATTCCGTTAGTGTTCATTTTTAAAATTTTGCTCCAATTTTTAACTTTATTTCACTCACTTTGCATTTCATTTCCACACCCACACGCGATGACGTGAATAATTGCTAGATTAATTTATAATCAAAAGATTAATTATGGTAGTGCATTGTAGACTTGTGTAGTGCTCCAAGTCGAGTGCACGTGTTCTTGGGTAGAAATAAGTTTAGAGTTGATTTCTTTGCATGTGTTAAGAACATTCTCTTTTTTCTAATTGTCGTCGGTCTATATCCACTTTGAGTTTGAGCGTAATCACGTCCGACACTATTGTGAAGTTGTGTGTAGAATCACTAGAGGCGTATTATAGGATCACGATGAAGGACAATAGGATAAGGATGAAGGGGTGTCCTTTCTCGGTGTCTAGAATTCACCCCTAATGATCTTCAAGACATGTGCATAAATTATAGTTAGCTCTACGTAGATGACTTAGGTCTTCCCTTGGATAGTTTGTGCTTTTGCATCCGAGCCTATTTTCACTACCCTTGATTACACACTTTGATTCTACCACCATATTCTTTGACTCACCCCCACCATTGTATCGCCAAAACTAAATTGCCAACCCAATTGCGCACTTAATTTCTGAGCTTGATTTCATATTTTCCATGTTTAAAAATAATTGGAGTTGTATTCTTGTGATGTGGTGGAGAGCTAAAGCGAATATATATATATATATATATATATATATGTGTGTGTGTGTGTGTGTGTATTCTTGGGTGCTTGTTTGAAATATTTTGCAAAATTTTGGATAAAGAAATAAAATAAAATATGCCTACATGTTAAAAAATTTAAAAGGAAGAAGGAAAAAATGGGGCTTTATTGCTATGGTGTAGGTGATGTGTGAGTCACCCCATTTAAAACTCCATGTTTGGGGGTCTCTCTCTCTCTCTCTCTCTTTGCTTGGTAGTTACTTCCAATGTGAGCACAGAAATTCAGTTTAAGTGTGAGTAGCCCCTAATGTTTATCTTTGATATATCTCACCCTTAAACCTAAGCCTACAAAGTTCATCCCAATTTAAGTCCTAACGATTCGTAAATTTAATTATAACTAAGGTAGCGGAGAAGGTGCGACTGGGTGAGCATATGACCATCGTCATTGATGGAATTCTTTGGAGGCCACCTTGGTAGTTGTGTGATTATAATACCTATCTATGCTCCTCTGCTTTCGCTTCACATTATTCTTAGGATGATTCGTAGTACTCTTTCATAAAAGTGGATATAATACTTTTTGACAAAGTGAGGGCAAAGAGGTCCAGCTAGAAAACATACTACCCATGTAGGAATGATGAAAATTTGGCAAGATATAAAGTCGCCGAAAATGAAGATAAACATGGAGTAAGTAAATCATGAAGTCAAACTAATGAAGAATTTTATAAGCGACTAGATACCAAAGAGAGCATGGCATATATAAAATTGCTCGAGCTATAGAGAGGAAGACAAGATATTTAAGCCAAGTTAAACACCTAAATGATGAAACATATATAGTTTTTGTAAGACCCGGGTCTTACTGCCCATAATCGTCGCCTTGCAGTGACACCAACACACGGGTAGGTTGCCACTACAAGACGTCGATCCTACCAGCTATTCATACATCCATGCCAACCATTCACCACAGAATAATAAAAAGCAAGTCCACAACAATCACATTACATAAAAGGGGAATGTCCAAGTGAGATACATAATAAAGGAAGTGTGCTGAAAAAAAGTACTAAAGAAATAAGGGTTTAAGCCTGGTACATCAGATCCTCCCTACATATCTCTCAAACGGAGGCAAACTACACGCTCTTAAGGGAAAACATGAAAGGTAACATTCAGGAGATAGTGTCTCACCGGAGCCCTTCCTGCTGCTGCTGAGACTCTGACTCCAGGACGGATCACCGTGTCAAGTTCCTCCCTCTGGATATGGATCTGCTTCTCCTTTTTGTTATGTCACATCCATCCGTTAGTCAAAAGAGTAAGCGGTTTACTCATCCCCCCCCATGACTCTTAGGCACCAGGCAGGGAGGATGAAGGAGGAAGGTAATAAAGGGTAATAAACAAGCAGATGGCAGTGGTCCTAGCTAGCAATTGTATATATGTATAGATAGAAAAGGGGCCTATTCTAGTCGTTCAACTATACTATCAATGTATAAGAGTGCAATAGACAATGAATAAGCACTACTAATAGTAGCAGTGAACAATGAATATGCAATAATATTCACAGTATTATAAGTAAAGAAAGAACAGTATATGTAAAAGGAACAGCTACGAAAAGTAACCCTATCTTATAAGTATGTCCATACAAATGTATAAGTTAGGGGATCTGGTACTATGGTAAACTCATCATATAAAATAGCTCATACTAATATATACGATGATGACTTATTTATGTAATGATGTTATGTTACGATTTGCAATGCAATGATACAACTTACCTACACGACTCTGTACGTACAAACCTTGTAAGTTCCCTCTATTCGAGTGTGTCAACTCAGGTACCCCATTGAGGCCAATAGGGGCAGTGGATCGGGCATGTCCACTTCTATGCTCCTATCAATACCTCCCTGCCTAGACCTTATGTACGCCCCTAAGAACACACAGGGTATCTGCATACTATCTGGTAAGTAATAACTATTAATTGTATTTCCCCGAGCCTCCAGCTCACCAGGCTATCCATTCCTCCTTAGATAACACAAAGCCTACTGCTTGCAAGACTAACCCGTCCTAATATCATAACATCTCGAGCCTCCAGCTCGCAGGACCATCAAGTCCTTGTACCACTCTGTCCCATATGTTGGGACGAGGTTTACCTTATTAAGTTCTCCTACTTAAACTACTTTTGTCTATCGTATAGTTATACTTAGACATTTAGGGTAAACCTTGGACTCCCCAAGGGCTACACGGTGAAGGGCTCGCAGCGGTACTAGGAGGTATGATGGGGTGACATCCCAAACCTCCCTTTCTCAAGATATTTGTTATTATTAGTGGCCACCCGTACCTCTCACTATCTCTCTGATTGCTCTAGATTCCTAAGTTGAATTATAATTACTGGGACAAGGAAGCAATGATGTTCAATTGAATATTAATCCTTTCCTTTATTTAATGACTAATTACACCTCCATGTCATTACTCAATCCCCATCGAATGGTTACATATTCTGCTGTTAATCATAACCTCTAGTTGCTGGTGGATCACCCCTCATATCTCCTAACATATCGTTATCAAAATCCCATATTGATAATTTTACTAAACATACCCCAAACCCACACATTAAGTGCTGACACTAGTAACTTGATTTACCAATCAATTTAAGATGTACACAATGTTCTAGGAAATAATAATTCTGTGTGTAGGGTTCAAATACTAATTCAAATATTTCACTTTTGCTACCCGCAGACCAAATTGTCCTCAAGTATGATACATGACAAAAAAGGGAACTACATGGTCCTCCTATCTAATATGTATTCCAACAAGGTTCCAAATGTTGTACAAATGATGAGTTACTAATTTTCAACCTTTTCACTTGAATAAGGTTATGTTTGGGCCTAAAATTCAATTCCTCTATACATATGTGATATATCAATTTGTACATGAAGTATCAACTAACAAGGACCAATTGGTCTAATAAGGTTTCCTAAGATTAGTTATGATCCAAAAGGGTGTTTGGCAGAGATTCATGATTTTCTCCTTAATAGACTTCCAGAAAATGAATTAATTACACCAGGGTACTGTTTATGACTTTGAGGAGGATCTACTTCCAGAAACAATTGGTGTGTATTGGGGCATGACTCATGCATGCCCAAAATTTTAGTTCATTTGGAGCTATATAACTCCATAAATAAATTTCCAAATCTCTAGGTTAACTAATGTACACATCCCACAAGAAATTACATTATGTGAACTACAGTGCTCCAAAATGTGCAAACTAAATTTCTAAAAATAGATGGGATCTAGCTTCACATTTTTCATGTTGAACATTTTTACTGAATTATTACCAATAATTATCTATAAATTTTTAAAATCTCAGCACAAAATAGGTCTAAATAATACATAAGGAATTAAATAATTGTCCAGATAATCCAATAATTGGACGGCCCGGATTTCGTCTCTCCCGATTAGCCAACGACTAGGATTTTGTTTTCCTGGGCCGACTTGGCTCCATTTTTCGGTGAGCTCCGGCCGTCGCCGGCAATTCCCTCCGGCCACCACCTATGGCCGAGGATTGGCAGTGGATACTTGGCCACAGGTGGACGGAGTTGGTCTCTGGCACCTTTCATTTTTTGAGAAGGAACACTTAAAAAGTGAAATGGTTGCTCCACCATTTCTTCATGCATTTGAAGAATGGAGAGAAGGGGAAACTAGCATAGATGGAGGAGACAGGGAATCCGACTTGGTTGTGACTGTTAGACCTTGTGTTCCTTTTGGTGTCCATTTGGTTTTTATGGCGAGCTCCTCTAAGTCCCCCACCAACAACGCCTGAACTCCTCAATTGACTTGGGGCTTCTCTTGCTCTCGACTTCCTGAAGCTAATTGTGGAATTGTTTTGGGTTGGTGGTGGCTAAATCCTCAGTTGCCATTAATTGGCAATTTTCTCTATGCTCCACCTTTATGGCATCCAATCCCCTTGCATAAATTGGGCCAAAAATAGCCAGAATTCAATCCTTGAGTTTGAATTCATGCATAGGGGGAAAATTGGATCCAATTAGAGCTCCCCCTTGGATTTCCATTAATGTGGTCGACAAGCTCTACTCCGCATGCAATTCTCTCCCCTACCCAGTTGCCACCTCATCTATTCTCTATTGGGGTTTCAATGTGGGGGATGAGAGCATGCCAAGGAGAGGTGAATTGGGTGCCAAGTGGCACCTATCCCCAATCTCCTCACCTTGGTCTCCTCTTGGTGGTGGTCGGTCACCCCCAAATTGGGCTTCCTGAATTCTTCTCTAAACCAGGGTAAATGGGCCTCCTTTGGGTTTAATTAAGTTGGCTTGAGCTCAATTGGGTTGAGCCTTGGGTTCACTTGATATCCAAGGTAGCCTAACTTGGGCATTAAGGTCAAGGTTGACCCTTGGTCAACCATGGGTGCATGGGGGTCAGGGCGGGGAGGGGAGGGGTGTGTGGGTGGGGAGGGGAGGGGGGCGGGGTTGAGTCACATTATTGACATTGGGTCCATGTACACCTATTGGGGTGACTTTAGGCTTGGTGATGCCATTCGGGACCTTTTTGACCTATTTAGGTAAAATTCGGTTAAGTGAGTCAATGGATGACTTGCCCCAAACCCTAGCCTTGAATTGACCCCATTGGTGTTGTTTGTGAATCATTGGCTTCCCTAAGGGGTTAGTGGTGTCATGGTGTGGTCATTTATCACCTTGGGGTCTATTTGACCAAGCCTAGGCTATGTGACAAAAAGCGGCTAAATGCACACCAATCTGCTTTTCACCTATTCACCTAGGTTTCTCGAGCCCTTTTTGTTGGATCGGTCGGCGCCCTTAGAGGGGGGGTGAATAAGGGTTTTAAAAAAACTTTAGATTATATTTAAAAACTTTGAATTATTGCAAGATTAAAGACATGAAATAAGTGAAGTAAAATAGAAAGAGACAAGCTTTATTAATGATAAGTAAGGGTTTATTTGGTTCGGCGGTGGCGGGTTGATTCGGCGGATGGAAACGAAGTGTTCGAACTGGAGGGGGAGGTGGCTGCTCCAAACGGAGCTTTTTGGGGCGTTTCTCAAGGCGGGCGGGTGGAAACGGAGCAAATGCCGTCGGAGGTTCATTTGCTTACCCGCCTTTCGTCGGCGGTCGCCCCAAACGGAGCAGCGAAACGCTCAACCAAATAAACCCTAAGTTTTACAAAACTTGATCTCGATGACGCTAGAGATCGGAGGCGAATAATAAAAAAGCTCTTTTTGTTTTCTATCCCGACTCACTTCCCCACGAACCGGTGGCCCTAGCCTTATCCTCCCCGGATTCGGCCTCAATCCGCTCTAGCCAATCCTTCCCTGGATATGGCCTCGAGCACCCCCTAGAAACTAGCCTAGATCTAGTCGCCAACACGAGGCAAATTTCAGCCCTAAGTCTACCCCAGACCTAGTCGCCAACACGAGGCGATTTCACTACCGTTTACAATGATAAAAGAGAAATAAAATAACAAAACCTCCCTTAAGATGAACTTCTGAAGTAGGAGACGAAGATCCGCTGTAGAATCAGCGTTTGTTGAAGCGACTTCGTCTGGATTCAGCGTGATGGAATTCTCCTTCAGAAATTGGCAGAGCTTCGCTGGGACCTCAAATTTCGGCTAAGACAAGCCTCTGGAATTCTAGTACTCTCTCTCTGAGGTGTATACAATAGGTGTGTCGAAAATAAGAGGAGAGGGGGTCCTTTTATAGCCCAAGCACTACCGCCGGCGCTAACGCTACCGCCGACGCTAGCCCGGATTAGGAAACGTTTTGCGCGGCAGGATCTTCAATCCGTGGCAACATTTTGCTCTATGCCTCTTGTGCGCCATTCTACCGCCATTGCTAGTAGCTACCGCCGGGCGCTAGCTCTTTCTAAAAACACTACCGGAGTCGTGCTAATCATCGCTAGCGCCGGGCGCTATCGCTACCGCCGGGCGCTATCGCTACCGCCGGTGCTAGTGAGCCTTTTCGAATTTTGGCCTCAATTTTGGGGGCAGTCATCATGAGTACTCCTTGAGTCATATGGACTTTGTAAACCTGCACACTTGAACACACAAGATCAAATACACATATGATTTGTTATTCTCAAACGTAGGAGATGCAGAAGACCATGTTCCAACAAACTCCCCCTTTTGATAATAACAAATCCATTAATGATAAATCAAAGCATTAATAAATAAGCATGAGGAAACTCTACTTGTGTGTGTGTGCGAGTGATGACTTAAGATAATTATTGATTTTAGCATTTAGAATTGCTCCCTCTAAATACATGCTCCCCCTAAGTGAGTGCTCCCCTAATATGTAAGCTATCATCTGAATTTGTCATGTTGGGTTTATGATAGCGGGTTATATTTATCATGTTAGTTCTCCCCCTTTGTTATTAGCAAAAGTGGGTAGGGAAACAAAGCACCAAAGAATTTGTAAGTAGAAGAGAAGGCATGATTGAGCTTTTTAAGTAAATGATAAGGAGTTATAGAAATGTTTTTCATTGAAATAGATCAGAGTTATGAGCATTACAAGATTTTCAGAGTTTGTAGCATAAAAGATTTTTATGTTTGAAGTAACCAATAAAAAGTGTTCCAAGTAAAACTATCACGTAATGAAAGATAAGAATTTGAAGAATAAGTGATGATGCAAAGAGTACAAGATATTAAGTAAGCATGGAAAGCGCAAGGTAAAACACTTATATGGTTAAGATGCGGAAGACTTATAGTAATACAAAAACAGCAAATAGTAATGATAATCCAAAAAAATATGAGTTAAAGATCACAAAAAATGATGTTTTTGGAAATCATTTTGCAGTTTTAAATTTTATAATAACCAAGCATGAAATAATGTTTATCAAAAAGAGATGACCACAATGTTACTTTAATTCTTAATTTCAAAAACATACAAAACATTGTAGAACACATGCTAGGTTATCTATTGTATTTCATAAATAAAAAGTAATATAAAATTAGCATTAGGATCCAATACTCATGAGAATAAGTGTTATGGAAGATAATGATGTGCACATAAGTGTAATTTTGAGGAGAGTAAACAAATGTTTTAATCAAAAATACAAGTAATATGTAAAGTAAGAAGCACAATAAAACACAAATAAGATTACTTCCACACACTTTAATGCACACAAAAAATGTACAACTACCAAGGTGCTTTGCACACACAATGCTCATCAAGACTTATCAGGGTGCAAAGTAGTGCTTGGGGGATCACATATTTTATTTTGAATTTGGAGACTAGGGATCCGGTGTACTTAAGAGAAAGTGGTTTTTCTTATTTTTGAAAGAAAGATTTGATTTGCACAAGACACTTTATTATTCTTTCCAAGGTGCTCAACCTCACAATGCTCATTAAGACTTATCAGGAGGTTCAAGTAGTGCTTGGTGGAGTTATCTTTGTCATTTATTTTATAATTTTGTTTTGTACAAAGTTCTCCGAATACACTTGTTTTGCAAATCAATAGATTTTATGAGAAACATAACCACTTTTCTTAATTTTTAAGAGTGCAAAATAAGGAGTGTAGGTAAGATACATGTGCAATTTTAATTTATTTGTACTAATACAAAACATACACAAGCATTCTTAGATTAAATACATATGTAGACAATGCCAAAGAAAGTGAGTGAATAAATATCATTATCAAACATAAAGCATTTCTCATACTTAGAGGCATGCTAAGCTTGATCCTACACAACTTTTAAACTATAATTGATGCACATTTGAATAGATATATCAAAGCATGTAGAAAGACAATGTCCAAAGTAGTTTGAAAAGATAAATTGCAACATTGTAACATTTCTAAATAGTAGATTAAATCATGCTTGATTTTTCACAAAAAAAAAAATCATAGAGTTTTTTTTTGATAGTTTTAAAGTTTTATATTTTTGTATTTGATTTTAGCAAATAAAAACATTTTTTTGTAATTTTTGCTTTTGGAATTTTTATATTTGATTTTTGCATAAAGATGAACTTTAAACAAAGGAAACAACACAAGCGAAAAAAAGCATAGTTTTTGTAATTTGGTTTTTGTAGTTTTGTATTTGATTTTTCAAAAAATAAAGAACCACAGAAGTGCAAAACTAAGTAGAAAATATAGATTTTTATATTTTAAGGGATTTTTAGAAATTTAAAAAATACAGAAAAATGAACATGGACGCTAGCGCCTGCGGTAGCGCTAGCGCGGGAGACGGTAAGTGATTTTTGAAGATTTTGAAAATTTTGATTGTTGATTTTGATTAGGTGTCCCAATAGTAGTTTCATGCTGAAAGTGCAGATTTTTAGGAGATGTTTTTGATGGTTAACAGTGAAGAAGCTTGTATTTGTGAGCATGTTTTAACTTGTAAGATCTAGCACACCTAACTCAAGTCGTAATAAATGAAATCGTGCATCGGGAAGAGGTTTAGTGAATATGTCAGCGAGTTGAGAGTCTGTCCCAATGAAGCTTACTTTTACATTTTCTTTCTTAATGTGATCCCTAATGAAATGATGACGAACGTCGATGTGTTTGGATCTAGAATGATGTACAGGATTATATGTGAGGTCTATTGCACTTTTGTTGTCACATTTAAGATCTATGTTTTTGAGATGAAATCCAAAGTCCTCTAGTGTTTTGCTCATCCATAACGCTTGTGCACAATAACTACCAAGTGCGATATATTCGGCCTCCGTGGTGGAGAGTGCAACCGAAGATTGTTTTCTACTAGACCAAGCAACTAAAGAGGGTCCTAAAAAGTGACACGTACCGCTAGTGCTTTTTCTATCTAGTGAGCACCCGGCGTAGTCCGAATCGGAATAGCCGTGGAGTGTGAAAGAGTCATTATGTGGGTACCATAATCCTAGTTTAGATGACCCTATTAGATAACAAAAAATACGTTTTACCGCTTTTAAATGAGATTCTTTTGGATCGGCTTGAGCACATAAACATACGGCAAACATTATATCTGGTCTAGATGCACTTAAATAAAGAAGAGAACCTATCATTCCTCTATATAGCGTTTGATCAATAGAAATTCCAGATTCATCTTTTCTTAGTTTTAAAGAAGCACTCATAGGAGTAGAAGCTTGTTTAAGATTTTCAAATCCAAATCGTTTAAGCATATCGTGAACATATTTTGATTGACACCGAAAAATACCATCAGTTCTTTGTGAAATTTGAAAACCAAGAAAATATGATAGTTCTCCTACAAGACTCATTTCAAATTCATTTTTCATAATTAAGACTACTTCATTACACAACTCTTCATTAGTGGCTCCAAAAATGATGTCATCAACATATATTTATAGAATAATTAATTCGTTATTTTTATGCTTAATGAAGAGTGTGTTGTCTGCACTTCCCATAACATAACCGTGCTCTAACAAAAAAGATGTAAGACGATCATACCATGCACGGGGCGCTTGCTTTAAACCATAAAGCGCTTTTTCTAATTTGTAAACATGATTTGGAAATCTTTCATTTATGAAACCGGGGGGTTGTTCTACATAAACTTCTTCTTTAATAAACCCGTTTAAAAAAGCACTTTTAACATCCATTTAAAATAATTTTATTCTTTTAAAACTCGCAAATGCCAAAAATATTCGTATAGATTCTAAGCGAGCTACGGGTGCAAAAGTTTCTTCAAAATCTACCCCCTCGATTTGTGAATAGCCTTGAGCAACTAAGCGTGCTTTATTTCTTACAATCTTAGATTCACCATCTAGCTTATTTTTAAAAATCCATTTTACGCCAATAATTGGATGATTAGATGGTCTTTCTACTAAATTCCAAACTTTATTTCTTTCAAATTATCCTAACTCTTCATTCATTGCCAAAAACCAAAATTCGTCATTTAAAGCGGTGGAAACGTTTTTAGGTTCAATTTCAGACACAAAGCAAATATTTGAAAATGTTTCATGAAGAGAGGACCGAGTTACCCCAGTAGAAGGTTCCCCAATGACTAGCTCCTTTGGATGATTTTTGGAGAAGTTTAGAATGCTTGGTGGTACATATTCATCTTCTTTTGACTTCTCCTCCTCTTCTTTGGACGGTTCTTCTTCGTCGTGCTCCAAGGATGGCAAAGGTTCATCATCGGTACCTGTAGGGAGCTTTTCTGCACATGAAACAAACTCATCAAATTTGACATTAATTGACTCTTCAACCTTGCTTGATCTTTTATTAAATATTCTATATGCTTTACTAGTTGAAGAATAACCAAGAAATATTCCTTCATCGCATTTTTCGTCAAATTTTCCTAAAGAATCTTTTGTATTAAGAATGAAGCATTTACATCCAAATACTCTAAAATATGATACGTTCGGTTTCTTTTGATAGTAGAGTTCATATGGTGTGAGAGTTAATGATGGCCGAAGCATAACTCTATTCATTACATAGCATGCAGGGTTTTGAGATTTCCAATGAGATTCTCGATCTGGAGCGTTCTTAAGTTGTGCGACTCCGAGATGGCCGTCACCTTCGGATTGAACCTTGGAGGTAAGGAACGAAGAATTTTCCTCACCAAGTCCCCGTCGGAGTAGGTCTTTCCAAGCGCCTTTGATGCGTTGACAATCTTTTTGAAGCGAGTGTACATTGAGTTGATATCCTCTTCCGTGTCCATCCTGAATTTTTCGTATTCAGATTCTAGTTGAAACATCTTGGCATCTTTCACCTGCGATGTACCTTCGTGAGTAACTTCCAATTGATTCCAAATATCATAAGCAGTTGTGCATGCAGAAATTCTATTAAACTCAGTCCTATTTAAAGCGCAATATAAAGCGTTCATTGCTTTAGCATTATTTTTACACCTTAGTTTATCGTTGTCATCCCATTTATCTTTAGGTTTTTCAAATGTCGCCTCTCCTACTACAGTTGTAGGCGGAGAGTACCGTACTTGTACCATGTTCCATACTTCTACATCCATGGTTATAAGAAAACACATCATTCGATTTTTCTAGTAGTTAAAATCTGACCCAGTAAAGAGAGGTGGTCGACTAACCCCTTGACCCTCAGGAAAAGCGAGATCATGAGACGCCATTGTTCCCGGTTGTTAAGCCGATTGGAACAAAACCTCGCTTTGATACAACTTGTTGGATCGGTCGGCGCCCTTAGAGGGGGGGGGGTGAATAAGGGTTTTAAAAAAACTTTAGATTATATTTAAAAACTTTGAATTATTGCAAGATTAAAGACATGAAATAAGTGAAGTAAAACAGAAAGAGACAAGCTTTATTAATGATAAGTAAGTTTTACAAAACTTGATCTCGATGACGCTAGAGATCGGAGGCGAATAATAAAAAAGCTCTTTTTGTTTTCTATTCCGACTCGCTTCCCCACGAACCGGTGGCCCTAGCCTTATCCTCCCCGGATTCGCCCTCAAGCCGCTCTAGCCAATCCTTCCCTGGATATGGCCTCGAGCACCCCCTAGAACTAGCCTAGATCTAGTCGCCAACATGAGGCGAATTTCAGCCCTAAGTCTACCCCAGACCTAGTCGCCAACACGAGGCGATTTCACTACCGTTTACAATGATAAAAGAGAAATAAAATAACAAAACCTCCCTTAAGATGAACTTCTGAAGTAGGAGACGAAGATCCGCTGTAGAATCAGCGTTTGTTGAAGCGGACTTCGTCTGGATTCGGCGTGATTGAATTCTCCTTCAGAAATTGGCAGAGCTTCGCTGGGACCTCAAATTTTGACTAAGACAAGCCTCTGGAATTGTAGTACTCTCTCTCTGAGGTGTATACAATAGGTGTGTCGAAAACAAGAGGAGAGGGGGTCCTTCTATAGCCCAAGCGCTACCGCCGGCGCTAGCCCGGATTAGGAAACATTTTGTGCGGCAGGATCTTCAATCCGTGGCAACATTTTTCTCTATGCCTCTTGTGCGCCATGCTACCGCCAACGCTAGTAGCTACCGCCGGGCGCTAGCTCTTTCTAAAAACACTGTCGGAATCGCGCTAATCATCGCTAGCGCCGGGCGCTATCGCTACCGCCGGCGCTAGTGAGCCTTTTCGAATTTTGGCCTCAATTTTGGGGGAAGTCATCATGAGTACTCCTTGAGTCATATGGACTATGTAAACCTGCACACTTGAACACACAAGATCAAATACACATAGGATTTGTTATTCTCAAACCTAGGAGATGCGGAAGACCATGTTCCAACACTTTTTATCTAGCCTAACCCTTTGAAATGACCCTAGTCATTACAAAAATCATCTTAGGGGGTCCAACGGTTCTAAGGATGTTATAATTTTAACGAATGATGTGTCTATTAAAGAACGATGGAAAAGATACTTTTACCAATTCAATAATGAAACAAAAGACAATAAACCAAACTTGGAAGACTTAACTAAATTGAAGGAGTATAGGAACATAATGTTTTATCATAAAATTCAAGTATCGAAGGTAAATGATACTCTAAAGAAGATGCAAAATGTAAAAGTGGTTGGGGAAGATGATATACCCATCGAAGTATGGAAATGTCTAAGAAAGGAAGGAATTTTATGGCTTACACGTTTATTTAATTAGATACTGAAGTCAAAGAGGATGCCCGACCAATGGAGAGAAAGTATCTCGGTACCTTTGTATAAGATCAAAGGTCATATACAAAATTGTGTAGTTATAGAGGAATTAAATTAATGAGTCATACCATGAAACTGTGTGAATGAGTAATTGAAAGAAGAGTAAGATGGGAGACTAGCATCTCAGTGAATCAATTAGGATTCATGTCAGGGCAGTCGATCATGGAAGCTATACATCTCTTGAGGAGACTTATTGACAACTATCGAGAAAGAAAATAAGATTTGCATATACTGTTTATCGATATTGAGCAGGCTTATGATAGGGTTCCAAGAGAGATCTTATGGAAAGTCTTAGAAAAGACAAGTGTAAATGTATCATACATTGACATAACCAAAGATATGTATACAAATTCAATGACAAGGGTGAGGACATCTAGAAGATTAACATAGGAATTCCATATCACTGTTGGCTTACATCAAGGTTTAACTTTAATCCCTTATCACTTTACCCTCATCTTAGATGAGCTCACCGGACATATCCACCAAGCAATACCTTGGTGTTTATTGTTTGTGGATGATGTCATTTTGGTTGATGAGACGCACGAGGGTGTAAATGCGAAACTTGAATCATAGCGAGACACTTTAGAAAAGAAGGGTGTTAGGTTTGGTAGGGCAAAGACAGAGTATATGGAGCATAAATTTAGCAGTGCAAGAAGGATGGATGACATTGTCATTAAGTTGGGTGATCAAGATATTTCCCGCAGCGAGTGCTTTAAACATCTTGGATCGATAGTTCAAAAAGATGGAGGTTGAAAGTGGACATTGACTCCCTTGAGTATTCTCTAGAGGGGGTGAATAGAGATTTAAAATACTTTTCACTAATGAGTGCACAAAAAATCAATCCTAATTTCTAGTCATCCATGATTCCAACCAAAATAAAAATAATCACAAAATAATGAAAATAATGAAGAGACAAGCACAAAACATTTCACAACATAGAAGACACAAGAGCTATAGTGGTTTCCCAAAATCTGGGTACATCCACTCTTCTACCCCCTTGGTAGGAATTCACTATCACAGTGCCCGTGTCTTTTGATAAGGAGACTCTTAGAACCATGAGTCTTTTGATAAAGAGACTCTTAAAACCAATGCCCGAGTCTTTTAATAACGAGGCTCTTAGAACTAAACCAGATCTTTTGATAGGGAGATCTCGAACCAAACTGAATCCCTTGAAGAGGGATTCTTAAGACTCTTTACTCAATTTAGAAAAATAAGAAAATAGAGTAAGCAGAAGATGAAGATGAAGTGTAATCTTCTGAATTGAATTCTCTTTCAGTAGACACTGAGCATTCTAGGCACTATGTGTTCTAGATCCTTTTCCATAGGATGAATCCTTGCATAGAAGAAGATGAAAGGATTATAAGCACTAATATAGTCTTGATCTCTATATACTTTGTTAGCTTCTTTCAAAGATGGAGGAGGAAGAAGATTTCTACATCTTGTAGAAGATGAAAATGTTGTACAGAGATCAGTCGTGTAGGCTGAGAGAGTGAGAGAGAGAGAGAGAGAAGAATTGTCATTGTCCTCTTTTTGAATTTTGTATGTATAATCTTCTGCAGATTCAATTGAATTGAAGATGAATGACTTTCCTTTTTTGATCCTTCTCCAGTTGTAATGCCTAAGAAGAATTATTATTCTCTTTCTTTTTATGTTGACAGACCGTCAATAACCTTTTATATAACTTCCTATTTCATCACTTTTGAATCTGTGGAATTATTCAATCTCTTCTTGTACATGTGCGACATGTTATAATTCAAATATCTTCCATATATACCTTCAGAATAAACATCAGAATCTATTCCAGGAAGTTTTCAGAAACTTGGACTATATTCGAAGTTGCGTAGAATAACGTCTGACATCAAATCGACGCACCTTCGAATTCTACTAGAAGCAACTTCAAAATCTTCCTCAATTTTGAATTGAACTATGCTATCGACATTGCGTCAATTACTTATCAACGTATCCGTCGAGATAAAGAACGTAGAATTCAAAACATTGGCTTCTGCGTCAAATACAATTCGATGTTGCGTCGACTTCCAATAAGGCGTCAATTGTCAGTCTGAGTTATCTTTACTTCTATTTGAAGTTACATTGAATTTCAATCGAAGATGTGTCGAGTTCTTTTCGACCTAGATTTAACTCAACTGGTTTTTGATCTCCTTTATACTAGACTTTGACACTATAAGGTGAGTATGTCATCCTAGGACATCTAATGACCATATTACCTTCACTATACAACATGAGTCATTAATCCTAGAAGATGAAATCACTCTTATAAAATTTGTAAGATAAATCAAGAGGATGTTTTTCCCAATAATATTCCCTATTTATCTTAACAAATTTTATAGACTTTTTATGTGATTTCAACATATTGAAAAATAAAAGAATGTACATAAATGCATATGTTCAAAAATGACAACATAAACTGAGATGGTATGAAAACTTCTGAATAGGAAAATGAGTGTCCATAATAATTGTTTCTTAGATATATGCACTTAAGAATTATAAGAGTAGTTTTACACTTTCTTCTCACCACATTGTTACTGATCTTTGTGTATGGTAGAAGCTTTTCTTTTTCTTAAAAAGAAATGTGTTGGCACATTTCTTTGTGAAAATTTGAGAGGCTCCTCCTCCTCAGCAGTCCTGTCAGCATCTTTCAATTCCTCCTCCTTAACAGACTTGTAAGCATCTTTTTGAAGCTCCCCCCTGAATTGATGCAACATCCTCAGCAATGAGAATAACTTCATGAGCAATTATAGTAACTTCCATTAGAGTTTTGTTCATTAGCTGTGAGGATCTCCTCCTGAGTTGATGAAGGCAACTCCCCCCTGGATCCGTGCAAGCACTTCTGGGCAAGGAACTAAAATATCTAGGGCAGACACTTCCTCCTCTTGAATAGTCTCCCCCTTCTAAACCTTATTGGCAAGTGAGGTTAAGAAAGATCTTGTTATGTTGGAGGAATATATCAGTGTGTTGATTTCCTGTATTGACTACTTTGTTTTTTTTTAATTTTAGTTTCCATCTGAGAATATTTTCTTTGAAACTTCCTTGAATGTGTATGTAGCAAGTCAGAGAATGTCTCAATGGCCAGATCCACTACTTTACATATTGCCTGATCAATATCAAAAATAGACATTGTATGAGAGGTAGAAGGTATGTCAATATAAAGGGTTGGTTGAGGATGACTTTGTTCTAGAGGAGTAGAAAGAATGGTTGGAAGATTAGGTTCTAGAGAAGTGGTAGATTGTGGTTGTATGGGAGGGATCTATGCTGGAGGTACATCAACCAGGGTATCTGGTATGAATGATTCTTGATCTTCAGCAACTATAGATGAGGGAGGAGATGGTGAAATTTGACCAGGCTTCAGAATTTGTCGGGTCCACTTGGAGAAAATCCCTATATTAATTGTTTTTCCAGGAGGTATGGGCACTCCTTTGAATCTGCATACCACCAGATAGTGGTGATATAATACTTGACTCATAATCCTCATATACGCATTCTTTTTATGAGCATACTTGTGACTGATAAGCTTCAGGAGGCACCTCCCCCAATGAATTCTTTTATTCAGGACCAACACACTCATTATTTGTAGTTGTTGTTTGGGAATAACATCGTGAGCAGAGATTTTACATAGTAAGACATTGCCTACTATGTCAACCAAGAACCTGTATTCTTAAGAGATATCATTCTTCTTGAGATTGATCGCTTTTCTTTATTGAAGTTCATGATCTGCAATGCTTGTTGAGTTTCCGCCGCCATATGTTCAAATGAATCCTCACATATTAGTAATTCAAAGGTGAGATTCAACAATTCCTCAGTAATGTGGATATTATTTTCAGAAATTCTCCATCGAAGAGACCAAACCTCGTCAATATAAATAATATCTTTCAGCTCTGTCAATTCAACATGAAAGTGAACAGTGTGCCTCTAAGTATTCTATAGAGGGGGTGAATAGAGTTTTAAAACTTTTACCCTAAATATGCACACACAATAAAACTACTCTAACAACTATGTATTTGGCAATACCAACTCAGAATAATATAAGCACAAAAAAATAGAAAATAGTAATAAGTAAGGGGACAGCAAAAAAAATCAAACACAAAAGACAGAAATTTTATAGTGGTTCCCCAAAATATGGGTAGTCCACTCTTCTACCACCTTGGTAGGATTGCACTATAAGTGCCTGAGACTTTTGATAAGGAGACTCTCAGAACCAGCACTGAGTCTTTTGACAAGGAGAATATTAAAACCACTGAGTCTTTTGATAAGGAGACTCTTAGAACAACTGAGTCTTTTGATTAGGAGACTCTTAGAACCACTGAGTCTTTTGATAAGGAGACTCTTAGAACCAACTAAATCCTTTGAAAAGGGATTCTTAGGACTCTATGTTAGTTACAAAATAAGAACAGGGGAAAGAAGAAGAAGAATATGATTCTGCTGTATAAATCCTTCAGCAGTTGTGAGCTTTTGATATTCTTCAGGATCTGTAGAAGATGAACCCTTGCTTATGATAGTGATGAATGCAAGGGTTATGAGCTTATGATCCTTGTGATCTCTATACTCCTGTTTGCTTGTTGTTGTATGATGATGAAAAAGAATAAGCAGCAGCCTTGTATATCTATACAGAGAAGTTCTTCTCTTTCTGTCTAAGAGACCTTGAGGAAGAAGAAGAAGACCGAATAATGAATTGGTTGTGTTTTTCTTCCTCCTGTTGAATACTTATTTTTGTCGAATAGTGTTTCAATTTCATTCCTTTTCTGTTCTGTCCTTAGAAGGAATATGCACTAGACATTGTGTATTTCCTTCTATTTATGTTTCCCGACCCATCCATCTAATTTGAATAACTTCCAAGAATGTATTTATTGTTCCTCTGAAATAATCCATTCCATTCATGGAAATAAACGAGTCATTGTAATTCAAAATTCATCTTTGGAAGACTTTGGAGAAGGATCAGAAAGGACAGCAGAAAACCTACTATTTCTGTCTGTAATCAACACTACGTCGACTTCATTATTTTTCATATCGACGCACCTCTGAGTTCTTATAGTAGCAGCTTCGAATTCCTTCTTAGCTCTGGCTGAACTAAGATATCGACGTTGTGTCGAGTACTTATCGACGTATCCGTCAAGTTGAAGATTTGGACTTGAACTTCATCTTCTGCGTCGAATTGAAGTCGAAGTTACGTCGACTTCTAAGATGGCTTCGGGAGGCTCTTCCTTCTGCGTCGAGTTCATTTTAACATTGTGTCAACTTCACTTGATACTGTTGGATCGGTAGGCGCCCTAGAGGGGGCGGGGGTGAATAATGGTTTTAAAAACTTATATTATATTTTGTAATACTTGAAATAATAAGAGATCAAAATAGTGATTTTGAATAAAGATCTAAATTGTTTTATGATAAAAGAGATGATAATACACAATTTAGAGAAATGAAGAACAAATCATTTTTAATACAAAAGGAGAGACATGATTACTATTAATAATAATTGATTACAAAATTAGATTTCAATGACGATAGAAATCAAAGCGAAATATGAAATACTCTTTTTGTTTTCTATACTGACTCGTATCCCCACGAACCGGTTGGCTTTAGCCATTCCTTCCCCGGATACGGCCTCAAGCCGCTAATACTCTTTTTTTTTTCTATACTGACTCGTATCCCCACGAACCGGTTGGCTTTAGCCATTCCTTCCCCGGATACGGCCTCAAGCCGCTCTAGCCAACCCTTCCCCGGATATGGCCTCGAGCACCCCATAGACCTACACCCGAGACCTAGTCGCAAACACGAGGCAAATTTCTGCCCTAAGTCCTACCCAGACCTAGTCGCCAACACGAGGCGAATTCTCTAACGGTTACACAAGATATGAAACAAAATAACAACAATAATATTAAAACTCCCTCTAAGAAACTTTTGAAGTCGGAGATGAACGATCGCTGTAGAATAAGCGAGGTTGAAGCGATCCCTCTTTGGATGTAGCGTGATGAAGTCCTCCTTCAGAAACTCTCTAAGAGTTTGGTGGGAGATCAACTTTCGGTCATATAAGGCTTTGGAATTCTGGCACAAGACCTCTCTCAGGAATCAGCACACCACACGAGAAGAGAAGGGTCCATTATATAGCCTCAGCGCTAGCGCCAACGCTAGTGGTACCGCCGGCGCTATCCCATATTAGGACATATTCTGCGTAGCAGAATCTTCAATCAGAGGAAACATTTCTCTCTTGCCTACTGTGCTCCTCGCTATCGCCTGCACTATCGGATACCGCCAGGCGCTATCTCCTTCTATAAGTACTCCCAGCATTTGCGCTTAAGCAAACATTTCGTCGATCGGAATTTCGTCGAACGCAGCTAGGAGTTCGTCGAGCAAATTTTCGTCGAACACAGTTATGATTATTTTGTCGAGCGCCGCTTACAGTTCGTCGAACAACAGCTAGCGCCTGTGCTAATACTACCGCCAGCACTAGTAGGAGTTTTGGATTTGTTGGCTCAACTTTGGGGGCAACCTTCTTATGTAATCCTTGAGTCATGTGGACTTTGTTATCCTGCACACTTAAACACACAAGATCAAATACACATAGGTTTTGTTATTCTCAAACCTAGGAGATGCGGAAGACCATGTTCCAACAAACTCCCCCTTTTGATAATAACAAAATCATTAATGATAAATCTGAGCATTAATATATATAAGCATGAAGAAACATACTTGTGTGTGTGTGAGAGTGATGACTTAGGATAATTAACGATTTTAGCATTTAGAATTGCTCCGCCTAAATTCATGCTCCCCCTAAGTGAATGCTCCCCTAATATGTAGACTATCATCTTAATTAAACATGTTAGTTTTATATTTTGATAGCAGATTATATTTATCATGTTAGTTCTCCCCCTTTTGTTATTAGCAAAAGTGGGTAAGGAGACACCACTTAAAAGTTGATAATAAGATAAAGGCATGATCGAGCTTGTAGAGAGAAGGAAATGATAAGGAGTTTTAGAATACTTTTTATAAAAATAGATCAGAGTTTTTAGCTTAAAGATGAACAATCTAACATTTGTCAAGTACTTAATATTATCATGTTAGTTTTTCCTTTTTATATAAGAGATTTAAGCATAAAAAAATGTAATAATTTCCAAGTAACTAAACTACCCAGACAATATGTCTATACCCTAGCCCTGTACTAAGTGACGGATGGGCATGAGGAACTGCAAACATGTCGTAGGTTGTGGTGTTAGTCCCATATGCAAACACTAGACAAAAACTTAACCTATCACTCTTTCCCCCCAGTGCCTCGCAAGGCCCCACTGGAACCCTCCCCGGTTAAGGACAATACATGACTAGAGATAAGGTTATCTAATGTCTACAACCCTACTCCCCCGCTATGGTGAGATATGAAGTCATGGATAATAATTATTGGAAGCGTTTTAAATCAAATTATAATTTCATAGCCAATGGGTTTTAATACTTGAATTTTTTAAAGAAAAGTTCACATAGCTAATCAATTAATAAATCAGAGTTTTAGTATTACAATATTTTCATAGAAATAAATTATAGTTTTTAGCAAAAAAAATATTCATGTTTAGAGTAACCAATATAAAGTTTACCATGCAAGTCTACCACTTGTTGAAAGAAAGGAATTTTAAGATTCAAGTGATGATGCACACAAAATAAAAGACTTTAAGTAAGCATGAAAGCGCAAGGTAAAACAATTATATGGTTATGATGCGGAAGACTTATAGAAATACAAGAAACATCTTATTGTAATCAATGATGATCCATAAAAAGATATATGAGTTAAATTTCAAAAAGAATATATTTTTGTAAATCATTTTTCAATTAAAATCTTTAAGTTTGACAATAAAGTAACCAAGCATGAAATAATGTTATCAAAAAGAGATTACTACAATGTTACTTTAATTCACAATTTCAAAACATACCACACATTATAGAAAGCATGCTAGGTTATCTAGTGCATTTCATAAATAAAGAGTAGTATATAATTTGCATTAGGATCCAATACTCATGAGAAAAAGTATTATGGAAGATAATGATGTCCACATAAGTGTATTTTGAATAGAGTAAACAAATGTTTTAATCAAAAATACCAGAGATATGTAAATTAAAGAGCACAATAAAACACAAATAGTTTTACTTCCACAAACTTCAATGCACAAAAAATAAATGTACAACTACCAAGGTGCTTTGCACACACAATGCTCATTAAGACTTATCAGGGTGCAAAGTAGTGCTTGAGGGATCACATATTTAATTTTATTTTAATATTGAAACTAGTGATCCGGTATACTTAAGAGTAAGTGGTTTTTATTTTGAAAGAAAGATATGGTTTGCACAAGATACTTTACTATTCTTTCCAAGGTGCTCAACCTCACAACGCTTATTAAGACTTATCAGGAGGTTCAAGTAGTGATTGGTGGAGTTATCTTTGTCACTTTATTTTATGATCTTTGTTTTGTACAAAGTTCTCCGAATACACTGGTTTTGCAAACCAATAGAATTTATGAAAACATAACCACTTTTCTTAACTTTTAAAAGTGCCAATAAAAGTAGTGTAGGTAAGATACTTGTGCAATTTTAATTCATTGTACTAATACAAAACATACACAAGCATTCTTAGATTAAACACAAATGTAGACAATGCCAAAATAAGTGAGTGAATAAAGATCATTATCAAACATAAAACATTTACTCATACTTAGAGGCATGCTAAGCGTAGTTCTACACAACTTTTACAATATAATTGATGCACATATTAATAGATATATCAAAGCATGATGAAAACAATATTCAAAATATTTTGAAAAGATAAATTGCAACATCATAGAAGTTCTAAGTAATAGATTAAATCATGCTTGATTTTCAATGAAGTCCATATAGTATTTTTGATATTTTGAAGAATAATTTTGATTTTAAGTTTGAACTCATAAGATTGATCTTGGACTTCCAGAGGTCTACCCTGTGAGAGGTTCGCCCGGTACTAGGTGATGTTATGGGATGATATCCCAAATCACCCTTTCGCAAGATACATGTAAATAGAAAAGTTAAGTTCAAAATAATAATTTTTGATACTTGTTTTTTTGTTTTATATTTTTGTAATTGATTTTTGCTTTTAGAAATAGAATTTAAACAAATGACAAAAAACCAAAAAAGGCAAAACATATTTTTTGTAATTTGGCTTTTGTATTTTTGTATTTGATTTTTCAAAAATGTAATAAAAGCAAAAGTGCAGAAATGAATAGTACACATAGATTAATATATTTTTAGGGATTTTTCAAAATTTTAAAAATACAGAAAAACACATAGGTGCGCTAGCGCCGGCGTTAGCACTAGCGCGGGAAACAGTACACGATTTTTAATGTTTTTGAAATTTTTGTTTGTTGATCTTGATTAAGTGTCCAAACAGTAGTTTCATGCTGAAATTTCAGATTTTTAGGAAATGTTTAGATAGTGCAAATTTCATGAAACATTAGCGATTTTGTATATGACTTTACCAACTAAACTTTGCATGAGATGACATGAATGAACAAAGCAAATATGCATAATTTTAGTGATTAACCATAATGTTCATGCACAAGAATACCATGGATAAGCCCTAGATGAGAATACCCAGCCTGTATGTCTTGGTAAACATATAAAGCCTAACATAGACAAAAATATTCTTTATGCGACAATGTTAGTATGATAAGTTTGAGATTAATGTTATACCAAGGTTTGATAGTGTTTCAACTTATAGACCTAGAATGGAGTGACGATTCTATTTGATTTGATATCAAGATGATTCAAAGGTCTAAACTAGAAATAAATCACAATACACACATAATACACCAACAATGGTAAAACAATTATAATATCAATTGTCATCATATAATTCATATGAATGTGATAGAAATAGTTGTTCTTAGAAGACATTTGATGTGAGTTATGATATATGATTTTAGAGAATTTTAGCAACGGACATCAATAGATCATGGTGGTGCGAGTGACATCAATATTCATTATGAAGATAAATTCTTTCAATACATTTTAGTGATTTTCTTTTAATTAAGAATTTTGAATATATATATATATATAGATATATGTGATTTTTGATAGGTGAACAATAGTGATGGTTTAGATCATGTTTGACATCAAGGAGTGAACACAATATAATTTTTTGTTGTGAACAAAGACAACCATATTGAAAGTTGAGCTTTTATTTAGATCTTGAACTTTCTTATAGATTATGTTATTTCTCTAAACCACTTGTTGGTGAAGGCTAAAAAGCTCAATAGCCTAATGACTTAATTTAATTTTAAAATATCTTATAGCAAATTTAGAATTTGATTTATATGAATAATAAAAGATATTTATAGATAATGAATATGAGAGAGATAGATAGGTCATCAAAATTAGATATGACTTTTGAATTTTGATCAATTTGATTTTATAAACATATTAAGCTTTTAAGAGATAAGATCATATTTTCAATACTATATAGGATGACCATGACATGATAGTTCAAAAGGAAAACAACAAGAAAAATAAAAAGGACATTAAAGCACATCATGAAGTAGAAATTTGTATATCTTATTTTGAAAAGTTTCTACTTCATGCATTTGATGATACCTAATGAATAAATGTTTTAGGTATCCAAAGGGGACCATGAGGGATGGTTCCTTTGGGTACCCAAATATAGCGAGATGGCTTTTGGGGAGACAAGTACGAATGCACCCTTTCAAGTGGAGTTAATGTTTCATTTGTAATTTTGGGTCTCCACTCATACTTAGGTTTAATATTATAATTTTGCATTAAATTTCCATACTTATTAAATTTAGGCTTAAAATAATGATGACATTTGAAATCATTTTTCATAGGAAATTTTTGCATATTTGAATTTACTTTAGGAGATACATAATTTTGTAAATAATGGTGATTTTGATTAACAAATCCTTTATGTTCCTTACTCCCATTATTAAACTTAGTTAAGATGTTCATATTCATATTTAACTTGTTTTTAGATATAGTTTGATATTGTGAATTTGTATTTACAATTTTCATAAGCAAGTTGATTTTTGATTTTAATTCATCATTCTTGATCTTTAAATTATGTCTAGCTTTTTTATAAGCAATTGTGCTATTCTTAAGAGTGGAAACAATTGAATCAATATGATCTTGATAGTTGTTTCTATATTCATCAAATGTTTCATCCATCTCTTTAATTTCAATTTTATATTCTTTACACTTAGCACAATCATTTTCCAAAGATGATTTTTCTAAACATAATTTTTTATTTTGTTCTTTTATAAAAAGAAGTTCCTTTTAAAGTTCCTTGCATTTTTCTTTCACATCATTAAATTCTATACAAGGTGTAATATTTTCAACTAAGGAGCCTTGGGTAGAACTAGATAAATTAGAATTTGATTCTTCATTAACCTTTGCCTTTAAATTTTTATTTTCTAAGCGCAAATGTTTATTAGCACTCTTTAATTTCGTAATTTTACGCTTTGTAGTTTGAAGCAATTGTAATGTAGAAATTGAAGTACAGAAGATGGGATTTGATTTCCTTACATTGCTTTCGGGAGAGGCATGATTTGAACATATAGTTTCTTTTACATCTTTTTAGCACTCCTCTTCCGAAGACATTACTTCTTCTTTTCCATTTGATGTGTGCTCCATTGATCCGTCATGAGAGGAGCATTCTTGAAGACTTGTGCAAGCTTGCATATTCTCCGGTTCTTGTGATTGTTCCATACCTGTAGAAGGAGAATCATACATTTCTTCAAGAAATTTCCATACTTTGTATGCACTAGAAAAACAATATATTAATTTGAAAATATCTTGGGATAAAGCACAGAAAATACTATTTAAAGCTTTTGCATTTAGATGACATTCCTGTTTATTTGATTCATTCGTTGGTCTAACTATTGCTATATCTCATGCATTGATATCTAAATTTTTAAAAAAAATTTCCATTAAAAATTTCCACCCTTTATAATTTCTCCCTTCGAATAAAGGTGGTTTAAGAGATTTTTCTTCTTCATAAAAATTTATCCTACTAATAGAAGCGAGATCATGAGACGCCATTATTTTTGGTTGTTAAGCCGATTGGAATAAAACCTCACTCTGATACCACTTGTTGGATCGGTAGGCGCCCTTAGAGGGGGGGGGGGGTGAATAAGGGTTTTAAAAACTTATATTATATTTTGTAATACTTGAAATAATAAGAGATCAAAATATTGATTTTGAATAAAGATCTAAATTGTTTTATAATAAAAGAGATGATAATAAACAATTTAGAGAAATGAAGAACAAATCATTTTTAATACAAAAGGAGAGACATGATTACTATTAATAAAAATGGATTACAAAATTAGATTTCAATGACGCTAGAATTCAAAGCGAAATATGAAAGATTCTTTGTGTCCGTTCGGCGCGCAGGTAATGACTTTCTGGAATTGGCTTTGGCCAGAAAACCAATATCTGCAGGAATTGGTTTTGTGCATAAAACCAATTCTGTTGTTCGGTTACAGGATGGAATCTAGTGAACAGAATTGGAATTGATATCTGTAAGTTGTTCGGCTGAACGATGGAATTGGCTTTCTGAAATTGAAATTTTTAAAATACAAAATTTTAAAAGCGCGTGCCCGGGCGAAAAGCGCGCGCCCGGACAAAAAACGCGCGCCCGGGCTAAAATATCACGCTAGGGCGAAAAAATCGCGGTCGGGGAAAAAATCGCGCCCGGGCGAAAAAATCGAGCCCGGGCGAAAAAAGTCCCGCCCGGGCGAAAAAATCGCGCCATGGCGAAAAATTTGCGCCCGGGCGAAAAATTTGCGCCCGGGCGAAAAAGTTGCGCCCGGGAGGAAAAATCGAGCCCGGGCGAAAAAATCGCGCCCTAGGCGAAAAAATCGCAACCGGGCGAAAAAATCGCGCCCGGCCGAAAAAAATTGCGCCCGGGAGAAAATATGCGCCCGGGCAAAATAAACGCGCCAGGACGAAAAAATCACGCCAGGGCGAAAAAATCGCGCCCCTGACGAAAAAAACGCGCCCGGGCGAAAAAATCGCGTCCGGGAAAAAAAATTGCGCCCGGGCGAAAAAATCGCGCCCTATGCGAAAAATCGCGCCAGGGCAAAAAAATCACGCCCGGGCGAAAAAATAGCGCCGGGCCGAAATAAACGAGCCCGGCCGAAATAAAACGCGCTCGGGCGAAATAAACGCACCCGGGCGAAAAAATCGCGCCCGGGTGTAAAAATTGCACCCAAGCGAAAATATGCGCCCGGGTGAAATAAACGCGCCCGGACGAAAACACCCCGCAGGAAAACGCACGCTCGGGCGAAAAACTCGCGCGTAGGTTGAAAAACTCTAGTGTAAACATTTGATTATGCGGAAAACCTATGGGCGGAGGTAAGAATATTTGATTTTTTTAGTTCATAGTAAAAGACATGGGTTTTCACATGAAAGCCAATATCCGCTTAAATTTCGTTGCGCCGAACACTAGAATTGGATTTCTAATCTCCAATGCCAATTCCAGAAAGCCAATTTCGTCCAAACGAACGGACCCTTTTTGTTTTCTATACCGACTCATATCCCCACGAACTGGTTGGCTTTAGCCATTCCTTCCCCGGATTCGGACTCAAGCCGCTCTAGCCAACCCTTCCCCGGATATGGCCTCGAGCACCCCCTAGACCTACACCCGAGACCTAGTCGCCAACACGAGGTGAATTTCTGCCCTAAGTCCTACCCAGACCTAGTCGCCAACACGAGGCGAATTCTCTAACGGTTACAACAGATATGAAATAAAATAACAACAACAATATTAAAACTCCCTCTAAGAAACTTCTGAAGTTGGAGATGAACGATCGCTGTAGAATAAGCGAGGTTGAAGCGATCCCTCTTTGGATGTAGCGTGATGAAGTCCTCCTTCAGAAACTCTCTAAGCGTTTGGTGGGAGATCAACTCTCGGTAATATAAGGCTTTGGAATTCTGGCACAAGACCTCTCTCAGGAATCAACACACCACACGAGAAGAGTAGGGTCCATTATATAGCCTCAGTGCTAGCCCCTGCGCTAGTGGTACCGCAGGCGCTATCCCTTATTAGGACATATTCTGCGCGACAGAATCTTCAATCCGAGGAAACATTTCTCTCTTGCCTACTGTGCTCCTCGTTATCGCCTGCGCTATCGGATACAGCCAGGCGCTCTCTCCTTCTATAAGTACTCCCGGCATTTGCGCTTAAGCAAACATTTCGTCGATCGGAATTTCATCGAACGCAGCTAGGAGTTCGTCGAGCGAATTTTCGTCGAACGCACTTATGAGCATTTTGTCGAGCGCCGCTTACAGTTCGTCGAACGACAGCTAGCGCCTGCGCTAGTACTACCGCCAATGCTAGTAGGAGTTTTGGATTTGATGGCTCAACTTTGGGGGCAACCTTCTTTTGTAATCCTTGAGTCATGTGGACTTTGTTATCCTGCACACTTAAACACAGAAGATCAAATACACATAGGTTTTGTTATTCTCAAACCTAGGAGATGTTGAAGACCATGTTCCAACAGATACTTCGACAATCAGTTTGAGTTACTTCACTTTCAGCCAGAGTTGCGTCGACTTCTAGTCGAAGTTGCGTCGACTTCTAGTCGAAGTTGCGTCGACTTCTAGTCGACGCAAGTTTAACTCAACTAAATTTGTGCTTATCTTAGACCTGGTCTTGACACTCTAAGTGAATGTGATATCCTAGGACATCTAATGACTAGATTACCCTCTCTATATAATATGGGTAATACATCCTAGATTATGAAATCACTTTAAGATAATTTGTTAGATAAATTACAAGGGTGTTTTTCCCAACAATCTCCCCTATTTATCTTAACAAATTTTATACATAATGTTAGTGATTTCAAACATACAGTTGATCAATAACAAGGTACAAACAAACATACAATAGACATAAAATGACATGGTAAACTGAAAACTTCTGATTTATATAAATAGATGTTTATCAGAGTTAGTTACCCAAGAAATGATCTACTTTCTTTTAAGAAAAGTAGATAAGGCCTCATAAACCTTTCTGAATTTACTTTCCACATATTTGAAGTTAGCTGGGGTGGCTTTCTCTGGATTCTTCTGAATTCTTTCATGTCCCTTGAAGAGCTTTTCCAGATCAGTTTTTGCTTAAGAATAAACATCTTTAAGTTTGAAACCCAGACCAAAGACTTTAGATGTCATCAAGTTGATTTCTTCCAGATCTACTTCTTCTGCAGCAGGGTCTGGTTTAATGAATGTTGACTATGGATTATTAGAAGTTGGAACAGTCTTGAATACAAATTTCCTTTTCTTTTGAAGTGGCTGCTCTGCTTTATCCAGATCACAACCAAGGCCTCATTTGTGAAGTTGCCCTATATTTTCAAGAAGTTTTGCTTGAGGAAATGTTGCGGCATACTTTGTAGGATCAAAGAGTGTGCTTGGGATTTGGATTGCCTCCTTGAGTTGTTCTTTTTCCACAGCGTCCTAACCCTTCTACAACCTGATTGAGCAGCCTTCTCTCTTCCTTAAGCTCTCTTTGAGATGCTTCAAACTCATATACATCTCTTCTTCTAATTTCATCTAGGGCACTATCAAGATTTGCATCAATATACTCCTTCATTTTATTTTCAGGGATTTCAACCTTCTCATAAATTTTGTAGTAGGATTTGTCCTTTTTGAACTGTTTTCTTTGCTCTTTTGTATGCCTCTCCCAAATAGGTATTTCTTTTCCATATCCTCTTCCTCTAACATCTCTTCCCCTTCCTTTGTAATTCTTCCATGTCCCCTTCCTCTGAATGGAGGTCTTCCTCTAAAGGCTGGTGCTTGGACAATTGGAGAGTGTGCTGGAGTTGGATCAGGAGGGAGCTGAGCTGGTGGTGGAGATGATGGAGCAGATTCAGGGACCTGATCAGCAGACTTGACTAGAGATGCTGTTGTTTTTGAATATTCAGAGTAGGGCCTGAAGTTAGGTGATTCAGGGAGAGGTAACTCAATCCATTCTTTGGAATCCTACGGACACTCCAGGTAGTCAGTGTCATCTGAGAATAAATCACTCTCCCTATATTTTGATGACTCCGGCTGTATTGAAGGCATGGTTCTTATAGGAGAAAATAATGCTGGAAGTAGAAGAAACTTGAAAGTGATGGCCGACTCTCCTTCAGAAACAAAAGACAAAGGGAGAGTTATAGTATATACCGAATCTTGAGGTGTCCTGGTGGAACACTTCTCCCCCTTCATTATATCATTGAGGAAGGATATAAAGGCATCAGCAGGCAGTACTGACAACCTTACTTCTTTATCAATAGCTCTGATTTGAGCATTGAGGTTCTGTAACTTCCTATGTTGTGCACAAAGCTTTCGATAGCAATCTTTCGAGAAATCAACATAGAGAGAACTAAATTGAGACAACAAAGTATCTAAAGCTTGATCAATTGCTTTGACAATGTCTCTTTGATTTGGAGGAGACGTCATTGATGACATGTGGGTACCTGCACTGAAACAGAAAGAGAAAAGTATAAAGGAAAATGGAGGAGTGCAAAAGGGAGAGAGTTCGAAAAGCACAATAAAATAAAATGTCTGAGTTGCTTTGGGTAGATGAATAGTCGTAACTTAGGGTTGTATTTGAACAACGTCAAAAAGAGATGAATTCAGCGCGCCAAAATTAGTCTCCACCCGCTCTGCAAAGTCAACGTAACATTGAGCAAAAATCGGCGTGGCTCCGAATATAGTCGGCAACTATGATGTCGACGTAAGAGTTGATAGGTATTCGACGCTAAGTTGAGTGCTATTTGGATGAACTATCCTAGACAACTCGCTAACCATACGTCGAGTAGAAATCTATGGTGCGTCGATTTGTATTCGACACAACTATGAATAAACATTATATTCTTCTCAAAAAATTTGTTGTTTTTCTTAGCAATAACTGTCTATGAAAAGTAGGTATGATTACATAATAAAGGTGACCTAGAGAGCTCCATCAAACATTCCTAGTGCATTGATAAAGAACTTGCGCTTACTTTCATCAAGTGGCTTAGTGAAGATGTCAGCCCTTTGAATATCAGTGGAAATGTATTTAAGATTGATCTTACCCTTCTCTACATTTTCCCTGAGAAAGTGGTGCCTTATCTCAATGTGCTTAGTTTTGCTGTGGAGAATAGGATTGGAAGCTATAGAAATAGCACTAGAGCTGTCACAGAATATTGTGGAATTGTCAAGATAAATGTTGTAGTCTAACAACTGATTTTGCATCCATAATATTTATGAGCAGCAGCTTCCTGCAGCTATATACTCAACTTCAGCTGTAGAAGTAGAGGCTGAGGTTTGCTTCTTTCTAAACTATGAGATTAGTCTAGCACCCAGGAATTGACAGGTTCCTGAGGTGCTTTTTCTATCAAGCATGCATCCTGCATAGTCTGCATCTGAATAGCCTACTAGATCAAATCCAGACTCTGTAGGATACCATAAGCCATGTTCAGGTGAACCCTTTAAATATCTGAATATCCTTTTCACTGAACTCATGTGGGATTCTTTAGGGTCAACCAGAAATCTAGCACATATGCATGTAGCAAACATGATATCTGTTCTGCTAGCTGTCAGATAGAAGATTGAGCCAATGGCCGCTCTGTAAGTCTTCTGATCAAAGGATTTTGCTTCTCATCTCTATCTAGAACAGTATTGGAAGCCATTGGGGTTTTTATGACAGAGACATTTTCCATCCCAAACCTCTTGATGAGCTCCCTAGTATACTTGGATTGGGATATGAAAATGTCATCTGTAGTTTGCTTTACTTGAAGACCAAGAAAGTAGGATAGTTCCCACATGCTACTCATCTCAAATCTAGACTGCATTAGGTCAGCAAACCTTTTGCAAAGTTTTTCATCTATTGAGCCAAATATTATATCATCTACATATATCTGTACTAAAAGTAGCTGATTTTTATGTGCTCTAGTGAAGAGTGTTTTATCCACCTAACCTCTTACAACGGAGTGTTCCAAAAGGAAGGTTGATAGGGTCTCATACCAAGCTCTTGGAGTTTGCTTGAGACCATATAGTGCTTTGTCTAATTTATAAACAAAAGAAGGATAGGATGGATTGACAGAACCAGGGGGCTGCTCCACATATATTTCTTCTTGGAGTGTTCCATTTAGGAATTCACTCTTCACATCCATCTGGTAGGCCTTTATCTTCATATGTGTTGCATAGGCAAGAAACATCCGTATTGCTTCCAGCCTTGCCACTGGAGCAAATGTTTGGTTGAAATTAATTCCTTCCTCTTGCCTATATCCTTAAGCAATAAGCCTGGCCTTGTTCCTGATAATGACTCCAGCTGACTCCATTTTGTTCTTGTATATCCATTTGGTTCCAATTATTGGTTAATTTCTTGGTCTCTCAATCAGGGACCATACCTTGTTCCTCCTATGTTGAGCTAGTTCTTTTTTCATGGGTGTTGAAACCAGTTTCCCGGTTTCAACGTTCGAAAGGGGGTTGCGACTAACTCTTACTTGACCTAAGACTTGACTCTTGACCGGTCACTAAGAACTAAGAGGCTCAGACTTGATAACAACAGGAGTCTAGGAACGGACCCCTTAAGCTTCATCGTGGAGGTCCCACCACATACCCAGAAGATCTTTAGAGCGCTTCCCCTCCCAAGCCAATGCTGAGCCTGGGCACCTTGGAGGGCACTAAGAACCACCTCACCGTCAACTGGAAGGTGACAGGGGAGGGGGGGGGGGTGCTTGCTCACAAGACCACTCGAGGGAGGGGGTAGAGACCAACCCTTCCCAAGGTGCCCATGGGGGTCTATTTATAGACTTTCCCCAAAATGGACTGCGAATAGCCAAAATTGGACTGCGGATAGCCAAATGAACCGAGTCCACCATGCGTGGGCGAATGGACATCGTCCACTTGCTGACCTGATCGGTTGAGCAGATGCCCAAGAGGCGGGGGAGTGGGGGATCCCCACTCGCCCAGGACGAGGGCGAGTGGGGGGAATCCCCCACTCGCCCAGGAGGCGGGCGAGTGGGGGGAACCCCACTCGCCCAGGAGGCGGGCGAGTGGGGAACCCCCCACAGGCCCAGGAGGCGGGCGAGTGGGGAACCCCCCACTCGCCCAGGAGGCGGGCGAGTGGGGAGATCCCCCACTCGCCCAGGAGGCGGGCGAGTGGGGAACCCCCCACTCGCCCAGGAGGCGGGTCAGTAGTGGGACTCCGCGCTCCCTCTGACCCCGCTGATTCCTTATTCCGCTCTCCTGCCTCGACCGGCTCCGGTCACCTCTGAGCGGTTACTCTACTTGCCTCGGCTAATCTTGCTGTCTCGACCTCACCAGCGTCGGGTCGCACCGACTCGGAAAATATGAGGGTTGTACACAATCCCCGCTGTTTGCGAGCTTGTCCCAAGCTCGGAAAGAAAGTCCAACCCACCTATTTGACGAGTAGGTGGGACCTTAGGGGAATCCACCAAGGGATCCGTCATCGGGGAACCTCTGCCAAGCCTTTCGGTTGATCCTGACTTGAGACGGAAGGTGAACCTTTCTCCACTAAAGAACCCTCCTATGGGCCGAGCCCAACTGGAGGTGGAGAAAGCTCAACACCTTGGGTCGGATTAACCTTGACCTGAGGTGGAGGAAAAACTCAGCACCTCTAGTCGAGCCGAGCTCGACCTGAGGTGGGAGGAAAACCTTTCTCCACTTAAGAACCCTCCTATGGGCTGAGCCCAACTGGAGGTGGAGAAAGCTCAACACCTTGGGTCGGATTAACCTCGACCTGAGGTGGAGGGAAAACTCAGCACCTCTATTCGAGCCGAGCTCGACCTGAGGTGGGAGCAAAATCTTTCTCCACTTAAGAACCCTCCTATGGGTTGAGCCCAACTGGAGGTGGAGAAAGCTCAACACCTTGGGTCGGATTAACCTCGACCTGAGGTGGAGGAAAAACTCAGCACCTCTAGTCGAGCCGAGTTCGACCTGAGGTGGGAGGAAAACTTTTCTCCACTTAAGAACCCTCCTATGGGTCGAGCCCAACTGGAGGTGGAGAAAGCTCAACACCTTGGGTCAGATTAACCTCGACCTGAGATGGAGGGAACTCAACATCTCTAGTCGAGTCGAACTCAACCTTAGATGGAGGGGACTCAACATCTCTAGTCGAGTCGAACTCAACCTGAGATGGAGGGAACTCAACATCTCTAGTCGAGTCGAACTCAACATGAGATGGAGGAAACTCAACATCTCTAGTCGAGTCGAACTCAACCTGAGATGGAGGGAACTCAACATCTCTAGTGGAGTCGAACTCAACCTGAGATGGAGGGGACTCAACATCTCTAGTCGAGTCGAACTCAACCTGAGATGGAGGGAACTCAACATCTCTAGTCGAGTCGAACTCAACCTGAGATGGAGGGAACTCAACATCTCTTAGTCGAGTCAAACTCAACCTGAGATGGAGGGGACTCAACATCTCTAGTCGAGTCGAACTCAACCTGAGATGGAGGGAACTCAACATCTCTAGTCGAGTCGAACTCAACCTGAGATGGAGGGGACTCAACATCTCTAGTCGAGTCGAACTTAACCTGAGATGGAGGGAACTCAACATCTCTAGTCGAGTCGAACTCCACCTAAGATGGAGGGGACTCAACATCTCTAGTCGAATCGAACTCAACCTGAGATGGAGGGAACTCAACATCTCTAGTTGAGTCGAACTCAACCTGAGATGGAGGGAACTCAATATCTCTTAGTCGAGTCGAACTCAACCTGAGATGGAGGGAACTCAACATCTCTAGTCGAGTCGAACTCAACCTGAGATGGAGGGGACTCAACATCTCTAGTCGAGTCGAACTCAACCTGAGATGGAGGGGACTCAACATCTCTAGTCGAGTCGAACTCAACCTGAGATGGAGGGAACTCAACATCTCTAGTCGAGTCGCACTCAACCTGAGATGGAGGGGACTCAACATCTCTAGTCGAGTCGAACTCGACCTGAGATGGAGGGAACTCAACATCTCTAGTCGAGTCAAACTCAACCTGAGATAGAGGGGACTCAACATCTCTAGTCGAGTCGAACTCAACCTGAGATGGAGGGCACTCAACATCTCTAGTCGAGTCGAACTCAACCTGAGATGGAGGGGACTCAACATCTCTAGTCGAGTCAAACTCAACCTGAGATGGAGGAAGCTCAACATCTCTAGTCGAGTCGAACTCAACCTGAGATGGAGGGAACTCAACATCTCTAGTCGAGTCGAACTCAACCTGAGATGGAGGGAACTCAACATCTCTAGTCGAGTCGAACATGACCTGAGATGGAGGGAACTCGACATCTTCCAGGGAGCAGAGCTCAACTGGAAGTGGAGGCAGCTCAACGAGAGCCCACGCGCCGGTTTCTCTTCTCTCCTGCTGAAGCCCAAAGACAGCTAAGGGAGAAAGGAGAGAGAAAGAGGCGAACCTTCGAGGGCAGCGACGGCTGCCCCTCCTTGCCCTGTTGAAGTCGAGTGTACTCGCAGGAGGATTGTAAAGTCAACGACCCAAGCCCTGGGGAGCCGCCGTCATGAGGCGGATGCTCTCCGAGACAGCTGGAGGGGAGTCTCTGCCGATGACATCCTGCATGAGTCCTCCCCTTCTCCTGCGCGACCTGACTCGTCCCCTTGCAGCGGTGGCTATTCCCCCTGAACGTGAGGGTGGCCAGGGACTTCTTTTCTTCTTTGCCTCCTTGTAGGAGCCATGTATTTCCTGCATTCATGTTTCCTTTCATCTTTCTCCCTTTACTTCTTGAGGATTTGATACCTTACTTGAACCGATCATTGGGTAGTTAATCTATCCGATGAGCCGCCCATCTGCCGACATGACTGAGCCCGGAGAACGGTCGTCTTTCGTCGGGGATCTTACCGGTCGGAGGCGGAAGTACCCATCCATGTCCTGGGAGTCTCAGCTCAACCGGGGGTGGAGGAACTCAACGCCCTCCTAATCTAACCGGAGGTGGTGGTACCCATCCACGTCCTGGGAGTCTTAGCTCAACCGGGGGTGGAGGAACTCAACGCACTCCTGATCTAACTGGAGGTGGTAGTACCCATCCACGTCCTGGGAGTCTTAGCTCAACCGGGGGTGGAGGAACTTAATGTACTCCTGATCTAATTGGAGGTGGTAGTACCCATCCACGTCCTGGGAGTCTTAGCTCAACTGGGGGTGGAGGAACTTAACGCACACCTGATCTGACTGGAGGGGGAAGTACCCATCCATGTCCTGGGAGTCTTAGCTCAACCGGGGGTGGAGGAACTTAACGCACTCCTGATCTGACTGGAGGCGGAAGTACCCATCCATGTCCTGGGAGTCTTAGCTCAACTGGGGGTGGAGGAACTCAACGCACTCCTGATCTAACTGGAGGTGGTAGTACCCATCCACGTCCTGAGAGTCTTAGCTCAACCGGGGGTGGAGGAACTCAACGCACTCCTGATCTAATTGGAGGTGGTAGTACCCATCCACTTCCTGGGAGTCTTAGCTCAACCGGGGGTGGAGGAACTCAATGCACTCCTGATCTAACCAGAGGTGGTGGTACCCATCCACGTCCTGGGAGTCTTAGCTCAACCGGGGGTGGAGGAACTCAACGCACTCCTGATCTAACTGGAGGTGGTAGTACCCATCCACGTCCTGGGAGTCTTAGCTCAACCGGGGGTGGATGAACTCAACGCACTCCTGATCTAACTGGAGGTGGTAATACCCATCCACGTCCTGGGAGTCGTAGCTCAACCGGGGGTGGAGGAACTTAACGCACTCCTGATCTGACTGGAGGCGGAAGTACCCATCCATGTCCTGGGAGTCTTAGCTCAACCGGGGGTGGAGGAACTCAACGCACTCCTAATCTAACTGGAGGTGGTGGTACCCATCCACGTCCTGGGAGTCTTAGCTCAACCGGGGGTGGAGGAACTCAACACACTCCTGATCTAACTGGAGGTGGTAGTACCCATCCACGTCCTGGGAGTCTTAGCTCAACCGGGGGTGGAGGAACTCAACGCACTCCTGATCTGACTGGAGGCGGAAGTACCCATCCATGTCCTGGGAGTCTTAGCTCAACTGGGGGTGGAGGGACTCAACGCCTTCCCAGTCCCCTTACCATGTAGCGAGTCGACCCGACGGGTCCCCCATCTACCGGCATGACTAAGCCCGGAGAATGGTCTCTAGTCGGGGATCTTAGATCGGGGTATTACCCCAGAACCCCTTTTTTATTCCTAGTTCGTCTATTACAACTTCACTACCCTACGCCCTTCCAGGGCACTTCATTACACCTCGTCCTTCTTGGGCACTTCATTTACATCTCGCCCTTCCTGGGCACTTCACTTACATCTCGCCCTTCCTGGGCACTTCACTTACATCTCGCCCTTCCTGGGCACTTCACTTACATCTCGCCCTTCCTGGGCACTTCACTTACATCTCGCCCTTCCTGGGCACTTCCCTTGGCCGCACGCTCCTTGGTCATCTTCTTCGCCACTTCTTCCGTCTCCGCAACTCCTTCTTGGCCCTTCCAGGTGAAGTTACTCCCCCCTGGTTGGACGGGGGCGTTCTTATTGCCTCTCTGTCGGTGGTGTCGAGCACTGGATCCCTTTGTTGAACTCACCGACGTCGCCCTTCTTCACATACTCGCATGCCGGAGGCGGGTCTCCCAACTCATCGCTTCCAGCCATGAGACATGGCTCAGAGCTTTCCGAACTAATCACTTCCACGCTCACCGCACCAGAATGTTGAAACCAGTTTCCCAGTTTCAGCGTTCGAAAGGGGGTTGCGACTAACTCATACTTGACCTAAGCCTTGACTCTTGACCGGTCACTAAGAACTAAGAGGCTCGGACTTGATAACAACTGGAGTCTAGGAACGGACCCCTTAAGCTTCAGCGTGGAGGTCCCACCACATACCCAGAAGATCTTTAGAGCGCTTCCCCTCCCAAGCCAATGCTGAGCCTAGGCACCTTGGAGGGCACTAAGAACCACCTCACCGTCAACTGGAAGGTGACAGGGGAGGGGGGGGTGCTTACTCACAAGACCACTCGAGGGAGGGGGTAGAGACCAACCCTTCCCAAGGTGCCCATGGGGGTCTATTTATAGAGTTTCCCAAAAATGGACTGCGAATAGCCAAAATTGGACTGCGGATAGCAAAATGAACCGAGTCCACCATGCCTGGGCGAATGGACATCGTCCACTTGCTGACCTGATCGGTTGAGCAGATGCCCAAGAGGCGGGTGAGTGGGGGATCCCCACTCGCCCAGGACGAGGGCGAGTGGGGGGAATCCCCCACTCGCACAGGAGGCGGGCGAGTGGGGGGAACCCCACTCGCCTAGGAGGCGGGCGAGTGGGGAGAACCCCACTCGCCCAGGAGGGGGGCGAGTGGGGATAACCCCACTCGCCCAGGAGGCGGGCGAGTGGGGAACCCCCCACTCGCCCAGGAGGCGGGCGAGTGGGGAACCCCCCACTCGCCCAGGAGGCGGGCGCGTGGGGAGATCCCCCACTCGCCCAGGAGGCGGGCGAGTGGGGACCCCCCACTCGCCCAGGAGGCGGGCGAGTGGGGAGAGCCCCCACTCGCCGAGGAGGCGGGCGAGTGGGGAAGCCCCCACTCGCCCAGGAGGCGGGCGAGTGGGGAGATCCCCCACTCGCCCAGGAGGCGGGCGAGTGGGGAGATGCCCCACTCGCCCAGGAGGCGGGCGAGTGGGGAACCCCCCACTCGCCCAGGAGGGGGGTCAGTAGGGGGACTCCGCCCTCCCTCTGACCCCGCTGATTCCTTATTCCGCTCTCCTGCCTCGACCGGCTCCGGTCACCTCTGAGCGGTTACTCTACTTGCCTCGGCTAATCTTGCTGTCTCGACCTCACCCGCGCCGGGTCGCACCGACTCAAAAAATATGAGGGTTGTACAATGGGAGCTATCCAGTGAGGGTCATTGTCAGCCTCTTCAAACTTCTTTGGCTCATACTATGAGAGAAAGCATTGTAGCATAGTCTGAATTGTTATTTGATTCCTTGTCATCGCTCCTACTAACAAATTTCCTATGACCTGAGATGGAGGATGATCCTTTTGAGTCATCCTGGTTCTTGTTAAACTATTCAGTGGATCCACCTCCACCTGAATCTCCACTTGCTCATTAACTGTGGGAATCCCATATTCATTCTCTAGAATCATCTCTGTATTTAGTAAAGCAGGTGCTTTAATATCATCCTCATCTACAGAAGACTCTTCATCTGAATCATTGTCAGCTTTCTGTTTGCCTTTGTCTTGGCAATCTGATGGATAATCCAAGATGCTGAGTCTTTTAACTTGATCTACAAGTTGGTCTTCTTCCTGCATTATATCATTGGTGGAAGTTTCCTTCCCCTTGTAAAACATGTTAGTTTCATCAAATACCACATGCATTGACTCCTCAATTTTGAGAGAGCTTTTATTGTAGCACCCACAGGCCTTGCTTGATGAGGAATATCCCAAGAATATCCCATCATCGGACTTCTTGTCAAATCTGGCAAGATGACTCTTTCCATTGTGTAGAATAAAGTAAGTACACCCAAAAATCCTAAAGTATGTGGCTATAGGTGCCTTTCACTTTAATAACTCATAGGGAGTCTTCAGCTTGGTCTTGCAGATGAGGCTTATGTTCAAAACATAGTTGGCATATTCACTACCTCAACCCAAAAGGACTTTGACAAGTTCGATTCAGCCAACAATGTCCTTTCTGATTCAATTAGAGTTCTATTTTTCCTTTCAGCCACCCCATTTTGTTGGGGGGTTCTAGGAGCTGAAAAGTTTTATCTTATTCCTTCATCCTCACAGAATCTACACATTAACTGATTTTAAAACTCAGTACCATGATAACTTCTGATCACAACAACTTGAGTGTTTAATTCAGATTGAATCTGTCTAATGAATCTTGAGAGGATCTTGAAGGTTTCTGACTTAGCTTTTAGAAAGAACACTCAGCTGAATCTAGAAAAGTCATCAACAATGACTAAAGTATAGGACTTTCCTACTAAGCTCTGAGTGGAGATAGGACCAAAAAAGTCCATGTGCAACAGATATAGGTTCTTGGGGAATCATTCTTACCAATTGGTTTGAATGATGATTTGATCTGCTTTCCTAGTTGGCAGGCTCTACAGGGATGGTCTTGCTTAACCTTACCAATTGGTAAGCCTCTTACTAGGTTAAGCTTAGACAACTTAGCTATGGTCATAAAGTTTAGGTGACTAAGTCTCGTATGTCATAGTTTATTATTTTATAATTGGGAATTAAATAAGCAGACCTCTGGCTTGGCATACTCAAAATCTACAACATAGACTTTACCCTTTCTAAGTCCAGCCAATACAATTTGGTTGGTTGCATGACTAACTATATGACATAAGGACTTAGTGAATACAACTTTATATTCACCATCACAAAACTGACTAATACTAATTAGATTATGTTGAAACCCTTCAATATAAGCTGTCTTAGAGAAGGAGATTTCCCCAATCCTGAGCAAACCATATCCTTTGGTTTGACCAAAGTGGAAATTCCCAAAAATTACCTTAGGCCCTTCTTTGGCCTTGTAGTTTTCCAACAATTCTTTTGCTCCAGTCATATGCATGGAGCATCCACTGTAACATCTCCCAAACAACTAGACCACTAGAGTGGTTTTGTCATGACTAGGTCATGACAAAACCCTAGGAAGCTTGAAGAGACCACTTGGCCTTAGGCTTGAAAGGGAAGAGCACCTTGGTCTGCAAATAGCAATTTGTAGTTACCAAGCTTAGGGTTGGAATTTAGGGACTCACCTTGACCCCTTGACCCCACCATGGCAGACATAACCCTTTGGAGGGTCCTTAGAGCATAAAGGACCCATTTGGGTCAACCAAAGAGGTCAAGTTGACCAAAGTCAACTCTAGCCTTATTTTGGTCAAAGTGATCTGTGGAAGGTCAATTGGCCTCCACCTTGCCAAATTGACCCTACCTAGACCTTCCTAACCCTTAAGAGAGGCCAATGGGTGACTACCCACCCATTGGGGTCAACCCAAATGGTCAATTTGACCAAACTCAACTCTACCCCAAATTTTGGTCAAAATGACCTATTTTGAACTAACCAAGCCCAATCAACTTGGGCTAGACTCAATTTAGGTGGCCCACCAACTAATGGGGTTGGGAATTGCTAAATTGACCATTCAATTTAAAGAAAGTTGGCCAGGAGAGAGAAACCCCCATTTTCCCCAAAAATGGTGGAGAGACAAAGAGGGGATTAATGGCATTCATGGCCAAGGGAGGCCAATTGATCTCCCAATTCATAGGGATTCATCTACTTTGGCAGTTACAAGAAGGTTAGAAGGTTTTCTAGCCCACAAGAAGATGAATTTAGGGAAAATTTCATGGTGGCCGAGAATGGCCATTAATGGCCTTCATGGAAATTGATGTCATGGTTATCCATCTCCCCCAATTGATCATTATAACTCCTTCAGAGGACTGAGAGGAGCATTTTCTCCCAATTTCCATAAGAAATCGAGCCCTCTAGACCCAAATCGACATGGCCCCCAAGAGTTCACGGCCAACCATGGAAGACTAGCGATCGACGCGACTTCAAGCCACCACACAGGTCCTCCCCTCCTCCTCTCTCTCTCTCTCTGTGGTGAGATCTTTCATCATTGGTGGCTTTTTTCGGGTTCAATTGGTCATGGATTGGGCTCAACAAAAGCTCAGGAAACGGAGCTTTAATCCCGCCTCTAAAACCCTATTCCGGCCACCTCCTGCCGGCCAACCACCGCTAATCGTCGGCCACCACCTCAACGAAGGTGGTGTTGGCATTGGCCGGCCGGGGTGGAGCTCAGGTGGCCGGGAAAGTGGGGTTGAAGGTAGCCCAGGCGCGGGCAAGCTCAGCCGTTGGCTGGAGGAAGGGGATGAGCAGGAGTCGTTCATCACGCGCCAAGATTAATGCATGATCTTATTATTTAACGAAATGATTTATTTCATGTTGTCACACATTATGCAGAACCTTGGATTATTTATTAAAAATACTTAATTCCCTCTAATAGAAGAATGTCCAACATCAATGTTGTAGGCCATGGAGTCTAGTTTTATTTAAAATTTGTTTCATCAAATTTGGACCACTAGGCTGACCTCAGCACTCAAAATGGTGCAACATGTACTAAGGGTTGCCAGATCTTGATGTGTTCCCCCATCAATCCAGTCATCCAAATTTCTTGAAAATTGAAACATATGCTGTTTATACACATACCCTTATCATATCCAAAAATGAGGATTTTTAGATAAACTTTTTCTAAAGTTTTTGCAAACATTTAATAATTCATATATAAATTAATTTTAGGGTCTAATGACATCCAAACCCCTCCAAATTTTGGTGGGTAGTCCTTAAGGTCATGGTATGACTCTTATAAAAATTTCATCCAATTTGGGATTGAATTGGTTGGGTAATTAATTAACCCAATATTGGTCAAACTAGGGGTTATTAGGTCAAAAGTGCACATGTTGGGTTTGAGTGGTCAATCCTCATCCAAAAGTGATGAAACCTTGGCCACTGACTTAATATCACATAAAACACGTCCACCAATGATTTGGGATGATTTGGGATGGATGTGCCCTAGAAACCTAGTTCAAACCCTAGGGTTGGACTTTGGGCTTGATGAAGAACATATGGTCATATGTCCTTGGATGGACTTGGAACTTGCTGGATAAGTTCTCAGGGTGGTGAATAGCCCTAGATAATCTTATGAGAATTTTTTACGCACTTTTCTTCCCTCTGAACTGGTTAAGAATCAATTAGGGAACTTTCTTATTAGAGGAATCTACATGCTCATTTTATCTTGATTATTGAGGAAAGTTTGGTAGTGCTCATATGATCATGACATAAATCTCTGATAATTTTTGTGTGAATTTTGGATTGATTTATTTAGTACTTCATTCACAAGTCAACTATTTTGCCTTAAGATTGTGATAAATAAATAAGGGCCTAATATTCTCTGAAAATTGTGAAACTTGGTAATAGGACATTTTAGGGCATTAGAAAGCTCTGTGAATTTTTTTATGATTTTTGGAAGTATTTATCAGAAGGTTACTTCTCAATGTGTCCTAGTTTGGACTCTCTTGAAATATTTATTTATGTGACTAAATCATTTTGAAAAATTATAAAACTCAGTCAGTAAACTTTCCTGATCATTATATAGGTCTGGTAATTTTACCATAATTTTTGGATAAGTATTTTTGGTGGCTCCTTCATTAGCCTCCAATTTTGGATAATTATTCAATATTATAATTAAAGGCCAATACCTTACTGTAAAATTGTGATATTCTGTATTTGCTGTTATTTTGATATCATAGATTTTCCATAAGTTTGTGTAGGTCTTATCATAAGAAGATCTTACACTTCATGTTCAATTCCATACTTGGCCAATTTTGGAGGAATTATAGTAAATGCCAAATAAATAAGGAAAATTATGATCTTCTGGATTTAGTCTTACAATATCATGATAGACTCCCAACAATAATCTTAGGTCATTTGGATGACTATATGGAGTACCTCCTTTCGTGCACCTCATAGCTCATTTGGTTACGCATAGTAAAACTATAAAACTTGGGTAACTTGTAGAGCACTAGATGGGAATGGGAGGTAGATGGTGTACCTAGTCGGGTTGAGGAGATTTGAGGTCACCAAATAGTTGTCTTTGTGCTGTGTGTGCCCGATAAGTTAAGGGGCAAGGTTGTGCTTGGGATCGACGAAAGATCATCTTTCCCCTTAGAGGGTCATAAAATACTTAGGGTTAATCGAAGTGTAATGATAAGAAGGGTAATATTATGGGTAGTTACCAATAACATTAAGTGTCTTGAGAAAGGGAGGTTTGGGCTATCATCCCATCGTACATCCTAGTACCGCTGCGAGCCCCTCACAGGGTAGACCTCAAGAAGTCCAAGATTAACCCTAAACTGCAGGGATAAACCGTTATGCAAGATTATCTTAATTATCCACACACCCATACCCCGTGGTTACGAGAGGTTAGTTGGTTTGGTCTTACGAGTGGTAGGCTCGGTGGTTGTAGGTCCGTACAGGTTGGTCCGGCGAGCAGGTGGCTCGAAAGGTTATGGTGACGGGCGGGTTAGCCCGGGGAGCTTATGGCTCAGAGATAGATGGTAATCATATTGTATGCTCATAAAGGTGGTGGGTCTTCGGTATCGACGGTCGTTCACACCGACGTCGATACGCTGACTCGACAAGTGTGGATTTGCACTTAGCCAAGAAAGTCTGGTCGTCCAGCCAGTAAGAGTACGCAGGCGCTCCGCGGTTTTGCGTTGAGCCATATGATAGGTCTAGGTTAGGTAGTATGAATACCAACCTAGAGGTGGGTGAGGCCCAACCCACTGCTTTCGTTTGCCTCTACGGGGGTATCCTGAGAGTCTTGCTAGCTCCAAAAAGGGGGAACTAAAGGTCTGTGTTCATAGAGTCGAAGTTTGTGAGTTGCACTTGCATGATCATAACATTACCCAACATAACTCTGCATGTCATAGCATAAGCATTCCATTTCAACACCTACCCCTATTGTATAAATTGGTTATGGGACTTTTTATACGATAGGCCTTGTTAAACGACCCCGTGGTCTATATGTTTGTATGGGCATTACTATTAATCAATGGTTACTCTTCTATTATGTACTTATCTTTACTTACTGTTCATTACTTGCTCGTTAACATGCTCTAATTAATGCTTCAAATATATATATATATATATACACTTGTGTAGTGGTAGACAATTTCTGTAGACTAGATCTGCTGTCATCTGCTTTGTTTTATACCCATTGCAGTCCTTCGCTTCATCTATCCCGCACGGTGCCTAGGAGCCACTGGGGGATAGGTGATGGGAAATGAGGCTTATCCTTTTTGACTAACGGTCGGTGGACCATACCATTTTAGGGGATCGAGCTGACGCAGCAGCACCAGAGGCCAGTGCAAATGGAGGCGGACCAGTCTAGTACATGAGCACTAGTTTCAGGATCATTAAGTGATTAGAAGTTTGCTTCCGTGAGTGACCTTGTAGTGAGGACATGATGTACAGGGCATGAGCCCTTTATTATTGTTATCCTTTTATTCAGTTATTATCTGTGGACTATATTACTCCGAGATTTATATATCATGTGGTGTGGACTTGAGCTTCTATATGTTCATTTATACTTTTCGTCTTCTGTGATCATTATGGATGGCAGGATCAGCATTTTGTAGTGGTGACCTTCCGGAGTGTTGCTGTCACCGCAAAGCGGAGGTTCTGGGCATAAGACTCGGTTATATAGCGAAAAAAATGTGGTCTTACAAACTGGTATCAGAGCGAAACCTAGATCCAAAGAAAAGAAGTCCACAAACCCTAGGCCACCCGTCAACGAGTTTAGTTTGAGGACAAACTAAGCAGAGAAAGCAATGGTGTGCCCATATGGGAAATCACATGAAAAAGTCCACTTTTAACTGAATCTCTTGACAAGTTTTCTTTTGTAGCCTGCGGCAAACCTTGCCCACAGCAGGGGATACCTCCGGCTGCAAGATCTCTTTAGATAATACTTTAGACAATGAGTTAGAATCAACCCCACTAGGACACATGACTCACCATGACAATTTATATCATGCCCTAGTCTGAAATAGAACATAAGTATACATTTGATTAAGGTACGAGGATACCCCAAAGAGGTTAGAGGAGGAGCTTCATGCGGGAACGACCACCTAAGCCATAAACTCGGATGCCCCTACTTCACATACCAAGGATTATCCAAATGGATAGGACCGTCTTAAGGAGATTGATACATAGGCAGAATGGTAGGGGACTCGTAGACTCAACCCTCATACCAGTGATATGTTTACATTGAGACAACCACCATGAAAAATATCGAGGGTCGGATAAGAATTCAAGTTTAGAAGAGAACTGTTTGGGAGTGGGTCATATGTTGACCCTGATAAGGTTGTCGTAGAAGGTACCTTGAAGAGTCTAAAGTATGAAGTGTACCAACAAGTCTCAAGAAGGAACCCCAAGTCTAAGGTTGTGTGCCCTAAGGATTGTTTGCACACTTAGGACGAATATAACATGGCGATATCAATGATACTTAGCCCAAAGTAGATAGTGGCTTATCTTTTATTTATTGGGGCTTACCTTTTGTTTATTGGGCAAATTAGTTACTGAATTAGGTTTTCCCTTAGACCTAAGTTAGACGGGTTGTGTCGTGAACATAGTGATTTTGAAGTCGATCTTATTCGATGTTACTTGGGCGAAGATGGGATTCTGTAAAAGCACCTTTGGAATGATGACCTGTAGTATTACCAGGACAATGGATAAACATCATTGGTCGAATGACTTGACCTTAGTTGAAGCACCAGATCAGTAAAGTTGCCAGGTTTAGTCACTTAGGGATGCAGATGCCCTTCTGGAAAGTTGAGAACTGAAATTAGGGCTTGCGAGCTATCATTATATTTGAAAGTTCTTGTAGTTTGGGGCTTTCGGAAGTGATTAACTTATGATTTGTTAAAAATCACGCCCCGTCATGGTAGAAAATTTTAACAATAATAATAATCTTCAAACCTTGGAAGCCATGATGATGAATAATCGGAGATCTTAAACGATCAATTATTGGATTTAGAAAATAAAATTTAAGGTTACTATGGTAAGAACGATCTAATTCTTATCTTACCTTGGACCATATGAAAGTGACCAAGACTAATATATGGAAAATGATAGGAATTTGGAGAAATAAACATAATGAAATTAACTTGATGAAATTGGCTTGTGAAAAATCTTAGGGTATCAAATTTTTCCCTCAGACCTTATGAACCAAACTCCACATAGAAATTGATTGGGATGCTTGACGATATGATCAGTTCCATCAATGGTAAGAACTGGATAAGTTGTAGAGTGGAGTTTATTGATTACTCGGACATACTTGAAGGAGTAAGAATCTTAACGTGTGGAGAAAACTTTATAAAGACGTTGTCTACCCACACAAACAAGAGCTTTAGTCACCGGAAAAATGGTGTATTTCGGAGTGTGTATTTCCCTGGAATAAAGATAGACATCATAGGTTTTGTGACGCACAGTGAGGTCTATCAACTGGTGAAGATGAAGCGCAAGAGTCTATGGGGAACTACCACAGTCACTGCCCATGTTAGGAAGTCGAAGCTCGAGGATACAATGATGGATTTCATACACAGGTTACCACATCCCCACTCCGGGCACAAGTTTATTTGGAACATCGAGGATAGATTGACCAAGGTAGCTAGGGTCAACCCGGGCCGGAAGGATACTCCCATGGGTGCTTGATGGGATTTGTTGAGATGTTTGTCCATTATCATGGTGTACTCTGGACGATCATGTCGGATCGGGATGGACAGATTACGTCCAAGAAGTGAAGATTAGTCTAGGCTTATCTGGGCTCCTGGTTGCCATTCAGCACAGCTTTCTACCCTCAGAGGGATGGAGGCACAGAATTCCACTACCTTGGACCCAGGATGAGGATTTAAAGGCACTCGGATCTGAATTTGTGGGGGAGCATAGATGCCCAGGTGCGACTAATTCGAGTTAGGAGGTTGGAAGCCAAGAACATGCAGGCCAAGTATTACGATGCGTGACATGATGCATGAAGTCTCGCGAGTTCGCGGGCGGAAGAAGCTTAGTCTAAGATAAATGGGGCTCTGCAGGATCCTGGAGTGGATCGGCACATTGGCTTATAGAATGGAGCCACCGCAAGAGGTAGCGGGTTGCATGACGTCTTCCAATATACTCCCTTAAGAGAACTTTACTATGGCTGGAGCAACAGATATCCATTACAGATGGGCTAGTAGCTTCTGACCGATCAGTTCGCATGGAGCCGGTCAGGATAGACGACACAGAGATACGGGTCTTACGACACAAGAAGGTCCCACTGGTCAAGGTCCTATGGAGAAATCATGGATAGGAGGAGTATATCAGGGAGCCACTAGAACTGATGAAACAGAGATAGTCGGTGCTCCTTGCGTCAGGAATAACTTCAATTCTTAGGGAATGTTACGTTCAGTCACTCTCGGTGAAAATCCCGCAAGCCTAACCTGAATTTTGGGGACGAAATTGATTTTTTTTGTTGATTAGGATTTGTAACATCCCCCAAACAACTATACCCCTAGAGTGGTTTTGTCATTACTATGTCATGACAAAACCCTAGGAAGCTTGAAGAGACCACTTGGCCTTAGGCTAGAAGGGGAAGAGCACCTTGGTCTGCAAATAACAATTTCCAATTACCAAGCTTATGGTTGGAATTTAGGGACTCACCTTGAAACATTGATCCCACCATGGCACACCTAACCCTTTGGAGGGACCCTTAGAGCACCAAGGACCCATTAGGGTCAACCAAAGAGGTCAAGTTAACCAAAGTCAACTATAGCCCTATTTTGGTCAAAGTGATCTGTGGAAGGTCAATTGGCCTCCACCTTGCCAAATTGACCCTACCTAGACCTTCCTAACCCTTAAGAGAGGCCAATGGGTGACTATCCACCCATTGGGGTCAACCCAAATGGTCAAATTGACCAAAGTCAACTTTACCCTAAATTTAAGCCAAATGACCTATTTTGAACTAACCAAGCCCAATCCACTTGGGCTAGACTCAATTGAGGTGGCCCACCAACTAATGGGGTTGGGAATTACTGAATTGACCATTCAATTTCAAGAAATTCGGCTAGGAGAGAGAAACCCCCATTTTCCCCAAAAATGGTGGAGAGAGAAAGAGGGGATTATTGGTATTCATGGACAAGGGAGGCCAATTGATCTCCCAATTGATGGGGATTCCTCTCCTTTGGCAGTTACAAGATGGTTAGAAGGTTTTCCAGCCCCGAAAGGGGCTGAATTCAGGGAGAATTTCTTGGTGGCCGGGGATGGCCATTAATGGCCTTCATGGCAATTGATGTCATGGCTTTCCTGTTGGATCTGTTGGCGCCCTTAGAGGGGGGGGGGTGAATAAGGGTTTTAAAAACTTTAAACTTTAATATAAAACTTTTGATATTTTGATCGAAGTTAAATCAAAAGTAAAGAGATAATGAAATTAGAAATGAAATCAATTTTATTAAACAAGAAAAGACATGATTATCATTTATAAAATTAATTACAAAATCTGATTTCAATGACGCTAGAAATCGAAGCGAATAATATGAAAACCCTTTTTGTTTTCTATACTGACTCGTATCCCCATGAATTGGTTGGCTTTAGCCGATCTCTCCCCAGACACGTCCTCAAGCCGCTCTAGCCGATCTATCACCAGAAAGGCCTCGAGCACCCCCTAGATCTACTCCCTAGACCCAGTTGCCAACACGAGGCGAATTACTCCCTAAGTTCAACCTAGACCTAGTCGCCGTGTGGCGAATTCACGAACCTATTACAAAGATGAAATAAAGAGCAAAATACAAAATACAAATATAAAACTCCCTATGAGGTAATCTGAAGGAGACGCCGAAGAATCGATGAAGATCGTTGAAGTCCAAGCGTGCGTTCTTCGCGCTGAGTTATCGTGTTGATCCAAGCCTCCGTTGATTCCTCTTTTTGAAATATGAGTGGGAGATGTGTTTGTCTAGAAATACGGCCCTCACAAAGTTTCTGAAGTGCTGGAATAGGGCTCTTGACAATCAGTAGTCGGAGAAGTCAAAATCCTTCGATTTATAGAATTTGAGCTAACGCCTGCGTTAAGTCCTAATGCCTGGCGTTGACCATGTATAGTAATATTTTATTGGCTCGGATCTGCATAAGAGGAAGGAGATTCTGCACTTTACGAATGTTTTATTTTAAGCAATATCAATGCTGGCGTTACGGCTAACACGGTGCGTTGGGCAAATCATTCCAAAAGTTCCCCCTGAAATCACGACTGCTTTCTCCTTGCCAAATTCGTCGACCAGATAGCGCCCGGCGTTATGAGCTAATGCCTGGCGTTGAGATTCTTTCTTTAATCACCTGGCACCCCAATTTGGCGAGCAGATAATTTCGTCGAACTCAATTCGTCGATCAGGCTTCAACATTCGTCGAACTCAATTTCGTCGACCAGAGTTCGTCGAGATGGCTTCATCATTCATCGACCGGAAATTCGTCGAACGCAAGGTCGTCGAACGCAAGATCTATTTCATCGAACCCATCTTCCGTTCTCAGCGGCTTGATTTCGTCGATCGCAGCATCTAGTTCGTCGAACGAAAATTTCGTCGAGCATATTTTGTTGAACGCCGTGGAATGAATTTCACCGAACGCCGATTTCGTCTAGCGCTAACGCCCAGCGTTAAGCTTAACGCCTGGCGTTGAGTAACTTTCAATCCTTCAGCTTGTGGTTAGTGCTAGACCATTGTTGCAGCTACCTGGTGTCAAAATTGTCCATACCTACATGCTAAAAACACAATGGTAAACAAGATCAAATACAAGTAGGATTTGTTATTCTCAAATCAAAGGAATGCGGAAAACCATGTTCCAACAATCTCCCCCTTTTGATAATAACAAATCCAATTAGAGATAAATCAGAAGCATTTGTGTTTTTGAAAGGATATATGACATAAGCAACTTATAAGATAATGATAAGAATTATATTTTCATTGAACATTGTGCTCCCCCTACAAAGATGCTCCCCTTAGTGTATACTCCCATAAACTAGATACATGCTCCCCCTTAATCTAGTGAATCATACTCTATTAATCAATATGATTTAGCATTTTATTCTCCCCCTTTGTTATTAGCAAAAGAGGGTGGAGTGAAACAAAACTAGAATAACGAAGACAAAAGTTAGGACATAACTAAGAGAGGATTAAGAGTTTTGTGTAAACATAAAGTAAGTCATGATCGAGCTAAGGGAGAGAGTAGCACAGCAGAAAAATATGTTATAAGCGTGAAAGAACATCAATTAAAGATTATACCAAAGGAATGTAATCACTTGCTTTATAAGAGTTTTAAGCATAAGAAAAGGTAATGATTTCTAAGTAACCAATCTACCCAGACAATATGTCTACACCCTAGCCCCGTACTAAGTGACGGATGGGCATGAGGAGCTGCAAACATGTCGTAGGTTGGGGTGTTAGTCCCATATGCAAACACTAGACTAAAATTCACCCTAGCACTCTTTCCCCCCAGTGCCTCGCAAGGCCCCACTGGAACCCTCCCCGATTAAGGACAAGACATGACTTAGAGGTCAGGTAATCTAATGTCTACAACCCTACGCCCCCGCTATGGTGCGAGATGAAGTCATGGATAATAATTATTGGAAACATTTAAGCGTTTTAAATCTAATGAGAGGTACATAGCCTATGGAATTATATTTTTATTTGAATTTATTAAGCACACAACTCACATAGCTATATTGAAGTCCATTAATAAATCATTGTTATTTAAGACTTGATATAAGCATGAGAGCACATGATATACGAATACATGATTAGATAGAGAAATGCGGAAAAACAAAAACAAAACAAATAAGAGTAGTATTTTTGTTATAGTTTGACCATTCCAACAATATGTCCAGAACCTTCACATTTGATCATTTTAACTTTGAAAATTTTCATAACTAATAGGCAAGCATAATTTAATATATTCAAAAAGATAATAACTACAATGTAACCAATTCGTATTTCAAGTAAGGAAAACATTGTAGAAATCATGCATTGCAATCTAGTGCTTTTACTTGAGTTTTTAGAGAATTATGTAATGTTTGCATTAGGATCCAATTCTCATGAGTTGAAGCTTTATGAAAATCAATGATGTGTGCATTAGGTGTTTTGATAAAAGTTTACAAGTGAAATAATCAAAACACATGACATATGTAGTGAAATAGTAACAACAACAATAAGATTTTAATCATATAATTACTTTCACACATCACATCTAGAATAAAATTTCAAAGCACATAACATACGTACAACTACCAAGGTGCTTCGCCCACACAATGCTCATTAAGACTTATCACGAAGTAGTGCTTGGGGGATCACATAAGCAATGTTATTGATTTTTATTTTTAGTGATCCGGTGTACAAATAGAAGTGATAGAAAGAAATATGTTTGTACAAGACACTTTACAATTCTTTCCAAGGTGCTCAACCTCACAATGCTCATTAAGACTTATCAGGAGGGTGAGTAGTGCTTGGTGGAGTTATCTTTGGCTTTTTATTTCAGATTTTTATTTTGGGCCAAAGGTCTCCAAATTCACTTGTTGTTGCAAACATCTATATTAGTGAAACAACACTTCTATATTGTGCATGCAATTTATTTTTAAAATATGGTTTAGGTAATTTAGACATACAACTTAATATGTTACAACTATTACACTACACAATCATGCAAGACTAAGATTATGAGCACATGTAGATTACCAAAATAGTGAGTGTATAATTCATTGATTAACATAAAACATTACTCATACTTAGAGGCATGCTAGGCAATCATACACAATTATCTATAGACTACTTCATTGCACATAATCAAATTAAGGTCAAGGCATGATGATAAAACAATGTTTAGAAAATTTTAAATTAGAATTAGACATTGAAGCAAATCCTTGTGAGCATGCCAAAATCAATTTTGACCATTGGAAATGAAGTAACACATATGTATGCTCTTGTGAAGTTTTATAGTCAAACCATAATTTTGTAAGGAGTTAAAACAACAAAAACTGATAAAAGCATATTTTTGATCATTTTGAATTATTTAATTTTTTTTTTGTATTTTGAAATGAAACAGCCAAATTAATAACACAATAATTTCAAAAAATGAGAAAATAAACAGAGACAAAATCATTAGAAAAATATTAGAAATATTTTGGAACAATCAGAAATTCAATTTGGCCAAAGTAGATAACGCCTGGCTTTAAGTACTTAACACCAAAACAGTATTCGATTTTTGAGAATTTTTGAAAAAAATTCTTTTGGCATAGATATTATATATATAGACCTTCTTAGGGTAGAAATTTCAGAGACGTTGGAAATGGTTAGAAGGCTATTTAAGCATGTATTATTTATTCAAAAATAGTTTTTATATTTTTATGTGGTTTTCATATATTCGTGTTTTACAAGGTCATTAGAGCTCAAAAAGATAAAATATGCAAAACACAAAATAAGCATGTTCGATCATAAACAGGAATGCTTGAATAATCTAATCATATAGAGTGTATGCAATATATATGATATAGGTATGTCCTAGAATATAATTCCCTAACTATATGTCTACACGCAAGCCCCGCTAAGGTGAGACATATAATGTGGGAGAACGATCATGGACATCCTAAGCATTTTGTTCTTATTATATTTGATCTTATTATGGAATCAATTTATAAACTATGGCTTTTATGCGTGATTAATTTCTTATTATATTTGATATTAAAGCAACATAGTTTATTATGAGTTTTAACTTTCAATTGTTCTTCTTTAAGATTGATTCATTATGGTAATAATAAGATATCTAGCATGGATGATAATATTTATTAGTTGATAATGCTAGTATGATGAGTTCATATTATGCCATAAGAATATTGCATATCTTTTATATTGATAGATATTCAGTTTGAAGACCTAGAATTAAGTGATGTTATGATTTGATGTTATTGATGTCAAAGTGATTCTACGGTCTAGATATAGTGACGTACATGCAATCATAATACATACTTTATTTATATAATTATCCTGATCACCAATTTTATGAAAAATAATTTTAAGTTAAAGTTTGAACTTTTATAATTTGATCTTGGACTTCCCGAGGTCTACCCTATGAGAGGTTTGCCCGGTACTAGGTGATGTGATGGGATGATAGCCCAAATCACCCTTTGGCAAGATACATGTAAATAGAAAAGTTGAGTTCAAAATAATAATTTTTGATGCTTGTTTTTGTTTTATATTTTTGCATTTGATTTTTGCATATAGAAATCAAACAAATTACCAAAGAAAAAATATTTGTTTTTGTAATTTGGTTTTTGTAATTTTGTATTTTAATATTTCAAAAATCAATTATAAGCAGAAATGCAAAATTGAGTAGTACATATAAAATAATATATTTTTAGTGATTTTTCATAATTTTAGAATTACAGAAAATCGGACACTTGAGCTAGCGCCGACGTTAAGTCCTAGCGCCTGCATTAGCTCACAGAGAGTGCTTATTTTAATCATATATCCTAGATTTTCTTTGATTTTGCTTCCGATTTTTCTTAATTATGTTTGTGCAATGTAAGGCATGTCTAATGAAGTGAAGAGACGGGAAGAAATCACAAAAAGTTGCGGAAGTTAAAATTTTAGTACATGGGATTCACATTCATTAACGTTCCATATTCATTAAACCTTAATTCTTGAGTTTTGCACAACCATTTAAGCTTAATTATTATTGAATATGCAAATAAAGTAGATATGATTAATGTTATGCCAAAGTTTGATACTGTTTCATCTTACAGACCTAGAATGAAGTGAAGATTCTATTTGATTTGATCTTGTTGATATCAAGATGATTCTAAGGTCTAAACTTGACATAAATCACAATACGTACATAATACACCAACCATGATATGTAATCATATGAAAAAAATATTGATAATTGAGTTTTCTTTTAGATCATGTTATTTCTCTAGTTTGGTTGATGTGGGCTATAGAGCTTAATAGCCTAATCTTGATTAACATGTCTTATAGGAAATTTATAGTTCAATTTCATATAAATACTATATGATATAAATACAGGTAATGAATATAAGAATAATAGATAGGTCATCAAAATAAAAATATGATTTTGAATTTTGATTAATTTGATTTATAAACAAATTAAGTTTTAAGAGATAAGATCATATTTCCTGTAATATATACGATGACCATAACATGATAGCTTAATAAATAAGAAAACAAAAAAAAAGAAAAAAGAAAGACATTACAGCATATCATGAATTAGAAAAATTTGTATATTTCATTTTTGAAAATATTCTACTTCATGCATTTAGTGATACCTAATGAATAAGATATTTAGGTATCCAAAGAGGACCGGGTGTGACGGTTCCTTTGGGTACCCAAATACATCGTGTTTGCTTTTGGGGAGATATGGTCGAATGTGCCCTTTTGAGTGGAGTTAGTGTTTCATCTTTAACTTTGGGCCTCCATTCAAACCTTGGTTTAATGTTATTTCTAGTTTTCAAATTTCCATGATGATTTAGCAAAACATTATTTTTAGTTTTCAAATTTCCATAATCATTTACTTGAATATTTGGATCAAAAAGGTTTTTGAATTTATAATTTGATGGAAATTTGTTTGCATTTAATTTTAGGTTGGGAGAAACATGATATGTAAATTATGGTGATTTTGATTTTGATTTACAAATACTTTATGTTCCTTACTCCCATTTTTAAACTTAGGTAAGATGTTCATATTCATATTTAACTTATTTTTAGATATAGTTTGATATTGTGAATTTGTATTTACCATTTTCATAAGCAAGTTGATTTTTAATTTTAATTCATCATTCTTCAATTTCAAATTATGTCTAGCTTTATTATAAGCGATTGTGCTATTTTTAAGAGTGGAAACAATTGAATCAATATGATTTTGATAGTTATTTCTATATTCATCAAATGTTTCATCCATCTCTTTAATTTCAATTTTATAGTCCTTACACTTAGCACAATCATTTTTCAAGGATGAATTTTCTAGACATAATCTTTCATTTTGTTCTTTTCTAAAAAGAAGTTCCTTTTCAATTTCCTTGTGTTTTTCTTTTAATTCATTATATTCTACACAAGGTGTAGTGTTGTCAACTAAGGAACCATGGATAGAACTAGATAAATTTGAATTTGATTGTTCATTAATTTTTGCCTTTAAATTTTTATTTTCTATGCGCAAATGTTTATTAACATCTTTTAATTTCTTAATTTTTTGTAGTTTGAAGCAATTGTAATGAAGAGATAGAAGTACAAAAAATGGGATTTGATTTCCTTACGTTGCTTTAGGGAGAGGCACGATTTGAACACATAGTTTCTTTGACATCTTTATGGCACTCCTCTTCCGAAGATAGTATTTCTTCTTCTCTTTCATTTGATGTGCACTTCATGGATCCTTCATGAGAGGAGCTTTCTTGAAAATTTGTGCAAGCTTGTATGTTCTCCAATTCTTGTGTTTGTTCCATACCTATAAGAGGAAAATCATACATTTCTTCGAGAAATTTCCATACTTTGTATGCACTAGAAAAACAATATATTAATTTGAAGATATCTTGAGATAAAGCAAAGAAAATATAATTCATAGCTTTTGCATTTAGGTGACGCTCTTGTTTATTTGATTCGTCCGTTGGTCTTGTTATTTCTATATCCCAAGCATTGATATCTAATGTTTTAATAAACCTTTCCAATAACAATTTCCACCCTTTATAATTTCTTCCTTCGAATAAAGGTGGTGCAAGAGATTTTTCTTCTTCGTAAAAATTTTCCCCACCAATAGAAGCGAGATCATGAGACGCCATTATTCCCGGTTATTAAGCCGATTTGGAATAACCTAGCTCTAATACCACTTGTTGGATCTGTAGGCGCCCTTAGAGGGGGGGGGGGTGAATAAGGGTTTTAAAAACTTTAAACTTTAATAGAAAACTTTTGATATTTTGATCGAAGTTAAATCAAACGTAAAGAGATAATGAAATTAGAAATGAAATCAATTTTATTAAGAAAAGACATGATTATCATTTATAAATTTGATTACAAAATCTGATTTCAATGATGCTAGAAATCGAAGCGAATAAAAGTGATTACAAAATCTGATTTCAATGATGAAATCACGACTGCTTTCTCCTTGCCAAATTCATCGACCGGATAACGCCCGGTGTAAAGAGCTAACGCCTGTCATTGAGATTCTTTCTTTAATCAGCTGGCACCCCAATTCGTTGTGCAGATAATTTCGTCAAACTCAATTCGTCGATCAGTCTTCAACATTCGTTGAACTCAATTTCATCGACCAGATTTCGTCGAGCGGGCTTCATCATTCGTCGACCGGAAATTCGTCTAACGCAAGATCGTCGAACGCAAGATCTATTTCGTCGAACCCAGCTTCCATTCTCAGCGGCTTGATTTCGTCGATCGCAGCATCTAGTTCGTCGAACAAAAATTTCATCGAGCACATTTCGTCGAACGCCGTGGAATGAATTTCGCCGAACGCCGATTTCGTATAGCGCTAACGCCCAGCATTAAGCTTAACGCATGGCGTTGAGTAACTTTCAATCCTTCAGCTTGTGATTATTAATAGACCATTGTTGCAGCTACCTGGTGTCAAAACTGTCCATACCTACATGCTAAAACACAATGGTAAACAAGATCAAATACAAGTAGGATATGTTATTCTCAAATCAAAGGGATGCAGAAAACCATGTTCCAACATTTCCCTCTCCCCCCAATTGAGCATTATAATTCTTTCAGAGGACTGAGAGGAGCATTTTCCCCCAATTTCCAGAAGAAACCGAGCCCTCTAGACCCAAATAGACATGGCCCCCAAGTGCTCACGACCGACCATGGAATACCGGTGATCGGCGCGACTTCAGGCCACCACACAGGTCCTCCCTTCCTCCTCTCTCTCTGTGGTGAGATCTTTCATCATTGGTTACTCGATTCGGGGCCAATTGGCCGTGGATCGGGCTCACCAAAAGCTCAGGAAATGGAGCTTTAATCCCGCCTCTAAAACCCTATTTCAGCTACCTCCGACCGGCCAACCACCGCTAATTGTTGGCCACCACCTCAACGAAGGTGGTGGTGGCATTGGCCTGCCGGGGCAGTGCTCAGGTGCTCGGGAAAGTGGGGTTGAAAGTAGCCCAGGCGCGGGAAAGCTTAGTCATTGGCTGGAGGAAGTAGATGAGCAGGAGGCGCTGATGATTTAGTTGGGATTATTTCTTTTTAATTAATTTATTTTGCGCAACCTTTATATGATGAGATTAGAGTTAGGCGGGTGTTTTCAAAGAGTTTCGCAAGTATTCCTACTTTGAGAAACTAACCGTTATCCTATCGAAAGATAGAAGTAACGGTCTTTTTCTTCTTTCGAAATATTGACGATTACACCCTAACTACAACGTCGAATTCTATTGATTTTTAAAATAGAAAAGGAGAGTTTTGCACTAATTTGGTTTGAACAGTTTTTGTTTAAATTTTAATCCGAACTAATCATATAATAAAGGCAAGTATACCTTATCGTGAGTAATACAGGATATTTTGTTTTAGAAAATATCGAGGTCGTATATTTCTGCGGATCGTGTTGATTAAGCTACTTTGAGGAACGAACTATTATTTTATTGGAATAAGTTTTTAGTGTGGGTTTTTAAAAGAAAACGATAATATGAGTATAACTAGAGTTCTAAACGATGATAATAATAGCGCCTGAAGTCGAATTACCTTTAGGCGAAAATAGTCTTTTTTAGAAGTAAAAGTGATGACTTTTTAAAATATTAAAACGGCTTGGCCGTGGAGGTTCCATAATTATGAACGCTCCTCTCTCGAGGGTACGCCCACCTGAGATTATGAATTTTCGACCATCGAATCTTCTTAATACTCGCTTTATGTTGTGAACCCCGTTATTGGGTTTTTACTTCCAATTCGGGAGACTTACCTCAACCTCTCTCGAGGGTAGAGCGCACTTCTCTTTACTCGTGAGCGATCAGTCCGTACACATGAGCCTCTCGGCTAACTAGTGTACGGAGACGGAAATGAAAACCACACATCGATTATGTGGCTCCACTCAACGTTATTCTCGGGTAAACCTTAAGCGTTAATTATTTTAGAAAGAGATGTTTTATTTTTAGAAAAACTATTTTTGTGTCCCAATGCTCTTCGACATCGTGCGCTAAAGAAAATTAGCCACTCATCGGAATGGAGACGGCATAATTAAGAAAATACATGTTTAATAATTAAAGCGGGTATAAGCGGATAAAAAGGAAATAAAAAGACTTATATAAAAGCAGTAATAGTATCCGCCCCAACCGTCTTAAACAAGCGCTAAAAATTTCTTAGCCTCTTATCCAGGATGGGGGTGGCATCGAAATGACAAGACTTATAAAGGTGCAGAAATAATATCCGTCCCAACCATCTTAAATAAATGCTAAAGGCAATTAACTTCTTATTGAAGATGGGGGTGGTATATAGCAGTTATATAAAGACTGAAATAAAGCTAAGTTACAAAAAAGAAAAACACTATCTTATATACGCACGCACTCTACTTGTAATAAAAAGACTAAATCGAAAGAAAGCGATTAAACGAAAGCGATAAATAAAACGTTAAAGGAAGCGATAAACTATTTTTATGAAAGCAATAAACTAAGTTATGAAAGCAATAAAGTTATACTCATACACATACACACTGACATGAATAAAAAAGGAAGATGATCCAAATGAGAAAATAATATTTTATTTCAAAAAGGCGAAAATTACAAACGAACATAAACTTAATTGCATAAAGAAAACTCACAATCACTCAAAAGAACTCAAAATAACATTACAACACTCAAAATTTGTATGAAATTTACTTCAGCCGAGACCCTCTATTTATATGCAAAATTTTAGTTTTACATGCCCTAGGTCACGGGCGTGTCTTGTGTGTTACAGCTGTGACTTAGGGCGTGACATTTGCGCGTGCTTTAGTGGTCGCATATGCCGTCTTCTGGAAGGTTTGGCCATCAAACATGGTTGCACACGGGCGTGACCTACAGTTTCACAGCCAGGACAGTGGGCGGCAGTTTATCAACAGCATGGGCGTGACTTTGGGGCTGGCGGTGGATTCGTCGAATGCTTGGATAGAGAGTTCGTCGAACGCAGCTCAGGTTTCATCGAACGCAGCTCGGTTTCATCGAACACAGCTCGGTTTCATCAAACACAACTCAGTTTCGTCGAACGCAGGGTAGAGCGCTTTCGTCGAACGCAGGGCAGAGCACTTTTGTTGAACACAGCTTTGAGAGCTTTCGTCGAACGCAGCTTTGGAGAGCTTTCGTCGAATGCAGCTTTGGAGAACTTTCGTCGAACGCAACTCAATTTTCGTCGAACGCAGCTTGGAGAGCTTTCGTCGAACGCAGCTCGATTTTCGTCGAATGCAGCTTGCCTTTCGTCGAACGCAGATTGAGAAGTTGGCGTTTAAAATTACATGCCCTTGGGTTACGGGCGTGACATGTTATCACGGGCGTGACTCAGGGCTTGACAAAATTTGCCAAAATCTATAAAAACAAAAATAAAACTAAGTTAGTAAGGAAATAATGAAAAGAAGCAATTTATTTATTAATTTACATAGAAAATTTACAATATTAATTAAAATTATACTAATAATTATACTAAAAATACATATATTTTACTATTCATCAAATACCCCCATTCTTAAGCTTTTGCTATTCCAGAGCAAAAGTAAGAGAGATCTATACGGGATTAACATAAGTTCTAATTTTTAGCTATCGTTTTATTTTAATCATAAGAGACTGAAAAATAAAAATTCGGAGTAATAAGAGTTAAAGTCCTAAATTGTGCAAATGATTTAAGTAGAAAGAAATGTCCTAGCCAAAAGACTTCTTAATTAACCAAATAGCAAACAAAATTGCAATCATTAGTAAACGAGATTAGATCGAAATTATAATAACCTTTGTTTAAAGAAACATGAAGGAAAAATATAAGTTACTAATTATGCTCTCAAATGATTTTTTGAATTAGAACTAGAAACAATAATTTGGCTAAGGGAAAAGGGGTAAAAAGCCTTCGCAAAAAGAAGAGTACTTGAATTAGGGTTGATGAATTTTATCCTCTCACCCCCTCTTTTATAGTTTCCTTTGACTCCCATCGTTGGTTTACGAGGGAAAATTGACCTTTTTTTAATTAACTCAATGCCTGTGTTTACGAAATTTTTAATTCTCATTGACATAGGATCTCTTTTAACAATATTGGGTGCCTATGTTTACGGAATTTTTTTATTCCCATTGACATAAGATCTTTTTCTTCTTTTAATCTTTTATTTGTCATGCTAAATTGGTGTATACAAGGGTTTTCAAGAGAAATTCTAGATTAATAAAAAAAGGTTTTGAGAGCAACCTTAGTAATTTGAATATTCCTAGATTCCTAAAGACATAAAGTAGGGATAATTGCAATCTAAAGTTGTTTTGCCAACATAATACACATGTCTCTATTTTAGCTAGTAGAAGTAGTGCTTGAAAACAAAGCCTCTATTTAAATTAAAAACACAAGAAATTCTTTAAAACTTAACCCCGAACGTTTAAATCTATCGATCTTAGATAAACAAACAAATAGTAAAACTAGTGATTATGAAAATCCACAAACATATACTCTCGAAACTAAATGCTTTAAGAATAAGAGTAAAGTTGGGTTTATTATTATTATTATTTTTTTGTGTTTTTTTTCTACTACGAAACAAAAAGGGGAAAACATTTTTTTTGTAACATTTTTTTTCTAAAGCATTGTTTTAAAACAATTTTTTTTTGTAACATATTTATGTTTTTTTTTAACATTTTTTTTCTTTTGTTTTTTCTTTTGTTTTTTTTCAAGCTTATATTTACAAAAGTAGGCAAGATAAAATAAAACATTTTTACTTATATATACAAAAGTAGGCAAGATAAAATAATATTTACAAAAGTAGGCAAGATAAAATAAAGCATTTTTTTTGAAAAAATTTTGTTTATTTAAATGAAAACGGTAAAACACCCCCTTACTTAAAACCCAAAATTGTCCTCAATGTTGTAATGTAAGTATGAAGAAGAGATAATAAAAGTGCAATATGTATGAAAAAGATAGAGAGAGCAAAAAGCTTCCCTGAACTAAAACTGGCGGGGCCAAACGAACCCTGCAAAAAAACATGTAAAAGAACAAAACATAATAAAATATTAGATAAATATGGGGTGCCTCCCACAAGTGCTTTGTTTGCCGTCGCGTAGCTTGACGCATTTGGCGTGGTGAGATTATAAGTTGGGGAGGGTTAAGGATTCAGTATTTTCATCCACTCGATCGCCCGCAAGATAAAGTTTTAAACGATGCCCGTTTACTTTAAATTCGCCTCTTTCAGGGAGAGAGATAAGAACGGTCCCATACGGCCAAACCTCTTTAACCTTAAAGGGGCCGGACCATCGGGATTTCAACTTACCCGGAAAAAGACGAAGGCGTGAATTATAAAGAAGGACAAGATCGCCCGAAGTAAATGTTTTGGGAAATTTTATTTTACGATCATGGTAGAACTTAGAACGCTCCTTATAAAATTTATTACTCTCATAAGCGTTCGCACGCCATTCATCGAGTTCATTTAGTTGGAATTTCCTATTCTCGGAGGCTAAGTTCGAATCGAGATTTAAAAATTTTAAGGCCCAAAAAGCGCGGTGCTCTAACTCTACAGGTAAATGGCATGCTTTGCCGTAGACTAATCGATAGGGCGTACAATCGATAGCGGTCTTGTATGCCGTACGATACGCCCACAACGCGTCGTCGAGTTTGACGGACCAATCTTTCCTATTTAAAGAAACTGTTTTCTCCAAAGTGCGTTTAATCTCGCGATTTACTACCTCCACTTGGCCGCTCGTTTGGGGGTGATAGGCGGTGGCGAGCTTATGCGTGACGCCGTGTTTAGATAAAAATTTTGAAAGCTGGGCATTGCAGAAGTGCGTACCCCTATCACTTACTATTGCACGGGGCGTGCCAAAGCAAGAAAATAATTTTTTTAGAAAATGGACGACGACTCGGGCATCATTGGTGGGCAGAGCTTGTGCTTCCGCCCACCTAGATACGCAGTCAACCGCCACTAAAATATAACGATTATTAAAAGAAGAAGGTAGGGGGCCTACAAAATCTATGCCCCACAGATTGAAGATTTCGCACTCGAGAAAAAGGTTTTGGGGCATCTCGTCAAGACGAGAGATTTTACCCGACCGCTGGCAGCTATCACATTTACTCACAAAAGTGTGAGCATCTTTAAAGAGAGTGGGCCAATAAAATCCCGCCTCTAACGCTTTCCGCACGGTCCGGTTGGCTTGATAATGCCCTCAAGCCGGCCCCTCGTGGCAGTGTCGCAAAATTTGCGCACCCTCCTCGCTTAAAACACATATTCGCACCACTTGATCTGCGTAGACTCGAAATAGAAAGGGGTCCTCCCAAAAATAGTTTTTCAAATCAGAAAAGAATTTCTTCTTTTGCTGAGTCGAAAAATCTTTTGGAAGGACTCGTGCGACTAGATAGTTCGCATAATCTGCGAACCAAGGGGTGGAAGAAGTGTTTATTTCATTTTAAATTATAAGGCGCTCTTCAGGAAATCGATCGTCTATTTTGGGTTCGACGAGCGCTTCTGCGAAGGGTTGTTCTAAACGTGAGAGGTGGTCGGCTGCTAAATTTTCAGCCCCCTTCTTATCAGGGATCTCTAAGTCAAATTCCTGTAAAAGGAGGATCTATCGAAGCAAGCGGGGTTTGGCATCAACTTTTGCCAAAAGATATTTAAGGGCGGAGTGATCAGTGAAAACGATTACGTGTGAAAGTGTTACGTAAGGCCTGAATTTATTAAAAGAAAAGAAGACAACAAGAAGTTCCTTTTCCGTGGTCGTGTAGTTAGCCTGTGCGGCAGTGAGTGTGCGAGAAGCGTAATATATTGGATGAAAATAATTATTTATGCATTGGCCTAAGACGGCTCCTACCGCGATATCGCTCGCGTCGCACATAATCTCGAACGGAAGGGCCCAATATGGCGCTATCAGAATTGGAGAATTGATAAGTTGCTTTTTTATAAAATTAAATGCTTCTACGCAGGCCGTGTCAAAAATGAATGGGGAATCCTTTTCCAGGAGGGGAGTTAGCGGTTTGGTTATTTTTGAAAATCTTAAATAAACTGCCGATAAAAACCTGCGTGGCCGAGAAAACTTCTAATAGATTTTACGTTCGAAGGAACAGGAAGTTGTTCAATTATGGCAACTTTGGCCTTATCGACCTCCATCCCCTTGGAAGAAATTTTATGGCCGAGGACTAAACCCTCTCGGACCATAAAGTTGCATTTCTCCCAGTTCAAGACTAAGTTCTTCTCTTCACACCACTGGAGGACTCTATCTAAATTTTTTAGACAATTTTTAAAAGAGCTTCCAAAGACAGAGAAGTCATCCATGAAGACTTCCATTATATCTTCTACAAGCTCGCCTAATATTGCCAGCATACATCGTTGGAATGTAGCTGGCGCGTTGCAGAGGCCAAACGACATCCTTCGATTTGCGAAGGTGCCGAAAGGGCAAGTAAATGTGGTTTTTTCTTGGTCCTCGGGGGAAATAGGGATTTGGAAAAATCCCAAGTGACCATCGAGAAAGCAGTAAAAAGGATGACCAGAGAGACGCTCTAGGATTTTATCAATAAACGACAACGGGAAGTGGTCTTTTCTGGTGGCATCAATTAGTTTTCGGTAATCGATGCACACCCTCCAACCCGTAACAGTACGAGTTAGGATTAATTCGTTATTCGTGTTTGCCACGACCATTATACCGCCTTTTTTAAGGACGACTTGTACGGGACTTACCCACGTACTGTCGGATATAGGATAGATAATCCCCGCATCGAGGAGTTTAATAATTTCAGTTTTAACGACTTCCCGCATATTCGGGTTAAGTCGCCGTTGAGGCTGAATAGTTTTGCGGGTGTTTTCTTCGAGAAAAATTGTGGGAGCAGAATGAGGGGTTAATTCCCCTGATATCAGAAATTTGCCATGCAATTGCACGGCGATGTTTAGACAAAACCTCAACCAATTTGGATGTTTTCGAATCGGTTAAAGTAGATGATATTATAACCGGATGTTTTAAGTTCGCGGCTAGAAAAGCATATTTTAAATGGTCGGGGAGTTGCTTAAGCTCCAAGATCGGGGGTTCTTCATAGGATGTGGAGATTTTTAACTCTTTCGAATTGAAAGGCTCGAAGGGCGAATCTGGCGGCAATTCATCCAGAGGAGGTTGATTTGCCAGATCTGAATCGTTTATCATTAAAGATAATAATTCTGAAAGAGAAGAACACTCATCCTCAAACGCGGATTCCAAATTAAAGAAGGAATCATCATTCGATAGTGAGTTCCGCATTGAGGGGTTGATATGCAAAGTAACTTCATCGTCTCCAACCCGAAGGAGGAGGCGACCGTTACTAACATCGATTAACGCGCGGGAGGTTGCGAGGAACGGGCGACCGAGAATGATAGGCACCTCAGCGTCCTCCTCTATGTCCAGGATGACAAAGTCTACCGGGAAGATAAACTTGTCGACCTCGACCAGAATATCCTCCACTACCCCTATCGGGTACTTTACCGAGCGATCCACGAGTTGGATGATCATCTTAGTCGGGCTTGGGATGCCCAAATCAAGTTTTTTGAAAAGGGAGAAAGGCATCAAGTTGATGCTAGCTCCCAAGTCCGCTAGAGCGTACTTTATTAACATATTGCCGAAGAGGCACGGGATGGAGAATCATCCCGGGTCATTCAGTTTTGGTGGCAATTTGTTAAGGAGGACAGCCGAGCATTTCGCGTTAAGGGAAACACGCGAAACATCTTCGAGTCGCTTTTTATTAGAAAGCAACTCTTTAAGATATTTCACATATTTCGGTATTTGGGAGAGTGCCTCGCAGAAAGGAACGTTTATGTGAATTGGTCTTAAAATTTGTAGAAATTTTTTGTAATGCTCGTCCTTCCGCTCATTGTTTATTTTTGAGGGATAAGGAAGGGACGGGCTAAAAACGTTTGGCACAGTAGGAATACTCGTTGTATTATCTATCGAGAGAGGGGGTGGAGGGGTCGGTGTCGAAACATGTACCTTGGGCTCAACCCGTTTTGGGGAGGTTACCTCCTTACCGCTGTGAAGGTTTATGGCGTTGGCATTTTCTCGGGGGTTTGGCTCCGTGTTCCCTGGTAGAGGTCCATATGGTCGCTCGAAGACCATTTTTGCCAATTGTCCCACCTGATTTTCCAAGTTCTAAATTGATCCGGTAATATTCCGGATATTTGACTCGGTGGACGCAGCGTATTTAGCAAAAATATCTTCGAGCAGTGAAGGTTTTGGAGGTGGAGGCTGAAATCCGTTTGGAAATCCTTGCAGAAATCCTTGCGGATGTACAATTGGGGGCCTCTGAGCATTATTAGGATTGCTCCAGGAAAAATTTGGGTGGTTCCTCCAACCCGGGTTATAATTATTACTATACGGATTGTTATTAGGGTTGAAGGGGGGCCTAACTAGGTTGCCTAGGTAATCTATAGTTTCTTCGACAATAGTATTATTATTATTATTATTATTATTATTATTATTATTATTATTATTATTATTATTATTATTAAGCCAAGCGGGAGTGGAGGAGGAAACAGTCATCTCCTCCACTTGCTTACTTAACCTTTCGACTTGAGAGGCTAAGTGAGAAGTGGCATCCACTTCATATATCCCAGTTTGTTTAGTAGGGCGTGATCTTGGCGCATTCCAGTGATAGGCGTTCATGGCCATTTCCTCGAACAGAGCTTGGGCGGCCTTCGGGGTTTTGTTGTTTAACATTCCCCCGGCGGCCGCATCGATCATCTGTCGTGTTGAGAAATTTAAATCATTATAAAACGTCTGGACCTATAGCCAGGACGGCAGCGCATGATGAGGACATCTACGCAGGAACTCTTTAAAACGCTCCCAAGTCTCATAGAGAAACTCAGAATCGTATTGAGTGAAAGAGGCGATATCTGTACGTAACGTAGCGATTTTTGACGGGGGGAAATATTTAGTTAAAAAGTGTTCCGTTAATTGGGCCCACGTGGTTATAGATCCTCTGGGAAGAGAAGTAAACCACACTTTTGCCTTCGTCCGCAGCGAAAATGGAAATAAACGTAAATGAATGGCATCGTCAGTAACGCCATTAATTTTGAAAGTATTGCAAATTTCCAAAAAATTCGAAAGATGTAAGTTTGGATCCTCATCTGGCAAACCGTCAAATTGGACTGACTGTTGTACCATTTGAATGATGCTAGATTTTATTTCAAAATTATTATTAGCCACTGTTGGGCGTGTAATGCTCGATCCGGTATCTTCCAGATTTGGCCTGGCATAATATGCCATGGTCCGTGGCAGGGCCACATCTGGAATTTGATCGGCCATAGGTTCAGTGTAAGTATCTTCGACTGACTCTTCGGGAAATTTGAGTAAGTTTTGACCACGAAGTCGGAGGCGCTCGGGAAGAGTGCGCTCGATTTCGGGGTCAAAAGAAATAATCGAATTATTCGACGAGTTTCCTCGGGTCATATACTAGTAATAAAAATGATATATATTTTTTTTGCTTTTTGTAATAAGTTTATATATATATATATATATTTTGTAGATATATTTATTTATATATATATATTTAATACATATGATAAAAGTAATAGTAATTCCTTGTTTCAAATAACAACACTAATTTTCCCCGGCAACGGCGCCAAAAACTTGATGATTTAGTTGGGATTATTTCTTTTTAATTAATTTGGTTTGCGCAACCTTTATATGATGAGATTAGAGTAAGGCGGGTGTTTTCAAAGTGTTTTGCAAATATTCCTACTTTGAGAAACTAACCGTTATCCTATCGAAAGATAGAAGTAACTGTCTTTTTCTTCTTTCGAAATATTGACGATTACACCCTGACTACAACGCCGAATTCTATTAATTTTTAAAATAGAAAAGGTGAGTTTTGCACTAATTTGGTTTGAACAGTTTTTGTTTAAATTTTAATCCGAACTAATCATATAATAAAGTCAAGTATACATTATCGTGAGTAATACAGGATATTTTGTTTTAGAAAATATTGTGGTGGTATATTTCCGCGGATCGTGTTGATTAAGCTATTTTGAGGAACGAACTATTATTTTATCAGAATAAGTTTTTAGTGTGGGTTTTTAAAAGAAAACGATAATAAGCGTATAACTAGAGTTCTAAACGATGATAATAATAGCGCCCGATGTCGAATTACCTTGAGACGAAAATAGTCTTTTTTAAAAGTAAAAGTGATGACATTTCAAAATATTAAAATGGCTTGGCCGTGGAGGTTCCATAATTATGAACGCTCCTCTCTCGAGGGTACGCCCACCTGAGATTATGAATTTTCGACCATCGAATCTTCTTAATACTCGCTTTATGTTGTGAACCCCGCTATTGGGTTTTTACTTCCAAGTCGGGAGACTTACCTCATCCTCTCTTGAGGGTAGAGCGCACTTCTCTTTACCCATGAGCGATTAGTCCATACGCACGAGCCTCTCGGCTAATTAGTGTATGGAGACGGAAATGAAAACCACACATCGATTATGTGGCTCCACTCAACGTTATTATCGGGTAAACCTTAAGCGTTAATTATTTTAGAAAAATATGTTTTATTTTTAGAAAAACTATTTTTGTGTCCCAATGCTCTTCGACATCGTGCGCTAAAGGAAATTAGCCACTCATCGGAATGGAGACGGCATAATTAAGAAAATACATGTTTAATAATTAAAGCCGATATAAGCAGATAAAAAGGAAATAAAAAGATTTATATAAAAGTAGTAATAGTATCCGTCCCAACCGTCTTAAACAAGCGCTAAAAATTTCTTAGCCTCTTATCCAGGACAGGGGTGGTATAGAAATGAAAAGACTTATAAAGGTGCAGAAATAATATCCGTCCCAACCGTGTTAAATAAGTGCTAAAGGCAATCAGCTTCTTATTCAAGATAGGGTGGTATATAGCAGTTATATAAAGACTGAAATAAATCTAAGTTACAAAAAAGAAAAACACTATCTCATATACGCGCGCACTCTACTTGTAATAAAAAGACTAAATCGAAAGAAAGCGATTAAACGAAAGCGATAAATAAAGCGTTAAAGGAAGCGATAAACTATTTTTATGAAAGCAATAAACTAAGTTATGAAAGCAATAAAGTTATACTCATACACACACGCACACTAACATGAATAAAAAAGGAAGATGATCCAAATGAGAAAACAACATTTTATTTCAAAAAGGCAAAAATTACAAACGAACATAAACTTAATTGCATATAAAAAACTCACATTCACTCAAAAGAACTCAAAATAACATTACAACACTCAAAATTTGGATGAAATTTACTTCAGCCGAGCCCCTCTATTTATAGGCAAAATTTTAGTTTTACACGCCCTAGATCACGGGCATGTCTTGTGTGTCATGGCCGTGACTTAGGGCGTGACATTTGCGCATGCTTTAGGGGTTGCATCCGCCGTCTTCTGAAAGATGTGGCCATCAAACATGGCTGCACACGGGCGTGACCTGCAATGTCACGGCCGTGACAGTGGGCGGCAGTTTATCAGCAGCATGGGCGTGACTTTGGGTCTGGCGGTGGATTCGTCGAACGCTTGGATAGAGAGTTCGTCGATTGCATCTCAGGATTCGTCGAACGCAGCTCGGTTTCGTCGAACGCAGCTCGGTTTCGTCGAACGCAGCTCGGTTTTGTCAAACGCAGGGCAGAGCGCTTTCGTCGAACGCATGGCAGAGCGCTTTCGTCGAACGCAGGGTAGAGCACTTTCGTCGAACGCAGCTTTGAGAGCTTTCGTCGAACGCAGCTTTGGAGCGCTTTCGTCGAACGCAGCTTTGGAGAGCTTTAGTTGAACGCAGCTCGATTTTCGTCGAACGCAGCTTGGAGAGCTTTCGTCGAACACAGCTCGATTTTCGTCGAACGCAGCTTGCCTTTCGTCGAACGCAGATTGAGAAGCTGGCGTTTTAAAATTACACGCCCTTGGGTCACGGGCGTGACATGTTGTCACGGGCGTGACTCAGGGCGTGACTTGACAAAATTTCCCAAAATCTGTAAAAACATAAATAAAACTTAGTTATTAAGGAAATAATGAAAAGAAGCAATTTATTTATTAATTTACATAGAAAATTTACAATATTAATTAAAATTATACTAATAATTATACTAAAAATACATATATTTTACTATTCATCAGCCGCTCATCACATGCCAAGATTCGTGCAGGATCTTATTATTTAATGAAATGATTTATTTCATGTTGTCACAAATTATGCAGAACCTTGGATTAATTATTAAAAATACTTAATGCTCTCTACTGGAAAAATGTCCAACATCAAAGTTGTAGGCCATGGAGTCTAGTTTTATTTAAAATTTGTTTCATCAAATTTGGACCAATAGGCTGACCCCACTCAAAATGCTGCAACATATACTAAGGATTGACCAGAGCTTGATCTGTGTGCCCCCATCAATCCAGTCATCCAAATGTCTTGAAAATTAAAACATAGGCTGTTTATACCCATACCCTTATCATATCCAAAAATGAAGATTTTGGGATAAACTTTTTATAAAGTTTTTGCAAACATTTAATAATTCATTCAAGGGCGTGTAATTTATGTGGGTAGTCCATAGGGTCATGGTATGACTCTGGTAAAAATTTCATCCAATTTGGGATTGAATTGGTTGGGTAATTAATTAACCCAAGATTGGTCAAACTAGGGGTTATTAGGTCAAAAGTGCACATGTTGGATTTGAGTGGTCAACCCTCATCCAAAAGTGATGAAACATTGGTCACTGACTTAATATCACATAAAACACCTCCACCAATGATTTGGGATGGATGTGGCCTTGAACCCTAGTTCAAACCCTAGGGTTGCACTTTGGGCTTGATGAAGGACATAGGGTCATATGTCCTTGGATGGACTTGGAACTTGGTTGATAAGTTCTAATGGTGGTGAATAGCCCTAGATAATCTTATGAGAATTTGTTAGGCACTTTTCTTCCCTCTGAACTAGGTAAGAATCAATTAGGGAACTTTCTTATAAGAGGAATCTACATGCTCATTTTACCTTGATTGTTGATGACAGTTTTGTAGTGCTCATATGAACATGATATAAATCTCTGATAATTTTTTGTGTGAATTTTGGATTGATTGAATTAGTACTTCATTCACAAGTCAACTATTTTGCCTTAAGATTATGATAAATAAATAAGGGCCTAATATTCTCTGAAAATTGTGAAACTTGGTAATAGGACATTTTAGGGCATTAGAAAGCTCTGTGAATTTTTGTATGATATTTGGAAGTATTTAAGAGAAGGTTACTTCACAATGTGTCCTAGTTTGGATTCTCTTGAAATATTTATTTATGTGACTAAATTGTTTTGATAAATTATAAAACTCAGTCCGTGAACTTTTCTGATCATTATTGAGGTCTGGTAATTATACCATAATTTTTGGATAATTATTTTTGGTGGTTCCTTCATTAGCCTCCAATTTTGGATAATTATTCAATATTATAATTAGAGGTCAATACCTTACTGTAAAATTGTGATATTGTGTATTTGCTGTTATTTTGATATCATAGATTTTCCATAAGAAGATCTTACACTTCATGTTCAATTCCATAGTTGGCCAATTTTGGAGGAATTATAGTAAATGCCAAATAAATAAGGAAAATTATGATCTTCTGGATTTAGTTTTATAATATCATGATAGACTCCCAGTAATAATCTTGGGTCATTTGAATGATTATATGGAGTACCTCCTCTCATGCACCTCATATAGCTCATTTGGTCAGCGTATAGTAAAACTATAAAACTTGGGTAACTTGTAGACCACTATGTGGGATCTGGTTGAGGATATTCGAGGTAACCAAATAAGAGTCTATGTGTTGAGTGTGCCCGATAAGTTAAGGGGCAAGATTATGTTCAGGATGGACGAAAGATGGTCTTTCCCCTTAGAGGGTCATAAAATACTTAGGGTTAATCCAAGTGTAATGATAAGAAGGGTAATCTTATGGGTAGTTACTAATAACATTAAGTGTCTTGAGAAAGGGTGGTTTGGGCTATCATACCATCGTACCTCCTAGTACCGTTGCGATCCCCTCACAGGGTAGACCTCGGGAAGTCCAAGATTAACCCTAAACTGCAGGAATAAACTGTTATGCAAGATTGTCTTAATAATATACACACCCACACCCCGTCGTTACGAGAGGTTAGTTGGTTTGGTCTTACGAGCGGTAAGCTCGGTGGTTTTAGGTGCGGACAGGTTGGTCTGGCGAGTCGGTAGCTCAGAAGGTTATGGTGATGGGCATGTTAGCCTGGGGAGCTTATGGCTCGGAGATAGATGGTAATCATATTGTATGTGCATATAGGTGGTGGGTCTTCGGTATTGACAGACGTTCACACCGACGTCGATACGCTGACTCAGCATGTCTGGATTTGCACTTTGCCAAAAAAGTCTGGTGGTCCAACCAGTAAGAGTACGCAGGCGCTTCGTGGTTTTGCGTTGAGGTGTACGATAGGTCTAGGTTCGGTAGTGTGAATACCAACCTAGAGGTGGGCGAGGCCCAACCCACCGCTTCCGTTTTTCACTACGGGGGTATCCTGGGAGACTTGCTAGCTCCAAAAAGGGGGAACAAAAGGTTTGTGCGCATAGAGTCAAAGTGTGTGAGTTGCACTTGCATGATCATAACATTACCCAGCATAACTCTGCATGTCATAGCATAAGCATTGCATTTCAACCCCTACCCCTATCGTATAAATTGGTTATGGGACTTTTGTTGGAGTTTCTGAGGTGATCTAAGAAATCAACAGTTAGTCTTACTGCCAACACAATATGAGCCTATAGGGTCGCACATAAAAGTGCTTGGAGAAATTGGAGGAAGAATTGTGTTGGCTTGGGATTTCTCGAGAAGTAATATTCAGGCTTGAGATTTCTCGAGAAACCTGTTTCCTGGTTTGAGATTTCTCGAGAAATCATTGATTTCTTGTGAAGTTGTTTTCCTGGATTGGGATTTCTCGAGAAGTAATATTCAGGCTTGGGATTTCTCGAGAATTTATGTCTTGAGATTTATCATGAAATCAATCCAATCCTGCGCGGGTTAGTCGAACGGCTATTGTATACTGCGTTCGACGAACGTCTAGCATAGCTCGTTCGTCGAGCGGGAAGTATACTGCGTTTGACGAATGTCAAGTATACTGTGTTCGATGAACGGCTAGCGTAGCGCGTTCGTCGAGTGAGCAGTATACTGCGTTCGATGAACGGCAAGTATACTGCATTCAATGAATGGCAAGTATACTGCGTTCGACGAACGGCTAGCGTAGCGCGTTCATCGAGCAGGTAGTATACTGCGTTCGACGAATGGGAAGTATACTGCGTTCGACGAAAGGCTAGTGTAGCGCATTCGTCGAACGGTTCGTCGAAGTGCGTTCGACGAACGATTGTCAATTCGTCGAACGCTGGGGATATAAAAGAATACGATTCTTTTACCCTAGCCATGCTCGATTATTTTGTGCGATCTGTTTGCGAAAGAGAAAGCGATAGCGACGGAAGAGTTCCGTCTCTAGCCCTGGAAGGAAGTGTTCCGGCCGTCCGTTCCCGCCGTCACTGTCACCTCTTCCTATAATCGGACCTAGCAGTCCGTGGAAGACGTAGAGGACAGTTCTTCTCCGACCTAGATCTTGTGCGACAAGAGGCTAGGGTTCTCCAGTACTCGTGTGGACTTCTGTAGAGTCACAGATCTATTTCTGTGCAAGAAACTCAGCCACACAATTTCTTCTGCATTTGGAGCATCTCGGTTGAGTAGAGACTCAACCCCCTTCAGGTATATCTTCTGCAATATGTTGTGGATTTTTCTTATTTCTTTAATCAATGAAATTGCAAGTTCCTTATTACTCTTTTTGGGTTGTTCTTGTTTTTATTCTACTGCGCATATTTGATATGCTGTTTTATCATTTCTGAAATGGTATTTAGAAAACCCAACAGTGGTATCAAAGCGAGGTTTGCAATCTAATGCATGTAAATCAGTAATTTAGAAGTGTTCTAAATGTCTGGATTTCTTCCTGGATGTTTGGATTTCGAAGAAATGTTCTAGATTTGAAAAACTCCCAGGAATGCATGTGATTGCGTTGCGATTTCATTGTTTCAGAAATTATTCCCTTCGTAGTAACCGTCTGTCTCTATGATAGTTTGTGAAACTAAAGACTAGAGAGACGAGCTTGTCTACTGCAATAAGGGTGTTTGCTTTTGCTAGCATTCGGTACATGTAAATCCGAAGGTTTAGAAATGTTCTAAATACTCAGATATAATCCATATCATCAAGTGTTGATGGTTTTGTGCATCTGAAATGTATCTGGGTTTTGCTTGGTCTGTTTGTGCATTGTGTGCACATTGATTAAATGTTAATCATGATTAAATGTTAGTCACGATGAAATGTTAATCGACTGTATCTTAAAATCCCTTAATCTAATATTAAGTATTCGGATGCCTTCCGGTGGATGACACTCTTCCTGCCTTGATCGATGAAGTGTGGGCTTGCCAAAGCAAGGTGCATTAATCTATCTTGATAAGGGTGCGAGCGTATAATTGTGATATCCCACTGTCGACATCAGGTCTATCTTAACTAGGTGACTTCAAAGGTTGAGTGCCTAGAGGCATAGGGTTGGCATGCACCATATGATGGATGCGAATAAAGAGTTGTTCACCAACCATACAAGAGTTGCATAGTGATGCAATTGACAAGTGTTCTCTACCTAAATAACCACATCATGAGAGAAACGCCAAAGCGGACTCATTGTGTTGGTGAAATACGGATCTTGTCCACTAAGAGAGTAGCTCGCATAAACTCTCCGAATCGAAATTAAGGGTTATCGATTTGATTAAAATAGTGGGAGTATTTAATTAAAGTCCTTATTAAAATAAAATGTATTTTGAAATATAGTACTGAAAATGTTTTGCAAATTTATTGTAGAATTTCCATGGCAAATACATCTCACTCCATGTTGTCCCTGAGAGCCATCCTTGAGAAGGACAAGCTCAATGGGACGAACTTCCTCGACTGGTATAGGAACCTGAGAATTGTTCTCAGGCAAGAGCGCAAGCTCTATGTCTTGGAAGGGGAAGCCCCTGCAGAGCCGACTGGAAATGCTCCGAGAGCAGATAAAGATGCTTACAAGAAGTATCGGGATGATACCTTGGATGTGGAATGCCTCATGCTTGCTACCATGTCCTCTGGGCTTCAGAAGCAACACGAGAGCATGTGTGGTTATGAGATAATCGGGCACCTCAAGAAAATGTTCGAGGGGCAAGCCCGACAAGAGAGATTTGATATATCCAAGGCATTGCTTCAGTGTAAAATGGGAGCTCGAGACTCAGTAGGGACTCACGTACTCAAGATGACTGGGTATATAGAGAACCTTGAAAGACTGGGTTTTCCCTTGGGTCAAGAGTTGGCCACAGATCTGATCCTGCAATCGTTGTCAGACAGTTATGAGCAGTTCATCTTGAACTATAACATGAATGAAATAGAAAAGACACTGCTCGAGCTCCTGGGCATGTTGAGAACTGCAGAGAAAAACATGAAGAAGGTCAAGCCTGCCAGCCCCATACTGATGGTGCATAAGAGCAAGGCCAAGGGATCTAAGAAGACGAAGACTGGATCTAAGTCTCCTCTTGATCCCAAGTCTTCTGCACTGAAAAGGAAAGGTCTGGCGAAGGAAGGAAAGTGCCATCACTGCAGTAAGGCAGGGAATTGGAGGCGGAACTGTCCCCACTATATTGAGGATCTGCAGAAAAAGAAGGGAGGTATGACTTCCACTTCAGGTATCTATGTTATCGAGATAAATCTTTCTGCTCCTTCATCTTGGGTATTGGATACCGGATGTGGTTCTCACATTTGTACAAATGTGCAGGGACTGAGAAGGAGAAGAATGCTGGGTAAAGGGGAGGTAGACCTGCGCGTCGGGAATGGAGCAAGAGTTGCTGCCGTCGTTATTGGTGTTTACTGTCTTTCTTTGCCCACTGGGCTTGTAATACACAACTAGATAGTTGTAATTATGTTCCAGCCATAACTAGAAACATTATATCCATTTCATGTCTTGACATGAAGGGTTTTTCGTTTATAATTAAGAACAATTGTTGTTTGATTTTTATGAATGATGTTTATTATGGTGTAGCCCAATTGTTTAATGGTTTATATGTTTTGAACTTAGACCATCCGATCTATAATGTAGAAAATAATAAAAGACTAAGAACAAATGACTCGAATCCTACATAACTTTGGCATTGTCGTTTGGGCCATATAAACGAGAAACGTATATCCAAGCTCCATAGAGATGGACTACTGGACTCATTTGATTATGAATCATTTGAGAGATGCGAGTCTTGCTTATTAGGCAAAATGACTAAATCCCCTTTCACTGGTCATACTGAGAGGGCAGATGATCTCTTGGGTGTCATACATAGTGATGTGTGCAGATCCATGAGTTCTATGGCTAGAGGTGGGTTCCACTACTTCGTTACATTTACTGATGATTTCAATAGATACGGATACGTGTTTCTTATGAAGAACAATTGTTATTATGTTCCAGCCATAACTAGAAACATTATATCCATTTTATGTCTTGACATGAAGGGTTTTTCGTTTATAATTAAGAACAATTGTTGTTCGATTTTTATGAATGATGTTTATTATGGTGTAGCCCAATTGTTTAATTATTTATATGTTTTGAACTTAGATCATTTGATCTATAATGTAGAAAATAATAAAAGACTAAGAATAAATGACTCGAATCCTACATAACTTTGGCATTGTCGTTTGGGCTGTATAAACGAGAAACGTATATCCAAGCTCCATAGAGATGGACTACTGGACTCATTTGATTATGAATCATTTGAGAGATACGAGTCTTGCTTATTAGGAAAAATGACTAAAGCCCCTTTCACTGGTCATACTGAGAGGGCAGATGATCTCTTGGGTGTCATACATAGTGATGTGTGCGGATCCATGAGTTCTATGGCTAGAGGTGGGTTCCACTACTTCGTTGTATTTACTGATGATTTCAGTAGATACGGATACATGTTTCTTATGAAGAACAAATCCGAGACTTTTGAAAAGTTCAAAGAGTTTATGAATGAAGTAGAGAACCAACTGGGTAAAAGAATAAAAGCACTCCGATCTGAGCGAGGTGGCGAATATTTGAGTCAAGAGTTCCGTGATCATCTGAAAAAGTATGGTATTGTATCACAGCTCACCGCACCCAGAACACCGCAACATAATGGTGTTTCTGAGAGGAGGAATCATACCTTGTTAGACATGGTGCGATTGATGATGACTCATGCAGATTTGCCCATTTCCTTTTGGAGGTTTGCTCTAGAGACTGCTGCTTTTACACTAAATCGCGTTCCGACGAAAATGGTTCAAAAGACACCATATGAGATATGGACTGGGAAGCGTCCTATTATGTCTTTCATTTAGATTTGGGGCTGTGAGGCTTACATACGACGTCAAATGTCTGACAAGCTGGAACCCAAATCAGATAAGTGTTATCTTATGTGATATCCTAGGGAAACCAAAGAGTATTACTTCTACCTGCCGTCCGAGGGCAAAGTGTTTGTCGCAAGGACTGGCGTCTTTTTGGAGAAAGAATTCTTATCCAGAAAAACTGAAAAGGTGGAACTTGAAGAGATTCAAGAACCACAAACAATGAATGAATGTGAATTGGAACCTTAGCAAGGACTACAATCTGTTGTAGCTGGAGAACCTGCTCAAGAAACACAAGTCCTACGTAGATCTGATAGACCAAGATTTGAGCCTGAGAGATATGGATTTCTCGTGTCTCAAATAGGTAATGTGTTGCTTATGGATCTTGATGATGAGCCTGCAACCTATCAGGAGGCTATGTGTGGACCTGACTCCGAGAAGTGGCTTGAGGCCATGAAATCTGAAATGGACTCCATGTATGCAACCCAAGTTTGGACCTTGGTGGAACCACCTGAAGGGGTACGACCCATAGGGTGCAAGTGGGTCTTCAAGAAGAAGACCGACATGGATGGGAATGTACAGACATTCAAAGTCCGACTGGTGGCTAAAGGTTTCAGGCAAATTCATGGTGTTGACTATGATGAGACCTTTTCCCCTGTAGCCATGGTCAAGTCCATCAGAATTCTACTTGCTATTGCTGCATATTATGACTACGAGATCTGGCGAATGGATGTCAAAATGGCTTTCCTTAATGGAAACCTCCTTGAGGAAGTGTATATGACACAACCCGAGGGTTTTGTATCTCCAAGTGAAGCCACTAAAATATGCAAGTTGAATCGATCCATTTATGCATTGAAACAAGCTTCTCGAAGTTGGAATCTGCGTTTTGATGAGAAGATCAAAGAGTTTGGTTTCATCAAGAATGAAGACGAGCCTTGTGTTTACAAGAAGATTAGTGGGAGCATTGTTGTCTTCCTAATATTGTATGTAGATGACATACTACTGATCGGGAATGACATTGCAACCCTGCAAGCTGTTAAGAACAGGCTAGGGGACGGCTTTTCTATGAAGGACTTGGGTGAAGTGACTTACATACTTGGTATTAAGATCTATAGAGATAGATCGAAGAAGTTGCTGGGTTTGACCCAGAGTACATACATTGACAAGGTGTTGAAACGGTTCAACATGCTTGTGTCCAAGAAAGGATTTTTACCCATGTCACATGGTGTGAGTCTCTCTAAGGACCAGTGTCCAAAATCTTTGGAAGATAAGGATCGCATGAAGTTGATTCCATGTGCTTCGGCAATTGGATCAAACATGTACGCAATGTTATGTACTCGACCCGATGTCTCTTATGCTTTGAGCATGATTAGCAGATATCAGACTGATCCTGGTGAGAGTCACTGGATTTCAGTCAAGAATATCCTAAAGTACTTGAGAAGGACTAAGGATACGTTCTTGGTGTATGGTGGAGAGGAAGAGCTCGTTGTAAGTGGTTACACATATGCTAGCTTCCAAAATGATAAGGACGATTCGAAGTCCCAATCAGGTTTTGTATTTTGCCTTAATGGAGGAGCTGTAAGCTGGAAGAGTTCCAAGCAAGAGACAGTTTCCGATTCTACGACTGAGGCCGAGTATATCGCTGCCGCAAATGCGGCAAAGGAGGATGTGTGGATTAGGAAATTCATCGGCGAGCTAGATGTAGTTCCTAGCATTTTTGATCCCGTAGTTCTCTACTGTGACAACAACCGTGCAATTGCCCAAGCTAAGGAACCTAAATCTCATCAGCGCTCCAAGCACATACTTCGACGGTTCCATCTTATTCTAGATATTATCGATCAAGGAGATGTGAGCATTTGCAGAGTACCGACTGAAGATAACATAGTGGATCCACTGACAAAGCCTCTTGTGCAAAGGAAGCATGATGGTCATGTTAGATCAATGGGTATTAGATACCTGAATGATCATCTTTAGTAGGAGCCTTGTGGATAGCATGTTTGTCAGTTGTTTATTCATTTGATGAATTGTGATATGTACTGTATGTTTCATTTTACATTTATGGCAAGTTCTTTAATTATGTCAACTGTTTCTATATGATAGACTAATTAACATAATGAATGCCCTTAGAATGTTTGCTTCCATAGGAATTCAAGTACGTGACTTGAATGTGAGGGCCTATGTTTATATGAAGCTTCATTCTTAAATGGTCCCGGGTCGAGGTATCATCCTAGAAATTAGGGCGAGGATGAGACCATAAGACTAGCATGTGCGTTGACTGATGACCGGTTCTCACAAGTCATGATATTGTGATATCAAGTCATCACATGGGTACTTGTTAGGAACAAGTTGTACTAGACAGACCCACCATGAGACTACTTTGTGGATTGTTATATGAACGTGTCATAAGTAGATCTCAACTGGCAATGGTGTTTGTAGTCCTCTGACCTGAAGTCACATCATTCATCAGGTGAGGAAGAGCGTACTTTGATGCCATCTAAAGTCTTCTCTTGAGAAAGGTTGACGATATGGGTGGTTGTTGGGTATGTTACGAATCATTTGGATGTTTGTGTGTGAGTAGATATGGAATTTGTCCTCCTTTATGACAGGAGTTACACCCATAGGCCCCTTGATGGAATAAGACTGAGAAATGCATGGCCATGCTTGGTTGAGTCAATATATGATATTGGACTCACCAATTTTAGACAGTCATTTCTAGATCAGGAAACAAGGATTGAACAATCATGAGGGTGACACGGTCCATGCCTCTAGTTCTATCCAGATGTAATGGACAAAGGGACGTGACAACACTGATACATTGGTCATGACAGGATTATTGAGTTATGAACTCTTATTGCTTGGGTAGCAATTATGTATTGCTAGATGTCGCTCATTGTTTGTGAGACATTTGTTGACACTTTGTGATCAAGTGGGAGACTATTGGAGTTTCTGAGGTGATCTCAAAGCAATCAACATTTAATCTTACTGCCAACGCAATATGAGCCTATAGGGTTGCACATAAAAGTGCTTGGAGAAATTGGAGGAAGAATTGTGTTGGCTTGGGATTTCTCGAGAAGTAATATTCAGGCTTGAGATTTCTCGAGAAACCTATTTCCTGGTTTGAGATTTCTCGAGATATCATTGATTTCTCGTGAAATCGTTTTCTTGGATTGGGATTTCTCGAGAAGTAATATTCAGGCTTGGGATTTCTCGAGAATTTATGTCTTGAGATTTATCGTGAAATCAAGCCACGCGGGTTAGTCGAATGGCTATTGTATACTGCTTTCGACGAACGGTTAGCGTAGCGCGTTCATCGAGCGGGCAGTATACTGCGTTGGACGAACGACAAGTATACTGCGTTCGACGAACGGCTAGCGTAGCACGTTCGTCAAGCGAGCAGTATACTGCATTCGACGAACGACAAGTATACAGCGTTCGACGAACGGCAAGTATACTGCATTTGACGAATGGCTAGCGTAGCGCGTTCGTCGAGCGGGCAGTATAATGCGTTCGACGAATGGGAAGTATACTGCGTTCGACGAACGTCTAGTGTAGCGCGTTCGTCAAACAGTTCGTCGAAGTGCGTTCGACGAATGATTGTCAATTAATTCGTCGAACGCTGGGGATATAAATGAATATGATTCTTTTACCCTAGCCATGCTCGCTTCTTTTGTGCGATCTGTTTGCGAAAGACAGAAGAGTTCCATCTCTAGCCCTGGAAGGAAGTGTTCCGACCGGACGTTCCAGCCGTCACTGTCACCTCTTCCTATAATCGGACCTAGCAGTCCGTGGAAGACGTAGAGGACAGTTCTTCTCCGACCTAGATCTTGTGCGACAAGAGACTAGGGTTCTCCAGTACTCGTGTGGACTTCTGTAGAGGCACAGATCTAATTCTGTGCAAGAAACTCATCCACACGATTTCTTCTGTATTTGGAGCATCTCGGTTGAGTAGAGACTCAACCCCCTTCAGGTCTATCTTCTGCAATATGTTGTGGATTTTTATTATTTCTTGAATCAATGAAATCGCAAGTTCTTTATTACTCTTTTTGGGTTGTTCTTGTTTTTATTCCGCTGCGCATATTTGATATGCTGTTTTATCATTTCTGAAATGGTATTTAGAAAACCCAACAACCTTTTATACGATAGGCATTGCTAAACGACCCCTTGGTCTATAGGTTTGTATGGGCATTCCTATAAATCAAATGTTACTTTTCTATTATGTACGTATCTTTACTTACTGTTATTTACTTTCTCTTTACCATGCTCTAATTAATGTTTCAAATATATATATACACTTGTGTAGTGGTAGACATTTCCTGTAGTCTAGATCCGCCGTCATCTGCTTTATTTTATACCCCTTGCTGTCCTCCGCTTCATCCTCCCCGCACGGTGCCTAGGAGCCACTGGGGGATGGGTGGTGGGAAATGAGGCTTAGTCCTTTTGACTAACGGTCGATGGACCATATCATTTTAGGGGTTCGAGGAGACGCAGCAGCACCAGAGGCCAATACAGATGGAGGCGGGCTAGTCTTGTAAAAGAACACTAGTTTCAGGATCAGTTAGTGATTAGTAGTTTGCTTCCGCGAGTGACCTTGTAGTGAGGACATGATGTACAGGGCATGATCCCTTTATGATTGTTATCCTTTTTATTCAGTTATTATCAGTGGATTATATTACTATAAGGTTTATATATCATGTGGTGTGGACTTGAGCTTATATATGTTCATTTATACTTTTTATCTTTTGTGATCGATATGGCCGGCAGAATCGGTGTTTTGTAGTGGCGACCCTCCCGAGTGTTGGTGTCACCGCAAAGAGGCGGTTCTGGGCATAAGACCCAGTTTTGTAGCGAAAAAATGGGGCCTTACATCCACTGTCCAGATACCACTGCTGCTTTGTTGCTGGGGTCTCCTATCTGCACATGAAATTAAACATTAGTATAGACCACCTCTTGTTGGGGTATCTTTCTTCTATCATCATATAGAGTTATGAAAGAGTAAGTTGGTCTTTCAATATACCCCTTAAGGTGAAGAAGTGCTCGTTTGTTATGCCTGCAATGTTTGGCCTTATGCCCAATTTTATAGCAACAAAATCATCTAGAGCTGTAAATAGGAATAAAAGAGAGAGATCTAGATGATTGAAAATTTCTTGCTGAGAACATGTGTCGAGAAGAAATCGACGCATCTTTAGAGTTGCGTCGAGTGGAATTCGACCTGTCTGCATATTTACATCGATTATAATTCGATGCAGAATATTGGGTGCATCGAATAGAATTCGATGCACCCTCATACTTGCTTCGAGTTGATGTCGAAGCATTTGCAAAACTCCGCCGAGTTTCATTCGACGCATCTTTAAACCTGCGTCGAGTTTTAGTCGACGCATAATTCCTTTTATTAAGAATTTTATCATTTTTATTGGCTTTTCTGAGGGGTGCTTACCTAGAATTCCTAATGGATTAGTGGTATTTGTTGGAGTTTCTATAGTGATCCTGCAGTAATCAAGCAATTAGTCTTGCCGCCAATGCAATATGAGCTAATAGGGTCGCACATAAGAGCGTTTGGATTAATTGGAGAAAGGATTGTGTTCGCCTTGCTCATATTGGATATGAGTGATATAACCAATCCTATGACTATTTGGAATATAGTTGGTTCGGGAAGACTGCTCCTAGATATTGTGAATATTGTGTGGAGCATGTCGAAAAAGTTTCAAGACGATATTGTGAATATTGTCAAGAAGACTTCAAAATGACATCATGAATATCTTCGTGACAGATGGCCTGTTATCATGATCGCAAGCCGATATTATGAATATTGACTCGTGAACAATGTCGTCAAGATTGTCTCGATTTCATGGACTAAAAGGAAATTCGTCGAGATAGGTCTCGGAAATTTCGTCAAGATGTCTTGACAAGTTCATCGAGAGTGTCTCGATGATTTTGCCGAGACTGCCTCGACGAGTTCGTCGAGACTGTCTCGACGAGTTCATCGAGACTATCTCGACGAAAGACTTTCACTAGTGATTTCATGGAGACTGTCTCGATGAATGATTGTTTTCATCGAGATGTCTCGACAAATCTGTCGAGACTGTCTCAACGGTTTCGTCGAAACTGTCTCGACATTTTCGTCAAAATGTTTCGACGAATTCGTCGAGATGTCTCGACGAATAAATGCACCGGACAAAAAATGAATGTTTTGTTCTGGTCTGCGGATAGCGAAGCTTTTGTCTACCTTATTACCGTGGGTATAAAACGGCAAGAAGCTTTAGGTTTTGCGAGACCTTTTATGCGATAAAAATCCAGAGAACCGATAGGTGATCCCATGCGACCCCATGAGCGAGTGTGAACCTGTACCCGTGTGTCAATCGGGAGCCTTTCTTAGAGATCGAAGAGGAAGTGTTCTTGTCGATCTTGTCGCTGTTCCAGAAGACTTGTCTCCTCCACTTCTTAGTCGTATCTAGCAATCTATGGAGACGTAGAGGGAACTCATTCTCTGACCTAACTCTTGTTGGACAAGAGGCTTAGGATTCTCCTTTGCTCATGTGGACTTCTGTAGAAGTGTGGACTTATTTCTACACTAACTCCTCCGAAGAGCAGTCCAATCTTGACAGAGACGAAGGAAGCACAAAGGAAGAACTCGGAATAGGATTCCGATTTCAAGAAGAATTTTCTTGGAGCATCTGATTGAGTATTGACTCAATTCCGCAAAGGTAATTTTATTATTGCTGTAATTTCTTAATTCCTGGTTTTAGCAAGATCCATATGTCTCTTTTGGGTTGTTCCCATATATTTCGCTGCTCACATTCTTGTATAACACCCGGTATTCACCAAGAGGTGAGCAGAGGCTAAGGGGTCAACAAACAAGAAGGATAGGAAAGAGCGCGAGCCAGGCGCTCGTAGGAAGGTGGGCGAGCCGGGCTCTCACGGCTCCTCGCGGGAAAGAGGGCGAGCCAGGTACTCGCAGAAAGGCGGGCAAGCCGGGCTCTGGCCAGCTGTTCACGGGAAGGCGGGCGAGCCAGGCCTCTCAAGTCGCGAGAGGAGCTCTCATGGGCGGCTCGCCCAGTAAGGGTCCAGGGGTGATTTTACCTAAAAACCCTCGGTGTTCTGTAGTTAGCCCCTCCAAACAACGGAGTTTGGGTGTTGGCAGGCCATTTTGGGCTGCGTATAGCAAAAGTGTAAGGCAGAACCCCGCTATTAGCAGACCAGACCAGAAAAACTATATATAGACCTTGAAGGGCACCTTTGGAGAGGATTCCAATCTCAGTACTCTGAGCTTCCTCCTCCCTAGGTTGTCTTGGCTTAGCTCTCAGGCTCTCCAAGGTGCCCAGTCTCAATTTTGGCTTGGGAGGGGAAGCGCTCAAAGATCTTTCTGGTGTGTGGTGGGATCTCCTCGCTGCGACCAAGGGTCTGTGTCTAGTTTTGAGTTTCTGGTCTGTTCCTTCCGAGGAACCAGTAAGTGCTAGTTGCCCCTTAACTTGTTGAGGGCCCGAGCTCCACAAGAGACCAAGTTTTGGTTTCAATATTTTTGGTGCGGTGAGCGTGGAGTGCAGTTAGTACAGGAAAGTTCCAAGGAAGAGACATGGAGGGAGACGACGAGCGAGAGGCGGGCTTTGGCGGCTCGCCACCACCCAGCACGCCAACGACGGTGGAGATGCAGACCTCAAGAGGGACCTCCTTGGGGCTTTTTAGTGCGCGCTCATCATGGCACTTGGGGGTCTCGCAACCCCTGCGCCCCAGGTGGCCCCTCCGGCTAGAGTCGGCAAGAACGCCCTCGGGTAGAGGGCAAGAAAGGAGGCGATGTCAAGGGCACCAGAGCGAGACTCGCTGGGCGGGAACTTTTCCCCAGCCCAGCGAGCATGAGCATGGTGTTGGCTAGTACCCTCCAAGCAGGCGGGATCCCATGTCACAACCCGCAATTTCCCAAAAATATAATACGTAATATCAGAGCAAGGGAAAAATACGCGTCGTGATGCCACGCCTGTAGGAGACGACTACAGACGCTCAGGCAAACATTCTTTACGATAATTTTATAAAAGACATATATGTGATTGGATTAAAAGAGAAATTTTCATTTTAGCTTAAGACCACGTCCCTCGGTCTGGTGGATCATCTAGTCCACAAGTAGAAAACTATACATACGCAGCGGAAAATAGGTTTGTTTCTTTTAGCCTACATGAGCAAGAAAATAAACATTTCCAGAAATGATATGCACTTATCTAGGTTTAGTATAGTAAGAAAGGATTTTTTCTACGAATTTCAAAGTATGCGATCTTTATTTAAAAGCATGATATACAAGAACGACATTTCTATAATCAATAAAGTAACTACTACATCTTAGCGAAAAGGCTTCCCAGAGAGCAAATAGGTAAAGTACTCAAAGTAACAGCAAAGCAAACATAAGTAATCTAAACAAAAAGCCATACGGGCGCCAACAGTTGACACGAACCCGCAGGGAAGAAGGAAAAACAGCTAAAGGAGAGACAACAACTAAGCAACTGCCCCTTTACCTAAGAGGGGAAGGGCCTCGACAGGAACACTGAACGACGCCGCTCTAACTCCTGCGGCAGCTAAAAACCTGAACCTGAGACATTCATAAGAAAAGAATGCCTCAGCCCAAGAGGGTGCAAGAAAACCAAGATTAGCAGTAAGAGAAATAAGAGAGTGCAGAAAGGAAAACTAAGCAGGAAAACATCTATAATCTTACAACAACCCGAGCCAGCTCAAACGAGTGCATTCGGTAAGAAGAAAAGCCTGCACCAGAAGGTAATAGTCAACACAATCAAAGCCCACCACGTGTCCGCCATTGCGGCTCAGAGGTGACGGTCATACATATAATATCATAATACACATATATAAGCATATATGTTTATAAACTTGAGACTGATCAGCTCGAGGGAAAAGCGTCCCCCAAAAGAAGGCACTGTGACGGTGGTATCTTCCACCAACGCCCGCAGCCCAAAACAGGGTCGTGGTCCTTTATCCACTGCCACCCAAAAACCAAATCCGGGTGGTGGTACTCTATCCACTGCCACCCAAAACTACCCACCGTGCAAGGCTTAAGACAAAGGTTCTAAATAATCAAATTAAGTTTCAATTAAGACACGGGACGTAACCCGAGATATCAGCACCATAACACCCTAAGGATAGGGTCACAAAGAAATAAACACTACTCACGATTCATTTGAAAACACTTGGTGAGTCCAAACTTGACTCCCAACGAACTTCTCGAAGCCGTGCAATGAATTAGGCACGACAAGACACCATAAATGATCACTTTTCTGTAAGAATGAAAGTTTCAATAATTGGAACGGGTGAAGAGCTTGAAACCCAAAATGCAACCACACAACTATCCACATTAGCAATAAAGGATTTTGTTGTGTCATCGAGAACTAGCAAAAGAAATTCCCAGGGAGTTTAGCCTCTAATTCCCCGTACCCGTCGGGAATTAGGAAACAAAATCCCAGGGAATTTAACCGGCTAGACCATCAGAACATAGCCAACAAAAGAACGGTGCAGGATTTGGAGATTTACCGAGCAAGACCACTTTTGCTTAACTAAACAGATAAGTCCAAGATTTAACCAATAACATAAAGACCAAGGAGAAACCCCGCATAAAACTAAGAGCTGACAGGCTCAAACTCTCCCAATAGAACGAAATCTCTAGCATATAGCCTAGGAAATTTAACTTTGCATAAACCTAAGTAAATACCTAGCCCTCAAACTTAAACCCGAAAAATTTACGAATCGGTAATTTACTTAAGTTTATACCAAGAAAATTTCCTAGCGTATAGGTGCAGAGGTTTACATATCAAGTGTTTATTATCATAAACCATGGGAACTTACAAAGAACTTCCAACATAATCAACATAACAGCAGACCCCTTATTAGACAAAGGCAAGAGCAGACCCCAAACAAACTAACAGCCTTGATAAAAGGCTTTCCCCCAACCTTAATAGACAAAGGCAGCCCTCCAAATAACAAGAAGAAATATATGTATTGTAGCCCCCAATAACAAGGGAAGAAGGTAGAGCAGCCCCAATAGAATAGCATAGCAGCAGCCCCTAAAGACAAGGAAGGAAAACAGAAGTAGAAGCAGCCCTTAGGAAAAGCATACAACAACCCTTAATTAGACAAGGAAGAAAAACAAAAATAGATGCAGCCCTAAAAAAAAAAGAATCCCAACTGGTTTGCACACGGCAGCCCCAATTAGAGTATAGGCACAAGTATATAAGGCAGCCCCCACTTTAAAAACAGCAGCAATAAGTGAAACTGCATTGCCACCAAAAGAAGAAAATAAGGATATAGCACATTGCTGAATCAATCGACAAAACACCCAATAGGACAGGAGAACAAGCAGCCGGCCAACAAAATTTTGAATGAAAACACGTATCAGTGACATCAACCATAAGCCTGCAGCAATATGATTCACCCAAATCCATCAAATCATTAAAACAACAATCCCCCCATAATAACCTCTATAGTAGTTACTGCAAAACTGAAGTAAGAAACCTTCTCAAATCAAGCCACAAATGGAACAGTTACAGGCATAAGGATAAGGATTTTAACAGCAACTAACTGATAACCATGCTCCCAGCAAATCTAAAGCAGACCACCGAAAACAACAAGAAAAAGAACAGCAGCTGTGTTTTCTCTTTTTCCTAAAACAGTGACGAAATTGAAGCAAGGAAAACCCTCAACGCTAGCCATTCACTATGACGATATATATATCATTTCCTCCCAAGAACCAAACAGATATCCTAGCAATTTATTAGGACCACCAGAAAAATTTTTTGAATGAAACATTTGACCATGCGGTAGGTAGATTATCTAGTATTTGGTATTTGGTGAATCATTTCATACCAAATGACTTTATTAATACAGAAGAGCTAGGTAAGGTAAAAGAACAAATTTGATAGCATATAAATATCCAGAAAAATAGATGAAGGGGAGGAGGAGGAAGAGTTCTCTTGCCTCTAGGTAAACTGGAGAACCACCAGATCGCGACAAGCTTGTAGAAAACCTAGCCCCGGCGACGAAGAATCCTGTCTCCTCCGACAAAGGACTCGCCGAGCCTACCAGAACCCGCACCGGCGAGAGCTCCGACACTCCGACGGCCAAGCCCCCCGACCACCGGCGCCATTGACGAAGCCCTAGCCCGCGGCTCCCGCACTCACGGCAGAAAAAAGAAAAATCGGGAAGGGGAGGAGGGTCATCGGGGAAAGGGGAGAGGAAATGGCTGCCAACACAAGTTCAATCATAATGATAATAAGAATTGTAATATTAAAAACTTTTATGTGTATATATCATATATAATTTATATATACCTAATATAAGATTGCGTATACATATATCCACTTGCATACGAACTTAAAGCCGAATGAAACCCAATTCTTGTACATATATACATGTATATCTTTTATTTATGATTGTATAAATCTCTATATACAATCTTTGTATCTTAACCAATAATGTATACGCGTACATACATATACCTTTATGCTACCCCCCTATCAAATTTCAAGCACGCGAACACAAAAGAATATCTGTATTCATATACATTTATAATAGCACGCTAATAAGTAAATACTTATACAAGCCTATAATTCTATATGTACACCTATATACGTGTATATATATAATAAATAAAATATATGTACTTATATAATAAGTAATCTTTTATATATATGTATATAAAAATATAACTTATATGTATATATATACATATATAAGAAATTTTTATACGCAAAAACTTACGTATACATACCCACAAAAGCCTCTTCCTAGAAACAAAACGCCGGATGACGACGACGATTCTTCCAAAACGGTAACGCCCTCTCGCATTAACACCTCGAACGGTAACTTTAATATTTAAACTGTCATTATACTATAACCCTACTTAATTTAACTATAAGAAAAACCTGGGGCGTTACAGTCACCCCACCAAGAAGGAAGTTTCGTCCCGAAACTTAGAACTGAAACTTAGAAGACACCGAATGAAAAGTACAAAGGGAGAGGTAAGCTCACACTCGCTAGACAGAAACTCTAACCGAAAGGGGCTAGGAAAACGGATGCGGATAAGATTACCCCAAAAAGGAAAAGGATATTACCAAGAACTCGAAATGTCCAAACCGAGAACAGAAAGCGGACCGCGGAAAATCTGACTCGCGGATCCCAAACTAAAGGAAGTCTAAACGAAGATCGGTCTTTGAAAACACTGAACTAACTTCCTTCTTCACGAACAAGACAGGAGCACTCCAGGGCGAAGAATTAGGCCAGATCAAGCCACACTACAACCACTCATCTAACTGAGTGCGCAACTCTCGCAACACACGCGGGGCCAAAAGGGTACGGTGCCTTAGCAACAGGACGGATACCCGGCTCAAGGTCAGAAACAAACTCCTCAACTCTCACGGTAGAAAACCAGGGGGATAACGGCGAAGACATCAGCGAGATCTCGCACCACAGGGAAGTAAATCCTCGATACACAACAAACTACTACCAGATTCTAACATAGAAACAAGGTAAGCAACACCATTGAACACTAAAGGCTCCTGGCACACGCCGCGGAAATAACCGGGGAAAACATAACGCGGAAAACCAAACACGCTCGAGGGTTCACCGATGTCCAGCTTAAAGACCAAACGTTTTACCTTGCGTTGGATAACTACATCAAACCTGGACCACCAGACCAAACCCAAAGATCACAACGAAAGACCAAATGATGATAAGATGCTTACTCAGTACGTAATCTTACGCCTCCAGAACATAAACAGACTCTTTGACATAGAAAAGATTAGGCTGAACATAAATATCGAGTTAGGGGCCAGATAAAAAAAACACAAACTTTCACGACTGGCTCACGTGAAACACACTATGAACACAAGGGAAAGAAGCAGGAAAAAAAACAGCTTAACCGCAGATGTTCTGATGCACTCAACTCTGGCATCAGAGAAACCATCAAGAAACCCGTGCCCCCAACTACGAGCTCTAAATTAGCACTCCGCTGATTGCAAATCTCTCATAACACACATGAGCCAACTGTAGCTCTTCACAGATAAGTGATACCGCTACGCTCGAATCCACCCAAGCTTCCAAGATCTGCCTCAAAATGCTGACAAGCACAACATTTAGATATAAGCCTTACTAAGCCAACTTGAACTTCCTACCACCAAACCATTTCCTTCAGATCACAATACATTCCTTTTGAAATCAAAATGGTAGGCAACGCTAGAACTTTATGCTTCGCCACAAATCCTTGCCCGAATACCCTCAATAGCAGGAATATAATATTCACTTCTAAATTTCTACGTGATCATATCTTTCTCAAGAAGTCCAGAAAATCTTCGCATTAGACTTAATCCCGAATGAAACGCAATTCCAATTTATAAAAGGCTCTCCCAACACTAAGCTGGTCAACAATAATATTGCTTCCAACTATTGCCAATGAAATTCTCTCTGCCAGCTACTACACTAGAACACTAATGATGAGTGTAGGGTAATTCTTCCTATAATATTTCAAATTCCATGAACCATTCGCAAGCACAATTCCTGTCTACGTCAGAACAGAACACCCAAACCATGATCAAAATTCACGACAAGGTCTTCTAAATCCAACACTTCCAAATCAACCTAACGACGACCGCCTGCGAAGATCTATAGCCAAAACATCGAGTAAAACTCAAATCAAAAAGAAGGCACGCCCAACATCCTCTACCTTAACTCGCACAGAATTGAGATAACCAAAATCCAAATCCACATTCGCAAGCCAACGAATAAACTACGTCAAAACCTTAACCTGAAAACACATGGGCAGAAACACTGCGTTTGTTTCACAACCATTTGCCTCGACAATGCCTCGTTACTCTGACGCAACTCTTTAATTACCGTTTCACCGCGCGCACCCAAAGACTCGCCCTCTGACTGGGGAGCCAACTCCGACGCACTACGCTCTGGAGTCATCGACTGCAATTACGAACAAACACCTCAATACACCTAACTTAAGACGCAACAGCTAGGAACCAGAATTTCCTAACTCGATACAGATCAGAAAGGAGTAGATACTTGCTCTTGCTATTACCTTGCTCTGGGAATTTATGAAATGATGTTATGCTTAACTTAGGATGATATACCATCATCCTATCAACTTATGTGCATATAATATAAATGCATGAATGCCAAATTTTATTTCAAATCATGTGTGTACGAGCGTCATCATGTATGTCTTTAGCTTGGCACGTGTGCTAATGCTATGTTATGATGTATATGCAGTGCTATGCAATCTAAAAAGGCCTTAATGCATGCTATGAGCGGCGTACACATGCGATCTTATGCATCCCATACTACATATTATCGCATGTAACGAAAAAGAAAATCTAATGGACACGCATGCGACCTACGTTATGCATCCCATACTACATAACAGTCGTATGTTGTCACCTATGAGGATCCATATACAAACACATATTATGCATCCCATACTACATAATATGCCCCGTATACTTCTTATCATGCTATGAGTGTAGTGTTCATGCTTCAGCCAAGACATACTGATGACCCTTCGGTGTGTGTATGCAATGAATGACGATTCTCACCAGGCGGTTAACCGGGCAACCAAACTATCACAGCAACCCGGCTAACCTCCCTCTGATACCAACTGTCACAACCCGCAATTTCCCAAAAATATAATACGTAATATCAGAGCAAGGGAAAAATACGCGTCGTGATGTCACGCCTGTAGGAGACGACTACAGACGCTCAGGCAAACATTCTTTACGATAATTTTATAAAAGACATATATGTGATTGGATTAAAAGAGAAATTTTCATTTTAGCTTAAGACCACGTCCCTCGGTCTGGTGGATCATCTAGTCCACAAGTAGAAAACTATACATACGCAGCGGAAAATAGGTTTGTTTCTTTTAGCCTACATGAGCAAGAAAATAAACATTTCCAGAAATGATATGCACTTATCTAGGTTTAGTATAGTAAGAAAGGATTTTTTCTACGAATTTCAAAGTATTCGATCTTTATTTAAAAGCATGATATACAAGAACGACATTTCTATAATCAATAAAGTAACTACTACATCTTAGCGAAAAGGCTTCCCAGAGAGCAAATAGGTAAAGTACTCAAAGTAACAGCAAAGCAAACATAAGTAATCTAAACAAAAAGCCATACGGGCGCCAACAGTTGACACGAACCCGCAGGGAAGAAGGAAAAACAGCTAAAGGAGAGACAACAACTAAGCAACTGCCCCTTTACCTAAGAGGGGAAGGGCCTCGACAGGAACACTGAACGACGCCGCTCTAACTCCTGCGGCAGCTAAAAACCTGAACCTGAGACATTCATAAGAAAAGAATGCCTCAGCCCAAGAGGGTGCAAGAAAACCAAGATTAGCAGTAAGAGAAATAAGAGAGTGCAGAAAGGAAAACTAAGCAGGAAAACATCTATAATCTTATAACAACCCGAGCCAGCTCAAACGAGTGCATTCGGTAAGAAGAAAAGCCTGCACCAGAAGGTAATAGTCAACACAATCAAAGCCCACCACGTGTCCGCCATTGCGGCTCAGAGGTGACGGTCATACATATAATATCATAATACACATATATAAGCATATATGTTTAAAAACTTGAGACTGATCAGCTCGAGGGAAAAGCGTCCCCCAAAAGAAGGCACTGCGATGGTGGTATCTTCCACCAACGCCCGCAGCCCAAAATAGGGTCGTGGTCCTTTATCCACTGCCACCCAAAAACCAAATCCGGGTGGTGGTACTCTATCCACTGCCACCCAAAACTACCCACCGTGCAAGGCTTAAGACAAAGGTTCTAAATAATCAAATTAAGTTTCAATTAAGACACGGGACGTAACCCGAGATATCAGCACCATAACACCCTAAGGATAGGGTCACAAAGAAATAAACACTACTCACGATTCATTTGAAAACACTTGGTGAGTCCAAACTTGACTCCCAACGAACTTCTCGAAGCCGTGCAATGAATTAGGCACGACAAGACACCATAAATGATCACTTTTCTGTAAGAATGAAAGTTTCAATAATTGGAACGGGTGAAGAGCTTGAAACCCAAAATGCAACCACACAACTATCCACATTAGCAATAAAGGATTTCGTTGTGTCACCGAGAACTAGCAAAAGAAATTCCCAGGGAGTTTAGCCTCTAATTCCCCGTACCCGTAGGGAATTAGTAAACAAAATCCCAGGGAATTTAACCGGCTAGACCATCAGAACATAGCCAACAAAAGAACGGTGCAGGATTTGGAGATTTACCGAGCAAGACCACTTATGCTTAACTAAACAGATAAGTCCAAGATTTAACCAATAACATAAAGACCAAGGAGAAACCCCGCATAAAACTAAGAGCTGACAGGCTCAAACTCTCCCAATAGAATGAAATCTCTAGCATATAGCCTAGGAAATTTAACTTTGCATAAACCTAAGTAAATACCTAGCCCTCAAACTTAAACCCGGAAAATTTACGAATCGGTAATTTACTTAAGTTTATACCAAGAAAATTTCCTAGCGTATAGGTGCAGAGGTTTACATATCAAGTGTTTATTATCATAAACCATGGGAACTTACAAAGAACTTCCAACATAATCAACATAACAGCAGCCCCCTTATTAGACAAAGGCAAGAGCAGACCCCAAACAAACTAACAGCCTTGATAAAAGGCTTTCCCCCAACCTTAATAGACAAAGGCAGCCCTCCAAATAACAAGAAGAAATATATGTATTGTAGCCCCCAATAACAAGGGAAGAAGGTAGAGCAGCCCCAATAGAATAGCATAGCAGCAGCCCCTGAAGACAAGGAAGGAAAACAGAAGTAGAAGCAGCCCTTAGGAAAAGCATACAACAACCCTTAATTAGACAAGGAAGAAAAACAAAAATAGATGCAGCCCTAAAAAAAAAAGAATCCCAACTGGTTTGCACACGGCAGCCCCAATTAGAGTATAGGCACAAGTATATAAGGCAGCCCCCACTTTAAAAACAGCAGCAATAAGTGAAACTGCATTGCCACCAAAAGAAGAAAATAAGGATATTGCACATTGCTGAATCAATCGACAAAACACCCAATAGGACAGGAGAACAAGCAGCCGGCCAACAAAATTTTGAATGAAAACACGTATCAGTGACATCAACCATAAGCCAGCAGCAAAATGATTCACCCAAATCCATCAAATCATTAAAACAACAATCCCCCCATAATTACCTCTATAGCAGTTACTGCAAAACTGAAGTAAGAAACCATCTCAAATCAAGCCACAACTGGAACAGTTACAGGCATAAGGATAAGGATTTTAACAGCAACTAACTGATAACCATGCTCCCAACAAATCTAAAGCAGACCACCGAAAACAACAAGAAAAAGAACAGCAGCTGTGTTTTCTCTTTTTCCTAAAACAGTGACAAAATTGAAGCAAGGAAAACCCTCAACGCTAGCCATTCACTATGACTATATATATATATATATATCATTTCCTCCCAAGAACCAAACAGATATCCTAGCAATTTATTAGGACCACCAGAAAAATTTTTTGAATGAAACATTTGACCATGCGGTAGGTAGATTATTTTGAATGAAACATTTGACCATGCGGTAGGTAGATTATCTAGTATTTGGTATTTGGTGAATCATTTCATACCAAATGACTTTATTAATACAGAAGAGCTAGGTAAGGTAAAAGAACAAATTTGATAGCATATAAATATCCAGAAAAATAGATGAAGGGGAGGAGGAGGAAGAGTTCTCTTGCCTCTAGGTAAACTGGAGAACCACCAGATCGCGACAAGCTTGCAGAAAACCTAGCCCCGGCGACGAAGAATCCTGTCTCCTCCGACAAAGGACTCGCCGAGCCTACCAGAACCCGCACCGGAGAGAGCTCCGACCACTCCGACGGCCAAGCCCCCCGACCACCGGCGCCATTGACGAAGCCCTAGCCCGCGGCTCCCACACTCACGGCAGAAAAAAGAAAAATCGGGAAGGGGAGGAGGGTCATCGGGGAAAGGGGAGAGGAAATGGCTGCCAACACAAGTTCAATCATAATGATAATAAGAATTGTAATATTAAAAACTTTTATGTGTATATATCATATATAATTTATATATACCTAATATAAGATTGCGTATACATATATCCACTTGCATACGAACTTAAAGCCGAATGAAACCCAATTCTTGTACATATATACATGTATATCTTTTATTTATGATTGTATAAATCTCTATATACAATCTTTGTATCTTAACCAATAGTACATACATATACCTTTATGCTACCCCCCTATCAAATTTCAAGCACGCGAACACAAAAGAATATCTGTATTCATATACATTTATAATAGCAAGCTAATAAGTAAATACTTATACAAGCCTATAATTCTATATGTACACCTATATACGTGTATATATATAATAAATAAAATATATGTACTTATATAATAAGTAATCTTTTATATATATGTATATAAAAATATAACTTATATGTATATATATACATATATAAGAAATTTTTATACGCAAAAACTTACGTATACATACCCACAAAAGCCTCTTCCTAGAAACAAAACATCGGATGACGACGACGATTCTTCCAAAACGGTAACGCCCTCTCGCATTAACACCTCGAACGGTAACTTTAATATTTAAACTGTCATTATACCATAACCCTACTTAATTTAACTATAAGAAAAACCTGGGGCGTTACATCTCATCCAGTGGGGCCCCGATGATCGGCCCCTCCGTGAGCGCGAGGCTGGTAGGAACCAGGTCGCCCGGGGAGCTCGTGGGGTGAGTTGAGCAGGTCAGGGTGTGAAGGATGGAAGCCCATTCTGTGAGTTGGTGCTCTTGGCACCACTCCCCGAGGGGTTCAAAGAGCCGGCCATGATGTTGTACACCAGCAAGGATGATCTCATTCAACACCTGCAGTGATTCGAAGACATCGTCTCTATCAGACCTATGTCGGACGCTTTCAAGTGCCGAATCTTCACCACTACCCTGAAAGAAAAAGCAAGGGACTCGTTCCACCAGTTGCCCTCGTGGCCGATCTATGCTTTTGAGTATCTGAGTCGCAGCTACCTATTGCATTTCTCGACCTCGAAGTAGAGGAAGAAGGACCCCAAAGCGCTCTTCAACATCAAGCAGAGGCCGGGGGAGTCGCTAGCCCACGATGTGGATCGGTTCTAGGAGGAGGTCCTCCTCATCCAGGAGGTGTCAGGGTTCACCCTCTAGCCTGCCTTCATAGTAGGGCTACGGGAGGGGTTTTTCTAGATGGACCTCAAGAGGAGGGCTCCTTTGTCCTTTGAAGAGTTGATGGAGAGAGCGACAAAGGAGATAGAGGGGGAGGCTGCCAACACCGAGTTCTCAAAGAGGCTGGCACGGCTGAGCCAGTCAGAAGTTAAGAAGCCATAGCCGAGGAGAAGAGAAGAGGCAAGGGCCCCGGAGCTGGGGTGGAGGCAGCAAGGAGGGGGGTGCAGGGCCCATGAAGGGGTTTCCACCAGGGAGGGGGTAACTTCCAAGGAGGGCAAGGAAGATCCCACCAGCTAGGGTGAAGGCAGGGCCTGAGGCCATCTCCTCCCCTGCCTCACCAGGAAATGGTGGTCGGGTGAAGAAGAGCAGGAAGAGGAAGGGGAGCAGGAGCCAGAGGAACCGGTCCTAGGAGGAGGAACAGAGGGGCAGAGGCCGAGAGGAGGGGGTGGAGTCGCCCTATTGTGACTTCCACCAGGAGGAAGATCACACGTCGACCACCTTCCCAAAGTTCTTGGAGGTGAGGGGATCCAGAGTGCCGACGCAGCGGGAGCAATGACCGGTGAGGATAGAGGAGGTCCTACCTTAGGATGAGGAGGAGGAAAGGTGTGAAGAATGGGTTAACGTGGGGACCCGAGGAGGGATCAGAGTGATCCATGGGGGGGGGGGGGGGGGGGGGGGGGTAGGGATCGAGGCGACCCAGAAGGAAAGCCTCCATACCATATATCATCAGAGCGTGGCTTCGACATCCCTAGCTCCACCCCCGGCAGAGTAGATCATGTTTACCCAGAAGGACATGTCGGGCCATGAAGACCCATTCTACGATGCGCTGGTCATCCAGACACCCATCGAGAACTTCACCGTATCTCAGATTCTCGTAGACAATGGGAGCTCGGTCAATGTCATCTTCAAGAAGGCGTTTGATGAGATAAAGGTGGAGGCCAGGAGGGTGTAGGTCTCGGATGGCCCGTTGATTGGGTTCTCCCGGGAGAGAAAGGAGGTAGAAGGGGGAGTGAGACTCCATGTGGTCTTGGGGGGCAGTCCTGAAATTTCCGCTTTGTCATAGTAGATGCCCCCAGCAGCTACAGTGCCATCTTGAGACAGCCACTCATCAGTGCATTCTGTTGCGTCCCCTCCACTTTCCATCAATGCCTCAAGTTCAACGTGGGATGAGTCCAGGTCCGGGTATGGGGTGACCCAAGGGTGGCAAGGAAGTGCTATGTGACTATCGTGAACACCATCTCCTGGATGGCAGAGGCGGAGGAATGAGATCAGGAGAGGGGAGAGCCGGCAGGGCTGGAAGAGGTAGGAGAAGAAGAAGGAGTAGGAGGAGAAGGTCAGGCCCATAAAGGAGGGGCGAAGTAGCTGATGGTGGTCGAGGAGGAGGAGAAGGAAGAAGGAGGAGCCGAAGTACTGGCTTACGGCGAGAGGAAGGAGAATGACTGGGCGAAGCATTCAAGGATGGAGGTCGTGGATGAGGTGGTGGAGCTGGAGGTCATCACCAGGGCAGGGGCGATCGAGAGGGTGAAGGTCAGTGGGGAGCTCAACACCGAGGACGGGAGAAAGATCTTGGCTTGCATCCAATAGAATGAGGACGTCTTCGCCTGGAGTGTAGCGGAGATGCCTGGGATCGATGCAGATGTGGCATATCATCACCTCAACCTCGACCCCAGCACTCTCCCCATCGGCCAGAAGAAGAGGTTTATCACGGACAAGCTGGAGGCACCTATCCGGGAGGAGGTAAGCATGCTCCTCATGTTCGGCTTTGTATCGGAGATCCAGTATCCAGGATGGGTCTCCAATATAGTGATGGTAAAAAAAGGTGATGGTAGGTGGAGGATGTGCGTTGACTTTTAACTATTAAATAAATCATGCCCAAATGATTGTTATCCCCTGCCTCGAATTGATGCGCTGGTTGACTCTGCCGTCGGTTTTTCACTAATGAATTTTCTGGATGCTTTCTCAGGTTACCATCAGATCTGCATGCACCCTCCCGACATCAAGGTTGTCTCCTTCATCACAGGGGATGGGTGCTACTGCTACAAAATGATGCCCTTCGGGCTAAAGAACATGGGGGCGACATACCAACAAATGATGGACCGGGTCTTCTGAGAGAAAAAGGGAAGGAACCTGGAGGTCTATGTGGATCACCTCATGGGAAAAGTCGGGAACTCGAGTACCACCTCCGTTACCTAGAGGAAACCTTTGGCACTTTGATAAAGTTCAAGATGAAGCTCAACCCCCAAAAGTGTGTCTTTGGGGCCAGCCGAGGGATGTTCCTAGGTCACTTGCTCACCCCGGCTGGGGTGGAGCCTAATCCAGACACGGTAAGGGAAATCATGGAGCTAGGGTCTCCGAGGAGTGCAAAAGAGGTCCAGCGTCTCACATGGAAGCTGGCCGGGCTAAGCAGGTTCCTCTCCAAGGCAGGGGAAAAATGCTTGGCCTTCTTCAAGGTGCTTCGGGGGAACCAAAAGTTTGATTGGACCCCTGAGTGCGAGAGGGCCTTTCAAGCGCTGAAGGAACAATTGACCCAAGCACCATTGCTACAATGGCCGAGAGAAGGAGAGGACCTAACCTTATACCTGGGGGTAGGACCCGAGGCGGTAAGCTCGGTGTTGATCCGGGAGGAGGGGAAAAAGCAGCTCCAAATCTACTATGTTAGCTGAGTCTTGAGGAAGGCCGAGCTCCGGTACCCCATCTTAGAAAAATTGGCTTTCGCTCTCGTGGTGTCTGCTCGGGAGCATAGGACCTACATCCAGGCTCATTTCATCAAGGTGGTAACCGATCACCCCCTTCGCAACATTATGGAAGGAGTCGAACACTCGGGGAGGTTGGCTAAGTGGTCGGTGGAGCTAAGTGAATTTGATATCTCGTATGTGCCCAGGTTATCCATAAAGGCCCAACCTGTGGCGGACTTTTTGGTAGACTATGTGACTGAGGTGCAAGAGTCCGATCTACCCAACTCGGTGGCCTGGAGGATGTTGGTCGGCAGAGCCTCAGGAAAGCATTCCTTTGGGGCAGGGGTGGTTTTGGTAAGCCCCCAAGGGACAAGGATCAAGCAAGCGATCAATATTCATTTTCCCCTCACCAACAATCAGGCCGAGTACGAAGCCATGATAGCAGGTCTCCTCCTGGCCCAGGAATTGGGAGTGCAAGATGTGGAGGTTTCAACGGACTCAATGATGGTGGCTTGCCAGGTCAGAGGGGAGTTCGAGGTGAAGGATTCAACTCTTCAGCGATACTTGGAAAAGGTGAAGGGGCTCATAGGGCAGTTCCGAACCTTCTCGATCCTTAAGGTGTCGAGGGAGAAGAGTGTCGCGGCGGACCTCCTAGCCATGTTCGGTCCCAGGGCAGGGGGCACGGTGTAAGACCTCTTTCGACCGTTAGTCGAAGAGGGGGAACTGATGGAAGTAGACCAGCGAGCAGCGTGGATGGAACCCTTTATCACCATCCTGACATCGGGGAAGTTTCCTGAGGGGGATGTGGACAAGCGATGGTTTAGGTATAAGTCTACGTACTATTCTTTGCATACAAGAGGATTATACCGAAAGACACTCTCGGACTCCTAGATTATTGTGTAATGGAGGGTGAGGTACCAGGGTCCTGGAAGAGATCCACTCAGGAGAATGTGGCAGTCACTCTGGGAGACAAACCTTGGAGGGGAGAGTGCTGAGGCAAGGCTATTTTGGGCCTACCATCAGCAGGGATGCAGTGGAATACACAAGGAAATGCTCAAAGTGTCAGCTAATCGCCCCTCTCCAGCTCCTACTAGCTCGAAGACTCCGAGCCATCACAGCTCCCTGGCGCTTTGCAATATGGGGTTTGGACCTGGTGGGTCCTTTCCCCCAAGCGAGTGCTCAAAGAAGGTTCTTGCTGGTGATGATCGATTATTACTCTAAGTGGCTGGAGGTGAAGGCGCTAGCCAAGTTAACATCGCAAGTGGTAAGAAATTTTATATGGGGTGAAATTATTTGCAGGCACGGGCTCCCGCTAGCCATAGTTACAGACAATAGGCCGCAGTTTGCCAGCGATGAGTTCATCAGCTTCTACACCCAACTCGGCATAGATCTTCAGTTTGCATCAGTCCACCACCCGAGGAGCAACGGGCAAGTGGAGGCGTCAAATAAGATAATTGTGAATTTAGTGAAGAAGAAGAAGGTTGAGAACCTCAGGGGAAATTGGGTGGAGCAATTACCCTCGGTCCTCTGGGCCTTGAGGACCACTTCGAACGTGACAACGGGGGAGACTCCGTTCAATCTCTCTCACGGGTCCGAGGCCGTCCTTCCAATAGATTTCGAGGTGAAATCTCCCAGGGTGGTCGCTGCGGGCGAAGGGGATGAAGAATGGTTAGTGGAGAATGATAAAGAGCAAAGGATATCCTTCGACCTTGTGGAAGAGCTCCGGGACTTAGCCACCGTCCGAGAGGAGGAAGTCAAGCAGCGGATGGCTCGATACTTCGATAAGCACATCTGGGTGAAGCAGTTCAAGAAAGGAGATCTAGTCCTGAAAAAGGTTGACGCGGCCGGGAGAGGGGCCGCGGTAGGAAAGCTCGGTCCCAACTTGGAAGGATCATACATTGTAGATGAAGTGCTCAAGTCAGGAGGGTACCACCTCCAAGTTGTGGAAGGGGTACCTCTCGGCCGGGCTCGGAGTGGGGACGACCTAAAGCGTTTCTACACTTAAACTTTTAATATTAATTTATTACATATTTGACTAATCATGTGTTGGTTTCAATGTTTCTTCTAAGCATGGGTCCTCGAAGTATTTTATGCTGGAATGCCTCGGATGATTCCGTTGCTGGGCTCTCAATAGCCGGTGGGTCAGGTTGATCTCGTGGAGAGGCTGGCAAGTAATCAAGTGTTTTATGCTGGAATGCCCCGGATGATTCCGCTGCCCGGCTCTCACTAGCCGGTGGGTCAAGTTGATCTCGTGGAGAGGTTGGCAAGGTGACAAGTATTTTATGTTGGAATGCCCCGGACGATCCCACTGACAGGCTCTCACTAGCCGGTGGATCAAGTTGATCTCGCGAAGAGGCTGACAAGGTGATAAGTATCTTTTGCTGGAATGCCCCGGACGCTCCCGCTGCCGGGATCCCACTAGCTGGTGGGTCAGGTTGATCTCGCGGAAAGGCTGGCAAGGTGACAAGTATTTTTTGCTGGAATGCCCCGGACGATCCCGCTGCTGGGCTCCCACTAGCCGGTGGGTTATGTTGATCTCGTGGAGAGGCTGGCAAGGTGACAAATATTTTATGCTGGATATCCCCAGACGATCCTGCTACCGGGTCCCACTAGCCGGTGGTTCAGGTTGATCTCGCGGAGGGGCTGTTAAGGTGACAAGTATTTTATGCAGGAATGCCCAGGACGATCCCACTGTCGGGCTCTCACTAGCTAGTGGATCAGGTTGATCTCACAGAGAGGTTGACAAGGTGATAGGTATTTTATGTTGGAATGCCCTAGACGATCCCGCTGCTGGGCTCTCACTAGCCGGTGGATCAGGTTGATCTCACGGAGAGGCTGGCAAGGTGACAGGTATTTTCTGATGGATTGCCCTGGACGATCCCGATGCCGGGCTCTCACTAGCCGGTGGGTCAGGCTGATCTCGCGGAGAGGCTGACAAGGTATCAAGTATTTTATGCTGGAATGTCCCGGACGATCCCGCTGCTGGGTTCTCACTAGCCGGTGGGTCAGGTCAATCTCGCGAAGAGGCTGGCAAGGTATCAAGTATTTTATGCTGGAATGACCCGGAAGATCCCGCTTCCGGGCTCTCACTAGCCGGTGGGTCAGGTCAATCTCACGGAGAGGATGGCAAGTGAGTTGTTCGTGTTGATGGGCTCGGTTTGCAAAATCTCTCAAGGTAGGGACTATACGGGGAGAGACCCGGGGCTCGCTCACGTGAGAATAAAAAAGCAACAACGAATGAAAAATGCATGTCCAATGGTAACAGCGAGAGGACTCAATACAGTTGAAACAAGGCTCGTCGGGTCGGGCCCTGGCTCGCGATAACATGTGGAGAATTTCTATGCAATGCCTAAAATCAGCGAGACAGGGTGGTCCTTCGGCGTGTTAGTTTACAAGCAACACTGGTCGCACGCAGGGCTTGCGTGAGCAAGGCAGGGTAACGTCGACCCCGCTTGCAAGGGCCCCAATGGGGCAAGCCAGAGGCGTGGAGCGAACCATGTCCTACCCAGGTACGAAGACATGCAAAAAGTTTATCTAGCCAGCATCCAAAGGGAGAAGCTATGCGAACGCCTTATCGAGTGTGCGCGAGCTATGGTAGCGAGACAATGCAAGAACAATAAACCGGTGAACCTTCACCATTGCAAAGGAAAAAACGTGCAAATGTGAGTGCGGCTAAACATATGAACGCGAGCATGGTAAAAAGTGTTGGCGTGAGTGTGGTAAATATCATTGATGCGAGCATCACAAGATGACAATTTAAAGATAGAAAAATATTTCTTTTCATTTCTTGAAACATGGTCATTACATGTTATGGCGAACTCGCCAGTCAAAATAAAATTATACATTTGGAAAATTAAAAAGCAGATCAAGGAAAATCGCCCGATAGCTCCTCCTCTCTCCCGCGATCTTCGGCCTCTGGAATTGGCGCGAACAAATCTGGGATGACGTCCTCAGCAGTGAGCTCCATCGCATCCATAGAAAGCAGGCTCGCCCCCCTAAGGGTGTCGAAGACGAGGTTGGAGACACCCATTGAGTTCTTGCGGGTCGCCTCCTTCTCGTCTCTCAATTGGCTGCGAGCACCAGCTCGCGGAGGAGGGGGAGGGAGCACAACCCTGGTCAACTCGCAGACTTGCGCCTTCAGGAATGTATTCTCCATCTCTAGGTCGGCGTTCCGCGAGAGGAGCTGGCTCGCCATTTTAGCGTCTTGTAAAAGGAGAGGTTAGGCTAAACAAAAATGAAATACGGCGAGCGAGATAGAAAGTTTGTATGAATCACTTACCATTCTGCCTTGGAGGCTGGCGAGGAGACCTTCGGAAATGGCCTCTTTCCCCCTGAGGTTCGTGACCTCATCTGAGGCCTCCTCGAACTCGCACTGGAGCTCCTTAGAATCTCTGTCCAAGGTAAGATACAGCCGGCCCACCATGTGGGTGAGCTCCATAGACCAGAACTGGGCCCGCATGGCTTCATAGACAAGAAACCTTGACCTTAGGGCACCGAAGCTGGCGGTGGCCTTGCGGCCATACAGCCTAAAGGCGAGGGCAAACGCCTCACCCCCAACCATATCGCTCTCAACCCAGGAGGGGAGGGGAGAAGAAAATGAGAACCTGTTGTGATCAGGATCCTATGCGAACACCGGCTCTCTGACTGTATCCAGGAGCTTCGTGCCAAGGGCAAAGTTTTAGGGCCCACTGGTTTGGGCTCGCTCGGAGCATCCCCGGCCACACGGCTCCCCTCGGCAGCCTTCTGGCTCGCGGGCGGAGAGTGTGGAATCTCAGGCTCGCTCAGGTCCACAACATCTTTCCCCGTAGTGGTGGCAGGGGCCTTCTTAGTCTTCTTCTTCACCGAGGCTAGCGCGATGGATTGGCTCGCGGGCGGCGGTTGCTTCTTCCCGGAGGACGAGCCGGGTGGGTCTCGGCATGCGTCGGCGATCACCGTAGCGAGCGAGCTAGAGGAGAGGGTTGTAACCCTCGCGTGCGGGGGGGAGTGGAAGGTCCCGCTCTTCTACAAAAGCGACAATGGTAAGAGTTAGTTGCCAGAGTTAGAAAAGTACAAGAAATGTAGAGCTCGCGAGTACGAGTCAAACTTTTGCCTTGGGGCACCGGTGGTAGTGAGTCAACCTTCTGCCGAATGTATGCGACCTCGAAGTTCATCCCCTCCAGGTATTGGAAGATCTTTGCATCGTCCCCGCCGAGCGAGGCAGGGGGGCCGCCTCGTCTTGCTAGAGGGGGGAGAAAGGAGTGTTGTCGAAGGGTCCTTTGACTAGGACGTACTTCTGATGCCAGTTGTGGATTTTGTTCATCGTCTCGCAGATGGTGAGATGCTGGCTCTCGAAGTGATTTGTCCCATCTTTGTAGGCGCGGAAGGAGAAAATTTTGCGGAAGACGAGCAGGTTGAATTCTACTATCTCCTCGCACAGGTAGCTGGCGAACGCGACTATAACAGCAATCGCGTTCAGGGTCAGCTGGCTCTCTAGAACGCCGTAATACTTGAGCACCTGAAAAAATTATCAAGGGAAGTTTAGCATCTTTTTTTGCAACCGCGAGTAAGAAGTGCAAAGTTTGAATGTGTACCTGGCGAACTTCCGGCCAAAGGGGGAGTCGCAACCCATTCTCAAAGTGAGCAATGGGGATGGCGAGCTCGTCGAGCGACAACTCAATGATGGAAGCGGTGCTCGCAGGGCGGCGGGTTACAAACTCTGAGGGGATGTATCGGTCCACCGTGGAGAGGAACTCCTCATCGGTGAGCGAGGCACAGAAGAAGGGGTGTTCGCGATAGGCTCCAGAACATTTGGCTCGCCCCTCAGTTTCGCCATCAGCAACTATAGTTCTAGTATTAGCATGCGGGAACAAGCGCGAGTGAGACCAGAAGTTGCGAGAGAGCCTGGAAGAAAGGAAGAGGGTTGAAACAGTTAATGCGGTGGTTAGAAAGTAAAACTGATGGCTATTTATAGAATTGAAAAGGGCGGGACGAATGTGAAATGCCAGGTGGTGCGGATAGCTGGGCCACGCGGTGACGTTTCAACTTCTTAGGCCTTATCCGCTCTAGGTGGTCTTGCATCCTGGCGACATCTTATGATTCGCCATAGGCGAGCCAAGCTATAGAGAAAGAAGTAAAGATCGCAAAGGCGAGGCAATAGCTCACAAGGCGTAAAGCAATACATGAATATAAAACACAAAATCAGCAGTGTGCGAGCATAGTTGATATAGCAGCATAAGCAATTGAAAGAAAAATAGAAAGCTCGCGAGCGAGCTAAAAATTATCCTTATTACAGATTCATAAATTGTTCAGAACCCCCAAAGGGGGGGGGGGGGGGGGGGTAGTAAGAGCGAGCAACACATAATGATAATAAATAATAGTTCAATAGTTGAGCCACTTCTAGCGACCACGACCTCGCACCCCTGATCGCGGGGGCACTTTTGGGTGTGATATTCGCGAACTGACTTGACTTCACACTGCATCTGGCGCATCTGGTCCTCGATTCGCGCAAGGTGCACCCCGGGTGAGGTGACCTCGCCGCGAGCGACCTGGCGCATCTCGACAAGGACCTGCGCGTTCGCATCCTCCATCGCAGCAAACCGTTCTTCATAAGCTGCCTTGTCCACCCGGTTCTGATCATATAGATCTCGCAGCATGAGGCTGTATTTCTGGAAAAGCTCGGTGACCTGCCTCTTCATCTGCTCTGGGTTGCTGGGGTCCCCTAGGAAATCCGTGACTTGGCCCGGCGAGGGCGGTGGCGATATCTCCTCCTCACCATGCTCCGATTCTGCGGGCGGGGTCGGGGGAATGCCTGAGAGGTAGAAATCAGCAATGAGGGTAAGAAGGAGTCATTCAGCAGAGATTGTTTAACGTGGTGAGATGAGAATGGTACGGTCTCGCGGCCGAGAGGAGCTCGGCTGTCTCTTGAAGGCATCGATAAAGGAGGGGGTGATAGATTTCCCCAGGCTGGGGCGGTGAGTCGAGCCGTCTGAGACCCCGGGTTCGGCTAGTAGCGAGCCGCCCAGGCTCCGTTGTCCCAGAATGTCGAACCCTAAAGTGTTGATGGTCTGGCTCAGTGGGGGAGGCAAGCACACTAGAGAGGTGGTCCGCCTCTCCGAAGTCACGAGAGGAGTCACTACATAAAAAGGGTGCGTTTTTAGCAGGCAAAAATACAAAAGGTGACGAGGCGAACAACTTTCCAGGATGCGAGTAGGAGACTCGCAGGCCAAAGGTTCCCACCTCCGGAGGGGTGAGATCAACCCTCCTAGGGGATACGAGGCGAGACCCCATTGGCGACTTCCCTAGGATATTTTCTTCAGGAGGATTCAGCGAGTAAGGAAGTAGTGTTAGACGAATACAGGTTAGATTGTTGAACCTGGCAAGTAGAACCTGCGAGGCGAGCTCGTGGCGGGGGGACGGGGATAGTGGTGATGATTCATCCTCCCCGGGCGGCCACCGGACGGTCCTTGCCTTTTCTGTTCTGAGGCGGAGGTAGAGTAGGTTGCTGGGAAATCTAGGGAGCGAGCTTGGTTGCTTTGGCCTTTTGAAGCGCCTGCGAGGCCTTGAGGCGAGCCAGTATTTCCTCCCTTTTGGACATTTCGGCGAGTATTGCGAGGAGCGGTGAGAGGGAGAAAAGAGAGAAAAGTTCATGTACCAGCCAGAGAGAATGGTATTTATTGCATTAGGCAGGGGGGCCCACCAAAAGATTCTCACCACGTCATCAAAGGGCTGGCGAGCACCAGGGGTTGGATGTTTCTTTGTGAGCCTAAGATAGCCTCGCGAAGAGAGGGGATTGTGTACAACACCAGTATTCGCCAAGAGGTGAGCAGAGGCTAAGGGTCAACAAGCAAGAAGGATAGGAAAGAAGGCGAGCCAGGCGCTCGCAGGAAGGCGGGCGAGCCAGGCTCTCGCTGGCTTCTCGCAGGAAAGAGGGCGAGCCAGGTGCTCGCAGGAAGGCGAGTGAGTCGGGCACTCTCCAGCTGCTCACGGGAAGGCGGGCGAGCCAGGCCTCTCAAGTTGCGAGAGGAGTTCTCGTGGGCGGCTCGCCCAGTAAGGGTCCAGGGGTGATTTTACCTAAAAACACTTGGTGGTCTACAGTTAGCCCCTCAAACAGCGGAGTTTGGCTGTTGGCAAGCCATTTTGTGCTGTGTATGACAAAATTGTAAGGCAGAATCCTGCTATTAGCAGACCAGACCAGAAAAACTATATATACACCTTGAAGGGCACCTTTGGAGAGGATTCCAATCTCAGTCCTCCCTAGGTTGTCTTGGCTTAGCTCTCACGCTCTCCAAGGTGCCCAGTCTCAGCTTTGGCTTGGGAGAGGAAGTGCTCAAAGATCTTCCGGGTGTGTGGTCGGACCTCCTCGCTGCGACCAAGGGTCTGTGTCTAGTTTTGAGTTTTCGGTCTGTTCCTTCCGAGAAACCAGTAAGTGCTAGCTGCCCCTCAACTTGTTGAGGGCCCGAGCTCCACAAGAGACCAAGTTTTGGTTTCAACAATTCTGATGTGTATACCCTTGAGGAAAACCCAACAGTATTAACCATATTGAATACTATGATCTTATTAGAGTTATTGTCTTGTTCTTCACATGATCCTAAGTTGTTATTAGGTTGATTTATGCTAGATCTAATGAACACTATAGTATTTTCTCAGGCAGGTTTGCTAGGGATTAGTGTGCTGGTGAATGAATCTGCCCCTAGACCAAGATGTTTAAACCTCATGGAGAGATTTTGTGTGATGTCCTTAAGCTTTTGACTCCTCCCATTGAGTGAGTCCTCAAAGGCTTTTGCCTTTGTAAGATCTTATTTTTTATTAGAATTTTCATTAGCTAGATTATCTATTTCTCTCTCTTTCCTATACATCTGATTTCTTAATTCATAGTTGATTGAATATAGGTTGTCTTTTCTATGGTCTTCCAGTTCTTTTCTAAGTGTGTTAAGTTCTTTCTGGCTGTTAATATAATCTTGACAAAAATCTGTAAAGCAATCCTTAAAGTCTTCTGAAGAGAAATCAAAGTCATCAAAGATATATACCTGATTTTCTTCAGTAGAATCTTTCAAAGCCATTGAATAGGCTTCTTCAGCTGTACTCTCTTCATCACTGTTAGATGAGGAGGAACTTGACTCAAAATGTGAGTCACTCTAGGTTTCAACAATGAAACATTTACCATTCTTCTTATCTGATAGTTTGTTTAGGATGTAGTCTTAGTCACCTAGAGGGGGTGAATAGGTTTCTTTTTCTTTAGGCTATAAACTAGCTTTTTCTGATGTTAAGTTAGTTACTATCAAGCATCCAGAAAATACACAAAGATTTATAGAGGTTCCTCAAGACAGGGTATCTTGAGTAGTCCTCTTTCCCCCTTCACCTTTCTAGCAATGAGTTAGATAAGCCAACACCTCCAAACTCAGCTCCAAGAGCTTACAACACAGATCCCTTGGGTCTTCATAAACCCTACCTCAGGCTCAACAGCCCTACCTCAGGCTCAACAGCCCTACCTCAGATCACACACTGATCCTACACTCAAGCTGACCTCTCAGCTCTACTTCTCAGGCTAGACAGCCCTACTTCCTCAGGCAAAGATGCCCTACAACTCAGAACTGTTAAGTTCATACAGTAATAACAATGTATGATTACAAAAGAAGATAGAATAAACTTAATCTTCTGTTGCAGAACAACTGTTGTGGCAGTCTTGAATTTGGAATGAGTCCAATGGCCTCAACTTTGATTCTTCTGATCCTTTTCTTGAGAGAAAGAGTGAGGATCAACTTGCTCTATCTTGAGTTGATCAAAAGGAGCAATCTATTCTCTCTTTGCAGCTTCAGGTAAACAAGAAGTGAAAGCTTTCTTGGCTGCCATCAATGGAACAGTAATCTTGTTCTTCTTTTGTGTGCTGGAGAGAGTCTTCTTTTACAAAGCCCTAATGATTATTTTATACTGCCCTTGTCTTTCAACGGCTATCAGATGTCCTCCTGACACAGCATGGTAGTGATTGGAACATCCTTTCCTGCTTTATAAGTGTTGCGCCAAAAGTAAAGCCCATCTGCTTATTTGAATCTGTCTCAGCGGTTGGGCTGAGACAGCCTCTTGTCTCAGCGGATATATGTGTCCCATCTCAGCAGATCCGCTGAGACAGACAGTTATCTCAGTGGATTTTCCTTATTCGCAGCTCAGCTGGCCCAGTTTTCTTCTCAGCGGCTCCTGGCCATGTCTCAGCGGTTCAGCTCAGACTGAGAGCTCGTCTCAGTGGTTTTGGCAGCAAGCCAACTGATGTAGGCCACCGGACTGAGGTGGTCGCACGCGACCACGAACAAAGGACTCTCGCCGCCCCGCTCTACCCAACACAAAATAGACACAGCCCTCAAATATGCTTATTATTAATTTAACGCAGCGTACGGGTAGCAACCGTTCGAGTATGAATATAGGCTATAGACCTATATCCACACAAGCTAAAAGGAATAATATTGATTTCGGACGAGCGCGGTGTTGTACCAAAGATTATCCACCAAAACAAAACGATTTGGAAAGGGTGGATTTTTCCCCAACAAGAACAAAGCAAGGATCGCCAATCCTTTTTCGTACGTTTCAGAAATGTCCAAGATAATACAAAATCCACAAGAAAATAACCACGAGAAATTTGTTGCTTCCAAAGTCACGCCAAAACTCAACCACCACAAAAATAATCTAAGAAAAAAAAACTCTTTGGTAGGAAGTGTCGTTACCCACTCGGAGTTTGTAGATCCGAGATATTGGATCCACAACAAACGATCGTTCCCTCCACTAGCCCACCGAAGATGAGCCAAAGAAGATGTACACGTCCGCCTTCGTCGATGTACGCCCGAGTGAGTTTTCCCCAACCCTATGTTGCACCTTGGAGCTTCCTCTATGTTGCTGGCCAAAACTCCTTGAGGAGGTGGGAGAGATCGTGGGACACGTACGGAGTAAGAAGGAAATAGGCGAGAGGAAGGGAAACGGAAATGTAGCGGGGAAGGAGAAGAAAGGGAAGGGAGGAAGAGAGGTGGTGGTCGGCGATCTTGGAGAGGAGAGCGGGCTCTCGATCGAACCGAGGGAGAACGAGAAAGAGAAGAAGGAGAGGGGGGGGGGGCTCCTTGGCTGAATCCTATAGAGAGGGAAAGAAGGGAGAGGGGGATCGGGTCCTCCTTGCTCCAGGCAGCGAGAGAGAGAGGGAGCGACGGGAGGGGATCGGGCTCCAGGCGGCTAGAGAGAAGGGAGACGGGAAGGAATTGGGAGAGGAGGGAGATCGGGAAAATGAGAGGGTTAGGGTTTTAATTTTTCATTCATCAATTAACTAAGTTTTCCATCAAGCCTTCGCCTTATATATGGCCTTACACACAGCAATGGCTATATGCAGCCCAAAATAAACTAAAAACAGCAATGGCCGGCTAAACGGAGACAAACATAAGTAAATGCAGCAAAGGCTGGCTAAACGTAGGCCAGATTAAATGTCCAAAATAAAAATAACATAAAGAAATGAAATAGTAATTTAAATAAGGTTCTTCATGTGCCGAGGGCGAAGATTATAACGTTGCCCGTCAAGCTCGTCGTGGCGTCGCAAATCCTTGGATGGTGGTGGTGGATCATCATCAATTGCATCTTCATCATGATGTGGGCCGTCGTCCCCATCAACCCTCCCCTACTCGAAAGAACTCATCACTGATGAGGGAGCGTGCATGTACTGACGTAGGAGAGCTTTGTCCAGAAGGGCCACCTCCGAGGCAGAGAGCCAAGAATCATCAGAGGCTGGGCGGTCATGCCATCGGATCAAGAACCGTCGCGTGTCACCATGCGGAGAGGGAAGCGCCTCATCCTGTATAATCCTGTCAGGCACAAAAACAGTCTTGGGGAACTTGGAAACGCGTTAGTCGACGAAGAAGAAAATATAGCAAATTCATTAGGCTACATACCCCTAGTAGCAGCTGATGGAGAGAACGATCCAGATAAATCCTCACCCCCAAACCCATTAGAATTGGTAGTGGACAGAAACAGGGAGACAGATAATTAAGGCGGTGGTGAGATATAAGGCGTTAAATCAGAAACATTAAAAATAGGGATATACCCCAATCAGTGGGTAATTCCAAGAGATAAGCATTCTCTCCTAATTTCTTTAAAATACGAAAAGGACCGGCTCTCATATTTGCCAGTTTCTTTATGGTTCCCATCGGAAACCGTTCGGGGGAGAGACACACCATAACAAAATCGCCAATTTTAAAATGGATTTCACTTCTATGTACGTTGGCGTGAGCTTGATAAGAGGCATATTTTTTTGCTAACGTTTGATTTATGTGTTTATGTACGGCGTGAATATGCAAGGCAAAATCCTGTGCAAATTGACTAGATTTATAAGATGGCGGTAACGGGACTAAGTCAAGAGGCACGGGTGCCCTTGTAGCCGTGCACGATTTCATTGGGTGAGAGTCCGGTGGACCGATTTTTGGAGTTATTGTAGGCCAATTGTGCATGTGGGAGGACGAGATCCCAAGTGCCCTTGTGATCCCCCACAATACAACGAAGTAAGCTACCCAAACTCCTATTAACTACCTCCGTTTGGCCATCCGTCTGCGGATGGTAAGCCGAGGAAATAAAAGTTTGATTCCCATGATCTTCCATAAAGTCTTCCAAAAATAACTCGTGAATTTCACGTCCCTATCAGTGACAATAGTTTTTGGGACGCCCCTATGCCCAACGACCTCTTTAAATAATAACTTAGCGATGTGAGATGTATCATCGGTTTTGTGAAAAGCAATGAAATAAGCCATCTTCGAGAACCGGACAACAACCACCATAACGGAGTTGTGACGTCGAAACGTAACGGGAAGGCCTAGGACAAAGTCCATGCTAACGTCTTCCCAAGGAATGGAAGGAATCGGGAGAGGGGTATATGGACCCGCATTCGTTTTATTCCTCTTTCCTAACTGACACGCTCTACGACTTCCAACCACCTTGTGTACCGTAGACTTGAGACCCGGCCAATAAAATTTTTCTTCCACTAGGGTAATGGTTTTATCATGCCCAAAGTGGCCGCCGAGACCGCCGCTATGTAATTCCCACACTATGAAGTGGCGAAGGGAAGAACGCGGGATGCACAACTTAGCGTGCTTAAATAAATATCCATCACAGAGATAATATGCCGAAATGGTCGTGGGTGACTTGCCTTGGGTGGACAAATATATTTCTTTAAAATCCGGACAATGAACATACTCATCCTTAATATGCTCAAAACCTACGACCTTAAACTATAGTGTGGTCAATAAAAGAGAGACGCGACTAAGAACATCCGCTACCCGGTTAAGATTTCCTTTCAGATGTTTAATGTTAAAGGAGTACTCCTGCAGGTATGAGACCCATTTAGCGTGGCGGGGGCTGATTTTACCTTGTGAGTTGACGAACCGTAATGCCTCGTGATCGGAAAGGATTACGAACTCCTTAGGAAGGAGGTAGTGCCGCCAATGTTGGAGGCACCGAATAATGGCATAAAACTCATGATCGTAATTGGAGTAATTAAGCTTAGGTCCCGCAAGCTTCTCACTAAAAAAACCTACCGGATGCCCCTCTTGACTTAAAACGCCTCCAATACCAATCCCGGATGCGTCACAAGACAACTCAAAGACCTTATTAAAATCCGGTAATCGCAAGAGGGGTGCTTCCGACATCCGGGCCTTAATCGTGTGGAATGCTTTGGTGGCAGATTTTGACCACACAAATTCACCTTTCTTCATGCACTCCGTGATGGGAGCCATAATGCTACTAAAATCGCGTATGAACCGGCGGTAGAAGGTGTCTAAACCGTGGAAACTTCTAACTTCCCTAACATTGGTGGGTTCCGGCCAATCCACTATGGCCTGGACCTTCTTAGGATCAACATGTATGCCCTCCGAACTAACAATGTATCCTAGGAACTCCACCGACGATACATAGAACGTGCACTTCTTAATATTGACAAATAGTTTCTCCATTCGGAGCATCTCCAAAATAATCTTCAAATGCCCCTCATGATCGGAAGTCGAGGTGCTAAAAATGAGTATATCATCAAAATAGACCACGATAAACTTCCCCATATATGGTTGAAATACATGAGTCATCATCCAGGAGAATGTACTTAGGGCATTGGAGAGCCCGAACGGCATTACTAGCCACTCATAAAGTCCTTCCTTCGACTTAAACGCTGTTTTACACTCATCCCCTTCTCTAATCCGTATTTGGTGGTAGCCACTCCTAAGATCCAATTTTGAAAAGATTGTGGCCCCGGCTAACATGTCCAATAGGTCGCCCAAGCGCGGGATGGGGAAACAGTATTTAATAGTGATTTTATTAATGGCCCTACTATCCACACACATTCTCCATGACCCATCTTTTTTGGGTGCTAGCAAGGCGGGAACGGCGCATGGGCTTTTACTATGACGAATAAATCCTCTTTGCAATAATTCAGCAATTTGGGTTTGCAACTCCGCGTGGGCGGACGGATTCAATCGATAGTGCGGTAGGTTGGGTAGGGAGGAACCCGGAATGAGATCGATGGCATGTTGGATATCCCGCAACGGGGGTAATGTTGCGTGCAACTCTTCCGGATACACATCCTTATACTCTTCTAAAAGATCACGCAACGCCGGCGGTAGACTCTCGAACGATGGCTCGTCTCCCTTGACTTGTAGACAAACTAGCACATAAATGATACCCTCTACGAAAGAGTGACGCTCGAGCTCTTTCCTACCAATTAAAGTTAACGTCTTCTTCTCCGCGGGCACAATTGTGTCCGAAGAGGCGATCGAGGGGTCCTTAGGGGGAGTGGGCGTCAAGGTAACGGTCTTGCCGTTAAACATGAACTCATAGGTGTTTGCACGGCCAAAGTGAGTCACATCATAATCAAAGAGCCACGGACGCCCTAATAATACGTGACAAACGTCCATAGGGATAACGTCGCACCAAACCTTATCTACGTATCCCTTAATAATTAACTGCACTAGACATCGCTTAGACACCCCAATTGAAGTTTTGTTGACCCAAGCAATCTTATATGGTTGGGGGTGTGGTTCCGTGCTCAACTTCATCTGAGTGACCTCATTTTCAGAAATTACGGTCATGCAACTCCGGCTACCAATAATCAGTTTACACCACTTATCACCGCTTTTAAAATTCAGGGAAAATATGCTAGTCCTATTATACTCATCCAATACTTGTGGGGTAGCTAAGATGCAATGCATCACCATCATGTAAGACTCATTTTCCATATCACTAGGCTCGCCTTCAGATTCATCCGCGACCTCATAAACAATTTCGGCGGGTTCTGAGGGAGAGCCCATAAGTGCTAGGGGCTTCGTTTTAGTGGGGCACTCACTAGCATAGTGCCCTTGGATCCCGCAAGTGAAACACGTGGCGTTCGTCTTACTAATCCGCCTTATCGGAACTCTCTCACCGGTGGGGCTCCTGGTGTTCCTAGCGGTAATGACTACAAAATTCGAATCAGTCGACCGAAACTTTCCCTTGTCCCGTGTGGAGGATGAAGGCGGGGGCCCCAAAAGGGGCCTTCCCTTCTGGAATGCTCGTCCCTTGGACTTGTGGGAATTATGCTTTTCTATATCCAAGGTGGCATTGAATGTCGTGTTAAGGTCTGTATGACCATAATGCAGGAGTTTGCCTTGGATGTCCGGGTTGAGTCCCTTGTGAAAACGGGATAGCGTAACCTCGGGAATTTCTCGGACGTCACACCGAACCATCAAATCCTTAAGGTGTCCCATGTACTCCCCTGACGATGGGTGGCTAACTCATCGAACATTTGAGTTCGGTGATACGCCGGGACATATTGGTCAGTCAGGAGTGCTTTCATGGCAGCCCACCAAATTGGGGGGATTCCATTTACGGCACCTAGATGCCTCTCTTCGTTCAGCCAAAATGTTTTGGCCCTACCCAGAAGCTTCATCCGAGCAACCCGAACCTTCTCAACGTCGATCAGGTTGTGCCACTCAAAATAGCACTCGATCTCCATGATCCAGTCTAGAAATACTTGGGGCTCACCCATACCATCGTATGATGGTGCATCTATCTTCACGGCCCTTGTGACGTCGAACTCATATGGAGTTTGAGGCGCTTGCTCATCGTCCTGATCACTGGGAGGGTTTCATCTCTCATATCCCCGGTTGGTGGCCTAGGGTTGAGGACCCGGTTGATTCAATCCAACATCGTCAAGAGGGTTGGCAGCGGGATTACGAGGTGCCGCTTGATTTAAGGCCAGCCCTTGTATTAATTGAGTGAGGGCATCGAATCGCTCGTTAAACTCTTCCCGAAGCTCCGCGAATGTCGCCGGAGCGTGCTCAACCTCATGGTCGTCTGCCATGCGTGAAGTGGACGGGGAATACTCCGTACCACGCCTAGTGCGCATACATAGTAGGACAAGCGATTTTCTTTTGTAAAAATAGTTTTGACCAGAATAATTTTATAAAGTAGAATTTTTACGCGCTTAACTGCTAGGCGAATGAAATACTTTTTCAGACTTTTGTGCTTAAAAAATTAGGAGAATTTTAGCTGGGATTTTTTTTTGACAAGTTTTAAAATTCCGAGGTTTTTTTTTACTATAAGCAGACCAATCCGAAAATTTCAGATTTTGACCGTACTAACGAACGCACCGATTAGAGGGCGGATAGCCTACAGATCTGAGAGTAAGGATGGTGTCGAGATAGAACTCAACAAAACCTTGCTTTGATACCAAATTTGATGTAGGCCACCAGACTGAGGTTGTCGCACGCGACCACGAACAAAGGACTCTCGCCGCCCCGCTCTACCCAACACAAAATAGACGCAACCCTCAAATATGCTTATAATTAATTTAACGCAGCGTACGGGTAGCAACCATTCGAGTATGAATATAGGCTGTAGACCTATATCCTCACAAGCTAAAAGGAATAATATTGATTCCGGACTAGCGCGGTGTTGTACCAAAGAAAATCCACCAAAACTAAACTATTCGGAAAGGGTGGATTTTTCCCCAACAAGAACAAAGCAAGGATCGCCAATCCTTTTTCGTACGTTTCAGAAATGTCAAATATAATACAAAATCCGCAAGAAAATAACCACGAGAAATTCGTTGCTTCCAAAGTCACGCCAAAACTCAACCACCACAAAAATAATCTAAGAAAAGAAAACTCTTTGGTAGGAAGTGTCGTTACCCACTCAGAGTTTGTAGATCCGAGATATTGGATCCACAACAAACGATCGTTCCCTCCACTAGCCCACCAGAGATGAGCCAAAGATGATGTACACATCCGCCTTCGTCGATCCACGCACGAGTGAGTTTTCCCCAACCCTATGTTGCACCTTGGAGCTTCCTCTATGTTGCTGGCCGAAACTCCTTGAGGAGGTGGGAGAGATCGTGGGACACGTACGGAGTAAGAAGGAAATAGGCGAGAGGAAGGGAAACGGAAATGTAGCGGGGAAGGAGAAGAAAGGGAAGGGAGGAAGAGAGGTGGTTGCCGACGACCTTGGAGAGGAGAGCGGGCTCTCGATCGAACTGAGGGAGAACGAGAAAGATAAGAAGGAGAGGGGGCGGCCTCCTTGGCCGAATCCTGTAGAGAGGGAAAGAAGGGAGAGGGGGATCGGGTCCTCCTTGCTCCAGGCAGCGAGAGAGAGAGAGAGGGAGCGACGGGAGGGGATCAGGCTCCAGGCGGCGAGAGAGAAGGGAGATGGGAAGGAATCGGGAGAGGAAGGAGATTAGGAAAATGAGAGGGTTGGGGTTTTAATTTTTCATTCATCAATTAACTAAGTTTTCCATAAAGCCTTGGCCTTATATATGGCCTTACACACACCAATGGCTATATGCAGCCCAAAATAAACTATAAACACCAATGGCCGGCTAAACGCAGACCAACATAAGTAAATGCATCAAAGGCTGGCTAAACACACGCTAGATTAAATGTCCAAAATAAAAATAACATAATGAAATGAAATAGTAATTTAAATAAGGTTCTTCATGTGCGGAGGGCGAAGATTGTAACTTTGCCCGTCAAGCTCGTCGTGGCGTCGCAAATCCTTGGATGGTGGTGGTGGTGGATCATCATCAACTGCATCTTCATCATGATGTGGGTCGTCGTCCCCATCACCAACTGAACTTACTTCATACCATGGTATATGACCTAACCCTGCATAGTCATGAGATGAAATGAGGTTTATCAAATACAACCTGTATTTAGCATTGAGTGTAAAGCCTCTTCAAATCAAGGGAACATTGAGGGTCATATTCCGAACAATCTCCCCCTATTTGAAGAAGGCAGAACACCCTCAATGCTATGGTACATAACCCATAAATTCTTGACATGTAGCTTCACTACAAAGACTTCATCATATCATGCTCATTGCATCAGAAATTTTATAATAGATAATGTTTATGAAAGTCATATTACCACAGAGTTTAATCAATCCAACAATATGATTTGATAAACATGACAATGCAACACAGATAAATTTATCCAATAATAACAGGGTAAAATTTAGTTAAAGCTCAGATTAGCTTAAGACATAAGGTGATTACTTCAACAATCCATTCATTAGCAATTCAGATAGGGTAATGAATCATAATTCAATTTGCATTCACATATTCATAAAACATTTTAGACAAATTATAGTTCAATTTTCATCCAGCCATTCATAAGTCATTTATACATTCATTTAGAGTTTTCTTTTCTTAGAAGAAGAGTACTCAGGAATGTAAGCAGCTGCTTATTTTCCTTTAGCTGAGGCCAGTTGGTCTGTTGTAGCATCCATGTCTTCAGCAACCACTTCTTCTTGAACTGGAAGCTCTTTATCTACTGCAGCTACATCCATGTCTTCCTGGAGATTTGTGGCTGTGTCTTTTTCAGCATTTGCAGCTTCAATCTCAGCTATTTTCCTTTTGTTCTCTTACCTTTGGAAATACAGATATGACTTTGGGATGTATCTAGAAGGCATTCTTCTTGGGTTATCTTTTCTTACCAGATTAGCTTTGAATACTCTTTCTCTTTTTGTATTTATCTCTAAATGCTTTATCCATTCTTCAGATGGATAGAGCTTATCAACGTCTTTTCCAATTTGACCATGGCTTAGCCATCCATTTAGTATTATTTCTTTGGAGTCATCACTCCAATACTCATAATCAGGGTCTCTATTTTGCACATCCCTTTGCCTGGCCATGTATTCTTCAGTCAACAATACATGTTCTCTTTCTCTTCTCTTTTTCAATCTCTCATTCTGGTCAATTGCTTCTTGATGTGGGAAATCCTAATCTTCATCCCTATTGACATCTAAGAGAGGAAGATTCAGTGCCAGCCTTGTACCTTGTAGAACCTTAAGGGTAAGGTCAGAATTTATAATAGCATTTGTGTCCTCCCCCTTTCAGGCTTCTTCATATACTTGTTGATGGATGTCTTGCTTTGCTGTTGTTATGGTGCCAAAGAGGGTTTGGAAAACATTCTCAAAATCTGCTTGAAGTTCATCTGCAAGTTTGACTACCTCAGCATTCAGTTGGGTAGTAGTGACTGTTTCGGCAATGGATAGGAATACATTTGCAATGTCAGTCTTCAGCTCATCCTTGTTTCTATCAGCTTCTTCATTCAACTGCAATGTTGTTGAGTAGACATACTCTTGGATGTGATTTTCTGACTTTTCTATCACTTCATCTATCTTGCTGACAAAATTTTTGACATATGTTATGTCTTGTTCAGACATTTGGAGGTGTTTGTCCATGGATCTGAGAATGGTATTATAAGAAATTACTGTTGAAATTGTTGAAGTGAAGTGGAAGGGAGTCCGGCTGGTCTGAAGGCTGGAGACCGCAGAGACCGCGCGCTCTGCGCTGGTGCTCTGGCGATTTGGTTCTACGATCTCTCCCTGCTGTTCTGGCGATCTGGTGTGATCCGCCAGCTTGCTTCTTGGGTTTAATCGTTGGTTCTGGCGACCTGTTGCAAGATCTTCCGGTCTTGTTCTAGGCAACCTATTCTTGGTTGACTACAGTGACCGAGCGGCTTGTTTGAGCTGTTCTGGCGACTTGGATCAAGTCGGCCAGATGTTTCTCTATTTAGGCGATCTCAGGAAGGATGGTCGCTGTGTCCGCGCGGCTTGTGTGCGGCTTGCTGCTGACTTCGGTCTTGGACTGAATATTGTCCAACTGTTGTGTTCGCGCGGTCTGCCTTGTGAGATCATTCGCGATCTGACGGGTGGTGACTGTATCTCTTATGTGCGGTGACGACATCAGTCTACTCTCCTATAAATAGATGTGCAGGTCCCGTCATTCCTAACTAGAACTGTAAGAACAAGAGCCTGGATTGTTTCTTGCGGACTCAAGTTTTGAGGTCGCGCGACTTGGATGTGAGCTTACCGGTTGTTGTGTTCGCAGGTTTGCGGTTAGCAGGGTGCGGTCTCCTTCCTTGGTGATTTCCGGTGGCTTGAATAAACAGTTCGTCTGCGGTCTGTCAGCGAACTGGTTTATTGTGTTCTTGTGCTGTTCTCAGCGAGCTCAGCGATCAGGCGACCATCAGCGGTTAGGCGATCAGATTTGCGGTTTGGCGACAGCTTCAGTTCTTTGTTCAGTTCAATAAAGCTTCAGTTCGTGCGGTCTGGGATTGCGGTCTGGCAGTGCAGATTGTCTGCTTCTATTCGTGCGGTCTCAAGGTGTTTCTACAATCTGACTGTGCAAGCGGTCTGGGAGTACAGCAGAGCAAGCCAGGCGACTTGAGCCTTTTTGCTGTCTGTGCGGTCTCTGCTTTGGCAGACCGCCAGTTTCCTTTTTGGTGTGTTTGTTCTTCTCATCTCCGTGATTCTTATGAATCATGTCTCGCCATGTATACCTCGCTTTGCAAAGCAGTTCTGTTTCAATAAAGATTTCTTGTTTTGTTGTTTTGGCATTGTGGTTGTTTGGCTATAACTCTTGTTGATACAACTCCTGCTTACTCCTAAACGGTCTTTCAAAAATTTTAACATGGTATCAGAGAGAGGTTTCTGGAGTGGATAAGCAGTGATCATCTAGAGTTGTCATCGTCTTTGTGAAGAAGAGACCACATAGATTGCCATGGAAGGTGGATATGCAAGAGGTCTTGGTATTGAACTCCTCACATCGACTAACTTTAAAAAATGGAAGTCATGTATGGAGAGTTACTTGCTTGGCGAGGATCTATGGGAGGTAGTTGGCGGAGAAGACACACAAGAGGTGTTTCTAGCAGGAGATAATATGGCAGAGGCGAGACTTGGAGGAGGACGAATGCTAAGGCAGAGTTCACTCTAAAAAGGGCTATCTCACCGGAGCTGTTTGATTACATCATCGGATGTAAATCTGCTGCTGAGATTTTGACATCCTTGAATGGATTGTTCAATAAGAAGAATGTAGCGAGGCTACAGTATCTTGAAAATGAGTTGGTGAAAGCCTCTCAAGGTGATCTTTCTGTTTCTACCTTCTTCCTCAAGATGAAGAACCTCACGACAGAGATTTCTGCATTGGACCCTGATGAGCCAATCTCTGAGGCAAAACTGAAGAGGCATATCATCCGCGGGTTGCGGAAGGAGTATCTTGCCTTTGTGACTTCAGTTCAGGGTTGGGCAAATCAATCGTCGTTGTTGGAGCTGGAGAACTTTCTTGCTTCGCAAGAAAGTTTAGCAAGATAGATGGCGGGGGTTTCTATCTCCGGGGGAGAAAGTGATGTGATGTTCTCTGGGAAGAAGAAGAAGAAGAAATGGGAGAAGAAGAAGCCGGGTCATGATGGACCCTCCACTTCAGGTCAGCAAGATAGAGGCTATGCCCCTAAGTCTGATGGGAAGAAGAAAGGAGAGGGACCGAGGTGCTTTAGATGAAATAAGACCGGACACTTCAAGAAAGATTGCCGGGTGAATCTTCAGCCGGGACATGCAATGGAGAAGGATATGCCAAAGTCTGGTGAAGTTGGATGGGGAGGAGCCTTTCTGTATAATATAACGGCGATGCCCGTTAAGGCCTTGGCTTCCATCAACTATGATGAGGACTAGATTGTAGATTCAGGGTGTGGGCATCACCTCACCGGGGATGGATCAAAATTCTCTTCTTTGGCGCCTTACTCAGGTAACAATGCTATCATTACGGCTGATAATTCTATTAATCCAGTAGAGCACGAAGGAGTCGTCTCTCTGAGCAGTGATAAGGGTCCACTCACGTTGAGGAGTGTTTATCACGTGCCTGGTATGAAGAAAAATCTCTTCTCTGTGACCAATGCGGTCGACGCCGGTTATCACGTTCTGTTTGGCCCAACAGAAGTGAAGTTTCTCAAAATTCAACCGAAGATAAAGGGAGATGTTATTCATGTCGGCAAGCGGGTGAAGGACTTGTTCGTTTTATCGACAAGTACCTATGTTGATAAGATGAGGACCAATGATGCCGCGACCATCTGGCATGAAAGGTTGGGGCATGTAGGCATGGACAAATTGAAGGCTATGGCGGTAAGGGGCCTTGTCAATGTCTTGCCTAGCTTGTCCTCCAATGGAGACGGTCATGTCTGCGAAGGATGTCAGTTTGGTAAGTCTCATCGACTTCCATTTGACAAATCGCAAACAAGGTGCAAAGTGCCGTTGGAGTGCATCCACGGTGATTTGATGGGACCGAATGCCACCCCAAGCCTTGGAGGCAACAATACATTTTGGTGTTGATTGACGATTACACCAGATATATCTGGGTGTATTTTTTGAAGGAGAAGTCGGATGCATTTGCAAAGTTTGTGGAGTTCAAGGAGCTGGTGGAAGGCCGGCTAGGCCTGCGGGTTAAAAAACTTAGAACTGACAATGGTGGGGAGTTCACCTCTGGTGAGTTCTCAAGTTTTTGCAGGAAGCATGGCATTAGAAGAGAGCTTACTTGTGCCCATACTCCACAACAGAATGGCATTGCCGAGAGGAAGATCCGTCATCTGACGGAAACTTGCAAATGCTGGCTTCATGCTAAGAGTATCCCAAAGTCCTTCTGGGCGGAGGGAATGTCTTGTGCAGCTTATGTCATCAACAGGTTGCCTTTAAGTCCTATCAACATGAAGACCCCTCACGAATTGATGTTCAAGGAGAAGCCGAGTGTTGCACACCTTCGGGTGTTTGGGTCAACCTGCTATGTGCATATTCCTGATGCTCTTCGGACAAAGCTAGATGCGAAAGCAAGGAAGCTAGTCTTTGTTGGGTATGATGAGCGGAAGAAGGGATGGAGATGCATGGATCCTGAGACACGAAGGTCAATTGTTTCTCGGGATGTGGTGTTCGATGAAGTAACTTCCTACAAGGGGAGTTCAGGAGTTGAACTATCGGAGAGCAGGGTTGATGAAGGAGGAAAAGCTACGGGAAGTCTTCAAGTGGAGTTGCCTGTTTCACCAGGAGCTCCAGCTGTGTCAAGCTCTGAGATGGAGGCTTCAGGATCTGGAAGCAGGGGGAGCGATGCTCCAAGTTCATCTGGAAGAGGAGCTTGCACAGAAGAAGCAGCTGAGGAGGTGGTTAGTCAGGAGCAACCTCTTAGGAGGTCGAAGAGGACTATTCAACCACCAGATCATTACACAGGAGGGAACATGGTGAACTTTGTCTCATGCTTCTTCGCTGGTCCCTTGGACAAGAGGGAGCCGTCGAGCTTTGAGAAGGCCAGAGGCGTGAAGGAGTGGGACATTGCAATGCAAGAAGAGATGGCAGCTCTTGAGAAGAATGAGACCTGGTCTCATGTGCCCAAGCCCAAGGGTACCACTCCTGTCACTTGCAAGTTGGTCTTCAAGCTGAAGAAGAAAGCTGACGGTCGTATCGAGCGTTACAAGGCTCGTCTTGTAGCTCGCGGGTTCTCACAGCTATACGGAGAAGATTATGATGAGACGTTTAGTCCAGTGGCAAAGATGACTTCGGTTCGATTTGTTATTGCCTTGGCGGCTTCAAGTGGTTGGGAGATTTGGCAACTCGACGTGAAGAATGCCTTCTTATACGGCGAGATTGATAAGGATATCTTCATGGTCCAACCGCAAGGCTTCATCTCGAAGGAGTATTTGGACTACATCTGTAAGTTGAAGAAGGCCCTGTATGGGTTGAAGCAAGAGCCTCGTGCGTGGTATGGGAAGATTGCAGAGTATCTCTTATTCTGCGGATTCTTTGCTTCAGACTCTGATTCTAGCTTGTTCATCAAGAAGGAGGGGGTGCTTCGGGTGATTGTGCTGCTGTACGTGGATGACAAGATTGTCACCGGGAACTCGAAGGAAGTTGTTGCAAGACTCAGGGCTGAGCTTGATATCAGATTCGAGATGAAGGATCTGGGGGAGCTCCACCATTTCCTTGGACTCGAGGTATAGAGGCGGGAGAGCAGAGTGCTCATTTCTCAGGCTGGTTATGCGGAGCGGATTATTCTGCGATTCGGCATGGAGGAAGGGAAGAGAAGCTCTATACCTATGGAGCAACATCATAAACTTCGGAAGGATGAGGGAAGAGTTCTATCTGAACCGTTGGTTTTCCGAGCTTTGGTTAGGAGCTTGATCTACCTGACGATCACAAGGCCAGATATTGCTTATGCAGTAGGCAAGGTGAGTCGGTACATGGCGGAACCACGGAAGCCTCATCTTCTGGCGGCAAAAGGCATCTTGAAGTATGTGAAGTCGACCTCTGATTTGGGTCTCCTATATAGGAGAGGGTCAAACTTGGAGTTGCATGGTTTCATGGATGCTGATTATGGGGGAGACGTAGATGATCGGAGATCAACGTCTGGTTATGTCCTTATGACGGGTCCCACAACTATCTCTTGGTGCAGCAAGAAGCAAGACTCAGTGTCTGTATCTAGCACGAAAGCGGAGTACAAGGCTTCGGCCTTGGCAGCTCAGGAAGCCGTTTGGCTCAGGAGGTTGGTAGAGGACGTTCATCAGGAGGTTTGAGGTCCCACTATGCTACGCGGAGACAATGAGAGTTCTCTCAAGCTGGTAAACAATCCAGTCTATCACGCGAGGACCAAACATATAGAGATTGAGCACCATTTCATTCATGAAAAGGTGTTGGGAGGATCTCTTATGGTCGAGCATGTTCGGAGTGCGGACAATGTCGCAGACATCTTCACAAAGCTGCTGGCGAAGGGACCGTTTACTCGGTTAAGGGGGTTGCTCGGTATAGTTTCCACTTCCCACTTCAAGGGGGAGTGTTGAAATTGTTGAAGTGAAGTGGAAGGGAGTCTGGCTGGTCTGAAGGCTGGAGACCGCAGAGACCGCGCGGTATGCGCTGGTGCTCTGGCAGTTTGGTTCTGCGATCTCTCCCTGCTATTCTGGCGATCTGGTGTGATCGGCCAGCTTGCTTCTTGGGTTTGGTCATTGGTTCTGGCGACCTGTTGTGAGTTCTTCCAGTCTTGTTCTAGGCGACCTGTTCTTGGTTGACCGCAGTGACCAGGTGGCTTGTTTGAGCTGTTCTGGCGACTTGGATCAAGTCGGCCAGATGTTTCTCTGTTTAGGCGATCTCAGGAAGGATGGTCGCTGTGTCCGTGCGGCTTGTGCGCGGCTTGCTGCTGACTTCGGTCTTGGACTGAATATTGTCCAAGTGTTGTGTTCGCGCGGTCTGCCTTGTGAGACCGTTCGCGATCTGACGGGTGGTGACTGTATCTCTGTAAGACCCCATTTTTTTCTTTCCAAACACCGGGTCTTAGGCCCAGAACCGCCGCTTTGCGGTGACACCTTCACTCGGGAAGGTCGCCACTACAAAAAGCCGATCCTGCCGGCCAAATCGATCACGAAGAAAAGTACATTAAAGAAGATAAGTCCACAGAATCAACATGAAATATAAATGCCCACATGATATAACTGAATAAAAGATAACAAGGGTAACAATAATAAAGGGCTCATTCCCTGTACATCATATCCTCACAACAAGATCACTCGCGGAAGCTAACTACTAATCACTCACTAGTCCTGAATCCTGTGCTCCTGTACCGCACTGTCCCGCCTCCGTCGGCACCGGTCTCTGGTGTTGCCGCATCTCCTCAAACCCCTAAAAGGATATGGTCCACCAACCGTCAGTCAAACTAGACTCAGCCAATTCCCCACCCCTCCCTCAATGGCTCCTAGGCACCGTATGGGGAGGAGGAAGCGGAGGACATTCAAGGGGTAAAAACAAGAGCAGATGACAGGGTAAAATTCTACAAAAACACAGGTGTATATAAATAAATGACGCAGTAAATAAAAGCATGGTAAAAAGTATATAAAGAGCAGTAAGCAGTAAGTACAACGGCAAGTAAAGTATTATAAAAGTAACCATTGATTTATAGGAATGCCCAAACAAACCTATAGACCAAGGGGTCGTTTAGCAGGGCCTACCGTATAAGAAGTCCCATAACTGACTTATACGTTAGGGGTAGGTTGAATGCAATGTTTATGCTATGACATGCAAAGTATGCTGTTATGCTATGTTCATACAAGTGCAACTCACTCACTACGACTCTATGGGCATAGACCTTTAGTTCCCCCTTTTTCGAGCGTGCAAGACTCCCAGGATACTCCCGTAGTGGCAAACGGAAGCGGTGGGTTGGGCCTCGCCCACCTCTAGGTTGGTATTCACACTACCTAACCTAGACCTATCGTACGCCTCAACGCAAAACTCGCGGAGCATCTGCGTACTCTTACTGGCTGGACCACCAGACTTTTAAGGCTAAGTGTAAATACCACACTTGCCGAGTCAACATATTGACGTCGGTGTGAACGATCGTCCAATACTGAAGACCCACCACCTTCAATGCACATGCAACATGTTCTACTTCCTACCTCTGAGCCATAAGCTCCCCGGGCTAACCTGCCCGCCATCAATAACCTTCCGAGCCATCGGCTCGCCGAACCAACCCGTACGTACCCACAAACACTACTGAGTCACAAGCTCACCTGACTTAGCACTCCGCTCTTACAACCACCGAGCCTACTGCTCGTAGCACCAAACCAACTAAACTTCTGAAACCCCGGGTGAGTGTGTTATTAGTTAATTATGTACAACGTCTTACTCCTATAGTTTAGGGTTTATCTTGGACTTCCCGAGGGTTACCCCGTAAGGGGCTCGCTACGGTTCTAGGAACTACAATGGGGGGGGGGGGACACCCCAATGTTCCCTTTTCCAAGACACTTAGTATTATTGGTATCTACCCATATGAAAACCCTCTTAATACTTTACCTGAATTAAACCTAAGTGCTTTAAGACACTAAAGGGAAAAGACGATCTTTCGTCAATCCCAGGACGACTTATCCTAAGGGTGGCACCCCACCACCCTAGGACTCATCAAGCCCTAATTTACTCTAGGGGTCCTCACATAGTCACATGATCACCATTCAACCCTTACATCTCCAAATCAATACACTTCAATTTGACCCGTAACCCCAAAATGGCCAAATTGCTAAACGCAGACCATCCTTAATGTTTTGATGCTCATGAAGGGAGGTTCACTAAGTTGTTGACAGAAGATGGTTAATCACTAAGTATTAGTTCTTCCTAAATCCCCAAAACCTAAATATTTACAAATCTACCCAAGGATTTATTCCCTAGGGTTGGCAACTCCAAACCCCACCAATTTCTCCCAGGAGGACTCTCTAGCCACCATGACCATCTCTCCAAAATTTTAGGTCAAACCATAAAGGTTTGACCCCTCTTCCTTCATTGACCCCTAAATGCACCCCTAAGGGTTTACCCTAGGATTATGGTCCATACTTCCCCAAATCCACCCAAACCTCTTGTGAGGGTGTTAAATCACTCATAGAACTCAGAGGAGTCTATTACACTCCTCTCCAAGGACAAACACCCCCATGTCCTTCACAACCCCAAATTCCACTCCATATGGGTCAACCCTATGGCCTTGGGCAAATCAACTCCAATGCTCACCAATTTCCTCCTGGGGTCTCAAAATGACCCCACTGACCTCCCCAAGAAGACTCAAGTCTCCCTACACCACCCAAACCACCTCCATGTGAGACTTGGGGTCATGGGGAGTTGGATTGCCTTAAGACATGGAGTTGGAGCCCTTTGGTGTGCATTTAGCTAAGTAGAGATCCAATGTTTTGATGCTCATGAAGGGAGGTTCATTAAATAATCAACCCAATGACACAATATTTTTAATGGGGGTCCATGCTACATATTCAAGAAAAATTCCAGAGTTTCATAATTTTTCCAACATTATTAATATTTAAAACAATTTTCCCAAGATACAACTTTCTAAGGTTTGAACTACAAGTGCACTTTTCTGGCTTCCATTGCTTACCAAACTTTTTACATAAATCAAGGGTTCCTAATAATCAGTACATATGAATTTGTAGGAAATTCCAGCAAGGTTTACTATTATTAAAAATTCCAAAACCCATTAATTTTCAATTATTTCCAAATGAGGTACCCTCATATGAACTCCAAACCTTATAAAAATTTATACAGAGGTGATTCATACTAAAATATTCAGCCCTACAAAATTTGACCACATTCCATAGAGGTTTCATTTGTAATTTCCACAAAGGACATATTTGCAATTAATTCCAAAATGAACTAGAAGCACCAAAATTATTAATCCCAAAATTATGAGAAAATTACTGAGGGTTCATAATGGTATGAAATGACCTCCATAAAAGTTTCATGAAATTATAGAAAACTAACACCCTAAAATTGTTCATCCCAAAAATTGCCAACAATATGAATAATCATAATTTGGACCTCCAAAAGTCTTCCAATGGTTCTAATAGAATCCCCAGGGATTAATATAATCAAAACTAAGTTGGTGCCAGAAGATGGTTAATCACTAAGTATTAGTTCTTCCTAAATCCCCAAAACCTAAATATTTACAAATCTACCCAAGGATTTATTCCCTAGGGTTGGCAACTCCAAACCCCACCAATTTCTCCCAGGAGGACTCTCTGGCCACCATGACCATCTCCCCAAAATTTTAGGTCAAACCATAAAGGTTTGACCCCTCTTCCTTTATTGACCCCTAAATGCACCCCTTAGGGTTTACCCTAGGATTATGGTCCATACTTCCCCAAATCCACCCAAACCTCTTGTGAGGGTGTTAAATCTCTCATAGAACTCAGAGGAGTCTATTACACTCCTCTCCAAGTACAAACACCCCCATGTCCTTCACAACCCCAAATTCCACTCCATAGGGGTCAACCCTATGGCCATGGGCAAATCAACTCCAATGCTCACCAATTTCCTCCTGGGGTCTCAAAATGACCCCACTGACCTCCCCAAGAAGACTCAAGTCTCTTTGGGCCCATTTGGCCACTGGATCTCTACTTAGCTAAATGCACACCAAAGGGCTCCAACTCCATGTCTTAAGGCAATCCAACTCCCCATGACCCCAAGACTCACATGGAGGTGATTTGGGTGGTGTAGGGGCAGTGTCCAAAATTCCACTCCAATTGGAGGTGTTTTGACCATGGAAAACCCCAAATAACCCCTGACCATAATTTTCCCCTAATTGGACAAATTTTTGGCCCAGTGACTACCGAGTCAAATGAACCCCAAATGAGTTGAAATTTTAACCAAGGGCTTATCATGACCCTAATAACACCCCACCAAAATTTGGTGGAGTTTGGAGGTCATTTGACCCTCCAAATAATTTACACATTGTTTATTAAATTTTTACAAAAACGTTAGGAAAATATTTTCCAAAAAATCCCATTTTTGGATATGACCTAGATATAGGTAATAATAGCCCACACACCAAATTTCAAGTCATTTTGATGAATGGTTTGGAGTGGGGAATTTTTCTAAGGTCTGGACATCCCTATAGATAGACCTCACCAAAATGAGTGCTGCGGTCTAACCAGGACTCCAAATTGAGTGAAATCAATTTTAAATTAAACTAGACATCAAGGGCTACAACTTTGGTGTTGGGCACTTTTTCTGTAGAGGGCAGTAAGTATTTTCTATATTTAATTCTAACTACTGCCAGTAATAAAGACATAAAACAGAATTATAAAACATTAATATAAAAATCTGCACAGCAAGGAAATCGACGGCATCCAGTTGTCTTCTCCAATGCGCCGACGGCTGAGATGAGACCGTCCTGTAGCCTATTCCAACCTAGTTTCCCGGCCATCCGTACACCCCCCTGGCCGGCCACCACCACCACCACCTCCGTTGAGGTGGTGGCTAACGCCGGGCGGCGGCACGGCCGCCGGAGGGGCCGATTCCGGCGAACCCGCACCTCATTTTTTTCATGGAAAAATCCGAAAATCTCACATGGGATCGGGCTCAATTGAGCCCGATGTCTCTCCTATTTGATCTAAGATATATCCACAGGAGAAGAGGAGAAGAACCGGACCTTTGTTGGAGCACGACGACGATGGCGGTGGTGGTCGGCCATGGTTTTTCCCTTCTCCGGCGAGCTTGCCCGATCCCTTGATTCTCCACCAAATGTTGCAATCCAAAGCACTATTCCGACTCCCTTCCACCTTCTAAAGCTAATGGAGTAGTCATATTGGAGTGAGGAGGGCTTAATTGGGGGAATTTGAGGAGAGGAATTTCGGCCATGGCCATTAATGGGATTTCGGTTTTGGCTTGGGGGAGATGAATAGAGTCTCAATCCAGCCGGGAGAAGGCTAGAAACTCCTCCTCTCCCCTAGAGGAGATGAATGTGACCATTAATGGGGGAGATTGAAGGTTTCTTCTTCCTCCCCATTAATCCCCCCCTCTTTCTCTCTCCTACATTTTTGGGGAAAATGGAGTTTTCTCTCTCCTGGCCAAATTTCTTTAAATTAAATGCAATTTCAGTAGCACCCAACCCCATTGGGTGGTGGACCACCTCAATTGGGTCTAGCCGAAGTGGATTGGGCTTGATTAGGTCAAAATTGGTCATTTTGACCTAAATTTAGGGTGGAGTTGACTTTCGTCAATTTGACCATTTGGTTTGACCCCAATGGGTGGATAGTGACTCATTGGCCTCTCTTAATAGTTATGAAGGTCTAGGTAGGGTCAATTTGTCAAGGTGGAGGCCAATTGACCCACAATAGAGCAATTTGACCAAAATAGGGCTAGAGTTTACTTAGGTCAAATTGACCATATTGGTGGTCCGATGAGGGGGTTTTTTAGTCCATTGGGTCACCACTATTCTTATGAGGGTAGGGGAAAGATCAATTTGGCATGGTGGAGGCCAAGTAACTCTAATTAGGCTACTTTGACCAATTTGGGGTTATGGTTGACTTTGGTCAATTTGGCCTCTTTGGTTGACCCCAATGGGCCCTTGGTGCCTTAAGGGGACCCCTAAAGGGTTAGGGATACCATGGTGGGGTCAAATGGTCAAGTTGAGGCCCTAAAGTCCAACCCTAAGCTTGGTCACTGGAAATTGCTATTTGTAGTCCAAGGCACTTTCAACCCTAATCTTGCCTAAGTTAAAGGGATTTCTACACTACCAAGGCCTTGTCATGACCTTGTCAAGACAGATTCACCTGGGGGGTCTAGCTGTCTGGGGGATGTTACAAATCCCAATAAACAAAAAAAATAATTTCATCCTCGAAATTCAGGTTAGGCTTGCGGGGTTTTCACCGCGAGTGACTGAACGTAACATCCCTTAAGAATCGAAGTTATTCCTGGCTCGAAGAGCACCGACTATCTATGCCACACCAGCTCTAGTGGCTCCAAGTTGTGCTCCTCCTGACCATAATTTTACCACATGTCTTAACCTCTGGAATCTTCTTGCGCCGCAAGACTCGCGCCGTTGTATCATCTACCCTGACCGGGGTGACCTAGCTACCTTGGTCGATCTATCCTCGAACTTCCACTCTAACCTGGGCAGACTCTTATGCCTTTAAAGTTTTCTTTCATACGTTCAAATTCTTACTACTTCAGGTACATCCGAGTAATCAATTATCTCTACTCTACAACTTTTTCAATTCTTACTATTGATGGAACTAATCAGATCGCCAGACATCTTAATTACCCTTTAATTGGGGTGCATTTGTGAACCTTTATGAATATATATTAACCAATCATAATGATAATATGACTCCCGATCATTTTCTACGTGCAGTTTGATTCATAAAGGCAAAATTTTGATACCTTAGGGTTTTTGACAAGCCACTCTATTTCAAACTTGACACTCATCATGTTTATTTCTCCAAAATCCTGTCACTTCCACTTATGCTAGTCTTGATCACTCCCAAATGGTCCTAAGCAAGATAAACTTAGATCGTTCCTATTATAGTAAACTCACACTAGATTCTAAATCCAATAAGTCATCGTCTAAGATCTCTGGTTATTTATCATCAAACCTCCCAAGGTATAAAGCTATTATTGTAGATAAAAATATCAACCATGACGGGGCATGATTTTTAACAAGACATGAGTTAATCACTTCTGAACGCCCAAAGTCACAAGAACTTCAAAAATAATTACAACTTGTACAACCTTGTTTCTGTCCATAACTTCTATACTAGGACATCGACATCCCTAAGTGATTAATCCTAGCGACTTTACATTTCCAATGATTCAACTAAGGTCAAGTTGTTGTTCGATCAATGATGTCTATCCATTGTCCTGGTACTTCTACCGGTCATCATTCCAAACATACTATTACACCGTCTCATCTTCTTTCAAGTAACATTGAGTAAGATCGACTTAAAAATCATTATGTTCAAGACACAAAATTTTCTAACTTAGGTCTAAGGGAAATCTAAGTCCGTCATTAATTTGCCCAATAAACAAAAGGTACGCCCCAATAAACAAAAGACAAGCCCCAATAAACAAAAGATAAGTCACTATCTATTTTGGGCTGAGTATCTTCAATATCACCAAGGTATATTCATCCCAAGTATGCAAACAATTCTTAGGGCATACAACCTTAGACTTGGGGTTCTATCTTGAGGCTCATTGGTATGCTCCACACCTTAGACTCTTCTAGGTACCTTCTATGACAACCTTATCAGGGTCAATATGTCACCCAATCCCAAACGGGTCCCTTCTGAACTTCAATTCTTATCCGACCCTCGGTGTTTGTCATGGTGGTTGTCTTAATGTAATCACGTCACGGATACGAGGATTGATTCTATCTCATACCATTCTACTTATGTGTCAATCTCTCTTTCTCTAGCCTCTTTGGGGTATCCTCGTACCTTCACCAAAATCTATACCTACGATCTATTTTAGACTAGGTCATGGTATAGATTGTCGAGGTAAGTCACGTATCCTAGTGGGGTTGAGTCTAACTCGTTGACTAAAGGACTATTTAACGAGATCTTTGCAGCCGGAGGTATTCGCTGCAGGGGGCAGGGTTCGCCGCAGGCTACAAAAGAAAACTTGTGAAAAAGATTAAGTTAAAAGTGGACTTTTTCATGTGATTTCCCCATATGGGCACACCACTGCTTCCGCTGCTTAGTTTGTCCTCAAACTAAACTCGCGCGGGGTGGCCCAGGGGTTGTGGACTTCTTTTCTTCGGATCGAGGTTTCCTCTGATACAACTTGTAAGACCCCATTTGTTTTTCTTTCCAAACACCGGGTCTTAGGCGCAAAACCGCCGCTTTGCGGTGACACCTTCACTCGGGAAGGTCACCACTACAAAACGCCGATCCTGCCGGCCAAATCGATCATGAAGAAAAGTACATTAAAGAAGATAAGTCCACAGAATCAACATGAAATATAAATGTCCACATGATATAACTGAATACAAGATAACAAGGGTTACAATAATAAAGGGCTCATGCCCTGTACATCATATCCTCACTACAAGATCACTCGCGGAAGCTAACTACTAATCACTCACTAGTCCTGAATCCTGTGCTCCTGTACTGCACTGTCCCGCCTCCGTCGGCACCGGTCTCTGGTGTTGCCGCATCTCCTCAAACCCCTAAAATGATATGGTCCACCGACCGTCAGTAAAACTAGACTCAGCCAATTCCCCACCCCTCCCCCAATGGCTCCTAGGCACCGTATGGGGAGGAGGAAGCGGAGGACATTCAAGGGGTAAAAACAAGAGCAGATGACAGGGTAAAATTCTACAACTACACAGGTGTATATAAATAAATGACGCAGTAAATAAAAGCATGGTAAAAAGTATATAAAGAGCAGTAAGCAGTAAGTATAATGGCAAGTACAGTATTATAAAAGTAACCATTGATTTATAGGAATGCCCAAACAAACCTATAGACCAAGGGGTCGTTTAGAAGGGCCTACCGTATAAGAAGTCCCATAACCGACTTATACGTTAGGGTTAGGTTGAATGCAATGTTTATGCTATGACATGCAAAGTATGATGTTATGCTATGTTCATACAAGTGCAACTCACTCACTACGACTCTATGCGCATAGACCTTTAGTTCCCCATTTTGGAGCGTGCAAGACTCCCAGGATACTCCCGTAGTGGCAAACGAAAGCGGTTGGGTTGGGCCTCGCCCACCTCTAGGTTGGTATTCACACTACCTAACCTAGACCTATGGTACGCCTCAACGCAAAACCCGCGGAGCATCTGTGTACTCTTACTGGCTGGACCACCAGACTTTTAAGGCTTAGTGTAAATACCACACTTGCCGAGTCAACGTATTGACGTCGGTGTGAACGATCATCCAATACCGAAGACCCACCACCTTCAATGCACATACAACATGTTCTACTTCCTACCTCTGAGCCATAAGCTCCCCGGCCTAACCTGCCCGACATCAATAACCTTCCGAGCCATCGGCTCGCCAAACCAACCCGTACGTACCCACAAACACTACTGAGTCATGATGCGTGTCGGCAAGTGCACCGGTCGCTGTCAAATAATAATTGTGGAGAATGGAATCCCCGGATGTCGGTCTCTTGAGGAACACAGTAAGGTGGAGTTTATTATCGAGGAAGGACTTGAGATCGAAGTCCGGCGGTAGGTGGAATGCGAACGAAAGGGGCTTTTAGGTTTGCAAACAAAAGTAAATACTACGCCTACTCCTATGCAATGCCGCTATGCAATGCTTCGATCGGCGGGATGGAAACTAGGCAGGCCTTGAGCGCGTTGCATCGAAAGGGCGGATGGACGAGAAGGCTAACGGGAACGAGCTATGCAGGCCTTGAGCGCGCTGCTTCGTTATGCGAGTGGAATATGGGCCGCGATGCCACGCTCGGTGGCCGGATGGGCGAGTAGGCTTACGGATTGAGGGTCGCAAGCACCTCATCGACAAGCACGCCACTAGCAATTGCTAGTGCGGCACCGGACACGGTGGTGGAGCGGAAAATCGATGGGGGTGCACCTCATTAACACAAATGAACAAAATGATTTCATAGACATGAAATTAACAATACTAACATAGTTCATAGCGTTCATCATCAAGATAAAGAGAGTACAAACAAATACAACCACATAAGTAGAAGAAAAAGGCAAGAGATACGACCGAATCCGGAGTCTCGTTGTAGATTCACGGTAGGAAGCACCGGGTTGTCAATCCGCGTCCTAGCTCGGTCCCAACTGCGTCCGGGGTAGAGGAGGGCTGTCACACCTCCCAATGGACCCGTCTTCTCCAGCGATTTACCATCCGGCCACGTCTAATGCGAAGAACCTCTTCCTTAGCGATGAAGATGAGTGTAAGATCCCTTCCTTTAAGCCCTTGGATGATGGAGGAGGCCTAGGGTGCGAAAACCCTCTGAAAATGGCGAAAACGGCGGACTGAACAGAGCCAAAAGACGTAATGCCGACCTAATTCGCGATCAGGTCATTATATAGGCGCAGAATTAAACAGCGCGCATGGTCATTGGCGCACGACCAGTGGTCGTGCGCACTAGAATCCTGTGATCGTGCGCCTGTCTGGGTGGAACCTGCAAGACACGAAATTTATAAAATAAAATATTCGCACGACCAGTGGCGCACGACCGGTGGTCGTGCGCACCATCGTCGGTGGTCTTGCGCAATAGATGAAACAGAACTCATAAAATTACTATTAAGTGCGCACGAACAGTGGCGCACGACCGGTGGTCGTGCGCACAGGCGTTGATGGTCGTGCGCACTACACCAAACAGAACTCATGAAAAAGGGTTAAGTGCACACGATCAGTGGCGCACGAACAGTGGTCGTGCGCAATAGAACCGGTGATCGTGCGCAGTGTTCCTGTGCAGAATTGCACCGAGAACACATGCACGACTCCTATTCCAGCACAACCACAGATCTAGCCACTGAAAGTAGCACTTTACAGCACATGAATACTACTAATGACAATAAGCACGAAAATCACACCAAAGTGGACTTAGATGTGCACCTAGCATGGATTATCAAATATAAACTATAACAAGGCTAAAGTGCGGAGAAATGACTAAATAACGGCCCGGATGAGTCCATAAATGTGTATATGATCAGGACTCATCACACCCCCAGACTTAACTGTTTGCGCGTCCCGAGCAAACGAATCCGGCGGAGTGTGAAAACGATAGTTAACATAGAGAATTACACAAGGGAGTACGGTGCGAAGTAACATACGCATGCGAGTAGAGATTCTAGCAGAAGGAGATTCTAACTGTGCTAACTAATTTACATGAGTATTAAAGTGTAAGTAAAGATTTAGTTATACTCAGTTGGAGAATTATGAAGAATTTGACGATCATGCCCGGTGTGAAAGTGACAAGATACTGAGGCGGGTGTTGCAAAAGATCGTGGCTTAGGAATAACTCCGCTGAAATCCATCAACGTCGTGAACCATACGCTTGCCCGGTCACACTCTCTCCACGGCGCTAGCACTCTCGCAAGTCAAATCAGTAGGGCTTTTAGGATTAAGACGGGGCTTAGGTTACGGTATGATATTCAAAGTTAAACACGATGGCTACGCAACCCAAGTGAGCTAAAGAACGCTGCACCACTCAAGACCAACAAACAATGCTTGTGTGACACACCCCCAGACTCATCATGAAAACCAGGTGTGCACACGGGCTACTTCACAAATACCAACAGATTTTTTTTATTTAGCTCGGAAGGATTTTTTTTTCAAAATACTCTTTTTTTTCTTTTAACATCTTTTACTTCTTTTAAATATCCTCCGGTTGGTTCAAAATCAGCAGATAGACTTTCTTTTCTCTTCATAACACAAAGATTCCACACACCACACAAGTTGAGAATTATGAGCGTAGTTTAAAACAATTTGGTTGCGGGGGTAGGATAGGCTTCAGGCTTTGGTTGATGAAGAGGAGCTGAACAAAGGATTGGTAGGCACAAATTTGGCTTGCAACGGTGAACGAAATGGACATGGAATAACAAAGCTCAAACTAGCCAAAGGGTGGCCTACATCATGTTTAACTCGACGAGTCGCTCTCACCCATGCTTTGAGAGTCGCTTGGGGCAAGTTCTTAGCCCCCGAGAAAGGTAAACCTTCCTCCCGACTCGAGCAACACACGACTAGCACTCGTACACACACAACACCGAGTTATCGTCAATTACATTCAAATTCACCACTTGAGTATAATAAATCTAAATTTACGCAGAAATGCTAAACATAAATTAGATGCATAAAGAAAATCTAGTTCTACTCGAATTCTACCATAACAGGCGAAGTGACTAGAACACTACATGAGTCAACATCGCACTCCAAATAATAATTCCTATGTTAACAACCTATTTCACATTCCAACCACAATAGTCTAAACGAAACAACAACAAAAAGATAAGCGCGCACTCAAGTGGGTGAAGTGGTGTGTGAAGAATGAAAACAATGATAATGAATAGGATAAATAAGAAACAACCTTCTAGTATGCAGTGCAACTCATGCACAGTGGGTGACAACATACGCTCCCCCAGACTTAAGCTAAACAATATATCTAGAAATTTGAAGCTAAAAGAGGGGAGAAAGTATTACCCAATGCTCAGAATTGAGCATACCAGACGATTGGCGTTTACGATCAAAAGCAGTCCGCAGCATCCGCCATCACAAGGAACAAAGACCCACCTGAAAGTGACACACTAGAAACAGCAAAAATAGTAAAAACTGAACTAGACATGCGAGAGCACTAAAAATTAAGAAATCTGGGTTATCACCCATGAAAGTGAACCTGTTCCTGCAATTAAAATTAAGCACTCGCACACAAGATAAAGGAAACAAAAAACATAAAAAAAAATGCTGAATACATAAAACTATGCCCGGAGGAGCAACCAAAAGCAAAATGCTATTATTACAATTAACAAAAGAGAAGGAGTTCAAGCGACTCCACAAAAGACCGAAAGAGCAGCAAGACAAAAGAAGATAATAAGGCTTCGAATAGCTCGCACACAGGGAGAAAGATCACTCGTCGTCGCTGTCGCTATCTATAACCACAACGGACGGCGACCGTCTGGAAGATGATGCGGCCCGACCAGGAGGTGGGGGAATATTTAGTCCTCCCCGCAATGCTTGCTGATAGACAAAATCCGTTAGCCAGTACTGGTTTGCTTCCAGATCGGAGAGGCGCTGATTGAAACTTGGCACCTCCGGCGCTCTAGAAGAACTGCCCTCCTCCTTGGCTCTCCGCTCCTACTGAAATGAATGAATTCGCGGCTGCAGAAGGGCTACCTCGCGGTGAGTATTTGGCGGCTCAGCCGGCTCTCCGTGCTCCTCGTTGCCTTGCCTCTCCCTAGGCGCATCTCCCGGCATCACGACCACAAAGCGTCTACTACTCTTCTTCCCCACGACCCGTAATAGATGGAAACTCACCATGGTGGCCCGAGTGATGAAGGAGGGTGCAGTCACCTGCACCATCGGAGGCAGATGACTCCAAACCCCCAGGCTTTTGGCAATGCGGGTAATATATTAGGCACCACCAATGGCACCTGTGAGACCGTAAGTGGCCTCGTGGTGGAAGAAGAAAGCTAGCATGTAGCCAAGATGCAAAGGCTGCCGAAATTCCATACTATAAAGGGAGATTAGATCTTGCCACCCCACCACGTTCTGACTAAGGGCACGGGCGACAAGAGAGTGGCTAAGGACGTGCTGCAGGAAACGGAGAGCAGGCGCGACGATCCAGGTAGATTTGCTTTTCCTGGCAACATATTCTTCATCACGACCCGTGAGAGCACACCACGCAGCACGCGGGGTGACGCCATCAGGGAAGGAGACATCCAAATCCAGAAAAGGGATCGCCGCAGCCTCGGCTTCAGTGTAAAATCCAGCATGCACCGCCAGCTCAGACAAGGATAGAGTGAAGACCTTGCCCAAAATTCGGAAAGAGCACTTTCCCGGACGTTGACCGGAGGGCAACACATCCCACTCAAACGTTGCGAGAAATTCCAAGGTAAGCTCTCGGTAGCCGAGGTCATTGTACCCGAACACCCCACTCCAGTGATCGAAAGAATAGCGTTGGCGGACGGCCTCCCCCAACTCTCCATTGTCGCCGATGGAATTTAACTCGTTCCAATCCACCAGACGCTGCGATAGGAATGGCTTCTCCTTGAGAGAGTTGAATCGCCTCGTGTGCGAATCTTTGGAAAAAGTAGCCATCCTAGCGAGGATCTGAGCAGGAGAGGCGGAAGAGCGGCCGGAGCGTTGGTAGACATTGTGGCGATCTCTGGAGCTCATGGTGGTAGGAGGGCAAGGGGAAAGAGGAGAATAGGAAATGGACTCACCGGAAGGAAGGCGGGCGCACGATCGGCGGCAACCCAGCGGAGACGGCGCACGGACGACGAAAAATGAAAACCTAGATCGTGCGTGAAAGGATCGGGCGGATGGGCTTTTTATAAAAATCTGGGCCGATCGCACGACCAGTGGTCTTGCGCGATAAGTAGTGCGCACGACCAGTGATCGTGCGCCTTAGGAATTTTCCAGCGGCCAAAATTTTAGTAAAAACTCCATCCACCGTGCAGTTTACGCACAACCAGGAATCAGCAAAAGCAGCGAAACATTCACAGCCTTAACAATAACTTAACTAAACTAGACAGGATAAAATTTCAGGAAAAAGAAAGATAACTACTGGGGTTACTGTCATCCCAGCACGACTTATTCGAAAACATAAAAGTTCTAGCTAATGGGCCTATGGAAGAGAAAATGCACAGGTAACTGTTCTAAAATGCGTGTCGGTAACGGGTACCGATACGGCGACAGAACAGTCACGCCTCTACCCAAATATAGATAAAACCTGCCCACCACAGGTAGAGGGAAAAGAAAGTAAGCAGAGGAGGACACATCCTCACTCAACTCACAAAAAACATCCTTGCTTAGCAAGGTGTCGTCAACAGGGAGGAAGCAGGAGGCGAAGGCAATGAGTGGAGCTTCCTCTATGGAGGAGGGATAAACCTCCTCACATGAGAGGATGTTCTCATCATTGACTTGAGCAAAAAGCTCCAAGTCCTCCTGAAGCACCTGTGAAGAGTCAACCTGCACAGACTCAGATGAAGGAAGGGGATCAGGAAATAAAGAAGGCGAAAAACATAAATAATCGTCAATCGGGGGAGTGATCCCGGTCTCACTCCCATCAGGTTGGGGAAGTAAAATAATGTTAGCATTGTCATCAATGCTACAAGATTCGGCGGGATCAACGGTGACCAGGCTTAGGATTTGGACTTCCTCCACCGGTGTTGAGGAAGACTCCTCTTCACCTAGAAGGTTGTCCTCCTCCATAGGAATAGGCACAACACTCAGATCACCCACAATGTCATCGGAGATGAGTATAGCACGCACAACAGGGGAAAGAACCGAATCCACAAGAAGTGGTGGAGGCACATGGTGAATAGGCTCAGCAATGTCGGTGCATAGATCAGCCGCACATCCGGTGACCGTGTCCATGCAATACCCTTCAAGATGCGAAGGTGACAAAGACACATAACCGGATGTTGAAGGTGTGCCGCCAGAGTTAGGAGTGGGGACGATCCGGATATCCGGCTCGTCGTCTTCGTCCAATTGGCGAAGATACTCGGCACAGTCCTTCAGGACATGATCAGTGCCTTGACAAAACCGGCACTGCCTGGCGGGCTTCTTTGGCACAGCGGGAGCTGGAGCCGAAAAGAAGTACGACGGTAAAGGCTCAGCAGAGTAGCCATAAGACTTACGCGCACCATATGGAGTACCAGACGAAGTCGGTGCTCCATATGCTGGGCTATAAGAATTATGCCTACTATTCTCCGTAGGGCATTCATCACTAGAGTGGGAGGTAGCTCCACACCAACGGCAACGGAAATTGAGATGTGCCCACATAGTGTGAAGATAAAATGATTCAAAAAGAAGAACACTATTGTGCGAAATACTACACCTAACAAAAATTTACTAAAACAACCTACTATAAAACAAGAAAATGGAATAAAGAGACAGAAATAAAATAAAAGATGCGATAAACAAATGGAAGGGCTTCTCTCTCAGATTCTCCCTCTCCAGAAAACTCACACGACTGTGTTCCCCGGCAACGGCGCCAAAAACTTGATGCGTGTCGGCAAGTGCACCGGTCGCTGTCAAATAATAATTGTGGAGAATGGAATCCCCGGATGTCGGTCTCTTGAGGAACACAGTAAGGTGGAGTTTATTATCGAGGAAGGACTTGAGATCGAAGTCCGGCGGTAGGTGGAATGCGAACGAAAGGGGCTTTTAGGTTTGCAAACAAAAGTAAATACTACGCCTACTCCTATGCAATGCCGCTATGCAATGCTTCGATCGGCGGGATGGAAACTAGGCAGGCCTTGAGCGCGCTGCGTCGAAAGGGCGGATGGACGAGAAGGCTAACGGGAACGAGCTATGCAGGCCTTGAGCGCGCTGCTTCGTTAGGCGAGTGGAATTTGGGCCGCGATGCCACGCTCGGTGGCCGGATGGGCGAGTAGGCTTACGGATTGAGGGTCGCAAGCACCTCATCGACAAGCACGCCACTAGCAATTGCTAGTGCGGCACCGGACACGGTGGTGGAGCGGAAAATCGATGGGGGTGCACCTCATTAACACAAATGAACAAAATGATTTCATAGACATGAAATTAACAATACTAACATAGTTCATAGCGTTCATCATCAAGATAAAGAGAGTACAAACAAATACAACCACATAAGTAGAAGAAAAAGGCAAGAGATACGACCGAATCCGGAGTCTCGTTGTAGATTCACGGTAGGAAGCACCGGGTTGTCAATCCGCGTCCTAGCTCGGTCCCAACTGCGTCCGGGGTAGAGGAGGGTTGTCACACCTCCCAATGGACCCGTCTTCTCCAGCGATTTACCATCCGGCCACGTCTAATGCGAAGAACCTCTTCCTTAGCGATGAAGATGAGTGTAAGATCCCTTCCTTTAAGCCCTTGGATGATGGAGGAGGCCTAGGGTGCGAAAACCCTCTGAAAGTGGCGAAAACGGCGGACTGAACGGAGCCAAAAGACGTAATGCCGACCTAATTCGCGATCAGGTCATTATATAGGCGCAGAATTAAACAGCGCGCACGGTCATTGGCGCACGACCAGTGGTCGTGCGCACTAGAATCCTGTGATCGTGCGCCTGTCTGGGTGGAACCTGCAAGACACGAAATTTATAAAATAAAATGTTCGCACGACCAGTGGCGCACGACCGGTGGTCGTGCGCACCATCGTCGGTGGTCGTGCGCAATAGATGAAACAGAACTCATAAAATTACTGTTAAGTGCGCACGAACAGTGGCGCACGACCGGTGGTCGTGCGCACAGGCGTTGATGGTCGTGCGCACTACACCAAACAGAAGTCATGAAAAAGGGTTAAGTGCACACGATCAGTGGCGCACGACCAGTGGTCGTGCGCAATAGAACCGGTGATCGTGCGCAGTGTTCCTGTGCAGAATTGCACCGAGAACACCTGCACGACTCCTATTCCAGCACAACCACAGATCTAGCCACTGAAAGTGGCACTTGACAGCACATGAATACTACTAATGACAATAAGCACGAAAATCACACCAAAGTGGGCCTAGATGTGCACCTAGCATGGATTATCAAATATAAACTATAACAAGGCTAAAGTGCGGAGAAATGACTAAATAACGGCCCGGATGAGTCCATAAATGTGTATATGATCAGGACTCATCAAGTCACAAGCTCACCTGACTTAGTACTCCGCTCTTACAACCACCGAGCCTACTGCTCGTAGCACCAAACCTACTAAACTCCCGAAACCCCGGGTGAGTGTGTTATTAGTTAATTATGTACAACGTCTTACTCCTATAATTTAGGGTTAGTCTTGGACTTCCCGAGGGTTACCCCATAAGGGGCTCGCTACGATTCTAGGAACTACAATGGGGGGGGGGGGACACCCCAATGTTCCTTTTCCCAAGACCCTTAGTATTATTGGTATCTACCCATAAGAAAACCCTCTTAATACTTTACCTGAATTAAACCTAAGTGCTTTAAGACACTAAAGGGAAAAGACGATCTTTTGTCAATCCCAGGACGACTTATCCTAAGGGTGGCACCCCACCACCCTAGGACTCATCAAAACCTAATTTACTCCAGGGGTCCTCACATAGTCACATGATCACCATTCAACCCTTACATCTCCAAATCAATACACTTCAATTTGACACGTAACCCCAAAATGGCCAAATTGCTAAATGTAGACCATCCTTAATGTTTTGATGCTCATGAAGGGAGGTTCATTAAATAATCAACCCAATGACACAATATTTGTAATGGGGGTCAATGCTACATATTCAAGAAAAATTCCAGAGTTTCATAATTTTTCCAACATTATTAATATTTAAAACAATTTTCCCAAGATACAACTTTCTAAGGTTTGAACTACAAGTGCACTTTTCTGGCTTCCATTGCTTACCAAACTTTTTACATAAATCAAGGGTTCCTAATAATCAGTACATATGAATTTGTAGGAAATTCCAGCAAGGTTTATTATTATTAAAAATTCCAAAACCCATTAATTTTCAATTATTTCCAAAGGAGGTACCCTCATATGAACTCCAAACCTTATAAAAATCTATACAGAGGTGATTCATACTAAAATATTCATCCCTACAAAATTTGACCACATTCCATAGAGGTTACATTTGTAATTTCCACAAAGGACATATTTGCAATTAATTCCAAAATGAACTAGAAGCACCAAAATTATCAATCCCAAAATTATGAGAAAATTACTGAGAGTTCATAATGGTATGAAATGACCTCCAGAAAAGTTTCATGAAATTATAGAAAACTAACACCCTAAAATTGTTCATCCCAAAAATTGCCAACAATATAAATAATCATAATTTGGACCTCCAAAAGTCTTCCAATGGTTCTAATAGAATCCCCAGGGATTAATATAATCAAAACTAAGTTGGTGCCAGAAGATGGTTAATCACTAAGTATTAGTTCTTCCTAAATCCCCAAAACCTAAATATTTACAAATCTACCCAAGGATTTATTACCTAGGGTTGGCAACTTCAAACCCCACCAATTTCTCCCAGGAGGACTCTCTGGCCACCATGACCATCTCCCCAAAATTTTAGGTCAAACCATAAAGGTTTGACACCTCTTCCTTTATTGACCCCTAAATGCACCCCTTAGGGTTTACCCTAGGATTATGGTCCATACTTCCCCAAATCCACCCAAACCTCTTGTGAGGGTGTTAAATCTCTCATAGAACTCAGAGGAGTCTATTACACTCCATTCCAAGGACAAACACCCCCATGTCCTTCACAACCCCAAATTCCACTCCATAGGGGTCAACCCTATGGCCTTGGGCAAATCAACTCCAATGCTCACCAATTTCCCCCTGGGGTCTCAAAATGACCCCACTGACCTCCCCAAGAAGACTCAAGTCTCTATGGGCCCATTTGGCCACTGGATCTTTACTTAGCTAAATGCACACCAAAGGGCTCCAACTCCATGTCTTAAGGCAATCCAACTCCCCATGACCCCAAGACTCACATGGAGGTGATTTGGGTGGTGTAGGGGCAGTGGCCAAAATTCCACTCCAATTGGAGGTGTTTTGACCATGGAAAATCCCAAATAACCCCTAACCATAATTTTCCCCTTATTGGACAAATTTTTGGCCCAGTGACTACCTAGTCAAATGAACCTCAAATGAGTTGAAATTTTATCCAAGGGCTTATCATGACCATAATAACACCCCACCAAAATTTGGTGGAGTTTGGAGGTCATTTGACCCTCCAAATAATTTATACATTGTTTATTAAATTTTTACAAAAACTTTAGGAAAATGTTTTCCAAAAAATCCCATTTTTGGATATGATCTAGATATAGGTAATAATAGCCCAAACACCAAATTTCAAGTCATTTTGATGAATGGTTTGGAGTGGGGAATTTTTCTAAGGTCTGGACATCCCTATGGATAGACCTCACCAAAATGAGTGCTGCGGTCTAACCAGGATCCAAATTGAGTGAAATCAATTTTAAATTAAACTAGACATCAAGGGCTACAACTTTGGTGTTGGGCACTTTTTCTGTAGAGGGACGTAAGTATTTTCTATATTTAATTCTAACTACTGCCAGTAATAAAGACATAAAACAGAATTATAAAACATTAATATAAAAATCTGCACAGCAAGGAAATCGACGGCATCCGGTTGTCTTCTCCAATGCGCCGACGGCTGAGATGAACTCGTCCTGTAGCATATTCCAACCCATTTTCCCGGCCATCCGGCCACACCCCTGGCCGGCCACCACCACCACCACCTCCGTTGAGGTGGTGGCTAACGCCGGGCGGCGGCACGGCCGCCGGAGGGGCCGATTCCGGCGAACCCGCACCTCATTTTTTTCATGGAAAAATCCAAAAATCTCAAAAGGGATCAGGCTCAATTGAGCCCGATGTCTCTCCTATTTGATCTAAGATATATCCACTGGAGAAGAGGAGAAGAACCGGACCTTTATTGGAGCACGACGACGATGGCGGTGGTGGTCGGCCATGGTTTTTCCCTTCTCCGGCGAGCTTGCCCGATCCCTTGATTCTCCACCAAATGTTGCAATCCAAAGCACTATTCCGACTCCCTTCCACCTTCTAAAGCTAATGGAGTAGTCATATTGGAGTGAGGAGGGCTTAATATGGGGAATTTGAAGAGAGGAATTTCGGCCATGGCCATTAATGGGATTTCGGTTTTGGCTTGGGGGAGATGAATAGAGGCTCAATCCAGCCGGGAGAAGGCTGGAAACTCCTCCTCTCCCCTAGAGGAGATGAATGTGACCATTAATGGGGGAGATTGAAGGTTTCTTCTTCCTCCCCATTAATCCCCCCCCCCCCCCCCCCCCCCCCCCCCCTTTTCTCTCTCCTCCATTTTTGGGGAAAAAGGAGTTTTCTCTCTCTTGGCCAAATTTCTTTAAATTAAATGGCAATTTCAGTAGCACCCAACCCCATTGGGTGGTGGACCACCTCAATTGGGTCTAGGCCAAGTGGATTGGGCTTGATTAGGTCAAAATTGGTCATTTTGACCTAAATTTAGGGTGGAGTTGACTTTGGTCAATTTGACCATTTGGGTTGACCCCAATGGGTGGATAGTGACTCATTGGCCTCTCTTAATGGTTATGAAGGTCTAGGTAGGGTCAATTTGTCAAGGTGGAGGCCAATTGACCCACAATAGAGCAATTTGACCAAAATAGGGCTAGAGTTGACTTAGGTCAAATTGACCATATTGGTGGTCCCATGAAGGGAGTTTTTAGTCCATTGGCTCACCACTATTCTTATGAGGGTAGGGGAAAGATCAATTTGGCATGGTGGAGGCCAATTAACTCTAATTAGGCTACTTTGACCAATTTGGGGTTATGGTTGACTTTGGTCAATTTGGCTTCTTTGGTTGACCCCAATGGGCCCTTGGTGCCTTAAGGGGACCCCTAAAGGGTTAGGGATACCATGGTGGGGTCAAATGGTCAAGTTGAGGCCCTAAAGTCCAACCCTAAGCTTGGTCACTGGAAATTACTATTTGTAGTCCAAGGCACTTTCAACCCTAATCTTGCCTAAGTTAAAGGGATTTCTACACTACCAAGGCCTTGTCATGACCTTGTCAAGACAGATTCACCTGGGGGGTCTAGCTGTCTGGGGGATGTTACAAATCCCAATAAACAAAAAAAATAATTTCATCCTCGAAATTCAGGTTAGGCTTGTGGGGTTTTCACCGCGAGTGACTGAACGTAACATCCCTTAAGAATCGAAGTTATTCCTGGCTCGAAGAGCACCGACTATCTATGCCACACTAGCTCTAGTGGCTCCAAGTTGTGCTCCTCCTGACCATAATTTTACCACATGTCTTAACCTCTGGAATCTTCTTGCGCCACAAGACTCGCGCCGTTGTATCATCTACCCTGACCGGGGTGACCTAGCTACCTTGGTCGATCTATCCTCGAACTTCCACTCTAACCTGGGCAGACTCTTATGCCTTTAAAGTTTTCTTTCATACGTTCAAATTCTTACTACTTCAGGTACATCCGAGTAATCAATCATCTCTACTCTACAACTTTTTCAATTCTTACTATTGATGGAACTAATCAGATCGCCATACATCTTAATTACCCTTTAATTGGGGTGCATTTGTGAACCTTTATGAGTATATATTAACCAATCATAATGATAATATGACTCCCGATCATTTTCTACGTGCAGTTTGATTCATAAAGGCAAAATTTTGATACCTTAGGGTTTTTGACAAGCCACTCTATTTCAAACTTGACACTCATCATGTTTATTTCTCCAAAATCCTGTCACTTCCACTTATGCTAGTCTTGATCACTCCCAAATGGTCCTAAGCAAGATAAACTTAGATCGTTCCTATCATAGTAAACTCACACTAGATTCTAAATCCAATAAGTCATCGTCTAAGATCTCTGGTTATTTATCATCAAACCTCCCAAGGAAAAAAGCTATTATTGTAGATAAAAATATCAACCATGACGGGGCATGATTTTTAACAAGACATGAGTTAATCACTTCTGAACGCCCAAAGTCTCAAGAACTTCAAAAATAATTACAACTTGTACAACCTTGTTTCTGTACATAACTTCTATACTAGGACATCGACATCCCTAAGTGATTAATCCTAGCGACTTTACATTTCCAATGATTCAACTAAGGTCAAGTTGTTGTTCGATCAATGATGTCTATCCATTGTCCTGGTACTTCTACCGGTCATCATTCCAAACATACTGTTACACCGTCTCATCTTCTTTCAAGTAACATTGAGTAAGATCGACTTAAAAATCATTATGTTCACGACACAAAATTTTCTAACTTAGGTCTAAGGGAAATCTAAGTCCGTCATTAATTTGCCCAATAAACAAAAGGTACGCCCCAATAAACAAAAGACAAGCCCCAATAAACAAAAGATAAGTCACTATCTATTTTGGGCTGAGTATCTTCAATATCACCAAGGTATATTCGTCCCAAGTATGCAAACAATTCTTAGGGCATACAACCTTAGACTTGGGGTTCTATCTTGGGGCTCATTGGTATGCTCCACACCTTAGACTCTTCTAGGTACCTTCTATGACAACCTTATCAGGGTCAATATGTCACCCAATCCCAAACGGGTCCCTTCTGAACTTCAATTCTTATCCGACCCTCGGTGTTTGTCATGGTGGTTGTCTTAATGTAATCACGTCACGGATACGAGGATTGAGTCTATCTCATACCATTCTACTTATGTGTCAATCTCTCTTTCTCTAGCCTCTTTGGGGTATCCTCGTACCTTCACCAAAAGCTATACCTACGATCTATTTTAGACTAGGTCATGGTATAGATTGTCGAGGTAAGTCACATATCCTAGTGGGGTTGAGTCTAACTCGTTGACTAAAGGACTATTTAACGAGATCTTTGCAGCCGGAGGTATTCCCTGCAGGGGGCAGGGTTCGCCGCAGGCTACAAAAGAAAACTTGTGAAAAAGATTAAGTTAAAAGTGGACTTTTTCATGTGATTTCCCCATATGGGCACACCACTGCTTCCGCTGCTTAGTTTGTCCTCAAACTAAACTCGCGCGGGGTGGCCCAGGGGTTGTGGACTTCTTTTCTTCGGATCGAGGTTTCCTCTGATACAACTTGTAAGACCCCATTTGTTTTTCTTTCCAAACACCGGGTCTTAGGCGCAGAACCGCCGCTTTGCGGTGACACCTTCACTCGGGAAGGTCGCCACTACAAAACGCCGATCCTGCCGGCCAAATCGATCACGAAGAAAAGTACATTAAAGAAGATAAGTCCACAGAATCAACATGAAATATAAATGTCCACATGATATAACTGAATAAAAGATAACAAGGGTTACAATAATCAAGGGCTCATGCCATGTACATCATATCCTCACTACAAGATCACTCGCGGAAGCAAACTACTAATAACTTACTAGTCCTGAATCCTGTGCTCCTGTACTGCACTGTCCCGCCTCCGTCGGCACCGGTCTCTGGTGTTGCCGCATCTCCTCAAACCCCTAAAATGATATGGTCCACCGACCGTCAGTCAAACTAGACTCAGCCAATTCCCCACCCCTCCCCCAATGGCTCCTAGGCACCGTATGGGGAGGAGGAAGCGGAGGACATTCAAGGGGTAAAAACAAGAGCAGATGACAGGGTAAAATTCTACAACTACACAGGTGTATATAAATAAATGACGCAGTAAATAAAAGCATGGTAAAAAGTTTATAAAGAGCAGTAAGCAGTAAGTATAATGGCAAGTAAAGTATTATAAAAGTAACCATTGATTTATAGGAATGCCCAAGCAAACCTATAGACCAAGGGGTCGTTTAGAAGGGCCTACCGTATAAGAAGTCCCATAACCGACTTATACGTTAGGGGTAGGTTGAATGCAATGTTTATGCTATGACATGCAAAGTATGATGTTATGCTATGTTCATACAAGTGCAACTCACTCACTACGACTCTATGCGCATAGACCTTTAGTTCCCCCATTTTGGAGCGTGCAAGACTCCCAGGATACTCCCGTAGTGGCAAACGGAAGCGGTTGGGTTGGGCCTCGCCCACCTCTAGGTTGGTATTCACACTACCTAACCTAGACCTATCGTACGCCTCAACGCAAAACCCGCAGAGCATCTGTGTACTCTTACTGGCTGGACCACCAGACTTTTAAGGCTAAGTGTAAATACCACACTTGCCGAGTCAACGTATTGACGTCGGTGTGAACGATCATCCAATACCGAAGACCCACCACCTTCAATGCACATACAACATGTTCTACTTCCTACCTCTGAGCCATAAGCTCCCCGGGCTAACCTGCCCGACATCAATATCCTTCCGAGCCATTGGCTCGCCAAACCAACCCGTACGTACCCACAAACACTACTGAGTCAAAAGCTCACCTGACTTAGTACTCCGCTCTTACAACCACCGAGCCTACTGCTCGTAGCACCAAACCTACTAAACTCCCGAAACCCCGGGTGAGTGTGTTATTAGTTAATTATGTACAACGTCTTACTCCTATAATTTAGGGTTAGTCTTGGACTTCCCGAGGGTTACCCCGTAAGGGGCTCGCTACGGTTCTAGGAACTACAATGGGGGGGGGGACACCCCAATATTCCTTTTCCCAAGACACTTAGTATTATTGGTATCTACCCATAAGAAAACCCTCTTAATACTTTACCTGAATTAAACCTAAGTGCTTTAAGACACTAAAGGGAAAAGACGATCTTTTGTCAATCCCAGGACAACTTATCCTAAGGGTGGCACCCCACCACCCTAGGACTCATCAAACCCTAATTTACTCCAGGGGTCCTCACATAGTCACATGATCACCATTCAACCCTTACATCTCCAAATCAATACACTTCAATTTGACACGTAACCCCAAAATGGCCAAATTGCTAAACGCAGACCATCCTTAATGTTTTGATGCTCATGAAGGGAGGTTCATTAAATAATCAACCCAATGACACAATATTCTTAATGGGGGTCCATGCTACATATTCAAGAAAAATTCCAGAGTTTCATAATTTTTCCAACATTATTAATATTTAAAACAATTTTCCCAAGATACAACTTTCTAAAGTTTGAACTACAAGTGCACTTTTCTGGCTTCCATTGCTTACCAAACTTTTTACATAAATCAAGGGTTCCTAATAATCAGTACATATGAATTTGTAGGAAATTCCAGCAAGGTTTACTATTATTAAAAATTCCAAAACCCATTAATTTTCAATTATTTCCAAAGGAGGTACCCTCATATGAATTCCAAACCTTATAAAAATCTATACAGAGGTGATTCATACTAAAATATTCAGCCCTACAAAATTTGACCACATTCCATAGAGGTTTCATTTGTAATTTCCACAAAGGACATATTTGCAATTAATTCCAAAATGAACTAGAAGCACCAAAATTATCAATCCCAAAATTATGAGAAAATTACTGAGGGTTCATAATGGTATGAAATGACCTCCAGAAAAGCTTCATGAAATTATAGAAAACTAACACCCTAAAATTGTTCATCCCAAAAATTGCCAACAATATGAATAATCATAATTTGGACCTCCAAAAGTCTTCCAATGGTTCTAATAGAATCCCCAGGGATTAATATAATCAAAACTAAGTTGGTGCCAGAAGATGGTTAATCACTAAGTATTAGTTCTTCCTAAATCCCCAAAACCTAAATATTTACAAATCTACCCAAGGATTTATTCCCTAGGGTTGGCAACTCCAAACCCCACCAATTTCTCCCAGGAGGACTCTCTGGCCACCATGACCATCTCCCCAAAATTTTAGGTCAAACCATAAAGGTTTGACCCCTCTTCCTTTATTGACCCCTAAATGCACCCCTTAGGGTTTACCCTAGGATTATGGTCCATACTTCCCCAAATCCACCCAAACCTCTTGTGAGGGTGTTAAATCTCTCATAGAACTCAGAGGAGTCTATTACACTCCTCTCCAAGGACAAACACCCCATGTCCTTCACAACCCCAAATTCCACTCCATAGGGGTCAACCCTATGGCCTTGGGCAAATCAACTCCAATGCTCACCAATTTCCTCCTGGGGTCTCAAAATGACCCCACTGACCTCCCCAAGAAGACTCAAGTCTCTATGGGCCCATTTGGCCACTGGATCTCTACTTAGCTAAATGCACACCAAAGGGCTCCAACTCCATGTCTTAAGGCAATCCAACTCCCCATGACCCCAAGACTCACATGGAGGTGATTTGGGTGGTGTAGGGGCAGTGGCCAAAATTCCACTCCAATTGGAGGTGTTTTGACCATGGAAAATCCCAAATAACCCCTAACCATAATTTTCCCCTTATTGGACAAATTTTTGGCCCAGTGACTACCTAGTCAAATGAACCCCAAATGAGTTGAAATTTTATCCAAGGGCTTATCATGACCCTAATAACACCCCACCAAAATTTGGTGGAGTTTGGAGGTCATTTGACCCTCCAAATAATTTATACATTGTTTATTAAATTTTTACAAAAACTTTAGGATAATATTTTCCAAAAAATCCCATTTTTGGATATGACCTAGATATAGGTAATAATAGCCCAAACACCAAATTTCAAGTCATTTTGATGAATGGTTTGGAGTGGGGAATTTTTCTAAGGTCTGGACATCCCTATGGATAGACCTCACCAAAATGAGTGCTGCGGTCTAACCAGGATCCAAATTGAGTGAAATCAATTTTAAATTAAACTAGACATCAAGGGCTACAACTTTGGTGTTGGGCACTCTTTGTGTAGAGGGACGTAAGTATTTTCTATATTTAATTCTAACTACTGCCAGTAATAAAGACATAAAACAGAATTATAAAACATTAACATAAAAATCTGCACAGCAAGGAAATCGACGGCATCCGGTTGTCTTCTCCAATGCGCCGACGGCTAAGATGAACTCGTCCTGTAGCCTATTCCAACCCATTTTCCGGGCCATCCGGCCACACCCCTGGGCGGCCACCACCACCACCACCACCACCTCCGTTGAGGTGGTGGCTAACGCCGGGCGGCGGCACGGCCGCCGGAGGGGCCGATTCCGGCGAACCCGCACCTCATTTTTTTCATGGAAAAATCCAAAAATCTCAAATGGGATCGGGCTCAATTGAGCCCGATGTCTCTCCTATTTGATCTAAGATATATCCACTGGAGAAGAGGAGAAGAACCGGACCTTTGTTGGAGCACGACGACGATGGCGGTGGTGGTCGGCCATGGTTTTTCCCTTCTCCGGCGAGCTTGCCCGATCCCTTGATTCTCCATCAAATGTTGCAATCCAAAGCACTATTCCGACTCCCTTCCACCTTCTAAAGCTAATGGAGTAGTCATATTGGAGTGAGGAGGGCTTAATATGGGGAATTTGAAGAGAGGAATTTCGGCCATGGCCATTAATGGGATTTCGGTTTTGGCTTGGGGGAGATGAATAGAGGCTCAATCCAGCCGGGAGAAGGCTGGAAACTCCTCCTCTCCCCTAGAGGAGATGAATGTGACCATTAATGGGGGAGATTGAAGGTTTCTTCTTCCTCCCCATTAATCCCCCCCTCTTTCTCTCTCCTCCATTTTTGGGGAAAAAGGAGTTTTCTCTCTCTTGGCCAAATTTCTTTAAATTAAATGGCAATTTCAGTAGCACCCAACCCCATTGGGTGGTGGACCACCTCAATTGGGTCTAGGCCAAGTGGATTGGGCTTGATTAGGTCAAAATTGATCATTTTGACCTAAATTTAGGGTGGAGTTGACATTGGTCAATTTGACCATTTGGGTTGACCCCAATGGGTGGATAGTGACTCATTGGCCTCTCTTAATGGTTATGAAGGTCTAGGTAGGGTCAATTTGTTAAGGTGGAGGCCAATTGACCCACAATAGAGCAATTTGACCAAAATAAGGCTAGAGTTGACTTAGGTCAAATTGACCATATTGGTGGTCCCATGAAGGGAGTTTTTAGTCCATTGGGTCACCACTATTCTTATGAGGGTAGGGTAAAGATCAATTTGGCATGGTGGAGGCCAATTAACTCTATTTAGGCTACTTTGACCAATTTGGGGTTATGGTTGACTTTGGTCAATTTGGCCTCTTTGGTTGACCCCAATGGGCCCTTGGTGCCTTAAGGGGACCCCTAAAGGGTTAGGGATACCATGGTGGGGTCAAATGGTCAAGTTGAGGCCCTAAAGTCCAACCCTAAGCTTGGTCACTAGAAATTCCTATTTGTAGTCCAAGGCACTTTCAACCCTAATCTTGCCTAAGTTAAAGGGATTTCTACACTACCAAGGCCTTGTCATGACCTTGTCAAGATAGATTCACCTGGGGGGTCTAGCTGTCTGGGGGATGTTACAATCTCTTCTGTGCGGTGACGACATCCATCTACTCGCCTATAAATAGAGGTGCAGGGCCCGTCATTCCTAACTAGAACTGTAAGAACAAGAGCCCAGATTGTTTCTTGCGGACTCAAGTTTTGAGGTCGCGCGACTTGGATGTGTGCTTACCGGTTATTGTGTTTGCAGGTTTGCGGTCAGCAGGGTGCGGTCTCCTTCCTTGGTGATTTCCGGTGGCTTGAATAAACAGTTCGTCTGCGGTCTGTCAGCGAACTGGTTTATTGTGTTCTTGTGCTGTTCGCAGCGAGCTCAGCGATCAGGCGACCTTCAGCGGTTAGGCGATCAGAGTTGCGGACTGGCGACAGCTTCAGTTCTTTGTTCAGTTCAATAAAGCTTCAGTTCGTGCGGTCTGGGATTGCGGTCTGGCAGTGCATATTGTCTGCTTCTGTTCGCGCGGTCTCAAGGTGTTTCTGTGGTCTGACTATGCAAGCGGTCTGGGAGTACAACAGAGCAAGCCGGGCGACCTGAGCCTTTTTGCGGTCTGTGCGGTCTCTGCTTTGGCAGACCGCCAGTTTCGTTTTTGGTGTGTTTGTTCTTCTCATCTCCGTGATTCTTATGAATCATGTCTCGCCATGTATACCTCGCATTGCAAAGCAGTTTTGTTTCAATAAATATTTCTTGTGTTGTTGTTTTTGCATTGTGGTTGTTTGGCTATAACTCTTGTTGATACAACTTCTGCTTACTCCTAAACGGTCTTTCAAAAATTATAACAATTACAGTCTTCTCTGCTAGGTCAAACCATTTGGTCATCTGCTTGTTCAGCATACCAATGTTGTCCTTAGATTTCTTGACCTCATCAATTACTTCATTCTTCATATTCATGATGGACTGATCAATATATGCTTTAACTGTGCTTACTAACTGGTCAACATAAGTCTTCATGGAAATGAGATGATTCTGTAGTATCAGGTTAAATGCATTGAGAATATTCTCATTTGATGAAGTGGAGGTGGAAGCTTGTGGATCAGGGATGATTGGAGTTGGGGGCCTTGGTGGACTTGGAGGAGGGAATATGTGAAGTACAATCTGCACTGCAGGTTCAGGCATTACAGCAGCTGGAGCATCCACCTTCTCAGCAAAGGCTGCTATATCATCAATATGGTCTAGATGGACTCCATCATTGTTCAAATCATTTATTTCATAATCAGCATTATCTGGCTTCTACCCCTCAGAGAGAGCATCTTGGTCAGATGAGTCTAGAAAGGCTGGGACAGTTATTTGAAGTTAGAGTTTGTGATTTAATAAATCTAAAGATGAGTTTGTAAGACTTACCAAAAACATCATCTTTATCTACAGCTATCTCTTGCTGCTTCTCCCCCTTAAATGGGGCACCAGATTGTCCTAGTGAAGGTAAAGTCCAAAGGGTTGGTTCATTATCAGGATTAAGCCTAATTCTTTCTTCAAGATTGAAAATAAATCTGTCAATCTGACCTTGCAAATCCTGAGGTGAGGGCCTTTTGTCTTCATCATCATCATTGATGGTTGTAATATCTAAGGAGGCTGGTTCTTGTTGTTGCTCCCCCTCAGATGGAGCACTCATCAGTCCTTGAGGAGCTATGGTCCACATTATTTAAGTGTCAGAATTGACTACCTAATTGATTGGCTATGATAAATTAATTAAATGAGTAGTGTGGAGTTAAAGGATTAGTTACTAGGAGTTATATCTTTGTTCAGCTCCTGTGGATGGACAGTATCTGTTGGCATGTCATCCTGTGTAGCATCCTTGTCAAGACTGTTGTGTGATCCAATGTCAGCACCAACATCTTCATCTTTTTCTGAGTGATCAGACTCAGAGCTTGACATAATTAGTCTCAGTTTCTTTGTGGATTTGGATGCCTTTTTCTCTTTTCCTTTTGCCTCAGTGGGCTGACTCATGGGAAGCACCCTGGTAAACCTTTCTAATGTCTTGATATCCATTCTCTTGAGATAGTGGAGGTTTGCTCCTTTGGATTTTCTAAGCTTGTTAGGGTAGGTTTGGAGTAGGTAGAGAGAATTCTGCCCATATTGGGTGTCTGCAGGCATTCCTAGATTCTTTGAAAGATGACTTCTCCCCAAGAGGTTTTCTTTTTTAGTATTATCCTTGTCATGAGGTCAAACATGTATTGTAAGATTGTGTCATGGGGCCCTGTTTGCAAAGAATGGCATTTCCCACAATATCTGATAAAAATTTTCCCCTTTGGTTGAAGAATTTCCTCTTCAATGATCCAGTTTTGGCATCATTGTACTCAGTCCATTTCAGATCCTTTTTCTTGTCTTTCTCAGAGATGCCTTCCTCCTCACTTCGACTATAGGATGGAAGATGTAAGGCTTTTTGTAGTGTTGCAGAGGTTATCTTGATTCTATCTTTTCCAATCTTTTACTTGAGGGATGACTTGGAAGTGGATAACTTAGCATTGCACTTCAGTGTTGAGAATGACACAGGGTTCAGATAGAAGAAATTCTAGGCCTTGGTCATCTAGGAGTTGAATCACTCCCTTAATTTCTTCTGGAGCATGGATAAACCCACTGCTGACTATTTCATATCCTTCAAGAAGATCCTTAGAGCTCTTGGGAGCCATTCTTGCTGTAGAAGAAGGGCTGGGATGGAAGGGGTTCGTCTCGGTGGATAGTAAAGAAGGGTTGTGTGCCTCTTACTGATTAAATATTGTTTATTTATATGGCCTAAGTCTTTATTATGATTAACCCTAATAATTAGATTTAATTGCTCTTATAGTTGTAAGTAGAATTGGGTCAATTGGGGTTGCATTTAGACAAAGTATAATGAACCCATCCTGTCTAAGCGGGACCGCTGAGACGGCGACCTAAACATTGGGATAGAGAACAGCCGCTGGGACAGTTTTAGCAGTCTCAGCGGTTCCGCTGAGGCTTTTTCTAGATGTCTCAGCGGCTCAGCTGAAACAGCCTTGTCTGTTTTAGCTGATCTTATTGCCTTATCAATAATCCTTGTGATGTCAGAATGTGCTGAGACCTAATCATGTCACTATGTGTTGATGTTGTTGGGGTTGGAACATTCACCTAGAGGGGGGGGGGGGGGGGTTAGGTGATCTTGGTACTTTTTGAGTTATTAGTGTGAGTTATCAATATTCAAGTAATGCACAAAATTAACACACAAAAAGATCACACCAGACGACACAAGATCTATAGAGGTTACTCATGGCCGGGTGTCTTGAGTAGTCCTCTTTCCCTCTACGCCGACCAAGCAGTGTGCTAGGCTCGGCAAACTCCGCCAAAAGCTTCAGGCCCTCAAGCCTTACAACACGGACCCACAAGTCCCAACAGCCTAGGCCCGCAAGCCCCTACTGCCCCTGAGCCCACAAGCTCGACACTCAGGCCCTCAAGCACTACAACACGGACCCGCAAGTCCCAACAGCCTAGGCCCGCAAGCCCCTACTGCCCCCGAGCCCTCAAGCTCGACTGATCGCACCCGCAAGTGCACTGCCATGGCCCTCAAGCCGCACAGCTCTCCAGCCCTCAAGCTAGACAAATTGGCCCGCAAGCCTTACAAGAAAATACAGTAATACAACCGTTCTTCTGCCTGATGAAGATCCGCAACTTTAGCCTGTTGAAGATTGGCTCCTTGAGATTGAAAAAGATGCTTCAGATTCAGATCTTTGACAACGCAGATCTTCTTGAATCCTTTTCTTAGCCTGATGAAGATTGGCACCTTAACAGTAAATGAAGATGACTGCTTCTTCTTTTACTTTCTTTCTTGCGCCGCTTGTACTGTTCGATTCGCTATGTGTGCAAGTTCTTTTTTTTTTGATCGATTCCTTCGTATTAGGGCAACATCTTATATCTTTTATAAGACTGCGAGCTCCCCAACGGTCTTCTGAAAAAGTTCCTTAAGTGTCAGACGCTCCTTTCCTTAAGAGCACGCGCTGATTAGACAATCAGGTGGCGGCATTAATTACTGACATCACGTCCGTAAGATTTGAATTCTATCTTGAAGATACTTGCATCAGTACAACGACAAGCTATCTCTGACTATGTCGTCGGGTTCTTCCTTCTTGCATCATGTCGTCGTGATCACATTGTTCTGTCGACGACATGAGTTCTTTACGATGATGCGGCCACTTTGGTGAAGTCGACGATACTGCGTATTCTCAGCGTTCGATGATCTTGCTTCTGCATTCGACGAACATGCCAAATCTCAGCGGTCGTCGATCTTCCTTCTGAGCTCAACGATCTTCCTTCTGCGTTCGATGAATAGTATTCTGCGATCGACGAACTTGCCATCCTTCGTTCGATGATCGGCATTCTTTGTTCGACGATCTTGCTATGTCTCAGCGATCGACGAACACGCTACTTCTCAGCGGTTTCTTTGATCATCATCACGATGACAAGCATACATTGTCGACGATGTCTCAGCGATCGACGAACACGCTACTTCTCGGCGGTTGCTTTTCTCATCATCACGACGACAAGCATACTTTGTCGACGATGTCTCCTATTCTTCTCGACGACATTTCTTTAATTTCCTGAGACTTTAAGCTAGAGAAATAATCAAATACAGAGTGAAGTAGTCTTGAATTGGTGACTTCTTCAAATTAGGAATCACGTGAGAAAGATTCCCAATAATCTCCCCCTATTTGAAGAAGTCAGAATCTCAATTCAAGACTACTTTCACTAGACAATAAATATTATGACTTTAACATTGAGCATGTAAGAGTATACTTATCTTTGCTGAACTTTCTGAGTATATCATCAAGCTTGTAGCTCCCCCTAGATTTGATGTCTCTTCTTTTATGGCTCCCCCTACTTCTTTGCTCCCCCTATCTTTGAGGTCGTCTTCTTGAATATTTGATGCAACATTTGTTGCCCTTTCTCCCCCATTCTGACTTCTTTCCTTCTGCTTTTCTGATCAAGGAATAGCACAAGCTCCCCCTTGCTCAGGCATGATTCATCAAAGTCCTGTGAGATTTTCTAACCACTCATCTAGAAAGTGATTTGTGAAAGCTAAGTAGAGGATTACTCTAAGTTCAACATTCCCAGTTGGAATTTGAAGAAGTTGAACTTAGCTTCATCTAGGGGCTTTGTAAATATATCAGCCACTTGTTTGTCTATTGGGACAAACTCAAGGGTGATATCCTCATTTTCCACATGCTCCCTGATGAAGTGATACCTGATCTCAATATGCTTAGTCCTGCTGTGAGAGATAGGATTCTTAGCAATTGAGATTGAGATTGCGCTTGAAGAGTCACAAAATAGGGGTGTTTTGGTCATCTTTATATTGTAGTCTTCAAGTTGATGTTGAATCCATAGCAGTTGGGCTCGGCAGCTCCCAGCAGAGATATACTTTGATTCTGCTGTTGAGATTGCCACACTTGTCTGCTTCTTACTGCTCCAAGAAATCAGTCTTCCACCAAGGAATTGACATGTCCCTGATGTACTTTTCCTGTCTTCCTTGCACCCTACATAATCTGCATCTGAATAGCCAGTCAGTTCACAGCCATTGTTCCTAGGGTACCATAGTCCAAGATTTGATGTACCCTTCAGGTATCTTAAGATTCTCTTGACAAAGACATGATGAGATTCCTTAGGATTCACCTGATATCTAGACAGATACATGTAGCAAACATTATGTCAGGCCTACTTGCAGTTAGATAAAGCAAGGATCCAATCATGCATCTTGATGAGTCCCAATTATATACATATTTTCGGACTCATTTGGGCCGATTTTCTAGTCTTTGCACCACACATTAGGCGTGTTTTCATTTATATTTAATAGCCATCTATTATTCCACTCTTAGTGCACATGTATGCCCGTTCTTGGTGTGATTCCTTGTAGTCCAGTGGTCCTGGACATTTTCATGCAGGTTCATGGGATCGTGCGATGCTCGGAGTCTGTTTAGGGGCAATTTCTGCCTAAAATGCCACTGATCGTGCGTTTCCTTCACGCACGATCACTTGATCGTGCGCCTCTGGTCATGCGCGTTCATTTGCTGCCCAAAAATAGCTTCCGATTTTGGTCGTGCGTTTGATACGCACGATCATGCGCACGGTCGTGCGCTTTATATTTTTCTGCAGTTTCGTTTTGCAGGTTTCGGGCACAGAGCGCACGATCACCAGCTTTCAATGAGCACGATCAGTTGATCGTGCGCCACTGATCGTGCGCCCTATTTTCTATAAATATCCAGCACGCGAAATTAGGTCGGACGACCATTTTGCTCCGCCGTTTTCGAGTCCTATTCGCTTCTTCCGCCCCCTGCATCATCTTCCACCACCAGGAAGTGCTCCGGGCTTGTTCTTCACGCCAATCTTGAGCCGGAGCTTCCTCTCGGCCTCCTCCTTCATCCTAGCGCTTCAAAGGAAGATCTATCCGCCATCGCCATGAAGCAAGAGGAAGTTTGCAACCTCTACCGGATCGTGAGACGAAGAAGACGGGCTCATTGGAAAGTAGTGACAGCTCTCTCTACCCCGGACGTAGTTGCAGACCGAGCTTGGACGCGGAATGACAACCCGGCGATTCCAACCGTGAATCTACAACAAGCCTTCGGATTCGGTCGATTTCTTTCCCTGTTCTTCTCTAATTGATGTATATGTAGTTAGATCTAACATTATGATGAAGTAGCACTTAACTTTATTTGCATTTCTATACATTTCATGTCTATGTGAAATACTTTACTGTTTGAGTTGCTTGAGGAGCGCCCCATTCCATCCTCCATCCCGCCGTCACGTTCGTGTGCCTCACTAGCAATTGCTAGTGGCGTGCTTGTCGACGTGGTGCTTGCGACCCTCGTCCGTATGCCTACTCTTCCATCCGCCTAGCGAAGCGTGGCATAGCGGCCCGTGTAATCCATTCGCCTAACGAAACAGCGCGCTCAAGGCCTGCACAGTTCGATTCCGCTTGCCTACTCGTCCATTCGCCCTTGCGATGCAGTGCGCTCAAGGCCTGCCTAATCTCCATCCCGCCAAGCGAAGCATTGCATAGCGGCATTGCATAGGAGTAGTTGTAGCATTTTCTTTTTATTTTTCACAATCCAAATCCCCCGTTTCCGCATCCATCCGACGTAAAGGACTTCAATCTCAAGTCCTTCCTCAATAAATAACTCCATCTTACTGTGTTCCTTCGAGATCGATACTTGGGGATTCATTCCCATTTTATATTACTTGAACGATCGGTACACTACCGTTTCGTGCCGCAGTCTTACTACCGCCTATAGCGGTGTGCTAAGATTTGCGCCATCAAGTTTTTGGCGCCGTTGCCGGGGAACACAGACGTGTGAGTTGCTAGAGAGGGAGTCGAGAGATTGTAGATCTTCTCCATTTGTTTATACCATTTCTTTTGTTTATTGTAGTGTTAAAATTTGATATTTCTATTTCATTTCCTACTTTATCTAGTTTCAGCTTTTCTTTAGCAGGTGTTCATTTAATTCTGGTTGCGTGTAGTTTTATTTTGCAAGGAATTGTTGATTTTTGTTTTATCCACATATTTCTGTGATGTATTCTGAAGCCGAGTGTCGCCTCTATGTCACTTTGCGTCGATACATTGACGACATGGCTGCTTTTAACGCTGAGCATTGTATTAGGTGCTTGCTATGTCAAGGTTTAGGCCATATGTTGAAGGATTTCCCTTGTCTGTGCGGTCCTTCCCCCTCTGAGGACGTGTACGCAGCATCCCTCCGTTTACGGGAGACTACTGCGGACAGGCCCACCAGAGTGTTGCCTGGCCCCTACACTGACATCGCACATCTTGCTCGATCTTTGCCCTTGGAGATTACCGAGGAATCTCTCGCCGTGTACAGCTCTTTCATGGGTCCCTCAATCCCCTTTTATGAGCTTCCCTTGAGTGACGATGTGCACTCATTCGATGGTCAATAGGGAGAGGATTGGGAACTCATGGATGCACCAGTATGGTGTGCAGATTCTGCTTCTTCCTGCGGGGAGGCGTCTGTGGATATTTTCGCAGAGGCGACTGCTCATTTATTTTCTGATCATGAGAGCAGTCCGGTTCCCCCGCATTCCTTGCAAAAGTCATATACTCCTATCTTTAGTGAGTCGGCTGATGATGTCGTGCGGGTGGTTGATTCGGCGCCTGAGGTTGCACCAAAGTGGGACGAGAATTTCATTCTCTCTGATGGGGAGTGGGATACCTTTGAACACGATGACGCACCGCGGTGGGATGAGGAGGATTCTCTTTCTGAGGAGTAGGTATTTACTTACTTATTGGATGGGTACATCCAGCTCACCACCGAGGACCCCGAGCTCTTGGGTTCCCCTCGTTACGACTCATATGATACCGACAGTGATCTGTGATTGGATCCTGCCGGGAGTGAGACCGGGATCACTCCCCCAATTGATTTTTATTCATGTTCTTCTTCTTTTTTATTTCTTAATCCCCTTTCTCTATCTAAGCCTGTGTAGGTTGAGTCTTCACAGGTACTTCAGGAGGACTTGGAGCATTATGCTCAAGTCAATGATGAGAGCATCCTCTTATGTGAGGAGGTTGATCCCCCCTCCGTAGAGGAAGCTCCACTCATTGCCTTCTCCTCTTGCTGCCTCCCTGGAGATGATACCTTGCTGGGCAAGGATTTATTTTGTGGTGAGATGAGTGAGGACCAGCTCTCCTCCTCTTCTTACTTCCTATTCCCGCTACCTGTGACGAGCAGGTATTTTTATTTAGGTAGGGGAGTAACTGTTTTATCGTCGTATCGGTACCCGCTACCGACACGCATATTAGAACAGTTACCTGTGCACTTTTCTTTTCATAGACCCATTGGCTAGAACTGTTTTCAATTTGAATAAGTCGTTCTGGGAGGACAATATCCCCAGTAGTTATCTTACTTTTCCTGCATTTTTATTTCTTCTAATCAAGTTTAGTTAGCTGTAGTTTATTTTAGTTTGTCTTTTTCTTTTGTTTTTGCGGAGCTCACCCCTGCAGGTCATTCTTCTGGCGGATGCTGCAGCTTTTTCTTGGTTTACCCGCGTCTTCTGGTATGCTCACTTGCTGAGCATTGGGTACTCTCTTCCCTTAGCTTCATTTTGAATTTCATGGCCATATCTTTTGTTGGATTGTTTAGATTAAGTCTGGGGGAGAGATACTTCTCGTTACCCACTATGCACGCACATGTTGCATTGCATACTAGAAGTAATTTTATCTTATTTATTTAGTATTGTTCATCTTTACTGCACACCACAGCACCCACTTGAGCGCGTACTCATCTGTATGCATGCTCTGAGTTGAATTTAGTTCTTTTGCTTATTTGGGAAAGTCTAGGTGCTGGCTTAGGACTATGTAGCAGAGTAAAATGTTGACTCTAGTAGTGTTCCTAGTCAAGTGCTCAGTTGCATAAAAATTTGTGTAGATTAGACTTCTTTTTATACTTATGGTTTTATATTTTTTTCTATTAGTGTAAATGATGTTTACTCTACTCAAATGGTGAACCCGTTGTGAATCAAACAGTAGCATAGGGATGTGTGTAAACGATCGCTAGACTCGTATTGCTTGAGTCGGGAGAAAGGAGAATCTTTCTTGGTGTCTAGAACTTGCCCCAAGCGATTCTTGAAGCATTGGCATAGGATAGTTCTAGTACGTGAGAATGACTTAGGCCATTATTTTGGCCCGGTTGAGCTTTTTATTTCATGCCTATCATCTACCCTTGCTAGCCCCTTTGTGACTACCCCTTCCTCTTGATTCAGCTCCACTTTTATCTCACCAAAAGCTTAAAAGCCTAACCTAGTCGCACACCCAAATCTGAGCATTAGTTATAGTTATATTTACATTTTGGGGGTGTTGATGTGGTAATTTTTATAGTGGAAATTGTGGGTGTATTCATTGAAAATTTTGCTGAAAAGGAAAAGAAAGAAAAAGAAGAATGAAGAAGAAAAAGAAAAGAAAAAAAAAAGGGAATTGTTATGAAAAAGATAAATTGAAAATTTTGAAAGTTTTGGTATTGGGAGTGGGCGGTGCACACACTTATGTTGCAAAAGTCCAAGTCTGGGGGTGTGGTGCACTTGTTTATTATAGTCGTGCGGGTAGCTCTATCTTATGCTCATGTTGGGTTAGGTGTGCTTAGCCTCCAGGTTTATCTTTGTTTACCTCACCGTAACCCAAGCCCCATCTCTAACCTAAAGTCCTACCGACTCACGTATGAACCAATTTAGTGTCGTGGAGAGAATGTGACCGGGCGAGCCTATGGTCACCGACACCGATGGATTTCAGTGGAGTATGTCCGGCACCCCAATCTTGAGTAATGCTCATCTCAGCGCTTAGTTAACTTTCTCCGTATGCGTGACCGGATGATTCACCGTAGTTCACCATTTTGAGTGGTTGTAATATGCTTTTACTCTTTTAGAAATATATCAACTGTTTGTGTATAATGAGAAATCTTCTCTATTATCTTTCTTATGCACGTGAGCATGCGACTTCGCATGGTACTCTGTATTATAATTCTAAGCCATCTACTTTTCTTTCCCCGCTTGCTTAGAATTTGTTTGCTCGGGACGCGCAAACAGGTAAGTCTGGGGGTGTGATGAGTCCCAATTATATACATATTTTCTGACTCATTTCGGCCGATTTTCTAGTCTTTGCACCACACTTTAGGCGTGTTTTCATTTATATTTAATAGCCGTCTATTATTCCACTCTTAGTGCACATGTATGCCCCTTCTTGGTGTGATTCCTTGTAGTCCAGTGGTCCTGGACATTTTCATGCAGGTTCAAGAGATCGTGCGATGCTCGGAGTCTTTTTAAGGGCAATTTCTGCCTAAATGCCACTGATCGTGCGTTTCCTTCACGCACGATCACTTGATCGTGCGCCTCTGGTCGTGCGCGTTCATTTGCTGCCCAAAAACAGCTTCAGATTTTGGTCGTGCGTTTGATACGTACGATCATGCGCACGGTCGTGCGCTTTATATTTTTCTGCAGTTTTGTTTTACAGGTTTCGGGCACAGAGCGCACGATCACCAGCTTTCAGTGCGCACGATCAGTTGATCGTGCGCCACTGATCGTGCGCCCTGTTTTCTATAAATATCCAGCCCGCGAAATTAGGTCGGACGACCATTTTGCTCCGCCGTTTTCGAGTCATGTTCGCTTCTTCCGCCCCCTGCATCATCTTCCACCACCAGGAGGTGCTCCGGGCTTGTTCTTCACGCCAATATTGAGCTGGAGCTTCCTCTCGGCCTCCTCCTTCATCCTAGCGCTTCAAAGGAAGATCTAGCCGCCATCGCCATCAAGCAAGAGGAAGTTTGCAACCTCTACCGGATCGTGAGACGAAGAAGATGGGCTCATTGGAGAGTAATGACAGCTCTCTCTACCCCGGACGTAGTTGCGGACCGAGCTTGGACGCAGATTGACAACCCGGCGATTCCAACCGTGAATCTACAACGAGCCTTAGGATTCGGTCGTTTTCTTGCCTTGCTCTTCTCTTATTGATGTATATGTAGTTAGATCTAACATTATGATGAAGTAGCACTTAACTTTATTTGCATTTCTATACATTTCATGTCTAAGTGAAATACTTTACTATTTGAGTTGCTTGAGGAGCGCCCCATTCCATCCTCCATCCCGCCGTCACGTTCGTGTGCCGCACTAGCAATTGCTAGTGGCGTGCTTGTCGACGAGGTGATCGCGACCCTCATCTGTATGCCTACTCTTCCATCCGCCTAGCGAAGCGTGGCATAGCAGCCCGTGTAATCCATTCGCCTAACGAAGCAGCGCGCTCAAGGCCTGCACAGTTTGATTCCGCTTGCCTGCTCGTCCATTCGCCCTTGCGAAGCATTGCATAGCGGTATTGCATAGGAGTAGTTGTAGCATTTTATTTTTATTTTTCACAATCCAAATCCCCCGTTTCCGCATCCATCCGACGTAAAGGACTTCAATCTCAAGTCCTTCCTCAATAGATAACTCCACCTTACTGTGTTCCTTCGAGATCGATACTTGGGGATTCATTCCCATTTTATATTACTTGAACGATCGGTACACTGCCGTTTCGTGCAGCAGTCTTACTACCGCCTATAGCGGTGTGCTAAGATTTGCGCCATCACATCTGTACTTGGTTTCATCAAAGGGTATGCCCTTCTCATCATTGTCCAGAGACACATTGGTTCCCATTAGAGTTTTCATTGAAGAAGCATTCTCCAATCCAAATTTCTTGACTAGCTCCCTAGTGAATTTGGTCTGAGAGATGAAAATCCCATCTTCAGATTGTTTCACTTGGAGACCTAGGAAGTATTTGAGCTCACCCATGCTGCTCATCTCAAACTTTCCCTGCATTAAGTTGGCAAACTTTTTGTAGAGATTGTTATCTGTAGAGCCAAAGATGATGTCATCTACATAGATCTGCACTAGCAAGATCTTGCCCTTCACTTCCCTTAGGAACAATGTCTTATCAATCTTTCCCCTTGATAACTTGTTCTCAATTAGAAAGATTGACAGAGTCTCATATCAGGCCCTAGGTGCCTGCTTTAAGCCATAAAGTGCCTTTCTAAGAAAGTAAACATAATCAGGATGAGTAGAGTCGACAAAACCTGAAGGCTGCTCTACATATACTTCCTCTTTGAGGTCACCATTTAGGAAGGCTGACTTCACATCCATTTGGTAGACCTTGAAACCTTTGTATGCGGCATAGGCTTGGAACAATCTTATTGCTTCCAGTCTGGCTACTGGAGCGAATGTCTGATCAAAATCTATCCCCTCCTCTTGTCTGTAGCCTTTTGCCACTAGTCTTGCTTTATTCTTGGTGATGATTCCATTTTCATCCAACTTGTTCCTGTAGACCCATTTGGTTCCTATGATGTTGTGTCCTTGGGGTCTTGGAACCAATTTCCACACTTTGCATATTTTAAATTGGTTCAGTTCCTCCTGCATTGCAGCAATCCAAAATGGATCCTGATTTGCTTCCTCAAATTTCTTGGGTTCAATTTGAGAGAGAAAACTCAAGTACAATGCTTGATTTGCAGCTCTACTCCTTGTCAGCACGCCTTGGTTGACATTTCCTATTATCAGCTCTTGGTGATGATCTCTTACTTTTCTCAAGGCAGTTGGTAGTGTACTGGGTATTTCTGTATGAGATACTTCTTCAGGCTGCACATCTTCAGCCATTTCTGTATCGTTTGAAGGTTCTATCTCTAGTTCAACCATCACAAACTAATTCTTATTGTTGAGTGAGGTGTCACTCTTGTCTTCAATGGATAGCTTCTCTAATCTTTCCAATGTACCTGTATTCACTAGAGAACTAGACAAGCCCTTATGGATAAGGCTAGTCTCATCAAATACAACATGAACAGATTCTTCCACTGTTTGTGTATTGAGGTTGTATACTCTATATGCCCTACTGTGGGAGCTGTATCCAACAAAAATACCTTCACAGCTTTTCTCAGCAAACTTAGTTAGTTTGGATTTCCCATTATTAAGGACATAACATTTACTACCAAATATCCTAAAGTAGGATAGAGTTGGTTTTCTGCCCTTCATTAGCTCATAGGGAGTTTTCTTGTGGTTTTTGATGATTGAGGCCCTGTTTATCACATGACAAGCAGTGTTGACAGCCTCTGCCCAGAAGTATTCTGGTAAGGAGGAGTCACTTAGCATTGTCCTGCTGGCCTCTATCAAGGTTCTGTTCTTCCTTTCAGCAACCCCATTCTGTTGAGGAGTTCTGGGTGAGGAGAATTCTTGGGAGATACCTAGGTCTTGGCAGAATTCTGTCATGGCCCCTGACTGAAATTCAGTCCCATGGTCACTTCTGAATTTGACCACAGTATAGTTCATCTCATTCTGGATCGGCCTGACAAAATTTTTCAAGATATCTAGGGTATCTGATTTCTTTTTGAGGAAGAATACCCAAGTGAACCTTGAGTAGTCATCAACAACTACAAGGGTGTAGACCTTCCCTGCTAAGCTATGAACTGACATGGGACCAAATAGATCCATGTGCAGTAAAAATAATCATCTTGTGGACTCTTTGTTAGAAATGCTTTTAAAGCTAGTCCTAGTCTGCTTTCCAAGTTGGCAGGCTTGACAGGGACCATCTCTAATGCACTTAATGTCAGGTCCATTTCTGACCAGGTTTTGTGAGAAAAGCTTGCCTATTGTCTTATAATTGATGTGTGCAAGTCTCTTGTGCCATTGTACACATAGAGCCTCTTTGCCATCAGCGACAAGACATATGGGCGTGGAAGAATTTATATTGAGGAAATTCAAACAATAAATGTTCCCACTCCGAGTCCCAGTTAAGGTAGTCTCAGAATCTGAGAACTTCTTAATTAGGCACTTGTCCTTGTGGAAAGTAATAACAAAGCTTTGATCACAAAGCTGACTTATTCTTATGAGGTTGTGTCTCAACCACTCCACATAAGCTACCTTTGTGATGGTAACTAACCCATTAGTGATGTTGTCGTAGCCCCTGGTCACTCCCTTTTCTGAACCTCCAAAGATAACAGTCGGTCCATTCTCCACAGGGATGAATTCTTTCAAATACTTCCTGACTCCAGTCATGTGCCTGGAGCAGCCACTGTCCAAATACCAAATTGGATATTGGTTGGCATTTGGACCTACCTGCAAAACAAATCACTTCCCCTTAGGTACCCAATAGGGATTGGGTCCTTGGTTTCTGTTAGGATGATAGAATGGAATCGCAAACCTCAGAGGGTTCTGCACTCTCCTTGCATTGAGCCCTGTTGGGTTGAACCAACAGTCCAGTGCAAAGTGGCCTACTTTCCCACAGCACCAACACTCATATATGTTATATCTTCTCTTCTGCGCCATCATATGTGTAGGACAGTGCTGATGAGCAGGAGAGAAGGCTTCTTGTATAACAGATCTAGGGTGAACCTCATGTGTGTGAGCCGGGGGAGGAATTGGCTTCACCACTCTTTGGTTCACCTTCTTGGGAGTAGGCTTTGTTGGAACAGCCTTTCCCATTCTCTTAACTATTGTTGCTGCAGGTCTGTGGGCTGAAGGACTTGCTGTCAGCACCTTCTTATAAGAAGGTCTGGCTTCAGGATCTTTGCCCATGACTGACTCCTGATTGAAACTGATACCAGCTCTGAACTGTCCAGAGAAGGCGTCAGATATTGGCAGGATAGTTTTGGGCATTGAGAAGCTGGAAGCAAGTTTCTTCTCAGCCAACAACATTTCCTCAAGGTCCCTAATGACCTTGTTTTTCTGCCCTAACTCAGCATTCTTAAGCCTTATAGCTTCCTTAAGTTTGTCCACTTCTTTGCTCATAGAAGTTAGCTTTTCAGCTGTCTCCTGGAGCTTGGATTGGACAGGCTTCAAGGAATCTAACTCCTTGGTTTGCACCTTGAGGAGTTTCTTACTGCCTATGAAGGCTTTCCATAAGGCTTTATATTGCCTTATTAGTTCAGATTCAACTTCATACTGGGATCTTGAGGATGTGCTGTTGGCAGCAGATACCTCCTCATCATCATGTAAAGAATCTGCCACTGATCCAGAATTAGAGGCAGATAAAGAAGTTCTGTGTTTTACCTTTCCAGGAGAGTTGTCATCCTGGTTGCCTTCATTGATGGTCATCACTCCAATAAGTGCCTCATCCTCAGTCCCAGAGGAGCTTGAGTCAGAGTCACTCAATGTTTTGGTCTTCTTTGCCACGAACCCCTTCTCAGAGGTTCTCTTGCTCCTAGAGCTTATTCTCTCTTCATGGTTCCTTGACTCCCTTTTCTTGGAGGGGCAGTCTGCAGCCATGTGACCTGTTTTGCTGCAAGAATAGCAAACAGTATTATTTAAATCATGTTTACTGGAGTTAGATCTATACCTGTCCTCCTTAGGAGCCCTGGATCTGTCCCGATAGTCAGATCTTCTGGAGCTTGAGGAGGAGCTTCTGTTGTTGTCCCTCCTTCTTTTGTGTAGCAGCTTTCTGAATTGTTTTTAGAGGAGGGCCACCTCTCTATCAGTGTCATCAGAGTCAGAGGGGCTGGCTTCTGATTCCTCATTGTTCTTAGTTCTGCTCTGAGAAGCAGAGGTCTTGCCCTTGAATCTTCTGGTTCTCTCATCCTTTAGAGCCACCGATCTTTCTATTGAGCTCACCTTTGAGCTTTCTTCTTCTTCAGTCTTTCTTGTATTAAGCTGAAGTTCATGAGACAGCAGCTTCCCGTATAGGTTCTTGGGCTCCATGTTGCCTAATTGGCCCATCTCTCTGATGGCACATATCTTGATATCCCATTCCTTTGTGAGGGATCTGAGAAACTTGTCATTTAGATCAGAGTTTGTGAACTCTCTCTCGTAGTTTCTCAGGCCATTCACGATCTTGAAAAATCTCTCATAGCAGTTGGAGATAGTTTCATTCTTGCCTTGTTTGAAGGCTTCATATTCCTGGTTGAGGAGAGATTTCCTGTCATCCCTTACCTCTTCAGTACCTTCCATGTATACGATCAAGGAGTCCCATATCTCCTTGGCCATTTTGCAGTGAATTAGGTTCTGGAGGGTTGAATCATCTACAGCGCTTACAATAATATTATGTGCCCTCTTATCCAGGCCTGCCAAGGCTAGCTCGTCCTTGGTCATGTCTTCATATTTCATTATTACCTTCCGCGTCGGATCAATGGTGGAAGGTGTTGTGGGAATAAAAGGACCCTGTTGGACTGTCAGATAGATTCTAGGATCGGCCGCTTGCATGAACAGCCTAACTCTTTCCTTCCAGATGGGAAAGTTCTCCTTGGTGCAGATCGGAAGTTTCATGGATCTCATCTCCCGATTTTGATCTCCACCGGCCATGGTGAATCGTTCCTGATCTAGATCGGACTGTTAAGTCTTCTTTTGATGAACCTGGCTCTGATACCACTTGTTGGGGATGGAACGTTCACCTAGAGGGGGGGGGGGGGGGGGGGGGGGGGTTAGGTGATCTTGGTACTTTTTGAGTTATTAGCGTGAGTTATCAATATTCAAGTAATGAACAAAATTAACACACAAATAGATCACACCAGACGACATAAGATCTATAGAGGTTCCTCAAGACTGGGTGTCTTGAGTAGTCCTCTTTCCCTCTACGCCTGCTTAGTAGTGTGCTAGGCTCGGCAAACTCCGCCAAAAGCTTCAGACCCTCAAGCCTCACAACACGGACCCGCAAGTCCCAACAGCCTAGGCCCGCTATCCCCTACTGCCCCCGAGCCCGCAAGCTCGACACTCAGGCCCTCAAGCCCTACAACACGGACCCGCAAGTCCCAACAGCCTAGGCCCGCAAGCCCCTACTGCACCCGAGCCCTCAAGCTCGACAGATCGCACCGCAAGCCTTACAAGAAAATACAGTAATACAACCGTTCTTCTGCCTGATGAAGATCGACAACTTTATCCTGTTGAAGATTGGCTCCTTGAGATTGAAAAAGATGCTTCAGATTCAGATCTTTGACAGCGCAGATCTTCTTCAATCCTTTTCTTACCCTGATGAAGATTGGCACCTTAACAGTCGATGAAGATGACTGTTGAAATTTTGAAGTGATGTGGAGGTGTCCGGGGAGTCTGTTTTTGGGTGACCGCCGAGACCACGCGGTCTGTGTTTGTATTCTGCAGGTCTGGCTCTGCCGGACTGCTGGTTCTGCCGGTCTGTTCTTGATTGCTGGAGTCTATTCCCGAGTTGGTCTGCTGGTTGGCCTGTCTTCTTTGTTGGAAGACAGGGCAGTCTGTTCTTATGTGACCGCCTGTCCGGGTGGCTTATTCTGGCGATCTGTTGACTTGTTTGAAGTCGGCCAGATGGTTCCTGGTTTGCTCCTGGTGGTCTAAGGGAGAAGTACATTTGTGCCTGCGCGGCTTGTGCGCAGTATCGTGTTCGCGCGACTTGTGCGCGATCTGTCTGCTGATCTGCGGTCTTGGACGGAAGGTTGTCCAAGTAGTGTGATCGCGCGATCTTCCTTGTGAGACCGCTGGTGATCTGACTGGTGGTGACTGTATCCCAGTTTGTGCGGTGACGACATCCGTCTACCCGCCTATAAATAGGGGTGCATGGCCCATCATTCATAATGAGAACTATAAGAACTGAGCCTGGGTTAATTCGTGCGGTCTCAACTTTGAGGTCAGGCGGTCTCGGAAGCGAGTTGACTGTTTGTTGTGTTCGCAGGTTTGCAGTCAGCAGGTTGCAGTATCCTTCCTTGGTGATTCCCAGCGGCTTGAATAAACAGTTCGACAGCGGTCAGTCTGCGAACTGGTTTATGTTCGTTCTTGTGTTGTTCGCAGCGAGCTCAGCGATCATGCGACCTTCAGCGGTTAGGCGATCTGAGTTGCGGTCTGGCGACAGCTTCAGTTCTTCGTTCAATAAAGCTCCAGTTCATGCGGTCTGAGGTGGCGGTCTTGTAGTGCAGGCGGTCTGTCTGGTTTCTGTTCGCGCGATCTCAGGTCAAGCCGGGCGACCTCTGGAGTCGAGCGGTCTGTGCGGTCTCAGCTTGTCTAGCCGCCAGTTTTGTTTTGGTGTGTTTTGTTCTTCTCGCCTCCGTGATTCTTATGAATCATGTCTCGCCATGTATACCCAACACTGTAAATGAAGTTTGTGATTCAATAAAGTTTCTTGTGTTGCTGTGTGGCATTGTGGTTGTTTGGCTATAACTCAGTTGATGCAACTCCTGCTTACTCCTAAACGATTCAAATCAAAAATTTTAACATGGTATCAAAGCTAGGTTGTTGGAGTGGATAAGTAGTGTTCAACTTGAGTTGGCATCGTCTTTGTGAAGAAGAGACCATATAGATTGCCATGGAAGGTGGATACGCAAGAGGGCTTGGTATTGAACTCCTAACATCGACTAACTACAAGAAGTGGAGGTCGTGTATGGAGAGCTATTTACTTGGCGAGGATCTATGGGAGATAGTTGGAGGAGAAGACACACAAGAAATATTTCTAGCAGGAGATAATATGGCAGAGGTGAGACTTTGGAGGAGGACTAATGCTAGGGCAGAGTTCACACTCAAGAGGGCTATCTCACCGGAGCTATTTGATCACATCATTGGATGTAAATCTGCTGCTGAGATTTGGACGTCTTTGGACGGGTTGTTTAATAAGAAGAATGTAGCTGGGCTACAGTTTCTTGAAAATGAGTTGGTGAAGGCCTCTCAAGGTGATCTTTCTATTTCTACCTTCTTAATTTCTTAAGATGAAGAACCTCACAACAGAGATTTCTGCATTGGACCCTGATGAGCCCGTCTCGGAGGCAAAACTGAAGAGGCATATCATCCGCAGGCTGCGGAAGGAGTATCTTGCCTTTGTGACTTCAGTTCAAGGTTGGGCAAATCAACCATCTCTGTTGGAGCTGGAGAACTTACTTGCGTCGCAGGAAAGTTTGGCAAGACAAATGGCGGGGACTTCTATCTCTGGGGGAGATAGTGATGTGTTGTTCTCTGGAAAGAAGAAGAAGAAGTGGGAGAAGAAGAAGCCAGGTCAGGATGGACCCTCTACTTCAGGTCAGTAGGATAGAGGTTATGCTTCTAAGTCTGATGGGAAGAAGAAGGGAGAGGGACCTAGGTGCTTCAGGTGTAATAAGACCGACCACTTCAAGAAGGATTGCCGGGTTAATCTTCAGTCGGGACATGTAGCAGAGAAGGAGAAGCCAAAGTCTGATGAAGCTTGATGGGGAGGAGCCTTTGCGGCTAATATGATGGCGATGCTCATTAAGGCCTTGGCTGCCATCAACTTCGAAGAGGATTGGATTGTTGATTCAGGGTGTGGACATCATCTCACCGGGGATGAATCATTGTTCTCTTCTTTGGCACCTTATTCAGGTAACGATGCTATCATTACGGCTGATAATTCAGTTCATGCAGTAGAACAAGAAGGTGTTGTCTCTCTGAGTAGTGATAAGGGTCCACTCACATTAAGGAGTGTTTATCACGTGACTGGTATGATGAAGAATCTCTTCTCTGTGACCAATGCGGTCGATGCTGGTTATTACGTTCTGTTTGGCCCAACAGAAGTGAAGTTTCTTAAAACTCAACCGGAGATAAGGGGAGATGTTATCCATGTTGGAAAGTGGGTAAAGGACTTGTTCGTGTTATCGACAAGTACCTTTGTTGATAAGATGAAGACCAACGATAGCGCGGTTATCTGGCACGAAAGGTTGGGGCATGTTGGCATGGACAAATTGAAGGATATAGCGGTAAGGGGCCTTTTCAAGGGCTTGCCTAGCTTCTCCTCTTATGGAGATGGTCATGTTTATGCGGGATGTCAGTTTGGTAAGTCTCATCGACTTCCATTTGATAAATCACAAACAAGATGCAAAGCGCCGTTGGAGTGCATTCATGGTGATTTAATGGGACCGACTGCCACCCCAAGCCTTGGAGGCAGCAGATATATGTTTGTGTTGATTGACGATTACACCAGATATGTCTGGGTGTATTTTTTGAAAGAGATGTCGGAAGCCTTTGCGAGGTTCGTGGAGTTCAAGGAGCTGGTTGAAGGTCAGTTAGGCCTGCCGGTGAAAAAATTGAGAACTGACAATGGTGGGGAGTTCACCTCTGGTGAGTTCTCAAGTTTTTGCAGGAAACATGGCGTTCGGAGAGAGCTCACTTGTGCCCATACTCCACAGCAAAATGGCGTTGCAGAACAGAAGATCCGTCATCTGACGGAAACTTGCAAATGCTGGCTTCATGCCAAGAGTATCCCAAAGTCCTTCTGGGCGGAGGGAATGTCTTGTGCAGCTTACATCATCAATAGGATGCCTCTAAGTCCTATCAACGTGAAGACCCCTCGCGAACTGATGTTCAAGGAGAAGCTGAGTGTTGCACACCTTCGGGTGTTCGGGTCAACCTGCTATGTCCATATTCCTGATGCTCTTCGGACAAAGCTAGATGCGAAAGCAAGGAAGCTAGTCTTTGTTGGGTATGATGAGCGGAAGAAAGGATGGAGATGCATGGGTCCTGAGACACAGAGATCAGTGGTATCTCGGGATGTGGTGTTCGATGAAGTGACTTCCTACAAGGGAAGTTCAGGAGTTGAACTACTGGAGAGCAGGGTTGATGAAGCAGGGAAAGCTGCGGGAAGTCTTCAAGTGGAGTTGCCTGTTTCACCAGGAGCTCCAGCTGTGTCAAGCTCTGAGATGGAGGCTTCAGGTTCTGGAAGCAGGGGGAGCGATGCTCCAAGTTCGTCTGGGAGAGGAGCTTGCACAGAAGAAGCAGCTGAGGAGTTGGTTAGTCAGGTGCAACCTCTTAGGAGGTCGAAGAGGACTATCAAGCCACCAGATTGATATACAAGAGGAAACATGGTGAGCTTCGTCTCATGTTTCTTCGCTGGTCCCTTGGATGAAAGGGAGCCGTCGAGCTTTGAGAAAGCCAAAGGCGTGAAGCAGCGGGATATTGCTATGCAAGAAGAGATGGATGCTCTCAAGAAGAATGAGACCTGGTCTCTAGTGCCCAGGCCCAAGGTCATTACCCCTGTGACATGCAAATGGGTCTATAAGCTCAAGAAGAAAGCTGACGGCACGATCGAGTGATACAAGGCTCGCCTTGTAGCTCGCGGGTTCTCACAGCAGTATGGTGAAGATTATGATGAGACGTTTAGTCCCGTGGCAAAGATGAGTTCGATCTGATTTGTTATTGCTTTGGCGGCATCTTGTGGATGGGAGATTTGGCAGCTCGATGTGAATAATGCTTTCTTATATGGAGAGATTGACAAGGATATCTTCATGATCCAGCCACCGGGTTTCATCTTGGAGGATCGTCCGGACTACGTCTGCAAACTGAAGAAGGCCATATATGGGTTGAAGCAAGCGCCTCGGGCGTGGTATGGGAAGATCGCGGAGTATCTTCTATTCTGCGGGTTCTTTGCTTCAGACTCTGATTCTAGCTTGTTCGTAAAGAAGGAGGGGGTGCTTCGGGTTATTGTTCTGCTGTATGTGGATGACATGATTGTCACCGGGAACTCGAAGGAGGCGGTAGCAAGGCTGAGAGCTGAGCTTGCTATCAGGTTCGAGATGAAGGATCTGGGTGAGCTTCACCATTTCCTTGGACTCGAGGTTCAGAGGCGGGAGAGCGGAGTGCTCGTTTCTCAGGCTGGATATGCGGAGCGGATCGTTCAACGATTCGGCATAGAAGAAGGGAAGAGCAGCTCTATACCTTTGGAACATCATCATAAACTTCGGAAGGATGAGGGAAGAGTTCTATCTGATCCATTGGTGTTCCGAGCTCTAGTTGGGAGCTTGATTTACTTGACCATCACGAGGCCTGATATTTCTTATGCAGTTGGCAAAGTGAGTCGGTACATAGCGGAGCCACGGAAGCCTCATCTTCTGGCGGCAAAAGAAATTCTGAAATATGTGAAGTCGACCTCTGATTTGGGTCTCCTATTTAGGAGAGGGTCAAGCTTGGAGTTGCATGGATACATGAATGCTGACTACGGGGGAGACGTAGATGATCGGAGATCAAAGTCTGGTTATGTCTTTATGACGGGTCCGACAGCTATCTCTTGGTGCAACAAAAAGCAGGACTCGGTGTCCGTATCTACCACAGAAGCGAAATACAAGGCTTCAGCCTTGGCAGCTCAGGAAGCCGTTTGGATCAAGTGGTTGGTGGAGGACGTTCATGAGGAGGTTCGAGGTCCCACTATGCTACGCGGGGACAATGAGAGTGCTCTCAAGCTGGTTAATAATCCAGTCTGTCACGCGAGGACCAAGCAAATTGAGATTGAGCACCATTTCATTCGTGAAAAGATGTTGGGAGGATCTCTTATGGTCGAGCATGTTTGGAGTGCGGACAATGTCGCAGACATCTTCACAAAGCCACTGGCGAAGGGACCGTTTACATAGTTGCGGAGTTTACTCGGGCTAGTCTCCACTTCCCACTTCAAGGGGGAGTGTTGAAATTTTGAAGTGAAGTGGAGGTGTCCGGGCGGTCTGTTTTTGGGTGACCGCCGAGACCGCGCGGTCTGTGTTTGTATTCTACCGGTCTGGCTCTGCCGGACTGTTCTGGCGGACTGCTGGTTCTGCCGGTCTGTTCTTGATTGCTGCGGTCTGTTCCCGAGTTGGTCTGCTGGTTGGCCTATCTTCTTTGTTGGAAGACCGGGCGATCTGTTCTTATGTGATCGCCTGTCCGGGCGGCTTGGTCTGGCGATCTGGCGACTTGTTTGAAGTCGGCCAGATGGTTCCTGGTTTGCTCCTGGTGGTCTAAGGGAGGAGTACATTTGTGCCCGCGCGGCTTGTGCGTGGTCTCGTGTTTGCGCGACTTGTGCGCGATCTGTCTGCTGATTTGCGGTCTTGGAGGGAAGGTTATCCAAGTAGTATGATCGCGCGGTCTACCTTGTGAGACCGCTGGCGATCTGACGGGTGGTGACTGTATCCCGGTTTGTGCGGTGATGACATCCGACTACCCGCCTATAAATAAGGGTGCATGGCCCGTCATTTATAACGAGAACTGTAAGAACTAAGCCTGGGTTAATTCGTGTTGTCTCAACTTTGAGGTCGGGCGGTCTCAGAAGCGAGTTGACTGTTTGTTGTGTTCGCAGGTTTGCGGTCAGCAGGTTGCGGTCTCCTTCCTTGGTGATTCCCAGCGGCTTGAATAAACAGTTAGGCAGTGGTCAGTCTGCGAACTGGTTTATGTTCGTTCTTGTGTTGTTTGCAGCGAGCTCAGCGATTAGGCGACCTTCAGTGGTTAGGCGATCTGAGTTGCGGTCTGGCGACAGCTTCAGTTCTTCGTTCAATAAAGCTCCAGTTCGTGCGGTCTGAGGTGGCGGTCTTGCAGTGCAGGCGGTCTGTCTGATTTCTGTTCGCGCGATCTCAGGTCAAGCCGGGTGACCTCTGGAGTCGAGCGGTCTGTGCGGTCTCAGCTTGTCTAGCCGCCAGTTTTGTTTTGGTGTGTTTTGTTCTTATCGCCTCCGTGATTCTTATGAATCATGTCTCGCCATGTATACCTCGCACTGTAAATGAAGTTTGTGATTCAATAAAGTTTCTTGTGTTGCTGTGTGGCATTGTGGTTGTTTGACTATAACTCAGTTGATGCAGCTCCTGCTTACTCCTAAACGATTCAAATCAAAAATTTTAACAATGACTGTTTCTTCTTTTACTTTCTTTCTTTTCTTTCTTGCGCCGCTTGTACTGTTCGATTCGCTATGTGCGCAAGTTCTTTTTTTTGATTGATTCCTTCGTATTAGGGCAACATATTATCTCTTTTATAAGACTGCGAGGTCCCCAACGGTCTTCTGAAAAAGTGCCTTAAGTGTCAGACGCTCCTTTCCTTAAGAGCACGTGCTGATTAGACAATCAGGCGACGACATTAATTGCTGACATCATGTCCGTAAGATTTGAATTCTGTCTTGAAGATACTTGCATCAGTACAACGACAAGCTATCTCTGACTATGTCGTCGCGTTCTTCCTTCTTGCATCATGTCATCGGGATCCCATTGTTCTCTCGATGACATGCGTTCTTTACGACGATGCGGCCACTTTGGTGAAGTCGATGATACTACGTCTTCTCAGCGTTCGACGATCTTGCTTCTGCGTTCGACGAACATGCCAAATCTCAGCGGTCGTCGATCTTCCTTCTGAGCTCGACGATCTTCCTTCTACGTTCGACGAATAACATTCTACGATCAACGAACTTGCCATCCTTCATTCGACGATCGACATTCTTCGTTCGATGATCTTGCTATGTATCAGCGATCGACGAACACGCTACTTCTCAGCGGTTGCTTTGCTCATCATCACGACGACAAGCATACTTTGTCAACGATGTCTCAGCGATCGACAAACACGCTACTTCTCAGCGATTGCTTTGCTCATCATCACGACGACAAGCATACTTTGTAGACGATGACTCCTATTCTTCTCGACGACATTTCTTTAATTTCCCGAGACTTTAAGCTAGAGAAATAATCAAATACAAAGTGAAGTAGTCTTGACTTGGTGACTTCTTCAAATCAGGAATCATGTGGGCAAGATTCTTAACAGATGTGATAAGATTTTGAATCCTAACTTAACAAGCATAATAACATAGAAGATTTGCAAGAGGAAGTATTCAATATTTAACATCCCTAGTTCAATCTTGAAAGAGTTAAACTTGGTTTCATCCAATGGCTTTGTAAAGATATCAGCAACTTGATTGTCAGTGGGGACAAATTCAAGGCAGATGTCCTTACATTCAAAATGTTCCCTTCTAAAATGATATCTTATCTCTATGTGCTTAGTCCTGCTATGCGAGACATGATTCTTAGCAATAGAGATATCACTAGATGAGTCATAATAGACGGGAGATTCACTTACCTTGAGGTTGTAGTCCTCTAACTGATGTTGAATCCACAATAGTTGTGCACAACAACTTCCTGCAGGAATGTATTCAGACTCAGCAGTGGATATTGCCACACTTGTCTGTTTTTGCTGCTCCATGATATCAACCTTCTTCCTAGGAATTGACAAGTGCCACTTGTGCTTTTCCTGTCTTCTTTGCAGCCTGCAAAATCTGCATCTGAAAATCCAATTAGTTCAAAATCATTGTTCTCAGGGTACCAAAGGCCAAGATGTAGGCTGCCTTTAAGGTATCTCAAAATCCTCTTTGCAGCTGAGTAGTGAGATTCCTTAGGGCAAGCCTGCTACCTAGCACACACACATGTAGCATACATAATATCTGGTATACTAGCAGTTAAATACAATAGGGATCCAATGATGCACCTATACATGGATTCATCAAAGGCCTTGCCCTTCTCAACCTTGTACAGGGAAATGTTGTACCCCATGGGAGGTTTCATGGTGGAAGCTGATTCCATCCCAAACTTTTTGATAAGCTCCCTAGTGTACTTGGTCTGAGAGATGAATATACCCTCATCGGACTGTTTCACTTGGAGGCCTAAAAAGTACTTGAGCTCTCCCATACTGCTCATTTCAAACTCCCCCTGGATGAGGTTGGCAAACCTTTTGCAGAGGTTGTCATCAGTAGACCCAAATATTATGTCATCAACATATATTTGGACTAGGAGACACTTGCCCCTTGTTTCCCTAAGAAACAATGTACTATCTATCTTTCCCCTCAAGAACTTGTTCTTGATGAGAAAGCTAGACAATGTCTCATACCAAGCCCTGGGGGCTTCCTTTAGACCATAAAGAGATTTCCTAAGTAAATATACATGATTAGTGAGGGTTGGATGCACAAAACCTGATGGCTGTTCAACATATACCTCTTCCTTTAAGTCACCATTGAGGAAGGCTGATTTGACATCCATTTGGTATACCTTGAACCCCTTGTGGGCAGCATAGACAAGGAATAGCCTAATTGCTTCTAACCTTGAAACATGGGGAAAGGTTTGATCAAAGTCTATTCCCTCTTCTTGTCTATAGCCCTTGGCTACCAATCTTGCCTTGTTCTTGATGATTATACCATTTTCATCCAACTTGTTCCTGTAAATCCATTTGGTGCAAATTATATTGTGTCCTTGAGGTTTTGGCGCCAACTTCCATACCTTGCATCTTTTGAATTGTAGAAGTTCTTCTTGCATTGCATGAATCCAAAAGTTGTCTTGGTTGGCCTCTTCAAACTTCTTGGGCTCCATTTATGATAAAAAGCTCAAGAATAAGGCCTCATTATGAGCCCTGCTTCTGGTTAGTACACCTTAGTTCTGATCTCTAATAATTTGTTCTCTTGGATGATCCCTGAGATGTCTTACAGCTGGAGGCAATCTATCCTCAGCTTGCTGTAATACTTCTACTGGTTCATCAGTGACATCAACACCCTAGATCTCTTTCTCTTCAGGAATTGATGCATCTGTATATTCTTTGCTACTGTTGGGTATGTATTGCACAGACATCTTTTCCATCTCCTTTTCATTTTCTGTCAAAACAAAAGAACTAGATCAACCCTTATAGATTAGGCTAGTCTCATCAAAAACCACATGCATAGACTCTTCTACAACATGAGTTTTTTTGTTATAAACTCTATAAGCTCTACTATGTGAGTTATAGCCATCAAGAACCCCCCACATTGCATTTCTCTGCAAACTTTGTTAATTGAGATTTTCCATTATTTAATATGTAGCATTATGAGCCAAAGATTATATAGTATGAAATTGTAGGTTGTTTATCTTTCAGAATCTCATAGAGAGTAATTCCATGAACCTTATTGATAGAAGCTCTATTAAGAACATAACATGCAGTATTGACTGCCTCAGCTCAGAAGAATTCTGGGAGTGAGGAGTCAATAAGCAAAGTTCTCCCAGCTTCTATCAAGGTTCTATTCCTCCTCTCAGCCACACCATTTTGTTGTGGAGTCCTTGGGGAGGAGAACTCTTGGGTGATACCAAATTCTTGACAAAATCTTGTCATGGCTTCAGATTGAAATTCTGTGCTATGGTCAGTCCAAGTCCTGACCACATCACATTGTAAATCATTCTGAATTGCTTTGACATGATTTATAAAGACATTCAATGTATCTGACTTCTTCTTAAGGAAGAATACCCATGCATATTTTGAGTGATCATCAACAATCATCAAAGGATACAACTTCCCACCTAGGCTCTGAATTGGCAAAGGACCAAACAAGTCCATGTGCAGCAGATATAGACATATTTCAGTGTCCTTGGAGCCAATTCTTTTAAAGGTGGTCCTTGTTTGCTTGCCCATTTGGCAAGCATGACAGGGACCACATTTAATACATTTTTGTTGAGCAAAACTATGCTTGCAAACGACAACGACAAGTGTACCGTGTCGGATGTAGTATAGGCTTTATAAAAACCAAGGTCGTATAAAAATCCGGGCGTGTTAATTACTCTTACTCAAGACGATCTCTATTGTTCTATCAAAAAAGTACTTTGATTTGGTTGCAATAAGAAAAGTAACTATGATAGAAGATTATAACTAATGAAAAGAGAGGTGGACAAAATAGAAGAATGGATGAATAAAAACAACAAATTTTATTAATTCAAGAAAAGGAATTACAACTATTGAAAGAGAAATTACAAGTGCAAGAAAAAGTAAGCTAGAATACTTAAAAACACGGAAATAAGCAAGAAAATGGAGGCTTGGACTCCAATATAAGGTGTCTTGATCATATGGAGGAGCTGCCTTTTTATAGCTGGAAATTTTGGGTTACACGCCCTTGGTCACGCCCGTGACATAGGGCGTGTAAGGGGCGTGATCGGTGCTGGAGCGGAGAGGGCGCATTTTGGCTTCAATGCAGGCATTTCGGGCTCGTCACGCCCTAGGACACGCTCGTGACCTGGGGCGTGTAATCTGTTAAAGTGCTGATGGCGGGAAGCTTTCGCGGGAAGGAGTGCGGGATGAGTCACGCCCGTGGACTGGATGACACGCCCCATGGTCACGGGCGTGACCTAGGGCGTGTAACTTTAATTGACGTGGCAGGCTTGATCTCAGCGGTTCTGATTCGTCTTAGCGGGTCGCGGCCGTGACATTGGGTCACGCCCTTGGTCACGCCCGTGACCTAGGGCCTGTACTTGGTGAATTCTGAACATTCATCGAACTCTCGCCTTTTCATCGATCTCCTAAATTTTTGTCAAACGCAGCAGCCAGGGGTCACGCCCGTGACCAGGGGCGTTTACTTGGCGAATTCTTCACGGAACGCCCACGTGGTGGTAGAAATAGGTCTGGAACACCGCGGAGGTTACACGCCCATGGTCACGCCAGTGACCTTGGGCGCGTACTTGAAGTTTTGGTCCAATGTGTCCAAAAAAACCTGAAATATACAGAAAAAGCTCAAGTTAGTTTATAAAATTGAAAAGATAATAAATTAAATAAGAAAAGCATAAAAACTATATAATTTCATATTAAAAATATATTAAACTTATACTAAAAGATGAGTACAAAAAGTACTCATCAAACACCCCCATACTTACTCGTTTGCTAGTCCCGAGCAATCAACTTTTCATAGGAGTAGAAAAATTTTAATACTAGAAAAAGAAATTTGAACTCAAGGAATAAAATGTGAAGTCTTACGCCTGCGTGTAGAGATCCTAGTTGAAAGACCTATTCAGCATAACGATTAGCTTATAATTTTCAAAAATGTGATTTAACATATTGCTTTTACTTTAAAGTTGAAAGCTCGGTAAATTCTGGAATGCTATTCAGGGAGCGGGTAGCGTGTTTTCTAAGATCAATATTACCCAAAATTGAGTTTCGGGGTAGCCTCCAAACAAAACCATCAATGACGATGGACATAGGCTTGCCCGGTCGCACTCTCTCCACTACACAAGTATAATGTCATAGCTTAAAGATCAAAAGGGCTTTCATTAGGAGTGAAGCTTGGCTTAGGCATATGATTTGGAATTGGAAATCAAAGAGATAAACATGACGGCTAAGGATCACACTAAACAAGGTGACAGCTTCCCAAAATTATCAAAATTTAAACCTCGCATAAGAGTTGTCATGAAGCAAGACATACAAAAATTCTCATATTTTTCAAACATAAGGCCAAGAATAATTTTCTTTATTTTTCATAATTGGCCCACAAAATAATTTTTCATATTTTTTTTCTTTTTTTGTATCCCCCTTTTTTTAGCTTCAAATAAAAAGTTGCAATTTCCTCATTTTCACAATTGAACCCATTGCAGAATTTTAATAAATTTCAAATGTTTAGTGTGATAATGGGGTGGATGTTTTGGCTTTGGTGAAAATGAAAGGTGGAGGTAGCAAAGGAAATAAGGAAAGGCCCAAAGTGTTTAAGCAATGAAAAATGTTTAAAGGTGGGCAAACAGACACAAACGATCAAAAAATGGCCTAAATCACTTCTAAAAACTATGACAAACCTATGCAAATGCTTCGAGAATCGCTAGAGGCAAGTTCTAGCCGTCGAGAAAGAATACCCTTTCGTTCAAAATGTGTAATATTTTTCTAGTAAACTTCTACATACTCACTTGAATTATTCACAGATTCTACCGGATTCAAGGTAAGAGTAAAACAAAGATTGTTTTTTACGTAGTTAGAAAATCATAAATCTAATTTTATGCTGAATAGTTAATTTGGCATAGAATTCTACAAACATGTGTGCTTAACTAGGAACACTGCATGAGTCAACAATTTTATTCCAAAATTTAAAATCTAATGAAGTATAAAATTTTCCTACGGCACTATACAAAAGAAATCTACTAAGGATTTTGCATATGAGTAAGTATAAAAATTCAGCAAAATTTTTTTTTTCTTCTTGGACGTCCCAAGGTCAACCCGGTGAAGGGCTCGCAGGGTACTAGAGGCTGTGATGGGAATTCAAGCCCAAAGCATTCTTTCCAAGAAATTTTATTTTTGTTAGATAGAAAATATATATATATATTTTTTTCAAATAAATAGAAATTCAAAGAAAATCAAATAAGTGACTAAAGGGTGAAGAGGGCTTCCCTGATCGGTAGACGAGGTTGCGGGACAGGAAATAGAACCTGCAAAATTAAGTTAAACAAAACAAAGAAAACAAAAAAAAATGTTGGGTTGCCTCCCAAAAGCGCTTTGTTTACCGTCGCTTAGCTTGACTAAGTGACATTCTAAAAGTTGGTGAGGTTAACCATTTCAATTTTGCCAGGCGCTGGGTCGCTGGAATGATATAATTTTAAACGGTGTCCGTTAACTTTCAAAGGGCCTTGATCCGGGTGTTCTATTAGCACGGTCGCATATGGCCAAACCTCTTTTACAACAAAAGGGCCGGACCATCGGGATTTTAATTTGCCCGGAAAAAGTTTTAATCTGGAGTTATATAGAAGGACTAAGTCTCCCGGTGAAAAAGATTTTGGGAATTTTATTTTTTTATCATGGTAAAACTTAGTGCGCTCCTTGTAAAATTTATTATTTTTATAGGCGTTTGCACGCCATTCGTCTAATTCATTAATTTGAAACTTTCGTTGATCGGAGGCTAAGTTTAAATCTAGATTTAAAAATTTAAGCGCCCAGAATGCGCGGTGCTCTAATTCCATTGGTAAATGACATGCTTTTCCATAGACTAATCGGTACGGTGTACATACGATGGCGGTTTTGTATGCTGTCCGATAAGCCCATAGTGCGTCGTCTAATTTTACCGACCAATCCTTCCTATTAACGGACACAGTTTTTTCTAAAATTCGTTTTAATTCACGATTTAGTACCTCAACTTGTCCATTTGCTTGTGGGTGATAGGCAGTAGAAATTTTGTGCGTAACTCCATACTTTGCTAAAATTTAAGCAAGCTGGTTGTTACAAAAGTGTGTGCCCATATCGCTAATTAGTGCTCGGGGTGTGACAAATCGTGAAAATATTTTTTTAAATGTACGACGACTCTCGCGTCATTGGTGGGAAAAGCTTGTGCTTCCGCCCACCTTGACACGTAATCGACCGCAACAAGAATATATTTATTATTGAAGGAGGAGGGTAAAGAACATACGAAATCTATTCCCCATAAATCAAAAATTTCGCATTCTAAAAATATATTTAGGGGCATTTCGTCCTGGTTTGAAATATTACCTGACCGTTGACAGCTATCGCATTTACTCACAATGGTGTGAGCATCTTTGAATAAGGTGGGCCAATAGAAGCCCGCCTCTAGCACCTTTCTTGCGGTCCGGTTTGCTTGGTAGTGTCCACCGGTTGGACCTTCGTGACAGTGCCGCAGAATTTGTTCACCATCCTCGTCCGAAATACACCTTCTTACCACTTGGTCCGCGCATACACGAAATAAAAAGGGATCCTCCCAAAAATAATTTTTCAAGTCCGAAAAGAATTTCTTCTTTTGCTGACTTGAAAAATCTTTTGGTAGGACCCGGGCCACTAAATAGTTGGCCAAATCCGCGTACCAAGGGGTGGAACAAGTCGTTACCTTTTTGATGCCGAGGAGGCGCTCTTCAGGGAATTTGTCGTCAATTTCGGCCTCCACAAGCGCTCCTGCATCCGGATTCTCTAATCTTGAGAGGTGGTCGGCCGCCAAGTTCTCCGCTCCTTTCTTGTCTCGGATCTCCAAATCGAATTCTTGCAAGAGTAGGATCCATCCCAACAGACGGGCCTTGGCGTCCCCTTTATCTAGCAAGTACCGGAGGGCAGAGTGATCTGTAAATACAATAATTTTTGATAGCGTTATGTAAGAAGGAAATTTATCAAAGGCGAAAACAATCGCTAGAAGTTCTTTTTCCATCGTTGTATAATTAGCTTGGGCGGATGTAAGCGTTTTGCTTGCGTAATAAATTGGGTGAAAGTATTTATTCACCCTTTGGCCCAAGACCGCACCTACTGATGGGGACCATCCTTTCAGCCTCTCTCCTTCCCCCACCCCAGATGATGAAGACCCCTTCACCGATCCTCATTTGGTAGGGGATGTTGCTGATGAAGACCCCCACATCCACTTGGTTGGGGATACTGATGATACTGCTGCTGGCCTGATGATCTTGATGGAGGCCATTGCTGATGTGGAGCCACCTTCACCCTTGAAGGTTGTTGAGGAAGACGTCGAAGACCCACCACTTGGTGCTGTTGAAGACCCGCCTCCGAATGATGTTGTTGAAGTCCCGCCACCGTATGATATTGATGTTGATGACGTCGTTGATGTAGCTGAGGACCCTCCACCACTGCCTGATCTGCCACCGCATGATCAAGATGATCCACCGCCACGTGACGAGGTTGATAGATATGCTGCTGAAGATGTTGAGGATCCGCCATAGATCCTACTGAAGCCTTTTTAATTATTTATAAGCTTATTTTGTTGTTCTGTTATACTTTTAATTTGGGACTGTTTATTTAGTGGACTGCATTTAGCCGTCCATTATAATTTTTATTTGGGCTGCGTTTAGCTGTCGTATGTGTGTGAGCCTATAAATAAGCCAAACTCTATGTAATTTGAGAATTTTTGATGAAGATATCTTGAAAACCCTAAAACCTCCTCTCTAGATTTTCCCTCTCCTTCTTGTGGCTTCCCCCTCTCTCTTTCCCCCTCTTCAAGTTTCGGCCAAGGGAGGCCACCCCCCTCCTCTCCTCCTCCTTCTAGCTGCCGGCCGCCCCCCCTCCTCTTGGAGATCCGCCCACCCTTCTCCCTCTCTCTACCGTTTCTCCCTCTACATTCTCTCACGCATCAAGGAGGTTTTGGGCTTGTTCGTGGCGGCGGGATTTGAAGGCGGCGGTGCACATCTTCCAAGACTCCCCTCCGGCGACCACCTCCGTGACTAACGTAGGATTTTCTACAACCCGGATCTACTATTCCACGAGGGTAACGCTTTCTACCTCTTGAGCGATTCTTCGATAGTTATTTGTGGTGGATATGAATTGTGACGAATTTTCCGACATTGATCTTTTCGCGATCCTTCTCATTTGTGATAGTTGAACGATCTTGGATTATTTTTTACTCGATGAGGAGTGGTGATTCTCTTTTGCCTTTGTTGGGGAAGATCTATTTCTGGAGTTTTGTTTTCGGAGGATCTTCTTGTGATTGACAACAACAATAGCTTGTCCGGATCTCGTTGATCCCTTTGCTTGGAGAGACGTTGGCCTATCGCCCTCGTCCGTTCCTTGTGCGTCGTGGTTGTCTTTGCGTGATAGTTGTGAAGGACTCACCCGTAGGTGGCTGCGTTTGTTGATCCGATTAGGTGTTATTAGGAAATGATCTCGCGACCCAATCGATCGCGCAAGTGAGAGCGACCCGAACACCCAAGCCTACATCAATTTGGTATCAAAGCGAGGTTCGTGTCCATTTCTAAATTGACGCAATCCTTAGGTTGTCATAGAACGCCGGCACTCACAATCGTCACACGATTTGGCATTCAAAATTTAAAAATAAAATTTCGTCGGTCTGCGAATAGTGGTCTAAAATTCACATTTTTTTGCGAAATTCAAAAAAAAAATTTCTGGATATTCTACTTCAAAAAATATTTTCACTTACCTTAGTTATTAGGCGGGAATTAAATTATAGTTCATAAAATTTCTGTCGTGATCTAAAATTCTGGTCTGCATTTAGTAAAAACCTCGGAATTTTAAAACTTGTCAAAAAAATCTGAAAATTTTTCTGTAGCTTCCTGCTCTTATTTCCAACAACATTAAAACAGAAAAATTTTTCGATTCAACCACGTTAGGTTGGCCTGAAAATTGGAGACATTATAATTTTGTTTGTGTCAGCACATGAACTTTCACTAGTAATGACTACTAGGCTGAACCCGGGGTATCCCCCGGCACTCTCACGAATAAATGCACCACCGACCAATTTAAAGGAGTTAGGTAAGGGTTGGAATGACGTTGTGAAGGTGATTGTGCTCAGCCGCGACCCAAAACACCGATTTCGAGCAAATTTTAAACACGGTGAGAAGTGGTGCAGGCTCGTGGTGGATAGTGTTTGCCAAACAAACGCTATCATGGAGAATGCGGTATCTAGGATGTTGGTGACCACTGCTCCACATCCTTGCCCTTATCGTCTCGTATGTCCGGATGAGAGCACTATCTTAGTGTCCAGGCGATGTTTGGTGCCCCTCACCATCCAAGCCTATTCTAAGCACACTTGGTGTGACGTCCTTCCTATGAAGGACTTCCATATTTTGCTGGGACACCTGTGGCTCGCTAGCCATGACGTTAGTTATGATGCCCAGAATAACACCCTAGACTTTACACATGGGGGTCAACTAACTTATCTTAGGTCCAGCCCGCCCAGGAAGCCCAAAGTCCCATCTGGTGACGCTTGCGGCACGGTTGAGTCGACACCACCCGATGCAGACACATATGGGGATTTTGACACTGTCAGTCAAAATTAGCCCTAAGTTTGTGTTAGCCACTCTGAGGCGAACACACCGAGTTTAAGTATGGGGCCAGAGCCCGACCCTGTTAGTCCCAACCTGCCCATAGACATTGTCCCAGTTGAGGCAACCTCGACTGACTTACTGCCTGAAATTGATGCTGCTCTGATTAGCCAACCTCTACTTGATCATATTAGCCTTAGGGAGCCTTCTGTTGGCCACCCCGAGGACATTCAGGAGGTTGAAGAAAATTTGGAAAGTGGGCTGAGTGAATCTGATGCTGATGGTGAGACGGTTGAGGAGATAGGGAGAGCCTTATCGACTCCTTACATTTTTGATGGTGGGATTAGGGCTCATGTGTTTCCTGTGTCATTTAGTGGGGAGGACAAATGGTCCAATCCATTATCTGTGGGTAGTAGTTGTGTGGGCACATTCTCTGCACTAGTGGACCCTAGGCTAGTGTTAGCGCCCCCGCTGAACCTTCACCCATTTAAGGTTGCTTGGGTTTCCCCTACTTCAGCCCCTATCTGGAAGTATGGCATGGAGACCGTTACCGTCACGGGGAGGGTTGAGTGGTTTCGTTGGGTTGTCCTTCCCATGCTAGCTGATCTTAATTATTGGGATCGCCCTAGGATGAACCTGAATTTAATTTCATATAATGAATTATTAGGTGTTTCAAGAGGTCTTAATCCACCCAAACATGATGAATTGGTGCTACCCGACCCATCTGGGTCCATTCACTTTGAAGTCACCGCACCCGTTGGAGAATCCCGCAATAAGGAAGACTCGGTTTTAGTAGATCATTCCCCTGGACAGTTGACAATTGGCAACTTAGATGGCAATGTCAGTATTGTCCCCACTGTTCATCGAATAGTTGTCGTTCTAGAATGTTTTGCTTTACATTTGAGAGTTTTTGCTGAGAGGGGCCCAAACCCCATTTTCAATGACTTGAAATATTTTTCACTCGTTCTAGCTCCACTGCATCTAGCTTCCCCTTCGTTCCCCTCCACAAAAATTTCTATAGGGTTGAGAGGTGAGCCGGGTAGCATGTTATTCACTACTTTGGCGGTTTCTAGAGGTAAGACGTCTTATGAAATTGTTGCACTTTCCTCTTCATTTTCCTATGCTTTGATCAGGGCCCCCCAGGCCAACCTTTTGTTTGACAGGAAATCAGGAGGAGTACACTTGCCAGGACCTACATCCAACAATGCTGACTCATCAGTGATGAGTTTTTTCGAGCGGGGGAGGATTGATGGGGACCATCCTTTCAACCCCTCTCATTACCCCACCCCAGATGATGAAGACCCCTTCACCGAGCCTCATTTGGTAGGGGATGTTGCTGATGAAGACCCCAACATCCACTTGGTTAGGGATACTGATGATACTGTTGCTGGCCTGATGATCTTGATGGAGGTCGTTGCTGATGTGGAGCAACCTTCACCCTTGAAGGTTGTTGAGGAAGACGTCGAAGACCCACCACTTGTTGCGGTTGAAGACCCACCTCCGAATGATGTTGTTGAAGTCCCGCCACCGTATGATGTTGATGTTGATGACGTCGTTGATGTCGCTGAGGACCCTCCACCACTGCCTGATCCGCCACCGCATGATCAAGATGATCCACCGCCGTGACGAGGATGATAGAGATGCTGCTGAAGATGTTGAGGATCCGCCATAGATCCTACCGAATCCTTTTTAATTATTTATATGCTTATTTTGTTGTTCTGTTATATTTTTAATTTTGGACTGTTTATTTAGTGGACTGCATTTAGCTGTCCATTAGAATTTTTATTTGGGTTGTGTTTAGCTGTCGTATGTGTGTGAGCCTATAAATAAGCCAAACTCTATGTAATTTGAGAATTTTTGATGAAGATATCTTGAAAACCCTAAAACCTCCTCTCTAGCTTTTCCCTCTCCTTCTTGTGGCCGCCCCCCTCTCTCTTTCCCCCTCTCCAAGTTTCGGCCAAGGGAGGCCGCCCCCTCCTCTCCTCCTCCTTCTAGCCGCCGACCGCCCCCCTTCTCTTGGAGATCCTCCCACCCTTCTCCCTCTCTCTACCGTTTCTCCCTCAACATTCTCTCACGCATCAAGGAGGTCTTGGGCTTGTTCGTGGCGGCGGGATTTGAAAGCGACGGTGCACATCTTCAAGGACTCCCCTCCGGCGACCACCCATGTGAATAACATAGGATTTTCTACAGCCCAGATCTACTATTCCGGGAGGGTAACGCTTTCTACCTCTTGAGCGATTCTTCGATTGTTATTTGTGGTGGATAGGAATTGTGATGAATTATCCGACATTGATCATTTCGCGATCCTTCTCATTTGTGATAGTTGAACGATCTTGGATTATTTTTTACTCGACGAGGAGTGGCAATTCTCTTTTGCCTTTGTTGGGGATGATCCTCCTATTTTCGGAGTTTGGTTTTCGGAGGATCTTCTTGTGATTGACAACAACAATAGCTTGTACGGATCTCATTGATCCCTTTGCTTGGAGAGACGTTGGCCTATCGCCCTCGTCCGTTCCTTATGCATCGTGGTTGTCTTTGCGTGATAGTTGTGAAGGACTCACCCGTAGGTGGCTGCGTTTGTTCATCCGATTAGGTGTTATTAGAAAACGATCTCGCGACCCAATCGATCGTGCAAGTGAGAATGACCCGAACACCCAAGCCTACATCACCTACGGCAAAATCGCTTGCATCGCACATGATTTCGAACGGAAGAGACCAATCTGGCGAAATTAAAATAGGCAATTTTATAAGTTCGTTTTTAATTTTTATGAACGCCTTAGAACATTCTTCATCAAAGATAAACGTGGTTTCTTTTTCTAAAAGATGCGTTAACGGTTTTGTAATTTTTTAAAAATCTTTAATGAACAATCTATAGAAACCCGCATGTCCTAAAAAACTCCTAATAGATTTAATATTAGTAAGCGGAGGGAGTTTTTCTATAACTTCGATCTTGGCCCTATCGACCTCGATCCCTTTACTAGAAACCTTATGTCAGAGGACTAATCCCTCACGGACCATAAAGTGGCACTTCTCCCAGTTGAGTGCCAGATTTGTGTCTTCACAGCGTTGAAGAACACGATCAAGATTTTTTAGACAATTTTTAAAGGAATCGCCATAGACTGAAAAATCGTCCATGAAAACTTCCATGACGTCCTCAACTAATTCATTAAAAATTGCCAGCATACACCTTTGAAATGTAGCTGGCGCATTACAAAGACCAAACGACATCCTCTGATAGGCGAAGGTGCCGAAGGGGCCAGTGAATGTGGTTTTTTCTTGGTCTTCGGGTGCGATTAAGATTTGAAAATATCCCGAAAGACCATCAAGAAAACAATAGTGCGAATGACCAGATAAGCGTTCTAAAATTTTGTCAATGAAGGGCAACGAAAAATGATCTTTGCGGGTAGCATCATTTAATTTCCGGTAATCGATGCATACCCGCCAACCCGTAACAGTACGGGTTGGAATCAACTCTTTTTTTTCGTTTTCAATTACTGTAATTCCGCCCTTCTTAGGCACGACTTGCACCGGGCTAACCCAAGTGTTATCAGAAATTGGGTAAACAATCCCCGCGTCCAGTAATTTTATAATTTCGGCCTTAACGACGTCCTTCATATTGGGGTTAAGGCGTCGTTGAGGCTGAATAGTGCAGCAAGAATTATTTTCTAGATTTATTTTATGCGTGCAGAATGAGGGATTTATACCCTTTATATCAGAGATTTGCCACGCAATTGCGTGACGGTGGTTATTCAAAATTTTAATTAATTCAGAAATTTCTGAATCATTAAGCGTAGAAGAAATAATCACGGGTAATTTTGAATTTTCTTCTAAACAAAAATATTTTAGATGATCTGGTAGTTGTTTTAATTCTAGAATCGATGGCTCTTCATAAGATGTTTTGATTTTAAAAATATTTAAATTTATTTGTTCAAAATTTGCCTGTCGGGTCATTTCTTCAGGATATAATAAAGTTTGTAACTCCGGATTTTCATAAAGAGGGGAAATTATTTCCGCAACAGTTGATAATTCTTCTTTAAAATTTGATTCTAAAATAAAACAAGAATCGTCGTTAGTAAGCGCATTTCTCATTGATTGATTAACATTGAAAATAACTTCTTCCTCTCCAACTCGCAGAAGAAGTTTTCCGTTACTTACATCTATTATAGCTCGAGCGGTGGCTAGGAAAGGTCGGCCAAGTACTAGGGGTACTTCAGCGTCTTCTTCAATATCGAGGATGACAAAGTCTACCTGGAAGATAAACTTATCAACCTTCACTAGCACATCATCAATGACCCCTATTGGGTATTTAACTGACTGATCCGCTAGTTGGATGCTTATGTTAGTTGGGCTTGGGTTGCCCAAACCAAACTTTTTAATTAACGCAAAAGACATTAAATTTATGCTAGTACCTAGATCGGCCAAGGCGTGCTTGATTAATAAATTACCAAACATACACGGGATGGAGAACCGTCCCGGGTCGTTTAATTTTTGTGGTAATTTATTTAATAAAGCCACCGAACACTCTGCGTTTAATGAAATACGCGAAAAATTTTAAAGTTTCGTTTTGTTCGAAAGTAACTCCTTTAGATATTTAGCGTACTTTGGCATTTGAGCAATTGCTTCGCAGAATGGCACATTTATTTGGATTTTTTTAAAATTTCAATAAATTTTTTATATTGCTCCTCATTGCGCTCATCTTTAAATTTTGAAGGATAAGGAATAGAAGGATTTTTAATAATGCGCGGAGCTAAAGTAGCATACGGTAAAGCAGCTGAAGAAAGAACTTGTGGGGGAGAAGATGAAACGTTTACCTCGGGCTCGACCAAATTTGAAGAGGTTACCTCCTTTCCGCTGCGGAGTGTGATTGCGTTGGCGCTCTCCCGCGGATTGGGCTCAGTGTTGCCCGGAAGTGCTCCTTGCTGGCGTTCGGAGAACATTTTGGCGAGCTGTCCAATTTGATTTTCCAAAATTTTGACCGATCCGGTGAGATTCCGGATATTGGACTCATTGGAGGCAATGTATTTAGTGAAGACCTCTTCAAGCGTATAGGGCTTTTGTGGTGGTGGTGGTGGAGGAGCGAATCTGGGAGGATTCACTTGTGGTGGTCGTTGAGCGTTACTGGGGTTGCTCCATGAAAAGTTTGGGTGATTCCTTAAACCCGGATTATAACTATTGTTAAACGGAAGATTATTATTCGGGTTATAAGGAGGGCGATAAGAGATCCCCATATAATCAACTTGCTCATGAATGAAATTATTATTCAAATTATTAAAATTATTATTATTAGCCAAATTTGTGGCGGAGGAAGCAGTCATCTCCGCCACATAATGTTTTGTGAGCATTTCTACTTGATGCGCTAAGTTAGGGGTGGCCTCGACTTCAAAAAGTCTGGTCGGCTTATTAAGGCGCGACCGTGGCGCATTCCACTGATAAGTATTCATGGCAATCTCCTCAAAAAACTCTTGAGCAGCTTCGGGGGTTTTGTTATTAAGGGTCCCCCCCCCCCCCCCGCGGCTGCATCAATCATCTGCCTCATTTAGATATTCAAACCATTGTAGAAAGTCTGAACTTGTTGCCATACGGGAAGGGCATGGTGAGGACATCTCCGAAAAAGTTCTTTGAAGCGCTCTCATGTGTCGTAGAGAGACTCCGATTCTATTTGCATGAACGAGAGAATGTTCGTACGTAATTTAGCGGAATTTGTCGGAGGAAAATATTTCGTTAAGAACTTCTTCGTCATCTCTGCCCACGTAGTGATGGAAACTCTAGGAAGAGAGCCCAACCATTGCTTGGCCTTAGTATGCAAAGAAAAAGGAAATAAACGCAAACGAATGGCGTCATCGGTGACGCCATTTATCTTAAATGTATCGCAAATTTTCAAAAAATTTAACAAATGTAAATTAGGATCTTCATCCGGTAAACCATCGAAACGACGGTATGCTTTACCATCTGAATGATACTAGTTTTAATTTCAAAATTATTATTCGCCACCGTAGGGCGAATAATACTAGATTGTGTTCCCTCCCAATTTGGCTTCGCATAATAGGACATGGTCCGTAGCGGGGCCTCATTATGGTCGGGGTTATCCATTAAACCTTTGTTAGTCTCTCCGATTGACTCTTCGCGAATTATTGGTGGATCACTCTTACTCAAGACGATCTCGACAAGTGTACCGTGTCGGATGTAGTATAGGCTTTATAAAAACCAAGGTCGTATAAAAATCCGGGCGTGTTGATTACTCTTACTGAAGACGATCTCTTTTGTTCTATCAAAAAAGTACTTTGATTTGGTTGCAATAAGAAAAGTAACTATGCTAGAAGATTATAACTAATGAAAAGAGAGGTGGACAAAATAGAAGAATGGATGAATAAAAACAACAAATTTAATTAATTCAAGAAAAGGAATTACAACTATTGAAAGAGAAATTACAAGTGCAAGAAAAAGTAAGCTAGAATACTTAAAAACACGGAAATAAGCAAGAAAATGGAGGCTTGGACTCCAATACAAGGTGTCTTGATCATCTGGAGGAGCTGCCTTTTTATAGCTGGAAATTTTGGGTTACACGCCCTTGGTCACGCCCGTGACATAGGGCGTGTAAGGGGCGTGATCGGTGCTGGAGCGGAGAGGGTGCGTTCAGGCTTCAATGCAGGCGTTTCAGGTGCGTCACGCCCTAGGTCACGCCCTAGGTCACGCCCGTGACCTGGGGCGTGTAATATTTAAAAGTGCTGCTAGAGGGAAGCTTTGGCGGGAAGGAGTGCGGGATGAGTCCAAAAAAACCCGGGGCTTCAATGCAGGCGTGTACTTGAAGTTTTGGTCCAATGTGTCCAAAAAAACCTGAAATACACAGAAAAATCTCTTGTTAGTTTATAAAATTGAAAAGATAATAAATTAAATAAGAAAAACATAAAAACTATATAATTTCATTTTAAAAATATATTAAACTTATACTAAAAGATGAGTATAAAAAGTACTCATTAATTTTAAATTTGGACTATTTCTAACAAGGTTTTTAGAGAATAGTCTATACATTGTCTTGTAGTTAATGTGAGCAAGTCTCTTGTGCCATTGAACACAAAGAGACTCATTTTCATTAGCTATAAGTAACACAGATGAAAGAGAATTACTGCATATAAAATCTAAGCAATAAACATTCCCACTCCTAGTGCCTGAGAGAATGGTCTCTAAGTCATTAGACTTTTTTATCAAACACTTGTCATTGTGGAATTCAATGACATAGCCTAAGTCACATAGTTGACTTATGCTTACTAGGTTGTGTTGCAACCCTTCAACATAAGCTACCCTTGTGATTGTAACTATGCCATTGGAGAACATACCATATCCTTTGGTGATTCCCCTTTAAGATCCACCAAAGATAACTTTAGGTCCATTCTTCACAGCTTTGTAGTCCTGTAGAAGATTTCTGGTTCCTATCATGTGCCTTGAGCACTCACTGTCCAAGTACTATATTTGGTTGAGGCTGGTACTTGAACTATCCTGCAAGAAGGAGTTAAGTTACCCTTAGGATCCCAAATAACTTTGGGTCCTAGGTCCTTGTTAGCATGATGAAATGACCTCACACTAGCTGCACCCTTTGCAGGAAGACTCTTCTTTGCACATGGCGCATTGGGATAGTGCCAACAGTCTATGGCAAAGTGTCCCACTTTACCACAACACCGACATTCATGAATATTATATCTGCACTTCTGAACATTTCTTGAGGGGAGAACAACACTGTGTTTATGTTCAGGAGGGGGGACAACAACAATTTTCAAGTTCATTTCAGCAATGATCTGGCTGAATGTTAACCTCTGTACAGTCTTGGTACTCTTTGTCTTAATGGCATCAGCTTGCTTTGGCTTGGGGGCCAGGCAAGATTCGATGGCATCAGACACTGAGCAATGGGACTTGTCTACAGGTTTGACAGCAGCCATGTTCTTTGCTGGACAGAACTTGGAAGAGCTATCTTTCATGCTCTTGAATGATGGGGCAGAGGAACCAAATACAAATGGTCCGGGGTGGGCCATTTCAATTTCTTCATGGGGAGCCTTCATGGCACTGATTCCCATGACCTTTCTTCCACTATGGGAAGGAGTGTTTTCATTCCAATAGGAGCTTCCATTCTTCCAATGAACATAAATGCTTTCATGATCATACCTGTTGGAAGGAAGGAACACCTTATGAAAGGTGGTATGAGGTTTAGCCTTGTCCTTGCTCTTTTCTAAACTCCCTTCTCCTACTTCCATTTTATTGAACCCTAGTCCTCTCCTAGTTATTTGAGAGGAAAATGTGTCAATAATAGGAAGCATAGATTTGGGCTTGGAGAATTGAGCCACTAGGCTCTTTTCTTTCACAAGCTTCACCTCAAGGTCCTTAGTGACCTTGTTCCTTTGGGATATGGTGCTCAAGTGCACAATGGTCATTCCCTTTAGATGGCTTATTTGTCTACTCATCTGAGCCACCAAGGAGGGTGACTCAGTGCATTCTTGCTTAATGATGCGCAAATCTAGCACACCGCTATAGGCGGTAGCGAGACTGCGGCACGAAACGGCAGTGTACCGATCGTTCAAGTAATATAAAATGTGGGAGTGAATCCCCAAGTATCGAATCTCGAAGTAACACACTAAGGTGGAGTTAACTTTTGAGGAAGGACTTGAGATCGAAGTCCTTTAGGTCGGATGGATGCGAAAGGGGGTGATTTGGTTTGTGGAAAATAAAGTAAAAGAACTAAATCAACTACTCCTATGCAGGCCTTGAGCGCACTGCTTCGCTAGGCGGGATGGAAACTACACGAGCCGCTATGCACTGATTTCGCAAGGGCGGATGGATGAGTAGGCAAGTAGATGGAGTGGTAAGTGCAGAATCGAACTGTGCAGGCCTTCAGCGCGCTGCTTCGTTAGGCGAATGGATTACACGGTCCGCTATGCCACGCTTCGCTAGGCGGATGGAAGAGTAGGCACACGGATGGAGTGAGTCGCACCGGCGGAACTGAGGTGGATTACACGGGCCGTTAGCACCGCTTAGCTTGGCGGATGGAAGAGTAGTCTTACGGAATGAGCGAGTAGTCTAGCGTAATGGAGTGAATGGTGATGACGGATGTGGAAGATGGAATGGGGGCGCACCTCATACACACATATGAATAATATAAACTCATAAACATGAGATAAACATTACAAAGCAAGATTCATAGTGCACATCATCAAAAGATAGAGAAATCTAGCATTTACAACTACCAATACAAAGAAAGAGAAAGAGCACGAAATCTACCCAATCTGAAGCCTTGTAGAAGATTCACGGTTGTAATCGCTGGGTTGTCAATCCGCGTCCAAGCTCGGTCCTCAACTGTGTCCAGGGTAGAGAAGGCTGTCACTACCTTCTAATGGCCCGTCTTCTTCGTGTCACGATCCGGCCGCACAACCAAGCTTCCTTCTCCTTGGATAATGGTGGATGTAGGGCTATATCCCTCTCCTTGGAGATTGAGGATGATGGAGGAGGCCTAAGGGGGCGGAGAACCTACAGAAAGGGTGAAACGGCGGAGCTCTTGGGCACGGGAAAAGAATGTCGATCCGATTAGGGCGGATTCTGTAGCATAAATAGAAAACTGGTCAGAAATTGGTCACGCACGGTCAAACGCACGATCGTGCGTGAACCGTGCGATATTAATTAAGAATAACACTAGGAAGATGACCCAGAGAGCACCCATGCGTTTTACTCACGCATGGTCAAAGCCGACCGTGCGTAAAAACGCACGACTAAATTTAGATTGCTACTTTGGGCCATAAATGAGAGCGCACGATCGCAGCTGACCGTGCGTCAAGAAAACGCACGACTGTGCGATTCATGCAGACATGAAATCTGGGCAAAATGGATGTTCTACCCACCTGCACAGCACCAAATAGCAATCACACAGCTGGGAATACCCTTCCAGCTCAATCCAAATACATAAAAGGTGTTGGGGAGCACCATGTGCTTACCCCCAACAATAAAGCGCGCAATTGCACACCAAAACGGGACCAAAGAGTGCACGTTGTGAAGAAATGTGTTCAAGTGAAATATAAGCAATAGTGAACTAAAAGTGAAGTGCAAATGCAGGAAAACTAGCCCAGATGAGTCCATAAAACTGTATATAAATGGGACTCATCACACCCCCAGACTTACCTGTTTGCGCGCCCGAGCAAACAAATCCGGCGGAGTAGGAAAAGCATAGCTAGCCAAAAAAATTGCAAACATGGAATAGAATGCGAAGTTGCATACTTGTGTGCATAAAAATTCATTAGAAGAAGTTTCTACATATGATAGCTAGTTTATAAAAGTGTAAATGCGTAAAAAGAAATTTATTTTTACTCAAAAATGGAATGTTGGTGAATCACGAGGGCACACGTAGTACGAAAGTAAGACACGAAGGGGATTGTTACCCAAGACCAGAACTCGGAATTATCTCCGTTGAAATCCATCAATGACGAGAGCCATAAGCTCGCCCTGTCACACTCTCTCCACGGCACTAGTGAACTCACAAGATGAATCAATAGGACTTTTTTGGTTAATACGAGGCTTAGGTTATGGTTTGGAATACAAAGATAAACGTGAAGTCTAACCGCAACCCAAATGAGCACACAAAAGTGCTAAATCATAGCAGCCCCAATAATACACGTGTAACACACCCCAGACTTGACTTTGAAACTGGGTGTGCACACGGCCTACTACAATCGATAGAACTATATGTTTCAATTAAAACGCTAGGGATATATTTTTTCTTTACTTTTCTTTTTCTTTCTCTTTTTTTATCCCCAAATCTATTCGCAAAAATCTCAGCATATAGAATTTTTAAGAAATCGACATCAACACTAAAATTTCTCATCGCCGGACCACATTGGCAAATTATAATTCGTTAATGCTTTTGGCTTATTTTTGGTTGCGATAATTGGATTAGCTTTTAGGCCTTGGTGAAGTATGGTGGAGCTGAACCAAAAGGTCAAGTAGGCACAAAAATAGGCTAGCAACGGTTAGCGTATAGGAATGGTAGAACAAAGCTCAAGCTTGCCAAATAAATGGCCTACGTCACGCTCAACTTGCAAATCGTTCGCACCCATGCTTCGAGAGTCGCTTGGGGCAAGTTCTTAGCCCCCGAGAAAGGTAATCCTTCCTCCCAACTCAAGAAACACGAACCTCGTGCTCGCCTACACATAATACACCGTTACCGCTAGATTCAACCACATTCACCATTTTGAGTAAAATAAATTAAAATCTACGCAAATCTACTAATTGTAAATTAGAAGCATAAATAAAAACTAATTCTACAAAAATCCCTATGCAAGACACGAGTACTCAACTAGAGCACTACAAGAGTCAACATGCCACTCTATCTTGCAATTTTTAGGCTAATGCAACATTTCCTACATCACAACCAAGAATTGAATATACGGGGGCATACAAACAAGCGAGTGCGTGCTCAAGTGGGTGCTGTGGAGTGCGATGAAGATGAACAAATAATATAACTGAAATAAATTACTTCTAGCAGGCACTGAGATGTGCACGTGTAGTGGGTAACACATAGTGGCTCTCCCCCAGAATTAATATAAGCAATAGATGCAAATGATGTAACCATGAAAATTGACTAAAATGCTAGGGGAAGAAAAGTTACCCATGCTCAGAAATGAGCATACCAGAAGATTGGCTTTAATACTGGGATGGAAGTCCAATTCTGCCACCAAAAGATCACCACCCTACAAAAAGGACGCACCAAGCAATAACAAAAATAATATATTAAGGCATTAGCGGATTAGAATAATAAAAGCAACCAAAACAGGGTGGTCTCCCAGTAGCACTTTTGTTTACCGTCCTTAAGCTGGACTAAACACCTGTATTATGCAATTTAAAGATTGTCTAAGCATAAAAGCAGAATTTAATAAATCCTAATTATTATTACATGCTCAGCAAAATAATCAACTATAAGTTGATTTAAAGTAGTAACTAGAAATAAAGGAAATGGGCTCGAAGACCCAGCAGTAGGGGCAGAAAGAAGCATTTATCCTCCATCCCCAAATCTCTTTTTTTTTGCCTCCCTGGAGCCAATCCTTCAAGGGAAACACCGTCACTGCACTGTATTTCCCCTGCCAGTATTGGTTTTCATCATTACCACAAAATGGGTCAACATACTCAAAATCTTGCATGGAAGGAAAAGAATAAGCATCAAAAATATCAAGAAGTGGAGATAGAGGTGGATCAGCAGTGGAGGGCATTTCAGATTCAGCTTCCCAAAGATTTACCAATGCTGAATCCCCCTACACATGTTCAAGAAAAGAAGGGTGGTCAGGAGACAAAATAGAAGAAAGACATAAATAATTGGTAATCATGGGAGTGATCCCAGTTTCACTCCCAGCAAGTTCCAAGAATAGATCACTATCATCATCGTAAGTATCATAGCGAGGGGAACCCAAGAACTCAAGGGCCTCTGTGGTGAGTTGGACCTCCTCGTCCCATGAGGAAGTGCAAACCTCCTCATCGGAAAGAGTACCCTCATCATCTCACCGGGGTGCACCATCGTGTTCAAAGTATTCATTCTCCCCTTCGGAGAAAATGAGATCCTCATCCCACTTTGGAGCACCCACCGAGTCAGAAGCATCACCCCGCTCCTTTACTTCAATAGGATCATAAAAAATGTATGTAGAAAAATCCTGCAAAGAAACTGGAGGAACAAAAAGATTTGGTTCCTCAGCAAACAGATTCGCTAACGCCTCCCCGATGGAAAGAATACTTTCCTCATCACACTCAGGTGCATCTAGGAGCTCCCATTCCTCTCCTTGTTGGCCAACAGATGAGTGTTCGTCATCACTAGGAGCGAAGCCATACATAGGGAGTGAGGAGTCCATGCACGAAATAAGCTCGGGGGTAGAGGGCACGCTTGCCTCCATGTGTAAAGAATGAGCGATAGGGACAATGTTGTCATGAGTGAAGGAGCAGCGGTCAGGATTGAAAAGACTAGGACAATCCTTCAATTCATGACCCTCTTCTCGACACAACAAGCAAACAAAGTTCCTACACTGCCTAGCATTTAAATCCTTCATTTGGTCTATATAATAGACCATCTTGTCGTAAGTGCTAGGAGAAATATCCCATGAAGACATATTCAACAATAAAAGCAGATATAATGAAACTTAAATTCCTTGCAAGGAAATTTACACAAACTAATAAAACTCCTTGGATTAAACTTGCCTAAAACTTTAAAATAGGAGAGGAGGAAATAATAACAAACAATAAATAATTAAAAGCAAACAAAAATAGTAAAGCGGCTATACACACTGGAAGAACTACTATCTCTTGTCTCCCTCTACAGCAAACTCACACAGCTGTGTTCCCTGGCAACGACGCCAAAAACTTGACGCGCAAATCTAGCACAACGCTATAGGCGGTAGCGAGACTGTGGCATGAAATGGCAGTGTACCGATCGTTCAAGTAATATAAAATATGGGAGTGAATCCCCAAGTATCGAATCTCGAAGGAACACAGTAAGGTGGAGTTAACTTTTGAGGAAGGACTTGAGATCGAAGTCCTTTAGGTCGGATGGATGCGAAAGGGGGTGATTTGGTTTGTGGAAAATAAAGTAAAAGAACTAAATCAACTACTCCTATGCAGGCCTTGAGCGCACTGCTTCGCTAGGCGGGATGGAAACTACACGGGCCGCTATGCACCAATTCACAAGGGCGGATGGATGAGTAGGCAAGCGGATGGAGTGGTAAGTGCGGAATCAAACTATGCAGGCCTTGAGCGCACTGCTTCGTTATGCGAATGGATTACACGGGCCTCTATGCCACTCTTCGCTAGGTGGATGGAAGAGTAGGAACACGGATGGAGTGAGTCGCACCGGCGGAGTCGAGGTGGATTACACGGGCCGTTAGCACTGCTTAGCTAGGCGGATGGAAGAGTAGTCTTACGGAATGGGTGAGTAGGCTAGCGTAATGGAGTGAATGGTGATGACGGATGTGGAAGATGGAATGGGGGTGCACCTCATACACACATATGAATAATATAAACTCATAAACATGAGATAAACATTACAAAGCAAGAATCATAGTGCACATCATCAAAAGATAGAGAAATCTAGCATTTACAACTACCAATACAAAGAAAGAGAAAGAGCACATAATCGACCCAATCCGAAGCCTTGTTGAAGATTCACAGTTGGAATCGCTGGGCTGTCAATCCGCGTCCAAGCTCGGTCCTCAATTGTGTCTGGGGTAGAAAAGGCTGTCACTACCTTCCAATGGCCCGTCTTCTTTGTGTCACGATCCGGCTGCACAACCAAGCTTCCTTCTCCTTGGATAATGGTGGATGTAGGGCTAGATCCCTCTCCTTGGAGCTCGAGGATGATGGAGGAGGCCTAAGGGTTCGGAGAACCTGCGGAAAGGGCGAAAATGGCGGAGCTCTTGGGCGCGGGAAAAGAATGTCGATCTGATTAGGGCGGATTCTGTAGCATAAATAGAAAACTAGTCAGAAATTGATCACGCACGGTGGAACGCACGACCATGCATGAATCGTGCGATATTAATTAAGAATAACACTAGGAAGACGACCCAGAGCGCGCCCGTGCATTTTACTCATGCACGGTCAAAGCCGACCGTGCGTAAAAATGCACGACTAAATTCAGATTGTTACTTTGGGCCATAGATGAGAGCGCACGATCACAGCCGACCGTGCGTCAAGAAAATGCACGACCGTGCGATTCATGCAGACATGAAATCTGGGCAAAATGGATGTTCTACCCACCTGCATAGCACCAAATTGCAATCACACAGCTGGGAATACCCTTCAGCTCAATCCAAATACAGAAAAAGGGTTGGGGAGCACCATGTGCTTACCCCCAACAATAAAGAGCATAATTGCACACCAAAACGGGACCAAAGAGTGCACGTTGTGATGAAATGTGTTCAAGTGAAATATAAGCAATAATGAACTAAAAGTGAAGTGCAAATGCAGGAAAACTACCCCAGATGAGTCCATAAATGTGTATATAAATGAGACTCATCACTTATCCAACTTAAGGGAGGCAATTTCTTGGGCTTGCCTCTTGACAAGCTTCTTGCTCTTTATTGGAGCATCCAAGAGAGCACCATACTTGTCAATCAATTGATTGTCATCTTCCTCAGATTCTGAATCACTTCCACCAATTGATGAAGGTGGTTCAGATTCTGGGCTTGTCTCATAATCAGAAGAGGAGATGGAATGAATCAATACCTGTTCTTTGTCAGAATTGTTTTGACTATCTTCCTCATCAGTGATGGCCATGAGGACTAGCTGAACATTGTACTCTTCATCCTCCTCTATACCACTGTCTGAATGTGATAGAGGGGCCCTGATTCCAATTTTGGCAGCAGGACAATCATCTTCTTTTTCAACTACAAACAACCCAATTTAGGCTTCTTCTTCAGCATCTGAATCTAAGGATGAGGATTCAGATTCACTCCAGCTTTTTCCTTTCTTTGCTATATTTCACCCTTCCTATCCTTTTGGTGGTGATGTTTCTTGTCACCCTTTTCCTTCCTTTTGACTGGACAGTCAGCTATGACATGTCCAGGCTTACTGCAGCAATAGCAATTATGTTATTTGAAACATGTTTACCAGATTTAGATTCATACCTGTCACCCTTGGGGTGCTGCCTTTCTGATCTGTTGTGGTCCTTCTTGGAGTGTTAAAAGGCGGAGGGTTTGTTATTCCACTGCTTCCTCATCATCATCTTTTTGAACTGCATTGAGAAGGAAGCAAACTCTTCATCAGATGAAGAGTTGTCTGAAGTGCTATTCTCAGACTTATCTGATTCAACACTCCTTCTTGGAGGAGACACCATCCTGGCCTTGCTTTTCTTAGAGCTGTCAGCCTTGAGAGCCACAGATCTCTCTATTGCATGAGCCCTTGTTGAGGTGTCCTCTTCCTTTCTTGCAGATAACTGCATCTCATAGGAGAGCAGCTTCCCAAATAATGCATGAGTAGGAGTTTCACCAAGCTTGGCCACTTCCCTAATGACACATATTTTTTGTCTCAGTCTCTAGTTAGAGATCTTAGGAACTTATCATTCAGCTCATAGTCAGTGAACACTCTTTCATAGGTTCTTTGTTTATTGACTATCTTAAAGAACCTTTCAAAGTACATAGAAATGCTTTCCTGGCTCAACTGCCTGAAAGCTTCATATTCTTGGCTGAGGAGTGATTTTCTATCATCCCTCACCTCAGTTGTCCCTTCCATATACTCCACTAAAGTATCCCACATTTCCTTGGCATTTGTGCAGTGTACCAAGTTCTAAAATGTAGAGTCATCAATTGCATTAACAATTATGTTCTGTGCTCTTTTATCCATAGTGAATAATGCCAGTTCATCCTTGGCCAAGTCATTAAAGAGCTTGGACACTCTTCTAGTTGGATCTATGGTGGAGGCAGTTTGAAAAATGAAAGGCCCTTGTTTTACTGTGATGTAAATCCTTGGGTCAGATGCTTCCATAAACAGTCTAACCCTTTGCTTCCATATGCCAAAATTTTCTTTGTTGCATTTGGGCAACTTCATGGATCCCATCTCCTTCTGCAATCCAGTGGAGGCCATTGGATTGAGATATGACTACTCCTTTATAGGTTCTGGTCAGACAGTTATGTCCTTCTTGACCAACCTCCCTCTTATACCACTTGATAGTTTGTTTAGGATGTAGTCTTTGTCACCTAGAGGGGGGGGGGGGGGGTGAATATGTTTCTTTTTCTTTAGGCTATGAACTAGATGTTTTTTTGATGTTATGTTAGTTATTATCAAGCATCCAGAAAACACACAAAGATTTATAGAGGTTCCTCAACACAGTGTGTCTTGAGTAGTCCTCTTTCCCTCTTCACCTTTCTAACAATGAGTTAGATAAGGCCAACACCTCCAAACTCAGCTCCAAGAGCTTACAACACAGATCCCTTAGGATCTCTCAGGTCTTCACAAACCCTACCTCTGGCTCAACGGCCCTACCTCAGGCTCAATAGCCCTACCTCAGGCTCAACAACCCTACCTCACGCTCAACAGCCCTACCTCAGGCTCAATATCCCTACCTCAGATAACACGCATATCCTACACTCAAGCTTGTTGGATCTTGTGGCGCCCTTAGAGGGGGGGTGGGGGGGGGGGGGGGTGAATAAGGGCAATTTAAAACTTTGATAATTTTTGTAACAAACAAAATAGTATATGAATATAGAGACAAATAATTGAATTTAAAAACAAGATTTTATTTCATCAAAGATAATTAGTAGAAATAATTCCAATAAAGCTTGGAATCAAAGGCTTACAATTAATAAAATCTCTTGTCTCTTTTCACCGGTCCTTGTCCTAAGGACCGGTTGGCTATATCCTATATCTCCCAGATATAGACACTAGCCTCCCCCTAAATCAAATCTTGATCTAGACGCAGCACACACGATGACGATTTTCTCCCAAGCCACACAAGGACTTGACACTACACACAAGACAATGATTTACCCTAGACCACACAAGGATCTAACACCACACACAAGGTGATGATTTCCCCTAAGCCTCACACGGACTTAGACGTCGCACGCAAGACGACGATTTCTACAACGATTACAACATGAATGTAAATATAAATGAAATACAAATTAATAACCCCCTTTAGAATTTCTGGACCAAAGCAGCGAAGAATCCTTGAGAAAGTCTCCTTGGAATGCGTGTACAATCTTCGGCTTCGCTCTCTCTTTTCTTCTTCAATGATGGGGATTTTCGTTCTCTGGAGCTCTTTGGACGATAACACTCAGGAAGAAGGCTTGAATGTCTGAAGGAATGAAATCCACAAAGTTCTGAACCCTTTTAATAAAAAAGAGTTGTCGCCGTCCGTTAGCTAGGTATCGTCAGAATCCGATATCTCCAGAGGCAGCCACGTGTCCCACTAATTTGAAGTTTCTGCGCAAAGTGGAGGCCGTGGTTGAGACGTGGGCTGTCGGATATCCGATATCACTATCGGAAATCCGTTAGCTTGCATAACTGCTGCACGTCTTAGAGTTGCGGGAAGATCGTGGGCTGTCGGATCTCCGATATCACTATCGGAAGTTCGTTAGCTTGCGTAACTTCTGCACGTCGTAGAGTTGTGGGAAGATCGTGGGCTGTCGGATATCCGATATCACAATCGGAAATCCGTTAGCTCTAAACCGTCGAGTAGAGATCGGAAAACGGAAGAAATCGTGCGCTGTCGGAAATCCGATACTGCTGTCGGAAATCCGATAGCTCCAATTGCTGGAAAAAACGTTATTTTGCTCCAATTGAAAACATGTTATTCTTGCACCTGTTATTTGCACATCATTAATCAAATATAGGATCAAATACATTCGGGATTTGTTATTCTCAAACCGGACGAGTGCGGAACGCATGCTCCAACAATCTCCCCCTTTGATAATAACAAATCCTTATAAACAGAAATCGAATAAATCCTATAGAGATATTGAAAAGTATATCATGTGTGTACAAGTGTGAACTTTTGATCTCCATGGTCTCCCCCTTAATATGATATGATCTCCCCAAAATATTCTCCCCCGACATATAAACTCCCCCTACATATAAACTCCCCCTATATGAATGCTCACTTAATTAATTAAGTATTTTAAGTGATTTAAGTGATTTCTTAGTATCTTCTCCCCCTTTGATATTATCAAAAGTAATGAATAGAGACGAGGAAGGAGTATTATATATAAGGTAGAAAATTAAAAAGAATATAGGGAAAGTTGGAGTACACTAGCGGAAGCTCTATAAGTGATATGATAGTGAGATTGGAAACCGTAGAGATTAGGCTAAGCATTCTAGTAATTTGTTATAATGTATAGAAGCAAATATACTTAACCATTAGGAGATTCAATTTCAATTATCAGAGAAAGACACATGAGAATGTAGAATATTGAATTATTTTTGTCCAATTCTCATAAGAAGAAATTTTATAAATAACAATGAAGTGTAGTAGTGATACTTTGAGAAAGAATACATATGAATATATTTATAATATACATAATCATGGAATTGTTAAACATAACATAAATATACATAAAGCCAAACTTATGAACTTATAGAAACTTTGCAAGTATATAAAAGGACCATTTTGTTTTTGCATAACAAGACACTTTACAATTCTTTCCAAGGTGCTTAACCTCACAATGCTCATTAAGACTTATCAGGAGGCTAAGTAGTGCTTGGTGGAGGATCCTTTTCAAAATTTTTTTATTTCTTGCAAAATTTTTGGCAAAATGTATGTTTTGCATTTGAATTTGCCTCCCTTTTTTTTGAATATTCATATATGTAAAGAATCTCCGAATTCACTTGCATGCAAAAAATGGTATACTTTGAATAAGTGCAAAGTAGCTTTTATGAAATGTATTTTGTTATGTTCGAGCAATCATGATGTATGTATAAAATAAATTTTATTAATATGTAATGGCAAAGTAAGTGTTTGTGATTGCTCATTGTCATAGATAAAAAATTTCTTATAATTAGAGGCATGCGAAAACAATTCGTAATTCCTATATGAATGTGTCATTACAATGATAACTTAAGATTGAACATCATAATTAAGTGTTAAGCTATTTGTACGAAAGATAACACATGAAAAATCATTTATGCAATATTATAAAATTCTCATATGAACATTTAGAGAAACATGGAATGAAAATAGCTAGAGAAGAGAGGTCAATTTTTGGGAGCTGTCGCCATCCGACACCTCTAAAAGGATAAAAAGATGCGTTTCGTCTTTCCACCGACACATCACTTCAGTTTTAGGAATATTTTCGAGATCTAGAGCTCCAGGTCGCCGAAAAACTTCAGATCTAAGGTGAGAAATTTGGATTTTTTAAGTTTTGTTTAGAATTTCTCAAATAGTTTTGTGATGTTGATATTGCTCTTGGTTTTCATTTAGTTTTGTGAAGAAAAAATGTAGATCTAGATATTTTAGATCTTGGTTTTCATGGAGTTTTTGTGAAGAAGAGAAAAAATGTAGAGCTTGATTTTGATATTCCTCTTTGTTTTCATTTGGTTTTTGTGAAGAATCATTTTAGGAGATCTAGACATTTTAGATTTTGGTGTTCAAAAGAGGGTTTAGATCTTGTGATGTTGTTTTAAAAAAAAAATAGAACTTTGTTTTTATATGAAGAAGATGATGAATAGTATTTTCACCAAAGATTTCTCAAAATTATATAGATGTTGAAGAACATTTTCTGTGTGAAAAATTTGTGTATTTGTGAGAGTAAGAATGTTTGTGAAATTATTTTTCGGAAGCATAATTTTGTAGCTATCGGATATCCGACAGAGGGGTATCGGATATCCGACAGGACCCTTTTTTTTGTTTTAAATTTTCTTATCTCTCATGCAGATATGTCATCCAGTTGGAGATCGCGAAGGAGTGAGTCAGGAGACGCTCACTCGTCTTATCAAAGTTATCCGGGTATCGAAAAAGCTCAAATCGGAATTTCAAAAGTAGTGGAATTTGATCTCCCCTGACATGAACGTGTCTATTATATGCTTGCTGAGGCAGGTATACTTTCGGTCATTATCCAATATATCTTCTCCTCCTATTTAGTACGAGAATTTTATAATCATCTTGAGGACCCTTCATATACGGATTTGAATGGAGGAGTTAGATCCAAAATTCAAGGACAATATGTGGAGATCACTCCCATTGATTTAAGAAGTGAATTTGGAATAATGGAAAGTGAGAATGTTTTGGACATAGTGGAGAATTATAGACTAGAGAGAGATTGGACCCTAATGAACATGTCTTTGCATGGAAATTCTACAAAGAACCTTATAACCACTATGACGACATTGACAGACGATGCTCGTCTTGTTCAAGATATACTAAGGCACACGATTATGTTGAAGTCCGGTGATACCCATAGTATTACGGCTCAACTTAGTCTTGTGACTTATTATATAGTGGAGAACGAATTATTTGATGTGGCCGATCTTCTTTTGTCTATGATTCGTTATACATTCCGCCTCAAAAGTCCTGAGTGGAAAAAGGCACACACCCTCCCGCTGGGTGCGATTATCCAGCATATTCTATTCAAGAAATATACATGGATAGATCAAAGCTTTTATGTTGGAGATTGTGTCCCAGATATATATCAAACGGCGGGTATAAAGAGTAATAAAAGTCAACGGAAACCACCTACTATGGAAATGAGAGAGCCTCCTATTGCACGCGGAGGGTCTATGCGGGAGGCATTCGACTCATTCCAAACAAAATTGGATAGACACATTGAAGATTTTCAAGAGCATAGAAGGTCTTTTGAAGAACACAAAGTAGAGGTGAAGAAGGATCGGACGCGAATGCAAATGTTTATGAAGTTCCTTGTGAAGGGACTTAAATTAAAGCCTATGCCTGCTGAGGCCGCGGAATGGAAAGTGCCGACGGAGGAGGAGCCTCGTCGCCAATCGGTTAGTCAGCCTCGACGGAAGAAGACAATGATAAGGAGATCAGATTATGATATTCCAGAAAGTAGTGGAGCAGGCAGTAGAAATGAAGAGGATTCAGAGTAAAAAAGACTTCTGGGAGCTATCGCCATCCGACATCCTACTGTCGCCATCCGACAGCTGCCCAGCCCAGATCTCTCTCTAATTTTGTGAATTTCTTTTATGAGACATTTTAATTCCTTTTTTATTAAAATTTTGTAATAATTTTTGATATTTGGACATGTTATATGATGGTGAATGTCTATGTTAAGATTTAGTTTTTCTTCCTTTTTTTTTTAAAATGAATAGCTATTGTGATAGTTTTTTTGTTAAATTTTATAGGTTATAAATAGTGATATAATCATTGTGAAATGTCTAGGATTCCTAATTCTAGCCTAAGCATAGAAAAACGGGAATCCGGTAATAGTTTAGTGAATATATCCGCTAGTTGTGAATCCGTTCCTATGAAATTGATTTTTAGATTACCCTTCTTAATATGATCTCTTATAAAATGATGTCGGACATCTATATGCTTAGATCTAGAGTGTAATACGGGATTATTAGTTAAGTCTATAGCACTTTCATTGTCACACTTTAATTCTACACTACTTTGTTGCATGCCAAAGTCTTCTAATGTTTGTGACATCCAAAGAGCTTAGGCACAACAACTACCTAGTGCAATATATTCGGCCTCGGTAGTAGAGAGGGCTACAGAATTCTGTTTCCTACTCGACCATGATATAAGTGAAGGGCCGATAAAACGACAAGTCCCACTAGTGCTTTTTCTATCTAAAGAACATCCTGCATAATCTGAATCCGAAAAGCCATGTAAAATAAAGGAATCATTATGAGGATACCATAATCCTAATTTAGATGTTCCTATAAGATATCGAAAGATGCGTTTCACCGCTTTTAAATGTGACTCTTTAGGATTAGCCTGAAATCTAGCACATAAACAAACGGCAAACATTATGTCAGGTTTAGATGCGGTTAAATATAATAAAGATCCTATCATGCTTCTATTAAGGGTTTGGTCAATTGAAACTCCACTTTCATCTTTTCCTAATTTTAGTGAAGTACTCATATGAGTGTTTGCATGCTTAAGATTTTCAAATCCAAATCTTTTTAACATATCATGAATATATTTGGATTGACATATAAAAATACCATCATGTTTTTGTGTAATTTGAAATCCTAGAAAATATGAAAGTTCTCCTACCATGCTCATTTCAAATTCATTTTTCATAATTTGAACTACTTCATTACACAACTCTTCATTAGTGGCTCCAAAAATAATATCATCAACATAAATTTGCAAAATAACTAAATCATGATCAATTTGCTTAATGAAGAGTGTAGAATCGGCACTTCCAATTTTATAATCGTGCTTTAACAAATATTGAGTTAATCGATCATACCAAGCACGAGGCGCTTATTTTAATCCATAAAGCGCTTTATCTAATTTATAAACATAATTTGGATATTTTTCATTTATAAAGCCAGGGGGTTATTCTACATAAACCTCTTCTTTTATATACCTGTTTAAAAATGCGGTTTTGACATCCATTTGATATAATTTAAATCTTTTAAAACAAGCAAATGCAAGAAATATCCTAACCGCTTCTAATCTTGTTAGGGGTGCAAAAGTTTCATCAAAATATATCCCTTCAATTTGTGCATAACCTTTTGCAACTAATCTGGCTTTATTTCTAACAATTCTAGATTCATTATCCAATTTATTTTTAAAAATCCACTTGACTCCAACTACAGGACGATTTTTGCGTCGTTCTACAAGATTCCAAACCTTATTACGTTCAAATTGATTAAGTTCTTCATTCATAGCTAAAAACCAAAATTCATCATTTAAAGCGGTGGAAACATCTTTTGGTTCTATTTCAGAGACAAAGCAAAGGTTTGAAAATAAAACATATAACGATGAACGAGTACTAACCCCTTTTTGCGGATCTCCAATGATAAGGTACTTTGGATGATCCTTTGAAAATCTCAATTCATTTGGAGGCACATATTCTTCTCTTTCTTCTTCTTCTCTATCTTCTTCTTCTCTTTCTTCTTCTTTTTCTTCTTCATTTTCTCCAAGTTCTTCATTATCATTCTCCTTCGAAGGAAGGGGTTCATCTTCTTTTCCTGTAATTTTCTTTTCTACACATGAAACAAACTCCTCAAACCTAACATGAATAGATTCTTCAACTATTTTTGTTCATTTATTAAAAATCCTATAAGCTTTACTAGTTGAAGAATAGCCAATAAAAATACCTTCATCACATTTTTCATCAAATTTTCCTAAGGAATCTTTAGAATTCAAAATAAAACATTTACAACAAAAACTTTGAAATAAGAAACATTTGGTTTTTTATTAAAAATTAATTCATAAGGAGTTAATTTTAAAATAGGGCGAAGCATTACTCTATTAATTACATAACATGCCGTACTAACCGCTTCAGCCCAAAAAGATTTTGGTAATTTAAATTCAGATAGCATCGTACGGGCTAACTCTTGAAGAGTTCTATTTTTCCTCTCCACTACACCATTTTGTTGTGGTGTGTGTGGAGCGGAAAATTCATATTTAATTCCTAACTCCGTACAAAAACAAATAAATTTTTCATTTTCAAATTCTCCTCCATGATCCGATCGTATGCATTTAATTTTTAACTCAAATTCATTTTGAATACGCAAACATAATTTTGAAAATTCTGAAAATGCATCTGATTTGGAGGTTAGAAATAAAGTCCAACAAAAATGAGAATAATCATCAATCAATACAAATGTGTATTTTCTACCTCCTAAGCTAGAAATTCCAATTGGCCCAAATAAATCCATATGTATTAATTGAAGTGGCCTAGTGGTAGAAATAATATTTTTACTTTTGAAAGATGATTTTGAAAATTTTCCCTTTTGACAAGGCACACATAATGAAGAAGATAAATTTCCATTTAATAATGGTAAACCTTTAATTAATTTATCTTTTGAAAGTTTTGTAATTAACTTGGCACTAGTATGTCCAAGTCGCCTATGCCATAATTCTAATTCATCATTTTTTGATAAAAAACATTTTAAAGTAGAATTTGAAAAATTAAGAAATTTAATCATATATACATTATGACATCTAGGTGCGGTAAAAACAATTTCTTTTGTTTTAGAATTAATAATTTTGCACAAATTTGTAGAAGATTCAAATAAAACATCTAACCCCTTATCACATAATTGACTAATAGAAATCAAATTATGCTTTAATCCTTCTACAAATAAAACATTTGTAATTGAAAAATTTTTGTTACCCACAACTCCGATGCCGATGATTTTTCCTTTTCCATCATCTCCGAATGTAACAACTCCTCCTTTCTTCATCTCCAGGCTAAGGAACTTCTCTTTATTGCCCGTCATGTGCTTTGAATAACCTGAGTCCAAGTACCACATGACTTCTTTGTCTTTAGCCTGCCAACACACATAGAAAGAAGAGGTGAGTAAAGATCTGGTTACCCAAGTGGTTCCACCCATAGAATATGTAGAAGCCTTAGGCACCTAGATTTGTTTAATTTTACTTTTTCCTTTTCTCCAGCAAGAGTCCGTAGTGTGACCAAATCTATTACATTTGGCACATGTAATGTATTGAGAAGAGTATAACTTTTCTGGACTTTTACTGGATGAGGATGCAGTATTAGACAATTTACTAACTTCAGAATTTTTAAAAACAGAATTTCTGGATTTTTCGCTGTCGCCGGCGACAGTGGCTGTCGCCGGGCGATAGCTTCCTGACGTGTATCCGAGTCCAAACCTTCCATATCCATGGCATTGGTATCCTAAGATCATATCCAGTGATCTTCGGCCCATTCCAAATTTTTTAATGGCTAGCGTTAAGTCATGAATCTGGTTTCTCATTTGAGCTTGAACTGCTTGCATCCTCAGAAGTAGTATCATCCCATGTTTCCGCCTTCAGCACCTTCTTCATCCCTTTGTGCTTCTTTTCTTTAAGTTCTTTTAAGTACTTTGGACACTTGCTTCAGATGTGTCCTAACTTCTTGCAGTGATAGCACTCCGGTGGCGGTCTCTCTTCCTCCTAATCGTCTTCCTTTCCTTTTTTCTTCTTAAACGTCTCCTTCTTAAAATACTTCTTAAATGAATTCCTCCTCTCTGGATTTTTCATAAATTTTCTACACTTTCTAACAAATAAACTCTCCTCATCTTCTTCTTCCTCCTCAGAATCACTACTTTCCTCCTTCATAGATCTTAGAGCCAATCCCTTCTTCTTTGACTCTATATACTCTTGTTGTTGAATTTTCAATTCAACTTCATGAGTTTTCAAGTTCCCAATCAGGCTTTCAATATTAAGAGCTTTAAGATCATGAGATTCAAAAATAGCCGTCACTTTCAGATTGAATTTAGGGGGGAGAGATCTAAGAATTTTTCTTACCAAATCACCATTTGAAAAAAAAAATTCCTAAAACTTTTGAGTCATTCACAATCTTAGTGAATCTTGTGTACATGGAATCCACATCCTCATCTACCTCCATCCTGAACTTTTCAAATTCTGACTCCAATTGAAAAAGCTTTGAGTCCTTCACCTGCGAGGTACCTTCATGAGTAATTTCCAATAAATTCCAAATTTCATATGCAGTTTGACATGCACGGGTTCTATTAAATTCAGTTTTATCAAGAGCACAAAATAATGCGTTCATTGCTTTTGCATTATTTTTGCATTTTAATTTGTCCTGGTCATCCCATTTATCTTTGGGTTTCTCCATGACAATATCACCAATTGTAAAAGTAGGATGAGTATAATTTGTTTCAACCATATTCCATACTTCAATATCTAATGATATTAAAAAACACCTCATCCTAGTTTTCCAATAATTATAATCGGAACCCGTAAATAATGGTGGTCTAGTTATTCCTTGCCCCTCGGAAAATGCATGATTATGGTGCGCCATAATTCCAGGTGGTTAAACCTTATAAGGAATTAACCTAGCTCTGATACCACTTGTTGGATCTTGTGGCACCCTTAGAGGCGGGGGGGGGGGGGGGTGAATAAGGGCAATTTAAAACTTTGATAATTTTTGTAACAAAGGAAACAATATATGAATATAGAGACAAATAATTGAATTTAAAAACAAGATTTTATTTCATCAAAGATAATGAGTAGAAATAATTCCAATAAAGCTTGGAATCAAAGGCTTACAATTAATAAAATCTCTTTTCTCTTTTCACTGGTCCTTCTCCTAAGGACCGGTTGGCTATAGCCTATATCTCCCAGATATAGACACTAGCCTCCCCCTAAATCAAATCTTGATCTAGACGCAGCACACATGGCGGCAATTTTCTCCCAAGCCACACAAGGACTTGACACCGCACACAAGACGATGATTTACCCTAGACCACACAAGGATCTAACACCACACACAAGGTGATGATTTCCCCAACGCCTCACACGGACTTAGACGTCGCATGCAAGACGACGATTTCTACAACGATTACAAGATGAATGTAAATATAAATGAAATACAAATTAAAAACCCCCTTTAGAATTTCTGGACCAAAGCAGCGAAGAATCCTTGAGAAAGTCTCCTTGGAACGCGTGTATCCGATATCACTATTGGAAATCCGTTAGCTTGCGTAACTACTGCACGTCGTAGAGTTGCGGGAAGATCGTGGGCTATCGGATATCCGATATCACTATCGGAAGTCCGTTAGCTTGCATATCTGCTGCATGTCGTAGAGTTGCGGGAAGATCGTGGGCTGTCGGATATCCGATATCACTATCGGAAATCTGTTACCTCTAAACCGTCGAGTAGAGATCGGAAAATGGAAGAAATCGTGCACTGTCGAAAATCTGATACTGCTGTCGGAAATCTGATAGCTCCAATTTCTGGAAAAACGTTATTTTGCTCCAATTGAAAACATGTTATTCTTGCACCTGTTATCTGCACATCATTAATCAAATATAGGATCAAATACATTCGGGATTTGTTATTCTCAAACCGGACGAGTGCGGAACGCATGCTCCAACAAAGCTGACCTCTCAGCTTTACTTCTCAGGCTAGACAGCCCTACTTCCTTAGGCAAAGATACCCTACAACTCAGAACTGTTAAGTTCCTACAGTAATAACAACATATGATTACAAAAGAAGATATAATAAACTTAATCTTCTGTTGTAGAACAACTGTTGTGGCAAACTTCAATTTGGGATGAGTCCAATGGCCTCAACTTTGATTCTTCTGATCCTTTTATCCAGAGAAAGAGTGAGGATCAACTTGCTCTATCTTGAGTTGATCAAGAGGAGCAATCTATTCTCTCCTTGCAACATCAGGTAAATAGGAAGTGAAAGCTTTCTTAGTTGTCGTCAATGGAACAGTAATCTTGTTATTCTTTTGTGTGCTGGAGAGAGTCTTCTTTTACAAAGCCCTAATAATTCTTTTATACTGCCCTTGTCTTTCAACGGCTATCAGATGTCCTCCTGACATAATATGGGAGTGATTGGAACATCCTTTCCTGCTTTATAGGTGTTGCGCCAAAATTAAAGCCCGTCTACTTATATGAATCTGTCTCAGCGGTTGGGCTGAGACAGCCTCCTATCTCAGCGACTGCATGTGTCCCGTCTCAGTGGATCCGCTGAGACAGACAGTTGTCTCAGTGGATTTTCCTTAGCCGCAGCCCAGCTGGTCCATTCTCCTTCTCAGCGGCTCCTGGCCTTGTATCAGCGGTTCAGCCGAGACTGAGAGCTCGTCTCAGTGGTTTTGGCAGCAAGCCAATTGAACTTACTTCATACCCTGGTATGACCTAACCCTGCATAGTCATGAGATGAAATGGGGTTTATCAAATACAACTTGTACTTAGCATTGAGTGTGAAGCCTCTTCAAATCAAGGGAACATTGAGGGTCATATTTCGAACATTATCCTTTCTCCAGAAAGATTTCTTTTTGTGCTCCTTCTTGCTGCTTTGGTCCCTTTTCTCTTCATGACATTCTGGTGCAATGTGCCCGGGTTTTCTGCAAGAAAAGCCTGTAATTTCCTGTTTAGGAGTTTTATCAAACCTTGATTTTCTTGAACTTCCCTCCTTTCTTATGGAATCTTCTGTCTTGACCCATCTCTTGAATCTTCTGGCCAAGAGATTGGACATCTCTTCCTCAGAGGAGGAAAACTCTCCTCCAGCAGCCTTCAGATCAATTGCCCTCTTCTTGGGATTTGACTATTTTTCCTTTACTTCTGACTCAACCCTACTTTTAGTAGGAGCTCATAGGACTTCAGCTTGCCTAGCAGAGCATCTATGTAAATTTCTCTATGAAATCTGGACTCTCTCATAGCCCAGATTCTTGAGTCCCATATGCTTGGGAAGCACATGAGGAGTTTGTCATTAATTTCTGTCTGAGAAATATCCTTGTCTAGTCCTTTCAGCTTATTTATAATGGTCTTGAATCTTTCATGCATCTCTGCCACTCTTTCTTCAACCTTTTTCTGAAAGTTATCATATTAGGATATGAGAAGTGACTTTCTATCCTTTCTTTCATCAGAGTTACCCTCAACTAATCTGGAAACCCATATTTCTTTAGCAGAGTTGCAGTCAGCAACTTTCTAGAAATCATCATATATAGTTGATATCAGAATATTCATGGCTTTGGCATCACATGCCTTCACCTTCTTTTCAGCATCAGTCCACTCTGCTCTAGGAACAATTTCTTTTGTCACTATCCCACTAGCATATTTTCATACTGGTGTTGGGGGACCTATAATAATGACATTGAAAATATCTTCATCAATAGAGTTCATATAGAGCTTTATTCTGTCCTTCCACAGTGTAAACTTATTTAAGTTACACACTGATGGTCTTGTTGATGCATAGTCCTTAGAACTCATTTTTCATTTTAAAATAGTTTTAAATAATGAAATATGAGTGAGGAGATCTTTTGATCAAGATGTTAATCTTTTTATGATCATCCTATCTCTGATACCAATTGAAAGTGCATAGTGTGCCCTGAGTATTCTCTAGAGGGGGAGGGCTGAATAGTGTTTTAAAATGTTTACCCTAAATATGCACACACAATAAAACTACTCTAACAACTATGCATTCAGCAATACCAACTCAGAATAATATAAGCACAGATAAACAGAAAACAGTAATAAGTAATGGGACAACACAGAAGACACATAAATTTTATAGCGGTTCCACAAAATGTGGGTAGTCCACTATTCTACCACCTTGGTAGGATTGCACTATATGTGCGTGAGTCTTTTGATAAGGAGACTCTCAGAACCAGCACTGAGTCTTTTGACAAAGAGAGTCATAGAACCACTGAGTCTTTTGATAAGAAGACTCTTAGAATCACTGAGTCTTTTGATAAGGAGACTCTTAGAACCACTGAGTCTTTTGATAAGGAGACTCTTAGAACCAACTGAATCCTTTGAAGAGGGATTCTTAGGACTCTATGTTAATTACAAAATAAGAATAGAGGAAAGAAGAAGAAGAAGAAGAATATGATTCTGCTGTATAAATCCTTTAGCATTTGTGAGCTTTTGATATTCTTCAGAATTTGTATAAGATGAACCCTTGCTTATGATAGTGATGAATGCAAGGCCTATGAGCTTTCGATTCTTGTGATCTCTGTACTCTTGTTTGCTTGCTGCTGTATGATGAAGAAGAAGAAGAAGTAGCCTTGTATATCTGTACAAAGAAGTTCTTCTCTTTCTTTCTGAGAGACCATGAGGGAGAAGAAGACCGAATAATGAATTGGTTGTATTTTTCTTCCTCCTTCTGAATACTTATTCTTTGTCGAATAGTGTTTCAATTTCTATCCTTTTTTGTTCTGTCCTTAGAAGGAATATGCATTGGACATTGTGTATTTCCTTCTATTTATGTATCCCGACACGTCCATTTGATTTGAATAACTTCCAAGAATGTATTTTTTGTTCCTCTGAAATACTCCATTCCATTCTTGGCAATAAACGAGCCATTGTAATTCAAATTTCAACTTTGGAAGACTTTGGAGAAGAATTAGAAAGCATCTATGGAAGAATTATAAACGAGCCTTTGTAATTATAAACTATTTTTGTCTGTATTCGACGCTGCGTAGACTTCATTATTCTTCATATCGACACACCTATGAGTTCTTATAGAAGCATCTTCGAATTCCTTCTTAGCTCTGGCTGAACTTAGATGTCGACGTTGCGTCGAGTACTTATCGACGTATCTACCGAGTTGAAGACTTGGACTTGAACTTTATCTTCTGCGTCGAATTAAAGTCAAAGTTACGTCGACTTCTAAGATGGCTTCGACAGGATCTTCCTTCTGCGTTGAGTTCATTTTGACATTGCGTTGACTTCACTTGATACTTTGACAATTAGCCTGAGTTACTTTGACTTTCAGTTAGAGTTGCGTCGACTTTTATTCGACGCAAGTTTAACTCAACTGAATTTGTTTTTATCTTAGACCAGGTCTTGACACTCTAAGTGAATGTAATATCCTAGGACATCTAATGACCAGATTACCCTCTTTATACAATATGTGTAATACATCCTAGATGATGAAATCACTTTAAGATAATTTGTTAGATAAATTACAAGAGTGTTTTTCCCAACACAACATCATATATCTTGCTTCTGGTGGATGTTAATTTAACGATTCCATAGGTTTCAAATAGGCCTAAAATTCCTATAAAGTTCTCTACAGCAGCATTGAAGGAAGCCATGTCGTCATCAAAACTGCAATTAACTTTTGGAGCCTCCATTGAATGTACCTACAAACACAAACTAGAGAGGAAGAAAGAATGGCAACAAGAACGCAAGAGGGCAAGAGAGCGAAAATTTGAAAGCGTGAAAAGATCTAACGTGTGTGGTGCTTTAAGAAGGAGATTCATCGTAGCTTAGGGTTTTACTCAAAGCAACGTCGAAAAGAAATAGATGTCGCGTGCCAAAATAAGTCAACGTAGCTATTAGAAGAAGAGTTTGTGCTCGCTAGGCATGTTGTCGTTGCGTAGAGTGGTAATCGATATGACTTCAAATTCCTACAGCAAATATTAAGTCGGCGCATGCATCGATATGAATTCAACGCTGCGTCGAGTGTTATTTGAATAAACTATCCCAGACAGCTCTCGAAGTTGACATCAATTAGAAATCGACGGTGCATCAATTTGTATTCGATGTAGTTCTGAATGAATCATTATATTTTCTCAAAACTTTTTGTTATTTTCCCATCAATAGATTTTTTATTGAAAATAAGATTTACTAGATAATATGTGTGAATTAAAAAGCTCCATCAAGAGGCTTAGAGAAGATATCACCACTTTGGTTATCAGTAATTACACATTGAAGAATTATTTTCCCTTCTTCTACATTGTCTCTAAGAAAGGGACCCTAAGTTTGCCAATATATGAAATTCAAACATTAGAGGGTACCCTAGTTACATTGGGCCCTTTTCTTTTACCATTGTAGGGAGATATGAAAGAGTAGAGTGGTCTTTCATAATACCCTTTTGGATGGCAAAGAATAGGCCTATCAGCTCTACTTTTTAGAAGCAGCTCATAGGACTTAAGCTTGTCAAGTATGGCATCTATAGAGATCTCCTTGTGGCATCTGGACTCTCTGATGGCCCAAATCCTTAAGTCCAAAGTGCTTAGGAAGCACATGAGCAGCTTTTCATTTATCTCAGCTAATGAGATCTCCTTGTCCAGTCCTTTTAGCTCATTAATTATGATGCTTCATTCATCTCAATAGCATTTTCTTCAGATTTCTTCTAAAAGTTCTAATATTGGGATATGAGAAGGGACTTCTTGTCCTTCTTTTCATCAGATCTTCCTTGAACTAATCTGGATAGTGAATCCTAGATTTCTTTGGCAGATTGGCATTTAGCTACTTTCTAAAATATGTCATATAACATAGTTCATACCAAGATATTCATAGCCTTAGTATCACAGACTTTTCTTTCTTCTCGACTTCAGTCCACTCAGCTCTAGGAACTAGTTCTTGTGTTGAAGTCCCACTAGCATCCTTTTTGGAGAGCATTGGAGGACCTGGCAATACAACATTAAAGATGTCCTCATCAATAGAGTTCATGTATAATTTTATTCTGGCCATCCAGAGTGTTAACTTATTCAAATTACACACTACTGGTCTAATGAATGCATAGTCCTTAGAACTCATTTTCTTAAAATTCTCTTGAAATGTAAAAATATGAGTAAGGGGATCTTTTGATCAAGGTGTTAAACTTTTACTGATCAACCTACCTCTGATACCAATTGAAAGTGCACACTGACTCCCCTGAGTATTCTCTAGAGGGGGTGAATAGAGATTTAAAAAAAACTTTTCACTAACGAGTGCACAGAAAATCAATCCTAATTACTAGGCATCCAGGATTCTAACCAGAATAAAAATAATCACAAAATAATAAAAATCATAAAAAGACAAGCACAAAAAATTTCACAACACAGAAGACACAAGAGCTATAGTGATTCCCCAAAATCTGGGTACATCCACTCTTCTACCCCCTTAGTAGGAATTCACTATCATAGTGTATGAGTCTTTTGATAAAGAGACTCTTAGAACCACTGAGTCTTTTGATCAGGAGACTCTTAGAACCAAGGACTGAGTCTTTTGATAAGGAGACACTTAGAACTAAAGCAGATCTTTTCATAAGGAGATCTTGAACCAAACTGAATCCTTTCAAGATGGATTCTTAAGACTCTTTACTCAATTTATAGAAATAGGAAAACAGAGTAAGCAGAAGAAGAAGATGAAGAAGAAGAAGATGATGATGATGATGATGATGAGTAATCTTCTGATTTGAATTCTCTTTCAGCAGTCACTGAGGATTCTAGGCTCTAAGTGTTTTGGATCCTTTATCAGAGGATGAATCCTTTCTTAGAAGAAGATGCAAGGATTATAAGCACTTATCCAATCTTGGTCTATGTATACTTTGTTAGCTTCTTTCAGAGATGGAGGAAGAAGAAGCTTTCTGTAGCTTCTAGAAGATGAAAATGCTATACAAAGATCTTTCGTGTGGGCTGAGAGAGAGAAGAATTGTTATTGCCCTCATTTTAAAATTCTGTATGTATGGTCTTCTGTTGATTCAATTGAAATGGAGATGAATGACTTTCCTTATCTGATCCTTCTCCAGTTGGAATATCCAAGAAGAATTAGTGCACTCTTTCCATTTATATTGACCACCCGTCAATAACCTTTTATATAACTTCCTATTTCATCACTTTTGAATCTCTAGAATTATTTTTTCTCTTCTTGTACATGTGCGGCCCATTATAATTCAAATATGTTCCATATATACCTTCTGAATAAAAATCAGAATCTATTCCAGGAAGTTTTCCAAAACTTTGACTGTATTCAACGTTGCACTGAATAACTTCTAACTTTATATTGACGCAAATTTGAATTCTATTAGATGCAGTTTTGAAATCTTCCTCAGCTTTGAATTAAACTCTATTATCGATGTTGCGTCGATTCCTTATCAACGTATCTGTCGAGATAAATAAGGTAGAATTCAAAACTCTAGCTTCTACGTCGAATACCATTTGATGTTGCGTCGACTTCCAATGAGGCTTCAACAACTAATCTGAGTTATCTTTACTTCTATTCAAAGTTCCTTCGACTTTTAATCGAAATTGCATCGACTTCTTTTTGACGCGGATTTAACTCAACTGGTTTTTGATCTCCTTTAGACTAGACTTTGACACTCTAAGGTGAGTATGTCATCCTATGATATCTAAAGACCATTTTACCCTCACTATAAAACATGAGTAATAAATCTAGAGGATGAAATCACTCTTACAGAATTTGTAAGATAAATCAAGAGGATGTTTTTCCGAACAAAGATGTTAATAAAGATGTGATACATAGAATCCAAGCAGGTTGGTAGAAGTGGAGAGGCGCATCAGGGATCTTATGTGATCATAAAGTACCATTAAAAATTAAAGGCTAGGTATACCGTACTGAAATTAGAACATCGATGCTCTATGGTTTTTAGTGTTAGGTAGTGAATTGTGTACATGACCAAAAAATGGGAGTTGAGGAGATGAGAATGCTTAGGTGGATGTGTGCTCACATGAGACTGGATAAAATTAGAAATGAATGTATCAGGGATAAGACTGAAGTGGCACCAATTGCAGAGAATATACGAGAAGCTCGACTAAGATGGTTTGGACACGTACAAAGGTCACCATTAGAGGCACGTGTTAGGCATTGTTAGAGTTTAGTCACTAGACATGTTAAACGGGGATGGGTAGACGAATAAAGACTTGGAATGAGACTATAAGGAAAGATATGATGTACTTAGGAATTAGTGAGATTATGACTAAAGATAGGGCACAATGGCGACAAAGGATCCATATAGCCGATCCCACTAAAGACACGATCAGATGCACGGGCGGGTGCTTTACAGACGTACAATCATGCGTGGGTTATTCTTCTATCTGGCAATAAATATTTCCTCCCGTGATTTCTTACAAGAGAAGTCATAATTCCAGTTTCTAGCTGTCATTTTTCATCACCAAGCGCTAGGTTCATCCCCTAGGCTCTCCCTATCATCAAACAACTTCAAGGTGAAGATTGATCCTTCCTTTCCCTCCGCAAAGCTAAGATCTTAAAGATGAAATGTGGACGATGCAGACCCCTTGAGAAAACGAGATCATTAGGGATTTGTGACAGCGATTCCTCTACCCCGAACGACAGCCGATGATCAAGGCCAACACAGATTTGTACTCAGGAGTCCCTCTGCATCTATGGAAGAGTCTCGAATATTGTTTATATTTCTCTCTTTATTTTCCGCACATTAAGTTGAGATTGGTGAATGTTTTCTTCTATTTGATGATGGTAGGATTGAACACTGTCTTGATATTGGCCTTTTAATGTTATTTGTAACCTTATTCTTTTTATTGTTCATTTCCTTTAGAGTAGCCTAAGAGGCCCAGCCTCTTGTTATATTTGTGTGTTTCCCATTGGTTTGTTCTTGTGTTGTGACTGTGCAATTGAGTGCCGGTCTACATTGTCGTTAAGCTAGACATGAGCCAGTGAGGGAAAGATTTTACAAGGCGCAACGAGCGAAGCAGCGGCCTATGACCCGCGAAGGTGTGAAGTAGAGGAAGGCGACCTGCGGAGGAGTGAAGCAGTTTTGGTGACTGGCAACCCTAATTTAGCTTTCTTTCCTGTTGTAGTTGATAAGCAAACATCAAAGCCCATGTTAACAACTACAACGTAAAGACTTTTGTCTCAAGTCTCATCTTTATAGATAACTCTACCCCGTCTGTTCCATGTGAGACCGATGCTCGGGGGGTAACTCCTCATTTTATTATTACTTATACGACCGTGGTGCACTTGCCCGTGGTAGCCCATTATTGGTGTACAAGCTTGAGCTGGTGAATATAGTGCCCAAGTTTAATTGGAATTGACATCATTGAGCAGATTGGACTCAAGTGGATACAATTTGGTAGCCTGAGGCGGAGTCCTGATGGTGAAGTGAGGGACCACCATGCTAAGGAGAACTATGTATCTCAGTAGTCTATACTGGTTGATGGGGACCATGATGTGAGGTAGTGTACCCATGATTTCTAAGGATGGCATGGAGAATTGTCGTGGTGGTGCAGGGGATCAACCTTCTGGGACTCGGGTACTGTGAGTTAGTTTCAACGATCAGTTTGTAATGATATTCAGAAGTTGAGATAGAGAAGAGATAGAGTTGGCTAGAGTAAGTCGGCTGACACATTGATCTTGAGGTGGTGCTTAGTGTAGACTAATGTTTGGTGAAGACATTACTTCATGCAGACAATGTTTTCATGCAGATGATACTTTTGTTCAGATGATGTTCTGTGCGGAATGTGGTATTTGAAATCCAAACCAATGTAGTGATTGTTGAGTTAGTATGCCTTTTGAAACTTCACCTAACAAATACTTAGCACCTATCGCCTATAGGCCCACAATTGTTGACTACATTCAAGCATGTGTGAATTAGGAAGATTCCAAGCACCTCCCTCCCAACTTACAACAACCGCCAACATACCCTCTTGGTCACTTCCTCTTCATCATACTATAAAATGAGATTGGATGAAGATGAATAACACACCGCAAGAAGAGAGAAGACAAGCCATGTAGAGGATGAGGAGAGCAGTTGCCGCGGTGTACAACAGGTGTGGCAAGGCAGTGACAGACTGCAATGAGTGCGGCAAGGTTGGTGGGCTGCAACGGGTGAGGAGAGACTATGTTGTACGGAGAGACAATGGTGGGCTGCATAGTTGTGGCAAGGTCAAGTCTCAGTGGCGTGTTTCTCCGGTGGTGGTGGGTTGTTTAACGATGACAAAGGTTCATTCTGTAAGATCCCAACTTTGATAAGGGGCCTAGCTGGTTCAAATGAACCCGTGAAGAAGCTTAGTCAAAGTCACAGTGAACCATGACTCGACCTCTATCTTATATAAATATAGTCTTTGAACTACGATGACTTGATATAGTCATTTAATTAAAGCAACTCAGAATCGATCACGGTCAGTTGCAGTGCACTCATGAGATGAAAATGAACTCAACGACACCAATTACACCTCATTTTGATGTATAATGGCGAAGTTGGTTTAATCATGCTGGATTGAGCTAAATTACGATCCCGACATGGCTTTCAGAGCAAATAGACTCCATATCGACTTCAATAATTTGTGTTGGATTTATATGGACAATACAAACCCGACGTCATTCATTTTGTTCAATTTCCATGTAAATTGAGAAAGTTGACCAAATGAGGTCACCTTTGAACTACGAGTCAATCTGAATAGGTAAATATGAGGAAATGAATTTTGAATTGACTGAGGTGTAACATCCCCCAAACAACTAGAGCCCTAGGACAGTTTTGTCATAACTAGGTCATGACAAAACCCTAGGATGCGCGAAGAGATTGCAAGAGCATAGGCTCGAGGCGAAAATCACCATGGTCTGCGGATAGTAATTTCCAGTTACCAGGCCTAGGGCTGGCCTTAGGGCATCATCGTGACCCATGACACCACCATGACATGCCTAACCCATTAAGAGGCCCTTAGTGACACCCCAATTGCCCAACCATAGAAAGAAAGGGGTGGTTTAAATGCAGAGCTAGCGGCGGTGCTAGAGGATACCGCTCGTGTTCGTTGTGGTTTAACCGGACCGTCGAGACGAGCTCCATGCCATAGAGAATAGCATTTGACATCGAGACACTAGCGCTAGCGCTAGCGGTTCTCTCGATGAACCGCTGAGACGAACACCAAACCACTGAGACGAATACCAAATCGATGAGGCGAACCATACACCATCGAGACGCTAGAGCGAGTGTTAGCTCTAGCACTAGCACAAGGTGATACCACTAGCGTCGGTGGTGGTTGCCAAACCGGCGAGTGTTACACTTTCGAGATGCTAGCGGTGGAGCTAGCACTATCGCCGATGATAGCACAACCGACGGGAGGCGGACAGGACTCGTTTTGGGGGCCAAATTCATGGCAAAGGAGGCCAATTGATGGGGATTCATTCCCCCTATGAATTAGAGGAAGATTATGAGGTTTTCCAACTCTTAAGGGGGAGGAATTTTGTGACCTTTGGGGATGGCTGATATTTTCACCATGAATGGTGTTAATGGAGGAATCTCAAGCTTCATCTCATCCCCTACTAGGATTGATTCTATAAAAGGGCTCAAGGGGTGAAGGGAATGAGTTTCCCCCACTTTTCAAAAGGATTTCTACCATCTAAGCACCTGGCATGACACCCAAGATCTCTCGACCAACCATGGCGGACCGGCGATCGGCACGGCTACAAGCCGCCACTCAGGTCCTCTCCTCTCATCTATTTCTTAGTGGGTAGATCTCTTCATTTTGGAGGCTAGATTTGGGGCCAATTGGTCTTCGATCGGCATGGTCGTAAGCTTGCGTTCAAGCTTTTCCTTTCTTGTTCAAATTCCTGATTCTGGCCGCCTCCGGCCGGCCAACCACCATACATCACCGGCCGCCATCTCAACGGAGGTGATGGTGGTATTGGCCGACTAGGAGAGCGTCTAGGTGGCCGGGAAATCACCTCCCAAGTTGGTACATGATGGGCCAATCATGGTCGTTGGCTGATTAGAGAAGACGAACCGATGCCCTCCATTTAGATAGATTGGTAATTTTGTGATTTATTAACGTCATATTTTCCCCTAGAAATACACAATTTTAAAAATGAAATTTGGACCCCTTAGAGACCGTTTTAGGAAAAATGGCCAGAGACAAAAGTTGTAGATCTCTGTGTCTAGTTTATTTTAAATTTGATTCGAGACAATTTGGCCTAGTGATTTGACTATAACACTCAAAATGGTGCAACATATGCATGTGGTTGACCAGAGAATGATTTGAGTGCCCCCACTATTCCGGACGTCCAAATGCTTTGAAATTTGGAGCATAGGCTGTATTCACCCTTACCCTCAACATATTAAAAAATGGGAATTTTTGGAGAACTTTAATAATTCATGTATGAATAAATTTTAGGGTCTAGATACCTCTAAACTCTTCCAAATTTTGGTGGGTGGTCCTTAGGATCATGACACGACACTGGTAAAAATTTCATCACATTTGGGATTGATTTGGTAGAGTAATTGAGTAACCCAAAATTGGTCAAACTAGGGGATATTATAACAAAGGTGCACTTGATGGATTTGGGAGATCAACCCTCATCCAAATGTGAAACTTTGAACACTGATTTGATGTCACATGAAATACCCCCCACAAGTGGTTTTTGGGTGGTTTGGGGTGGATGCTCTAGAACCCCGGCTCAAACCGTAGGGTAGTATATTGAACCTATTGAAAGACATAGGGTCATATTTCGTCGGATTGACTTAGAACTTAGTAGAGAGTTTCATGGGGTGGAAATAAGCTCTAGGTAATTTATATAGAATTTTTAGGAACATTTATCCCATCTGAATTAATTAAGAATCAATTAGGTCACTTTCTTATGTTAAGAATTTACATAATCATATTACCTCGAATGCCCATAAAATTTTGTCAGTACGTTTATATGGATGATATCATTCTCTGATAATTTTGTTATGAATTTTGGATTGATATATATGGTACTTCATTCATAACCCTAATATTTGTCCTAGTTGTGAGGAAATTAATTTATGGATTTTATACTCACTGGAAAATCATGAAACTTGGTCAGAGCACCTTTTAGGGCAAGAATATGATTTGAAAATTTTTGTATAACTTTTTTAGTTTTTATATGATTCTCTTCACAAAGTGCCCTATGATTTGTTTATTTAACTAAAGGATTTATATGGTCAACTTAATCTGGAAAATTATTAAACTCAACCAGTGAACATTTATGATCACCTTGGACACTTGCTAATTTTCTTGTAATTTTTGGATTGGTAGTTTTGGTACTTTCTTTGTTAATTCCTGATTTTGACAAATCAATTAACATTTTATTTAGAGGTCAAAACCGTTCTAGAAAATTATGAAATTCATATGTGACTGTTATTTTGATGGCATATAGCTGTACAAATTTTATCAAGGTCATAGCTTATCAGAAAACCATACTTGATGTTCAAAGTCATAGTTTCCCTGATTTTGGGAAAATTATAATAAATGCCAAATAAATTGGGAAAATTATAATTTCCTGGAGATAATCTTAAAATGTCATGACACGCTCCCAATGATAATCTTGGGTCATTTGGATAAGTAATGAGAGTCTTTCTCTTTTATACATCATATAGTTCAAGTGTTCTGCGTATAGTGAAAAAGTTGTATAAGGATAAACATGTAGGTTTTACATGGGGAGTAAGATGTTTGGTTGACTAGGAGGCGAGAGTGTGCTTGCGGTTGTCGAAAGATCGTCATTCCCTTGGAGTGGAATAAAACACACTCAGGGCTAATAAGTGTAATGGTGAGAGGGGTATGCTTATGAGTAGTTATCAATAATAGTAAGTGCATTAGAAAGGGAGTTTTGGGGTGTCATCCCATCATAGCTCCTAGTACCGCTGCGAGCCCCTCACAGGGTAGTCCTCTAGAAGTCCATGGTTAACCCAAAGCTGTAGGAATAAATTATATATTATGCAAGATTAACTTAATAATACACTCACCCACACCCCGTTGCTACGGGTGGTTAGCTGGTTTGGCCTAAAGAGGGGTAGGCTCGGTGGGTGTAGGCACGGACGGGTTGGTCCAGCGAGCTGGATGTTCAAAAGGATATGGTGACGGGCAGGTTAGCTCGAGGAGCCTATGGCTCGGAGATACATGGTAATCATAATTGCATGTGTATAAAAGTGGTGGGTCTTCGGTATTGACGGTAGTTCACACCGGCTTCGATACGTTCTCTCGGCAAGTGTGGATTTGCACTTAGCCAAGAAAGTATGGTGGTCCAGCCAGTAAGAGTACGCAGGCACTCCGCGGTTTTGCATTGAGGCATACGATAGGTCTAGGTTAGGTAGTGTGAATACCAACCTAGAGGTGTGCGAGCCCAATCCACCGCTTCCATTTGCCACTACGAGGGTATCCTGGAGTTTTGCTAGCTCCAAAAAGGGGGAACTAAAGGTCTGTGCGCATAGAGTCGAAGTGTGTGAGTTGCACTTGTATGATCATAATATTACCCAGCATAACATTGTTGGATCGATAAACGCCCTTAGAGGGGGGGGGGGGGGGGGGTGAATACGGGAATAAAATTCTTTTTGTAATATTATGCAATTTACTATATTATTTTAAAGTTAACGTGAGTAAAATAACAATTTAAGAAAGAATAATTTGCAATAATAAAATTTATGCCAAATGAGAGAAATCAAGTAAACACAAATAGAGACATGATTGTATTATATGAATAAGTGTTTACATAAATTTGATTTCAATATCGCTAGAAATCAGAGGCGTACAACTGTTAATATCATTTCCTTTTCTATACCGACTTGTATCCCCACAAACCGGTTGGCTTTAGCCAATCCTTCCCCGGATATGGCCTCAAGCCGCTCAAGCCAATCCTTCCCCGGATATGGCCTCGAGCACCCCCTAGATCTAATCTCCTAGACCAAATCGCCAACTCATGCGACGAATTACCCCCTAAGCCGCGCAAGGACCTAGTCGCCAACACAAGGAGATTTTACTACAAAAAATTACAATAAAGAAATAAAGTAAATAATAAGAACTCCCTCTATGAGATTTCTGAAGATGAGGATGAAGGATCGCTGTAGCATAAGCGAGGTTGAAGCGATCATTCTTCGGATGAAGCGTGGCAGCTTCCTTCTCCAGAAATCTTCTTTGGCTTTGAGTGGGAGATGAACTTTCGGCAGGGTAACAGCTCTGGAATTTTGGCACAAGTAATCTCTCTGGAATCTCTTACCAAAACAAGAGAGAAGCCATCAATTTATTGACTTTGTCGCTAGCGCCTGCGGTAGCTCCTAATGCCCGCGGTAGTGTTCGTGTGGAGGCGGTTACGAAACTATCGACAGTGTGGCGTTGTGCACGAACTTGAGCTAGTGCCAGGCGGTAGCACTAGCGCCTGCGGTAGCGCTAGCGCCAGGCGGTATCACTAGCGCTGGCGGTAGTGTTTCTTGTAGAAAATTGATTTCAGCCGCTTTCTACCTGTGGAGTATTGCACCTATAGTTCCTGCACACTATAAACACACGACATGCAAGATCAAATACAATTTGGGATTTGTTATTCTCAAATAAAGGGATATGACACACATGTCCAACAAACAATGTATGTCATAACATAAGCATTGCATTTAAACCCCTACCCCTATCGTATAAATTGGTTATGGGACTTTTTATACGATAGGTCCTGCTAAACGACCCCTTGATCTATAGGTTTGTATGGGCATTCCTATAAATCAATGGTTACTTTTCTATTCTTTACTTGTCTTTACTTGCTTACTTTACTTGTGTTTTACCTTGCTTAATTTACTGTTTCATATATATAAACACATGTGTAGTGATAGATACTCTTGTAGCTAAGACATGTCACCTGCTTGGTTTTATACATCTTGCTGTCCTCCGCTTCATCCTCCCTCTCGGTGCCTACGGCCACTCGCGGATGGATGGGGGGAAACGAGGCTTAGACTTTTTGACTAACAGTTGGTGGACCATATCATTTTAGGGGATCGAGGAGACGCCACACCACCAGAGGCCGCCGCAGATGGAGGTGGGCCAGTCTAACACGGGAGCACCAGTCACAGGATCTGTGAGTGTCTTCAGTAGTTTTGCTTCCTCGAGTGAATCTGTAGTGAGGACATGACGTAGTGGGCATGCGCCCTTCTTATTATTGGATATCGAGGTGCCCTTAGAGGGGGGGGGGGTGAATAAGGGTTTTAGATAACTTTAATCTTTATAGAAAACTTTAGATGTTTTATTAGAAGTAAGTTAAATCAAAAGTAAAGAGATAGAAATTAGAAATGAAATAAATTTTATTAAACAAGAAAAGACATGATTATCATTTATAAAATTGATTACAAAAGCAGATTTCTATGACGCTAGAAATCAAGGCGATTATAAAATACTCTTTTCATTTTCTTTACCGACTCTTCTTGTAACACCTCAATTTCCAGTGCACTGAAATCAACTGGTTTCTCGAGAAATCCAAGGCAGGATCCTTGATTTCTCGAGAACGCCAGGCCGTTTGTCAAATGCGCCGTTCGACGAACGTCGGGCCTTTCGACGAATGTCGGGCCGTTCAATGAATGTCAGGCCATTCGTCGAATGCACAGTTCGACGAACGTCGGGCCGTTCGACGAACGCTAGGTCATTCGTCGAACACGCTGTTCGACGAACGTCGGGCCGTTCAACAAACTCCAGGCCGTTCGTCGAACACACCATTCGACGAACGCCAGGACGTTCAACGAACACCGTCGAGACGTCGAGATAATGCGCCGATCGACGGGAGATAGCGCCAGGCGTTAGCGACAGCGCCGACGTTAGCTTTCCCGTCGAATTCCTTAAGCGGTTGTGGATAAGTTCAGCCACCGCCTTAGGGGCTAACGCCCGACGTTAGGTGCTAACGCCAGCGTTAGCTAAGAAAGTATATATGCAGCAAAATCCGTCTTTTCTTCTCATTTTCTCTGAGACCCTCTGCATTTCTGAGAGCTGTGGGCTGAGAGCTGGGAAGGAGATCAGTTGAAGGTGAGTCTTCGTCGTGCCAGGATGGAGATTAGTAAAGGTACTTGCGTGCTTGTGCCATCATCGATTTAGTGGGGAGGAAGTTGTTTCAAAAGTGTCCAGCTGAGTTCCTCTCAGATCTATGGCACTGAAACAAGCGCCGAGGGTAACGATTCTCCTCCCTAGTCTTTGGACATGTGCATCCTTTGATTTGCATGTTTAGGAAGACTTCTACTAATTAGTAGATCGGATCTTCCGGTGGGTTGAAGTTATTTCCACCATAAATTGCATATAGAGTCCGGAATGGAAGTACAGGCATAAGCATGCTGTGTGAATCCCATCTGGACAGGTTGGTCTGGATTGGCAATGTTTATTGCTTGTAGCGTGCCGGAGAAGAGTCAGTGTATATACTGTGTTTTGGGTTCTTTGTGCTTTGTTGTACAGCAAAGTGGGTTCTGGAGGTGTTTCCCAGGCAATACCCAAAAAGTGGTAGCAGAACTGAGTTCTGTTGCTAGCATCGGGCGCTAGTGCTAGCATCGGCGGTAGCTCCAGGTGAGCTATGAGGTTGATTTCTGGAGGTGTTTTCCCAGAGGTAGCAGAACAGGGTTCTGTTACCAGCGTCGGGCAGAACTGGGTTCTGTTGCTAGCATCGGGCGCTAGTGCTAGCACCGGTGGTAGCTCCCAGTGCGCAGATTGTGTGATCATGTGCGACCTAAGGTACTGGGGACTGGGTGCAGAAGAAGCTGAAGGGCCGGAAGCCTAGCTTTAAGTGGCGGGCACAAGGTGAAGCTTGCTTGCATCGTGCAGAGTTGATCGCGATGATTGAGCATTGGCCTAGCTAATCCGAACCCGCTTATAGTGGTGGTGAAGAGGTCGCCCCTCGGTGCACCGGGCTATGGAAGTGTGTCGGAACTTCTTGTGTACGTCCTAGCTCAAATCGAGTGCCAGAACTTCGTGTGTACGACCTAGCTCAAATCGAGTGCCGGAACTTCGTGTGTACGGCCTAGCTCAAATCAAGTGCTGGAACATCGTGTGTATGACCTAGCTCGAATTGTTTGTCTAAGTTGAAATAAGACTTAGCTTGGAGGCGTAACTCGGGGAGTATGCCAAAGTGGGCCTTGAGAGCACGAAGCGGATGGCTATGGATGCCTTCGTTGTTGTTATTTGCGGATGTTGAAACCGATTGCTCGGTCTCTCGTAGAGCTCGGGGCCCTCACCGAAATGAGGGGCGGCTATCCCTTACTGATCCCTCAAGGAGGGTGGACGGAAGATTAAGAATTTGACTAAGACCTCAGTCTCAGCGAGGAGGTCCCTCCACTAACCCGGAAGATCGTTGAGCGCTTCCCCTCCCAAGCCAAAGCTGAGACTTGGGCACCTTGGAGAGCTCTGTAAATGCTAACCAAAAAAAGCCTAAGGAGAGGGAAGCTGAAGTGAGATCCCCTCCAAAGGTGCCCTTGAGGTCCTATTTATAGATTTTCTGATCCGGCCTGCAAATAGCAGGATTCCGCCTCTTGATTTTACTATCCGCAACCCAAATGGGTCTGCTAACAGCCAAACTCCGCTGTTCGGAGAGGCTAAAGGCAGACCACCAAGGGTGACGTGGTAATTTGGCCGATTCCTAGCGAACACTTGACACACTCGCCTCTTTGCGAGCACTTGGCCAGTTCTTGACTCGCTCGCTTCCTTAGCGAGCACTTGGCGAGTTCTTGACTCGCCGGCTCCTAGCGAGCACTTGGCGAGTTCTTGACTCGCTCGCTTCCTTAGCGAGCACTTGGCGAGTTCTTGACTCGCCGGCTCCTAGCGAGCACTTGGCGAGTTCTTGACTCGCCGGCTCCTGGCTAGCACTTGGCGAGCTCTTGACTCGCCGGCCCCTCTGGCTCGCTCGCCTTTAGTTGCCTGTCCTCTCGGCGAATATCGGGGTTGTACACAATCCCCGCTCTTCGCGAGGCTTTTTAGGCTTGCGAAGAATCATCCAACCCTTGATATTCGTCGGCCCCTCGGTGACGTGGCGAGAATCTTTCGGTGGGTCCCACGTCTACCACAATAAATACCACTCTCCTTGGTCGTCATTTGAACTCTTTATTTTTCTCTGGCTTTTCTTATTCGGTCTCTCTCCCCCAACGCAATGTCGAAAAAGGATGAGATGCTGGCTCGCCTAAAGGCTTCGCAGGCGGCCCAGAAGGGGAAGACCGCTGTCATCGCCTCCTGGAATTCCCCGCGACGCTCTCCGCCTCCTCCTTCCCTAAGGACGGCAAAGGTCGTCCGGCGCCCGGCTGGTGGGGGTGGGCCTTCCTCTTCGCCGCATTCTCCGGATGACGAGCGCGCCTCTGAGGTATTATCGCCCAGTTGCTTATTTGGTGTTCTTCCTTTTCGTCTTTATTTATCCTATTCGCAGAATGATCATCCGAACGAGAGCGAATCAGGAAGGCCAAACGCGGAGATCTGTCTCTCCTCCACGGGTGGGGGTGACGTTCTTCTTGCGGATACGAGGGCTGTTGATAGACAGGACTCGCCTTCGCAACGAGGTGAGCGAACTACCTCATTTTCCCTTGCGTTCCTTGACTCGCTAAGTCGCACTTACTTTCCATGCAGTGTCTTCCCTCGCGGCGCCAGAGGATCAAGTTCCTCCTCCAGCGAACTCGCCATTCATGCCGAATCAGAATATTTCCACTCCGGGATTCGACGTCCTGGGTCAGAGGAGCCCAGGAGGGACATTGATTGCCGAGCCTGGACTTGGCTTCAGACCCGCGCTCGCCCCTGGTCTGGGTAAGGCCCTCACCCCTGCCTTTATTGAGGCATTCCGGGGTCAGTCGGGCACCTCCCGCCAGCGGCCCAGTACTCCAATTCCTCACCTAGGTTAGACTGCTATCACTAAGTGTTGCTATTCACCTTGTCGCTGATTCCTACTTCGCAGGTAACCCGTCGACCCCTCTCTCCGAGTCAGAGTCTGGAGCGCTGGAGATGTCTCCACCTCCTTCGCCAAGCCAGGTCGCTGACTTTTTGGGGGATCCCAGCAATCCGGAGCGAATGAAGAGGCGGGTCACGGAGATATTTCAGAAGCATACCACCCTGCTAAGGGATCTACACGAGCAGAATCGGTTAGACCGGCTCGCCAATGAAGAAAGGTTCGCCGCGATGGAGGATGCGAACGCGCGCATTCTTGCTGAGATACGACCGACCGATCAGGGCGACGAGACCTCCCCCGGGGTGTATATTGCTCGCATCGATGACTATATGCGGCTGACGGGCCAGGCGAATAGGTCACTCCGCAAGTATCACTACCCGCGAGGCCCCCCCCCCCCCCCGCTCTGGTGTCTGGGGTCGCGGTCGCTGGAAGTGCTTGCGATATTGAGGCTCTTCGTATTGCCTTTCTATTGTCTTTCTTCCCCCCTCCTCTTTATTAGGAGGGGTCGCGAACAATCTTTATGAATCTGTAGTAACAGCACTTTGACTCGCTTGCGAGCCTGTTATTATTATCATGTTTTTTTCTTTTTATCTCGTTCTTTTTCCCGCTTGGTTTGCTCTCATGAGAATTACATCTCTGTTACTTGCACTCGCGCACCTCCCGCGCTTCTTTCCCTTATGATTCATTGTCTTTAGTGTTAGCTCACCAGTGGGGAAAAGCTTTTATCAGGTTTCCGACTCGCAAGGAGTGAATTGGATCCCTGGAGGCTGGAGAGTACCGCGCGGATCCGCTATCCGCAGATAACGACGCTTCGGCTTCTTCCCGCCCTCCTTATTACTATAAATAGCCGACCGTTTTTCTTTTCAACCACCGCATTTACTGTTTCCTCCTCGCGTTCTTTCTCTTTTTGTTTCTCTCGCAGATTTTCAGCTCGTTTTCGCGACCTTCGTGACTCGGCGGATCACATACCATGGTTGGCGAGGCGAAACAGAGGGGCGAGCCAAGTGCGCCAAGGCTTTCCTCGACGGCATTTTCTACTGCGCCAACCTCACGAAGGAGGAATATCGGGCCGCCGCTGACCAGTTCATCCACTCCGGTTTCGCGGCTCGCTGTCCTACCGATAGGGATTCCCTCAGCGACCCGCACCCGGACGAGCTCGCGATTCCTGTTGCCCATTTCGAAAATGGGTTTCGACTCCCTCTCTGGCCGAAAGTGGGCCAGGTATCATCGATTTCTCATCCTTGGCTTTCCTGAATTGCTTTGCGAGCAGCGCTTAATGTTTGTCGGCTTTTCTAGGTGCTAAAGTACTTCGGCGTCCTGCCGTGCCAGCTGACGCCGAACGCGATCTCCGTGGTGGTCGCGTTCGCTAGTTACCTCAGGGCGGAGAGGATCGAGTTCAGCCTGCTCGCCTTCCGCAAGATCTTCTCATTTCGCACGAACAGGGACGGGACGGCTCACTTTGCGAGCCAGCATGTTACCGTCAGCGAGACGGTGAACAAAACTCACTACTGGACGCAAAAGTTCATCCTGGTGAAGGGTCCCTTCGGCAACATCTCTTACACCCCTATTCAGCGAGACGAGGCTGCCTACCGCCCTCCGATCTCGCTAGGTGGTTGCGACGCGGCGCTATATCAGTTCCTTAAAGGAAAAAACTTCGAGGTCGCCTTCCTCCGAGAGCGAGTGGACCTCCTGCCACCTGTCCTTCCGGGAGAATGTTTTGCTTAAACTCGCCCACTATCTTAATCCTCTTTCTTTTTATCGTCTAACGCTCGTTATCTTTGTAGGAGAACGCGATCTCCCCCTCAATCCGCCTCATGCGCCTCCCTCTTCTCTTTCTCCCGGCTCGCTCGCGCGCGTGGCCGCCGAGGCCTACCGCGACGTCCCGAGCTCTTCATCGAAAAAGAAGCGTCCTCCTCTCCAACGCCGGCCCGCTTCGCAGGGGGCGGTGAAGAAGGCCAAGAAGACTCCCTCTGCTGCCAAGGCGAAGGAGGTCGTGGACCTGTCTGAGCCCGACCTCCCCTCTCCTTCTGCGGATCAGGAGCTCGCCAAAGAGGGGGGCGAGCCAGGGGAGACTGTCGCCAGACCCAAGCCGTCGAGCCATACTAACTTCGGGCTCGGCATGAAGCTGGTGGATGCGGTCGGCGAACCGGTGCTCGCGTGGGACCCTGACCAGAACAAGATCGCTTGCTCCTCTCTGCTCCCTTCCTGGGTAGAGCCCGGTAAGGCCGGGGGTGAGGCGTTCGCCCTCGCCTTTGGTCTCTATGGTCGCGAGGACGCCTCCCTCTTTCGATCCTTCATGCCGAGAGGGGTCGTGTACGAGGCGATGCGAGCCCAGTTCCGGGCGATGGAGCTAACACACATGGTGGGTCGTCGGTACCTCACGGCGGATAGGGAGATCAAGGAGCTCAAAGTCGAGCTTCAGAAGTCCGCGGATGAAGTCACAGAGCTTAAGGGGAAAGAGGCCTTATCAGAGGGCCTCCTCACCAGCCTTCAAGGCGGGCTGGTAAGTGTTGCTCGGTGGAAGTCTCTTCCAGTTTGGCTTCGCTCTCCTTTCGCTAACCTACCTCTTGCAGGACGCCGAGTCCTTCAGTCAGCTCCACGCACGGATCGCTGACTTGGAGTTGGAGAATACTTGTCTCAAGGCCCAGGTCCACGACCTGGCCTCGGCGGTGCTACCTCCTCCTCCTCCGCGAACTGGGACTCGCGGTCAATCGCGGGAAGAGAAGGAAGCCGACCGCAAGAGGTCGATGGAGATCGCGGAGCTTGTCCTCGACATTCTCAAGGGAGCGGGCATGATCATCCCCGATGCCATGGAGTTCACCGCGGAGCAAGTCGTTCCCGACTTGTTCGCGCCCATCTCTGAGGCGGAGGATCGAGAGAGCGATTGAAGGGCTGTTTGGCGAGCCACCTTGGTTTTTCTTTTTGTTAATGATGTAAAAGTTTTCCTTTTCTTTTTGTTTCCGGCGAGACCGCCGCCGAATTGTAATCTTTTTTGAGGAATGAAGGGGAACGTTTTGTCAATCTTTTTTCTGTGTTATGTTTTATTCATGGTTCGCACACAGTCTTTTCCATTGTGTCCGTGAGGTCCCTATCTTTTTATGTTCGTGTATGTGGAACTTCATTTAGCGCTCGCGCTCGCCCCTATTTTGTCGGCGGCCTTTTCTTGTTGTATTATACCTAGGTCGCTCTCGCCTACCTCATTCGCACTCGCCACTGGCTGGTTCCCTCCAGTATCCGCGGTTTGTCGCGAGAACGGACTCCTCTCGGGTCATTTTCCTTATTCGCTTCGATACCTTTTGCGAGTGACCTTGCGAGCCATCGACTTTATTACCCTGCCGTGACTGATCCTCGTGCGCGAGTGATCCTCTGTCCTCGCCTCGCCCGGGTCTTGGGGTCACTCGCGAGCCAGAATCCCCTGGCATGAGTATCTTGTCTTACCTGCTCAACCTATGCACGACTTTGCCGGCTCCTCCAGAGATCAACCTGGATCCCCCGTCTAGTGAGAGCCCGGGAGCGGAATCGATCTGGGGCATTCCAGCACCAACCCTTGTTACTTTGCCAGCCTCTCCAGAGATCAACCTGAACCCCCCGTCTAGTGAGAGCCCGGGAGCGGAATCGATCTGGGGCATTCCAGCACCAACCCTTGTTACTTTGCCAGCCTCTCCAGAGATCAACCTGAACCCCCCGTCTAGTGAGAGCCCAGGAGCGGAATCGATCTGGGGCATTCCAGCACCAACCCTTGTTACTTTGCCAGCCTCTCCAGAGATCAACCTGAACCCCCCGTCTAGTGAGAGCCCGGGAGCGGAATCGATCTGGGGAATTCCAGCACCAACCCTTGTTACTTTGCCAGCCTCTCCAGAGATCAACCTGAACCCCCCGTCTAGTGAGAGCCCGGGAGCGGAATCGATCTGGGGCATTCCAGCACCAACCCTTGTTACTTTGCCTGCCTCTCCAGAGATCAACCTGAACCCCCCGTCTAGTGAGAGCCCGGGAGCGGAATCGATCTGGGGCATTCCAGCACCAACCCTTGTTACTTTGCCAGCCTCTCCAGAGATCAACCTGAACCCCCCGTCTAGTGAGAGCCCGGGAGCGGAATCGATCTGGGGCATTCCAGCACCAACCCTTGTTATTTTGCCAGCCTCTCCAGAGATCAACCTGAACCCCCCGTCCAGTGAGAGCCTGGGAGCGGAATCGATCTGGGGCATTCCAGCACCAACCCTTGTTACTTTGCCAGCCTCTCCAAAGATCAACCTGAACCCCCCGTCTAGTGAGAGCCTGGGAGCGGAATCGATCTGGGGCATTCCAGCACCAACCCTTGTTACTTTGCCAGCCTCTCCAGAGATCAACCTGAACCCCCCGTCTAGTGAGAGCCCGGGAGCGGAATCGATCTGGGGCATTCCAGCACCAACCCTTGTTACTTTGCCAGCCTCTCCAGAGATCAACCTGAACCCCCCGTCTAGTGAGAGCCCAGGAGCGGAATCGATCTGGGGCATTCCAGCACCAACATACCCAAACTTTGTCATGTCGGCACGGTAGTAGTTATAAGCGTCATAAGAAAGGAGCAAGGCGTTAATTAAACAACATAATAAAGCACTCAAGGGTAAAACCTTTTCAAATCATCCCCACTTCGGGCCCGGTCGAGGGGTACCCCTTCCACATCCTGGAGATGATACCCTCCCGACTTGAGCACCCTGCTTACAATATATGGTCCTTCCCAGTTGGGGTTAAGCTTTCCCACCGTGGCCCCTCTACCGGCCGCGTCGACCTTCTTCAGGACTAGATCTCCTTTCTGAAAGTGTTTTATCCGGATATGTCTGTCACAATATCGAGCCATCCGTCGCTTGACCTCTTCCTGCCTGATTGTAGCCAAGTCTCAGAGTTCTTCCACCAGGTCCAAGGACAGCCTCTGCTCTACATTATTACCTTCCAACCACTCTTCATCCCCCTCGCTCACGGCGATCACCCGGGGGGTCTTCACCTCAAACTCTATGGGGAGAACGACCTCGGACCCGTGAGAGAGCTTAAATGGAGTCTCCCCGGTGGCGGTATTCGGAGTAGTCCTCATGGCCCAGAGGACGGAGGGCAGTTGTTCCACCCAACTTCCTCGAAGGTTTTCCACTTTCTTTTTTAGCAGGTTAACGATTAACTTGTTCGTCGCCTCCACCTGCCCATTACTCCTCGGGTGGTGGACCGAAGCGAACCTGAGGTCAATGCCAAGCTGAGTGCAGAAGCCGACAAACTCTTCACTCGCAAACTGCGGCCCGATGTCCGTTACTATAGCTAGAGGGAGTCCATGTATGCAAATTATTTCTCCCCACACAAAATTCCTTACAACCTGAGAGGTTACCTTAGCTAGTGCTTTCACCTCTACCCACTTGGAGAAGTAGTCGATCATGACCAGCAGGAACTTCCTCTGGCCGCTGGCTTGGGGAAAGGGGCCGACCATATCCAGCCCCCATATGGCGAAGGGCCAGGGTGCCGTGATGGTCCGGAGCCTTTGGGCTGGGAGGAGCTGGATCGGGGCGTAGAGCTGGCATTTCAGACACTTTCTTGCGAACTCTGTCGCATCCCTGCTGAGAGTGGGCCAGAAATAGCCTTGTCTCAACACACTCCCTTCCAGGGTCTGACTCCCAGAGTGACTGCCGAACTCCCCGGAGTGGATTTCTTCCAGCACTCTCGGGACCTCCTCCTCGGAGACACAACGGGCCAGGAGTCCCGAGAGGGTCTTTCTATATAGCCCCCCTGCATGCAAGGAGTAATAGGCGGACTTATACCTGAAGCGTCTCTTGTCCACATACTCTCCAGGGAACTGCCCGGAGGATAGGAAGGTGATGATCGGATCCATCCACGAGGCTTGTCGATCCACCTCCATTAATTCTCCTTCCTCGATGGAGGGCCGGAAGAGTTCCGAGGTCGTCCCTCCCGCTCGGGGACCGAACTTGGCTAGGAGGTCCGCCTGGGTGCTCTCCTCCCTCGGCACGTGCTTGATGGAGAAGGTGCGGAACTGCCCGATGACCCCCTTAACCTTTTCCCGGTATAGTAGGAGGGTCGGGTCCTTTGCTTCAAATTCTCCCTTGATCTGGCATGCTACCACCATGGAGTCCGTGGAGACCTCCACGTCCTGCACATCCAGTTCCCGGGCCAACCGAAGGCCCGCTATCACTGCTTCGTATTCAGCCTGGTTGTTGGTGATTGGGAAATGGATGTTTAAGGCTTGCTCAATCCGAGTCCCCTAAGGACTCACCAGGACTATTCCCCCTCCATAGGAGTATTTTCCCGACGCTCCGTCTACCAACATCTTCCATGCTTCTGGGGGAGGTAGCTTGTGCTCCCCCACTTCGGCCGCATAGTCGGCCATGAAGTCTGCCACCGCTTGAGCCCTGATGGACGTCCTGGGCACGAATGTGATATTGAATTCGCTCAACTCCACGGACCACTTTGCCAACCTTCCTGAGTGCTCCACCCCTTCCATGATTTTGCGGAGCGGGTGGTCCGTCACTACTTTAATTGAATGGGCTTGAAAGTAAGGCCGGAGCCTCCGGGCTGACACCACCAATGCGAAGGCCAACTTTTCCAAAATCGGGTACCGGAGCTCTGCCTTCTTCAGCACTCGGCTGACGTAGTAGATAGGGAACTGTTTCTTCCCTTCTTCCCAGATTAACACGGAGCTTACTTCTTCGGACCCTACCCCCAGGTACAGGGATAGGTCTTCTCCTGGCCTCGGTCCCTGGAGCAGAGGGGTTTGGGTGAGCTGTTCTTTCAGAGCCTGGAAGGCCTTCTCGCACTCCGGGGTCCATTCAAACTTCTTGTTTCCCCGCAGTACTTTGAAAAAAGGTGCACACTTTTCTCCCGCCTTGGAGAGGAACCTGCTGAGCCCATCCAATTTCCCCGTAAGGCTCTGAACCTCCTTCGGATTTCTTGGCGACTCCAACTCCATCACCGCTTTAACTTTGTCCGGGTTGGGCTCCACTCCTGCGGGGGTGAGCAAATGGCCCAGGAACTTCCCTTGGCTCGCCCCGAAGACACACTTCAAGGGATTGAGTTTCATCTTGTACCGCCTCAGGATCCCGAATGTCTCTTCGAGGTCTCGGAGGTGAGTCCCAAGGTCTCGGCTCTTCACCATGAGGTCGTCAACATAGACTTCTAAATTTCTTCCTTTCTGCTCGCGGAAGACCCTATCCATCATCCTTTGGTACGTAGCCCCTGCGTTCTTGAGCCCGAAGGGCATCATCTTATAGCAATAACATCCATCCCCCGTGATGAAGGAAACATCCTTGATGTCCGGGGGATGCATGCAGATTTGATGGTAACCTGAAAAAGCATCTAAGAAAGACATTACAGAAAAACCAACGGCTGAGTCAACCAGCGCGTCGATTCTGGGCAGGGGGTAGCAATCTTTCAGGCATGATTTATTAAGAAGCGAAAAGTCGATACACATACGCCAATTACCTCCTCCCTTTTTTACCATAATGACGTTGGAGACCCAGCCTGGATACTGGATCTCCGATAAAAATCCGGCCTGCAGGAGTTTGCCCACCTCCTCGCGGATGGGCCCTTCTAGCTTGTCTGCGACGGCCCTCCTCTTCTGGCGGATGGGGCGGGCGCCGGGGTCGAGGTTGAGGCGATGGCAAGCCACATCCGCGTCGATCCGGGGCATTTCCGCGGCGCTCCAAGCGAAGACGTCCACGTTCTTCTGTACGCAAGCCAGAATCTCCGCTTGACCTTCTGGGCTGAGTTCTCCGCTGACCCGGACTTTTTCCACCACCCCCAGCCGGGTCGTGACCTCGAGCTCTACGACCTCCTCCACAGCCTCCAACCGGGACTGCTCTCCCCAAGCCTTCTCCTCTTCGGCACACGTGGGAGCTTGGGATTCCTCCTCGACTTCCTTTTCTACCACCATCAACTCTTCTGCCCTCCCCCCCTGGGCCTTCTCTTCTTCTTCCTCTCTTTCAGCCCGGGGTTCCTCAGCTACCCCTTCCTGGGCATGGACTCCATCTCCTTCCAACCTCTCCTCAGCTACCTCCTTACCTCCGGCTTTGGGTGCCTCCTCCATCATCCTATCCCACTTCTCAGCTTCTCCCATCCAGGAGATGGTGTTGACAGCCGTTACGTAGCACTGTCTTGCCACCTTGGGATCCCCTCTGATCCGCACCTGAACCCCTCCATCGTTGAACTTGAGGCATTGATGAAAGGTGGAATGGACACAGCGGAACGCACTAATTAGTGGCCGTTCGAAGATAGCGATGTAACTGCTTGGGGCATCCACAATGACAAAACGACAGTTCCGGGACTGTCCGCCCAGGGTCACATGAAGCCCCATTCCCCCTTCTACTTCCTTCCTCTCCCCTGAGAATCCGAACAAAGGGCCATCTGAGGCCAACACCCTCCTAGGCTCTACCTCCATCTTGTCAAACGCCTTCTTGAAGATGACGTTGACCGAACTTCCGTTGTCTACTAGGATCCGGGAGACGGTGAAGTTCTCGATCGCCGTCTGGATGACCAGCGCGTCGCAGAACGGGTCCTCGTAGCCCGGCATGTCTTTCTGAGTGAAAACGATTTTTTTGGCCGGGGGTGGGGCGGTGGATATCGAAGCCACGCTGCGGCGGTAGATGGTATGGAGGCTAGCCTTGCGGGTCGCCTCCACCCCTACCCCCCCATGGATCACCCCGATCCCTCCTCTACTTCCCATATCGGCTCTATCCTCACACCTTTCCTCCTCCTCCTCTCGAGGTTCAACCTCCACGATCCTTAATGGCTGCTGCTGTGGTGGCGCGGGCGCTCTGCCCCTCTTCACTTCTAGGAACTCCGGACAGGTGTCCGTTGAGTGGCCTTCCACATCATGGAAGATGCAATATGGCACCGCCACTTCCCTTGCCTTGGCCTTTGCCACCCTATTCCTTCTTCTCCTAGCGGCCGCCGTTTCTGCCTCTCCTCCCCTTCCCCTTCCTCTTCCTCTTCCTCGTCCAATCGCCATGGCCTGCTGGGGAGGGGGAGGCATTTGCATCAGACCTTGCCTCCACCCTAACTGGGGGGGCCTCCATTGACCTCCGACATGGTTACCCCTTCCTGGGCCGTAACCCCTTCCCTGCCCTTGCACTCCTCCCCCTTGCGGCCTCCATTCTCCCTCCGGGGACCGGGGTTCTTCCCTTCTCCTGACCTCCTGCTGCCTCACCTCCGGCTCACTGAGCTTTGCTAGCCTCCTGGTGAGCTCCGGATTGGCTTCCTCACTTGCGACTTCCTCCGACACCCTCTCCATCAGCTCTTCAAAGGAGACGGGGGCTTTTCTCTTCAATGCCATCTTAAAGAAACTCTCTCTCAACCCGACCATGAAGGCGAGTTGGAGTGCAAACCCAGGCATCTCCTGAGTGAGCTGCACTTCCTCCTGGAATCGATCGGCATACTGAGCCAGCGACTCCTTGGGTCCCTGCTTCACTGCGAAGAGGGAATCAGCGTCCTTCTTCCTCTTTTTTGAGGTCGAGAACCTCAGCAAGAAACTTCGGCGCAAATCTTCGAACGAGTAGATGGACCCTGCTGGGAGATGATGGAACCAGTCCCTGGCCTTCTCCTTGAGGGTGACGGCAAAGAGCTGACACTTTAAGGCATCTGACATCGGCGTGATGGAGACCGAGTCTTCGAAACTCTGCAGGTGCTGGACAGGGTCATCTCTACCGTTGTAGTACACGCGGTCCCATTCTCCAAATCCCCCCGGGACGGGTGCGGAAAGCACCAACTCGCAAAAGGGGCTTCCCCCTCCTGTCACTCTTCCCGGCTCCACTCGTCCCCCAAGCTCGCTCGCCAAACTTGAGCTCGCCGGGACTGTGCTCGCGAAGGAGGTGCTCGCCTGAACCACTCCAACAGTCACCGCTTCCTCTTGGCGTGCACTCGCCAGTGACGCGCTCGCTGGGATGGAGCTCGCTAGCGCTGAGCTCGCCGGCACGGAGCTCGCCGGGCTGGCGAACAGCACACGACCTTCCTGGCTCTGGCCTAAGCCGACGGCAACTTCTTTTCCAGCCCTTCCTCCTGGTGCCCTCTCGCTGACTGCTGTTGGGGGAGTGGTCGCCTGAGGTGCCGGGGTCGCAAACTCACTTCGCAGAGCTTTGACCGTGAACCCCAAGGTGTCGAGCACCTCCTTTCTGAAGTCCGCGAACATCCTCGGTGTTACCACCTGCGGTGGCTCGCTGAACCCCTCGTCTTGATCCTCATCTCCCGCCATAACCCTTCTCTGGAACTTTCTTGAACCAACCACGCTCCACGCTCACCGCACCAAAATGTTGAAACTGATTGCTCGGTCTCTCGTAGAGCTCGGGGCCCTCACCGAAATGAGGGGCGGCTATCCCTTACTGATCCCTCGAGGAGGGTGGACGGAAGATTAAGAATTTGATTAAGACCTCAGTCTCAGCGAGGAGGTCCCTCCACTAACCCGGAAGATCGTTGAGCGCTTCCCCTCCCAAGCCAAAGCTGAGACTTGGGCACCTTGGAGAGCTCTGTAAATGCTAACCAAAAAGAGCCTAAGGAGAGGGAAGCTGAAGTGAGATCCCCTCCAAAGGTGCCCTTGAGGTCCTATTTATAGATTTTCTGATCCGGCCTGCAAATAGCAGGATTCCACCTCTTGATTTTACTATCCGCACCCCAAATAGGTCTGCTAACAGCCAAACTCCGCTGTTCGGAGAGGCTAAAGGCAGACCACCAAGGGTGACGTGGTAATTTGGCCGATTTCTAGCGAACACTTGACCCGCTCGCCTCTTTGCGAGCACTTGGCCAGTTCTTGACTCGCTCGCTTCCTTAGCGAGCACTTGGCGAGTTCTTGACTCGCCGGCTCCTAGCGATCACTTGGCGAGTTCTTGACTCGCTCGCTTCCTTAGCGAGCACTTGGCGAGTTCTTGACTCGCCGGCTCCTAGCGAGCACTAGGCGAGTTCTTGACTCGCCGGCTCCTGGCTAGCACTTGGCGAGCTCTTGACTCGCCGGCCCCTCTGGCTCGCTCGCCTTTAGTTGCCTGTCCTCTCGGCGAATATCGGGGTTGTACAGCGGATATATATGTTTATATGCTGCTGACTCTTGCTTGCAGGGATGTAGTACCGCCTCCCCGAGAAAGTGGTGAGGTCATTATATCTTGGCCAGCTAAAGCTGACCGATTGCTTGTTTTCACCCACTCTTTTGGTGGATTTGTTTGTACAGGTCCTGACGAGACTAGCGGGAAATAGCGGGCTGAAGCCCCTGCTGCTATGTTGTGCCGACCTTCGAAGGCCAAAGCTTATGTTTACTATTTTCATGTGTGGTCGGCCTGCGTGCCGATGTTTGGAAGCCACTTTTGATGTAAACATTTTAATAATAAAACCTTGTTTGTATTTTCATTCCTAATTGTAAAGTGGACAAGTTGTAATCTGGTTTACTAATTCAATAAATCAAATGCTTCCGTTGTATAACTCTGTATGCTGAGGTGGTTATATTCTTAACTATTCGTTGCTAATTAAGTAACGCGCTCTTCTGTTCATTTCTTATGGCGTGGGGTCCCGGACGGACCTAATGCTATATGCTATATAACAGGGAGGGTGTTACAAATTGGTATCAGCTACGGGTCTCGATCCCTTTCCCTCTGAATTTGTGGTCGAATTCTTTTAAGGGGTGGTGAGCACGTGTGTGCGTCGCCGTTAAGACATGTAAATTACCAGTAAATGTCCACTTTAGGAATGAATTACATGTAGGATTATAGCAATGAGATGGAACTTATGTGTTCCTTTATTGATCCATGCTATCTCTTAGTCGCTAATTGTATTTTGTACACATGTATAGGCGGCTGGGAGTGGAGCGGGGCCATCTCGACCCCCGCGTTTGACTGCAAGCAGTGCACCAGCAGAGGTGCCAACTCATCCTTCTGCTGAGACAGTAAGGATCGTAGCTGAAGCAGTGTTTGCTATGTTCACTACACAACCTGGAGGGCATGTCCATAGACAACCTCTTACTCTTGGAGTGGCTCCAGTGCCAGTTGTGGCAGCGGAACCTGCGATTGAAAGGCCAGTGCCAGTAAGAGAATGAAGAGCTCCGGACCAACAGCTGTAGTATTTTTCTGAGTTTCCACCCTCCTACGTTCACGGGGGCAGGAACCCCGATGCAAGCTGAGGATTGGCTATCGAGGGTGCGCAAGACCTTGAAGGCCACTGATATGGAGGAAGGGCAGAAGGTTACTTTGGCAACATTCCTACTTGCTGGGGAGGCGCAGCTGTGGTGGGACGAGATAGAGTTGCATCAGCTAGCAGGAAGGCAGCTGGCGGATATCTCATTTGACGAGTTTTCGAGATTGTTTTTGGCGCGAAATCTCCCACCTGCTCAACAAATTGAGATGGAGAATCAGTTCAACCATCTAACTCAAGGTGAACGTATGATTGATGATTACCTGCATGAGTTTACCCGGTTGGGGCAATGCGCAGGAGCGACCTTTACCGATGAAGCTCGGAAGACCAATCGGTACTATGAAGGTCTGGAAGAGTTGCGATTCCTTCCGTCGGGGACAATGCCACAGGGGTTTATGACACTGGTCAATACGACTCGTTCCTTAGAAAAGGATATGAAACGGTCCCAGAGCAGGAAGGAGTTAGCAGTGATAAATCCAGTGTTCAAAGCACCGAGTTCTGCGAAGTCTGGGCGAGGCAGATGGAGGAGCAGAGCATGACCTTCTGGGTCAGCTCAATCTGTGGCTTTGGGTGTGACCACTGGGTGAGGCCCACTCATCTGTTATAATTGTGGTAAGACGGGTCATATAGCCCGAGAATGTCGTGGCGGCAAGAAGGCTTATGCGGCTTATGCAGCAGAGAAAGGGAAGGCGGTGGAATCAACTGCATCCCATGCTGCTCCAACCCAGCCTAGAGTGTATAACCTTGGCCAGCAGGAGGCCATCAAGCAAAGCGATGTGGTGACAGGTATGCGCTACTATACCGCTTTTGTTGCACTTTATACTTCATACCTTCATCATTGCTTGTTAATCGTTTATGTACTAGGCTTTGTTCTAATATTTAACTCTCTGGCAAGAGCGTTGTTTAATACGAGAGCTTCGCATTCTTTTCTATTGGAGGCCTTCATACACCAGCTTGGTGTGCCTTCGTCATGTAGAAAGGAATGATTAGATGTGATGCTGCCCAATGGCTGCTCGATGCGTGCAGATCGAGGCTGTGTTGTCAAGGTGCGAATTGGATATCAAGATTTTGATTTGGAAGCATTGATACTGCCGCTTTCGGAGTTTGATGTGATCTTTGGTATGGACTGGCTGTCGGCGCAGCAGGCCTACATTGATTGCACTTCTAAGGAGGTCACACTAGGGTGGAATACCGAACGTGCTACTACGTTTGCTAATTTGCGAGGATCGAGCAAGACATTGATGTCTGCTGTCCAATTAGTCAAGGAAGTTCGGCAAGGTGCAGAATTGTGTTTTGTGCTAGTGGGAGCTGCAAAACCTCAGCCCAGTTTGAGTGACATTCCTGTTATTGCGGAGTATCTTGATGTGTTTCCGAAAGATCTTCCTGGGGCGCCACCTTAGCGAGAGATTGACTTCACAATAGAGTTGCTGCCAGGTTCCAAACCTGTGTCACGCTCTCCTTATATAATTGCGCCAAAGGAGATGGCAGAGTTGAAGGTTCAATTACAAGAGTTGCTGGAGCAAGGCTATATACTCCCAAGTACATCACCTTGGGGTGCTCCGATCCTCTTTGTGAAGAAGGACGGAAGCCTACGTCTCTGTATCGACTACCGTGAATTGAATAAGCTGACCAAGAAGAACAAGTATCCGATTCCTCGAATTGATGACTTATTTGATCAGCTAGTGGGCTCTTCGGTGTATTCAAAGCTAGATCTTAAGTCTGGCTACTATCAGTTGCGGATTTGGGAATGCAACATTCCTAAGATGGTATTTAGTACCCTCTACGGGCACTACGAGTTCACAGTGATGATGTTTGGACTGATGAATGTGCCATCACTATTCATGGATATGATGAATAGGACCTTTAGAGAGTGCCTTGACAGGTTTGTGATCGTATTTATTGACCATATTCTGGTACACTCTCAATCTGAAGAAGAACACGCGATTCATTTAAGCGTAGTTTTGGAGACCCTGCGACGGAGTCAGTTGTATGCCAAGTTCTACAAGTGTGAGTTTTGGCTAGCTTCAGTAGCGTTCCTTGGTCATGTGGTTAGTGGTGAGGGTATCGCAGTGGATCCAACAAAGATAGTTGATATCCAGGAGTGGCCCGTTTTGACGACAGTAGCGGAAGTCAGGAGTTTCCTTGGACTTGCCGGCTACTATCGGCGCTTCGTGGAGAACTTTTCGCGGATTGCTCTTCCTCTCAGGACCTTGACAAGGAAGGATTAGAAGTTCATTTGGTCACCAGCGTGTGCATAAGCTTTTGAGGAATTAAAGAGTCGTTTGACCACAGCACCAATCTTGTGTTTGTCATATGGTGCAGAAGGCTCTGAAATTTATAGCGATGCGTCAGGGAGCGGCTTAGGCTGCGTACTTCTTCACTATGGTCAAGTATTAGCTAATGGTTCTCGCCAGTTGAAAGTGCATGAGAGGAATTACCCGGTCCACGACTTGGAGTTGGCGGCCATGATCTTTGCTCTGAAATTGTGGCGGCACTACTTGTATGGTGTGAAGGTGGATATCTTTACAGACCATAAGAGCCTAAAGTATCTATTAAATCAGAAAGTGCTCAATATGCATCAGCGAAGGTGTATGGAGTTACTGGGGGACTACACTTTCGAGATACACTATACTCCCAGGAAGGGAAATGTCGTCGTAGATGCTTTGAGCCGGAGGGCTTCTGCGCAGGACAACTGGGTTCAGATGCATGACTCGCGTCTGATTAGTGACTTAGAATCTTTAGAGATATCCTGTGTGGAGAGGAGTTCTAGTGCGAGTGCGTGCTTGAACTGGACGGAGGTGCAATACGACCTTGCGGAAGAAGACGACATGCCCTGGAGCATGATTCGAGCATGCAGCGCTACTTGGCAGAGTTTGAGGTTGGGACTGCTGCAGATTTTGTGTTGGACGATGGTCTGATGTGGAAAGACAGTCGATTGTGCATCCCAAATGTGGGTAAATTGCGGGAGGAATTGATGTACGAAGCCCATTTTACAAAATACTCAATTCACCTAGGGAGCACAAAAATGTACCAGGACATGAAGAGGCTGTTTTGGTGGCCAGGATTGAAGAAGGACATTGCTCTTTATGTGGCAAAGTGTAAGACTTGCGCACTTGTGAAGGCCGAATGTCAGAAACCTGGAGGATTCCTGAAGTCGTTGCCTGTGCCGGAATGGAAATTTGATGACATTTCGATGGATTTCGTGCACAGTTTACCGAGATCGCAGAGTGGGAATGATGCCGTATGGGTGACCGTGGATCGCTTGATGAAGGTAGCCCACTTTATTCCAAACCAGAGGGACGATTTAGTTGAAAAGTTGGCAAAGCTGTATGTTGATAGCATCGTACGATTGCACGGTATGCCCCGTAGCATGATTGGGGACCGAGATGTGCGCTTTACTTCGAGAGATTGGAGACTAATCCACCTGTTTTTGGGTACAAAGTTGATGTTTAGTACTGCCTTCCACCCTCAAACGGATGGATAGACTGAATGTACGAATAGAACTCTGGAGGATATGCTCTGTATGTGCGTCCTGGATTTCAGTAAGAAGTGGGAAGATCATCTTTTCATGATCGAGTTCGCTTATAATAACAGCTACCAGGCAAGTATAAAGATGGTGCCCTTCGAGGCCCTCTATGGTAGAGCTTGCCGCACTCCCTTAGATTGGGCGGAGACAGGAGAGACGAAGCTGTTTAAGAGAAAGGAAGTCGAAGATGCAAATTCGATTATTCAAACAATCCGAGAGAGACTGTTGATTGCACAAGATAGGCAGGCAAAATACTATAATGCCAAACACAGAAATGTCGATTTCGCCATGGGCGACTGGGTTTAACCTGAATATCAAACCATTCAAGGGTGTGTCCAGGATTCGACGCTTGAAAAAGCTGAGTCCGAGGTATCTTGGACCGTTTGAAATAATGGAGCGTGTTGGCGAAGCTGCCTATCGACTCGCTCTTTTGCTAGAGTTGAGTGGTTTTCACGATGTGTTCCACATATTGGTGCTGAGGAAAGCTGTACCAGAGCCTAGCCAGGTGCTTGTGGCTAATCAGGTGCCGGTCGATGATGGGCTGAAGATGATGGTCACGCCTATTTGCATCGAAGTCACTGATGTCAAACAACTGCAAAATAAATTGATCAAGATTGTCAAAGTCCGCTGGAACAATTGCGGTCATGAGGAGCTTACATGGGAGCGCGGGCAAACCATGCATGAGGAGTTCATCGAGTTGTTCTATTAAGGTACAAGTTATGTTTTGTATCTTTTGTCACTTTGCACTGTTAAAATTTCGGGATGAAATTTCTTAAAGGAGGGGAGATTTGTAACACCTCAATTTCCAGTGCACTGAAATCAACTGGTTTCTCGAGAAATCCAAGGCAGGATCCTTGATTTCTCGAGAACGCCAAGCCATTCATCGAACGCGCCGTTCAACGAACGTCGGGCCATTCGACAAACTCCAAGCCATTCGTCGAACGCACCGTTCGACAAACATCGGCCTGTTCGACGAACGCTAGGCCGTTCGTTGAACGCGCCGTTCGACGAACGTAGGGTCGTTCAATAAATGCCAGGCCATTCGTCGAACGCACCGTTCGATGAACGCCAGGCTGTTCGAAGAACGCCACGCTATTCGAAGAACGCGGTCGAGACGTCGAGATAAGGAGTCGATCGACGGGAGATAGCGCCAGGCGTTAGTGATAGCGCCGACGTTAGATTTCCCGTCGAATTCCTTAAGCGGTTGTGGATAAGTTCAGCCACCGCCTTAGGGGCTAATTCCCGGCGTTAGGTGTTAACGCCGGCGTTAGCTAAGAAAGTATATATGCAGCAAAATCTGACTTTTCTTCTCATTTTCTCTGAGACCCTCTGCATTTCTGAGAGCTGTGGGCTGAGAGCTGGGAAGGAGATCAGTTGGAAGTGAGACTTCATCGTCCCAAGAGGGAGATTAGTGAAGGTACTTGCGTGCTTGTCCCATCATCGATTCAGTGGGGAGGAATCTATTTCAAAAGAGTCCAGCCGAGTTCCTCTCAGATCTATGGCACCGAAACGAGCGCCGAAGGTAACGATTCTCCTCCCTAGTCTTTGGACATGTGTGTCCTTTGATTTGCATGTTTAGGAAGACTTCTACTAATTAGTAGATCGGATGTTCCGGTGGGTTGAAGTTATTTCCCCCATAAATTACGTATAAAGTCTGTAATGGAAGTACGAGCATAGGCATACTCTATGAAGCCCATCTGGACAGGTTGGTCTGGATTGGCGATGTTTATTGCTTGTAGCGTGCCGGAGAAGACTCCTTGTATATGTTCTGTTTCGGGTTCTTTGTGCTGTGTTGTACATCAAAGTGGGTTCTGGAGGTGTTTCCCAGGCAAAACACGAAAAGCGGTAGCAGAACTAAGTTCTGTTACTAGCGCTGGGCGCTAGTGCTATCACCGGCGGTTGCTCTAGGTGAGCTATGAGGTTGATTTTTGGAGGTGTTTTCTAAGAGGTAGCAGAACAGGATTCTGTTACCAGCGCCGGGCAGAACTAGGTTCTGTTGCTAGCACCGGCGGTAGCTCCCAGTGCGCAGATTGTGTGATCCTGTGTGACCAAAAGTCCTGGGGACTGGGTGCAGAAGAAGCTGAAGGGCCAGAAGCCTAGCTTTAAGTGACGGGCATAAGGTGAAGCTTACCCGCATCGTGCAGAGTTGATCGTGATGATTGATCACGGGCCTAGCTGATCCAAACCTGCCCATAGTGGTGGTGAAGAGGTCGCCCCTCGGTGCACCGGGCTATGGAAGAGTGCCAGAACTTCATGTGTACAACCTAGCTCAAATCGAGTGTCGGAACATCGTGTGTACGACCTAGCTCAAATGGAGTGTCGGAACTTCGTGTCTACGACCTAGCTCAAATCAAGTGCCGGAACATCGTGTGTACAACCTAGCTCAAATTGTTTGTCTAAGTTGAAATAAGACTTAGCGTGGAGGCGTAACTCGGGGAGTATGCCAAAGTGTACCTTGAGAGCACGAAGCGGATGGCTATGGATGCCTCCGTTGGTGTTGTTTGCGGATATATATGTCTATATGCTGCTGATCTTGCTTGCAGGGATGGAGTACCGCCGCCCCGAGAAAGGGGTTGGGTCGTTATATCTTGGTCAGCTAAAGGTGGTCGGTTGCTTGTTTTCCTCCACTCTTTGGGTGGATTTGTTTGAACAGGTCCTGGCGAGACTAGCGGGAAATAGCGGGCTGAAGCTCCTGCTGCTGTGTTGTGCTGGCCCTCGAAGGCCAAAGCTTATGTTTACTATTTTCAGGTGTGGCCGGCCTGCGTGCCGATGTTTGGAAGCCACTTTTGATGTACACATTTTAATAATCAAACCTTGTTTGTATTTTCATTTCTAGTTGTAAAGTGGACAAGTTGTAATCTGGTTTACTAATTCAATAAATCAAATGCTTCCGTTGTATAACTCTGCATACTGAGATGGTTATATTCTTAACTGTTCGTTGCTAATTAAGTAACGCGCTCTTCTGTTCGTTTCTTATGGCGTGGGGTCCCAGCCGGACCTACTACTATATGGTATGTAACAGGGAGGGTGTTAAACTTCTCACTAAGAACCGATTGGCTTTAGATAATCTCTCCCCAGATATGGCTTCAAGCCGCTCTAGCCCTTCTATCTCCAGAAAGGCCTCGAGCACCCCCTAGATCTACTCCCTAGGCCCAATCGCCAATACGAGGCGATTTCCTCCCTAAGTCCTACTCAGACCTAGTCGCCAATAGGAGGAAAATTTATGAACCGATTACAAAGATGAATATAAAATACAAATATAAAAACTTCCTATGAGGTAATCTGAAGGAGATGCCGAAGAATCACTGAAGATTGTTGAAGTCCAAGCGTACGTTCTTCACGTTGAGTTAGCGTTTTGATCCAAGCCTCCTTTGATTCCTCCTTTTGAAATTTACTGGGAGATCCTTTGTGGTCTGGAAATACGGCCCTCACAAATATTCCAGAGTGCCGGAATAGGGCTCCTTAGCATTGGTTGTTGGAGAAGACGAAATCCACATATTTATAGGACTGGACGCTAACACCGGCGTTAATGCTAACGCCTGGCGTTGACCCAGTATAGAAATGTTTTGATGGCTCGGATTTTCAAAATAGGAAGGAGATTCTGCATCTTTGGAAACATTCATTTTAGGCAACCTTAACGCTGGCGTTGAGTCTAATGTCTGGCGTTGAATCAAATCACGATAGCTTTCCTCCATGCCATTTTCATCTTGGTAGGAATGAAATTCAATGTCGACATTAGGAGTTAACATAGGGCGTTAGCTCTCTTCCATTATTTTCAGCTTGTGAGTAAATCCAGACCAATAACAACAACCTAGTGTCATCTTTGTTCAAACCTGCATGCTAAAAAATATAATGGCAAACAAGATCAAATACAAGTAAGATTTATTATTCTCAATTCAAAGGGATGCGGAAAACTATGTTCCAACAATCTCCCCCTTCTGATAATAACAAATCCAATAGAGATAAATCAGATTCATATATAAGAGAGATGTGTTTTTAGAAGGATATATGACATTAGAGTTATAGATTGTTAAATTATGCTCCCCCTACGTAAGTGCTCCCCCTTAGTGTATGCTCCCATAGACTAAATTCATGCTCCCCCTTAATCTAGTGAATCCTACTCCTTTAATCATTACGATTTATCATTTTATTCTCCCACTTTTGTTATTAGCAAAAGAGGGTGGAGTGAAACAAAACTAGAGTAATTATATAAGACACAAGTTGGGACATAACTAAGAGAGGATTACGAGTTTTGTGTAGACATAAAGTAAATCATGATCGAGCCAAGGGAGAGAGTAGCACAACGGAAAAAGATATGATAAACGTGAATGAACAACATTCCATTTTTTTTTGTTTTACCAAAGGAATTCAACCACTTGCTTTTCAAAGTGAAATTTGTAAGAAACTTATTGGAATAAATGTAATATAGTTTGACAAGCAGAAGGGAAGAAAAACCTTAGAAGTAAGCATGATAAAACATGGTAAAAGAAATGCATGATCAAATTAGGAATGCGGAAAAACAAAATAACTAAGATTAACATTTTTGTAATAGTTTGGCCATTCCAACAATATGTATAGTCTCTTCACATTTGAGCATTTAACTTTAAAAATTTTCATAACTAATAGGCAAGCATGATTTAACAAATTCAAAAAGATAATAGCTACAATGTAACCAATTAGTATTTCAAGTAAAGAAAATATTGTAGAAATCATGCATTGCAATCTAGTGCGTTTACTTAAGTTTTTAGATAATTATGTAATTTTGCATTTAGGATCCAATTCTTATGAGTAGAAGCTTTATGAAAAAATAATGATGTGTACATAAGGTGTTTTGATAAAAGTATACAAGTGAAATAATCAAAACACATGACATGTAATGAAATAGTAACAACAATATTAAGATTGTAATCTTATGATTACTTTCACACATCAACTCTAGAATAAAATTTCAAAGCACATTTTATGAGTACAACTACCAAGGTGTTTCGCCCACACAATGCTCATTAAGACTTATCAGGGAGCGAAGTATTGCTTGCGGGATCACATAAGCAATTTTTTTTAGTGATCCGGTGTACAAATGTAAGTGATAAAAAGAATATGTTTGCATAAGACACTTTACAATTATTTCCAAGGTGCTCAACCTCACAATGCTCATTAAGACTTATCAGGAGGGTGAGTAGTGCTTGGTGGAGTTATCTTTGGCATATAAATTAATTATATAATTTTTTTACGTTTGGGCCCAAATGTCTCTGAATTCACTTGTTGTTCTAAATATTAACAATATTGAAATAAACTTTTATGTTTGCAAGAAATTTATTTTTTGAAAGACGGTGTTGGTAAGTTAGACATACAAGTTTATATGTTAAAACTATTACACTACACAATCATGCAAGACTAAGATTATTAGCATATGTAGATTACCAAAATAATGGGTGAATACATCATTGATTAACATAAAACATTACTCATACTAAGAGGCATGCTAAGCAATCATACATAATTTTCTATAGACTATTTCATTGCACATAATCAGATTAAGGTCAAGGCATGACAAGATAAAACAATGTTTAGGAAATTTGAAATTAAAATTAGACATTGAAGATAATCTTTAAGTGTATGCCTAATTAATTTTGACCATTTGTAACAAAATAACTAAGATGTTTGCTCTTGTGAAGTCTTATAGTAAACCATAATTTTGTAAATATTTAAAGCAAAACAAAAATATATTTTTGATCATTTTGAATTATTTAAATTTTTTTGTATTTTGGAAGAAAACAAACAAATCCAAATATGAGAAAGCAAACAGAGAAAATGCATGATAAAAATACCATAAATAGTGTTGAGAAATCAGAATTTCAATTTGGCAAAAAGTGCTAACGCCTGGCGTTAACTACTTAACTCCCAAATAGAACACTATTTTCTAGGATTTTTGAAAAAAACCTTTTCTTTGAATTAGAGTTGTTACAAATAGGCCTTCTTAATGTAGAAATTTCAAACAATTTAAGGATAATTAGTAGGATCAAAATCGTTGAATACTTTTTCACAAAAAGGTTGTAAAATTATTTTTAAGAATGTTAATTCAATTAATGTAATTAAGATTGCATGATGACTATACTAAGATATATAGAGATCAGATAATGTTCAGCATTAATATATTGGAAATTTGGCACAAAAGCTAATGCTTGGCGTTATCTTCTAACGCTGGCGTTAGAGCCTAACGCCAGCGTTATATCTTAACGCCAATATAGAAGATGATTTCATGCATTTTTAAAGAAACTCTTCTTTGATTCTGACTTATTATGAAGGGGCCTTCTTAGTGTAGAAATTCCAGACCTTTTAGAGATCATTAGAATGCTCTTTAAGCATTAGAAATTCCAGACCTTTATATTTTATTGGGTTTTCAAATACTTATATTTTATGAGATCATTTAGGCTCAAAATAATATAATATGCTAAACACAAGATAAGCATGTTCGATCAAAACAAAAATGCATGAATAACATAATCATAAAGAGTGCATGAAAAAAAATGATATAGGTATGTCCTAGATAATAATACCCTACATATATGCCTACACACTAGCCGCATACTAAGTGACGGATGGGCATGAGGAGCTGCACACATGTCGTAGGTTGGGGTGTTAATCCCATATACACACACTAGAGAACGTTCAACCTAGCACTCTTTCCCTCAATGCCTCTCCATGCCCCACTGAAACCCTCCCCGATTAAGGACAAGTCATGTCTTAGAGGTTAGGTCATCTAATGCATACAATCCTACGGCCTCCCTATTGTGAGAAACATAATGTGGGTGAATGATCATGGACCTCCTAAGCAATTTGTACTATGGAAACAATTTGTAAACATGGCTTTTTTGAGAGATTGATTTCTAATTATATTTTAAGGCAACATAGTCATTATGAGTTTTAACTTTCAATTGTTCTACTTTAAGATGGATTCATTATGGCATTATTAGATAACTAGCATGAATGATAAGTTTTGAATGTAATGTTATGCCATAAAATTAATTGATATAATATTGCATGTAATCAACAATAGTATTTCAATTTTAGACATATAATAAAGTGATGATTCTAATTAATTTTTTCTTAGTGATATAAGTTTATTCGATGGTCAACCTATAAATGAGATACATGCAAAACATAATAGATTCATATACTAATCATGACAGCACACTAAATGTTGAAAGCAATAAGATCTTTTGTAGTTATATTTAATGTCTGAATTAAAAGATCTTTTGACTTTGCATGATTATTAATTTTTTCACAAAGAAATTTAGGTACTCATAATTAATTATTTATAATGATGTAGGTGAAGTATGTACAACAATTCATATTCAACCTTTTAAAAATATTATGGAGAAAGATTGAAAGGTGAATAATATAATGAGAAAATATTTTTGTTTACTTTTGAATAGTTTTATAAATTTTCTCTTTGATTTTTGAATATTATCAAACCTTATATATAATTTTCTAAAAACATAGTAATGATTTTTTTCTTTTTCGGTCATTGCAAGAATACGCATGAGTCTGTAGTTAATTTGATCTTTGCTAGGCTTTAGTTGGACTTAGCAATTTATAGTGGATCTTGGACTTCCTGAGGTCTACCATGTGAATGGTTCACACCGGTACTAGGAGATGTGATGGGGTGACATCCCAAACCATCCTTTCTCAAGATATTTAAGTGTTATTGGTTACTACGCATACAAAATATTTAAAATAGACTCAAAAATTGTCGAAAAAGAAAAATTGAGATAACTTCTAAACAGATTTGAATTTTGGCAATTTTAAGGGTCAAAATGGACTCAAAAGAGCAAAGCTCATTTGCCATTGCATAGAGCTTCTCGACCTCGTCCCACAATACTATTGTGGGCGAAATTCTGACAAGAGGGTCAAAAGTTATGATTGTTTGAAGTTTAGGTCGAGATCTCGCATAAATTATTTGATTTATTGAAAAAAGTTACCAAAGGCCTATATTATATTTTTTGAGATTTCAATTCCGGTTTTTAATATGATAGGGGCTATCAAATGATGAATGGATATTAAATTTATAAGCAAACACTTGCATATTTTATACATTTAGCCAAGCCCCCTAATATTCCTTTAAAATCCATTTTTTTAACAATTATTTCATTGATCTTGATAAAATACAACAAATTTAGTTTTCAATTTTTAAGGGTAATATAAGACATTTATAGGAAATGGATTTAGAAGGATAAATGAAAAAAATATATAGATCACTTAAGGAATGATATGACTTTTTATTTAATTTTATTCAATTTGATCTATTAATGAATTTAGGCTTAATGTGTGAAAAGTCATATCACAAGTTATATAGAGTGATCTTAGAATGTTGGCTCAAGAAAGAAAAATAAACAAACAAAAAGAAGGTTAAGCATATCATGAAGTAGAGTAATGATATTCATTTTTTTGATTTGTTTCTACTTCATGCAAATGATGATACATAATGAATAAGGGATTTAGGTATCCAAAGGGAACCAAGTGTAATGGTTCCTTTGGGTACCCAAATATAGCGTGATAATTTTTGGGGAGATGAGTATGAATGAACCCTTTCAAGTGAAGTTAATGTTTCATCTTTTATTTTGGGTCTCCACTCATACTTAGGTTTAATATTGTTTTTATTCAACAAATTTCCATTGTGAATATTCATATTTTGAAGTTTATAGTTGTGATGATTATTGAAAATGTTTTTCATAGGAAATTTGTGAACACTTAATTTTATGTTGGGAGAAGATTGAAGTTGTAAATGATAATGATGATAGTATTTTGGAATTTCATTTTCAATCTTTTGGAGTTTATTATTTCCATTGTTTGGCTTATTCAAATTTTGAGAATTCATATTCAACTTGCTTTTGGATTTTGCTTGATATTTTGAATTTATGTGTTGAGAATTTTTCTTTATAATTTCCTTAAGCAAGTTAACTTTATTTTCCAATTCATAGTTTTTAACTTTTAGATTATGTCTAGCTTTATTATAAGCAATTGTGCTATTTTTAAGAGTGGAAACAATTGAGTCAATATGAGCTTGATAGTTATTTCTAAATTCCTCAAATGTTTCATCCATCTTTTTAGTTTTAATTTTATAACTTTTACACATAACACAATCATTTGTAATAGATGACTTTTCTAAAGATAATTTTTCATTGACTTCTTTAAGATGCTCTTTTTCATATACCTTGAGTTTTTCTTTAAGAATATTGCAATCAAAATAAGATTTTATATTTTCAATTAAAGAGACATGGGTAAAACTAGGTAAATCAGAATTTGATTCTACTTTAACTTTTGCTTTTAAACCTTTATTTTCTAAGCGCAATTTGCATTTTTTAATTTCTTAATTTTGCGCTTTATAATTTGTAGCAATTGTAATGTAGAAATAGAATTGCAAACAACAAGGGAATTTGATTTCCTAACTTTTCTTTTGAATGAGGAAAGGTTTGAACAAATAGTTCCTTTGACATCTTTTCGGCATTCCTCTTCCAAAGATAATATTTCTTCTTCTCTTCCTCTTGATGTGCACTCCATTGATACATCATGAAAGGAGCTTTCTTGAACATCCGTGCAAGCTTGTATGTTCTTCAAGTCTTGCGTTTGTTCTATACCTACAGAAGGAGAATCATAAGTTCTTTCAAGAAAATTCCAAATTTCATATGTGGTAGGTAAATTATAAATAAGTTTGAAAATATTTTGATCTAACGCACAAAATAAACTATTTATAGATTTTGCATTTAGAACAATTTTGTTTCTACTTAGTACTCTAGGTGTCTTTTCAATAGTAGTATTCCAAACTTCTTCATCTAAAGCTTTAAGAAAAAAATTCATTAATCTTTTCCACCCCTTATAATTTTTGCCCTTAAATGAAGGTGGTGATAATAATATTTCGTTTATATTAAAATTTTCCCCACTAGTAGAAACGAGATCATGATCAAGAGACGCCATTATTCCCGGTTATTAGACCAATTCGGAATAACCTAGCTCTGATACCACTTGTTGGATCTCAAGGCGCCCTTAGAGGGGGGGGGGGGTGAATAAGGGTTGTAGAAAACTTTAAATCTGTATAAAAAACTTTAGATGTTTTATTTGAAGTAAGTTAAATCAAAAGTAAAGAGATAGAAATTAGAAATGATATCAATTTTATTAAAGAAGAAAATACATGATTATCATTTATAAAATTGATTACAAAATTTAATTTCTATGATGCTAGAAATCAAGGCGATTATGAAATACTCTTTTCGTTTTCTATACCGACTCTTCTCACTAAGAACTGGTTGGCTTTAACCGATCTCTCCCCAGAAACGGCCTCAAGCCGCTCTAGCCCTTCTATCCCCAGAAATGCCTCGAGCACCCCTAGATATACTACCTAGACCCAGTCACCAACACGAGGCGATTTCCTCCCTAAGTCCTACCCAGACCTAGTCGCCAACACGAGGCAAATTTACGAACCGATTACAAAGATAAATATAAAATACAAATATATAAACTCCCTATGAGGTAATCTGAAGGAGACGCCAGAGAATCGCTGAAGATCGTTGAAGTCCAAGCGTGCGTTCTTCGCGTTGAGTTAGCATGTTGATCCAAGCCTCCTTTGATTCCTCTTTTTGAAAACTAGTGGGTCCTTTGTGGTCTGGAAATGCGGCCCTCACAAAAAATTTAGAGTGCTAGAATAGAGCTCCTTAACATTGGTTGTTGGAGAAGATAAAATCCACCTATTTATAGGCATGGTCGCTCCCGTCGACGTTAAGGCTAACACCTGACATTGACCCAGTATAAAAATGTTTTGATGGCTCGGATCTTCAAAATAGGAAGGAGATTCTGCATCTTTGGAAACATTAATTTTAGGCAACCTTAACGCCGGCGTTGAGTCTAACACCTGACGTTGAGTCAAATCATTCTCAAAATGCTCCTGCAATCACGACAGCTTCCCTCCATGCCATTTCATCTTGGCGGGAGCAAAAGTCAACGCCGACATTAGGAGTTAACGTCGGGCGTTAGCTCTCTTCCATTCTTTTCAGCCTGTGAGCAAATCCAGACCAACAACAACAACCTAGTGTCATCATTGTTCAAACCTGCATGCTAAAAACACAATGGCAAAAAAGATCAAATACAAGTAGGATTTGTTATTCTCAAATCAAAGGGATGTGGAAAACCATGTTCCAACACTTATTATTACTTTGTTTCCTTTATGTCAGTAATTATCTTATGGACTATTATTATGATCTATATATAGCATGTGATATGGACTTGGGCTTCTATATGTTCAAATATACTTTTCTTCTTCTATGATCAATATGGCCGGCAGGATTGGAATTTTGTAGTGGCGACCTTCCCGAGTGTTGGTGTCACCACAAAGCGGCGGTTCTGGGTATAAGACCCAATTTTGTAGCAAAAAAATGGGGTCTCAGGTCAGTTATGTTGGACTTGTATGATCAATACAAGCGCGGTGTAATTCGTTTCATGCAATCCTGATGAAAATTGGGAACATTGACCAGAGTGAGTCGTTTTGAGCTATTCAATGGCTCGAGTGAATAATTACAAGTAAAAAGCTCAGAATTGACTTCTGTTGCAATTCTTAGATTGCTGTGTCGGACATGAGTGCAACGACCCCCTCCTTGCATTTTCCCGTGTGTATTTTGCGACTTCTAAATTAATATACTTAATCACAATATATATATATATAATATCTTATGCATAAGTTTTTAATATATTAAAACGTATTCTTTATTTTCTAAACAAAACCAGCAGCAACAAACAAGTGGCGAACAAGGGGCAAAAAACCAGGTGGCAGAAATGGCAAAGAACCATGTTAGTAGTACCCCACATCTCGCTATTAGCCACCTTATTATAATAGCATCCTATATAATTCTATTTTCACACCACCAAGCTATTAGCATAACATCCAAAAAAAATTTAAACTTTCTGCCACTTTCATTTCAGGAAGCTACTAACAGTGCATTTGACGAAAAATCAGCCCTAGTTAAATGCATTCAAATATGCAAAATTGTGATAAACGAAAACTTTCTGAATTGCTTGCAGAACTCTTATGACACTTGCAGATAACATATCGTAGAAATAAAATGTGGTTACAGAAAAAACTGCATAGAAAAAAGATTATGCAGGATATATTCAAGCTACCATTTGAATCTTCAAAACTACCAAATCCATAGCAGCTCTTGCATCAACAATACTATCATGCTCTTCTCCGGGGAGTTGTATCTTCTGAGCATGAAATTTCAACAATAAATTTCATAGTGCTGGTTTTCGAAATATAGATTTTGGGTGCTTGCATCCTCGAGGGTTGTCCTAACTTCAGTCAGCATCTTCGTGAGCTCACTCTGTAGGTTCTCCGACGACTCGTTGAAGAAGGTTCGGTCAGCGTCATGCAGGATCCGATGACTACCACCTCCTTTATCTTTGGCTCCTCCCACGCATTTGAGAAATGGAAGCAAAAGCAGTCCGGCGCGTTGATCAATCGCGCACATCTCAGAACTGCATTGTCATCTCCTTGTCATACACTATTAGCGACCCTCCGCTGATCATCTCCTGCATCTTGAAGACCACCTGATGATCCGTCACAACCATGAAATTTTCCAGAATGGCGTATTCATGGTTCATGATTGGCTGCTCCAATGGAAACAGAAGCACTTGAGATAGGGCTTCCTGATGACTTCGTAGCTTAGGGTTAGAGAGGAGGGGAGGGAAAACACAATTTCATTCCAGGATATCACAATACAAGGCTTACGCGTCCTCTTATAGTGGCGAGGGGCGAATACAAAAAGGAAATGTTTTAAAATAGTTGCGGAAATACCTAAATTGACACACGCAAACAAAGCAACAAATTAAACGTCATAAGCAAACAAGGTAGATAATTAATTATTCGCTGCGGAAATCGCGGGCCCATCCGCTATACGAGCCTGATGCATGTAAACTTTCTAAGGTGGTTGTGTTGGATCTTACGAAGCCCTTAGAGGGGGGGGGGGGGGGTGAATAAGGGAATAAAAAATCTTTTTATAATTTTATGGAAATTACTAAATTGTTTTATAATATGAGAAAGGCAAAATAACAATTTAGCTAATTTGTGAGAATATCATAATTTTCATCTTTAGAAATAAGTACTAAATTGTTTTATGATTAAGAGATTGAAATAAACAATTTAGTTAAAGTAATTTGAATTGAAAAACTTTGTAACCAATATATTAAAGATAACGCCAAAGGAGAGAAGTCAAGTAAACACAAATAAAGACATGATTGTATTTATATAAAAAAGGTGTTTACAAAATTTGATTTCAATATCGCTAGAAATCGGAGGCGTACAAAAGTAAATTTCTTTTCCTTTTCTATACCGACTTGTATCCTCACTAACCGGTTGGCTTTAGCCTATCCTTACCCGGATAAGGCCTCAAGCCGCTCTAGCCAATCCTTCCCCGGATATGGCCTCGAGCACCCCCTAGATCTAATCACCTAGACCTAGTCGCCAACACAAGGATAATTTCCCCCTAAGTCCTACCCAGACCTAGTCGCCAACACAAGGCGAATTAACTAAACGGTTACAAAGAAGTATGGAATGGAAATAATGAAAATAATAATAAAACTCCCTATATGAGATCTCTGGAGGAGGATGAAGGATCGTTGTAGTATAAGCGAGGTCGAAGCGATCGTCCTTTGGATGTAGCATGACGTAGCCCTCCTCCAGAATTCTCCTTAAGCTTTTTGTGGGAGATCCATCTTCGGCAGCATAACAACACTGGAATTGTGGCACAAGCAACCTCTCTGAGATCTCTAGCCAAAACGAGAAGCAAAGCTCCAATTTATAGAACTTGGAGCTAGCGCCGACGGTAGTGGCTAGCGCCTGCGGTAGCATTAGTGTGGAGCGGTTGCGAAACCATCTACGGCGTGGCGCTGTGCACGAACTGGAGATAGCGCCTGGCGGTAGCGATAGCGCTGGCGGTAGCGATAGCGCTGGCGGTAGCGGGAGATAGCGCTGGCGATAGCGGTAGCGTTTGCGAAACCGTCGCTGCGCACGAACTCGAGATAGCGCCTGGCGGTATCGATAGCGCTAGCGGTAGCAGGAGATAGCGCTGGCGGTAGCGGTAGCGCTGGCGGTAGCGCTGCTCCTTTCAAAAGATTGCTCCAGGCATCTTTATACCTGTGGAGTATTGCACCTATAGTTCCTGCACACTATAAACACACTACAAGCAATATCAAATACAATATGGGATTTGTTATTCTCAAACAAAGGGATGTGACACACATGTCCAACAATCTCCCCCTTTTGATAATAACAAATCCTCTAAGCAAGAAATCAACAATAGTGTTTATAGATAAGATAAGCAAGATTAAAGTGCAACTATAGTAAATGATATGCATGATAATGTGCATACTCCCCCTATCTTAATGCTCCCCCTACATAAATGCAATTTATGTGTTACTCCCCCTAAATGATAGATTTCATGAATTAGTCTCCCCTTATTTATCTATATTTCTCATATATAGATTTCTTCAATTAATCTCCCCCTTTTGGTATTATCAAAAGAAGGTGGGGTGAGGGTTGTAAGGAGGCATTTATATGATCGAGCTTTTTGAAATATAAAGAATGATAAAGAGTTTAAGCATAGCATATATAAGAGATTTCAAATATAAAGATAAGAGTTGTAAGCAAGCGGAAGATTATAGAAAACATCTTTGTGTAAGCATGAAGATCATAATTATAAATATGAGTTTAAGTTCAAAATGTAAAGATGTTGTAACTTTTTTGAAATCTCAAAGTTTTTCATAAAAATACCAAGCATGAAATGAACAAATCAAAGAGAGATTAAGCTATAATGTTACTTAATTCTAAGTTCAAGAAATACCAAAACATTGTAGAGATCATGCTAGGTTATCTAGTGCATTTTTATATAAAGAGTAGTATAGATAAAGCATTAGAATCTAATACTCATGAGAAAAAGTGTTATGAAAGATAATGATGTGCACATAAGTGTATTTTGGGCAATGTTAACAATTAATTTAAATCACCAAAATACAAGACATATGTAAAGTAAAATGCACAATAAAACATAAGTAAATTACTTTCACACACTTTTAATGCACATAATTTTTAACAAAGTGGTGTAATAACCAAGGTTTGCACAAGTAACTTTACTATTCTTTCCAAGGTGGACAACCTCACAATGCTTATGAAGACTTATCAGGAGGTTCAAGTAGTGCTTGGTGGAGTTATATTTGTCTACATATATATAATTTTTTGTTCACATTTGTGAGACAACATTCTCCGAATACACTTGTTTTGCAAACCAAAAATTTTAACTTAACCTCTTTTCTAAATTTCATAAGTGCAATTCAAATGTAGTGTAGGCAATAAACATATGCAAGTTTTAATTCATTGCACAAATACAATACACAAGCAAGCATTTTTAGATTTAGACACACATGTTGATTACCAAAATAAGTCAGTGAAATGTATCATTATCAATCATAAAACATTTACTCATACTTAGAGTCATGCTAAGCTTGGTTCTACACATTTTGCAATACAATTGATGCACTTTAAATAGATATATCAAAGCATGATAAGCAAAACAATGTTCATAGTAATTTGAAAGAATATGATTTAACATTGTAAATAATTCTAAATAATAGAATTCATACATGCTTGATATTAGCAATAAAGATTATACAGTTTTTTTTTGTTGTTTTATCATTTTAATGAGAAAAAGAAAACAGAAAATCACAAAAACATATTTTTGTATTTTTGAATTTTGAACTTTTGTAGTTGATTTTTCAAAATATGGATAAAAACACAAATAACAAAAACATAATTTTGTATTTTTAGATTTTGAACTTTTATAGTTGATTTTTCATAGAATGAATAAAACACAAATAACAAAAAACATATTTTTGTATTTTTGAATTTTGAATTTTTGTAGTTGATTTTTCATAATGTGAATAAAATAAAAATACCAAATGTAAGAAATACAAAAACAAAGTAGTACATATAGACTAAAATATTTTTAGTGATTTCTAGAAATTTTGAAAAACAAAAAAGTCCAACACCCACGCTAGCGCCGGCGCTAGCGCGAGCGATGGAAATAGTACATGATTTTTCAAGAATTTCAAATTTTTTATTTTTGGTATTGGTTAAGTGTCCTTAGAGTAGTTCCATGCTATAATTTCAGAATTTTTGGAGATCTCTAGGTGGATCAAATTTGCATGAAACTTTGGCTTTTTGAAATTCATGTGTTTTACAAAAAACATTTAAGCTCAAAAAGATAAATTATGCAAACACAAGAGGACATTTTTTTTATTAAACAACCCAAAATATGCATGATTAAAGTGATAAGTAAATAAAATGATCATGCAAAGATTAATATAAGTATGTCCTAAGATTAATGACTACCCCGACTAAATGTCTACACCCTAGCCCCGTACTAAGTGATGGATGGGTATGAGGAGCTGCACACATGCCGTAGGTTGGGGTGTTAATCCCATATGCACACACTAGAGAACGCTCAACCTAGCACTCTTTCCCCCCAGTGCCTCGCAAGGCCCCACTGGAAGCCTCCCCGGTTAAGGACAAGACATGACTTAGAGGTTAGGTCTCTAATGCATACAACCCTACGCCCCCGCTATTGTGAGATATGAAGTCATAGGTGAAATAATATTTTGGACAACCTATGCTTTTAAATCTAAGGGTTGATATAAAAACTATGGGTTTTGTTTAATGTGTTGAGTTATATAAATCCGCATAGCTTTTCTACTATTATGAGTTGACGATATGAGATAACTAGCACAATTACTAATATTCAATAAGTGACAATGCTAGAATGATGAGTTTTGGGTTTAATGTCATGTCATAAGATTTATATTAATATTGCATGTATTGCAAAATGGAGTTTCAAATTATAGATCTAGAATGTAGTGATGATTAAGTTTGATGTATCTTTATTATTCCAAAGTTGATTCTAGAATCTATATAAATGTGAGATACATGCAATCAATATCAAATCATATCCATACACCAACTAATGCAAAGAAGAAAAAAATTCATATTTGTATCATAAGATTCATAATTCCTAGGTGATATTCTTGTTTTGAGATTTTTCTTGATAGAACATGAATTATGATTTATGATTATAGAGATTTTGCATAGAATATATGTTAGATCATCATGATGTATGAGAATTCTAATCCTTCTAGACTTATGATATAGTGATATAGTGATTTTCTTTTGAAAGAACATGATTGATTTGTAAGTCTAGAAAAATGATGATCATCCAATCATATAAAAGACAAAGAACATATATATAAAGTTTTGAAATAGAATGTCATTCAATAATTGAATTTATTGATCTTTGGTTTTGCATGATAATATATGATTCATGAAACAATATTCATAAATATTCTAATGATTAATCCATAAACTATGTGTTTGTTGGAATTTTAGTATTCTATTATAATTTCAAATCACATAGTTATCATCAAATTTAAGTTTACAAATTAATTTTCTTTAGACCTATAATGAAATGATTAAACTTTTGATTTGATCTTAATGATATAAGATGATTCTAAGGTCTAAATTACATGCAAACAATGGTGACACACATCACACACATAATATTTAAATTAATATATGAAATAATTATACTAAGGATAGCATGCGATGAAAAATCCATAAACACAGAAATTTCCAAATCAAGCGAACTAAGATAGCATTTAAAAACGGAGTTAAAATTGGGCAAATTGACAGCACCAAACAAACTTAAATGGGCAAGTTTAGTTTGCCGATAGATGGAGATTTTTGTGCTCTTTCCGAAAAGATATTAAACGCGAAAATCGGACGAGCGGATCAAAAGATATGGCTATTTCAAGTTTTGATCAAAAACTCGCTTTTTGAAAGATTAAGCATGCGTTTAGATGAATTTTTGTTTTCGATTTTTCTAGATAATGTTCTTCATTATAAGAGCTATCATATGCAGCAAACAAATATAGAATAAAAAAAATGTTGCGCATTTTAATTTTTAGTTTTAAGCCCTTTAATAAACCATTTAAATCCAATTTTTAAAATAGTTTCAATAGTCTTAATAATAATTTCAAAATTTAATTTCTAATGATAATTCAAGACAATTAAGGGTAAAGGATTTAAAAGGATAAAGAACAATCAAAGATGAGAGATAGATCACTTTGAAAAAATATATGACTTAATGTTCAATTTTAATTCAAATTTGATTTGATAGACATTAGACTTAATATATGAAAGTCATATTACATGATATATAAAGTGATCATAGCATGTTTGTTTAAAAAAAATATAAAATAAACAAAAGAGAAAGAGACAATAAGCATATCATGAAGTAGAATATTGATATTACATTATTATTTGTTTCTACTTCATGCAAATGAATGGATACTAATTAATAAGAGATTTTGGTATCCAAAGGGGACCAAGTGGGATGGTTCCTTTGGGTACCCAAATACATCGTATAGGCTTTTGGAGAGATAATGATGAATGGGCCTTTACAAGTGGAGTTAGTGTTTCGTTTTTAATTTTGGGCCTCCATTCATACTTTGGTTGTTTATATTTCAAATTCATATTATGATTATGTGACATCTTTATATGATTATATTTGTTTGAAAAATAATTCATTTGAGATTTATGTTTCTTCAAATTATTTTTCAAAGTAGTTTGATGTTGATAATCATCATGAATTTTATTATATTGATTCTTTGAAAGTTTATAAGAGTGATTGTCTTTCTTTAGAAATGATTGTTGAAAGAGTAGGTTACAATATGTTTTAAATGATTGATTATTATTTTGATGATTTTCATTTCCACTCTTTCTTATAGACATACTCTTATAATATGAAGGATAATATTTTATAGTTTGATTTTTATGAAAAGGAGTTTTTAAATTTGAGTCATGATTGAAAATATATTGAGACTTATAATAGTGACTCTTAAGAGTTTTATGAGGATCATAATTCTTTTTGAAACTAAACTCCTTTTGATTTAATGTTTGGAAATGGCCATTTTTAGAAATGATTTTGTAAGTTAATTTATCCTTGTTATTCAAAATCTTATGATGAAATTCATTAGGTGACATTTGAAATGTTTCAACAAAAGATTTTAAGTGTTTTAACTTATAAGATAAATCATCATTTTCAACTATCAATTTTTCATTATGCCTTTTAGAAATTAAGAGCTCTTTTTCAATTTCCTTGAATTTTTCTTTAAATAAATTGCAATCAAAACAAGGAGTAGGAATTGTAACTAAAGAGCATGAAATAGAATTTAACACATCAATATTTGTTTCTACTTTATCGTTTGCTTTTAAAGATTTATTTTCTAAACGTAATTTAGAATTAGCAATTTTTAACTTTAAAATTTTACGTTTAGCAATTTTAAGCATACGAGAAGTAGAAATAGAATTTGTTACAAAAAGAGAAGATTTAGATTTTCTTACCTTGCTATAGTTTCCGTCTTCTCTTTTTCTTGATGTGTTGCCAAAAAATGAGTCCAACATTGTGACGTTGTATTTTTCTTCCTCCAAGCATGAGTCCTCATCGATTTCTTCTCTTGGATCCATAAGGAATTCCTCATCGATTTCTTCTCTTGGATCCATAAGGAATTCCTCGTCGATTTCTTCTCTTGGATCCATAAGGAATTCCTCGTCGATTTCTTCTCTTGGATCCATAAGGAATTCCTCTTGTTCATCATCTGTAGAAGGAAGACTATAAATATTCTCAAGAAATTTCCAAACTTCATAAGCAGTAGGAAGTGTATAAATTAGTTTGAAAATATTTTGATGCAATGCACAATATAGACTATTCATTGATTTGGCATTGAAAAACATTTCATTTTTATTTAAAGTACTTGGGGGTATTTTAATAGTAATATTCTATACTTCCATATCCAAAGACTTAAGAAATTTTTCCATAAGAAATTTCCACCCATTATAATTTTTCCCTTCAAATAAAGGTGGTGCTAAAAATTTTTCATTTATAAGAAAGTTTTCCCCATAAATAGAAGCGAGATCATGAGACGCCATTATTCCTGGTTTTTAAACCGTTTGGAATAACCTGCCCTCTGATACCACTTGTTGGATCTTACGGCGCCCTTAGAGGGGGGGTGAATAAGGGAAAAAAATCTTATTATAATTTTATGGAAATTACTAAATTGTTTTATAATATGAGAAAGACAAAATAACAATTTAGCTAATTTGTGAGAATATCATAATTTTCATCTTTAGAAATAAGTACTAAATTGTTTTATGATTAAGAGATTGAAGTAATCAATTTAGTTAAAGTAATTTGAATTGAAAAACTTTGTAACCAATATATTAAAGATAACGCCAAAGGAGAGAAATCAAGTAAACACAAATAAAGACATGATTGTATTTATATAAAAAAGGTGTTTACAAAATTTGATTTCAATATCGCTAGAAATCGGAGGCGTACAAAAGTAAATTTCTTTTCCTTTTCTATACCGACTTGTATCCCCACAAACCGGTTGGCTTTAGCCTATCCTTCCCCGGATAAGGCCTCAAGCCGCTCTAGCCAATCCTTCCCCGGATATGGCCTTGAGCACCCCCTAGATCTAATCACCTAGACCTAGTCGCCAACACAAGGCAAATTTCCCCCTAAGTCCTACCCAGACCTAGTCGCCAACACAAGGCGAATTAACTAAACGGTTACAAAGAAGTATGGAATGGAAATAATGAAAATAATAATAAAACTCCCTATATGAGATCTCTTGAGTTGAGGATGAAGGATCGCTGTAGTATAAGCGAGGTCGAAGCGATCGTCCTTCGGATGTAGCGTGACCTAGCCCTCCTCCAGAATTCTCCTTAAGCTTTTTGTGGCAGATCCATCTTCGGCAGCATAACAGCACTGGAATTGTGGCACAAGCAACCTCTCTGAGATCTCTAGCCAAAACGAGAAGCAAAGCTCCAATTTATAGAACTTGGAGCTAGCGCCGGCGGTAGTGGCTAGCGCCTGCGGTAGCATTCGTGTGGAGCGGTTGCGAAACCGTCGGTGGTGTGGCGCTGTGCACGAACTGAAGATAGCGCCTAGCGGTAGCGATAGCGTTGGCGGTAGCGGGAGATAGCGTGGCGGTAGCGGTTGCGAAACCGTCGCTGCGCACGAACTCGAGATAGCGCCTGGCGGTATCGATAGCGCTGGCGGTAGCAGGAGATAGCGCTGGCGGTAGTGGTAGCGCTGGCGGTAGCGCTACTCCTTTCAATAGATTGCTCCAGGCTGCTTTATACCTGTGGAGTATTGCACCTATAGTTCCTGCACACTATAAACACACTACAAGCAATATCAAATACAATATGGGATTTGTTATTCTCAAACAAAGGGATGTGACGCACATGTCCAACAGGTTGGTCATCGTACAACTCCTTAATAATGTCGCCATATGGGAAATGTGCCTAGTCCTCAAGGCAGAAATCTGAAAAGTGGCGCCAGAATTCCACCCGGGCAAACCATGTTGCGTCCGAGTCTGGCCGGCCGGTCCAGGCCATAAGGACTTCCTCCGAGGTACAGTCTCCTGGGGTGCGGAATGACTGATCGAGGACTAAGGTGGGATAGTAGGGTGCCTCCCAAGCGAGGTCGAAGTCGGCCAGAATGTAATCTGCGGGAGCGTGGTCGCCCACAACGCGTTGAAGCTGTGAGACCTGGAAGATCGGATGAATGTGGCTCCTGGCTGGAAGGGGAAGACGGTTGGAGACCACCACTATACGGGCGAGGACCTTGAAAGACCCAAAGAATTGAGTAGCCAGTTTCGGGCAGGGCCGGCGGGCCACCGAAAGTTGTCGGTATGGGTGGGGTTTGACGAACACCCTCTTGTCAAACTCAAAGGAGAGGTCCCAGCATTTCTTATTGGCGAAGGAGACCATCTTCTGTTGTGCCCGCCGTAAGTGGTGCTTCAAATGATCTAGGATGGTATCTCTGTCACAGAGAGTGGTGGCCACGCTCTCCACTTGACACTCCCCTGGAAGGTGGTGGACGATCGACGGAGGAGGGCGGCCGTAATCGACCTCAAATAGGGTGGTGTCGGGCGCCTGATGGTAGGCGGTATTGTATGAGTACTCCCCCCCCCCCCCCCCCCCCGAGCCACTTGGCCCAACTGTGAGGCTACTCCCCCACGAAGCAGCGGAGGTACGTCTCCAAACACTAGTTGAGGAACTCAGATTGGTCGTCTATCTGCAGGTGGTATGTCGTACTCATGCGGAGACAGGTGCCCTGTAAGAGGAACAATGTGGTCCAGAATGTACTCAGGAACAGCGAATCACAATCGCTGATAATTGACCGAGGAAACCCGTGGAAGCGCACGACCCCCTGGATAAAGCTGTCGACGATAGTGGACGCCGTGTATGGGTGGCAGAGGGGAATAAAATGAGCATACTTCGAGAGCCTGTCAACTACAACTAGGATGCAGTCGTGCCCCTGTGATCGGGGTAGCTGTGTGATGAATTCCATTGTGATGTCGTCAAAAATGCGATCAGGAATCGGAAGGGGCTGAAGTAGGCAACCGGGAAACATGGCCTTATACTTGGCTTTCTGGCACGTAAGGCAGGTGGCCACAAAGGCCTTGACCTAATAGAACATATGAAGCCAATAGAGCGAGGCGGCCAGTCGTTGGTATGTCCGGTAAGCTCCGGCGTGTCCCCATGTTGGTGAAGCATGGAACTCGGTCAACAACAGAGGAATGCTCGGGGAGGAGAGGGCGAGTACGAGGCGTCCCTTGTAGAGTAAGCGGCTGTCAACCAAGGAGTATGGTGGGCGATTTGTGGCATCCATGAGAAGTGTTATCCGTATCTTGTTGAGCGCCGGGTCAGCTTCTACTTCTCGTTGGAGGGTGTCCACATTCTCCCAAATCGGGTGGGAAATGGCTATGGGTATGGGGTTGCGCGAGAGGGCATCGGTCACGCAATTCATCTTCCCCGGCCGAAACTCGATGTTGAAGTCATAGCCTAGTAGCTTGGCCACCCATACTTGTTGAGCGGGCATAGCAATCTTTTATTGGAGGAAGTGGTGGAGGATGTTGTGGTCGGTGCAGACCACAAACCATAGGATCAGGAGGTAAGGTCGCCAATGTTGCACAGCGAGGACAAGGCCCATAAGCTCGTTCTTGTACGCGGAATGGCTACGAATTGTGTTTGAAAAAGCGCGGCTGAAATAGGCCACGGGGCGTCCGACCTGCATTAAAACCGCTCCAACACTGACGCCTGATGTGTCTCCTTCCACTAGGAAGCGATGTGAAAAATCTGGCATTACCGACATCGGGGCTCGAACTAAGGCCTGCTATAGAGTAATAAAAGCGGCTAAAGCCGCCGCCGGCCACTCGAAGGGCCCTTCGGCCGACTTTTTCAGAAGCTGAGTGAGGGTTCGGGCCAGCGTGCCGTACCCCTGATTGAATCAGTGGTAGTACACTGTCAGTCCCAAGAATGCCTGGACATCGCGGAGTGACGATGGTGTTGGCCACTAGAGGACCGCCTTGATCTTGTCACTATCCATGGAGACTCCTGTCGCCGAGATGGTGTGTCCCAGGTAGCACACCTATGGAACCCCAAAGGAACACTTCATTGGGTGGAGCTTGAGGTGGTGGCATCATAGAGTAGCCAATGTATGGCATACGTGTTGGAGGTGCGCCTACCAAGAAGAACTGTAAACCAATATGTCATAAAAAAACAAGAATGAGCTGACGAAGTACCGAGCGAAAGAAATCGTTCATCATGGCCTGAAAGGTGGTCGGTGCATTGGTCAGGCCGAAAGGAATAACCAGGAACTCATAGTGGCCATCATGGGTCCGGAAGGCCGTCTTGGCTACATCGGCCGGCCGAACGCAAATCTGGTGGTAGCCTGCACGGAGGTCCAGCTTGGTGAAGACAGTCGCGCCATGGATGTAACATCCCCCCAAACAACTAGACCCCTATGATGGTTTTGCCATGACCAGGTCATGAAAAAATCCGAGGATGCGCAAAGAAATCATAAGATCTTACGCTCGAAGTGAAAATCACCTTGGTCTGCGGATAGCAATTTCCAATTATCTAACCTAGGGTCTGTCATTAGGGATTCACCTTGACCCCATCATAACATTCCTAAGCCATTAAGGGGGTCCCTTTGTAACACTTCAAGTGCCCAACCGTAGAAAGAGGGGTACCATGAATGCTGAGCTAGCGCCGCGCTAGGGGCTAGCGCTGGCGGTAGTGGTGGTTTAGGTGAACCGCTGAGACGAGTTCCGAACCGCTGCGAAGAACCATATACCGTCGAGATGATAGCGCTTGGCTAGCACTAGCGCTGGCGGTAGTGGCCAAACCGAGAAGAGCTTCGTGCCGTCGAGAGGCTAGCGCTAGTGCTATCGCCTGCGGTAGCTCAATCGACGGGAGGCGGACGTGATCATTTTTGGTGGCCAAATTCATGGCCAAGGGAGGCCAAAAGTCCTCCAAATTGATGGGGATTCATTCCCCCTATCAATTAGGAGAAGTTTAAAGGGTTTTCCAACTCTTATGGGGGCTAATTTTGATGGATTTTGTGGATAGCCGAAATTTTCACCATGAACGATGTTAATGGTGGAATTCGAAGCCTTGCCTCTTCCCCTCCCTGAATTAGTTCTTTAAAAGACCCCAAGGGGTGAAGGGAAGGAGTTTCCCCCACTTTCCAGAAGAAATCCACCATCGAAGCGCATGTCAGCATGGCACCCAAGAGCTCACGACCAACCATGGCGGACCGGCGATCGACACAGCTACAATCCACCACTCAGGTCCTCCCCTCCTCCTCTCTCTTAGTGGATTGATCTTATTATGTTGGCCGCAAGGTTTGAGGCCAATTGTCCTTGGATCGGCATGGCCGAAAGCTTGGATTCAAGCTTTAGCTTCCTTACTTTAAACCCCAATTATGGCCGCCTCCGGCCGGCCAACCATCGTCCATTGTCTGCTACCACCTCAACGGAGGTGGTGGTGGCATTGGCCGACCAGGAGAGGGTCTAGGTGGCCTAGAAATCACCTCTAAAGTTGGTACAGGATGGGCCAATCGTAGTCGTTGGCTGATTGGAGAAGATGAACCGATGCTCTCTATTTTATTTAGACAGATTTTATAATTTTATGATTATTTATAGCATAATTTCTCCTAGAAATACGTGTTTCTGAAACCGAAAATAGAACCCTTAGAGGCCATTTTTGGAAAAATAGCCAGAGACAAAAGTTGTACATCTTTGTGTCTAGTTTAATATAAAATTAATTTGAGCCAATTTGGCTCACTGGTTGACTGCAGCACTCAGTTTGGTGCAAGGTGTCATAAGTTTGACTGAAAATTAAAATGGTTGCTCCCGCTAAACTACTAATCCAAATGCTTTGAAATTTTGAGCATGGTTTAGATTTACCCTTACCCTCAACATATCAAAAAAGGATAATTTCTCGAGGACTTTTTCTATAGTTTTTGTAGAAATTTAATAAACCATATATGAATTAATTTTAGTGTCTAAAGACCTCCAAACCCTACCAAATTTTGGAGGGTGGTCCTTATGGTCTTTACAGGACTCTTGTAAAAATTCCATCCTATTTGAGATTGATTTGGTAGGGTTATTAAGTAACTCAAATTTGGTCAAACTATGGTATATTAGATCAAATGTGCACTTGATGGATTTGGGAGATCAACCCTCATCCAAATGTTGTGAAACTTTGACCACTGACTTGATGTCACATAAAATACCCCCACATGTGGTTTTTGGGTGACGTGGGGGTGTAAATGCCCTAGAACCCTAGTTCAAATCCTAGGGTTGATTATTGAACCTATTGAAGGACATGGGGTCATGTCTCTGGATTTACTTGAAACATGGTAGAGAGGTTCATAGGCTGGTATTATGCCCTGAATAATTTATCTTTAATTTTTAGGAACATTTGTCCCCTCTGAATTAATTAAGAACCAATTAGGGCACTTTCTTATATTAATAATTTACATAAGTATATTACCTTGAATGTTCATGAAATTTTGGCAGTGAGCTTATGTTGGTGGTATTATTCTCTGATAATTTTTATTGTTAATTTTATATTGAGCTATACAGTACTTCATTTACAAGTCCATTGTTTACCCTATTTCTAAAAGGAATTTGTTGAAACTGGCAATCGGTCTCTTGAGTTCTGACCCACTGGGGGGTGTAGCCCATGCCTACTTATCCCTCACTAACGCTCCTGACTGTTGACGAAGAACTAGGAATAGGCTTAAGGATGCAGCGAGGAGGTCCTGCCACATACCCAGAAGATCTTAGAGAGCTTCCCCTCCCAAACCAATGCTTAGCCGGGCACCTTGGAGGGAACTAGCGACCAACCAAAATTTGCCTAGGAGGAGAGAGCCTAAAAGACCGGGTCCCCTCCAAGGTGCCCTTAACGGTCTATTTATAGATTCTCTAGTCTGGAATTCAAGTAGCTTAAATCCGCCTTTTAGTTTTACTAACCGCACCCCAAATTAGTCTACCAACAGCCTAACTCTGTTGTTCTGAAGGGCTATTGGCAGCCCATGAAGTGTAACTAGGTAATTTCCCCCTCAAAACCTTCTGGGAGTGTGGTCCGTGAAGGCAGCACTCGCTAGGCTTCTCGCACACTAGATTCCACCGGGCGAGTGGTCGGTGGAGGGACCACTCACCTAATCACCTGACCTGCATGGCGAGTGGGACTCCGCCCCTACTCGTCTGGTCTCCCATGCACTCACCCCTCTGAATGGGCGAGTGCCTTGCGAATGGGGCTCATACTCGCAGGGAGGCTCTCCTGCCTCTTCTGGCCTGGGCGAGTTCTCTGCCTGACACGGATCTTGCCTCTTGACCCGCTTTGGACCTGGGGGCCCACTCGGCGAATACGGGGTTGTACATAATTAATTAAGGGTTTAATATTCACTGGAAAATTATGAAACTTAGTCAGAGGTCTTTTTAGGGTATGTGTATGATCTATTAATTTTGGAATAATTTTTGGAGGAGGTTTTATATGGTTCTCTTCACAGAGAGCCTTAGGATTTGTTTATTTGAATAAAGGATTTATATGGTCAAATGAATTTGGAAAATTATGAAATTCGAGAAGTGAACTTTTCTTATCATCTTAGACATCTGTTAATTTTACTGTAATTTTTGAATGAGTGTTTTTGGTACTTTCTTTGTTAACTCTTAATTTTAATTAATTAGTCATTATTTTAATTGGAGGTCAAAACACTTCTGGAAATTTAGGAATTTCATGTGGATGTTATTTTGATGATATATAGTTGTACAAATTTTATTAAGGTCATAGCTTATCAGAAAACCATACTTGATGTTCAAAGTTATAGTTTCCCTGATTTTAAAGAAATTATAATAAATGCCAAATAAGTTAGGAAAATTATGAATTTCTGGAGATAGTCTTAGAATGTCATAACACACCCCCAATAATAATCTTGGGTTATTTGCATGATCATTTGGAGTCTTTATCTTTTTACCCAACATGTAGTTCAAAAGGTCTGTATATAGTGAAAATACTGAATTAAGATAAGCATGCAGGCCTTACATGGGGAGTTAAAGAGGTTGGTACTCCCAGACTGATTGGATTGGAAGGGGTCACCAAAAGGAAGAGGGAGTAAGATGTCTGGTTGACTAGGAGGTAAGAGTGTGCTTGGGATCAAGGAAATATCATCATTCCTTTAGAGTGGAATAAAACACACTTAGTGTTAATAAGCGTAACATTAATAGTGGTCTTGTCAAGGATAGACACCAATAAGAATAAGTGTCTTAGAAAGGGTGGTTTGGGGTATCATCCCATCATACCTCCTATTTAGTACCATTGCGAGCCCCTCACAGGGTAGACCTCGAGAAGTCCAAGATTAAACCTAAGTCGTAGGAATAAATTGTTACGCAAGATTAACTTAAGGATACACTCACCCACACCCCGTTGCTACAGGTGGTTAGTTGGTTTGTCCTTACGGTCAGTAGGCTCGGTGGTTGTAGATGTGGATGGGTCAGTCCGGCAAGCTGGTAGCTTGGAAGGTTATAGTGATGGGTAGGTTATCCCGGGGAGCCTACGGCTCGGAAATATATGGTAATCATTATTGCATGTGCATAAATGTGGTGGGTCTATAGTATTGGGTGGTCGTTTGCACCGATGCCGATACTTTGTCTCAGCAAGTGTGGTTATCACTTAGCCAAGGAAAAGTCTAGTGGTCCAGCCAGTAAAAGTTCGTAGGCGCTCCGCGGTGTGTTCTTCACGTTGAGGCGTATGATAGGTCTAGGTTAGGTAGTGCGAAAACCAACCTAGGGTGAGGGCCAACCCACCACTTCCCTTAGCCACTATGGGGGTATCCTGGGAGTTTTGCTAGCTCCAAAAAGGGGGAACTAAACGTCTGTGGGCATAGAGTCGGGTGCGTGAGTTGCACTTGTGTGATCATAACATTAATCGGCATAACTGTAAATGTCATAGCATAAGCATTGCATTTTAACCCCTACCCCTAAAGTATAAATTTTTATACGGTATGCCTTGCTAAATGACCCCTTGGCCTATAAGTTTGTATGGGCATTCCTATAAATCAATGGTTACTTTTCTTACATAATTTACCTTTATTATTGTTATTCTTCACTTTGCTTTACTTACTTTTATATAAATACACCTGTGTAGTGGTAGATATAACGTAGCTAGGCCATGACATATGCTTTGATTTATAACCCTTGCTATCCTCCGCTGCATACCTCCTGCATGGTGCCTCAAAGCCACTGGGGATGAGTGGTGGGAAATGAGGCTTAGTCTTTTTGACTAACGGTCGGTGGACCATATCATTTTAGGGAACCGAGGAGACGCAGCACCACCAGAGGCCAGTGCAGATGGATGCAAGCCAATCTAGCACAGGAGCACCAGTCTCAGGATCCTTGAGTGTTACTAGTAGTTTTTGCTTCCGCAAGTGACCTTATAGTGAGGACTTGATGTATTGGATATGAGCCCTTGTTATTGTTACCTCTTATTTCAGTTATTATCTGTGGACATCTTTCATTATGATCTATATATTATGTGATGTGGACTTGAGCTTACTTTTGCTTCTATTGTACTTTTCTTCTTTTGTGATTGATATGGCCGGCAGGATCAGCATTTTGAAGTGGAGACCACCCCGAGTGTTGGTGTCACCGCAAAGTGGCGGTTCTAGGCATAAGACCCAGTTTTGTAGCGAAAAAATGGGGTCTTACAAACTGGTATCATAGGAAACCTCGATCCGAAGAAAAGAAGTCCACAAACCCTGGGCCACCCCGCGCGAGCTAAGTTTGAGGACAAACTAGCAGCGAAAGTAATGGGGTGCCAATACGAGGAATCACATGAAAAAGTCCACTTTTAACTGAATCTTTTTAGACAAATCCCCTTACAAGTGTCAAATTTTCTTTTGTAGCCTGCGACGAACCCCACCCCGCAGCGTGGAGCACCTTCGACTCCAAATGTCATCCCACCACTACCGGCTCCTACTCCGTTCCAGCAAACGGAGATGGGACAATCGTTGACAGCCATCCCGGATGCATTCAGGGCTCACCAGGCTCCGGCTCCTCAGCCATACCCCTGGGCCAACTGGCTAAGCATCTTTCGTGGTCTCTCTCACCCATCTTACCATGGCACGGAGTCAGCAGTTCATACTAAGGAGTGGGTGGACATCATGTATGAGATGCTGTCCAGGATTCAGTGCCCGAAAAAGATTGAAGTGCCCCTAGTGGTCTCATATTTGGAGTCTCATGCGAAGAGATGGTGGAAGTCGCCGATGGACAACACTTATGCTGGATTGGAGGCTGCAGACATTTCTTGGGATGATTTCAAGGCAGCACTGCTGGAGCATTTCGTGCCATAGTCTACGAGAGATGAGTTGGAGAACAGATTCCTATAATTAATACAGGGGAGCAGGATGGTTCTGGAGTACCATCGGGAGTGTACCCACCTAGCCCGGTTTGCGGACTCCTATTAGCTGGACGACGCGAGTTATGCAAAAAGGTTCTATAATTGCCTCTGTGATGAGTTGAGGCAGGCCCTCCTCTTTGTTTTGGATGGCAGTTTGACCCAGATCTTGGAGATGGCCAAGAATCTGGAGGCAGACCAGCACACCGTTCGTGGAAGTAAGAGACCGACAGAGGACCAGGGTTGGGGTGGCAGGAGAGACTAGCAGGGGGGTCGAGATGTCAGAGAAAGGAGAATGGAGCGCCGGCCAAGCCACGAGGAGAGGTAGGAGCAGAGGGAGCCAGTACTGTTGTCTCCTCAGCCTCTACCAATGCGGGAGGTGCTTAGGCTAGAAGGCGGGCCACCTCCCCCACTGGTGTGCTACCAGTGCCACCAGACGGACCACATTCAGAGGAACTACCCTCAGAGGAATGCACCACCAGCACCACAGGCTGCCCCACAGGCCCAGCATTTCGGGGGCCGAGGACGTGGACGAGGTCATGGATTCCAGAGTCGTGATCATAAGCAAGACATGCACCAGATGTATGCCTTGGACCTGGCTCAGCCCTGAAACCCGACAAGGGTCATCACATGTACTTTAATGTTTTTCTTATAATTATGAGTACCTTGCAAACCTTAGCTTTACCCTAGCATTGAACCAAACAAACAAAAATCACCCAGGTATAAAACTCGTCAGTGGTAAGGCCACATATACCATATTCGATACGGATGCCTCGCACTCGTTTGTCTCATAAAAATTCGTGGACGATCTGGATCAAATTCAACACTTCATAGGCATCCACAGGAAGGTGCAACTCACACATGGATCAGAGTTAGTAACGAGCGCCAATTGCAATATGAACGTGGAGATTGGAGGAAACTGTTTGAAGCACAGACGACACTCTTGAAGATGAAAGACTTCAACCGTATCTTGGGCATGAATTGGTTGCACGGTAACCATGCAAGGATTGACTCCCGGCAAGGAGGATAATTCTAAGGCATGAAGACTCAGAAGTAGTAGTCGAAGTAATTAGACTCACCTCCCATCTTTAATTATCGTCTATTCAGGCTGCCAAGGCCCACCTGCAAGGAGACGAAGTATATCAGGTGATGTTCGAGATGTTCGAGGCCAAGGACCCTATTTCAAACATTCCGGTGTTGATGGATTTTGCAGATGTATTTCTGGAGAAGTTTCCAGGGCTACCACCCCACCGAGAGAAGGATTTTCAGATCCAACTAGTGCAGGGGGCAAAGCCGATATCTAGGGACCCTTATCGGATGGCTCTGAAGGAGTTAGTGAAGTTTCAAAGCCAGTTACAGGAGCTGGTGGAAGCTGGATTCGTTAGATTGAGTTAATCACCTTGGGGAGCTCCGGTGCTATTTGTGAAGAAAAATTATGGGCCGCTCAGACTGTGCATTAATTATAGAGCACTGATCAGGCTGACGGTCCGGAATACGTATCCACTACCTAGGATAGATTTGCTGTTTGACCAGCTAGAGGGAGCGCACTGGTTCTCGAAGCTGGATTTGAGGTCGGGATATTATCAAATGCACAAAAATGCACAACCTTCCTGTAGCTCCAGACGTTGTTTATCTCTATAAATCGTACGGTCCAAAATGCACGTGTACAACCCTGAATTCACCGAGTGTTTTTTCGAGACCAAGGAGTTCTTTAGAACATTGTGCGGTAACATAGTCCAGGGCAGGAAGAATAGGGGCAGAGGGGGCGAGCAAGGAGGGGGGACAGCCCCCTGGCTCGCCCCAGACTCTTGGGGGGCAAGCCCGGAGGGGGGCCAGCCCCCTGGCTCGCCCCAGATCCCTTAGGGGGTGAGCCGGGAGGGGGCCCAGCCCCGGGCTCGCCCCAGACCCTTAGGGGGCGAGCCGGGAGGGGGCCCAGCCCCCTGCCTCGCCCCAGAGCCCTTAGGGTGCGAGCACGGAGGGGGGCTAGCCCCCTGGCTCAAACCAAACCCTTGGGGAGCGAGCCGGGAGGGGGGACATCACCCTGGCTTGCCCCAGAGCCCTTAGGGGGCGAGCCAGGAGGGGGCCCAGCCCCTGGCTCACCCCAGACCCTTAGGGGGCGAGCCGGGAGGGGGCCCAGCCCCCTGGCTCGCCCCAGATCCCTTAGGGGGCGAGCCGAGAGGGGGCCCAGCCTCCTGGCTCGCCCCAGACCATTAGGGGGCGAGCCGGGAGGGGGCCCAGCCCCCTAGCTCGCCCTAGAGCCCTTAGGGGGCGATCCGGGAGGGGGCCCAGCCCCCTGGCTCGCCCAGACCCTTAGGGGGAGAGCCGGGAGGGGGCCCAGCCTCTGGCTTGCCCCAGACCCTTAGGGGGCGAGCCGGGATTGGGCCCAACACCCTGGCTCGCGCGAGAGCCCTTAGGGGGCGAGCCGGGAGGGGGCCCAGCCTCCTGGGTCGCCCCAGACCCTTAGGGGGCGAGCTGAGAGGGTTCCCAGCCCCCTGGCTCGCCCCAGAGCCTTTAGGGGGCCAGCCGGGAGGGGGCCCACCCCCCTGGCTCGCCCCAGACCCTTTGGGGGAGAGCCGGGAGGGGGCCTAGCCCCCTGGCTCGCCCCAGGGCCCTTAGGGGGCGAGCCGGGAGGGGGCCCAGCCCCTTGGATCTCCCCAGCCCTTAGGGGGCGAGCCGGGAGGGGGCCCAGCCACCTGGCTCGCCCCAGAGCCCTTAAGGGGCGAGCAAGGGGGGGGGGGCAGCACCTTGGCTCGCCCCAGACCCTTGGGGGGCGAGCCGGGAAGGGGGCCAGCACCCTGGCTCACCCCAGAGCCCTTCAGGGGCGAGCCGGGAGAGGGCCCAGCCCCCTGGCTCGCCCCAGACCCTTAGGGGGCGAGCCGGGAGGGGGCCCAGCCCCCTGGCTCGCCCCAGACCCTTAGGGGGCGAGCCGGGAGGGGGCCCAGCCCCCTGGCTCGCCCCAGACACTTAGGGGGCGAGCCGGGAGAGGGCCCAGCCCCCTGGATCGCCCCAGAGCCCTTAGGGGGCCAGCCGGGAGGGGGCCCAACCCACTGGCTCGCCCCAAACCCTTCGGGGGTGAGCCGGGAGGGGCCCAGCCCCCTGGCTCTCCCCAGGGCCCTTACTGGGCGAGCCGGGAGGAGGCCCATCCCCCTGGCTTGCCCCAGCCCTTAGGGGGCGAGCCGGGAGGGGGCCCAGCGCCTGGCTTGCCCTAGATCCCTTAGGGGGCGAGCCGAGAGGGGGACAACCCAAGCCGGGAGGGGGCCCAGCCCCCTGGCTCGCCCCAGAGCCCTTAGGGGGCGAGCAGGGAGGGGGCCCAGCCCCCTGGCTCACCCCAGAGCCCTTAGGGGGTGAGCCGGGAGGGGGCCCAACCCTCTAGGTCGCCCTAGAGCCCTTCGGGGGCGAGCCGGGAGGGGCCAAGCCCCTGGCTCGCCCCAGACCCTTAGGGGGCGAGCCGGGAGGCGGCCCAGCCCCCTGGCTCGCCCCAGACCCTTAGGGGGCGAGCCGGGAGGGGGCCCAGCCCCTGGCTTGCCCCAGACCCTTAGGGAGCGAGCCGGGAGGGGGCCCAACAACCTGGCTCGCGCGAGAGCCCTTAGGGGGCGAGCCGGGAGGGGGCCCAGCCTCCTGGGTCGCCCCAGACCCTTAGGGGGCGAGCCAGGAGGGGTCCCAGCCCCCTGGCTCGCCCCAGAGCCCTTAGGGGGCCAGCCGGGAGGGGGCCCAGCCCCCTGGCTCGCCCCAGACACTTTGGGGGAGAGCCGGGAGGGGGCCTAGCCCCCTGGCTCGCCCCAGGGCCCTTAGGGGGCGAGCCGGGAAGGGCCCAGCCCCTTGGATCTCCCCAGACCTTAGGGTCCGAGCCGGGAGGGGGCCCAGCCCCCTGGCTCGCCCCAGAGCCCTTAAGGGGCGAGCAAGGAGGGGGGCCAGCACCTTGGCTCGCCCCAGACCCTTGGGGGGCGAGCCGGAAAGCGGGCCAGCACCCTGGCTCACCCCAGAGCCCTTAGGGGGCGAGCTGGGAGAGGGCCCAGCCCCCTGGCTCGCCCCAGACCCTTAGGGGGCGAGCCAGGAGGGGGCCCAGCCCCCTGGCTCGCCCCAGACCCTTAGGGGGCGAGCCGGGAGGGGGCCCAGCACCCTGGCTCGCCCCAGACCCTTAGGGGGCAAGCCGGGAGAGGGCCCAGCCCCTTGGCTCGCCCCAGAGCCCTTAGGGGGCCAGCCGGGAGCGGGCCCAGCCCCTGGCTCGCCCCAGACCCTTCGGGGGTGAGCCAGGAAGGGCCCAGCCGCCTGGCTCGCCGCAGGGCCCTTAGGGGGCGAGCCGGGAGGAGGCCCATCCCCCTGGCTTGCCCCAGCCCTTAGGGGGCGAGCCGGGAGGGGGCCCAGCCCCTGGCTCGCCCTAGATCCCTTAGGGGGCGAGCCGAGAGGGGGCCCAACCCAAGCCGGGAGGGGGCCCAGCCCCCTGGCTCGCCCCAGAGCCCTTAGGGGGCGAGCCGGGAGGGGGCCCAGCCCCCTGGCTCGCCCCAAAGCCCTTAGGGGGTGAGCCGGGAGGGGGCCCAGCCCTCTAGGTCGCCCTAGAGCCCTTCGGGGGCGAGCCGGGAGGGGCCCAGCCCCTGGCTCGCCCCAGACCCTTAGGGGCGAGCCGGGAGGGGGCCCAGCCCCCTGGCTGGCCCCAGACCCTTAGGGGGCGAGCCGGGAGGGGCCCAGCCCCTGGCTTGCCCCAGACCCTTAGGGGGCGAGCCGGGAGGGGGCCCAGCACCCTGGCTCGCGCGAGAGCCCTTAGGGGGCGAGCCGGGAGGGGGCCCAGCCTCCTGGGTCGCCCCAGACCCTTAAGGGGAGAGCCGGGAGGGGTCCCAGCCCCCTGGCTCGCCCCAGAGCCCTTAGGGGGCCAGCCGAGAGGGGGCCCATCCCCCTGGCTCGCCCCAGACCCTTTGGGGGAGAGCCGGGAGGGGGCCTAGCCCCCTGGCTCGCCCCAGGGCCCTTAGGGGGCGAGCCGGGAAGGGGCCCAGCCCCCTGGATCTCCCCAGCCCTTAGGGGGCGAGCCGGGAGGGGGCCCAGCCCCCTGGCTCGCCCCAGAGCCCTTTAGGGGCGAGCAAGGAGGGGGGCCAGCACCTTGGCTCGCCCCAGACCCTTGGGGGGCGAGCCGGGAAGGGGGCCAGCACCCTGGCTCACCCCAGAGCCCTTAGGGGGCGAGCCGGGAGAGGGCCCAGCCCCCTGGCTCGCCCCAGACCCTTACGGGGCGAGCCGGGAGGGGGCCCAGCCCCCTGGCTCGCCCCAGACCCTTAGGGGGCGAGCCGGGAGGGGGCCCAGCCCCCTGGCTCGCCCCAGACCCTTAGGGGGCGAGCCGGGGGAGGGCCCAGCCCCCTGGCTTGCCCCAGAGCCCTTAGGGGGCCAGCCGTGAGGGGGCCCAGCCCCCTGCCTCGCCCCAGACCCTTCAGGGGTGAGCCGGGAGGGGCCCAACCCCCTGGCTCGCCCCAGGGCCCTTAGGGGGCGAGCCGGGAGGAGGCCCATCCCCCTGGCTTGCCCCAGCCCTTAGGGGGCGAGCCGGGAGGGGGCCCAGCCCCCTGGCTTGCCCCAGCCCTTAGGGGGCGAGCCGGGAGGGGGCCCAGCTCCCTGGCTCGCCCTAGATCCCTTAGGGGGCGAGCTGAGAGAGGGCCCAACCCAAGCCGGGAGGGGGCCCAGCCCCCTGGCTCGCCCCAGAGCCCTTAGCGGGCGAGCCGGGAGGGGGCCCAGCCACTTGGCTTGCCCTAGAGCCCTTAGGGGGTGAGCCGGGAGGGGGCCCAACCCTCTAGTTCGCCCTAGAGCCCTTCGGGGGCGAGCCGGGAGGGGCCCAGCCCCTGGCTCGCCCTAGACCCTTAGGGGGCAAGCCGGGAGGGGGCCCAGCCCCCTGGCTCGCCCCAGACCCTTAAGGGGCGAGCAGGGAGGGGTCCCAGCCCCCTGGCTCGCCCCAGAGCCCTTAGGGGGCGAGATGGGAGGGGGCCCAGCCCCGTGGCTCGCCCCAGAGCCCTTAGTGGGCCAGCCGGGAGGGGGCCCAGCCCCCTGGCTCGCCCCAGACCCTTCGGGGGTGAGCTGGGAGGGGGCCCAGCCCCCTGGCTCGCCCCAGGGCCCTTAGGGGGCGAGCCGGGAGGAGGCCCAGCCCCCTGGCTTTCCCCAGCCCTTAGGGGGCGAGCCGGGAGGGGGCCCAGCCCCCTGGCTCGCCCTAGAGCCCTTAGGGGGCGAGCCGAGAGGGGGCCCAACCCGAGCCGGGAGGGGGCCCAGCCCCCTGGCTCGCCCCAGAGCCCTTAGGGGGCGAGCCGAGAGAAGGCCCAGCCCCCTGGCTCGCCCCAGAGCCCTTAGGGGGGGAGCCGGGAGGGGGCCCAGCTCTCTAGCTCGCCCTAGAGCCCTTAGGGAGCGAGCCGGGAGGGGCCCAGCCCCTGGCTCGCCCCAGACCCTTACGGGGCGAGCCGGGAGGGGGCCCAGCCCCCTGGATCGGCCCAGACCCTTAGGGGGCGAGCAGGGAGGGGTCCCAGCCCCCTGGCTCGCCCCAGAGCCCTTAGGGGGCGAGCCGGGAGGGGGCCCAGCCCCCTTGCTCGCCCCAGAGCCCTTAGGGGGCCAGCCGGGAGGGGGCCCAGCCCCCTGGCTCGCCCCAGACCCTTCGGTGGTGAGCCGAGAGGGGGCCCAGCACCCTGGCTCGCACCAGGGCCCTTAGGGGGCGAGCCGGGAGGAGGCCCAGCCCCCTGGCATGCCCTAGCCCTTAGGGGGCGAGCCGGGAGGGGGCCCAGCCCCCTGGCTCGCCCTAGAGCCCTTAGGGGGCGAGCCGAGAGGGGGCCCAACCTGAGCCGGGAGGGGGCTTAGCCCCCTGGCTCGCCCAGAGCCCTTAGGGGGCGAGCCGGGAGGGGGCCCAGCCCCCTGGCTCACCCCAGATCCCTTAGAGGGTGAGCCGGGAGGGGGCCCAGCCCTCTAGCTCGCCCTAGAGCCCTTAGGGGGCGAGCCGGGAGGGGCCCAGCCCCTGGCTCGCTCCAGACCCTTAGGGGGCGAGCCGGGAGGGGGCCCAGCCCCCTTGATCGCCCTAGACCCTTAGGGTGCGAGCAGGGAGGGGTCCCAGCCCCCTGGCTCGCTCCAGAGCCCTTACGGGGCCAGCCGGGAGGGGACCCAGCTCCCTGGCTCGCCCCAGACACTTTTGGGGAAAGCCGGGAGGGGGCCCAGCCCCCTGGCTCGCCCCAGGGCCCTTGGGTGGCGACCCGGGATGGGGCCCAGCCCCCTGGCTCGCCCCAGCCCTTAGGGGGCGAGCCGGGAGGGGGCCCAGTCCCCTGGCTCAACCCAGAGTCCTTAAGGGGCTAGCAGGGAGGGGGGCCACCCGCCTGGCTCGCCCTAGACCCTTGGGGGGCGAGCCGGGAGGGGGGCCAGCCCCCTGGCTCGCCTCAGGGCCCCTAGGGGGCGAGCCGGGCGGGGGCCCAGCCCCCTGGCTCTCCCCAGCCCTTAGGGGGCGAGTCGAAAGGGGGCCCAGCCCCCTGGCTCACCCCACAGCCCTTAAGGGGTGAGCAAGGAGGGGGGCCAGCCCCCTGGCTCGCTCCAAACCCTTGGGGGGCGAGCCGGGAGGAGGGCCAGCACTCTGGTTCGCCCCTGAGCACTTAGGGGGCAAGCTGGGAGGGGGCCCAGCACCCTGGCTCGCCCCAGACCCTTAGGGGGCGAGACGGGAGGGGCCCAGCCCCCTGGCTCGCCCAAAACACTTAGGGGGCGAGCCGGGAGGGGGCCCAGCCCCCTGGCTCGCCCCAGAGCCCTCAGGGGGCCAGCCGGGAGGGGGCCCAGCCCCCTGGCTCCCCCCAGACCCTTCGGGGGTGAGCCGGGAGGGGGCCCAGCCCCCTGGCTCTCCCAAGGGCACTTAGGGGGCGAGCCGGGAGTAGGCCCAGCCCCTGGCTTGCCCCAGCCCATAGGGGGCGAGCCGGGAGGGGGCCCAGCCCCCTGGCTCGCCCCAGAGCCCCTAGGGGGTGAGCCGAGAGGGGGCCCAACCCGAGCCGGGAGGGGGCCCAGCCCCCTGGCTCGCCCCAGAGCCGTTAGGGGGCGAGCCGCAGGGGGCCCAGCCCCCTGGCTCTCCCCATAGCCCTTAGGGGGTGAGCCGGGAGGGGGCCCAGCCCTCTAGCTCGCCCTAGAGCCCTTAGGGGGCGAGCCGGGAGGGGGCTCAGCCCCTGGCTCGCCCCAGACCCTTAGGGGGCGAGCCGGGAGGGGGACCAGCCCCCTGGCTCTCCCCAGCCCTTAGGGGGCGAGCCGGGAGGGGGCACAGCCCCCTGGCTCTCCCCAGACACTTGGGGGGCGAGCCGGGAGGGGGGACAGCACCCTGGCTCGCCCCAGAGCCCTTAGGGGGCGAGCCGGGAGGGGGCCCAGCCCCCTGGCTCGCCCCAGACCCTAGGGGGGCGAGCCGGGAGGGGGCCCAGCCCCCTGGCTCGCCCCAGACCCTTAGGGGGCGAGACCGGAGGGGGCCCAGCCCCCTGGCTCGCCCCAGAGCCCTTAGGGGACCACTCGAGAGGGGGCCCAGCCCCCTGGCTCGCCCCAGACCCTTTGGGGAAAGCCGGGAGGGGGCCCAGCCCCCTGGCACGCCCCAGGGCCCTTGGGTGGCCACCCGGGATGGTGCCCAGCCCCCTGGCTCGCCCCAGCCCTTAGGGGGCGAGCCGGGAGGGGGCCCAGTCCCCTGGCTCAACCCAGAGTCCTTAAGGGGCTAGCAGGGAGGGGGGCCACCCGCCTGGCTCGCCCTAGACCCTTGGGGGGCGAGCCGGGAGGGGGGCCAGCCCCCTGGCTCGCCTCAGGGCCCCTAGGGGGCGAGCCGGGCGGGGGCCCAGCCCCCTGGCTCTCCCCAGCCCTTAGGGGGCGAGTCGAAAGGGGGCCCAGCCCCCTGGCTCACCCCACAGCCCTTAAGGGGTGAGCAAGGAGGGGGGCCAGCCCCCTGGCTCGCTCCAAACCCTTGGGGGGCGAGCCGGGAGGCGGGCCAGCACACTGGTTCGCCCCTGAGCACTTAGGGGGCAAGCTGGGAGGGGGCCCAGCCCCCTGGCTCGCCCCAGACCCTTAGGGGGCGAGACGGGAGGGGCCCAGCCCCCTGGCTCGCCCAAAACACTTAGGGGGCGAGCCGGGAGGGGGCCCAGCCCCCTGGCTCGCCCCAGAGCCCTCAGGGGGCCAGCCGGGAGGGGGCCCAGCCCCCTGGCTCGCCCCAGACCCTTCGGGGGTGAGCCGGGAGGGGGCCCAGCCCCCTGGCTCTCCCCAGGGCACTTAGGGGGCGAGCCGGGAGTAGGCCCAGCCCCTGGCTTGCCCCAGCCCATAGGGGGCGAGCCGGGAGGGGGCCCAGCCCCCTGGCTCGCCCCAGAGCCCCTAGGGGGTGAGCCGAGAGGGGGCCCAACCCGAGCCGGGAGGGGGCCCAGCCCCCTGGCTCGCCCCAGAGCCGTTAGGGGGCGAGCCGCAGGGGGCCCAGCCCCCTGGCTCTCCCCATAGCCCTTAGGGGGTGAGCCGGGAGGGGGCCCAGCCCTCTAGCTCGCCCTAGAGCCCTTAGGGGGCGAGCCGGGAGGGGGCTCAGCCCCTGGCTCTCCCCAGACCCTTAGGGGGCGAGCCGGGAGGGGGACCAGCCCCCTGGCTCTCCCCAGCCCTTAGGGGGCGAGCCGGGAGGGGGCACAGCCCCCTGGCTCTCCCCAGACACTTGGGGGGTGAGCCGGGAGGGGGGACAGCACCCTGGCTCGCCCCAGAGCCCTTAGGGGGCGAGCCGGGAGGGGGCCCAGCCCCCTGGCTCGCCCCAGACCCTAGGGGGGCGAGCCGGGAGGGGGCCCAGCCCCCTGGCTCGCCCCAGACCCTTAGGGGGCGAGACTGGAGGGGGCCCAGCCCCCTGGCTCGCCCCAGAGCCCTTAGGGGACCACTCGAGAGGGGGCCCAGCCCCCTGGCTCGCCCCAGACCCTTCGGGGGTGAGCCGGGAGGGGGCCCAGCCCCCTGGCTCGCCCCAGGGCCCTTAGGGGGCGAGCCGGGAGGAGGCCTAGCCCCCTGACTTGCCCCAGCCCTTATGGGGCGAGCCGGGAGGGGGCCCAGCCCCTAGCTCGCCCCAGATCCCTTAGGGGGTGAGCCGAGAGGGGGCCCAACCCGAGCCGGGAGGGGGCCCAGCCCCCTGGCTCGCCCCAGAGCCCTTAGGGGGCGAGCCGGGAGGGGGTCCAGCCCCCTGGCTCGCCCCAGAGCCCTTATGGGGTGAGCCGGGAGGGGGCCCAGCCCTCTAGCTCGCCCTAGAGCCCTTAGGGTGCGAGCCGGGAGGGAGCCAAGCCCCTGGCTCGCCCCAGACCCTTAGGGGGCGAGCCGGGAGGGGTCCCAGCCCCCTGGCTCGCCCCAGACCCTTAGGGGGCGAGCAGGGAGGGGTCCCAGCCCCCTGACTCGCCCCAGAGCCCTTAAGGGGCCAGCCGGGAGGGGGCCCAGCCCCCTGGCTCGCCCCAGACCCTTTGGGGGAGAGCCGGGAGGGGGCCTAGCCCCCTGGCTCGCCCCAGGGCCCTTAGGGGGTGAGCCGGGAGGGGGCCCAGCCCCCTGGCTCTCCCCAGCCCTTAGGGGGCGAGTCGGGAGGGGGCTCAGCCCCCTGGCTCACCCCAGAGCCCTTAGGGGCGAGCAGGGAGGGGGGCCAACCTCTTGGCTCGCCCCAGACCCTTGGGGGGGCGAGCCGGGAGGGGGGCCAGCACCCTGGCTCACCCCAGAGCCCTTAGGGGGCGAGCAGGGAGGGGGCCCAGCCACCTGGCTCGCCCCAGACCCTTAGGGGGCGAGCCGGAAGGTGGCCCAGCCCCCTGGCTCGCCCCAGACCCTTAGGGGGCGAGCTGGGAGGGGGCCCAGCCCCCTGGCTCGCCCCAGACCCTTAGGGGGCGAGCTGGGAGGGGGCCCAGCCCCCTGGCTCGCCCCAGAGCCCTTAGGGGGCCAACCGGGAGGGGGCCCAGCCCCCTGGATCGCCCTAGACCCTTCGGGGGTGAGCCGGGAGGGGGCCCAGCCCCCTGGCTCGCCCCAGGGCCCTTAGGGGTTGTGCCGGGAGGATGCCCATCACCCTGGCTTGCCCCAGCCCTTAGGGTGCGAGCCGGGAGGGGGCCCAGCCCCCTTGCTCGCCCTAGAGCCCTTAGGGGGCGAGCCGAGAGGGGGCCCAACACAAGCCGGGAGGGGGCCCAGCCCCCTGGCTCGCCCCATAACCCTTAGGGGGCGAGCCGGGAGGGGGCCCAGCCCCCTGGCTCGCCCCAGAACCCTTAAGGGGTGAGCCGGGAGGGGGCCCAGCCCTCTAGCTCGCCCTAGAGCCCTTAGGGGGCGAGCTGGGAGGGGCCCAGCCCCTGGCTCGCCCCAGACCCTTAGGGGGCGAGCCGGGAGGGGGCCCAGCCCCCTGGCTCGCCCCAGACCCTTAGGGGGCGAGCAGGGAGGGGTCTCAGCCCCCTGGCTCGCCCCAGAGCCCTTAGGGGGCGAGCCGGGAGGGGGCCCAGCCCCCTGGCTCGCCCCAGAGCCCTTAGGGGGCGAGCCGGGAGGGGGCCCAGCCCCCTGGCTCGCCCCAGACCCTTCGAGGGTGAGCCGGGAGGGGGCCCAGCCCCCTGGCTCGCCCCAGGGCCCTTAGGGGACGAGTCGGGAGGAGGCCCAGCCCCCTGTCTTGCCCCAACCCTTAGGGGGCGAGCCGGGAGGGGGCCCAGCCCCCTGGCTCTCCCCAGCCCTTAGGGGGCGAGCCGAGAGGGGGCCCAACCCCCTGGCTCTCCCCAGAGCCCTTAAGGGGCGAGCAGGGAGGGGGGCCAGCCCCCTGGCTCGCCCCAGACCCTTGGGGGGCGAGCCGGGAGGGGGGCCAGCACCCTGGCTCGCCCTAGAGCCCTTAAGGGGCGATCCGGGAGGGGGCCCAGCCCCCTGGCTCGCCCTAGACCCTAGGGGGCGAGCCGGGAGGGGGGCCAGCCCCCTGGCTCGCCCCAGACCCTTAGGGGGCGAGACAGGAGGGGGGCCAGCCCCCTGGCTCACCCCAGAGCCCTTAGGGGACCAGCCGGGAGGGGGCCCAGCCCCCTGGCTCGCCCAGACCCTTCGGGGGTGAGCCGGGAGGGGGCCCAGCCCCCTGGCTCGCCCCAGGGCCCTTAGGGGGCGAGCCGGGAGAAGGCCTAGCCCCCTGGCTTGCCCCAGCCCTTAGGGGGCGAGCCGGGAGGGGGCCCAGCCCACTGGCTCGCCCCAGATCCCTTAGGGGGTGATGATTTTGGCTTGGACTTTTTATTTTTGATTTATAAATAAAAGATAACCTTTATATTAAGAGTTTAGAATTGACGGATGTTTTCGAAGAGTCTCGCAAGTACTCATACTTTGAGAAATTAACCGTTATCCTATTGAAGGATAGAAGTAACGGTCTTTTTCTTCTTTCGGAATATTGACAATTACGCCTCGGCTACAACGCCGAATTCTATTGAATTGAAAAGTAGAAAAGGAGAGTTTTGCACTAAATGAGTTTGGAAAGCTGTGTTTGAATTTTTAGTCCAAATTAATCATTTGATAAAGGCAAGTATACCTTATCGCAAGTAATACAGGATATTTTTTGAAAATATCTGGATCGTATATTTCCGCGGGTCGTGTTGATTATGCTACTTCGAGGAACGAACTATTATTTTATCAGAATAATATTTTTAGTTGGTTTAACTAGAGTTCTAAGTGATAAAATGCGAAAGACGATAATAAGCGATTAACTAGAGTTCTAAGCGATGAGAAAGATAGCGTGCGACGTCGAATTACCTTGAGACGAAAATAGAATTTTTTGTAGAATTAAAAGTGATGACTTTTCAAAATATTAAGATGACTTGACCGTGGAGGTTCCATAATTATGAACGCTCCTCTCTCGAGGGTACGCCCACCTGAGATTATGAATATTCGACCGAACTCTCGTTCTACAATCGAATGTTCTTAATACTCGCTTTATGTTGTGAACCCCGCTATTGGGTTTTTATTTCTAATTCGGGAGAATTACCTCGTCCTCTCTCGAGGGTAGAGCGCACTTCTCTTTACCCGTGAGCGATCAATCCGTACGCACGAGCCTCTCGGCTAACTAGGTACGAAAACGGAAATGAAAACCACACATCGATTATGTGGCTCCACTCAACGTGATTCTCGGGTAAACCTTAAGCGTTAATTATTTTAGAAAGAGATGTTTTAATTTTATAGAAAAACTATTTTTTGTGTCCCAATGCTCTTCGACGTCGTGTATTAAAGGAAATTAGCCACTCATCAGAATGGAGACGGCATTATCGGTTGAAAAATACTTTTTTAAAGATTAAAGCAGATATAAGCGGATAAAAAGGAAATAAAAAGACTTATATAAAAAACAGTAATAGTATCCGTCCCAACCACCTTAAACAAGCGCTAAAAAGTTCTTAGCCTCTTATTCAAGAAGGGGGTGGTATAGAAATGAAAAGACTTATAAAGGTGCAGAAATAATATCTGTCCCAACCGACTTAAATAAATGCTAAAGTTAATTAGCCTCTTATTCAAGATGGGGGTGGTATAGAAATGAAAAGACTTATAAAGGTGCAGAAATAATATCCGTCCCAACCGACTTAAATAAATGCTAAAGTTAATTAGCCTCTTATTCAAGATGGGGGTGGTATATAGCAGTTATATGAAGACTGAAATAAAACTAAGTTACAAAAAAAAGAAAAATATAATCTCATACACGCACACACTCTAAAAAAAACTGAAAAGAAAGCGTTTAAAATGAAAGCGATAAAATAAAGCGAAAAGAAAACGATAAAACTATTGTATGAAAGCTTGTAAATCTAAGCTATGAAAAGAGTAAACCTAGATTATGAAAGCAATAAACCTAACTATAAAAGCAATAAAACTAAATTATGAAAGCAATAAATTAAGTTATGAAAGCAATAAAACTATTCTCATACACATACACATACTAACATAAATGAAAAGGAAGATGATCCAAATGAGAAAAACAACATTTTATTTCTAAAAGGCGAAAATTACAAACGAACATAACTTAATTGCATAAAGAAAACTCGCATTCACTCAAAGAACTCAGAAAAACATTACAAAGCACTCAAAATTTGGATGAAAAATGCTTCAGTCGAGCCCCTCTATTTATAGGAAAAATTTGAGTTTTACACGCCCTAGGTCACGGGCGTGACTTGAATGTCACGGCCGTGACTTAGGGCGTGACATTTGCTCGGCTGTATTCGCCGTCTTCTGGAAGGTCCGGCCGTCAAACATGGCTGCACACGGGCATGACTTGGTATGTCACGGGCGTGACTTTGTGAGTCACGGGCGTGACTATGGGTGGCTGATGTCGGCAGCATGGGCGCGGCTTCGAGACGTGACGCGCTGGCGGCTCACGGGCGTGACTCTGCTGGAACACGGGCGTGACTTGTAGAGTCACGGGCGTGACTTGGTCAACTCTTCGAGATTTCACCTGAAAACGGCTGCCAGCTAGAAATTTGGCTTTTAAAATTACACGCCCTTGGTCACGGGCGTGTCTGAGGGCGTGACCTGGGAAAATTTTGCAAAAACAAAATAAAACTAAGTTAGAAACCAGAAATAATAAAGAAGCAATTTATTCATTAATTTACATAAAAAATTCACAATATTAATTAAAACTATACTAATAATTATACTAAAAATACATATATTTTATTACTTATCAGGGGGCGAGCCGAGAGGGGGCCCAACCCGAGCCGGGAGGGGGCCCAGCCCCCTGGCTCGCCCTAGAGCCCTTAGGGGGCGAGCCGGGAGGGGGCCCAGCCCCCTGGCTCGCCCTAGAGCCCTTAGGGGGTGAGCCGGGAGGGGGCCCAACCCTCTAGCTCGCCCTAGAGCCCTTAGGGGGCGAGCCGGGAGGGAGCCCATCCGCTGGCTCACCCCAGACCCTTAGGGGGCGAGCCGGGAAGGGGCCCAGCCCCCTGGCTCGCCCTAGACCCTTAGGGGGCGATTAGGGAGGGGTCCCAGCCCCCTGGCTCGCCCCAGACCCTTATGGGGAGAGCCGGGAGGGGGCCCATCCCCCTGGCTCGCCCCAGGGACCTTAGGTGGCGAGCCGGGAGGGGGCCCATCCCCCTGGCTCGCCCCAGCCCTTAGGGGGCGAGCCGGGAGGGGGCCCAGGCCCCTGGCTCGACCTAGAGCCCTTAAGGGGCGAGTAGGGAGTGGGGCCAGCCCCCTGGCTCGCCCCAAACCCTTGGGGGGCGAGCCGGGAGGGGGGCCAGCCCCGTAGCTCGCCCCAGGGCCCTTAAGGGGCGAGCCGGGAGGGGGCCCAGCCCCCTGGCTCTCCCCAGCCCTTAGGGGGCGATCCGGGAGGGGGCCCAGCACCCTGGCTCGCCCCAGAGCCCTTAATGGGCGAGCAGGGAGGGAGGCCAGCCCCCTGGCTTGCCCCAGACCCTTGGGGGGCGAGCCGGGAGGGGGGCCAGCACCCTGGCTCGCCCTAGAGCCCTTAGGGGGCGAGCCGGGAGGGGGCCCAGCCCCCTGGCTCGCCCCAGACACTTAGGGGGCGAGCCGGGAGGGGGCCCAGCCCCCTGGCTCGCCCCAGACCCTTAGGGGGCGAGCCGGGAAGGGGCTCAGCCCCCTGGCTCGCCCCAGAGCCCTTAGGGGGTGAGCTGGGAGGGGGCCCAGCCCCCTGGCTCGCCCAGAGCCCTTACGGGGCGAGCTGAGAGGGGGCCCAACCCGAGCTGGGAGGGGGCCCAGCCCCTGGCTCACCCCAGAGCCCTTAGGGGGCGAGCCGGGAGGGGGCCCAGCCCCCTGGCTCGCGCCAGAGCCCTTAGGGGGTGAGCCGGGAGGTGGCCCAGCCCTCTAGCTCGCCCTAGAGCCCTAAGGGTGCGAGTCGGGAGGGGGCCCAGCCCCTGGCTCGCCCCAGACCCTTGGGGGCGAGCTAGGAGGGGGCCAGCCCCTGGCTCGCCCCAGACCCTTAGGGGGTGAGCAGGGAGGGGTCCCAGCCCCCTGGCTCGCACCAGAACCCTTAGGGGGCCAGCCGGGAGGGGGCCCAGCCCCCTGGCTTGCCCCAGACCCTTATGGGGAGAGTCGGGAGGGGCCCCAGCCCCCAGGCTCGCCCCAGGGCCCTTAGGTGGCGAGCCGGGAGGGGGCCCAGCCCCCTGGCTCGCCCCAGCCCTTAGGGGGCGGTCCGGGAGGGGGTGCAGCCCCCTGGCTCAACCCAGAGCCCTTAAGGGGCGAGCAGGGAGGGGGGCAAGCCCCCTGGCTCGCCCCAGACCCTTGGGGTTGATCCGGGAGGGGGGCCAGCCCTATGGCTCGCCCCAGAGCCCTTAGGGGGCCAGCCGGGAGGGGGCCCATCCCCCTTGCTCGCCCCAGACCCTTAGGGGGTGAGCCGGGAGGGGGCCCAGCCCCCTGGCTCGCCCAGGGCCCTTAGGGGGCGAGCCGGGAGGGGGCCAAGCCCCCTGGCTTGCCCCAGCCCTTAGGGGGCGAGCCGGGAGGGGGCCCAGCACCCTGGCTCGCCCCAAATCCCTTAGGGGGCGAGCCGGGAGGGGGCCCAACCCACTAGCTCACCCAAGTGCCCTTAGTGGGTGATCCGGGAGTGGGCCCAACCCCCTGGCTCGCCCAGACCCTTAGGGGGCGAGCCGGGAGGGTGCCCTGAAAGTATCTAGTTGCAGCCTAAATCACCTAGAGGTGGGTGAATAGGTGGATTCTTTGCCTACTAGTGGAATTAAAATATAACACAGAAAAGTACACAACAAAGCACAGCACAGACACAAGGATTTTATAGAGGTTCCCCGATGTGGGTAGTCCTCTTTCCCGCCTCGCCTATCTAGCACTTCGAGGCTAGACTCGGCTACTTCACCAATCTCTGATTATGAATAATCTTACACCTCGGAGTCAAAACTCCTACAACTCGGAGTATACCACTCCTACAACTCGGAGTAAAACAACTCCTACAACTCGGAGTAAACCACTCCTACAAATAACTCGGAGTAAAAACTCCTACAGAAATCAAATAGAGAAAGAAATAAAATACTTCTTCTAAACCTCAACAGAGATTAACTTCAGATCTTGGAAAAACTGAGTCTTCTTCTTCCTTCAGAGAGAAAGCTTGGATCTTGAAAGATCTGGAAGAAAAATAAACTTGGCTAACCTGATCTGAATAAGCCCTTTGATCCACTCGAGAGAATCGTCAATATGAAGTGCTGCACAAGGATCAAAGACCTTCTTATCTGAGAAAACTCTAACAACAAAGAAGAATAACTCTTGAGCAGCAGGTGTTAGGTCTCAGAAAACTTGTTCAGCAAAGGAAGTTGAGAACAGCTTTTTGAATCTGAACAAAAACGTGTGAAGTGAGATGTTTGCCCTAAAAATAGAGGATTATTTATAGGGAGGACTTCAACAGCTCGTTCGACAAAGAAGGGAGAAACGACACGTGTACTGTACATGGCGGCCAACCCTAAATTTTCAAAAACGAAACAAAGATTTGAAATCCTTCTGTCCATCATTCATCGAGACTTCACGTGAACATCCGACAAATTGACTTAGCCATTAAGAAGACAGTTCAAAGGTTTGAAAACCATCTCTGTTTTCATTCGCCGGGATTCATCGGGAGTCCTCGAGAACTTTCGACGATTTGACTTAGCCGCACAAATTCCTTCACAAGGCTGCCATTTTGACTTCTGTCAGCATTCGTCGATATTCGTCGGGAGTTCACGTGAATATCCGACGAATGGACTTGGCCACAGAAAATTCCTTCTTCAGACAGGAAAACTGGCTTCTGTCTGGATTCGTCGACATTCGTCGGAAGTTCACGAGAACAGCCGACGAATGGACTTGGCAGCAGAATTTTCTTCTTCAAAATGGAAGATTTGCTACTGTCAGGATTCGTCGGGAGTCACCGGGACTTCACGTGACAACTCGACGAATTGACTTAGCAAAAATTTCTTTTTCTTCTGAAGACCTGCTCCACTCCTCAACCTTGAAAGCCTTCAGTTGTGAGAAAATGAAGTGCACCCCAAAAGAGAGATTACACATGAACCAACACTTTGTTCTACACGATGAGGGATTACATTGTCTAGGACTGTGTTTGGTGATCCATTGCAACCTGACTTTGGTGTGCACTTAGCATTATGACCTGTCACAATACATCTAAAGAGAAATCATCAAATACATACTCAATTCAATTTAGTTCATTAGGGGACACCTTCAAATCCAGGTGATTGTGGATACAATACCCAACAATCTCCCCCTATTTGAAGATGTCATAACCCTATGCACTAAGTTGAATTGCACAGAAAATATAATGAATAACACAGCACACAAACAGGCAGTTGTAATTTAAGAGAGAATCAATGTTTTATCCAATCACAAAAAAATAGATATATATATATAAACAAAGAAATCAGCATGAATCCAGAGCAGTTCAGCTTATGCTTGGTCTTTCCCTTTCATCTTTCCAAAAATTCTGTCCATTGCCTCAGCTTTCTTTCTCTGTTCAGATTCCATTCTCTCAAAGAATGCCTTTGGCTTGGGCCAATATCTATCAGGAGCAGTCTCTTTAGATCCACCTGACTTGAAATGAATTCTCCTTTCAGTTATCCTTTTCTTGAACTTATCCCATTCCTCATGACTGTAATGTTTACTGACACTTTCATTTTGCCTACTGACTAGGTTGAAAGCTGTAAGAATGATATTCTTTGAAGAGGGACTCCAGCTTTCTTGGAAATTTCTTGGAGGAGACATATCATAGGATTCTCTGATCTTCTTGTGAGGATTAGACCTTTTTGCAGAAGGTATATCACCAAAGATCTTCCTTTTCACAGATATTTCAGAAGATTTTGGAGCTTTGGAGCTTTCAAGCACCGGGTCATCCCAGAATTCTTGATAAGAGGAAGCTGGGATGTCTGCTATATCAAAATCAGGATCCTCAAAAGGAAAATGAGAAGAATTTGGAGCACTTGGACCTGGAACACTTGAAGGAGGAACATCTGGCATCTTGTTTACAACAGTAAGACCAAGCATACCTGCAACTTCATTGAAAAGCCATCTGGTTGATTCATGAGTGTACCCCTGGACATCTTTAACAGATTGCATGATGTTTTCCTGAAGCTCTTGCATCTTGGAGAAGACATTTACATCCAAAGCATTCACTCTACCAGCACTTTCTTCTATTTTAGACACAATACTTTCCTCCCCCTTTATGACATCTTCATGCAGGAGGGAATAGAGTCTATGCAGTTGTCTTTCAAGTTGATCATCCAAGAATGTGAGTCCTTGATCATGAGCAGAGCTAAGTGTAGAGTGAGCAGTAGTCAACTGTAGTACATCTTCACTAACCTGATGCAGATTCTTTAGAGCATGCCCTACTCGTTGATTGGTGTGGTCCAAAGCTTTTCCTGCCTTGGCCATCCAGGCTTCTTGATCATTTTTGAATTTTTTCATTTCATATCTCATCTCAGCCATATCTTGCCTCAAAGCACTATCAACTTTATCTATTTTCTGATAGACTGATTTGATGCACTGATCAAAATGCTCTGTTTGAGCTTGCAGCAGGGTTGAAATTGACTTGAGAAGGGAAGAGTGAGAGCTTTCTCCAGTTTCAAAATCATCAGGAGAAACTTTATCAGCTACAAAACTAGTAGACTGTGCTTGCAGTTCAAGCACAGTTGCTCTTGGAGATTGTCTCAAAGTACTCTTTGGAGGAGGCAAGAGCATCACAGGAGGGACTGCAGATTCACCCAAAAATATGTCTTCCTATTCTTTCTCCCCCTTAGTCAAAGACACCTTCTTTGCTAGCTTCAACTGAGCACCAAGACTGCCCATCTCCATAGAATCTGATTTCTCAGAAGGAACAGATTCATGATCTGCCAAGTCTTCACTATGTTCTGAATTATAAGCAAACTCTGCAGGGGATCTTCTGGAGTCTTCTAACATAGCAGATTCATCTTCAGCAGCAGATTTCCCTTGACCTTCTAGGTCTGGAACAGTATCAGGGACAGCAGGACTGACTGGATCAACATACACTGGATCAGGATGAACTGGATCAATTTCACTGGGAGGAATTCCCTTTGAAGCAGCACTACTTTCAGCAATGTCTCTTGGGGTTGAAGGCTCCCCCTCAACATGATCACCTCTGCCTTGAGCAGGAGCTGGACTGGGTCCACTACCCCTTGAGGGTTGACCTTTTTCAAGAGTCCTATCCTCACTATGTAGAGGGTCCTCATCAGCACTAACGACAATCTTGACTCCACCCTTTGGAATGACCCTTTCCCATTTGGAGAAAATGGATGAGTTGATTTTCTTAGTGTGGTGGATGGGGATACCTCTTCCAAGATTAAAAAAATCTGGATTGCTACCATTTAGAAGCAGACTGAGAATTCTTCCAAAATTTGGGGCAAAAAAGCTGTCTTTAATTTTCTCAAAAAGAACTTCACCAAAATTAAAATTCTTTCTACAAATAATAGCTGTGTGAATCTTAAAGGCTTCTTCAGATAGGTAGTCATGAGAACCTACTTTGCACAATAAGACTTTTCCTAAGATATCACACAGAAGCTTACCTCCTTCATTCATGAATTTTCTTCTTATCTTTGAACCTTCATCAAGGATGCCACAGAATCTTTTGGCCTGGAGAAAATCTTCAGCAAACACTTCTTCCGATTCCACTTCAGGCATCCTCAAAATCCTGTTGATGCCACTAGCTTTCAAAACTATTTTACAAGACCGGATGCTGCTCTTTATCTTCTTCCCTTGACCAGAGATTTTTGCATTTCTATAGAACTCAAGAACATCCTGTTCGAGAATTTTAGCCGGCTCTTCCAAGACAAAGCTGAGCCCGGCGACCTAAAGCATCAAAAGAATATTTCTGAACTCATCTGAAGCAGAACGAAAGCTACCTCGTACCAGCTCTCCACCGGAATGCAGACCTGCCTTTGGCGCCATCGAGCTCGATGAAATCGGGGTAGAAGAACAGTGTTTTATCGCAAGGGAGACGAAAGGACGGGAAGAGTTTCACGGAAGAATGCGTGAAATCACGTGTTCTCTTTGTTTATATATATATATATATATATATAAAATAAAATTGGGCACGTACCTGATTTTATGGAAGACTCTTTGGATCCAATAAATCATATTTAATAAAAGAAACGTGTCCGAGAAAGTCTTGACCCGTGAAATCCCGTGAAATCCTCTAGAGAATGAGCACTAATCTTATGAGAATACTCGTGAAAGCCCGTGAAATTTCATAAAATTTTCTGAAATATCCCGTGAAATCCCGTGCAATTTCATAAAATTCCAACAGTCTTGACCTCATGAATCCCTGTTGAGCATTCCAAGTTCCATTTTGAAGAAATTGAACTTGGTCTCGTCCAGAGGCTTCGTAAAAATATCTGCAATTTGTTTGTCAGTTTTAACATACAACAAATTAATATCCTTACTCTCAACATGTTCCCGGATGAAGTGGTAGCGAAGCTCGATGTGCTTCGTTCTGCTGTGAGAGACTGGATTATTTGCTATGGCAATAGCACTTGAGGAGTCACAGAACATGGGGATTTCTGCGAGCTTTAAGTTATAGTCCTCAAGCTGATTCTTTATCCACAAAAGCTGTGCACAGCAACTGCCGGCAGAGATATACTCTGATTCAGCGGTTGATATTGCCACACAATTTTGCTTCTTGCTACTCCATGACACAAGCCTTTTTCCCAAGAATTGGCAAGTTCCTGAGGTACTCTTTCTATCATCTTTGCTACCTGCAAAATCAGCATCTGAAAAACCAATTAGTTCAAAATCATTGCTTCTCGGGTACCATAAGCCGAGATTTGGTGTACCCTTAAGGTATCTCAAAATCCTCTTTGCAGCGGCATAATGAGATTCCTTACCGTTCACCTGATACCTGGCACAAACACATGTTGAAAACATTATATCAGGCCTAGTAGCAGTGAGATAGAGCAAGGACCCAATTATGCTTCTGTACTTGGTTTCATCAAAAGGTTTCCCTTTCTCATCCTTGTCTAGAGACATGCTTGAGCCCATTGGAGTCCTCATTGAGGTTGCACTCTCCATTCCAAATTTCTTAAGAAGCTCTTTGGTGAACTTTGTCTGAGAGATGAAGATTCCATCTTCAGATGGTGCACCTGGAGTCCTAAGAAATATTTCAGCTCTCCCATACTGCTCATTTCAAACTTACCTTGCATCAAGTTAGAAAACTTTTTGCAAAGTTTGTCATCAGTAGAGCCAAAAATAATATCGTCGACATAGATTTGCACAAGCAAAATTTCGCCTTTAACTTCCCTAAGAAACAATGTCTTGTCTATTGTTCCTCTTGTAAATTTGTTCTCAAGAAGAAACTTAGACAATGTCTCATACCAGGCTCGGGGTGCCTGTTTGAGACAATACAAGGCCTTATGTAAATAAAATACATGATCAGGAAAGTTAGGATCTACAAAACCTGGAGGCTGAGCTACATATACTTCCTCTGTAAGGTCTCCATTCAGAAAGGCTGACTTTACATCCATCTGGAAAAACTTGAAACCCTTATATGCAGCATAAGCCAGAAACAATCTGATGGCTTCAAGTCTTGCTACTGGTGCAAAGGTCAGATCAAAGTCAATCCCTTCTTCTTGCCTGTATCCTTATGCAACCAATCTTGCTTTGTTCTTTGTGATGATGCCCTTTTCATCAAGCTTGTTCCGGTAGATCCATTTTGTTCCAATCACATTCTGTCCTTTGGGTCTTGGTACCAACTTCCAAACTTTACATCTCTTGAATTGGTTGAGCTCCTCTTGCATAGCAAGGATCCAGGAGGGATCGGTGTTTGCTTCTTCAAACTTCTTCGGCTCAATCTGTGAAAGAAAACTTAAATGTAAAACTTCGTTAGTTGTACCTCTTCTCGTTAGAACTTTGCTTGAAGGATCTCCGATAATCTGATCGGCTTGATGATCTCTTAAATGTCTGATCATTCCAGCATTTAGATGACCATGAGGTTACCACACTTCAGGTACATCTTCATCTTCCTGAGGGTCATCTTCCTCACATGCAGAAGGGAGATTTACTTCAATAGATTTTGGAACGTCTTCCTTTACAACTTCTTCTAAGTATAGTTCTTTGAATCTTGCATCTGCATCTTCAACAAAGATACTAGAGGAGCTGCTTTGAAGCATACTCGTCTCATCAAATATAACATTATAAGTTTCTTCTACAACCAAGGTTTTCTTGTTGAAAATCCTATATGCCTTGCTATGGCTACTGTAACCTACAAAAATACCCTCAAAACATTTTTCACTAAACTTAGTTTTATAATATTTTCCATTGTTAAGCACGAAGCATTTACTGCCAAAGATTCTAAAATAAGACAGAGTTGGTTTCTTGCCTTTCAGAAGTTCATAGGGAGTCTTATGATGATTTTTGTTGATTAGTGCTCTGTTTTGCACGTGGCAAGCAGTGTTGATACCTTCAGCCCAAAAGTACTCCGGTAGTGAAGAATCACTCAACATTGTCCTGCAAGCCTCTATGAGTGTTCTATTCTTTCTCTCGGCAACCCCATTTTGCTGTGGAGTACGTGGAGAGGAAAACTCATGAAAGATACTCTAACTTTCACAAACTTCTGTCATGGCCCCAGACTTGAATTATGTACCATGGTCACTTCTGATTTTGACCACAGAACATTCTAATTCATTCTGAATTTGCCTAACGAATGAGGTGAAAGAATCATAGGTGTCTGACTTGTGTTTCAGAAAAAATACCCAAGCAAAACGTGAGTAATCATCGACAATGACCAGCGTATAAGACTTACCCCCTAAACTCCGAATAGGCATGGGACCAAATAATTCCATAAGAAGTAGATATAAGCATCTGGAAGAATCTTTGTCAATAATGCTCTTAAAGCTAGCCCTCGTCTGCTTGCCCATTTGGCATGCGTGACAAGGTCTCTCTTTAAAGCACTTCACATCAGGAGCATCACGAACTAAGTTGTGAGAAAATAACATATTTATAGTTTTGAAATTAATATGTGCTAGTCTCTTGTGCCATTGGTCACAGAGAGATGCACTATCTTTTGCCAAAAAGCACACTGGTGTAGAAGTATCTAAACATAGAAAATTTAAGCAAAAAATATTTCTACTCCGAGTGCCTGTTAAAATGATTTCTGATGTATCAGTTGACTTTATCAAGCACTTGTCCTTGTAGAACTCAACCATACAGCCTTTGTCACATAGTTGACTTATGCTAATGAGATTGTGTTGTAATCCTTTAACATAAGCTACATCTGTGAAAGAGACTATACCGTTGGAAATCATACCGTAGCCTTTCGTGATTCCCCGATCAGATCCGCAAAAAGTAACTTTTGGACCATCTTTCACCGGGGTATACTATTGTAATAGACTTCTTGTTCCGGTCATGTGCCGAGAACATCCACTGTCCAAGTACCATATTGGATTTGAATTGGCCTTTGGATATACCTGCAATCAATAATCAATTGCCCTTAGGAACCCAAACCGATTTGGGTCCTTGGCTTCTTGTTAGATGACCACCACTTGGAATGTTAACATTGCGAGGGGTCATTCTTGCATTGTTAATCTGTGGAGTCAGGGCATTTCTTGGATTAAACCAACAATCTATGGCAAAGTGACCAACTTTGCCACAACACCAACAATCGAACCGATTGTACCTTCTCTTTGTCTCCTGTTTTACCTTTTGAACGTGAGGTGCAACAGGAGTGACTTTCTTAGTAGGGGCTTTCTTAGAAGTGGGGGCCTCATGGTGATAGCACACACATGGCTCCAACTTCTTCTCAACAGATTTGGGTGCAATCGTTTTAATTTTTGGTGCCTTCTTATGAGCTGATCCTTGAACAAACGGACCATGATCTTTGAGAATTATTTCTTCATGAGGAGCTTTGAATGGAGAGACGTCAAAGTTTCGGGGAAAGCTCCATCCTTGATATCTATTACTAGGTTCAACATGTGTTGGTCTAGCAAAATGACCGTAGGATGAATCAAAGTCAAACGGGTTTGAAGGAAAAATGACCTTCCTGAATGAAGGTTGACTTTGATTAGCAGCTCCCTTCTCTTTCACGGCTCTTTTCTCAGCAGCCTTACTACTTTCAGCCTTATGACCAATTCCACTACCCTTTGCAGCAGCAGAAAACCTATCAATGAATGGAAGAATAGTCTTAGGCTTCGAGAAGCTTTCTACAAGCTTTCTTTCTGCCTTCAACTTATCTTCTAGTTCATTTATAGTTTTCTCCTTTAGATTTAACAACTCAGTGAAGCTTTTCAGTTCGTCTTTCAAGAGTTGGATCTCATCTTTGAGAGGAGTTAATTGTTCAATTTCCTCCCTCAAATCTAATTCCACTGTCTTGAGAGATTCAATTTCTTTTGACTTGGATTTGACGACCATGCGGCACTTGTCAAATCCCTTCACAAGGGCTTCATACTGAGTTATTAAATCAGAGTCCTCCTCTGATGAGTAGCCTTCATTTGCTACAGATGCAGTCTCATCTTCAGAAGCAGACAGAGGGGTATGAGAGTTTACCTTCCCCTTACAGGAGGAGTCACCTATTTCTTCGTCTAGATGAGCCATTAGCCCGAAGTAGGCTTCTTCATCTGAGTTTGATGCATCAGAGTCACTGTCGCTCAGAGTTTTGGCCTTTTTGGCGAGGAGGCTCTTTTCTTTCTTCTTTCCTTTAAAAGATCTCTTTTCTTCCTTCTTTGCTCTTTCTTTCTTTTTGTATGGACACTCGGCTATTACGTGTCCTGGCTTATTGCAGCAATAACAAATAATGTCAGTAGAATCATATTTGTTCGGTTTAGATTTATACCTGTCATTATTGTAGTCCTTCTTGTGATGATCACCATCACGTCTTGATCTTCTGTGATCAAAAGCAGTGGATTGGCCTCTCTTCCGCTTTCTTTTATTCAGAAGTCTTTTGAATTGCTTGGAGAGCAAGGAAAATTCTCCATCAGACATCTCTGAACCAGAGGGGCTGGCATCAGATTCATCCTCATCAGAAGATGATCTCCTGGCAGGTGGGAGAGTCTTGCTCATTCTTGAGCTTTCAGCTTTCAGAGCGGAGGACTTCTCCCTTCCAGAGGCCCTGATCCCCTCTTCTTCAGCTTTGCGGGAATTCAACTTCAACTCATGGGACAAGAGCTTACCAAACAGCATTTGTGGCTCTGTGGTTCCTAGCTTTCCGAATTCTCTGATGGCTATAACCTTGGTGTCCCATTCTTTCGTCAGTGTTTACCCGGGAAACCGCTTTCAAGAGGATTACTCGCAGACCGAGCGGTTTGCGGATCCAAGTCTCCCCGCTCAGGTTAAACGAGATCCATCGTCACCAGCTAACACAGGTCGGGCGGTCTGGCATAACTCAGACCGCCGCCAAGTACTAAAGATAGTCCAGGCCCAAGTCCAGCAGGGCAAGTCGCGGTCTCAAGTCGGAGGTCGCGCGGTTTATGCCATGGAGACAAGCCAAGGTCCAAAGTCAAAGAACAAGTCGCGGCCTCAAGACAGAGACCGAGCGGGTAGCATCGTTGCCTTGGCCGCATCATCTTTAGCCTCTGGCCAGACAATTCGGAGGGGCAAGCCGCCAAGCCGCGCGGCTTCTTTCTTTCCTTCTTTGTGTATCCCGTCACCGCCTGCCCGTTTCTCCTGTACCCGGGCAGGTGGTTAATTTATCCCTGCCCGTTCGGGCAGGCCCCCAAGCCTATAAATAGGGGGCGGCACTGTTCCTAATGGGCGCACACTCGAATCTAGGAGCTCGCTTGTTTGAGTTGCGGACTCGAGTTTCTCGTCTTGCGGACTGTCTGACCGGCCGGCTTCTCTTTTCCTGCACTTGCAGCCCGTTGTAACCACTTCTTTCTAATCAAAGGAAAGCCCATCGCAGGAGTCGCATTTGTTGGATCTTACGGCGCCCTTAGAGGGGGGTGAATAAGGGAATAAAATTCTTTCTATAATTTTCAAGATAATTACTAAATTGTTTTATAATGAAGGAGATTGAAATAAACAATTTAGATTTAGAATTGAAAACTTAGAACACAATATAATAGAAATTACGCCAAATGATACAAATCAAGTAAACACAAAAGAGACATGATTATATATATGAAAAAGTGTTTACATAAATTTGATTTCTATATCGCTAGAAATCAGAGGCGTACAAATGTAAATTTCTTTTTGTTTACCAATCCTTCTCACAAGGATCGGAAGGCTATCACTTGTCTCTCCCTAGACCAAGCCCAAGCCTATCCTCTAGATATTCCCAAGATCTAGACGTAGCACACAAGGCCACGATTTCCCACCAAGCCACGCAAGGACTTGGACGCTCCGCACAAGGAAGCGATTTTCCCCTAAGCCACGCAAGGACTTAGACGCTCCGCACAAGGAAGCGATTTTCCCTACCAATACAAAGTAAAATGTATATAAATGAAAATACAAGATAAAATAAGAACTCCCTAGAAATTCAGATCTCTGAAAGGAAGGTTGAAGCCTCGAGATGATCCTTGATGTAGAAGCGCGTCCGATCTCGTCTTCAATTTCAAACCTTCTCAGCATAAATGGGAGTTCATGAGGTTCTGGAGCTCTCTGGATGGAATGCACTCAGGGAGGGACTTAGAATCTTTAGTGGTTGTAATGCACGAACACAATGTGTCAATTTATAGAAAATCGCTGTCGGAAATTCCGACAGTGACTGTCGGAATTTTCCGACAGCGCAAAACTGCCGGTCGTGGTGCTGTCGTGGGCAGTTGTTGTAACCTCCGAGCTGTCGCCTGGGCGACATCGATGTCCGATTTCTGACATCTCAAAACTGCTTTTCGTCGTGCTGCCGTGGGGGAAAGTAGTTGTAACTTCTCTGCTGTCGCCTGGGCGACATTGACTGTCGCCTGGGCGACATTGACTGTCGCCTAGGCGATAGTGACTGTCGCCTGGGCGACATCTCCTCTTCATTTTTGCCATCCGAAACTTCTCCAGACTATCGATTGAGTCGTTCTCATCTCCGAAATGGGGTGGCACATTCTGTACTCTTCCTGGATTGAAAGTTATGGCCATTTTAAGATCAGCACACAAAACTCATCCAACCTGAGACTTGTTGTTCTCGGATCATGCCCATGAACGAGGACTTGTCTCCTCATTGAACCTATACAACTTGGCCACTATAAACACACAAAAGACTAGATCAAATACAACACGGTATTTGTTATTCTCAAACCAAGAGATGCAGAAAGCAAGCTCCAACAGCATTTGCCGCGGCGGGCGAAGTCTGGCCTTGACCACTACTAGCGGTCTCATTCTTCTACACAAAGAGTAACCGGCAACCCGCAGCCTCCGGTTTCCCTCGGAGGTGCGATCTCGGACTCAACAGAAACACGCGACCTTCAGATCGCAGATTATCGGTGAAATCCTTTTCGCCACGATGTCAGACCGTCAGTTCCCCCTTGGAGACCGCTCCGATCATAGTGAGGACTCTTTATGGGAAGCTCTGGAGCAATCAAGGAGAGAAGCCGAGCGGGCTCAGAGGGCCACTGATCAACGACTTGAAGCGATCAGTCAGACTTTAGCAATGCTAACCGAGCGATTAGTTCCGCAACAAGCCGCGGCTAATCAGGAGGTGACCCCGGTCCTTCCTCCACCTCCTCCTTACTCGCTACCGCAAGCCGCTAATTTCCAGCTCCATCATGAGGACCCTGCGGCTAGGAAAAACTTCTATCAGGAAGCCGCGCACAACATGCCAGCTCGAGTCCTCGACTTCCAGGGGGCGACTTCTCACGCTGCCCACAATTCCTACCCGCAAGAGGGCGCGACCCGTCTCTCCTACCTGCCTGAAGTTCCTATTCATCACTCTTACCCGCAATAAGCTGCTGCCCGGTCTTCTTATCAGGCGGCTTGTCCGCGAATAGCCGCAGCTCCGGCGGCTTATTACTCTGCTCCTCTGTATGAAGACATGGAAGAAACTTCTCCCTTTGTGGACGAAGTCAGAGGGGAGCCTGCCCCTAATAATTTCAGGGAGCCTCGCCTGCCAGTTTTCCATGGGGAGACTGATCCCACGGTTCATTTACAAGCTTTCGAGTCAGCCATTGCTCTCAGAACCTTAACTGATGCAACTAAGTGCAAGCTTCTTGTAACCTCCTTTGAAGGAAAAGCGAGGGAATGGTTTTACGGTTTGCACCCCAGGTCGATCCGTTGTTTCGCGGAGCTGCGAAGAGAATTCCTGCTGAGATTCTCCACCTCGAGGAAGAGAAAGAGCGGCCCGGCGGCCCTTTTCGATATAAAACAACGGGAAGGCGAGACATGGGCTCGTTTTGTGGATCGATTCCAGAAAGAGATCATGGAAGTCCAAAATGTGGACCCGGAGCTGTATAGGGTTGCCCTCATCCATGGCCTAAGAGAGGGCCCCCTAAAGTTTGAAGCAAATATAAGGGAGGCTAAGACTTATCAGGAAATGATAAGTTTGGCAAATATGTTTATCAGAGGAGAGAAGAGCAATCCAGACTACGTCGCGAAGCTGGTAAGCGACAAGGAGCCATCAAATCTGTCCTTCCATCATCCACCATCGAATCAGTCCCACTTTGAACCCCGTTCCCAAAGGGCAAGGAACTACAAAAATAAGCAACCATTTATGGGCCATCAGCGGTTTCAAGATCAGAAACCACCGTTGGCCATCGCCCCCGCTCCATCTGCTCCCTTTCCGCAAATCATGCCGATATATTTGCAATAGTATGCCGCGCAGCCACCTCCAGTTATTCCATCAACTCAATACGATGATTTGCAAGAGTCATTCACTCCCCTAAACGTCACCATGGACGAAGTAGTCTAGATTCTGCAGAAGAGGCCAGATTTCAAAAGGCCTGCTCCTCTGAAGTCGGATATTCACAATCGAAATCCGAACCTTTATTGTGAATATCATAAAGAGGGGGGACATCTAACTGAAGACTGTCGAGCTCTTCGTCTACTTATAGAAAGACTCCTGGGAGAAGGAAAGCTCCGGGGTCTAGTTCAGAAAAATAAAATTGCTGAGCCAACTACCGAAAAGAAAAAGGAGAAGGAAACAGTAGAAGTGACCTGGGAATGCGCCGACGTTGAGGACGCCGGCTGCTATGGTAACATCCATCCTTCTACCGAATTCGTCGAAGTCAATGATGTGGGCCCCTTAGGGGACATCTATTGTATCCATGGGGGAGCTGGAGCGGAATCATCTCGCAAATCCAACATTGCGAGAGTTCTAAAGCAGGAAGTGGCAGCCACTACAAGTTCTCCTCCCGAAAGCCCTGTTGTCACGTTTGGTCAGGAAGATCTTCCCCCCAATGCTAATCCTTTCGATGATGCGGTGGTTATCAAGGCCATCATCAAAAACTATACAGTCCATAAGATTCTGATTGATACCGGCAGCTCCGTCAATCTCCTTTTCCGCCCGACTTTCGAGGCCTTGAAGACCGGAAAGCATTTACTTTCCACCGATGGGCCCCTCTACGGTTTTTCTGGGGAGAAGAAGGAAGTAGTGGGTTCAGTGAAGCTCCTGGTCTCTCTGGGAGGGGTGATAAAGTTGATCAATTTCATGGTAGTAGATGCCCCAAGCAACTACTGTGCTATCTTCGGGAGGCCGATTCTCAATGCGTATAGAGCAATAATGTCCACTTTTCACCTTGCCCTCAAGTTCGCTGCTGAAGGAAAACAGTATCGGGTCAGAAGCAACCCAAAGGTAGCTCGGGAGTGCTACGTCCGAACTGTCAACATGGTCACCGACGCTCCACTTCCCAAGATCATGGATGAGGTTTTGGAGGTTGCTGAGTCTCCAGAGGCCGCCGAGGAAGGAAAAGATCGGGAAGGGGCTCACTTGGAACCTGCCCAAGCGACCCAAGAAGTTCCTATTGCTGAGGGGGCAGAAAAGAAGCTAGTCATTAACGCTGAGTTGCCAGAAGAGGAGAAAGTGGAGCTAATCTCCTGTCTGTTGGGGAATCTGGATATCTTCGCTTGGTCAGCGGAGGATATGCCAGGAGTGGATCCAGACGTGGCTTGTCATCATCTAAACGTATCTCCTGAGTTCAAGCCCGTCCAGCAAAAGAAGAGAGAAGTGGCGACCAAGCTGGCATTGCCCATCAGAGAGGAGGTTTCCAAACTCCTGAAAGCGTGTTTCATTTCTGAGATTCAATATCCCACGTGGATGTCGAATGTTGTAATGGTTAAGAAATCTTGTGGGAAGTGGCGCATGTGCGTGGACTTCACCAAACTTAATAAAGCGTGCCCTAAAGATTGTTACCCTTTGCCTCGGATAGATGTCTTAGTTGATTCCGCGGTTGGGTATAGTTTTATGAGTTTCCTCGATGCCTTCTCCGGGTACCATCAAATTAAAATGCACAAACCTGACATCCCGCATACCTCATTTATCACAAACGATGGGTGTTACTGCTATCTCGTAATGCCCTTCGGTCTTAAAAACGCGGGTGCAACATACCAAAGAATGATGGATACCGTCTTTAAACATCAAAAGGGCACGAATCTCGAAGTTTATGTTGATGATCTTCTTCTCAAAAGTAAAACATTCTCATTGCACTTGAAAGACCTCGTAGAGACGTTCGCTACTCTACGGAGGTTCAAGTTAAAATTAAACCCACTGAAATGTGTGTTCGGGGCATGCAAAGGAAAATTTCTTGGGCATCTCTTAACTCCTGATGGCCTTGCACCAAATCCAGATAAGGTGAAGGCCATCCTTGATATGACCCCTCCTCGAAATACTAAAGAAGTTCAACAACTTGGAGGGAGATTGGCAGGATTGAGCAGGTTTATCTCCAGATCCGGAGATAAAAGTGCCCCATTCTTTAAAACATTGCGAGGGGGATCAAAGTTCGAATGGAGCGAGGAGTGTAACAAGGCTTTCGAGCAGCTGAAGGGACAGTTAACTTCGACTCCACTACTCCAAAGTCCCCGTGAGGGAGAAAAGCTATTCTTATATCTGGGAGTCGGACCAGAAGAGGTGAGTTCTGTCCTCGTTCGGGAAGAAAAGAGGAGGCAGTTTCCAATATACTATGTCAGCCACATCCTTAAGGATGCAGAAACCAGATATTCGATCCTGGAGAAACTGGCCTTGGCTTTGGTTATGTCTGCGCGAAGGCTTCGCCCTTATTTTCAGGCTCATTCCGTCCAAGTTATTACAGATCATCCTTTAAAAAATATTCTTGAAAAGCCAGATCATTCAGGGAGGTTGGCAAAATGGGCTATTGAACTAAGTGAATTTGAGATATCGTACATCCCCCGAACACCAATCAAAGCGCAAATCTTGGCAGACTTCCTGGTAGATACAACAGAGCTTAGTCCTGAACAGGTGGTACGATCTCCTCTGGCTTGGATCATTTATGTGGATGGGGCTTCTGGCAAAAACTCCGTGGGAGCCGGAGTAGTGTTGGTCAGCCCAAATGGCATCAGGCTGGAGCAAGCTATCAAGTTCTTCTTTCCAGTTACAAATAACCAGGCAGAATACGAAGCACTTCTGGCTGGACTAAGGCTTGCGAAGGAGTTGGGCATAGAATATGTACATGTTAGAACCGATTCACTGGTGATGTCCTCCCAGGTCTTGGGAAACTATGAGACAAGGGAGCCGATTCTGCGAAAATATCTGCTATTAGCCAAAAAGGAAATCGGAAGATTCAAGTCATTTATTATCGAGCACATCCCAAGAACGCAAAATGAGGAGGCAGATGAATTGTCGAAGTTCGGTCTTTCATCAGGGGGAGTGACCTTTGAACTCTTTCATCCGGCAATAGATGAGGCAGAACTTATGCAAATTGATCATAATCCTTCATGGAATGATCCTTACGAGTTATTCCTATCAAAGGGGGAGTTCCACCATTCCATCAAAGATCAGAGAAGATTCAAAAGGAAGGCGGCATATTATTATTTAATAGCAGGAGTTCTCTACAGAAAAACATTGATTTCCCCCTCAGCACGATGTGTTTCAGAAGAAGAGATCCCTATTGTACTTCAGGAAGTTCATTCTGGGGAATGTGGTAGCCATTCAGGGGAAAAAACCTTAGAGAAAAGGATCCTACGGCAAGGATATTTTTGGCCGACTATGAGAAAGGATGCTAAAGCATTTGCCAAGCGGTGTGTGCAGTGCCAAAAGTTCGCTCCTCTTCAGCATCTGCCCGCTCAGTCGCTTAGGTCAATAACTGCACCCTGACCCTTTGCAGTTTGGGGGATGGATCTCATCGGACCCTTTCCAATGGCTAGCGGTCAGCGCCGCTTTATCATAGTAATGATTGACTACTTCAGTAAGTGGATCGAGGCTAAGGCACTGGCAAGAACTACTACCCAAATCATCAGAAACTTCATCTGGGGAGAAATAGTCTGCCCACACGGAATTCCGCTGGCAATTGTCACTGATAATGGTCCACAATTCAATAATCCCGAGATGATAAAATTTTGCGATCAGGTGGGAATTGACCTGCGGTTTTTCTCAGTACATCATCCAAGGACCAATGGTCAGGTAGAAGCAGCTCCTGATGAAAAGAGTTTGGAATCAGAAAGGAAACTGGGCAGATCAACTTCCCTCCATCCTTTGGACTCTTCGTACTACTCCATCTTCAGCTACAGGGGAGACACCATTCAATCTGTCTCATGGCTCGGAGGCTGTTGTTCCTGTGGAGTTTGAGGTGGTCACTCCAAGAGTTGTGTACGGAAAAAAAGGAGGAGAAGCGTGGGTAGAATACAATGACGAGGCTGTCAAGTATAGTTTGGATCTAATCGAAGAACTTCAGGATGAGGCAACAATAAGGCAAGAAGAAGTTAAAAGGAGGATGGCAAAGTACTTTGACAAAAATATTAGGGTAAAGCATTTTGCTGTCGGCGACGTCGTATTAAAAAAGGTTAATGCAGCAGCCCGAACAGGTAATATCGGGAAGCTAAATCCTAATTGGGCTGGACCTTTCATCGTCAAGGAGGCATTAAAAAGTGGGGCTTATCGCCTCCAAACAAGTGAAGGAGAAGACATCCCGCGCACCTGGAGTGGCGACGATCTCAAACGGTTCAATCCTTGAAATGTCTTCTTTACTTTCCTGCAGTTTTTTGAGATATTTTAATAAGAAGCTCCATACTGACACTTCTCCATGTCTGATGTTTCCTTTCTGCATTTTCTCATATATCAAACTCACTGAACCACAGAGACATCGCCAAGTTCTGCTCGAACCCCCTCGGATTGTATTCATTAGCGTAAAACCATGAAGATCATGTGTAGCGGGGAGTTTTCGCACACGTGTAGTGGTAGCTTGCCAATTCCTGTGTGGTGGTCTTCAGAACCTTGGATCCCGGCTGATATCCGACACACCCCTGCATCAAGGGAGGTCTAGGAGAATGTTGGCTCTATCATGCCCCGAGGGGGATATAATTACAGCTTTGATGATCCTTCTGAGGAAAGCAATGTCGGTATAGCCCCCGCGGCATAACCACACCTGCCCAACTGATCATCTTAGTCTGTGACTATCGAATACTCCAAGGTACTCTCGAGCGATGCCTAAGCGCCACCCACAACTGAGTTGATCTCTCTGAGGAAAGCAATGTTCGCCGCCTAGGCCCACCTGCCCAATTGATCAACTCGGCTTGTAGCCCTAGGCAAGAGAGCAGTCGAGTCGTTTACAGCCCTTATGACCACTTGAGGAAAGCAATGTTCGCCGCCTAGGCCCACCTGCCCACTTGGTCATCTGGGTCTGTACTTGTTTCTCATTATTTCTACAGCTCTTATGACCACTTGAGGAAAGCAATGTTCTCCGCCTAGGCCCACCTGCCCACTTGGTCATCTGAGTCTGTAATCATCTTTATCGCATTACCAGGGATTATCTCGTCCCATATGGTCATTATAGACCATTTGGAGGAAAAAGCAGGATTTCTATGTGCAGCATAAACCAGACGACTTAATACTCAAACTGGGCGGTTTGAAATAAGCAGGTACCAGGGCTTTCAGACGGTCTGATTATTAAACCTGGCGGTCTGGTTATTAAACCTAGCGGTCTGGTTATTAAACCAGGCGGTCTAAAATCAGCAGGTTCCAAAGATGTCATACGGTAATGTTTTTAGACCGGGCGGTTTGAAATAAGCAGGTACCAGGGCTTTCAGGAGGTCTGGTTATTAAACCAGGCGATCTAAAATCAGCAGGTTCCAAAGACGTCATGCGGTTCGGTTTTTTAGACCGGACGGTTTGAGGTGAACAGGGTATCATTAAGGTATCAAGGTAAATATCAGGGAAGCAAGCATAATCATGACCGGCCGACCTTATTATCCGGATTATGAATTTATCATCCTTATGGGTTTCCATTCAATCCAATCGGATAATCACAGGATCTTTTCAATCAGGCGGTTATGATTTTCGTTGCAAGTATAAAACCTGCTAAACGCACGAATTCTATATACAGCTCGTACGGCTTGTCAGGTTATGATTCTCGTTGCAAGTATTAAACCTGCTAATCGCACGAATTCTATATACAGCTCGTACGGCTTGTCAGCCAATGTTATATATAACTGTCATATAGATTGATCGGATTAAATGTTAATCGCACGGTTTATCAACTGATCTTCTTGAGACTGGATATTCTGCTTACGGTCTCACGGCTTGATTATTTCAAATTCTGGATTGGTTATCTAATTGCATTCACGGAGGTGGGATTTACAGCAATGTTAACTGCAAGTCGCCTGAGTTAAGACGCTGACCGCTCGGTCTGAAAATTGTTCTCATGACTTGTCCTTCTTTATCCTGGAAAGCGAGTATGCCGGGTCTAGTAGTAACCGCGCGGCTCAATTGTGTCCGGTCTCCGGGATGTCGTAATACATTCGTAATAAGTTAGCACTTTCTCAGAATAAATCGGATAAATTCGATTCGGATTAAAAGAAGCAAGCTATGCGAGTGGGTTTTTAGATACTTTACCAGAATCTTATGAAGATCGCTATCCTAACCAGATAAATTGACAATAAGTCGCACGACTTGGTTAGATTTAACACAGAAAGAGATCGCAAACAATCGCAAGTAAGTCGCAGAAGGTAGACGGATAGACAGGTAAAAGCTTTTCATTTCATTATCAAAACATTGTTTACATTATGTTTTAAGCCGTCCGGCTAACAACATCAAGCTGACGGCTATTCGAAATAAAAAGCAAAATACAGCTACTGATTGTGTGACTTGAGTTTCTTAGACGCAGGAGCACTTGAATGTTCGCTGCCATCAACCGAAACGTCAGGAGAATAACCCTCGCTACCCGACGAGGATGAGCTGCTCAATTCGCCCGATTTGCGACCAGCATCTTCTTCAGAATCGCTGGATTCGGACTCCGAGCCACTCTCACCACTCTTAGCCGCTCCGGGTTCTTCGACCTCGTCATCTCCATCATCGCTCTCCTCCGAACTGGATCCGTCGGCTTTATTCTTCCCTTTGGCTTTCCGCCTGATCTTTTCTAACTTCTTTTGCAAGATCGGATAGGCGTCCGAGAAGGTGAAATGCTCGAAACTGGGCGCGAACCCGTTGAGCTCCCGCAAGCGGTTAAAAGCATTATCAATTCCCTCGGCGACATGAGGGAAGAGTTCCTGCTGATAGACCAGGTCGGTCTCATCATACTTAGCCTGCAAAAGAAAAGAGTAAGGTAAGACCGTACGGTCTGAGAACATTGGTGTTGATGCTGGCCAGGTGATGACTTACCGACTCGGCATCCTTTATCCGCGCATTTTCTTTCTTCAGTTCGGCAATTTCCTTCTCTTGAAGAGCGTTTTCTTTAATCAACCTCTTAAGGGTCATCCCCATGAAGGCGTTGGTGATGAAGCTCTCGGCACTAACCCGCGCGGCCTCCCTGGCGAGCTCTTCGTCAGGAATTTTCCTCAACCTCCTGGAATTCCGTCGGCCGAACATAGCGATGCTAGCGGCCTCAGCATGCCGGCCCGACTTCTCGTTCGCCCAGTGGGGAAGCGCAGTAGAGATCTGGACACTATCACTGTCCGGGTGCCAGGTCAAGACCGGGTGGCCTTTTAGATCCTTCATCTTGCTAAAGGAGCGAAGGGCGGCAAAGTCGCCCGAGGAACCCGAATCCTCCCCATCAGACGGCAGCGGCTTGTTCCTGGCTTGCCTCATCCTCTTCTCCGTCTGAGTCAAGACTAAATCGGCCGGACTGATCGGCTTGTTAGCAGGAACAACGGCTTGGGCTACAAAAGGAGAAGAGTCAGCACAAGAGACCGAGCGGTTAACATTAAAGTCGGAAGCAAAGGGAAGCTTACTATCTTCAAGCCGAACGTTCTCGAGCTCGGCAAGTAGAGGAATATAGTAGCTTATGTTAAGCCGCTCATCCTTGAGAAGCTTGCAGATTCCCTTGTCCACTTCGCTTATTGGGACCGGTTGAAAGGCCTCCTCAGGCCGCACTTGCGGATTCGGGTTCAACAGACCAAGTCAGCCTTCGAAGATCAAGTATCTCTCCGGCCAGGCCGTGACCTTGTTCACCAGATTGGCCATCTTCAACCCGCGGCAGCCAAAGTAGAGGTGGCCTTTGAAGACATCCGATTCAGAGTCCGGGATGGCTCGCACCGAGAATATCTTCCTGAAGAGGTCCATAGAGAAGCGGACTCTCTCAGGTCGCAGGTAGGAGATGAAGCTACATATCCCGGCCATCGAGTTGGGAGAAAGCTGGCCGGGAACAACTCCATAATGGTCAAAGACCATGGCGAGCTCAATCGAAATCGGGAATTTGAATCCGCAATCAAAATTGTCGATTGGGATCGCGATATGGTTTGGGCCAGACGAATTCATCCGCTCATCACAGAGCGGAAGCCGCGCGAGCAGCGGACTGTCAGTCATGTGCTTCTCAACGAATTCGTCCAGCTTGGCCTTTGTCAAACGGCACTCCTCGAGGTCTGCAGAGTGAAAGGCCACAGCGGCTTCGGAGCGGGTAGCAGAGGTCTTCGCAGGTCGCTTCGACTAGCGCTTTACTCCCATCATGAAATTTTGGTAAAAGGAATTTCGGAAGGGCGCTACTTATAAGAACGGATGATCTGCATTTAGCAAAGGTCAAATCACGGCTAGACCGGTCAACCCGTGCGGGTACATGATCACAAAACTCAACCACAAAGACCGTGTAATTCAAACAAGCGAATTAAAGAATCACGAAAACAAGCAGATCGGTTTATGTAAAATAACTCACAGGCATCAATCAACACAACAAGAAGGCAAAAAAGTAAATTCAAAAATTTAAGCCGCACGGCCTGAATGGCAGATCGAATATTATAGAGTCAGATTCAAGCAAATTGTCCAAGAGACCGAATAGAAATATTATTACAAAGTTCATATCTCAGAGCCACTCGTTACGGACGGGTATCGCTCGGTTCATCCTCCCTGTGAAGCCGCGCGACATGATCGCCTATTTGAAGTACAGTTCCCTGCATTTGGTTCATATTATGATTAAGGCGGTTGATCATGCTATGAATCCGCGCGGCATCTCTCTCTACTCGCGTCACGGGGATCATGCGAGTAGGCAAGGTCGCTGCGGACTCATGAACACTAACAACTGGGCGGGTCGTCCCGGCTACAGGAAGAGACGAGCTCGTCCCTGCGTCCGGGCGGCTTAACCCTCGCCGGCCTTCGTCAACTACGTTAATAGGGCGCCGACTTCCGCCGGCTTCCTTGGCCAAATGAAGGTATCTATCCCTATAATAGGCACAGTCCTCTTCGAGCTTGCGGACTTCCTTCTTTCCACGATCAATCCGGACGGTCAGCGCAGCCACTTGGTCTTGCTGCGCCTTTTCTTTCTCGCGACGCTCTCTCCGCTCGGCCTCCAGCGCTGCTCGGCTTTCCCTCCGTTCGGTTTCCAATTCAACCCGAAGAGCAGCTTTCTCATCTTGGGCGACCTTCTCTCTCTCCTCCACCGCCCTCAGCTGCTTAGCAAGAGTTTCCAGATTCTTTTGAAGCCGGGACATCTCGTCCTCCATCCGAGTATCCGGCCGAGAAGAACTCAGCAGGGGTGGATCAAGAGGAGGAAGATAGGTCACCAGTTCGCCCGGCTTCGGGATAGAGTCACGGTCATCTGCAATAAGAGAAAATAGTCAAGGAGTATTCAAAAGGAAACCGCTTTCATCGAATTTTCCTCGCTTACAAGCCGCGACAGTTTGAATTGAATTCGGGCGGATGGGTCTCCTTATTAGCTCGGTATCGAACTTTCGGCGTTGTTCTCTCCATGATCTCTCACTTTGCCTCCGCTTAGCAGCAGAAAGTTGAGCAGCGGAGGGAAAGAAGCTGGGCGACGGGTTCAGCAACGAAGCGCGCGATTTGTTTCGAGGCCTCGGCATGAAAAAACGAATGGAGTGGTAATCCGCTCCCCTTTTACCTTGCAGCAAAAGATTGGGTTGCGGCAGGGGCGGCCTGGCAAGCTGATATCTTACTCGCTCCGCCTTCAACTACATAAACCGCAGACCGGCCGTCAAGGTATCTTCAGGTACTGGTATGGTTCTTTCAGTCGCGACCTCAGGAAGGATGGCCTCCTTAAGGCTGGTGGCATCCTCAGACAGGGCAGATCCTTTCTCTCTTGGCGGGTTAGCAGCCTGCAGTTCGGAAGAAGTTCTCAGCTTATCATCTTGCTTCTGAAAAGAATCAAAATCCCTAAGGAGGTCGCTTACGGAAATGCTATGCGCATCAATTGGAACCTGGTCGCTCGGGTGGGGAGGAGTACTCAAGCCTTCCGAAACTTCATTCTCGCGCGACTTGCCTTGCAGGCTGTCCGCTTTCGGTTTCCCAGATGCTGCCTTATTCTTGGCCTTCAGCTTCTTCATCTTCTTGAGAAGTCTGTCCGCAGCGGACTCCTCTTTCTTTCTCTTTTTTGACCTCAGGACGGTTGGTTTGTCCGGGCTGTCCTCGACGTTAATAACTGGAGCTTCTAGATCGGTCGGCTTGGGGGAGTCAACTGCCTCTCCTCCTTCATCTCTAATTTTTAGATGAAAATCCCCGGACGGGGTGACCTCCATCTTGAAAGACTCATCCCCATCGCCTTTTTGGGAAGCAGTCTCCAAGTCTGTCTTACCCGGCGGAGAAGGCGGGTTGTTCCCTTTGTCAGAGAAGGTTGGGGGATCAGCTGGGGGCGGGTTCAGACAGCTCGCCTCATCTTTAGTCGACAGGACGACTGTTTGCTCAGGAAGCAGTTCGGTCGGCTTGTTCTCCTCCTGTTTAGATGACAAGTCGATTGTCAACTCCGCGGGCAGGTCGGTCGGTTTACTCGTACAAGCAATTGTTACGGTCTTATCAGGCCGCTTTGACTTTTTCTTCTTCTTCTCTTTCGAGCGGTCTCTCTCGCGGTTCTTTCCGGACTTCTCAAGAACTTCGAGCTCAGCCATCAGGTTCACCATCTTTTTCGGGCTGTTCAATCCGAAAGCCCTAACCGCAATAGGCGAGTAGTGACTCGTGGTAACAATGGAGTTATGCCAGAATCGAAGCTTCTGGAACATTTATAACCAACGGGGTGAAGACGGCGCGGTATCCGGCTAGCACTGATATTTTCGAAATCTTCACGGAAATTTAAAAATATGCGGGGATTATGTTCACCCGGGAAACCGCTTTCAAGAGGATTACTCGCAGACCGAGCGGTTTGCGGATCCAAGTCGCCCGGCTCAAGTTAAACGAGATCCATCGTCACCAGCTAACACAGGTCGGGCGGTCTGGCATAACTCAGACCGCCGCCAAGTACTAAAGATAGTCCAGGCCCAAGTCCAGCAGGGCAAGTCGCGGTCTCAAGTCGGAGGTCGCGTGGTTTATGCCATGGAGACAAGCCAAGGTCCAAAGTCAAAGAACAAGTCGCGGCTTCAAGACAGAGACCGAGCGGGTAGCATCGTCGCCTTGGCCGCATCATCTTTAGCCTCTGGTCAGACAATTCGGAGGGGCAAGCCGCCAAGCCGCGCGGCTTCTTTCTTTCCTTCTTTGTTTATCCCGTCACCGCCTGCCCGTTTCTCCTGTACCCGGGCAGGCGGTTAATTTATCCCTGCCCGTTCGGGCAGGCCCCCAAGCCTATAAATAGGGGGCGGCACTGTTCCTAATGGGCGCACACTCGAATCTAGGAGCTCGCTTGTTTGAGTTGCGGACTCGAGTTTCTCGTCTTGCGGACTGTCTGACCGGCCGGCTTCTCTTTTCCTGCACTTGCAGCCCGTTGTAACCACTTCTTTCTAATCAAAGGAAAGCCCATCGCAGGAGTCGCATTTGTTGGATCTTACGGCGCCCTTAGAGGGGGGTGAATAAGGGAATAAAATTCTTTCTATAATTTTCAAGATAATTACTAAATTGTTTTATAATGAAGGAGATTGAAATAAACAATTTAGATTTAGAATTGAAAACTTAGAACACAATATAATAGAAATTACGCCAAATGATACAAATCAAGTAAACACAAAAGAGACATGATTATATATATGAAAAAGTGTTTACATAAATTTGATTTCTATATCGCTAGAAATCAGAGGCGTACAAATGTAAATTTCTTTTTGTTTACCAATCCTTCTCACAAGGATCGGAAGGCTATCACTTGTCTCTCCCTAGACCAAGCCCAAGCCTATCCTCTAGATATTCCCAAGATCTAGACGTAGCACACAAGGCCACGATTTCCCACCAAGCCACGCAAGGACTTGGACGCTCCGCACAAGGAAGCGATTTTCCCCTAAGCCACGCAAGGACTTAGACGCTCCGCACAAGGAAGCGATTTTCCCTACCAATACAAAGTAAAATGTATATAAATGAAAATACAAGATAAAATAAGAACTCCCTAGAAATTCAGATCTCTGAAAGGAAGGTTGAAGCCTCGAGATGATCCTTGATGTAGAAGCGCGTCCGATCTCGTCTTCAATTTCAAACCTTCTCAGCATAAATGGGAGTTCATGAGGTTCTGGAGCTCTCTGGATGGAATGCACTCAGGGAGGGACTTAGAATCTTTAGTGGTTGTAATGCACGAACACAATGTGTCAATTTATAGAAAATCGCTGTCGGAAATTCCGACAGTGACTGTCGGAATTTTCCGACAGCGCAAAACTGCCGGTCGTGGTGCTGTCGTGGGCAGTTGTTGTAACCTCCGAGCTGTCGCCTGGGCGACATCGATGTCCGATTTCTGACATCTCAAAACTGCTTTTCGTCGTGCTGCCGTGGGGGAAAGTAGTTGTAACTTCTCTGCTGTCGCCTGGGCGACATTGACTGTCGCCTGGGCGACATTGACTGTCGCCTAGGCGATAGTGACTGTCGCCTGGGCGACATCTCCTCTTCATTTTTGCCATCCGAAACTTCTCCAGACTATCGATTGAGTCGTTCTCATCTCCGAAATGGGGTGGCACATTCTGTACTCTTCCTGGATTGAAAGTTATGGCCATTTTAAGATCAGCACACAAAACTCATCCAACCTGAGACTTGTTGTTCTCGGATCATGCCCATGAACGAGGACTTGTCTTCTCATTGAACCTATACAACCTGGCCACTATAAACACACAAAAGACTAGATCAAATACAACACGGTATTTGTTATTCTCAAACCAAGAGATGCAGAAAGCAAGCTCCAACAGCATTTGCCGCGGCGGGCGAAGTCTGGCCTTGACCACTACTAGCGGTCTCATTCTTCTACACAAAGAGTAACCGGCAACCCGCAGCCTCCGGTTTCCCTCGGAGGTGCGATCTCGGACTCAACAGAAACACGCGACCTTCAGATCACAGATTATCGGTGAAATCCTTTTCGCCACGATGTCAGACCGTCAGTTCCCCCTTGGAGACCGCTCCGATCATAGTGAGGACTCTTTATGGGAAGCTCTGGAGCAATCAAGGAGAGAAGCCGAGCGGGCTCAGAGGGCCACTGATCAACGACTTGAAGCGATCAGTCAGACTTTAGCAATGCTAACCGAGCGATTAGTTCCGCAACAAGCCGCGGCTAATCAGGAGGTGACCCCGGTCCTTCCTCCACCTCCTCCTTACTCGCTACCGCAAGCCGCTAATTTCCAGCTCCATCATGAGGACCCTGCGGCTAGGAAAAACTTCTATCAGGAAGCCGCGCACAACATGCCAGCTCGAGTCCTCGACTTCCAGGGGGCGACTTCTCACGCTGCCCACAATTCCTACCCGCAAGAGGGCGCGACCCGTCTCTCCTACCTGCCTGAAGTTCCTATTCATCACTCCTACCCGCAATAAGCTGCTGCCCGGTCTTCTTATCAGGCGGCTTGTCCGCGAATAGCCGCAGCTCCGGCGGCTTATTACTCTGCTCCTCTGTATGAAGACATGGAAGAAACTTCTCCCTTTGTGGACGAAGTCAGAGGGGAGCCTGCCCCTAATAATTTCAGGGAGCCTCGCCTGCCAGTTTTCCATGGGGAGACTGATCCCACGGTTCATTTACAAGCTTTCGAGTCAGCCATTGCTCTCAGAACCTTAACTGATGCAACTAAGTGCAAGCTTCTTGTAACCTCCTTTGAAGGAAAAGCGAGGGAATGGTTTTACGGTTTGCACCCCAGGTCGATCCGTTGTTTTGCGGAGCTGCGAAGAGAATTCCTGCTGAGATTCTCCACCTCGAGGAAGAGAAAGAGCGGCCCGGCGGCCCTTTTCGATATAAAACAACGGGAAGGCGAGACATGGGCTCGTTTTGTGGATCGATTCCAGAAAGAGATCATGGAAGTCCAAAATGTGGACCCGGAGCTGTATAGGGTTGCCCTCATCCATGGCCTAAGAGAGGGCCCCCTAAAGTTTGAAGCAAATATAAGGGAGGCTAAGACTTATCAGGAAATGATAAGTTTGGCAAATATGTTTATCAGAGGAGAGAAGAGCAATCCAGACTACGTCGCGAAGCTGGTAAGCGACAAGGAGCCATCAAATCTGTCCTTCCATCATCCACCATCGAATCAGTCCCACTTTGAACCCCGTTCCCAAAGGGCAAGGAACTACAAAAATAAGCAACCATTTATGGGCCATCAGCGGTTTCAAGATCAGAAACCACCGTTGGCCGTCGCCCCCGCTCCATCTGCTCCCTTTCCGCAAATCATGCCGATATATTTGCAATAGTATGCCGCGCAGCCACCTCCAGTTATTCCATCAACTCAATACGATGATTTGCAAGAGTCATTCACTCCCCTAAACGTCACCATGGACGAAGTAGTCTAGATTCTGCAGAAGAGGCCAGATTTCAAAAGGCCTGCTCCTCTGAAGTCGGATATTCACAATCGAAATCCGAACCTTTATTGTGAATATCATAAAGAGGGGGGACATCTAACTGAAGACTGTCGAGCTCTTCGTCTACTTATAGAAAGACTCCTGGGAGAAGGAAAGCTCCGGGGTCTAGTTCGGAAAAATAAAATTGCTGAGCCAACTACCGAAAAGAAAAAGGAGAAGGAAACAGTAGAAGTGACCTGGGAATGCGCCGACGTTGACGACGCCGGCTGCTATGGTAACATCCATCCTTCTACCGAATTCGTCGAAGTCAATGATGTGGGCCCCTTAGGGGACATCTATTGTATCCATGGGGGAGCTGGAGCGGAATCATCTCGCAAATCCAACATTGCGAGAGTTCTAAAGCAGGAAGTGGCAGCCACTACAAGTTCTCCTCCCGAAAGCCCTGTTGTCACGTTTGGTCAGGAAGATCTTCCCCCCAATGCTAATCCTTTCGATGATGCGGTGGTTATCAAGGCCATCATCAAAAACTATACAGTCCATAAGATTCTGATTGATACCGGCAGCTCCGTCAATCTCCTTTTCCGCCCAACTTTCGAGGCCTTGAAGACCGGAAAGCATTTACTTTCCACCGATGGGCCCCTCTACGGTTTTTCTGGGGAGAAGAAGGAAGTAGTGGGTTCAGTGAAGCTCCTGGTCTCTCTGGGAGGGGTGATAAAGTTGATCAATTTCATGGTAGTAGATGCCCCAAGCAACTACTGTGCTATCTTCGGGAGGCCGATTCTCAATGCGTATAGAGCAATAATGTCCACTTTTCACCTTGCCCTCAAGTTCGCTGCTGAAGGAAAACAGTATCGGGTCAGAAGCAACCCAAAGGTAGCTCGGGAGTGCTACGTCCGAACTGTCAACATGGTCACCGACGCTCCACTTCCCAAGATCATGGATGAGGTTTTGGAGGTTGCTGAGTCTCCAGAGGCCGCCGAGGAAGGAAAAGATCGGGAAGGGGCTCACTTGGAACCTGCCCAAGCGACCCAAGAAGTTCCTATTGCTGAGGGGGCAGAAAAGAAGCTAGTCATTAACGCTGAGTTGCCAAAAGAGGAGAAAGTGGAGCTAATCTCCTGTCTGTTGGGGAATCTGGATATCTTCGCTTGGTCAGCGGAGGATATGCCAGGAGTGGATCCAGACGTGGCTTGTCATCATCTAAACGTATCTCCTGAGTTCAAGCCCGTCCAGCAAAAGAAGAGAGAAGTGGCGACCAAGCTGGCATTGCCCATCAGAGAGGAGGTTTCCAAACTCCTGAAAGCGTGTTTCATTTCTGAGATTCAATATCCCACGTGGATGTCGAATGTTGTAATGGTTAAGAAATCTTGTGGGAAGTGGCGCATGTGCGTGGACTTCACCAAACTTAATAAAGCGTGCCCTAAAGATTGTTACCCTTTGCCTCGGATAGATGTCTTAGTTGATTCCGCGGTTGGGTATAGTTTTATGAGTTTCCTCGATGCCTTCTCCGGGTACCATCAAATTAAAATGCACAAACCTGACTAACCGTATGGCCACGACGGGGGGCACCTGAGAGGTTAGTTACCCTCGAAAAGTAAAAATGAAAGTGTCTTGTTGCGGCCTAAATCACCTAGAGGGGGGTGAATAGGTGGATTCTATGTCTTTACGCGGAATTAAAATATAACATAGAAATGAACACAATAAAGCACAGCACAGACACAAGGATTTTATAGAGGTTCCCCGATGTGGGTAGTCCTCTTTCCCGCCTCGCCTATCTAGCACTTCGAGGCTAGACTCGGCTACTTCACCAATCTCAGATTATGAATAATCTTACACCTTGGAGTCAAAACTCCTACAACTCGGAGTATACCACTCCTACAACTCGGAGTAAAACAACTCCTACAACTCGGAGTAAACCACTCCTACAAATAACTCGGAGTAAAAACTCCTACAGAAATCAAATAGAGAAATAAATAAAATACTTCTTCTAAACCTCAACAGAGATTAACTTCAGATCTTGGGAAAACTGAGTCTTCTTCTTCCTTCAGAGAGAAAGCTTGGATCTTAAAAGATCTGGAAGAAAAATAAACTTGGCTAACCTGATCTGAATAAGCCCTTTGATCCACTCGAGAGAATCGTCAATATGAAGTGCTGCACAAGGATCAAAGACCTTCTTATCTGAGAAAACTCTAACAACAAAGAAGAATAACTCTTGAGCAGCAGGTGTTAGGTCTCAGAAAACTTGTTCAGCAAAGGAAGATGAGAACAGCTTTTTGAATCTGAACAAAAACGTGTGAAGTGAGATGTTTGCCCTAAAAATAGAGGATTATTTATAGGGAGGACTTCAACGGCTCGTTCGACAAAGAAGGGAGAAACGACACGTGTACTGTACATGGCAGCCAACCCTAAATTTTTGAAAACGAAACAAAGATTTGAAATCCGTCTGTCCGTCATTCGTCGAGACTTCACGTGAACATCCGACGAATTGACTTAGCCATTAAGAAGGCAGTTCAAAGGTTTGAAAACCATCTCTATTTTCATTCGCCGGGATTCGTCGGGAGTTCTCGAGAACTTTCGACGATTTGACTTAGCCGCACAAATTCCTTCACAAGGCTGCCATTTTGACTTCTGTCAGCATTCGTCGATATTCGTCGGGAGTTCACGTGAATATCCGACGAATGGACTTGGCCACAGAAAATTCCTTCTTCAGACAGGAAAACTGGCTTCTGTCTGGATTCGTCGACATTCGTCGGAAGTTCACGAGAACAGCCGACGAATGGACTTGGCAGCAGAATTTTCTTCTTCAAAATGGAAGATTTGCTACTGTCAGGATTCGTCGGGAGTCACCGGGACTTCACGTGACAACTCGACGAATTGACTTAGCAAAAATTCCTTTTTCTTCTGAAGACCTGCTCCACTCCTCAACCTTGAAAGCCTTCAGTTGTGAGAAAATGAAGTGCACCCCAAAAGAGAGATTACACATGAACCAACACTTTGTTCTACACAATGAGGGATTACATTGTCTAGAACTGTGTTTGGTGATCCATTGTAACCTGACTTTGGTGTGCACTTAGCATTATGACCTATCACAATACATCTAAAGAGAAATCATCAAATACATACTCAATTCAATTTAGTTCATTAGGGGACACCTTCAAATCCAGGTGATTGTGGATACAATACCCAACAATCTCCCCCTATTTGAAGATGTCATAACCCTATGCACTAAGTTGAATTGCACAGAAAATATAATGAATAACACAGCACACAAACAGGCAGTTGTAATTTAAGAGAGAATCAATGTTTTATCCAAACACAAAAAAATAGATATATATATATATAAACAAAGAAATCAGCATGAATCCAGAGCAGTTCAGCTCATGCTTGGTCTTTCCCTTTCATCTTTCCAAAAATTCTGTCCATTGCCTCAGCTTTCTTTCTCTGTTCAGATTCCATTCTCTCAAAGAATGCCTTTGGCTTGGGCCAATATCTATCAGGAGCAGTCTCTTTAGATCCACCTGACTTGAAATGAATTCTCCTTTCAGTTATCCTTTTCTTGAACTTATCCCATTCCTCCTGACTCTAATGTTTACTGACACTTTTATTTTGCCTACTGACTAGGTTGAAAGCTGTAAGAATGATATTCTTTGAAGAGGGACTCCAGCTTTCTTGGAAATTTCTTGGAGGAGACATATCATAGGATTCTCTGATCTTCTTGTGAGGATTAGACCTTTTTGTAGAAGGTATATCACCAAAGATCTTCCTTTTCACAGATATTTCAGAAGATTTAGGAGCTTTGGAGCTTTCAAGCACCGGGTCATCCCAGAATTCTTGATAGGAGGAAGCTGGGATGTCTGCTATATCAAAATCAGGATCCTCAAAAGGAAAATGAGAAGAATTTGGAGCACTTGGAACTCAGGGGGTGAGCCGGGAGGGGGCCCAGCCCCCTGGCTCGCCCCAGAGCCCTTAGGGGGCGAGCCGAGAGGGGGCCCAACCCGAGCCGAGAGGGGGCCCAGCCTCCTGGCTCGCCCCAGAGCCCTTAGGGGGCGAGCCGGGAGGGGACCCAGCCCCCTGGCTCACCCCAGAGCCCTTAGGGGGTGAGCCGGGAGAGGGCCCAACCCTCTAGCTCGCCCTAGAGCCCTTAGGGGGCGAGCCGGGAGGGGCCCAGCCCCTGGCTCGCCCCAGACCCTTTGGGGGCGAGCCGGGAGGGGGCCCATCCCCCTGGCTCGCCCCAGACCCTTAGGGGGCGAGCAGGGAGGGGTCCCAGCCCCCTGGCAAGCCCCAGAGCCCTTAGGGGGCCAGCCGGGAGGGGGCCCAGCCCCCTAGCTCGCCCCAGACACTTTGGGGGAGAGCCGGGAGGGGGCCCAGCCACTTGGCTTGCCCCAGGGCCCTTAGGTGGCGACCCGGGAGGGGGCCCAGCCCCCTGGCTCTCCCCAGCCCTTAGGGGGCAAGCCGGGAGGTGGCCCAGCACCCTGGTTCTCCCCAGAGCCCTTAAGGGGCGAGCAGGGAGGGGGGCCAGCCCCCTGGCTCGCCCAGACCCTTGGAGGGAGAGCCGGGAGGGGGGCCAGCACCCTGGCTCACCCCAGAGCCCTTAGGGGGCGAGCCGGGAGGGGGCCCAGCCCCCTGGCTCGCCCCAGACCCTTAGGGGGCGAGCCGGGAAGGGGCCCAGCCCCCTGGTTCGCCCCAGACCCTTAGGGGGTGAGCCGGGAGGGGGCCCAGCCCCCTGGCTCGCCCCAGACCCTTAGGGGGCGAGCCGGGAGGGGGCCCAGCCCCTGGCTCGCCCCAGAGCCCATAGGGGGCCAGCCGGGAGGGGGACCAGCCCCCTGGCTCGCCCCAGACCCTTCGGGGGTGACCCGCGAGGGGGCCCAGCACCCGGCTCGCCCCAGAGCCCTTAGGGGCCAGCCGGGAGGGGGCCCAGCCCCCTGGCTCGCCCCAGACCCTTCGGGGGTGACCCGGGAGGGGGCCCAACCCCCTGGCTCGCCCCAGGGCCCTTAGGGGGCGAGCCGGGAGGAGGGCCAGCCCCCTGGCTTGCCCCAGCCCATAGGGGGCGAGCCGGGAGGGGGCCCAGCCCCCTGGCTCGCCCCAGAGCCCTTAGGGGGAGAGCCGAGAGGGGGCCCAACCCAAGCCTGGAGGGGGACCAGCCCCCTGGCTCGCCCCAGAGCCCTTAGGGGGCGAGCCGGGAGGGGGCCCAGCCCCCTGGCTCGCCCCAGAGCCCTTAGGGGGTGAGCCGGGAGAGGGCCCAGCCCTCTAGCTCGCCCTAGAGCCCTTGGGGGGCGAGCCGGGAGGGGGGCCAGCACCCTTGCTTGCCCCAGAGCCCTTAGGGGGCGAGCCGGGAGGGGGCCCAGCCCCCTGGCTTGCCCCAGACCCTTAGGGGGCGAGCCAGGAGGGGGCCCAACCACCTGGCTCGCCCCAGAGCCCTTAGGGGGCGAGCCGGGAGGGGGCCTAGCCCCCTGGCTCGCCCCAGAGCCCTTAGGGGGCGAGCCGCGTAGGGGCCCAACCCGAGCCGGGAGGGGGCCCAGCCCCCTGGCTCGCCCCAGAGCCCTTACGGGGCGAGCCGGGAGGGGGCCCATCCCCCTGGCTCGCCTCAGAGCCCTTAGGGGGTGAGCCGGGAGGGGGCCCAGCCCTCTAGCTCGCCCTAGAGCCCTTAGGGGGCGAGCCGGGAGGGGGCCCAGCCCCCTGGCTTGCCCCAGACCCTTAGGGGGCGAGCCGGGAGGGGGCCCAGCCCCCTGGGTCGCCCCATACCCTTAGGGGGCGAGTAGGGAGGGGTCCCAGCCCCCTGGCTCGCCCCAGAGCCCTTAGGGGGCCAGCCGGAAGGGGGCCCAGCCCCCTGGCTCGCCCCAGACCCCTATGGGGAGAGCCGGGAGGGGGCCCAGCCCCCTGGCTCGCCCCAGGGCCATTAGGTGGCGAGCCAGGAGGGGGCCCAGCCCCCTGGCTTGCCTTAGCCCTTAGGGGGCGAGCCGGGACTGGGCCCAGCCCCCTGGCTCGACCCAGAGCCCTTAAGGGGCGAGAAGGGAGGGCGGCCAGCCCCCTGGCTCGCCCCAGACCCTTGGGGGGCGAGCCGGGAGGGGGGCTAGCCCTCTGGCTCGCCCCAGAGCCCTTAGGGGGACAGCCGGGAGGGGTCCATCCCCCGTGCTCGCCCCAGACCCTTAGGGTGTGAGCCGGGAGGGGGCCCAGCCCCCTGGCTCGCCCCAGGGCCCTTAGGGGGCGAGCCAGGAGGGGGCCCAACCCACTAGCTCGCCCAAGTGCCCCTAGGGGCCGATCCGGGAGGGGGCCCAACCCCCTGGCTCGCCCCAAACCCTTAGGGGGTGAGCTGGGAGGGGGCCCAACCCCCTGGCTCTCCCCAGATCCCATAGGGGGCGAGCCGGGAGGGGGCCCAGTCCCCTCGTTCGCCCCAGAGCCCTTAAGGGGCGAGCCGGGTGGGGGCACAGCCACCTGGCTCGACCCAGAGCCCTTAGGGGGTGAGCCGTGAGGGGGCCCAGCCCCATGGCTCGTCCTTGAGCCCTTAGGGGGCGAGCCGGGAGGGGGCCCAACCCCTGGCTCACCCCAGACCCTTAGGGGGCGAGCCTGAAGAGGGCCCAGCCCCCTGGCTCGCCCCAGACCCTTAGGGGAGAGCCGGGAGTGGGCCCAACCCCCTGGCTCGCCCTAGAGCACTTAGGGGGCATGCCGGGAGGGGGCCCAGCCGCCTGGCTCGCCCCAGACCCTTAGGGGGTGAGCCGGGAGGGGGCCCAGCCCCCTGGCTCGCCCCAGGGCCCTTAGGGGGCGAGCCGGGAGGGGGCCCAGCCACCTGGCTCGCCCCAGCCCTTAGGGGGCGAGCCGGGAGGGGGCCCAGCCCCCTGACTCGCCCCAGAGCCCTTAGGGGGCGAGCAGGGCGGGGGGCCAGCCCCCTGGCTCGCCCTAGACCCTTGGGGGGCTAGCCGGAGGGGGGCCAGCCGCCTAGCTCGCCCCAGAGCCCTTAGGGGGCGAGCCTTGAGGGGGCCCATCCCCCTGGCTCGCCCCAGACCCTTAGGGGCCAGCCAGGAGGGGGCCCATCCCCCTGGCTCGCCCCAGACCCTAAGGGGGCGAGCCGGGAGGGGGCCCAGCACCCTGGCTCGCCCCAGACCCTTAGGGGGCTAGCCGAGAGGGGGCCCAGCCCCCTGGCTCGCCCCAGAGCCCTTAGGGGGCGAGCCGAGAGGGGGCCCATCCCACTGGCTCGCCCCAGATCCCTTATGGGGCGATCCGGGAGGGGGCCCAGCCGCCTGGCTCACCCCAGACCCTTAAGGGGCGAGCCGGGAGGGGGCCCAGCCCCCTGGCTCGCCCAGAGCCCTTAGGGGGCGAGCCGGAGGGGGCCCAGCCCCCTGGTTCGCCCCAGATCCCTTAGGGGGAGAGCCGGGAGGGGGCCCAGCCCCCTGGCTTGCCCAGAGCCCTTAGGGGGAGAGCTGGAAGGGGGCCCAGCCCCCTGGCTCGCCCCAGAGCCCTTAGGGGGCGAGCCGGGAGGTGGCCCAGCCCCCTGGCTCGCCCCAGACCCTTAGGGGGCGAGCCGGGAGGGGGCCCAGCCCCCTTCTCGCCCCAGACCCTTAGGGGGCAAGCCGGGAGGGGGCCCAGCCCCGTGGCTTGCCCCAGAGCCCTTAGGGGGAGAGCCGGGAGGGGGGCCAGCCACCTGGCTCGCCCCAAACCCTTAGGCGGCGAGCCGGGAGGGGCCCAGCCCCCTGGCTCGCCCCAGAGCCCATAGAGGGTGAGCAGGGAGGGGGGCCAGCCCCCTGGCTCGCCCTAGCTCCGAAGTAGGAGGCGGTCTCCATTTAGCGATGTTGAACATCTGGATTCGGCTCGTCGCAGGCAAAATCCGAGGGTATTTTGGTATTTTCATGGACCAGTCGTGGTTATTCACAGCCCAAATCCAGAAATCCTATAAATAGGACCAAGGGGGCACCATTTTAGAGGAGGTTCATTCTAGGCTAGCTCTCTCCTTCTCTCTCTCTCCCTCCCCAAGTCTCTCTATGGGGTGAGGAGAGCCTCCAGTGGTGCCCAAGCTTAGCAGTGGCTTGGGAGGGGAAGTTCCTAAGGGGCTTCTGGGTATGTGGAGGGACCTCCCCACTAAGCCCTTGGACCAGTCCATAGTTCCTCAGCCTTCAACCTAGAGCTCTCCCTTGGGGGGAGTAAGGGTTGGTCGCCCCTTATTTCGGTGAGGGCCCCGAACTCCACAGAGACCGAGAAATCGGTTTCAACAGCACGGTTGTACATTTTGATTGTGTGTTTCTTAAAATTAATGCCTCTATTTCAACCGCCAGTTCATTCGATCTAAAGATCGGATTTTTATTTTCGGGAGCTTCATTCTTCCGCTCCAGCCCGCCATTTTTGTCGCTCCATCTCCACCAACCTTAGGGAGGAGTTCCGGCTTCCATTCTCTTACAAATCTCTAGCCGGAGCATCCTCTTGTCCTACTCCATTGTTCGTGCACCTCCAAAGCTCCATTTTGAGGGTTTACTTGCTACATACATGAAGTTCTCCGGCGAGGTCAGAAGCGAAGAAGTGACAACTCCTCTCCATACCCCGGACGGCAGTTAGAGCCTGAGCTCGGACAAGGACTGACAACCCTAGATTCTGGCCATGAACCTCCGATGAGGCTCCGCCCCTTTGGTTGTAATCTCATCCCCTTCATACTGTAGTACTGTTTTCTTTTATTATTTGTGTGTATGAACAATGATTGCTAAACCTAGTTATGTTTTTTAGTATTTCATGTCTATGTGAAATTATTATGCGTGGTTTATGCAAGTGAGGAGCGCCCCAGCCCATCCTCCATCCCGCCATCATGTTCGTGTGCCGCACTAGCAATTGCTTGTGGCGTGCTTTGTGATGAGGTGCTTGCGACCCTCAATTCCGCCGGTGCGACCCATTCCATCCGCTTGCCTACTCGTCCATCCGACCTTATGAAGTAGTGCGTTAAAGGCCAACATAGTTTCCATCCCGCCTAGCGAAGCAGTGCGCTCAAGGCCTGCATAAGAGTAGTTGAGTAGTTGTTTTCTTTTATTATCCACAATGCAAATCAAACCTTTTTCCGCATTCCATCCGACCTAAAGGACTTCAATCTCAAGTCCTTCCTCGATAGATAACTCCACCTTACCGTGTTCCTTTGAGATCGATACTTGGGGATTCACTCCCATTTTATATTACTTGAACGATCGGTACACTGTCGTCTCGTGTTGCACTCTTGCTACCGCCTATAGCGGTGTTGCGGATTCGCGCGTCAAGTTTTTGGCGTTGTTGCCGGGGAACACAGTCGTGCGAGATTCTGTAGAGGGAGAGCCGAGAGGTGGATGTTCTTCCATTTGTAAATTGCATTTTTATTGTTTTATTTCTTCCTAATCTATTTTACGGTTTTAAAAAATCAGGTTTTCTGTTGATTTAATTTTTTCCTTCATGCATACTGAGTTCATTTTCTACTTATATTACTTGTGAATCCATCGTTGCGCTAATATGTATTCTTATCAACAATGTTAATGGTCCAAAGCGTTTAACCATTCTAGTGATGATTGCCATCTAGGAAGCCATGATTATAATTGGTATGGTTCATCGTATGGAGAATCTATATCTTCGTACAATGAACCTACCTATTATAATTATGTGACCACTTTGCGATCATCGCCTTCATGTGGTGGTTTGGCTTTTCCATAGTCAAAACCTATCGGGAAGTGCTGCTTGTGTTGTCGGAGTCTTGATCACGCATTGAAGGACTGTGAGATATGGAAATTGCAATTGGAAGAGGATGATGAGACAACTCTCATCACCATTCCACCATTTCCATATCATACTGCTCCTCCAATTGTTGAGGACATATATGCCATGTCCCCATATCCTCATGGGAGCACGACGGATGTGTCCACTAGCGTCATTGTTGATCATTACAATGATATTTTAGAGTTTTCTTCCTCTACTGTGCCATCATTTCCTGTGGATTCTATATCTGATGATATTTCTTCACTCCTATCGGACTCTATCTCGAGTCCTGTTTCAACTCATATATTTTCTTGTATCAGTATGCATATATCTAATGCTCTTATTGCCGGGTTTCTAGATGTCCGTGGTGAGCGTATGGAACCCAAAGTTGTGTTGAGTTGCACTAAGGAGGATATTTTCCTTAGTAAGGAGGTTTCTACCCCATCACCGGAGGAGAAGGTTCAACTCATCTTCGAAGTTCCTAGCTGCTCTTATTCTTCCTGTAGTGATGTTATTGCGATCGGCAATTATCCTTCTGTGAAACCTAATGGGAATGAGACTGGGACCACTCCCCCGATTGATGTTTATTTATGTTCTTCTTCTCTTTTATTCCTGGACCCCCCTTCTTCAGTGTCTGAGTCTGTGCAGGTTGATTCTTCACAGGGACTCCAGGAGGACTTGGAGCATCTTGCTCATGCTAATGAAGCGAGCATCCACTTATGTGAGGAGGTTGATTCCCCCTCCATAGAGGAATCTCCACTCATTGCCTTTTCCTCCTGCATCCGTCCTGAAGAAGACGACACCTTGCTGGGCAAGGACTTATATTTTGGGGAGAATAGTGAGGAGGACTCCTCCTCCACTTCTTACATTCTCTTCCCCTACCTGTGCGGAGCAGTTATTATTATTTAGGTAGAGGGGTAACTGCTTTATCATCGTATCAGTGCCCGTTACCGACACGCATATTAGAACAGTTACCTGTACATTTCCTGTTTCATACTCCCATTAGCTAGAACTTCTTGCTTTCTGAATAAGTCGTGCTGGGGAGGACAATAAAACTCAGTAGCTATCTTCCTTTTTCATGCATTTTCATCTTATCTAATTTAGTTAATTGTTTTTTTTTTCAATTCAGCTTTTCTATTTTCCTATTATTTTTGCAGAGCTTACCCCTGCAAGTGTACATTTTTGGATGGCGGATGCTACAACTTTGTTTTGGTTTACACGTCAATCTCTTGGTATGCTCACTTCTAAGAATTGGGTAACTTCTCTTCCCCTAGATTTTATTTCAGTATATATTTTATATCTTATATCAGAATGTTTAGATTGAGTCTGGGGGAGAGCTGCTTTTCGTTACCCTCTGTGCACGCACACGTTGCATTGCATACTAGAAGAAATTTTATTTCAGTTATTTATTATTTGTTCATCTTCTTCGCACACCACAACACCAACTTGAGCGTGTACTTAGCCGTAGGCGCGTTACGAGTTCAACTCATTTTTTTGTGTGATTGGGAAATATCTTTGTGCTGGCTTAGGATTGCAAGTCGGAGTAAAATGTTGATTCCTATGGTGCTCCTAGTCGAGTGCTCATGTCTCGCATAGAAAATTGTGTAGATTTAATTTCTTTTTATGCTTGTAGTTTATATCTTTCTATTAGCATAGATGTTGTTTACTATACTAAAAAAATTGTGAATCCATCACGATTAAAACGGTAGCATAGGAGTGTGTGTAGACGTTCGTTAGTGTTGTTTATTGGGTGTCAACTTACAACCTAGAGGGGGGTGAATAGGTTTTTCAAATTATATTATCCCCTTTAGGTGTTCTTGATTTCTGATTAGTAGATCTATAAATTATAAAGCACAACACAGAAAAGCACACAGTGATCTATAGAGGTTCCTGATAAAGTAGTTTTTATATAAGTTTTTAATAGAAAATTTTGTAATTATTTAATTTGAATTTTCCTTTTTATGTCAATTTTAGGTTATAAGTAGTTCTTTTTGTAATTTTGATTCTAACTTAGCCTAATTTTAATATTTGCAGATTTCTGGGACAAATCGGGAAAAATCACATGTCACGCCCTCGGTCACGCCCGTGACCAAGGGCGTGTAACCTGAAGATCAGTCCAGAGTCGCAGCCGTGCTGTTGAGCTAGTCCACACCCAGTCACGCCCCAGGTCACGCCCGTGACCGGGGGCGTGTAATTTTAGCATCTGCCACGTGGAGCCGCCGTCGAGACGAGAAGCTGCCGTTGAGAAGTCAACTTGAGTCACGCCCGTGACCCAAAGTCACGCCCGTGACCTTCCCGCGTGATCCAAGCACGCCGCCGCGGCGTCTGGCTAGCCCATGCCGCATTAAATGAAGCCTTCCTGAGTCACGCCCGTGACATGTGCGATTTTCTCCCGCCGTCACGCCAAGCCCACGCCGCGACCGGATCCGATGCTGCAGAGATTACACGCCCTAGGTCACGCCCGTGACCGAGGGCGTGTAACATGAAATTTTTGCCTATAAATTCAGAGGCTCTCCTTGAGTTCAAAGTTCAGAATTTTGGAGTGGGGAAGGTGCTGCTGGAGCCAATCTTGAGTAGTTTTCCTTTTTCATGTTCATGTTCATGTCTCTTTATTTTCATGCTCTCTTCCTTTTCTAATGCAATGTATTAGCTTTCCTTTAGTGCAATAGTCTAGTTTAAGCTTGTAATCTTGTTTTTCCTAGCTTGCAATTTCCTTTCTTAAGTCTTGTAATAGTTTTTCATTTAAATAAAAAAAATAGTTTGTTCTCTTTATTTTGTCTCCTCCTTAGCTAAAATTTCTTAATATGCATTTTTATTTTTCTTCCTCTTCCCCCTCCACCATGATTAACTAATCCTCATTAGTACTCGATCAAAATGATCCGAGGATGAGTTAGACAAGTTATGATTTTCTAAAGTTTTCTTTTTCCGTTTTTATAAACACTTGAATTATCCTTGATTTTTAATTAGTGAGGCCATACTTTCGATATATGGTTTTCGCTTAAGTTTTCATATTTAGTTAGCCGAGAGGCTCAAAGTATGAATCGATCACTCAAGGGTAAAGAGAGTTGCACGCACCCCTCGAGAGAGGATGACGTAAATCTCCCGGATTGGAGTCAAATCCAATAGTGGGGTTCACCTCGTAAAGCAAGTTTTAGGTAATCGATTATAGGACGAGAGTCCGGTTGATTTTTCCTAATCTTAGTTGGGCATTAACCTCGAGAGAGGCATGTTCGAGCTTCGGGAACCTCCACGGTCAAGTAGTTCAATTTAAACGGAATTAGATTTAATTTCTTTTTACTTGTCTTTTCTCACTCCAAGGTGACTTTTGATTGAGTACTAGCCTCTTTTATCATCATCTAAACCCTTAATTTAGCTTGCAATTTCTCTTTTTTTTAGCTAAGAACCAAAACCCCAAAATATCATTAGATAAGATAATAGTGACTTTCCTCAAAGTAGAAGTAATCGACGCGCCCCGTGGAATACGACCTTGGTATTTCTTAATATCCTATACTATAGACGATAAGGTACACTTGCCTTTATCGGATATAGTTTTGGAGAAAATCTCAACCCTTCACTAAAATTTCAAAACCGCAAAAAATATATATCAAGTTTTTGGCGCCGTTGCCGGGGACTTTTGCGTAGATATTTTGAAACAAGGATAGCTATTAATTTTATCATGTTGTTTTTATTTTAGTTTTTCTATTTTTGAAAATCTTAAGGGTGAAATTAAAATTCTTGGAAAGGACGCTTTGGGCTTGAATTCCCATCACAGCCTCTAGTACCTTGCAAACCCTTCACCGGGTAGATCTTGGGAAGTCCAAGACTAACTTAATCCGCCTAAAAAGAACAAAAAAATATTCTCTCTTTTTTTTCTTCTTCTTTCCTTCTCTTTTTAGTGTATGACCCGTGGTAGCACTTCGATTCTTCCTTTTGATCCGGAAATCGAGCGAACCCTTTTGAGGCACCGCCGTTCTCGTGATCAAGGAAATCAAGTAGAATCTGAAGAGTCAATCGGGGACACTAACGCAGCAAATATGGATCATAATCTTAATCCTCCTAATCTTAACGAGCCAAACCCTAATGAGGACGCGCAACGGACCATGTCCTATTAAGCGCGGCCGAATTTGGAAGGCACACAATCGAGTATTGTTCGCCCCGCGGTGGCGAACAATAATTTTGAGATCAAGTCCAGCATCATACAAATGGTGCAACAATCGGTGACCTTTGATGGTCAACCGGACGAGGATCCAAATTCACATATCTCTTACTTTCTTGAAATTTGCGACACTTTTAAGATCAATGGCGTCACCGATGATGCCATTCGATTACGTCTTTTTCCTTTCTCTCTGCGGTCTAAGGCCAAGCAGTGGCTGGGCTCCCTACCAAGGGGATCCATCACTACATGGGCCGAAATGGCGGAAAAATTTCTTAATAAATATTTCCCGCCTTCAAAGACCGCTAAATTACGCACGGATATTGCATCGTTCATGCAAATCGACTCGGAGACTCTCTATGATACATGGGAGCGCTTCAAGGAGCTTTTGCGTCGATGCCCTCACCACGCACTTGCCACTTGGCAACAAGTGCAAATATTTTATAATGGCTTAAATCTCCAAACGAGGCAAATGATTGATGCGGCCGCCGGGGGGACATTAAATAACAAAACCCCGATCGCCGCTCAAGAGCTTTTCGAAGAGATGGCCACAAATGCGTATCAATGGAACATGCCCCGAGCGCGGCCTAATAAGCCGGCCGGAATTTTTGAAATAGACGCTAATGCAAATTTGGCTTTACAAGTTGAGCGCTTAACAAAGCAAGTGGCGGAGATGTCTGCTTCCTCCGCCACTCCTCCTTGGGCTAATAATATTTTACTTGAAGAGCAAGTTGATTACATGGGAAATCCACCTCGACCTTCCTATAACCCGAACACCGCTCCGTATAATAACACCTACAACGCGGGTTATAGGAATCATCCGAACTTCTCATGGAGCAATCAAGGAAATGCTCAGCGTCCCTTAAATTTAAATCAACCTCCAAATCAACTTCTCAATTTAACTCCCCCTCAAAATTTTAATCCACCCGGTTTTCCACCGCAACAGCAAAAACCCTCTCCGCTTGAAGAGGTTTTTGCAAAATATGTTGCTACAACTGAAGCGAACATCCGGAACCTCACCGGATCGATCAAAAATTTAGAGAACCAAGTGGGCCAGCTAGCAAAGATAATCTCCGAGCGACCGCAAGGAGCCCTTCCGGGAAACACGGAGCCCAACCCAAGGGAGAGCGCAAACGCGATTACACTCCGAAGCGGGAAGGAGGTGGCTTCTAAGCAGGACGAACCCATGGTAACTTCCTCTCCTCCTCTTCCTCCTATTTTATCTTCAATTTTACCTACTACGTTAGCTCCGCGCGCTTCTACTTCTAATGTTCCGTATCCATCTAAGTTTAAAAGCGAGAGCGCCGAAAAGAATTATAAAAAGTTTTTAGATATTTTAAAGCAAATCCACATTAATGTACCCTTCTGCGAGGCTATCTCTCAAATGCCTAAATATGCGAAATATCTTAAGGAGTTGCTCTCCAATAAGAAAAAATTAGAAGATATTTCGCATATTTCTTTGAACGCAGAATGCTCCGCGGTTGTACTCAACAAATTGCCTACAAAAGTGAATGACCCGGGACGGTTTTCCATCCCGTGTTTATTTGGCAATTCGTTAGTAAAACACGCTTTAGCGGATCTGGGAGCAAGTATCAATCTCATGCCTTTTTCATTATTTAAGAAACTAGGTCTAGGAAATCCAAGCCCCACTCGAATGAGTATTCAATTAGCGGATCGCTCTTTAAAATATCCGGTAGGAATAGTGGAGGACGTGCTCGTCAAGGTCGACAAGTTCATCTTCCCGGTGGACTTTGTCATTCTTGACATCGAAGAGGATGCCGAAGTACCCCTCATACTCGGCCGCCCCTTCCTTGCCACCTCCCGCGCCATTATTGACGTAAGTAACGGAAAGCTCCTCCTTCGGGTTGGAGATGATGAAGTTTCTTTCGGCATAAATTCCTCGATGCGGAACACATTAGAAAACGACGATTCATGTTTTTACCTGGAAGAGTGTTGGGAATTCGATTCCCCTCCCGAGTTAGTCTCCACCTCGAGTCACGAGTCCGAGTTCGCCGAGCTCTTTTGTTTGGAAGAAGAAGAAGTCACTCGTTTCACACCACCCGAACCACTATTTTTAGAAAAATTAAAAATCAAAACATCTTATGAAGAGCCACCCGTTTTGGAACTAAAGCAACTTCCCCCTCACCTTAAGTATTTATTTTTAGAAAAAGAGTCGAAGCTACCCGTCATCGTTTCATCCGAACTTAGCAACTCAGAAATTTCCGAGTTGGCTATTGTCTTAAGAAAGCACCGCCACGCAATTGCGTGGCAAATTTCGGATATAAAGGGTATAAACCCTTCCTTCTGCACTCATAAAATCTTCCTCGAAGATAACTCCCGAAATTCGGTCCAGCCTCAACGACGGCTAAACCCTAACATGAAAGAAGTCGTTAAGGCCGAAGTGATCAAACTATTGGACGCGGGAATTATCTACCCGATATCGGATAGTACTTGGGTTAGCCCAGTACAAGTCGTACCAAAGAAAGGTGGCATTACGGTAGTAGCTAATGAGAATAACGAGTTGATCCCAACCCGTACTGTTACGGGTTGGCGGATGTGCATCGATTACCGAAAACTAAATGATGCCACCCGTAAGGATCACTTCCCCCTACCATTCATCGATCAAATTTTAGAGCGCCTTTCAGGTCACTCCTACTACTGTTTTCTCGATGGTTTGTCGGGATATTTTCAAATACCGATTTCGCCCGAGGACCAAGAGAAAACCACTTTCACTTGTCCCTTTGGCACCTTCGCTTATCGAAGGATGCCATTTGGTCTTTGTAATGCGCCAGCTACATTCCAAAGATGTATGCTGGCAATATTTGACGAGTTAGTAGAGGAGGTGATGGAAGTGTTTATGGACGACTTTTCCGTGTTCGGAAATTCATTTAAAAATTGTTTAAAAAATCTTGAGCGCGTGTTGCAGCGATGCGAGGAAACGAATTTAGCACTTAATTGGGAGAAATGCCATTTTATGGTCAAGGAAGGGCTAGTCCTTGGTCATAAAATTTCGGGCATGGGGATCGAGGTCGATAAGGCCAAGATCGAAGTGATTGAAAAACTTCCCCCTCCAACAAACGTAAAAGCTATTCGTAGTTTCCTAGGCCACGCGGGGTTTTATCGGCGCTTTATACAGAATTTTTCAAAAATCACAAAGCCGTTAACCCACCTTCTTGAAAAAGAATCCTCGTTTATTTTTAGCGATGAATGCCATTTGGCTTTTAAACTCATCAAAGAGAAACTTATAAACTCCCCGATTCTAGTCGCGCCGGATTGGTCGCTTCCTTTTGAAATCATGTGCGACGCGAGTGACATTGCGGTTGGTGCCGTTTTAGGCCAACGGGTGAGTAAGTATTTCCACCCTATTTATTATGCGAGCAAAACACTCACGTCGGCACAAGCGAATTACACCACAACCGAAAAGGAGCTTCTAGCGATCGTTTTTGCCTTCGATAAGTTTAGGTCATATATCACCCTCTCAAAAGTTATTGTCTTCACGGATCACTCCGCACTTAGGCATCTTTTAAGCAAATCGGACGCCAAGCCTCGTCTTTTGCGATGGATCCTCCTCTTGCAGGAGTTTGACTTAGAGATCCGGGACAAAAGAGGAGCCAAAAACTTGGCGGCCGATCATCTCTCCCGTTTAGAAAACCCCGCCTCGGAAGTTTTGATAGAATCTGACATCGATGATAAATTTCTCGAAGAGCGCCTCCTCGCTCTCGAAGATATTAATACGTCGTCTACCCCCTGGTTTGCAGATCTGGCTAACTATTTAGTAGCCCGGGTCTTGCCAAAAGAATTCTCGAGTCAGAAAAAGAAGAAATTCTTTTCTGATTTAAAGAATTACTTTTGGGAGGACCCCTTTTTATTCCGTGTATGCGCAGACCAAGTGGTGAGACGATGCGTCTCGAGTAAGGAGGGTCTTAAAATTTTACGACATTGTCACGAGGGACCATCCGGTGGTCATTATCATTCGAACCGAACCGCGAGGAAGGCGCTGGAGGCAGGCTTTTATTGGCCCACGCTCTTCAAAGATGCTCACACCCTTGTGAGTACTTGCGACAGCTGCCAGCGGTCGGGCAACATCTCTCGCCGGGATGAGATGCCCCAAAATATTTTCTTAGAATGCGAGATTTTCGATCTTTGGGGCATTGATTTCGTTGGTCCTCTCCCTCCTTCATTTTCAAATAAGTATATTCTAGTGGCGGTCGACTACGTGTCAAGGTGGGCGGAAGCGCAAGCTCTCCCCACCAACGATGCGCGAGTCGTCGTTAACTTTTTAAAAAAATTATTTTCTCGATTTGGCACTCCGCGCGCTATTGTGAGTGATCGGGGCACCCATTTTTGCAATACTCAATTCACAAAAACTTTAGCAAAATATGGTGTCACGCACAAACTATCCACTGCATATCACCCACAAACGAGCGGCCAAGTCGAAGTGGTTAATCGAGAATTAAAGCGAATTTTAGAGAAAACGGTTTCTATTAATCGGAAGGATTGGGCAATAAAGCTCGATGACGCGCTTTGGGCCTATCGTACGGCGTACAAGACCGCTATCGGTTGTACACCATATCGAATGGTCTATGGCAAGGCTTGCCACCTTCCGGTCGAATTAGAACACCGCGCATTTTGGGCGCTTAAATTTTTAAATCTCGATTCCACTTTAGCGGGTGAACAAAGGAAGTTTCAAATAAACGAGTTAGATGAATGGCGAGCGAATGCGTATGAGAGCAATAAATTATATAAGGAGCGAACAAAGTTTTATCACGATAAACATATAAAATTTCCGAAAACTTTTTCGCCGGGCGATCTCGTCCTCCTTTATAATTCTCGCCTTCGCCTTTTTCCGGGAAAATTAAAATCCCGATGGTCCGGACCCTTTATTGTTAAAGAGGTTTGGTCCTATGGGACAATCCTAATTTCCCACCCGGAAAAAGGCTCCTTCAAAGTTAACGGGCACCGCCTTAAATTGTATCTTCCGGGAGACGTACCTAATGACAAGAGTGATGCGATTTTTCTTCATCATATAACATAATCGGCAAGTGGGTCAAGCTACGCGACCTTAAACAAAGCGCTTTTGGGAGGCACCCCAAAGTTATCTTTTGTTATTTTCTCTTGTCTCTTCTTTTCTGCTTTAACAACTTTTGCAGGTAATCGCGGCTTCCCCACAAAAGCTTCAAAAAAATCAGGGAAGCCCTTTTTCCTTCTCTTCTTTCGTTTTTGCATTTTTTTTTATCTTTTCCTACTTCATACTTATTTTTAAACATTGGGGACAATGTTTAACTTTAAGTATGGGGGTGTGAATAGCCCTTTGTAAATTCTTGTAAATAGTTGTTAAATTAGAAAATTTTCAAAAAAAAAAAAAAAAAATATATATATATATTTTCTTATGTTTTTCTTCTATTTTAGCACTTGTAAAACCCAAAACTCAAAAAAAAAAATAGAAAACAGAAAAATTTAAATCTTGGAAAGGGACGTTTGGGATTTTATCCCATCACACCTCCTAGTACCTTGCGAACCCTTCACCGGGTAGCCCTTGGGAAGTCCAAGACTTGCAAAAAAATTTGTTAAGTTTTAAATCTAGTTTCCTTTCTTTGTAAATAGTTTTTAATGAGAAAAATTCAAAAAAAAAGATAATATCAAAAATTCAAAAAATTCTTATTTCCCTCCTTGTTGTTTTTGTGATTTCTTAGAAATCTAGTTGAGAATGTTTATAAGCATGTTTAAGTTTTTAATTGGCTAAAATTTTGCTTATCATAGTTTGTTAATTTTAAATTTGAGGTAATCTTGATTTAAGAATCATCTTATGATTTTAAATTGATTAGAGAGTTTTGTTAGCATGACTTCTCTTTTTATTTTTAAATGGCTTCATTTTGTAGTAAATTTCCTAAACCTCTTTAGATTTCAATTATACTTTCTTCTAACTTCTTAGATCTTAGGAATTTTAATTTTACTAGAATTTGCTCTCAATATGATTTAAAACTAGCTAGATTTATTTTTCCCCTACCCTACCCCCTTTGATGGCATAAAAAAAAATGTGTATTAAAAGATCATATGTCATGGGAATAAGAGGATAAAATTCATTATTCCCTAAAACATATGCACCCAAAATATTTGAAAAGATTATATGGCATGGAGTAAGAGGATAAAATTCATTACTCCTAAACCATATACATTTTGGGTTTTTATTAGAAGAGAAAAAAAAAAAGAGAAAAGTAAAAAAAAAAAAGGGAAATTTCATGATAAATTCCATTTCCTCCATTCAAAAATTTCTCTTCTTATGCCAAATTCTATGAAATCACCCTTAGCCAATTATCATTGTTCTAGTTTTAGTTGAAAATTATGGAGAGAGCAATATTTAGTAATTTACTTTTCCTTAAGATTCTTTTAAGATAGAGTTCTTATAATTTTAATTTAATTTAGTTTTATAATTTCTACAATTTTGTCAAACTACTTAATTTTCTTGAGAAGTTATTGCCTAAACATTTTTTCCCTCTTTTCAAATCATCATCATAATTTAGGACTTAACTCCCCCTTGAATTTACTCTTAACTTAACTTTTGGTTAAATGAAATTTTAGTTTTAAATTAAAAATTTTTTTAAGGATGTCTTATAAATTATGTCTCACACTTTTGCTCTGGAATAGCAAAACCTCAAGTATGGGGGTATTTGATAAAGTAGTTTTTATATAAGTTTTTAATAGAAAATTTTGTAATTATTTAATTTGAATTTTCCTTTTTATGTCAATTTTAGGTTATAAGTAGTTCTTTTTGTAATTTTGATTCTAACTTAGCCTAATTTTAATATTTGCAGATTTCTGGGACAAATCGGGAAAAATCACATGTCACGCCCTCGGTCACGCCCGTGACCAAGGGCGTGTAACCTGAAGATCAGTCCAGAGTCGCAGCCGTGCTGTTGAGCTAGTCCACACCCAGTCACGCCCCAGGTCACGCCCGTGACCCAAAGTCACGCCCGTGACCGGGGGCGTGTAATTTTAGCATCTGCCACGTGGAGCCGCCGTCGAGACGAGAAGCTGCCGTTGAGAAGTCAACTTGAGTCACGCCCGTGACCCAAAGTCACGCCCGTGACCTTCCCGCGTGATCCAAGCACGCCGCCGCGGCGTCTGGCTAGCCCATGCCGCATTAAATGAAGCCTTCCTGAGTCACGCCCGTGACCCAATTGTCACGCCCGTGACATGTGCGATTTTCTCCCGCCGTCACGCCAAGCCCACGCCGCGACCGGATCCGATGCTGCAGAGATTACACGCCCTAGGTCACGCCCGTGACCGAGGGCGTGTAACATGAAATTTTTGCCTATAAATTCAGAGGCTCTCCTTGAGTTCAAAGTTCAGAATTTTGGAGTGGGGAAGGTGCTGCTGGAGCCAATCTTGAGTAGTTTTCCTTTTTCATGTTCATGTTCATGTCTCTTTATTTTCATGCTCTCTTCCTTTTCTAATGCAATGTATTAGCTTTCCTTTAGTGCAATAGTCTAGTTTAAGCTTGTAATCTTGTTTTTCCTAGCTTGCAATTTCCTTTCTTAAGTCTTGTAATAGTTTTTCATTTAAATAAAAAAAATAGTTTGTTCTCTTTATTTTGTCTCCTCCTTAGCTAAAATTTCTTAATATGCATTTTTATTTTTCTTCCTCTTCCCCCTCCACCATGATTAACTAATCCTCATTAGTACTCGATCAAAATGATCCGAGGATGAGTTAGACAAGTTATGATTTTCTAAAGTTTTCTTTTTCCGTTTTTATAAACACTTGAATTATCCTTGATTTTTAATTAGTGAGGCCATACTTTCGATATATGGTTTTCGCTTAAGTTTTCATATTTAGTTAGCCGAGAGGCTCAAAGTATGAATCGATCACTCAAGGGTAAAGAGAGTTGCACGCACCCCTCGAGAGAGGATGACGTAAATCTCCCGGATTGGAGTCAAATCCAATAGTGGGGTTCACCTCGTAAAGCAAGTTTTAGGTAATCGATTATAGGACGAGAGTCCGGTTGATTTTTCCTAATCTTAGTTGGGCATTAACCTCGAGAGAGGCATGTTCGAGCTTCGGGAACCTCCACGGTCAAGTAGTTCAATTTAAACGGAATTAGATTTAATTTCTTTTTACTTGTCTTTTCTCACTCCAAGGTGACTTTTGATTGAGTACTAGCCTCTTTTATCATCATCTAAACCCTTAATTTAGCTTGCAATTTCTCTTTTTTTTAGCTAAGAACCAAAACCCCAAAATATCATTAGATAAGATAATAGTGACTTTCCTCAAAGTAGAAGTAATCGACGCGCCCCGTGGAATACGACCTTGGTATTTCTTAATATCCTATACTATAGACGATAAGGTACACTTGCCTTTATCGGATATAGTTTTGGAGAAAATCTCAACCCTTCACTAAAATTTCAAAACCGCAAAAAATATATATCAGTTCCTCAAGACCGGGAGTCTTGAGTAGTCCTCTTTCCCTCTGCGCCTACCTAGTAGTGTGCTAGGCTCGACAAACTCTGCCAAATCTTCAGGCCCGCAAGCCTTACAACACAGACCCGCAAGTCCGACAGCCTAGGCCCGCAAGCCCCTACTGCACCTGAGCCCGCAAGCTCGACACTCAGGCCCTCAATCCCTACACAACACAGACCCGCAAGTCCTGTGCCTACAGCCTAGGCCCGCAAGCCCTTACTAAACCCAAGCCCTCAAGCTCGACAAAATTAGACCCGCAAGTCCACTTTCATGGCCCTCAAGCCTCACAGCTCTCCAGCCCTCAAGCTAGATGGTGTCAAACCCGCAAGTCCACTGTGTGGCCCTCAAGCCTCAAAGCTCTCCTGCCCTCAAGCTAGACAAACTCGGACTCGCAAGTCCACTACCCTGGCCCTCAAGCCTCACAGCTCTCCAGCCCTCAAGCTAGACACTTAGGCCCTCAAGCCTTACAATAACAAAATTTTTACAGTAACGAACACGGTTTCTTCTGCCTGATGAAGATCGGCAACTTAGCTTGATGGAGATCGGCTTCTTGAGGTTGAAGAAGATGTTTATGATTCAGATCTTGTAAGCACGGTTCTTCTTCAATCTCTTCTCTTAGCCTGATGAGGAACGACTTCTTATCAGTCAATGGAGATGATTGAATCTTCTGAGAATGCTTGATTCTTGTTCTCTACTTGTTCTTCTTCTTCTCCACTGAATATACTCTTGTATTGAGAAGCAACGCTGGGATTCTTTTTCATTCTTGTCTCCCTTTTGAAGATTACTTTTTCTATGGCTTCACTGTTCCCTTTTATAGGACAGATGAGCCGCTTAATGGTCACAAATAATGTCCTTTACTGTCAGACGCCCATTCCTTAAGAGCACGCGCTGATTGGACAATCAGGCGGCAGTATTAATTGCTGACAGCGCATCCACAACATTTGAATTCCGTCTCGACGATATTTCCATTTTTATGCCGATACTGACAGCATTATGATGATATGGATAATATCTCGACGACAGGACTTTGACGATGCCTTGGGCCTTGGTGGTTCTTAAAGTCTTCTAGCTTCTACCTCTGACATTGATATTTCGACGATATGAGATATCCTGGCATTTCTGCATATACAACGATATGTTATCTCTGACTGTGTCGTCGTGATCTTCTTTCTTGCAGACTATCGTCGTAATCACTTTGATCTTTCGACGACATGAGCGATATCATGTCGACAAACTATGCTTTAGCAACTGCTTGTGTTCAGCTGTCCTTCTTCAGTCTTCTCGACGTCACGCCTTCTTCACGACGATGTCTGTTCTTCTCGACGACAAGGCTGCTTTGTTGATGTCAATGATACTGCATCTTCTCGACGACATACCTTCCTTTGATATCTACATGTCTTCTCTGCGATCGACGAACTTCATTTTGCGTTCGCCGAACAGCATTCTGCATTCGCCGAACTTCATTCTTCTGTCCCATCTCTGCGTTCGACGAACTTCATTCTTCGTTCAACGAACTCCATTCTTCGTTTGACAAACTCGCCAAGTCTCAGCGTTTGCTTCTGTCCCATCTCTGCGTTCGACGAACTTCATTCTTCGTTTGATGAACTTCATTCTGCATTCGACGAACTCGCCAAGTCTCAGCGTTTGCTTTGCTCATCATCATGACGACACGCATACTTTGTCGACGACATCTCCTATTCTTTTCGATGATATAGTACTTAGTGACATAACTAAAGTACTTGACATATTGTCGATCTCTGCAAGCATGAACTAGATATGACATTAAATACAACATGCATTAATCATTGAGTTGAGCACTTCTTCAAATTAGGAACACTGCTGGGCACTGTTCCCAACAATCTCACCCTATTTGAAGAAACCCTAACTTACCTCAATGATAAATGCCACTCATGAAAAGATTTATCATTTCAGATAATAATATCACACATAAAATAGCAATCACATAAATAGATTAACAATAGATACCAAACATATAAACAGATTAGATGTTCATGAATAAACATTAGCATTCATTTGCCCCGACAAAATTATTAATATTTTAATTTGGTGCCCCATCATTGTCTGCTGCTGCTTGTCCCTTTGGTTTTCTGCCTTTGCCTCTGATAGTAGTTGATGGGCAGGGGAATCTTCTTAGGAGAGGGAGGAGGACCTTGTGGGAATGCTAGCTTGTGATTCTTCCTCCTTTCCAGCTGCTTCAGATGTTTCTACCATTCAACTGACTTGTATGCCCCCTGATAGTCCTCCTGAGGATATCCAAAATGGATCCATGATTCTGTTATTATTTCTCTTGAGACACTACTCCACTTCCTGATTGTGGATCCAGCTCAACTTCCCTTATTCTCTTTTGCCGATACTGGATGCTCTGAATTCTCTTTCTTTTCCTGGAAGTTACCGATTCTCCAAATTCTATTCCATACTCAGCGGATTCAGTGCTTGCAGAAGGGTTGGCAGCCTCATATAATGATGGGGGTTTTTGCAATGTCTGCTTTATTTGATTTGTTATCCACATCGCTTGATGTGAACTGGCATTTATTATTTCATTCTCCCCCTTTAGGGATTGTTCAATCACCCTTTCCTCAAGCCCTTCTCAGACTAGATTCAGCTTTTCATGCAGGTGTTGTTCAGTCACATCCAAATTGTTGTTTATTTCAAGAAGATGGGTATCTAAGGTATGAGCATTCTCATTGACCATATTCAGAATTTGATTTCTATTATTTGTAGCATTTGTTCCTATCTGCTCAAGACTATTGTACACATTGTTTGAGAATGTTTCTTGCTTTTCAGGATTATGTGGGTTTGATGTCCCACATTGTTGACTTCCTCGCTCATCTTATCTATGGTCGGAGCTGCCAGAGTGTAGAAGTGAGCGCACTGAGTGTTGAGGTGGAGTATGTCTTTCTTCACTTTTTGGATCTCGCCCTTCACCTCTTCCCTTAGATTATCCACAGTCTTTACTATGAATTGTTCTAGTTGTTTGCGTTGAGCATTAAGTAGAGCTGACATCATGTGGAAAAGAGAACCTGGCTGAGCCAAAGATGGCTCAGCTGCTTGTTCGTCTTCCTCTTCTCTTTCCAGTGGAATTTCATCAGAGATACTTGCAGATGATTCTTCACTGATGTGTGCTGTTACCTTAGCCTTCCCCTTGACATTTTCTGGTACTGTCTCACTAGGGCATGTAAGCACAATCTTACTAGCTGTTAGTAACTCTCGGCAGTCTGAGAGAGTGAGGTCTTCCATGGGCTCCGGCATAGTGCCTCGATCTTCTGGGGTACCTCAATCTTCTAGTGTAGAGTACCCCAGTTGGGTCTACCCCTCAACTTTTGCATTACCTTGGGATGAGCCTCCTGCCGGGAGATCCCCATCAATCATCTCTGCGTCTTGGGCTGAGCTCCCATGTTGGGACTCCCCCTCAGCGGGAACACTCCCCAAGTTGGGGTTTCTACTTTCTTCAATAACCTCTGCGGGAGCAGTTCTGGTACTGATCCTGGACAATCCCTTTGGGTGGAAGTCTCCCCCTCAGTTGTACCAGGGATTTGTGGGGGTGGTGGTATGTCATCAGAGCTGCTGGATGAATCTTCTTTTTCCGAGTGGTCTATTGGGGATTTTTGTTTCTTTGGAACAGGCTGGACATTAGATGATGGTTTAGGGATAGACCTATCCCATTGATCTAGCATCTTTGCATCCAGCCTCTTGGTGTAGTATAGGGGAACTCCCATTCTCTTGTTCAGTACTTCACCCTGGGTGTTTAGAAGGTAGAGGGACAGTATTCTTCTGTAGGAAGGAGACTTCAGGGTGTTCTTCATTCTCTGGAAGAGGAACTCACTCCAGTTGGTCTTCTTAGAGTGGATTAACCGGGCCATGACAACGAACATGTATTTAGAGATTCGGTCATGGGACCCTGGTTTGCACAACAGAACCTTGCCAACAATGTCGGCCAGCAGCTTCCCCTTTTGATTAAATTCTGCTCTCTTAATGGACCCGTAGGTCTTCCTTGTGTGGCACATCCTCTGAGGTCAGCTCTTCTTCTTCCTCCCCCTTGGATTCTTGGCAGATGCAGCGCTTTTCCTAGGCTTTTTGCATATATCTTAACCTTCTTACCTCCCACTTTGGACTTGATCTGAGATTCACTGTGGTTGATTCTTGCTTCGACTAAGAACTCGGCTAATTCACGATGGAGAAGAACCGAGGGTTCACATAGAACATATTCCAGTCCAGATGCCTCTAGCAACCCTATCACTGATCTTATCTCATCGGAGCATGCATTGAAACCCCCTCGCTGGAGTTCACAACCGGAGATCACCTCTTCTTTCTTGGGAGCCATTGATTCGGAGTGAGAGAGAAAGTAGTACGTCGGAGACGAAGTGGAGGTTTGTCGATGGAATAGTTTAGGGCAAATGATAGCGTAATTTTTATTCTAGAGCATTCACTCTAAATATAGTGTCGGTAGGTGAAGAGGCGTGTACCTTTGAAGGAAAGAGAGCGATCAGAAAGCTCCGATGGACCGATCTAATCCCGTGATAAATATCTCGATTATATTTTGACGATACGCTTATTGTCGTCGAAATGATCCTTGGATACGCATCCTCCCAACATGCTCCTTTGTCGTCGTAATGTCTATTGTGTCGTCGTAACACCTTTTTGTATCGACGATTATAGATTCCAAGATTTATTCAGTTAACGTCAACTTTTTAGGCCCCTTTTAGTAGGATGACCTGCTCAAAGTTTGTTAGTAAATAGATTTTGCTATTCTGCCTCTGGGTCAGAACAGCCACCTTGTCCAAGGCCCAGATTTGCTTCTGGTGGGCTCTTGGACAACCTACAAAATGTGATTACAAGCCCTTAGGTACCCAAGAAAATTTGGGTCCTAGGAAATTGTTAGCTTTAACGGGCATACTGGATATACTGCCCAGGATATCCATAGTGATTATGAAAGAGATTATTTGCAAGTTTAACATTCTTTACCCTTGGAGCAGTTGGATTGTACCAACAATCAATTGCAAAGTGCCCGGTCTTTCCACAGCACCAACATTCAAACTTGTTGTATCATCTTTTCTGACTAGCTGTGTGAGCATGAGCCCATTGATTATGAACGTGGGGATATTTAAAGGACACTAATCTGTACTAATTGTGAGTGTGATGTTGAGAATCATCACACACAGCTTTCCATCTGGTGTCAGTCTTCTTTAGTGATTTCCTTGTTTCTGTAGACCCAGTAACTTCATGCCTCCTTGTGGCCATCCTTCCATGAGGTACCCTTGAGATCTTTTGCATGTTTTTTGCTCCACTTATGGAGCTCCCATTCTTGAGATACCCAATATTGGATTGCCCAGCATTCTTGTTGGAGGGTGAGATTACCTTCCTCAAGCTAGCCTTCATCCCACAGGGTCTGCCTGACATGTCTTTCTTGAAGCATACCTGCTCCCTTCTTTGATTGGAGCATCAACCATTACCAGTGGAGGAGAGGTCTCTGGTTTGGAGGAGCTTGCTACAGGCTTCACTACAAAGGGGAGTTTATCCTCCACCCTTATGGTGTTGTCATTCTTAGATTTCAGGAATTTGGGATGAATTTTGTCCTTCTTCAGAAGAACCACTTCTCTGGTCAGTGAGCAGCATAGCTCCTTGCTCTCAATCAATGCCTTCAGAGTTTTCCCAAATTTGCTTATCAAGTCAAGGTTGGAGCTTGCCTTGAAGTCCTTTTTGAGTTGACAAAACTCTGCATTCTCTAGAGTTAGTTTTTCAGCTTTCTCTGAGAGATCAAGATTTCTTGCTTGAAGATAGGAGATCTTTGCATCCTGCTCCTTGCACATCATCTTGAGCATCTTGACATCTTCTAGAATATCTTTGTATGACTTGGACCAGTCATCATTTCTAGATGAGCTTGTCTCCGATTCTGAGTGTGAGGTAGATAGAGGAGCCCTTATGCATACCTGTTCAGGTGAGACTTCATCCTAGATTTCTTCCTCTGACTCAGATAGGACAGTCAGCACAAACTGAGTCTTCTCTTCTGAGTCTGAACAGCTTGAGTCACTGTCACTCAATGTTCTGACTTTCTTCTTAGCTGCTTTGCTTCTTTCTTCTTTTGATCCTTCCATAAGGACTATTAGAGAGTCCCACATTTCTTTTGATGTTATGCAGTGAGCCAATTTCTGAAATGTTAAGATGTCAACTCCACCAGCTACAATGTCTTTGGCTTCCTTGTCCAAGTTGACTAGGATGATCTCATCTTCAGTCATTTCCTTGGACACAATCTTGGGGACATAAGGCCCTTCTTGAAAAATTTGGAACATTCTAGGGTCCATAGCCTCCATGTATATTCTTGCTCTTACTTTCCAAAGGGCGAAGTTCTCCTTAGAGCAAATAGCTATTTTTGATTCCATAGCTATGATGAATGAACACCCAAGGGCAGATCTGTTCAAGTTGTTAAGCTTTTCTTTGAACAACCTCGCTTTGATACCACTTGTTGTTTATTGGGTGTCTATAAATTATAAAGCACAACACAGAAAAGCACACAGTGATCTATAGAGGTTCCTCAAGACCGAGTGTCTTGAGTAGTCCACTTTCCCTCTGCGCCTACCTAGCAGTGTGCTAGGCTCGGCAAACTCCGCCAAATCTTCTGGCCCGCAAGCCTTACAATACGGACCCATAAGTCCTACAGCCTAGGCCCGCAAGCCCCTACTGCACCCAAGCCCGCAAGCTCGACACTCAGGCACTCAAGCCCTACACAATACAGACCCGCAAATCCCGTGCCTACAGACTAGGCCCGCAAGCCCTTACTGCACCCAAGCCCTCAAGCTCGACAAAATCAGACCCACAAGTCCACTGCCCTGGCCCTCAAGCCTCACAACTCTCCAGTCCTCAAGCTAGACAGTGTCAGACCCGCAAGTCCACTGCCCTTGCCCTCATGCCTCACAGCTCTCTAGTCCTCAAGCTAGACAAACTCGGACCCGCAAGTCCACTTCCCTGGCCCTCAAGCCTCACAGCTCTCCATCCCTCAAGCTAAGAACTTAGGCCCTCAAGCCTTACAACAACAAAGGTTTTATAGTAACGAACACTATTTCTTCTGCCTGATGAAGATCAGCAACTTAGCCTGATGGAGATCGGCTTCTTGAGGTTGAAGAAGATGTTTCTGATTCAGATCTTGAAAGCACAGTTCTTCTTCAATCTCTTCTCTTAGCTTGATGAGGAACGACTTCTTATCAGTCAATGGAGATGACTGAATCTTCTGAGAACGCTTGATTCTTGTTCTCTACTTGTTCTTCTTCTTCTCCGCTGAATGTACTGTTGTATTGAGAAGCAACGGCGGGATTCTTTTTCGTTCTTGTCTCCCTTTCAAAGTTTACTTTTCTAGGGCATCACTGTTCCCTTTTATAGGACGGATCAGCCGCTTAACGGCCACATATAATGTCCTTTACTGTCTGACGTCCATTCCTTAAGAGCACGCGCTGATTGGACAATCAGGCGGCAGTATTAATTGCTGACAGCGCGTCCGCAACATTTGAATTCCGTCTTGACGATATTTCCATTTTTATGCCGATACTAACAGCATTACGGCGATATGGATAATATCTCGACGGCAGGACTTTGACGATGCCTTAGGCCTTGGTGGTTCTTCAAGTCTTTTAGCTTCTGCCTCTGACATTGATATTTCGACGATACGAGATATCATGGCGTTTCTGCATATACAACGATATGATATCTCTGAATGTGTCATCGCGATCTTCTTTCTTGCAGACTGTCGTCGTAATCACTTTGATCTTTCGACGACATGAGCGATATCATGTCGACAGACTATGCTTTAGCAACTTCTTGTCTTCAGCTGTCCTTCTACAGTCTTCTCGACGTCACGCCTTCTTCACGACGATGTCTGTTCTTCTTAACCATAAGGCTGCTTTGTTGATGTCGACGATACTGCATCTTCTCGACGACATACCTTCCTTTGATATCTACATGTCTTCTCTGCGATCGACGAACTTCATTCTGCATTCGATGAACTTCATTCTTCTGTCCCGTCTCTGCGTTCGACGAACTTCATTCTTCGTTCGACGAACTCCATTCTTCGTTCGACGAACTCGCCAAGTCTCAGTGTTTGCTTCTGTCCCATCTCTGCATTCGACGAACTTCATTCTTCGTTCGACGAACTTCATTCTGCGTTCGATGAACTCGCCAAGTCTCAGCGTTTGTATTGCTCATCATCATGATGACAAGCATACTTTGTCGACGACATCTCCTATTCTTTTAGACGATATAGTACTTAGTGACATAACTAAAGTACTTGACATATTGTCGATCTCTGCAAGCATGAACAAGATATGACATTAAATACAACTTGCATTTATCATTGAGCTGAGCACTTCTTTAAATCAGGAACACTGCTGGGCACTATTCCCAATAGTTAGCCTCGTATTGCTCGAGTCGAGAGGAAGGATAATCTTTCTCAGTGGCTAAGAACTTGCCCCAAGCGATTCTTGAATCATGGGTATTCGGCTAGTAAATCAGGTGAATATGACGTAGGCCATCCTTTTGGCCCGGTTGAGCCTTGGTGCCCATTCCTATCACTCTATCCTTGCTAGCCCAGTTGTGCCTACCTACTCTTTGATTCAGCCCCACTTTTATCTCACCAAAGCCTAAAATCCATTCCTAGTCGCACACCCAAGTTTTAGCTCTAGTTTGTTTTATATTTTATTTGGGGTGTTGTTATCGTGAAGTTGTGTCGATATGTGGTTGTGCTCCAAAATATTTATTTGCTGGAAAAAATATTGTGATAAGAATCAAGTAGAAAAAAATGTTGATGAATGACATAAGAAAAAAATGAAAAGGTTATAAATGAAAATTTGTGTGGATATGTGTTTTTGGAGTAGGCGGTGTACACACCCATGTAGTCAAGTCTAAGTCTGGGGGTGTGGTGCACCCACATGTTTATTGTGGTGCATGGATAGTTTATTTTGTGCGAGCTCATTTGGGTTTAGGTGCTTTAAGCCCTCCTGTTTATCTTTGTTTACCTCGCCTTAACCCAAGCCCCGTCTTAAACCTAAAGTCCTATTGATTCGCGCATTTGAGTCAAACCAGTGCCGTAGAGAGAGTGTAACCGGGCAAGCCTATGGCCACCGACATTGATGGATTTCTTTGGAGGTTGTCCCGAGCCCCGATCTTTGGCAATGCTCACCTTAGCGATCCGTTTACTTTCTTCCTATGTATGACTAGATGATTCACTGTGATTCAATTTTTGAGTAAATGTAATATATAGATACGCTCTTAGAAAAATATAAACTATTTTTCATAATTAGGTGTTTTTTCTACTGAATTTTTATGAGCGTGAGCATGCGACTTCGCATGGTACTCCGCCCTTGCAATTTCTATGCCAACTTGCATTTTTCTTGTCCGCTTAAGGGATGATTTGCTCGGGACGAGCAAATGGTTAAGTCTGAGGGTGTGATGAGTCCTGATTATATAAGGTTTTTTGGACTCATCTGGGCCTGCTTTCTCACTCGTGCACTACACTTTCAGCATTAAAATGCTCATATTTGCTTTAGTTATCATGTTACATATAGTGCACTATTTTTGCCTATCGGGGTGTGCAATTGCACGTTCTGTGTTGGGGGTATGCCTCTACGGGTTCCCCATGCCTTTCCTGCTATTATTATGAATGTTTTTCTTATTTTCTGTGTTGTTGGTGCTTGGATTCTAAATGTGTGCATGTAGATTGTGCCCATGAGCTGAGCATTGCAGTCTGGGTAAATCGCACGACCGTGCGATTATTATTGACACACGATCAAAGCAATCGTGTGATCTTCTCAGAGCTTGGTGTGATGATGTTCATCGTGCGTTATCCTTAACGCACGATTGAATCCAATCGTGCATGAAGGAAAACGCATGACCTACCTGGATGCCGACAAAATCTGAGGCCTGCCCCACCCCGTGCATTTTTGGTCGCGCACGAGCATTTCGCTCGTGCATAAACAAAAACGCACGGCCTTCCTGTAGCTCCAGGCGATGTTTATCTCTGTAAATCGCACGGTTTAAAATGCTCGATCGTGTGTTTTGATTGTGCGTTTCTTAAAATTAACGCCTCTATTTAAGCTGCACGTTCATTCGACCTAAAGATCGGATTTTTATTTTGGGGACCGTCGTTCTTCCGCTCTTGCCTGCCATTATCGTCGCTCCATCACCACCCACCTTCGGGAGGAGTTCTGGACGCCATTCTCTTACAAATCTCTAACCAGAGCATCCTCTTGGCCTCCTCCATTGTTCATGCACCTCCAAAGCTAGAAGGAAGTGACAACTCCTCTCCATACCCCGGACGGCATTTGGAGCCCGAGCTCGGACAAGGACTGACAACCCTAGATTCCAGCTGTGAACTTCTAATGAGTCTCCTCCCCTTTGGTTGTAATCTCACCCCCTTCATACTGTAGTACTGTTTTCCTTTATTATCTGTGTGTATGAACAATGATTTCTAAACCTAGTTATGTTTTTTAGTATTTCATGTTTATGTGAAATTATTATGAGTGGTTTATGAAAGTGAGGAGCGCCCCAGTCCATCCTCCATCACGCCATCACGTTCGTGTGCCGCACTAGCAATTTCTAGTGGCGTGCTTTGTGACGAGGTGCTTGCGACCCTCAATTCTGCCGGTGTGACCCATTCCATCCGCTTGCCTACTCGTCCATCCTCCCTTGCGAAGTAGTGCGTTCAAGGCCTATATAGTTTCCATCTCGCTTAGCGAAGCAGTGCGCTCAAGGCCCGCATAAGAGTAGTTGAGTAGTTGTTTTCTTTTTTTTCCACAATACAAATCAAACCTTTTTCCGCATTCCATCCAACCTAAAGGACTTCAATCTCAAGTCCTTCCTCGATAGATAAATCCACCTTACCGTGTTCCTTTTAGATCAATACTTGGGGATTCACTCCCATTTTATATTACTTGAATGATCGGTACACTGCCATTTCGTGCTGCAGTCTTGCTACCGCCTATAGCGGTGTTGCGGATTCGCGCATCAATCGACTACTTTCTCATTTACTCGAGGACAAAAGAGGAGCACGCACGACATCTGGCATTGACATTGGCGAAACTTCGAGAGCACAGTCTATACATGAAGTTCAACAATTGTCTATTTTGGCTGAAGGAGGTGGCCTTCCTGGGTCACATTATTAGTGGAGCTGGACTAGCAGTGGATCCAGTGAAGATCCAGGCAGTACGGGATTGGCCACCGCTGAAGACGACCACCGACGTGCGGAGTTTCTTGGGACTTGGCAGTTATTACCGGATGTTCGTGCAGTGTTTTTCCCAGATAGCCCTCCCGCTCACATCCTTGACGAAGAAGGATATCGCGTTCATTTGGACGCTTCAGTGCGTAGCGGCCTTCCAAGTGCTGAAGGGTTGGCTTACGTCGGCCCCCATCCTTGCCCTTCCGTCTAGGAAGGAAGGATTCCATGTGTATACGGATGCGTCAAACCAGGGGATGGGTGACGTTCTAATGCAGAATGGACATGTGATAGCATACGTCTCCCGTTAGATGAAGAATCACGAGCGAAACTTCCCGGTGCACAACTTGGATATGGGAGCGGTTATATTCGCTCTGAATATTTGGCGGCACTACCTCTACGGTGTCCACTGCGATATCTTCTCAGATCACAAGAATCTGAAGTACGTGGACATGCAGAAGGAGTTGAACATCCGACAAAGATGATGGGTGGAGTTCTTATCGGATTATCAGTATACAATGCACTACCACCCAGGGAAGGCAAATGTGGTGGCGGATGCGCTGAGCCGGAGAGCTACCACATCAGGAGTAGAGCCCCAGCTGATGGCTTTGGACCTGGTGAGTATGCTAGAGGACATGCATATCACCTTGGTATCCTCAGATGACCCTGAGCTCTACGAGGAGTACTTGGCGGCGATGAGTACCTCAAATGACATTCGAGAGCGCATCAGGGATGGACAGAGGCAGGATGCCAAGATGGAGCCAATATTCAGGGCCTTGGAGGCAGGCATAGCTGGTGACTATTCATTGAAGGATGGGTTGCTGTGTTTTAGAGGTCGAGTTTACATACCGATAGGGGGTATGATTCAGGACAACATCATGACTGAGGCTCATTGCAGCAAGTATTCAGTGCACCCGGGTATTACCAAGATGACGGCAGACTTGAAGAGGACCATGTACTGGACATGCATGAAGAGGTACATCACCTACTTTGTGACCCACTGCGAGTCTTGTCAGCTAGCGAAGACGGAATACAAGAGCCCGACCGGATTATTGCATCCACTCTCGGTGCCAGAGTGGAAGTTCGACTACATCGCAATGGATTTTATACATGGACTTCCCCGAATACATGCGGGGAATGATTCGATATGGGTGATCGTCGACAGGTTGACGAAGGTGGCTAGATTTCTTCCTGTCAGGAAGGATGCTCCGGTCGGTGATTTGGTATAGAGATTTGTAGAGCAGTGTTAAAATTTTTGATTTGAATCGTTTAGGAGTAAGCAGGAGTTGCATCAACTGAGTTATAGCCAAATAACCACAATGCCACACATTAACACAATAGACTTTATTGAATCACAAAACTTTATTTACATTTGGAGACATACATGGAGAGACATGATTCATAAGAATCACAGAGAAGAGAAGAACAAAAACACATCAAAAAACAAATCTGGCGGCTTGACTAGCTGAGACTGCACAGACCGCTGAACTCCAGAAACTGCCCGGCTTAACCTGAGACCGCACGAACAAAAAACAGGCAAGACTGCAACTCAAATCACCTGGCTTGACCTGTATTGCCAGACCGCGACCTCAGACCGCACGAACTGGAGCTTATTGAACTGAACAAAGAACTGAAGCTGTCGACAGACCACAACTCAGATCGCCTAACCGCTGAAGGTCGCCTGATCGCTGAGCTCGCTGCGAACATCACAAAAACAACATAAACCAGTGTGCAGACAAGCCGCTGCCGAACTGTTTATTCAAGCCGCCGGGAAATCACCAAGGAAGGAGACCGCAACCTGCTGACCGCAAATATGCGAACACAACAAACAGTCAACTTGCTTCCAAGACCGCCCGACCTCAAAGTGAGACCGCACGAAACAACCCAGGCTCTAGTTCTTACAGTTCTCGTTATGAATGACAGGCCATGCACCCCTATTTATAGGAGACAAGATGGATGTCTTCACTGCCGCAAGAGAGATACATTCACCACCCGCCAGATCACCAGCGGTCTCACAAAGCAGACCGTGCGATCACACCACTTGGACAACATCCTGTTCAAGACCGCAGATCAGCAGCAGACCGCACACAAGCCGCGCGAACACAAGACCGTGCACAAGCCGCGCGGACACAGGCACACTCCTTCCTTAGATCACCAAGAGCAAGCCAAGAACATCTGGCTGACTCCAGACAAGTTGCCAGAACCCTGCATAAGCCGCCCGGTCACAACAGTTACACAAGAACGGACCGCCCGGTCTTCTACAAAGAAGATAGACCAACCAAGTAGAAAAACCCGGAGAGAGACCGCAACAAGCTAGAACAGACCGGCCAGTCACACCAGACCGACAGAGACTGCGCGGTCTCTACGGTTACCAATAATCAGACCGCCGGCCTGTTGGATCGGTCGGCGCCCTTAGAGGGGGGGGGGGTGAATAAGGGTTTTCAAAAACTTTAGATTTTATTTAAAAAAACTTTGGAATATTGCAATATTAAAACAAGAAGTCAAGTAAAACAAAAAGAGAGACAAGCTTTATTGATATTAAATAAGCTTTACAAAACTTGATCTCAATGGCGCTAGAGATCGGAGGCGAATAATAAAAGCTCTTTTCGTTTTCAATCCCGACTCGCTTCCCCACGAACCGGTGGCCCTAGCCTTCTCCTCCCCGGATTCAGCCTCAAGCCGCTCTAGCCAATCCTTCCCCGGATGTGGCCTCGAGCACCCCTTAGACCTAGCCTAGATCTAGTCTCCAACACGAGGTGAATTTCAGCCCTAAGTCCTACCCCAGACCTAGTCGCCAACACGAGGCGATTTCACTACGGTTTACAAAGAAAGATAAATAAAATAATAAAACTTCCCTTAAGATGAACTTCTGAAGATGGAGGCGAAGATCCGCTGTAGAATCAGCGTTTGTCGAAGCGGACTTCGTCTGGATTCGGCGTGATGGAATTCTCCTTCAGAAATTGGCAGAGCTTCGCTGGGACCTCAAATTTCGGCCAAGACAAGCCTCTGGAATTCTAGCACTCTCTCTCTGAGGTGTATGCAAATAAGTGTGTCGAAAACAAGAAGAGAGGGGGTTTTTTTATAGCCAAAGCGCTACCGCCGGCGCTACCGCTACCGCCGGCGCTATCCCTGATTAAGTAACATTTTGCGCGGCAGGATCTTCAATCCGTGGCAACATTTTGCTCTATGCCTCTTGTGTGCCATGCTAGCGCCCGCGCTAGTAGCTACCGCCAGCGCTATCCCTGATTACGTAACATTTTGCGCGGCAGGATCTTCAATCCGCAGCAATAATTTGCTCTATGCCTCTTGTGCGCCATGCTACCGCCAGCGCTAGTAGCTACCGCCGGGCGCTAGCTCCTTCTAAAAACACTGCCGGAATCGCGCTAATCATCGCTAGCGCCGGGCGCTATCGCTACCTCCGGCGCTAGTGGCCATGTTAGAATTTTGGCCTCAATTTTGGGGACAACCATCCTTGAGTCATGTGGACTTTGATTTCCTGCACACTTAAATACACAAGATCAAATACACATAGGATTTGTTATTCTCAAACCTAGGAGATGTGGAAGACCATGTTTCAACAAACTCCCCCTTTTGATAATAACAAATCAATTAATGATAAATCAAAGCATTAATAAGCATGATGAAACTATACTTGTGTGTGTGTGAGAGTGATCACTTAGGATAATTTTTGATTTTAGCATTTAGAATTGCTCCCCCTAAATACATGCTCCCCCTAAGTGAATGCTCCCCTAATATGTAAGCTATCATCTTAATTTGTCATGTTGTGTTTTTGATAGCGGGTTATATTTATCATGTTAGTTCTCCCCCTTTGTTATTAGCAAAAGTGGGTAGGTAAACAAAGCACTAAAATATGTGTAAATAAAAGAGAAGGCATGATCGAGCTTTTTAAGTAAATGATAAGGAGTTTTAGAATTATTTAAATAGATCAGAGTTATAAGCATTACAAAATTTTTCGTAGAAGGAAATCAAATTTTTTAGCATTAAAAAGTAATGATTTTCCCTTTATATAAAAGTTTTAAGCATAAAAATAAGGATTTCCAAATAACCAATCTACCCAGACAATATGTCTACACCCTAGCCCCGTACTAAGTGACGGATGGGCATGAGGAGCTACAAACATGCCGTAGGTTGGGGTGTTAGTCCCATATACAAACACTAGACAAAAATGAACCTAGCACTCTTTCCCCCCAGTGCCTCGCAAGGCCCCACTGGAACCCTCCCCGGTTAAAGACAAGACATGACTAAAGATAAGTTTATCTAATGTTTACAACCCTACGCCCCCGCTATGGTGAGATATGAAGTCACGGATAATAGTTTTTTGAAACATGAAGCTTTTAAATCTAATGGGAAGAATCATAATTGAATTTTTTGAAATATAACTTACTTAGCTACATTGAAATTCATGAATGTATCAGAGTTTGAGCATTGCAGAAGATTTCAAAAAAGGAACACCATAATACTAAATAAGAGTTTAAGTTAAAAGGAGATGTTTTTGAGTTTCAAAACTAACTTTGTAAAGATAAGAGTTGAAGCATTTTGGAAGAAAGAAACAACATCCTTTTAGCAATGCTTCACTTGTTGGAAGAGCGTTTAGCATACACGTTTATATTGAAATAAATCAGAGTTTGTTACTATAAAAATGATATGCGTGTTAGAACAACCAATATAAATTCTACCAAGCAAGTCTACCACTTGTTTTTAAGAAACAAATTGAGATTTAAGACTTGATATAAGCATGAAAGTGCATGGTAAAAGTTATATGGTGATGATGCGGAAGACTTGTAGAAATAAATGAAACATCTTATTGTAATCAAGAATAATCCATAAAAAGATATATGAGTTTAATTTCAAAAAGAAGATGTTTATGTAAATCATGTTTCAATGAAAATATTTTATGGTTGACAAAAAATAACCAAGCATGAAATAATATTATCACAAAGAGATTACTACAATGTTATTTCAATTCACAATTTCAAATTATACAAAATATTGTAGAACACATGCTAGGTTATCTAGTGCATTTCATAAGTAAAGAGTAATATAGAATTAGCATTAGGATCCAATACTCATGAGAAGAAGTGTTATGGAAGATAATGATGTGTACATAAGTGTATTTTTGAGTAGTGTAAACAAATGTTTTAATCAAAAATTCAAGAAATAAGTAAACTAATAGCACAATAAAACACAAATAAGATTACTTCCACCCACTTTAATGCACAATAAAAATTACAGCTACCAAGGTGCTCTGCACACACAATGCTCATTAAGACTTATCAGGGTGCAAAGTAGTGCTTGGGGGATCACATATTTAAATTTAAGATTGAAACTAGTGATCCGGTGTACTTAAGAGTAAGTGGTTTTTCTTATTTTTGAAAGAAGGATTTGATTTGCACAAGACACTTTACTATTCTTTCCAAGGTGCTCAACCTCACAATACTTATTAAGACTTATCAGGAGGTTCAAGTAGTGCTTGGTGGAGTTATCTTTGTCATTTATTTTATAATTTTGTTTTGTACAAAGTTCTCCGAATACACTTGTTTTGCAAATCAATAAATTTTATGAAAAACATAACCACTTTTCTTAATTTTTAAGAGTGCAAAATAAGGAGTGTAGGTAAGATAGTTGTGCAATTTTAATCCATTGTACTAATACAAAACATACATAAGTATTCTTAGATTAAACACATATGTAGACAATGCCAAAAAGGGTGAGTGAATAAATATCATTATCAAACATAAAACATTTACTCATACTTAGAGGCATGCTAAGCTTAGTTCTACACAACCTTTAAAATATAATTGATGCACATATTAATAGATATATCAAAGCATGATGAAAACAATGTTCAACGTAGTTTGAAAAGATAAATTGCAGCATTGTAGAATTTCTAAATAATAGACTAAATCATGCTTGATTATCACAGGAAAGTCCATACAGTATTTTTGATAGTTTTAGTGAATTATATTTTTGTATTTTGATTTTAGAAAATACAAGCATATTTTTGTAATTTTTGCTTTTGTATTTTTGTATTTGATTTATGCATAAAAATAGACTTTTAAACAACAAAAACAAAAACAGGAAAAACATATTTTTTGTAATTTGGTTTTTATAGTTTTATATTTGATTTTTCAAAAAATAAAGAAAAACAGAAGTGCAAAACTAAGTAGAAAATATAGATTAAAATATTTTTAGAAATTTTTCAAAATTTTAAAATCACAGAAAATTGAACATGGACACTAGCACCTGCGGTAGCGCTAGCGCGGGAAACAGTGAACAATTTTTTGTGATTTTGAATATTTTAATTATTGATTTTGATTAAGTGTCCCAATAGCAGTTCCATGCTGAAATATCAGATTTTTAGGAGATGTTTAGATAGTGCAAATTGCATGAAACATTAGCGATTTAGTGTATGACTTGTCAACGCATGATGTATATTTTCTTATATTTTCATTTTCATTTTCATTTTTCTAAGACTCATATTTATCAATATAATGTAAATTGAAAATGATAGGAAATGTAAGCACAAGATATCATGTTTGAATAAGCCAAATGATATATGTTTTAATGATTAATCCATAAACTATGTGTTTGATGGAATTTTAGTATTCTATTATGATTTCAAATCACATAACATCATAAATGTTGTACCTAGCATAGATACACAAGCATAAACCAAAAAGTGATGCTAGGATGATGAGTTTGGATGCGGATTAATCATGCATTTTGTGAAAAATATTTTTCTTCAATATAAGGGCTAACATAATCAACAAAACAAGATCAACAATTTCGCATTTTAATCTTTAGCCTAAGCCCTTTAATAAACCATTTAAATCCATTAAAATGTTATCATTAGTCTTGGCAATAATTTCAATTTACAATTCATAATTCAAGACATTTAAAAAGTAATGGATTTAGAAGGTAAAAATAAAAAGGATAAGTAGATCACTAAACATAATGATATGACTTTAATTCACTTTTATTAATTCATTTATGAATTATGGTTTATGAAAGTCATATCACAAGATTTATAGAGTGATCATATCATGTTAGTTTAAACATAACAAAAGAAAATAAACAAAAACGAAAGTTTAAGCATATCATGAAGTAGAGAAGTGATATTTCATTTTTAGTTGATTTCTACTTCATGCAAATGATGAGATAATACTAATGAATGAGAGATTTAGGTATCCAAAGAGGACCGGGTGTGACGGTTCCTTTGGGTACCCAAATAAATCGTGTTTGCTTTTGGGGAGATAGTGATGAGTGGACCCTTTCTTTTGACATTAGTGCGTTATTCTTAAGAATGGGTCTCCATTCATACTTTGGTTTAATGTTATTCTTATATGTCAAATTTCCATTATGATAATCTTTATATTGATGATTATGATTGTAATGATTATTGAAGGTATTTTTCATAGGAAATTTGTGAACGTTTAATTTTTTGTTGGGAGAAGATTGATATTGTAAATGATGATGATGATAGTGTTTTGGAATTTCATTTACAATCTTTTGATGTTTTTTATTCCCATTGTTTGGTTTATTCATATTTTGAGATATCATATTTAACTTGCTTTTAGAGTTTGTTTGATATTGAGAATTTTTCTTTAAGATTTCCTTAAGCAAGATAATTTTAGTTTCTAATTCATTGTTCTTAAGTTTCAAGTTATGTCTAGCTTTGTTATACGCAATTGTGCTATTTTTAAGAGTAGAAACAATTGAATCAATATGGTTTTGGTATTCATTTCTGTATTCCTCAAATGTTTCATCCATCTCTTTAATTTCAATTTTATAACTTTTGCATGTAGCACAATCACCTTTTAAAGATGAATTTTCAAAAGATAATTTTTCATTATGTTCTTTTATACAAATAATTTCATTTTCAAGTTACTTAAGTTTTTCCTTAAAATTATCACAATCAAAACAAGGTTTTGTGTTTTCAAGTAAAGGACAAGATGATGAAACCACATCACAATTAGATTCTAAATTAACATTAGTTTTTAATCTCTTATTTTCTAAACGTAAATTTTTATTAGTAATTTTCAATTTCTTGATCCTACGTTTAGCAGTTTTTAGTATATTGAAACTAGAAATGGAAGTTATCACACAAGAAGAAGATTTTGACTTTCTTACAGCGCTTTTGGTAGAGGAAAAATGTGTGCATGAAGTTCCTTCGTTATCTTTTGCGCCTTCCTCCATCATAGATGAATTTTCATCTTCTTTTTCTTTTGATGTATTGCTCTCTTTTTCCAAGTTAGTTTCCATGATTTCCATGGCTTTGTAACGAGAGAGATCTTCTTGAATAGTAGTCGATGCTTGTATGTTCTTCTCCTCCTGTGTTTGATCTATACCTGCGAGAGGAAAATCATACATTTCTTCAAGAAATTGCCAAACTTTGTATGCACTAGAAAAGCAATATATTAATTTGAAAATTTCATTTGATAGAGCACAAAATAAATAATGTTTGGCTTTTGCATTTAGTTGACGTTCTTTTTTATTTAATTCATCCGCTGGTCTAACTATTGCTATATCCCATGCATTGATATCTAAGCTTTTAATAAATTTTTCCATTAATAATTTCCACCCTTTATAATTTTTCCCTTCGAATAAAGGTGGTTTAGGAGATTTTTCTTCTTCATAAAGATTTACCCCACTAGTAGAAGCGAGATCATGAGACGCCATTATTCCCGATTGTTAAGCCAATTTGGAATAAAACCTAGCTCTGATATCACTTGTTGGATCGGTCGGCGCCCTTAGAGGGGGGGGTGAATAAGGGTTTTCAAAAACTTTAGATTTTATTTAGAAAAACTTTGGAATATTGCAATATTAAAACAAGAAGTCAAGTAAAACAAAAAGAGAGACAAGCTTTATTGATATTAAATAATTTTTACAAAACTTGATCTCAATGGCGCTAGAGATCGGAGGTGAATAATAAAAGCTCTTTTCGTTTTCTATCCCGACTCGCTTCCCCACGAACCGGTGGCCCTAGCCTTCTCCTCCCCGGATTCGGCCTCAAGCCGCTCTAGCCAATTCTTCCCCAGATGTGGCCTCGAGAACCCCCTAGACCTAGCCTAGATCTAGTCGCCAACACGAGGCGAATTTCATCCCTAATTCCTACCCAAGACCTAGTCACCAACACGAGGCGATTTCACTACCATTTACAAAGAAAGATAAATAAAATAATAAAACTTCCCTTAAGATGAACTTCTGAAGATGGAGGCGAAGATCCGCTGTAGAATCAGCGTTTGTCGAATCGGACTTCGTCTGGATTCGGCGTGATGGAATTCTCCTTCAGAAATTGGCAGAGCTTCGCTGGGACCTCAAATTTCGGCCAAGACAAGCCTCTAGAATTCGAGCACTCTCTCTCTGAGGTGTATGCAAATAGGTGTGTCGAAAACAAGAGGAGAGGGGGTCCTTTTATATCCAAAGCGCTACCGTCGGCGCTACCGCTACCGCCGGTGCTATCCCTGATTAAGTAACATTTTGCGCGGCAGGATCTTCAATCTGTGGCAACATTTTGCTCTATGCCTCTTGTGTGCCATGCTACCGCCAGCGCTAGTAGCTACCGCCGGCGCTATCCCTGATTAAGTAACATTTTGCGCGGTAGGATTTTCAATCCGCAGCAACAATTTGCTCTATGCCTCTTGTACGTCATGCTACCGCCAGCGCTAGTAGCTACCGTTGGGCGCTAGCTCCTTCTAAAAACACTGCCGGAATCGCGCTAATCATCGCTAGCGCTGGGCGCTATCGCTACCGTCGGTGCTAGTGGCCATGTTAGAATTCTGGCCTCAATTTTGGGGACAACCATCCTTAAGTCATGTGGACTTTGATTTCCTGCACACTTAAATACACAAGATCAAATACACATAGGATTTGTTATTCTCAAACCTAGGAGATGCGGAAGACCATGTTCCAACACGGCCACCTTCCACTCCACTTCAATAATTTCAACACTCCCCCTTGAAGTGGGAAGTGGAAACTAGCCCAAGTAAACTCCGCAACCGAGTAAACGGTCCCTTCGCCAGCAGCTTTGTGAAGATGTCTACAACATTATCCGCACTCCGAACATGCTTGATAGTTTGTTAGGTGTAGTCAATATTACCTAGAGGGGGGGTGAATAGTTTTTACTTATTTTCTTTATATAATCCTAATGTACCTAGCTGCAAAAAACTCAATCACAGAAAGCACACGAGGATGTATAGAGGTTCCTTAATACAGGGTGTCTTGAGTTGTCCTCTTTCCCCCCTTCACCTTTCTAACAGTGAGTTAGACAAGGCCACAAACTCCAATCTCAGCTCCTTGAGCTTACACCACAAGTTCCTCAGAACTTCTCAGATCAAGAGTGATCCTACCTCAGGCACAGCAGCCCTACACTCAGGCTCAGTAGCCCTACACCTCAAGCACAACAGCCCTACACTCAGGCTCAACAGCCCTACACCTCAGGCACATCAGCCCTACTACTCAGAGTTATGTAACTCCTACCACTCAGAAATCACACATATTTCCTACTTCAGACCTATCAAGAAGTCCTATCACTCAAGCTGTCAACACAGCTTTACACACAGGCTCAACAACCTTTCACTCAAGAAACAATGCCTTACAAAGATATAAGAGAGTTTGTACTAAATAGAGAAGACAAAAGGTTTACACTCAGGTCTTCTGATTTCTTTCTTCAGATCTGAATGACAGCATCTTCAGATTTGAATTACCTTGATCTTCTCCGTTAGCAAAGCAGAAAAGCAACATGACCTTCTTGAGTTGGTACAGAAAGAGCTAACTAATCTCCTTCAGAAGATTAACTCCAGTTTCAGAGAACAACTTCAACTGGCTGGAACGTGAATGCTCGATTGCGGCTTGCAGCAAAAGCTTTTCAATGGAACAGTTCTTGTTATTGTGCCCTAGCTTTTGCTTTTATACCTCCAAAAGGCTTCAACGGCTATTACAATCCTCCTGACACAGTATGAGGCAGATTGGAGTTGCTTTTCCCTTTTTATATTCGCTTGCGCCAAAAGCAGATCCCGTCAGCACATTTGAATATGTCTCAGCAGTTGGGCTGAGACAGCTTCCAGTCTCAGCGGCAGCTCCAGTCTCCTTCTCAGCAGTTCTGCTGGGACAGACACAAGTCTCAGCGGTTTTGGGCAGATTGTTACCATTACTATTCCTTGTCTTGGAATAACCTAACCCTGCATGCTTATGAGAAACAAATAGGGTTTATCAAATACAACTTGTACTTTGTATTTGAGTGTGAGGCCTCTTCAAATTAAAGGGACATTGAGGGTCAATTTCCCAACAATCTCCCCCAATTTGAAGAAGACAGAACACTTTCAAATGCATGAGTGCATGACTTATAAATTTTTGATATACATCAATGTTGCAATGAATTCATCATATTAACAAACAGATTTTATAACAGATGATCAGAAATATATATGCACAGCAGATAATCAATCCATCACTGTGAGTTGAAAGATATGACAATGCATCTCATAATAACATAACCAATAATACCAAGTAAAACTTAGCTAAATCTCAGATTAGTGTTTCAGATAAATCAGTATTTAATTAACCTCAGTTTGCAAAAAATAATTTAGACAGATTCTAGTTCAATCACCATTCAACCATTCCTAGGAGTTTTATACATTAAATCAATATTTTCTTTTCTTAGAGGAAGAACAGTCAGGAATCTCAGCAGCAGCTTCTTTTCCCTTGGTTGAATCCAGTTGATTTGAAGTAGCATCCATATTTTCAGCAATAACTTCTTCTTGGACTGCAGGCTCCTTGTCTTCAGCAGGTACAGCAGTGTCTTCATTCATATTTGTAGCTGAGTCCTTTTCAGCATTGGTTGCCTTAATCTCAGCAATTTTCCTCTTGATCTCTTTCCTTCTAAAGTACATAAAAGGTTTTGGGATGTACCTAGATGGCATTCTTTGTGGGTTATCTTTCTTGACTAGGTTTTCTTTGAATACCTTATCTCTTTTAGTGTTCCTTTCAAGATGTCTTATCCATTCCTCAGTTGGATATAACTTATCAATATCTTTGCACATCTGACCATGGCTTACCCAAGCATTCAGGATTATCTTCTTGGAATCATCACTCCAGTATTCAAAGTCAGGGTCTCTCCTGTTTTCATCCCTTTGGTTGGCCATGAATTCCTCAGTAAGCAATACATGCTCTCTTTCTCTTTTCTCTTTCAATCTCTGATTTTGCGTTGTTGCTTCTTGTTGAGGAAAATCCCAATCTTCTGCCCTATTAACATCTAGTAATGGTAGGTTCAGAGCAATCATAGTGCCTTGTAGAACTTTCAGTGTGAGGTTAGAATTGATGTGTGCATTTGTATTCTCCCCCTTTCTGGCTTCTTCATATATTTGTTGATTGAGGTCTTTCTTAACTGTTGTGATTATGCCAGAGAAAGTTTGGAAGACACTCTCAAGATCAGCTTGAAGGTCACTTTTTAACCTGCCAACTTCTTCATTCAGATGGGAAGAAGTGGCTTTTGCAACAAGAGCTTATGATAGGGTTGCAAGTTCTCCTCTCAGCTCTTCCTTGTAGCTGTCAGCAGCTTCATTTAACTGCGTTACAGTGGAATGAACATACTCTTCAAGATGATTTGCTGACTTCTCTATGACTTCATCTGTTTTACTGACATAGTTTTTGACATAGCTCATGTCTTTTGCAGACATGACCAGGTCATTCTGAATGGACTGGAATATCTGTCCTTGGGAATCCACAGTCTTCTTGGCTAAGTCAAACCATGTGGTAATTTGCTTGTTTAGGAATGTTGAGTCCTCTTTGATGATGTTCAGTTCACTCATTATTTCATTTCTTACTGCAGAGACAGATTGGTTGACATAATCTCTAACTGAGGCAGTGGACCTATCAACATACACTTGCATAGATGCAAGGTGTGCATCTAGCATAGACTGTATGGCTCCCAATATGCGCTCATTGGACTGTGAAGATGAGGCAGGGGCTTGATGTTCCACTATCATTGCCTATTTTAGCCTTTGAGCAGGACTAGGTGGAATAACAGCATCTACAGGTGGTGTGATGATGATTGGTTCAGACACCACAGAAGTATGGATCACTTGATCCAGTTCCTTTGGTTCTTCACCCTCTTAATGTTCAGCATATGTTGCAATATCATCTATATGATCTGGATGCAGTCCATCATCATTATCATTAACATCCACATCATCAGCATCTTTCTCCTCAGACTCACTATTCTGCTCCCCCTCAGATTGTGCACTAGGATTTTCTTGAACTGATTGATTCAAGGAATCTAGGACATCAGATGACTTATCAACTGTCTTTGTGATTTTCTCCCCCTCAGTTTGAGCAGCAGGGAGACCTAGATCTCCAGAATTCCAGAGAGCAGGGATGTTATCAGGAATCTGTGAGATTCTTCTTTCAAGATTTGAGATGACAGAGTCAATCTCTCTTTGTAGATCTTCAGTGGTAGGTGCTTTTGGTGATTCAGTTGGATCAGTGACTCCATCCTTGTTCAGTTGCTCCCCCTCAGATGGAGCATCCAACATTTCTTCACAGGATTTGGATAGGATCACAAGAGAATCAGGTTCCTCCATGACCTTGTCTTTCTCAGTCTCAGCAGGCACAGTGTGTGCATCTTCATTATCTGAATTTTCACTAAGTTAGGATAGGTAAGAATAATGTTGTTGTTATTAATTGATTTTATATTCTTACCTTCGTTGATGGGAACATCCTCATTATCTATATTCATTGGGCTGCTGGCAGATCCAAGGTCAAACCCATGAATATCCTCATTGTCAGACCCATCTGATTTTGAGGATGAATCAGATTTCTGCTGGGATGACTTTTTCTTCTTTTCCTTTGCCACAGATGGCTGGCTTATAGGGAGCACTCTGGAGAATCTATCCAGAGTCTTAATGTCCATTCTTTTGAGATAATGGAGATTTGACCCCTTTGAATTTGCAAAAGTCTATGAATATCTATTCTGTAGGTACAGAGATAGTATCCTTCCCATATTGGGGGCATGTAGACATTCCTTTATCCTTTGAAAAACAACTTCTCCCCATGAGGTTTTCTTGGACAAAATTATCCTAGTCATTAGTTCAAACATGAACTGTGATACAGTGTCATGTGAACCTGGCTTGCATAGGATGGCTTTGCCCACTATATCAGATAACAGCTTCCCCTATTGATTGAAGAACTTCCTCCTTAGACAACTAGTTTTAGCATCACTGTACCCTGTCCATTTTAGGGAAGTCTGCTTATCTTTTTCAGTTATCTCCTCCTCTTCATTTTTACTGCAGGGAGATAATTTCAGTCCCTTCTCCAACCTTTTGGCTGTTATCTTTATCTTCTCAGTTCCTATCTTGGACTTCAGGATGGTTTTGGAAGGAGATAACTTGACATTGCTGAACCATTCCAGATCTTCAGTTCTGAGAATGCAGTAGGGTTCAGACAGCATATGCTCCAGACCTTGAGCTTCCATCAGATGAATCACTTGTCTTATTTCTTCTGAGGCATGAGAGAATCCATCTCTGACGATTTCATAGCCCTCCAGGAGATCTTTTGAACTTTTTGGCGCCATGGAAGCAGAAAATCGAGGCGCTGAGATGGGAGACAAGATGGATCATCTCGGCGGCTAAGGGTTTGAATTTTTGGTGTGTTTTAAGTTACAGTGTATCTATTTATAGGGTTTCAGTTTCGCTTTTATTAACCCTAGGTTTTTAGACTTAATTACCTTATTATGTTAAGGAATTTTGGGTTAATTAAAGATTGATTATAAGATTTTATATTGAACACATCCCGTCTCAGTGGTTCAGCTGAGACGGAGACCTAGGCCGCTGGGACAGTGAACTATCAACTGCTGGAACAGTTTGCTCGTCTCAGCGGTTCAGCTGGGATTTTTCTCTACTGATCAGCTGAACATACTTCTGCAGTTTAGCTGATCATAAGGTTTAGACCTAATGTAGATATTTTGGCTGAAGAAATGTCCTAGTCATGTCAATAAGTTGTAGTGAATAATAATGTAAAGTTTTATAATTCACCATTCAAAGTCAACAACAATGACATCTACTACTCATACATTTAGGACTATTCCATACTAAGCATGCCAAGATCAATTTTGAAAGCATTGAATTTAGATTCATCCAGTGGCTTTGTAAAGATATCAGCTACTTGTTTGTCTGTGGGGACAAATTCAAGACAGATATCTTTACATTCTATAAGTTCTCTAATAAAATGATATCTAATCTCTATGTGCTTAGTCCTGCTATGAGAGACAGGAGTTTTAGCAATAGAGATTGCACTGGATGAATCACAATACAAAGGAGATTCCCTTACCTTGAGGTTGTAATCCTCCAACTGATGTTGTGTCCAAAGGAGTTGTGCACAACAGCTACCTGCAACAATGTATTCAGACTCAGCTGTGGATATTGCCACACTGGTTTATTTCTTGCTTCTCCAAGATATCAATCTTCACCCTAGGAATTGACAAGTACCACTTGTACTCTTCCTGTCTTCTTTGCAACCTGCAAAATCTGCATCTGAAAAGCCTGTTAGTTCAAATTCATTGTTCTTAGGGTACCAAAGGCCAAGATGCAAGCTGCCCTTAAGGTATCTCAAAATCCTCTTCACAGAGGTGTAGTGAGATTCCTTAGGACATGCTTGATACCTAGCACAAACACATGTAGAATACGTAATGTCTGGCCTACTAGCAGTCAAGTACAATAGCGATCCAATGATACATTTGTTCATGGACTCATCAAAGGCCTTTCCCTTTTCATCCTTGTCTAATGATACATTATACCCCATGGGTGTTCTCATGGTGGAGGCTGATTCCATCCCAAATTTCTTGATGAGCTCCTTAGTGTACTTGGTCTGGGAGATGAAAATTCCATCATTAGACTGTTTCACTTGGAGCCCAAGGAAATATTTGAGCTCACCCATACTGCTCATTTCAAACTCCCCCTGCATTAGATTGGCAAATCTCTTGCAGAGGTTGTCATCCGTAGACCCAAAGATTATGTCATCAACATAAATTTGGACTAAGAGACACTTGCCCCTTGTTTCCCTAAGAAACAATGTGTTATCAATCTTTCCCCTCATGAACTTGTTCTTGAGGAGAAAGTTGGACAAAGTCTCATACCAAGCTCTTGGAGCTTGCTTGAGACCATATAATGCTTTCCTAAGAAAGTAAACATGAGAAGTTAGGGTTGGATGCACAAAACCTGAAGGTTGTTCAACATATACCTCTTCCTTCAACTCTCCATTGAGGAAGGCTGATTTGACATCCATCTGGTAGACTTTGAACCCCTTGTGGGCAACATAGACAAGGAATAGCCTAATTGCTTCCAACCTTGCAACTGGTGCAAAGGTTTGATCAAATTCTATACCTTCCTCTTGCATGTATCCTTTGGCTACTAATCTGGCCTTGTTCTTGGTGATTGTACCATTCTCATCAAGCTTGTTCCTGTATACCCATTTGGTGCCAATCACATTGTGTCCCTGAGGTCTTGGCACCAGCTTCCATACTTTGCATCTCTTGAATTGTAGGAGCTCTTCTTGTATGGCTTCAATCCAGAAGGTGTCTTGATTGGCCTCTTCAAACTTATTGGGCTCCATTTGAGAAAGGAAGCTCAAGAATAGTGCTTCATTATGAGCTCTGCTTCTTGTCAATATGCCTTGAGTATGATCTCCAATTATTAGATCTCTTGGATGATCTCTCAGGTGCCTTGCAGCAGCTGGAAGAGGGTCCTCTGGTGGATGTGTTTGTTCCACTGGTTCAGCTGTGACTTCACCATCTTGTACCTCTTCTTCTTCAGGAATTACAGCAGCTGTTTGTGTTTTGCTGCTGCTGGGCTTGTCTTGGACAGCCAGCTCATGCAACCCTTCTTCATTTCCTGTCAAAATAGAAGAGCTAGACCATTCTTAATAGAGATGGCTGGTCTTATCAAACACAACATGCATAGATTCTTCTACAACATGGGTTTTCTTGTTATAAACTCTATAAGCTCTACTATGTGAGTTATACCCAACAAGAACCCCCACATTGCATTTTTCTGCAAACTTTGTTAATTGAGATTTTCCATTATTTAGAATGTAGCATTTTCAAGCAAAGATTCTAAAGTAAGAAATTGTAGGTTGTTTGCCTTTCAGAATCTCATAAGGGGTTTTCCCAAGGACCTTATTGATGGAGGCACTATTGAGAACATAACAGGCTGTATTGACTGCCTCAGCCCAGAAGTATTCTGGGAGTGAGGAGTCACAAAGCAATGTTCTCCCAGCTTATATCAAGGTCCTATTCCTCCTCTCAGCCACACCATTTTGCTGTGGAGTCCTTGGGGAGGAGAACTCTTGGGTGATACCAAATTCTTGACAAAATTTTGTCATGTCTTCAGATTGAAATTATGTGCCATGGTCAGTTCTAGTCCTGACCACAGTACATAGTAGATCATTCTGAATAGCCTTGACATAATTTATAAAGATATGTAAGGTATCTGACTTCTTCTTAAGGAAGAATACCCATGTATACTTTGAATGATCATCTACAATTACCAAGGTATACAACTTCCCACCTAGGCTCTGACTTGGCAAAGGACCAAACAAGTCCATGTGCAATAGGTATAAACACCTCTCAGTATCATTGGAGCCAATACTTTTAAAGGTGGTCCTAGTTTGCTTACTGATGCGATGATTCGGCAAGTGCACCGGTCGCGCAAGTAATAATAATGGGGAAAATCCCCAAGTGTCGGTCTCTTGAGGAACACAGTAAGGTGGAGTTAGGTTTCGAGGAAGGACTTGAGATTGAAGTCCTTAAATCGGATGGAATGCGGGGGAGTTGGGTTGGCTTTTGGAAAATAAAATAAAAGCTATCAACTACTCCTATGCAATGCCGCTATGCAATGCTTCGCTTGGCGGGGTGGAGACTAGGCAGGCCTTGAGTGCGCTGCGTCGAAAGGGCGGATGGACGAGTAGGCAAGCGGAATCGAACTGTGCAGGCCTTGAGCGCACTACTTCGTTAGGCGGGATGGAATACACGGGCCGCTATGCCACGCTTCGGTAGGCGGGTGGACGAGTAGGCTAGCGGAATGAGGGTCGCAAGCACCTCTTCGACAAGCACGCCACTAGCAATTGCTAGGGCGGCACCGGACACGGTGGTGGAGTGGAAAATGGAATGGGGCGCTCCTCAAGCACAAAAATAAACAAAAAAGGGTATTTCACATAGACATGAAATATATAGAAATAAAAGCAAGTTTAAGTGCTACTTCATCTTAATACATAGATCTAACTACATACATACATCAATAAGAAAAGAACAAGGCAAGAAATCGACCGAATCCGAAGTCTCGTTGTAGATTCACGGTTGGAATCGCCGGGTTGTCAATCCGCGTCCAAGCTCGGTCCGCAACTACGTCCGGGGTAGAGAGAGCTGTCACGACTCTCCAATGGACCCGTCTTCTTCGTGTCACGATCCGGTAGAGGTTGCAAACTTCCTCTTGCTTGATGGCGATGGCGGCTAGATCTCTCCTTGAAGCTCTTGGATGAAGGAGGAGGCCGAGAGGACACTCCGGCTCAAGATTGGCGTGAAGAACAAGCCCGGAGCACCTCCAGATGGTGGGCGGCGGTGGAGGGGCGAATCTGGGCGGAACCGGGCGGAAAACGGCGGAAGAAAACGATGGATCCTGACCTAAATCGCGAGCAGGGAATTTATAGGCGCTGGAATTAAACAGTGCGCACGGTCAGTGGAGCACGACCAGTGGTCGTGCGCACTAGAATCCTGTGATCGTGCGCTCTGCCTGGACGGAACCTGCAAAGATAGAAATTATAAAATAACATGTTCGCACGACCAGTGGCGCACGACCGGTGGTCGTGCGCACTGGAGTTGATGGTCGTGCGCACTGGAGTTGATGGTCGTGCGCACTACAGCAAACAGAACTCGGAAATTTAATGGCAAATGCGCACGAGCAGTGGCGCACGACCGGTGGTCGTGCGCGCTGGCATTGATGGTCGTGCGCACTGCACCAAACAGAACTCATAAAAAAAGGGTCAAGTGCACACGATCAGTGGCGCACGACCAGTGGTCGTGCGCAATAGAACCGGCGATCGTGCGCAGTGTTCCTGTGCAGAATTGCAACGGGAACACTCGCACGACTCCTATTCCAGGCACAACCACAAATCTAGCCACTGAAAGTGGCACTTGACAGCACATGAATACTACTAATGACAATAAGCACGAAAATCACACCAAAGTGGGCCTAGATGTGCACCTAGCATGGATTATCAAATATAAGCTATAACAAGGCTATAGTGCGGTGAAATGACTAAATAACGGCCCGGATGAGTCCATAAATGTGTATATGATCAGGACTCATCACTTACCCATTTGGCAAGCATGGCAGGGACCACTTTTAACACATTTTAGTTTAGGACTATTTCTAACAAGGTTTTTAGAAAATAATCTATACATTGTCTTATAGTTAATGTGGGCAAGTCTCTTGTGCCATTGGACACAAAGAGACTCACTTTCATTAGCTACAAGACACACAGAAGAGATAGAATAATTGCAAATGAAGTCTAAGCAATAAACATTTCCCTCCTAGTGCCTGAGAGAATGGTCTCCAAGTCATTTGACTTTTTGATCAAGCACTTGTCATTGTGGAATTCAATGACATAGCCTAGGTCACATAGTTGGCTTATGCTTACAAGGTTGTGTTGCAACCCTTCAACATAAGCTACCCTTGTGATTGAGACTATGCCATTTGAAATTATACCATATCCTTTGGTGACTCCCCTTTCAGATCCACCAAAGATAACTTTGGGTCCATTCTTCACTGGATGGTAATCCTTTAGAAGATCCTTAGTTCCTGTCATGTGCCTTGAGCACCCACTGTCCAAGTACCATATTTGGTTGAGACAAGTACTTGAACTAACCTGCAACATAGAATTTAATGTACCTTAGGACCCCAACTGATTTTGGGTCCTAGTTTCATGTTAACACCATAGGGAATATTCCTAGAAAGGGATGGTTTGGCTTGAGATTCAATCCTTGCCTTTGGCACATTGGGGTTGTGCCAACAATCAATTGCAAAGTGTCCCACTTTGCCATATCACCAACACTCATATATATTATATCTCCTCTTCTGAACAGTCCTAGAAGATGAAGCTTCCTATTTCTGTTCAGTAGGGTATGCAGCTGCTGTTTTCTTTTTCTAATCAGTAAAGGCATGGGTTTTTACCTTCCTATAATCAGTCAAGGCAGCCTGTTTTTGTTTGACATCAACACCCTTTAGCTTGGCAGCTAAACATGTGTGGATGGCAGCAGAAACTGGGCTTTTTGGCTTGGTTACAGGACAGTCAACAGCCATGGACTTTGCTGAACAATGTTTAGAATTGACAGCCTTAGTTATCTTGAGTGAAGGGGCTGAGGTTCCAAAAACAAAGGGTCCATGATGGGCCATTTGAATTTCCTCATGCAGAGCCTTGAAGGAACTCAAGCCTAACTCCTTTCTATTTCCATAGCTATGAGCATTCTTGCTCAAGTTATAGGAACTTCCATTTAATAAGTGACCATGAACACTTTCTTGGTCATACTTGTTTGAGGGCATCAAGACTTTCACAAAGGAGGTCTTAGATTCTTTTGAGTCCTTGACCTTTCCGTTAGTGTTGCTAGTAGCTGCCTCCTTGTTGAAACCAACACCTCTCATGTCATGGGAGTTGAAGGTGTCAATAATAGGCAACAATGTCTTGGGCTTGGAGAATTTAGCCACTAGCATCCTCTCCTTGAGGAGCTTTTCTTCAAGATCCTTAATGATCTTGTTCTTGTGGCTTATGGTGCCCACATGGATGATTGGCATTCCCCTTAGCTTGCCAATCTCCTTGCTCATTAGAGCTAGCTGGGTAGCATGCTCAATGCTCTCAGATTTTGATTGCTTTAGGGAAGTAATTTCTTGGGCTTGCCTCTTGGCTAGCTTTTTGCTCTTTTTCAGAGTTTCCAGGAGTGCACCATACCTATCAATCAATTGATTGACATCCTCCTCAGAATCTGATTCACTTCCAACTTTAGATGGAGGAGATTCAGATTCTGGACCTGTATCATAATCAGAAGAAGAAGAAATACAGTGTATCAATACTTGCTCATGTTCTGAATTGCTGTGGCTGTCCGCATCTTCAGTTATAACCATCAGCCCATGGTCATCTAGAGTGACCTCATCCTCCTCTACATCACTATCTGAATATGATAGAGGGGCCCTGATTCCTATCCTGGCAGCAGGATAGTCTTCTTCCTCCTGATCAGCAAACAACCCCAAGTAGGCTTCCTCCTCACCATCTGAATCTGAAGATGAAGATTCAGATTCACTCCAGCTCTTGCCTTTCTTAGCTAGGAAGGATTTTTCTCTCTTCCTTTCCTTCTGGTGATGAGGCTTCTTGTCACCTCTTTCCTTTCTCTTGACTGTACAGTCAGCAATGACATGTCCAGGCTTACTACAGCAATAGCAAATTATGTTAGTTGAAACTTGTTTACTAGATTTAGAGTCATACCTGTCCCCTTTGGGATGTTGCCTTTCAGATCTGTAATGATCCTTCTTGGGATGAGAAGAGGAGGAAGGTTTGTTCTTCCATTGTTTCCTCCTGATCATCTTCTTGAACTGCCTTGTGAAGGCAGCAAACTCCTCATCAGAAGAGGAGCTGTCTGAATTGCATCTCTCAGATTTCTCAGTTTCAGCAGCCTTTCTTGGAGGTGACTGCACTCTACCCTTATTCTTCTTAGAGCTTTCAGCTTTGAGAGCAACAGATCTCTCCCTTGTGTGAGCCCTGGAGGAAGTGTCCTCCTCCTATCTTGCAGAAAGCTGCATCTCATATGAGAGCAGTTTCCTAAACAGTGTATGGGTAGGGGCTTCTCCAAGTCTTGCCCATTCCCTGATTGCACATATTTTAGTGTCCCAATCTCTAGTTAGCGATCTAAGGAACTTGTCATTGAGTTCATAATCTGTGAACACCCTTCCATAGGTTCTTAGTTCATTTACAATCCTAAAAAACCTTTCATAGCACATGGAGATATTCTCCTGGCTCAGCTGTCTGAAGGCTTCATACTCCTGATTGAGGAATGACTTTCTATCATACCTCACTTCAGCTCTTCCCTCCATATAAATAACCAATGTGTCCCACATTTCCTTGGCAGTTGTGTAGTGTACCAAGTTCTGAAATGTAGTGTCATCAATGGCATTTACTATTATGTTTTGGGCTCTCTTGTCCATAGTGTACAATGCTATCTCATCATTGGTCAGCTTAGAAAATACCTTAAGTACTTTTCTAGTAGGGTCAATAGTGGAGATTTTCTCAAAGGTATAAGGACCATTTCTGTCAGTCAAAAAGATCCTTGGGTCTGAGGCTTCCATGAATAGCCTTACCCTTTGCTTCCATATACCAAAGTTTTCTTTGGAGCATATGGGCAACTTCATTCACCCCAACTCCTTCTTCATTCCACTGTTGGCCATTGGATTTCAGATTTGACTACTCCTGTATAGGATCTGATCAGACTGTTAAGTCCTTTTGATCAACCTCGCTCTGATACCACTTGATAGTCTGTTAGGTGTAGTCAATATTACCTAGAGGGGGGGGGGGGTGAATAGGTTTTACTTATTTTCTTTATATAATCCTAATGTATCTAGCTGCAGAAAACTCAATCACAGAAAGCACACAAGGATGTATAGAGGTTCCTCAAATAGGGTGTCTTGAGTAGTCCTCTTTCCCCCTTCACCTTTTTAACAGTGAGTTAGACAAGGCCACAAACTCTAATCTTAGCTTACACCACAAGTTTCTCAGAACTTCTCAGATCAAGAGTGATCCTACCTCAGGCACAGCAGCCCTACACTCAGGCTCAGCAGCCCTACACCTCAGGCACAACAACCCTACACTCAGGCTCAACAGCCCTACACCTCAGGCACAGCAGCCCTACTACTCAGAGTTATGTAACTCCTACCACTCAGAAATCACACAGATTTCCTACCTCAGACCTATCAAGAAGTCCTACCACTCAAGCTGTCAACACAGCTTTACACACAGGCTCAACATCCTTTCACTCAGGCAACAATGCCTTACAAAGATATAAGAGAGTTTGTACTAAATAGAGAAGACAAAAGGTTTACTCTCAGGTCTTCTGATTTCTTTCTTCAGATCTGAAAGACAACAGCTTCAGATTTGAATCACCTTGATCTTCTCCTTCAGCAAAGCAGAAGATCAACTTGCCCTTCTTGAGTTGGTACAGGAAGAGCTAACTAATCTCCTTCAGAAGATTAACTCCAGCTTTAGAGAACAACTTCAACTGGCTGGAACGTGAATGCTCGATTGCGGCTTGCAGCAAAAGCTTTTCAATGGAACAGTTCTTGTTGTTGTGCCCTAGCTTTTGCTTTTATACCTCCAGAAGGCTTCAACGGCTATTACAATCCTCCTGACACAGTATGGGGCAGATTGGAGTTGCTTTTCCCTTTTTATATTCGCTTGCGCCAAAAGCAGATCCCGTTAGCACATTTGAATCTGTCTCAGCGGTTGGGCTGAGACAGCTTCCAGTCTCAGCGGCAGCTCCAGTCTCCTTCTCAGCGGTTCCGCTGGGACAGACATAAGTCTCAGCGGTTTTGGGCAGATTGTTACCAATACTATTCCTTGTCTTGGAATAACCTAACCCTGCATGCTTATGAGATACAAATAGGGTTTATCAAATACAACTTGTACTTTGTATTTGAGTGTGAGGCCTCTTCAAATTAAAGGGACATTGAGGGTCAATTTCCCAACAATGCTCGACCATAAGAGATCCTCCCAACACCTTCTCACGAATGAAATGGTGCTCACTCTCAATATGCTTGGTCCTCGCGTGACAAACTATATTATTAACCAGCTTGAGAGCACTCTCATTGTCCCCGCGTAGCATAGTGGGACCTCGAACCTCCTCATGAACGTCCTCAACCAACCTCCTGAGCCAAACGGCTTCCTGAGCTGCTAAGGCTGAAGCCTTGTATTTCGCTTCTGTGGTAGATACAGATACCGAGTCCTGCTTTTTGCTGCACCAAGAAATAGCTGTGGGGCCTGTCATAAACACAAAACCAGACGTTGATCTCTGATCATCCATGTATCCCCCGTAATCAGCATCCATATATCCAAGCAACTCCAAGCTTGACCCTCTCCTATATAGGAGACCCAAATCAGAGGTCGGTGCCACATACTTCAAAATTCCTTTTGCCGCCAAAAGATGTGTCTTCCGTGGCTCTGCCATGTACCGACTCACTTTGCCAACTGCATAAGCAATATCAGGCCTCGTGATGGTCAAATAGATTAAGCTCCCAACCAGAGCTCGGAACACCAATGGATCAGATAGAACTCTCCCCTCATCCTTCCGAAGTTTATGATGCTGTTCCAGAGGTATAGAGCTGCTATTCCCTTCCTCCATGCCGAATCGTTGAATGATCCGCTCCGCATATCCTGCCAGAGAAATGAGCACTCTGCTCTCCTTCCTCTGAACCTTGAGTCCAAGGAAATGGTGAAGCTCACCCAGATCCTTCATCTCAAATCTAATACCAAGCTCGGCTCTCAGCCTAGCTACTGCCTCCTTCGAGTTCCCGGTGACAATCATGTCATCCACATACAGTAGAACAATAACCCGAAGCACCCCCTCCTTCTTGACGAACAAGCTAGAATCAGAGTCTGAAGCAAAGAACCCGCAGAATAGAAGATACTCCGCGATCTTCCCATACTACGCCCGAGGCTCTTTGAAAGTGCACAGTTGACCTCACTAGAATTCTCTAGAGGGGGGGGGGGGGGGTGAATAGAGATTTAAAAATACTTTGTGCAAAGTTAATAATTATATATATATATATATATGTGTGTGTAATAATCACAGATTTAAGCTTCCCACACACCAACAAGAATTAAGCAAGTAAAGAAGAAAAATGACAACAAGAAAATCACAGCACAACACAAGAAAATATAGTGGTTCCCCAAACTTTGGGTAGTCCACTCTTCTACCCCCTTGGTAGGAATTCACTAACTTGCACTGAGTCTTTTGATAAGGAGACTCTTAGAACCACCCTGAGTCTTTTGATAAGGAGACTCTTAGAACCAGCCTGAGTCTTTTGATAAGGAGACTCTTAGAACCAGTACAACTGAATTTTTTGAAGAGTGATTCTAAAAACTCTTTTACACAGTTTGAAAATGAAGTAAGAAAGAAAAGAAGAAGTAGAACAGGTAGAAGAACAAGAAGCAATATATGTAAGAAGGAATCTTCTTCCTAGAAAGAAGATTTGAAGCACAAGTATAGTGAATAGGATCTCTCTTCTATATTGAGAAGGAGATTGTAAGCTTTTCTCTCTTTTATGAGAGCTATCAGAGTTTGCAGCAGTATGGCTTCAGAATGAGGAGAAGAAAGCTTGATCTTTGCTGCAGCACTATTTCTCAATTGTCTCTCTTTTCACTTGGGAGCTCTTCCTCTTTTTCAAAATGAATATGGTGGTACACTTGTTATCATTCTCTGCCGATCTCCTTCTTATTTATAGCTCTGTTTAAAATATATTGCTAAAGGAGAATAATCAATTAGCAAACAAAGAATTAGAAAGAGGTAAGAGTTCCCATAATTAATATTTCTGTAGAAGGAAAAGAATTCATTCTGATTTCGAATAATATCCATAATAATCTGAATCAAATAAGCCAAGAATCAAATAGAAGGAAAGGCTGATTCAGAATGGCTATGAAAGAATAATATTATTCCATAAAAATCAGATCTACAGAAAGAAGGAAAGAGATCTGGCGTGTTTTTGAATTTCTTGTAGATATCGACGTACGTCGATTACTATTCGACGTAAGCGTCGAATTCATCCTGGCTGGACGTCGAGAGGAGAATAAGGAAGGTGCGTCGACTAGGATGCTTCGACTGGAAGTCAGAGGTACGTCGACTAGGATTACGTCGAATTCTTCTAAGAGTTACTTCGACTCTCCCTGAGAGAAACGTCGACTATCTTTCGACGTTGCGTCGAATACCATTCGACGCATATTTACTTAGCCTAATTTTTCATACTTAGAATTTATATTCTTCTTAATTCTAGGGGTTAAGATAAATCATTTCCCCAACAATCTCCCCCTATTTGTCTTAACCCTACATAGAGAGAAATTTTATCATTCTTTTAATCAACAAAGCAAAGCTTTTTATATAGAGAGGAAATATGCTAAGCAATCAGAATCATATAAACAGACTTCATAATTTAAGCATGGAGAAGAGAAATGTAGATTGTATCAATATTGTTCAACACATCATTCAGGAGGGGTAGGGGGAGTTATTCTTTTCCTAGTGAATACTACTGTTTTTGGAGAGGTGGGTTGCCCCTTCTCAGTAGCAGGTAGTTCACTCAACTCCCCCTGAGTTACAGCAGGTTGCTCCCCCTGGGATGGAACTTCTTTTGAGCCTTCTAATTCTTTTTCAGTTTCTTTCTTATCTCCATTTTCAGGTATAACAACATCTGGCTCCCCCTGAGCTTCAGCTTCCTCTTCATTCTCTGCTCTACTTGCCTCCCCTTGTAATAGATCCACTTATTGTGCAGCTTCTCTTGCTATAATCATTACATCTGATGTCTGCTCTTCAGTATGTAGCTCTGGTACTACTTCATTTCCAATGGTCTTGAGCAGTGCAAGACTATCAGTTTTTGAGGTAGGGAGAGACTTATGAGAGAGAGATTTATGACTGGAGAGCTGTTCTTCATCTAACTTCTCCCCCTTCTTGACCTTCTTGGCCAAGGAGGTTAAGAAAGACCTGGTGACCTTAGAGGAAGAGAGAGAGCTCTTCAGACTTTGCACAGAGGCACTGACCCCATCTATTTGGGTGTGCATGTGTAGGATGGAGGAATGAATCTGGGAGTAGTGCTCATCCAGCATTGCTTGGAATCTTTGAGCTGTGGATTGGATGCACTGAGTGATGAGGCTTTCAGTGGATGGAGATGGTTCAAAATGTGGTGGTGGAGGAGGAGATAATGGTGGAGGTGAGTGTGATGAAGGTGGAGAGGGGACTGTATCAAGTTGATGAGGTGTATTTGATGGAGGAGGTGGAGGAATAGAAGATGGTTGAGCAGGTGACTGAGTTGGTATTTGTGAAGGTGTGGATAATGGTGGTACAGAAGAGATGTCTGTATGAGGAGGAGGAAGAGGTGAAGATGTATGAACAGGAGAATTAGGAGGAGATGGAGTTCTTTCAGGAATGGAACCAGGCTTGGGAATTTGCCTGGTCCATTTTGAGAAGAGGGCTATTGACATCCTTTTTCCTGGAGGGATAGGGATTCCTTTCGACCTACATAGGTCAGGGAAGGAGTGGAAGAGTACTTGACTCATGATTCTCATATAGGCATTCTCTTTGTGAGAGTATTTAAAGCCTATCATTTTCAGCAGGCAGCTTGCCCAGTCTACCTTCTTCTTCAGCACAAGGGCCCCCATGATGTTCAGTTGCTGCTTGGGCACTGCATCATGAGCAGAGATCTTACATAGTAATATTTTCCCTACTATGTCTGCCAATAGTCTATACTCCTCAGAGAAGTATATTTTCTTCAGGTGGATTGGTCTATCTTTGGAGAACTTCATGGTGATTAACAAATTCTTTGTTTCATCAGGGGTAAGTTCCATAGGTTCATCACCTGATAGGGAAATTATTTTAGTTATTCTTTAGAAAATGATTTGCTTTCCATATTTGAACAAGGATAGTATTGGAATATACCTAATGGAAGATCAAAGGTGGTCCTAATGTGTTCTGCAGAGATTGAGACAGGTGTCTCATGGATTATTCCTTGGATTTCTCTTTGTTCAGATATCTGACCATGAGTCATGAGCTCTGTGAGTTCTGTCTCCAGGAGCTTGCATCTTTTGGAGATGAGCTTGTTTAATCCAGCTTCAGTAAACAAAGCTATGATGCTTTTGTAATTTTTTGCGGCGGCTTGGAAAGATTCGAGGTCAATGTCAAAGCCTGAGTTGGTCTTAGGAGCCATTTTAGGTCAGTGACAGAGAGGAAGAAATGGTTGGACTGAGGAACAAGAAGGATGGAAGATGCATAGGTCGTGAAGGTTTCTAACTAAAGAGTCTATTTAAGTCAGGTGAAACGTCGAAATGAGGCACAATTCGAGGCTTATTCGGTACAACAGTGGATGTGACCAAAAATATTTTAGTATTGCTGCTCATTTTCATGAAGTCGACGTTACGTCGAATGGAATTCGACGTGAGCGTCAATATAGTCTGGTTTGGGATGATAGCGTTTCCTATCAACGTATGCGTCGATTGGAGTCGATGCATGCGTCGATTCCATTTATGGAATTGAGTTATCGACGGTGCGTCGATTCGAAGTCGACGTGACTTTATTTGACAGATTCTGGGTTTTCCTTGAGAAATTATTTCTTCCTATTCCTAAAGTTTTCTAAGTTACTCTAGGACTAATTTTAAGAATAATTTGATTTATTATGCCAACACTGTTTGGCAGTGTGGCCAATTTTATTGCAAATATAACACCTAATTTTCTTTTGACTAAGGAAATTTGAGTTTAGAAAGGAATAGAGATGGTGATTAGGATAAAAGTTTTGATTAGAATAGTAATTTTGATTATGAAAAGATTTTTGATTAGGATACAAGTTTTGATCAGGATAAAAATTTCGATCAGGATGAGAGGGTCCTGAATTGGGGTTAAGATGGAAGGTTTTTGGAGGATAGGCATTCAAGTTTCTCTTAGTTTGTATGCGTCGATATCCATTCGACGTATGTTGATAGTTGCGTTGATTTATATTCGACGCTTTCTTCAGATTGCGTTGATCTGGTATCGACGCATGGAAGAAGTTGCGTCGATACGATGTCGACGTACTTTTATTTAAGCGTCGAGTTGAGGTCGAGGCATCTGAGCGATTGCGTCGAGTATAATTTGACGTACTATCATTCATGCGTCGATATGAAGTCGACGCAATTGTGTCTTCACAGATTTTATTTTTCCCTTTTTCTGATTGGAGTTTTGTTTCTTTATAACTTGTTTCTTTTGGCTTAGTTTCTTTCTTAGAAGTAGTTTGAGAGTCTTCATCTGTATAGTATGATGTTTCATCAAAATGGTTTATCTCATTGAGGGAGTCTTCTTCCTTATTTTGTGAGTCTTCTTCTTGGTTTATTGATTTAGTGGGTTTAGTGAATTTAACAGGGCTCATCCAAGCAGGTTTGTTGGATGGAATTAGGTTGGTTGAGGGATCAGCCCCTAGCCCAAGATTTTTATGTCTCCTTGTTTGTTGTTCAGTGATTTCCTTAAGTGTTTGGCTTCTCATTCTTATTGATTCTTCAAAAGCTTTTGCCTGGGATACCTTATCCTTAAGGAGCTGGTTTTCTATTCTAGCCCTTTCTATTTCCTTTTCTATGATGTTAGCCCTTAATTCATAGTTTTTAGAGCATGTAGCCTCTCTATTTCTCTGGTTTTTAACCATATTAATTTGTTCTTTTAGATCCTTAATTTCTTGCTTAGCTTTTAGTTGATATAAACATAATCCTCTAAAGTTGTTTTTGAAATCATCACATGAGAAATCTATTTCATTAAAAATGCTTACCTCATCCTTATCCTCAGATTCATCTATGAGAATAAGGTTATTTTCTCTTTCATCTTCAGATGATATGCTTTCTTCTGATCCTGTCTCACTCCATGATTTGGCATCATGTTCTTCTTTTGAGCTTTCAAAAGCCATTAGGCATAGGTCTTCTTGCTTAGACTCTTCAGTGTCACTTATGGATGAGGTGCTGTCCTCAGAATCTGTTTCACTCCAAGCTTCTGCAATGAAGCCTCTTTCTTTCTTCTTCCCCTTTTTCTTGAGATCTTTCTTTTTCAGATCTTTCTTTGTCTCAGCATTTTCTGGACATTCTGGGGCAATATGTCCAGGTTTCCTGCAAGAATAACACACAATTTCTTTAGTGGGAGTTTTGTCATACCTTGTTTTTGACTCTCTCCTTCTAGATCCATCTGTTCTGGCCCATTTCTTGATTTTTCTAGCCATGAAACTGAATAGTTCTTCTTCAGTGACAGAGGATCTTTCTTATGTTGCTTTTAATGCAATGTTCCTATCTTTTGAAGAGGTTGGAGTGTTTTCTCTTCTTATCTTCTCTTCTCTGGTTTTCAGCAGTTGCTCATAGGATTTGAGTTTTCCTAAGAGAGCATCTGTTGAAATTTCCCTTTGTCCTCTTGTATCTCTTATTGCCCATATTCTTGAGTCCCATGAACTTGGGAGACCCATTAACAGTTTGTCATTGATCTCTGTGAGAGAGATCTCTCTATCCAGGCTCCTTAATTGATTGATGATCAGACTGAATCAGTCATACATCTCAGAGATGCTTTCTTCATTTTTCTTTTGGAAATTCTCATATTGAGAGATTAATAGAGCCTTCCGATCTTTTCTTTCATCAACACTCCCTTCTACCATCTTTGTAAGATCTTCCCATATTTCTTTGGCTGATTCACATTCAACAACCTTTTGAAAGATTTCATCTGAGAGGGTTGAGACCAGAATGTTCACAGCTTTTGCATCACATGTTCCTGCCTTCTTCTCTTCAGCTGTCCACTCAGCCTTTGGGACAAGTGCTTGAGTCACTTCACCACTTGAGTCTCTTCTATAGGGCTTGGGAGGACCTGTTAAGATAATATTAAACAATTTTTCATCAATAGAATTCATATAAATCCTAATTCTTGTTTTCCAAACTGCAAACTTTTCAAGATTGCACATTGGTGGTCTGGTGGAAGCATAATCTTTGATTTGTGCCATGTGAAAAATAATTTTTAGAAATATATATATATATATATAAGAGGTAGGATCTTTTTAATCAAGGAGTTAACCTTTTTAGATCAACCTAGCTCTGATACCAATTGAAAGTGCACAGTTGACCTCACAAGAATTCTCTAGAGGGGGGGGGGGGGTGAATAGAGATTTAAAAATACTTTGTGCAAAGTTAATAATTATATATATATATATATATATATGTGTGTGTGTAATAATCACAGATTTAAGCTTCCCACACACCAACAAGAATTAAGAAAGTAAAGAAGAAAAATGACAACAAGAAAATCACAACACAACACAAGAAAATATAGTGGTTCCCCAAACTTTGGGTAGTCCACTCTTCTACCCCCTTGGTAGGAATTCACTAACTTGCACCGTGTCTTTTGATAAGGAGACTCTTAGAACCACCCTGAGTCTTTTGATAAGGAGACTCTTAGAACCAGTACAACTGAATTTTTTGAAGAGAGATTCTAAAAACTCTTTTACACAGTTTGAAAATGAAGTAAGAAAGAAAAGAAGAAGTAGAACAGGTAGAAGAACAAGAAACAATATATGTAAGAAGGAATCTTCTTCCTAGCAAAAAGATTAGAAGCACAAGTATAGTGAATAGGATCTCTCTTCTATAGTGAGAAGGAGATTGTAAGCTTTTCTCTCATTTATGAGAGCTATCCGAGTTTGCAGCAGTATGGCTTCAGAATGAGGAGAAGAAAGCTTGATCTTTGCTGCAGTACTATTTCTCAATTGTCTCTCTTTTCACTTGGGAGCTCTTCCTCTTTTTCAAAATGAATATGGTGGTACACTTGTTATCATTCTCTGCCGATCTACTTCTTATTTATAGCTCTGTTTAAAATATATTGCTAAAGGAGAATAATCAATTAGTAGACAAAGAATTAGAAAGAGGTAAGAGTTTCCATAATTAATATTTCTGTAGAAGGAAAAGAATTCATTCTGATTTCAAATAATATCCATAATAATCTGAATCAAATAAGCCAAGAATCAAATAGAAGGAAAGGCTGATTCAGAACGGCTATAAAAGAATAATATTATTCCATAAAAATCAGATCTACAGAAAGAATGAAAGAAATCTGGCGTGTTTTTGAATTTCTTGTAGATATCGACGTACGTCGATTACTATTCGACGTAAGCGTCGAATTCATCCTGGCTGGACGTCGAGAGGAGAATAAGGAAGGTGCGTTGACTAGGATGCGTCGACTTTATCACATGCGTCGACTGGAAGTCAGAGGTACGTCGAATAGGATTACGTCGAATTCTTCTAAGAGTTACTTCGACTCTCCCTGAGAGAAACGTCGACTATATTTCGACGTTGCGTCGAATACCATTCAACGCATATTTACTTAGCCTAATTTTTCATACTTAGAATTTATATTCTTCTTAATTTTAGGGGTTAAGATAAATCATTTCCCCAACACGCTTACTTCAACCCATACAGGGCTTTCTTCAGTTTGCAGACGTAGTCCGGACAATCCTCCGAGATGAAGCCCGGCGGTTAGATCATGAAGATATCCTTCTCAATCTCTCCGTATAGAAAAGCATTCTTCACGTCGAGCTGCCAAATCTCCCATCCACTGGATGCCGCCAAAGCAATAACAAATCGAACTGATGTCATTGTTGGGGAAATGATTTATCTTAACCCCTAGAATTGAGTAGAATATAAATTCTAAGTATGAAATGTTGGGCTATGTAAATATGCGTCTAATGGTATTCGACACAACATTGAAATATTGTCTACGTTTCTCTCAGAATGAGTCGAAGTAACTCTAAGAAGAATTCGACGTAATCTTAGTCGACGTACCTCTGACTTATAGTCAACGCACCTTAGTCGACACACCTTTCTTATTCTACTCTCGACGTCCAGCCAGGATGAAATCGACGTTTACGTCGAATAGTAATCGACGCACGTCGATATCTATAAGAAATTCAAAAACACGCCAGATCTCTTTCCTTCTTTCTGTAGATCCGATTTTTATGGAATGATATTATTCTTTTATAGCCGTTCTGAATCTGTCTTTCCATCTAATTGATTCTTGGCTAATTTGATTAATATTTATTTGGAATCAGAATACACTCTTTCCTTCTACAGATAAAATTAGTATGGAAACTTTTATCTCTTTCTAAATTCTCTGTCTGCTAATTGATTATTCTCCTTTAGCAATATCTTTTCAAACAGAGTTATAAATAAGAAGGAAGTCGACAGAGAACAATAACTAGTGATCCACCATATACATTTGAAAAAGAGGAAGAGCTCCCAAGTGAAGAGTGAGAAAGCTGAGAAAAGAGAAAGTGTGCTGCAGAAAAGAAAAAACCTTCATCTTCTCCTTCAAAGCCATTTTGCTGCAAATTCTGAAAGCTCTCACAAAGAGAGAAAAGCTTACAATCTCCTTCTCACTATAGAAGAGAGATTACATTCACTATTCTTGTGCTTCTAATCTTCTTGCTAGGAAGAAGATTCCTTCTTGTTTAAATTACTTCTTCTTCTTCTTCTGCCCCTTATCTTCATTTCACTTTTAAACTGTGTAAAAGAGTTTTTAGAATCTCTCTTCAAAATATTCAGTTGTACTGGTTCTAAGAGTCTCCTTATCAAAAGACTCAGACTGGTTCTAAGAGTCTCCTTATCAAAAGACTCAGGCTGGTTCTAAGAGTCTCCTTATCAAAAGACTCAGTGCAAGATAGTGAATTCCTACCAAGGGGGTAGAAGAGTGGACTACCCAAAGTTTGGGGAACCACTATATTTCTTTGTGTTGTGCTGTGATTTTCTTCTTGCTATTTTTCTTCTTTACTTGCTTAATTCTTGTTGGTGTGTGGGAAGCTTGAATCTGTGATTATTACACACATATATATATATAATTGCACAAAGTATTTTTAAATCTCTATTCACCCCCCCCCCCCCCCCTCTAGAGAATTCTAGTGAGGTTAAATGTGCACTTTCAATTGGTATCAGAGGGAGGTTGATCTAAAAAGGTTAACTTCTTGATCAAAAATATCCTACCTCTCACATATATATATTTTTGAAAACTATTTCTTTTCACATGGCACAAATCAAAGATTATGCTTCCACCAGACCACCAATTTGCAACCATGAAAAGTTTGCACTTTGGAAAATAAGAATTAAAATTTATCTAAACTCTATTGATGGGGAATTATTTGATGTTATTATGACAGGTCCTCCCAAGCCATTCAAGAAGGACTCAAGTGGAGAGGTCACACAAACACTTGCTCCAAAGGCTGAATGGACAGATGAAGAAAAGAAAGCTCATGCATGTGATGCCAAAGCTATGAATATCTTAGTCTCAACTCTCTCAGATGAAATCTTCCAAAAGATTGCTGAATGTGAGTCAGCTAAGGAAATATGGGAAGCTCTCTCTAAAATGGTAGAAGGAAGTGCTGATGTGAGAAAGGACAGAAAGGCGTTACTCATCTCTCAATATGAAAACTTCCAGAAGAAAGAAAGTGAAAGTGTTGTAGACATGTATGCCAGATTCAGCCTCATAGTAAATGAGTTAAGAACACTTGAGAAGGACATATCTCTCTCTGAGATAAATGACAAATTGCTAACTTGCTTCCCTAGCTCTTGGGATTCAAGAATCTGGCCAATTAAAGACTCCAGAAGTCAAAAAGAAATCTCAACAGGTGTCTTGTTGGGTAAATTAAGATCTTATGAACAATTGTTAAAAATAAGAGCTGAGAAAGAAGAGAAAGAAAAGGCTCCTCCACTCTCAAAATAAAAGAGCATTGCTTTGAAGGCTACTGAAGGTGAGCCCTCTACAAATGATGAAGAGCTGATCAGTCTACGTGCCAGAAGGTTCAAGAAGTGGATCAAAATAGAAGGATCCAGAAGGAGAGACTCAAAAACCAGGTATGACAAAACTCCTAATAAAGAGATATATGTTATTCTTGTAGGAAACCTGGACTCATTGCACCTGAATGTGTGAAAGAGATCAGCAATAAGAAAGATCTGCAAAGAACAGATCTAAAGAAGAAGAAGAAAGAGAAAGGGTTCATTGCTCAATCATGGAGTGATTCAAAATCTGAAGGAAGTACCTCATCTGAAGATGATCAGGAAAAGGCTAAACAAGAGGAAACCTGTTTGATGGCTACTGAAAAGCCTGAAGATACATCTCTGGTAAATATATTTGATGATATAGATTTCTCTTCCACATTCATTTCAAAAAATAGTTTCAAAGAACTCTGCTTAGATCTAGTCAAATATGAAAATGAAGTAAAGGAACTAAGAAATGAACTAAACAATCTCAAACAAATAAATACACAACATAAAAACTATGAGCTCAGTCTAGGACTCTCAGAGGAGCAACTAGATAAAATCAATACTGAAAATCAAGCACTAAGAAATGAGCTAGCAAAGGCAAAAGCCTTTGAAGACTCTCTAAATGGCAGGAGTCAGAAGCTCAAGAATATCTCTAACAATCTCACTGATAGATTTAGACAACTAGAATATAACACTAACTTAGAACCCAAACCTCAATCACCCAGCAAATCTGTCTGGATACATCCTATTCACTTCACTAGGGAGAATCAATTGACAAGAGAAAGATCACAAGAAAATCCAGAAACAACCACTGTTTTTAACAAAAATAATCTCACTATGCATGAAGGAATCCTAGGTAAATATCCTCAGAAAAGAAACAAACTTGCATCGAATCATTATTGACGTGCGTCGAACTCTACTCAACGCAACTCAAATAATGCATCGATTTCTAATCAACGCAGACACCAAAATACGTCGACTCCCAATCGACGCAATCTCTCCTATGCTTTGACTAACAGTAACCACAGAATGAAGGAAGCGTCGACTTTCACTCGACGCAACCTTACACATACGTCGAATTCATATCGACGCAACCAATCTAACAGAAATGTCTCATTTTCCAAAAAGTCTTCTCAATCCATTTCCTTTTATTATGAACACTATTTCTACAACATTACTAAAGAAAATTGGTATGAAAAGCCAATACCCCTAAAGGAGGAAGGATATTCTGAAAAACCCACTTATTCATTCATTAAACCCTTCACTGTTGGGAGGAATGGACCCCAGCTTAGGAGGGTTCAAACTAATGTTTAAAATTTTATGTGCAGATGCATCACATCTCCAGGCTGGTGTGGTACTTGGACAGTGGATGCTCCATGCACATGACAGGGTACAAAAACCTATTAATCAATTTTGAGGATAGACTTGGACCACCAGTGACATTTGGAGACTCTAGTTGTGGCCAAACCAGGGGCTTTGGAGATTTCAAAGAAGGGAAAGTTACCTTCAAGAATGTGGCAGTGGTCAAAGGACTGAAGCACAATCTGATAAGTATAAGTCAGATATGTGACAGTGGTAAGTATGAGGTAAAATTCACCACACTATTTTGCCATATTATTGATATCAAGACTGGTGCCATAGTACTTAATGGAATTAGAAAAGGGAAGGTATATATAGTAGACTTTAGCTCCTCACCCACAGAAGTTTGTTTGTTCAACAATATTATTAATAAAAGTGAATTATGGCATAGGATACTGGGTCATCTAAACTACAAAACCATTAGCAAACTATCAAAGAATAACCTAGTCAGAGGCCCACCAAAGGGTAGATTCTCTAAGGACTCCCCATGTAGACCTTGCCAACTAGGAAAACAGAACAAGTCATCCTTCAAACCAATTGGTAAGAATGACTCCCCTAGGATCCTCTACTTACTGCACATGGATCTCTTTGGTCCCATATCCACTCAGAGCTTAGGTGGAAAGTCTTATACCTTAGTTATTGTAGATGATTATTCTAGGTTTAGCTGGGTATTCTTTTTAAGGGCCAAGTCTGAAACCCACAAGATTCTCTCAAGATTCATAAGACAGATCCAATATGAGTTCAATACTCATGTTTCAATTATCAGGAGTGATCATGGGACTGAATTTGAAAATTAGTCAATTTGTAGTTTCTGTGAGGATATAGGTATTAAACAAAGTTTTCAGCCCCTAGAACTCCTCAACAAAATGGAGTTGCTGAAAGAAAGAATAGAACTTTAATTGAATCAGGAAGGACCTTACTTGCAGAATCAGGATTACCAAAAACCTTATGGGCTGAAGCATTCAACACTGCAAACTATGTTCTAAATAGAAGCCTCATTCACAAAACTAAGGCAAAAACTCCATATGAGCTCCTGAAGGGAAAAACACCCATGGTTAAATACTTTATAATTTTTGGATGTGCTTGCTTTATTCTAAATAATGGGAAAGATCATCTTGCCACGTTTGACAAGAAGTCTGATGATGGAATATTTCTGGGGTACTCATCATCTAGTAAAGCATACAGATGTTATAACAGGAGAACTCTCAGAATTGAAGAATCTATGCACATTATATTTGATGAAACTAACACGCTGTTTAAGGGGGAGGAAACTTCCACCAATCCTTTTCCACAGGAAGATAGCAGCATAGAGACTCAGCTTGAACAACTGACTCTAGAGAACAGAGACACTGGAAAGAAAACCAGCTACAGGAACCAAGTGAGGAGTCTGAACAAGAGCATGAAGAAGGTTCAGAGAAGAGCAATCAAAACCAACTCCCACAAGAGAACATGGTTCGGGAAGAATAGTTGGGCAATGATCCCATTGTTAATGAGGGAGAAGAGCATCTGACAAATCCAAGCAGGACAGGGATCAACATGAAAAATCATCCACAATCCCAAGTAATTGGAGACCCCAATAGTGGAGTAAGAACAAGACACCAAGTCTCCAATGGGATGATGCTCCAATTCTTCTTATCTCAAGTTGAACCAAAGAAGTTTGAGGAAGCAAATTGTGATCCTCACTGGATTATAGACATGGAAGAAGAAATAAGCCAATTTGAGAGAAACAAAGTGTGGAACTTAGTTGAGAGACCAAGAAACTACCCAGTTATTGGTACAAAATGGGTATATAGAAACAAACTAGATTCCACTTGAGTAATTGTCAGAAACAAGGCAAGAATTGTAGCACAAGGATACAGACAAGAAGAAGGAATAGACTACAATCAAACCTTTGCTCCAGTAGCCATATTGGAAGCAATCAGACTCTTTCTTGCCTATGCAGCCTTCATGAAGATGAAAGTCTACCAGATGGATGTCATGAGTGCTTTTCTGAATGGTGACCTTCAAGAAGAGGTGTATGTAGAGAAACCACCAGGTTTTGTTAATCCCTCCTCACCTAACTTTTTTTATAGACTTAAGAAAGCACTTTATGGTCTTAAGCAAGCTCCTGAGCCTGGTATGAAACTCTCTCCAACTTCCTTTTAGAAAATTCTTTTGAAAGAGGAAAAGTAGATAAAACACTTTTTACTAGAACCCATAAAAATCAACTCCTTCTTGTTCAAATCTATGTAGATGACATCATCTTTAGCTCAACTCATCCCAAACTTTGTAAAAGATTTGCTAATCTAATGCAATCAAAATTTGAAATGAGTAGTATGGGAGAACTCTCTTATTTCTTAGGGCTACAAGTGAAACAAAGCAGTGAGGGAATCTTTATCTCACAATTTAAATACACTAAAGAGTTAATCAAAAAGTTTGGTATGGAATCAGACTCTACAATGAAAACACCTATGGAAACTAATGCCATTATAGAAAAGGATGATACGGGAAAATCAGTAGATCAAAAGGCATATAGGGCAATCATAGGATCCCTTCTCTATCTAACAGCTAGCAGACCTGACATTATGTTCGCAACCTGCATATCTGCTAGATTTTAGGTTGATCCAAAAGAATCCCATCTCACCTCTGTAAAAAGGATTCTTAGATACCTAAAGGGAACACCTGAACTAGGTTTGTGGTACTCAGCAGAAACAAATTTTGAATTAATAGGATTCTCAGATGCAGACTATGCTGGATGTAGGGTTGATAGAAAAAGCACATCTGGTACTCGCCAATTCCTAGGTGACAGATTAATATCATGGTTCAGTAAGAAACAAACTTCAGTCTCAACCTCAACAGCTGAAGCTGAATATATAGCTGCTGGGAGCTGTTGTTCACAAATCCTCTGGATGCAAAATCAGCTTCTTGACTATAAATTGGAAGTCAATAACTCTAAAATTTATCGTGATAGCTCTAGTGCCATATCCATAGCAACCAACCCAGTCCTTCATAGTAGAACCAAACATATAGAGATCAGACATCACTTTCTTAGAGACAATGTAGAAAAAGGTAAGATAACCTTAGAATATATTCCTACAGATAGTCAAAGAACAGACATTTTTACCAAACCCTTAGATGATACTAAGCATAATTACTTTATCAACACCTTGGGAATGCATGATGGAAGCTTGTAAACATCATTGTTGGGAAATCTAAAAGAGATCAGAAAAACTAAGCAAGTACTTACAGACATGTCGATTACCTATCGACGCACCATCAAGAGGAACTCGACGCTAGCATTGATTTCTTAAAAACAAAGTTACGTCGATCCCTTATCGACGCACCGACGATCTAATATCGACGTAAATCTGCGACCACGTCAACATGACATTAGGCTGACAATGTTTCGACAGAGCGTCGACTCCATATTGACGCATACGTCGACATCAATGACCAACGTCACAGATGCTCCGACACACCGACCATGCGTCGACTCCAATTCGACGTAACGTCGACTTCATAATAAAACTGAAAACAAATATTCCCTTGACGATTGGTTAACTAATATACCTTGATTTCTGTTTCCTTTTCGACGTTTCACCTCCTTTAAATAACACTTCTTATTTCATAAGTCATACTCTCCCAAACCGCCAAAATCTTCGTCTTCTACCTCTCTCTCTGCATCAATGGCGCCAACCCCTGCTCAATCTGCTCTCCTCAAAACAATAAATGATGCTCTGGAACAACTTCTGCATGACTTCCAGACACGTCTGACCAACTTCTCCAATGAGTGCGCCGACATGCTCACCACCTGTGAAGCCAAATTGGCCAATCTCTCTGCTTCTCTTCCTGAGCTTCATGTTCTTCTTCAAGAACAACCTCTGTCGCCAAAAGGGTTTACATCCTTTCTGAAGGATATAAACCAGGGGGAGAGTTGCTCTAGAAACACCCCTATCCAGGTTTTTCTTAAAGCTCAGGGCTAACTCTTCTCAAATCTCTAAATACTATCTTCAAGTATTAAACCAACTTCAGTTTTTCTTCTACCATGGGCTCAAATCTTCTCCAATCACTCTGATTACACCTTCAACAAACACCTTGGTGAATCCTCCTCCTATCATACAGAAGGAGATCATGCTGTGGATTCAACATTCAGAATAGATGCCCCATATGTTCAGGGGGAGATTGTTGCAGTACAAAATATAGAAGTCCAGGGGGAGGAAGAAACAACTTTTTCTGATGACCTAAAAGGGCAAGTCTGGATTGAGGCACCCTTGTGTGTGGAAGAATATCAGCATCATTCTCCTGGCTTCTCTGCTAGCTATATCAAACTCAAGACTGTTGGAGTTGCCATTGTGATCTAGAAGTGGTCAAACATGTAATCTCACTGCCAACGCGATATGAGCCTGCAGGGTCGCACATAAGAGCATGTGGAGAAGTTGGAAGATTGACTGTGTTGGTAAAGGTTACCAATCACCATATATATAGAATGGGGAAGTCCAGCAAATGTTGCTGTATGAATTCGTCGGATATGATTCGTCGGAATTCGTCGGGTTTACACGGATTGGATTCGTCGGATTCGTCGGATTCGTCGGGATTCGTCGGGTCATTCCGTGGAAACTCGACGAACTGTGACAAAGATTCTTCACTCGACAAAGTGTTGTCGTCTGTCTGGATTCGTCGGAATTCGTCGGGATTCGTCGGGTCATTCCGTGGAATCTCGACGAATTATCACAGAGCCTTGACTAGGCAATTGTTGCCGTTCGTCGGAATTCGTCGGAATTCGTCGGATTGTCCCGTGAAGACTCGACGAATTGTTACAGAGATCATTTTCTTGGCAAATGTTGCCGTCTGATCTGATTCGTCGGATTCGTCGGATTCGTCGGATTGTCCCGTGAAATCTCGACGAATGTTCTTCCGTGGGATTCCGACGAATTGTAACAGAAGCCCTTATTCTGATGTGTGGTCTGCGAATAGCGATTCTTCTAGAAGCCTGTTTATGCTTTGAGTATAAATAGATCTTCTTTAGGGTTCTTATTAACACATGAAAAGAAGAGCCGACGGAAAGGTTTCGCTCTCCCTCGACGGAAGAAGTTCCGATAGAACCCTAGATGGAAGTGTTCCGTCGCTCGTTCGCCTCCGCCGACCTCCTCTCCGTCGATTGTCGCCGGCATTGTTCTTCCTGAAGCGGATCTAGCAATCCGTGGAAGTGCAAGGTGCAGCCTTTCTTCCTTCCGAGTTGCGTGCGACGTGACTTGGCGTTCTCCCGGCTCGTGTGGACTTCTGTAGAGACGTAGACATAATTCTACGTGAGAACTCTTCTTGCCACCGACAGGAATCAACTCTTGGAGCATCTTGGTTGGATTTGATCCAACCCCATTGAGGTAATTTTTACCTAGTATTTTATCAACTTCTTGATTCAACATTCATGGCCGATCCAAACCTTTTGGGTTGTTTCTGTTTATTTCCGCTGCGCCTACATTTGATGTATGGTTCTAGAAAAACCCAACAGTGGTATCAGAGCCAGGTTCTGGTCTTGGATGTTGTTTCAGAAGGTTGGTTATTCCAGTACGTGCAAATCTAGGTATTTAGAAGCGTTCAAAATGTCAAGATTTCTTCCTGGAACATCAAATGTTGATGATTTTAAAAGGGGGTCTTGGAACCCCGCCAGGAACGTCTGGGATTTCGTGGTAATTTCTAATTGTTAGAAATTGTTGTCTCCTTAGCAGTAACCGTCCCTCAAGTGGTTAATGAACCCTTCTATTGTTTTGGATTTTGAATCCAACAATGAGAGACGAGCTTGTCTACTGCTTTAAGTCGAGTTGTCTTTGCCTTTGTCCAATGCATGTAAATCTGAAGATTTGGAAGAGTTCTAAATGTCCAGATTTAGCCCTTTCGTCTATCAAAGGTTGATAGTCTTATGTTGTGCACATAAGGGATGCATGTGGATTTAAGAAAGCTTGTTTTTCTGTGGATGTGCACTTTGATCAAATGTTGATCATGGTTAAGTGTTAACCTGTTATTAAAATTAAAATCCCTTCATCAAATATTAAGTGTTCGGATGCCTTCCGATGGATGACACTCTTCCTGCCTCGATCGATGAAGTGTGGGCTTGCCAAAGCAAGGTGCATTAATCTATCTTGGTAAGGGTGCGAGCGGATAATTGTGATATCCCACTGTCGACATCGGGTCTAACTTAACTAGGTGACCTCAAAGGTTGAGTGCCTAGAGGCATAGGGTTGGCATGCACCATATGATGGATGCGAATAAGGAGTTATTCACCAGCCATACAAGAATTGCATGAGGATGCAATTGGCAAGCGTTGCCTACCTAAATAACCGCATTATGAGAGGAACGCCAAAGCGGACTCGTGGTGTTGGTGAAATACGGATCTTGTCCACTAAGAGAGTAGCTCGCAATGGACTCTCTGAATTGATAGTGAGGGCCATCAATTTGAATAAAATAGTGGGAGTATTTAATTGAAGTCCAAATTAAAATAAATTGTATTTTGAAATTAAGGTACTAATTAGATTCTGCATGAATTCTTGTAGAACTCCATGGCAAGTGGTTCACATTCCACCTTGTCCCTAAGAGCTATCCTTGAGAAGGACAAGCTTAGTGGGACGAACTATATGGACTGGTATAGGAACCTGAGAATTGTTCTCAGGCAAGAGCGAAAGCTTTACGTCTTGGAAGAAGAAGCCCCCGAGGTGCCGACCGGGAACTCGTCCCGTGTTGAAAAGGATGCTTATAAGAAGTATACCGATGACGCCTTAGACGTCGAGTGCCTTATGCTTGCCACCATGAACTCTGAGCTTCAGAAGCAACATGAGAACATGGGGTGCAAGGAGATTGACGAGCACCTAAAGAAAATGTTTCAAGGGCAAGCTCGTCAAGAGAGGTTCGATGTCACGAAGGCCTTATTTCAGTGCAAAATGGGAGCTCGAGACTCGGTTGGTACTCACGTACTCAAGATGATTGGGTATATAGAGAACCTGGAGAGACTGGGTTTTCCTCTGGGTCAAGAGTTGGCCACAGATCTTATCCTGCAATCGTTGCCGGATAATTATGAGCAGTTCGTCTTGAACTACAACATGAATGAAATAGACAAGACACTGCCCGAGCTCCTAGGCATGTTGCGAACTGCCGAGATAAACATGAAGAAGGCCAAGCCTGCTAGTCCCATATTGATGGTACATAAAGGCAAGGGTAAGGCCAAGGGCTTCAAGAAGACGAAGGTGGGACCTAAGTCACATCTTGAGCCCAAATCTTCTGCGCTGAAAAAGAAGAGCACCGTGAAGGAAGGGAAATGCCACCACTGTGGCAAGGCTGGTCATTGGAGGAGGAATTGTCCTTCGTACATTGAGGGTCTGCAGAAAATGAAGGGAGGTATGACTTCCGCTTCGGATATTTACGTTATAGAGATAAACCTTTCTGCTCCTTCATCTTGGGTATTGGATACCGGATGTGGTTCTCACATTTATACAAATGTGCAGGAACTAGGAAGGAGGAGATTGCTGAGTAAAGGAGAGGTGGACCTACGCATCGGCAATGGAGCAAGAGTTGCTGCTGTAGCCGTAGGGGTTTACCGTCTTTCTTTGCCCAGTGGGCTTGTAATAGAACTTAATAATTGTTATTTGTTTCGGCCATAACTAGAAACATTATATCCATTTCATGTTTGGACATGATTGGATTTTCTTTTATAATTAAGAACAATTGTTGTTCTATATTTAAGAATGATGTTTGTTATGCTGTAGCTCAATTGTTTAATGGTCTTTATGTTTTGAACCTGGACCATCCGATCTATAATGTAGATAGTAATAAAAGACTAAGAACAAATGACTCAAATCCTACATATCTCTGGCATTGTCGTTTGGGCCATATAAACGAGAAGCGCATATCCAAGCTCCATAAAGATGGACTATTGGACTCATTTGATTATGAATCATTTGAGCGATGTGAGTCTTATTTATTAGGCAAGATGACTAAAGCTCCTTTCACTGGTTATACTGAGAGGGCTGAGGATCTCTTGGGTGTTGTACATAGTGATGTATGCGGACCCATGAGTTCTATGGCTAGAGGTGGGTATTTCTACTTCGTTACATTTACTGATGATTTCAGTAGATACAGATACGTGTATCTTATGAAGTGCAAATCCGAAACCTTTGAAAAGTTCAAAGAGTTTAAGAATGAAGTGGAGAACCAATTGGGTAAAAAGGTTAAAGCACTCTGATCTGATCGAGGTGGCGAATACCTGAGTCATGAGTTCCGTGATCATCTGAAAGAGTGTGGTATTGTATCACAGCTCACTCCACCTAGGACACCGCAGCATAATGGTGTGTCTGAGAGGAGAAATCGTACTCTGTTAGACATGGTACGGTCGATGATGAGTCATGCAGACTTGCCTGTTTCCTTTTGGGGTTTTGCTTTAGAGACTGCTGCAATGACACTGAATCGCGCTCCGACGAAAACGGTTCTAAAGACACCATATGAGATATGGACTGGGAAGCGTCCTAGTATGTCGTTCATTAAAATTTGGGGCTGTGAGGCATACGTACGACGTCAAATGCCTGACAAGCTGGAACCCAAATCAGATAAGTGTTATCTGGTGGGATATCCTAAGGAAACGAAGGGATATTACTTTTACCTACCGTCTGAGGGCAAAGTGTTTGTCGCAAGGACGGGTGTCTTCTTGGAGAAAGAGTTCTTATCAAGAAAGACGCAAAAGGTAGAACTTGAAGAAGTTCAAGAACCACAAATAGTGAATGAACCAGAGTTGGATTCTGAGCCAGGACTACAAGATGTTGTAGCTAGAGAACCTGCTCACGAAACACAAGTCCTACGTAGATCTGGTAGACCAAGATTTGAGCCTGAGAGATATGGATTTCTCGTGTCTCAAATAGGTAATGTGTTGCTTATGGATCATGATGATGAACCAGCAACCTACCAAGAGGCTATGAATGGACCGGACTCCGACAAATGGCTTGAGGCTATGAAATCCGAAATGGACTCCATGTATATAAACCAAGTTTGGAACTTGGTGGAACCACCTGAAGGGGTACGACCCATAGGGTGCAAGTGGGTCTTCAAGAAGAAGACCGACATGGATGGGAATGTACAGACATTCAAAGGGCGACTGGTGGCTAAGGGTTTCAAGCAAATTCATGGTGTTGACTATGATGAGACCTTTTCCCCTGTTGCCATGGTAAAGTTCATTAGGATATTGCTTGCTATTGCTGCGTATTATGACTACGAGATCTGGCAGATGGATGTCAAAACGGCTTTCCTAAATGGAAACCTCCTTGAGGAAGTGTACATGACACAACCCGAGGGTTTTGTATCCCCAAATGAAGCCACTAAAATATGCAAGCTGAATAAGTCCATCTATGGATTGAAACAGGCCTCTAGAAGTTGGAATCTTCGTTTTGATGAGAAGATCAAAGAGTTTGGTTTTGTCAAGAATGAAGATGAACCGTGTGTTTACAAGCGAATCAGTGGGAGCATTGTTGTCTTCCTGATATTGTATGTAGATGACATACTGCTGATCGGGAATGACATACCTACCCTGAAAGTTGTTAAGAACAACCTAGGGAACTGCTTTTCTATGAAGGACTTGGGTGAAGCGACTTACATACTCGGTATTAAGATCTATAGAGATAGATCGAAGAAGTTGCTGGGTTTGACCCAGAGTACGTACATTGACAAGGTGTTGAAGCGGTTCAACATGCTTGAGTCCAAGAAAGGATTTTTACCCATGTCTCATGGTGTGAATCTCTCTAAGGACCAGTGTCCAAAATCTTGTGAAGATAAGGACCGCATGAAGTTGATTCCATATGCTTCGGCAATTGGGTCAATCATGTATGCAATGTTATGTACTCGACCCGATGTCTCTTTTGCTTTGAGCATGACTAGCAGGTATCAGTCTGATCCCGGTGAATGTCACTGGATTGCTGTAAAGAATATCCTGAAGTACTTGAGAAGGACTAAGGATGTATTCTTGGTGTATGGTGGAGAGGAAGAGCTCGTTGTAAGTGGTTACACGGATGCTAGCTTCCAAACTGATAGGGATGATTCAAAGTCTCAGTCAGGGTTTGTGTTTTGCCTGAATGGAGGAGCTGTGAGCTGGAAGAGTTCCAAGCAAGAGACAGTTGCTGATTCTACAACTGAGGCCGAGTATATCGCTGCAGCTAATGCAGCGAAGGAGGCTGTATGGATTAGGAAATTCATCGGTGAGCTAGATGTAGTTCCTAGCATTGTTGGTCCCGTAGTTCTCTACTGTGATAACAATGGTGCAATTGCACAATCTAAGGAACCTAGATCCCATCAGCGCTCCAAGCACATACTTCGGCGGTTCCATCTTATTCGTGAGATTGTCGAACGAGGAGATGTGAACATTTGCAGAGTGCCGACTGAGGAGAATATTGCAGATCCACTGACAAAGCCTCTCGCACAGAGAAAGCATGATGGTCATACTAGATCCATGGGTATACGATACCTGAGTGATCAACTCTAGTGGGAGTCTTGTGGGTTGCATGTAAAATAAATATTCTGTTGGCTGTTTAAAATTTATTCATATGATGAATTGTGTACCAATTATTTCTTTTTACAATTAATGGCAAGTTCTTTTATTACGATATACTGTTTCTATATGATAGAATAAAATTCGTGATAAATACCCTTAGAATGTTCGCTTCCATAGGACATCAAGTACGAGACTTGAATGTGAGAGCCTATGATTTCGAAGCTTCATTCTTAAAAGGTCCCTGGTCGAGGTATCATCGTAGAAGCTAAGGGTGATGATGATACATTAAGACTAGCATGTGTGTTGACTGATGACCGGTTCTCACAGGTCATGATATTGTGATATCAAGTCATCACGTGGGTACTTGTTAGTGAACAAGTTGTACTGGACAGACCCAACCTGAGACTACTTTGTGGATTGTTACTTAAAAGTGTCACAAGTAGGTCTCATTTGACAATGGTGTTGTGGTCCTTTGACCTGAAGTCACAGCATTCACCGAGTGAGGAAGAGCGTGCTTTGATGTCATCTAAAGTCTTCCTTGAAGAAGGTTGATGATAAGGGTGGTCGTTGGGTACGTTACGAATCATTTGGGTGTTTGGGTGTGAGCAGATATGGGATTTGTCCTCCTATATAACAGGAGTTGCATCCATGGGCCCCTTGATGGAATTGGACTGGGAAATGCATGGCCATGCTTGGTTGAGTCAATATGTGATATTGAGCTCACCATTCTCTGGAAGTCCGTTCTAGATCAAGAAACTTGGATTGAGCTATTAAGAGGGTGACACGGTCCATACCTCTAGTTCTTTCCGGATGTAAGGGACAAAGGGACAAAGACAACGCTGGAACATTGGTCATAAAGGCTTATGAGTTATGAACTCTTATTGCTTGGGGAGCAATGATGCATTGCTAGATGCCGCTCATTGTTTGTGAGGTTTTTGGTTTGATACTTTCAAGATCAAGTGGGAGACTGTTGGAGTTGCCATTGTGATCTAGAAGTGGTCAAACATGTAATCTCACTGCCAACGCGATATGAGCCTGCAGGGTCGCACATAAGAGCATGTGGAGAAGTTGGAAGATTGACTGTGTTGGTAAAGGTTACCAATCACCATATATATAGAATGGGGAAGTCCAGCAAATGTTGCTGTATGAATTCGTCGGATATGATTCGTCGGAATTCGTCGGGTTTACACGGATTGGATTCGTCGGATTCGTCGGATTCGTCGGGATTCGTCGGGTCATTCCGTGGAAACTCGACGAACTGTGACAGAGATTCTTCACTCGACAAAGTGTTGTCGTCTGTCTGGATTCGTCGGAATTCGTCGGGATTCGTCGGGTCATTCCGTGGAATCTCGACGAATTATCACAGAGCCTTGACTAGGCAATTGTTGCCGTTCGTCGGAATTCGTCGGAATTCGTCGGATTGTCCCGTGAAGACTCGACGAATTGTTACAGAGATCATTTTCTTGGCAAATGTTGCCGTCTGATCTGATTCGTCGGATTCGTCGGATTGTCCCGTGAAATCTCGACGAATGTTCTTCCGTGGGATTCCGACGAATTGTAACAGAAGCCCTTATTCTGATGTGTGGTCTGCGAATAGCGATTCTTCTAGAAGCCTGTTTATGCTTTGAGTATAAATAGATCTTCTTTAGGGTTCTTATTAACACACGAAAAGAAGAGCCGACGGAAAGGTTCCGCTCGCCCTCGACGGAAGAAGTTCCGATAGAACCCTAGACGGAAGTGTTCCGTCGCTCGTTCGCCTCCGCCGACCTCCTCTCCGTCGATTGTCGCCGGCATTGTTCTTCCTGAAGCGGATCTAGCAATCCGTGGAAGTGCAAGGTGCAGCCTTTCTTCCTTCCGAGTTGCGTGCGACGTGACTTGGCGTTCTCCCGGCTCGTGTGGACTTCTGTAGAGACGTAGACATAATTCTACGTGAGAACTCTTCTTGCCACCGACAGGAATCAACTCTTGGAGCATCTTGGTTGGATTTGATCCAACCCCATTGAGGTAATTTTTACCTAGTATTTTATCAACTTCTTGATTCAACATTCATGGCCGATCCAAACCTTTTGGGTTGTTTCTGTTTATTTCCGCTGCGCCTACATTTGATGTATGGTTCTAGAAAAACCCAACAAAGACACCCTTACTTGAGGATATTCCTCCAGAGGACATTTTGCCTGCTGTTCCCTCTCCTACAAAAGTCCCTTCTCCACCTTCTCCTTCTAAAGAGAAAACTACATCTCCACCTCTGCCTCTTCCACCACTTCAACCTCCATCTCTACCTCCTCTACTACCTTTACCTCCACAAATGCTATCTAAGGAAAAACCAAGAGAACAAATGAAAAGAAGAAGTGAAGCCATCCCTCATTGGCAAAAATTCTCCAAAGAAGAAAGAAAAGACTATGCAAAGGAAAAGAAATATAGAAAGGCTGTTGAGGAGATAAAGAGGTTTGAATGAATGCCTAATATCACTCCTAACAGTCCTGTAAAGGAGTACCATGATCCTGACATGGAAAAGAGCCATGAAGAAATAAGAGAAAGAGAGTTGTATGAATATGAAGCAGCTATGAAAGAAGTAGAAGATAAAAGGAATATCTGGTTGGAAAAGATCAAGAAAGGGATGACTAAAGAACAGATTCTTGCTGAATCTTCCATCAAACTTCCAAAGAAATTGTTTGATGTTGAAGCTTATCAAAAGAAAAATCCTCAGGCAGGGCTCATCCTAGAAAAAGGAAAAAACACAAGAGGGGTGTAGGGTGTGCAGAATATATTTACGTTCCCTATAAGAAGCCCAAAAGACCTGCAAGATTAGACAAATGGCATAACTCACCCTGGAAAGGGAAAGGAAAAATAACTGAGATCCCTGAGAAACAGCAATCAGAGAAGAGAAAATATAGGCCAAAGGTTGACAACAAAGAACCACCTGAGCCCAGGCCTACTCAAAAGAAACCTCAAAACATTACAATTGAGATGATTGATGAAAAGGAAGAAATTATCATCAGCAAGGGCTATTCTATAAATGACACTCTCCCTGATGCTGACAAAGTCCTGGAGAAACTGCACACAATCATCAGAAATGTCCAGGAGCATCCTGATAGAGCCAGAGGCTATATTATTAATGCTATTGAAAATTTATCTGGAAAACTTTATTCTGCCTTTGTCAATTTCATGTATAACAAGAAGTTTCTAGTTTAAATCTTGTGAAAGACAATAACTTGTTATATGATTTCCTCTGACTGCTTAGCATATTTCTTCTCTATATAAATGCTTTGCTGTGTTGATTAAAAGCTGATACAATTTTTCTCTAAATAGGGTTAAGACAAATAGGGGGAGATTGTTGGGGAAATGATTTATCTTAACCCCTAGAATTGAGTAGAATATAAATTCTAAGTATGAAATGTTGCGCTAAGTAAATATGCGTCGAATGGTATTCGACGCAACATCGAAATATAGTCGACGTTTCTCTCAGAATGAGTCGAAGTAACTCTAAGAAGAATTCGACGTAATCTTAGTCGACGTACCTCTGACTTATAGTCGACGCATTTAATAAAGTCGACGCACCTTAGTCGACGCACCTTTCTTATTCTACTCTCGACGTCCAGCCATGATGAAATCGACGTTTACGTCGAATAGTAATCGACGCACGTCGATATCTATAAGAAATTCAAAAACACGCCAGATCTCTTTCCTTCTTTCTGTAGATCTGATTTTTATGGAATGATATTATTCTTTTATAGCCGTTCTGAATCCGTCTTTCCTTCTAATTGATTCTTGGCTAATTTGATTAATATTTATTTGGAATCAGAATAAACTCTTTCCTTCTACAGATAAAATTAGTATGGAAACTTTTATCTCTTTCTAAATTCTCTGTCTGCTAATTGATTATTCTCCTTTAGCAATATCTTTTCAAACAGAGTTATAAATAAGAAGGAAGTCGACAGAGAACAATAACTAGTCCACCATATACATTTGAAAAAGAGGAAGAGCTCCCAAGTGAAGAGTGAGAAAGCTGAGAAAAGAGAAAGTGTGCTGCAGAAAAGAAAAAGCCTTCATCTTCTCCTTCTGAAGCCATTCTGCTGCAAATTCTGAAAGCTCTCACAAAAGAGAGAAAAGCTTACAATCTCCTTCTCACTATAGAAGAGAGATTACATTCACTATTCTTGTGCTTCTAATCTTCTTGCTAGGAAGAAGATTCCTTCTTGTGTAAATTACTTCTTCTTCTTCTCCTTATCTTCATTTCACTTTTAAACTGTATAAAAGAGTTTTTAGAATCTCTCTTCAAAAAATTCAGTTGTACTGGTTCTAAGAGTCTCCTTATCAAAAGACTCGGACTGGTTCTAAGAGTCTCCTTATCAAAAGACTCGGGCTGGTTCTAAGAGTCTCCTTATCAAAAGACTCAGTGCAAGATAGTGAATTCCTACCAAGGGGGTAGAAGAGTGGACTACCCAAAGTTTGGGGAACCACTATATTTCTTTATGTTGTGCTGTGATTTTCTTCTTGCTATTTTTCTTCTTTACTTGCTTAATTCTTGTTGGTGTGTGGGAAGCTTGAATCTGTGATTATTACACACACATATATATATATATATATAATTGCACAAAGTATTTTTAAATCTCTATTCACCCCCCCCCCCCTCTAGAGAATTCTAGTGAGGTTAACTGTGCACTTTCAGTCATCTTTGCCACTGGACTGAACATCTCATCATAATCTTCTCCATACTGCTGTGAGAACCCATGAGCCACAAGGCGAGCCTTGTATCGCTCGATCATGCCGTCAGCTTTCTTCTTGAGCTTATAAACCCATTTGCATGTCACAGGGGTAATGCCCTTGGGCCTGGGCACTAGAGACCAAGTCTCATTCTTCTTGAGAGCGTCCATCTCCTCCTGCATAGCAATGTCCCACTGCTTCACGCCTTTGGCCTTCTCAAAGCTCGACAGCTCTCTCTCATCCAAGGGACCAACAAAGAAACATGAGACAAAGCTCACCATGTTTCCTCCTGTGTATCGATCCGGTGGCTTGATAGTCCTCCTTGACCTCCTAAGAGGTTGCACTTGACTAACCACCTCCTCAGCTGCTTCTTCTGTGCTAGCTCCTCTTCTAGACGAAGTTGGAATATCGCTCCCCCTGCTTCTAGAACCTGAAGCCTCCATCTCAGAGCTTGACACAGCTGGAGCCCCTGGTGAAACAGGCAACTCCACTTGAAGATTTTCTGCAGCCTTCCCTTCTTCATCAACCCTACTCCCCGGTAGTTCAACTCCTGAACTCCCCTTGTAGGAAGTCACCTCATCGAACACCACATCCCGAGATACCACTGATCTCTGTGTCTCAGGATCCATGCATCTCCATCCCTTCTTCCACTCATCATATCCAACAAAGACTAGCTTCCTTGCTTTCGCATCTAGCTTTGTCCGAAGAGCATCAGGAATATGCACATAACAGGTTGACCCGAACACCTGAAGGTGTGCAACACTCAGCTTCTCCTTGAACATCAGTTCATGAGGGGTCTTCATATTGATAGGACTTAGAGGCATCCTGTTGACGACATATGCTGCACAAGACATTCCCTCCGCCCAAAAAGACTTTGGGATACTCTTGGCATGAAGCCAGCACTTGCAGGTTTCCGTCAGATGATGGATCTTCCTTTCCGCAATGCCGTTTTGCTGTGGATTATGGGCACAAGTTAGCTCTCTTCGGACTTTGTGTTTCCTGCAAAAACTTGAGAACTCACCAGAGGTGAACTCCCCACCATTGCCAGTTCTCAAAATTTTCACCCGCAGGCCCAACCGACCTTCCACCAGCTCCTTGAACTCCATGAACTTTGCAAAAGCTTTTGACTTCTCTTTCAGAAAATACACCCAGACTTATCTGGTTTAATCGTCAATCAACACCAACATATATCTGTTGCCTCCAAGGCTTGGGGTGGCAGTCGACCCCATCAAATCACCATGAATGCACTCCAACGGCGCTTTGCATCTTGTTTGCGATTTATCAAATGGAAGTCGATGGGACTTACCAAACTGACATCCTGCATAAACATGACCGTCTCCATAGGAGGATAAGCTAGGCAATCCCTTGACAAGGAGGCCCCTTACCGCCATAGCATTCAATTTGTACATGCCAACATGCCCCAACCTTTCATGCCAGATAGCCGCGCTATCATTGTTCTTCATCTTATCAACATAGGTACTTGTCGATAAAACAAACAAGTCCATTACCCGCTTTCCAACATGAATAACATCTCCCTTTATCTCCGGTTGAGTTTTAAGAAACTTCACTTCTGTTGGGCCAAACAGAGCGTGATAGCCGGCATCGACCGCATTGGTCACAGAGAAGAGATTCTTCTTCATACCCGGTACGTGATAAACACTCCTCAAAGTGAGTGGACCATTATCACTACTCAGAGAGACAACACCTTCTTTTTCATACTGCATGAACATAATTATCAGCCATAATAATTGCATCGTTACCTGAGTAAGGTGCCAAAGAAGAGAACTTTGATTCATCCCCGGTGAGGTGATGCCCACACCCTGAATCCACAATCCAATCCTCTTCGAAGTTGATGGCAGCCAAGGCCTTAACGGGCATCGCCGTCATATTAGCTGCAAAGGCTCCTCCCCATCCAGCTTCATCAGACTTTGGCTTCTCCTTCTCCGCTGCATGTCTCGGCTGAAGATTAACCCGACAATCCTTCTTGAAGTGGCCGGTCTTATTGCACCTGAAGCACCTTGGTCCCTCTCCCTTCTTCTTCCCATCAGACTTAGAAGCATAACCCCTATCCTGCTGACCTGAAGTAGAGGTCCATCATGACCTGGCTTCTTCTTCTCCCACTTCTTCTTCTTTTTCCCAAAGAATAACACATCACTATCTCCCCCAGAGATAGAAGTCCCCGCCATCTGTCTTGCCAAACTTTCCTGTGAGGCAACTAAGTTTTCCAGCTCCAACAGAGATGGTTGATTTGCCCAACCCTGAACTGACGTCACAAAGGCAAGATACTCCTTCCACAACCCGCGGATGATATGCCTCTTCAGTTTTACCTCCGAGAAGGGCTCATCAGGGTCCAATGCAGAAATCTCTACTGTGAGGTTCTTCATCTTTAGAAAGAAGTTAGAGATAGAAAGATCACCTTGAGAGGCCTTCGCCAACTCATTTTCAAGAAACTGTAGCCGAGCTACATTCTTCTTATTGAACAGCCCATCCAAAGACGTCCAAATCTCAGCAGCAGATTTACAGCCAATGATGTGATCAAATAGCTCTGGTGAGATAGCCCTCTTGAGTGTGACCTCTGCCTTTGCATTAGTCCTCCTCCAAGGTCTCACCTCTGCCATATTATTTCCTGCTAGAAACACTTCTTGTGTGTCTTCTCCTCCAACTATCTCTCATAGATCCTCGCCAAGTAAGTAACTCTCCATACACGACCTCCACTTCTTATAGTTAGTCGATGTGAGGAGTTCAATACCAAGCCCTCTTGCGTATCCATCTTCCATGGCAAACTATCTGGTCTCTTCTTCACAAAGACGATGGCAACTCAAGTTGATCACTGCTTATTCACTCCAACAACCTGGCTCTGATACCATGTTAAAATTTTTGATTTAAATCGTTTAGGAGTAAGCAGGAGTTGCATCAACTGAGTTATAGCCAAACAACCACAATGCCACACAGTAACACAATAGACTTTATTGAATCAAAAACTTCATTTACATTTGGAGACATACATGGCGAGACATGATTCATAAGAATCACGAAGTAGAGAAGAACAAAAACACGCCAAAAAAACAAATCTGGCAGCTTGACTAGCAGAGACCGCACAGACCGCTGAGCTCTAGAAATTGCCCGGCTTAACCTGAGACCGCATGAACAGAAAACAGGCAAGACCGCAACTCAGATCACCTGGCTTGACCTGTACTGCCAGACCGCCACCTCAGACTGCATAAACTGGAGCTTATTGAACTGAACAAAGAACTGAAGATGTCGCCAGACCGCATCTCAGATCGCCTAACCGCTGAAGGTCGCCTGATCGCTGAGCTCGCTGCGAACAACCCAAGAACAACATAAACCAGTTCGCAGACAAGCCGCTGCTGAACTATTTATTCAAGCCGCTGGGAAATCACCAAGGAAGGAGACCGCAACCTGCTGACCGCAAACCTGCGAACACAACAAACAGTCAACTCGCTTCCGAGACCGCCCGACCTCAAAGTGAGACCGCACGAAATAACCCAGGCTCTAGTTCTTACAGTTCTCGTTATGAATGACTGGCCATGCACGCGTATTTATAGGCGACAAGACAGATGTCGTCACCGCCGCAAGAGAGATACAGTCACCACCCGCCAGATCGCCAGCGGTCTCACAAAGAAGACCGCGCGATCACACCACTTGGACAACATCCTTTCCAAGACCGTAGATCAGTAGCAGACCGCACACAAGCCACGCGAACACAAGATCGCGCACAAGCCGCGCGGAGACAGGCACACTCCTTCCTTAGATCACCAAGAACATCTGGCCGACTTCAGACAAGTCGTCAGACCACCCTGCATAAGCCGCCCGGTCACAGCGGTTACACAAGAACAGACCACCCGGTATTCTACAAAGACGATAGACCAACCAAGCAGAACAACCCGGAGAGAGACCGCAACAGGCTAGAACAAACCGACCAGTCACACCAGACCGCCAGAGCCAGACCGCCAGAGCCAGACCGGCAGAGCCAGACCGACAGAGACCGCGCTGTCTCTGCGGTTGCCAATAATCAGACCGCCGGCCACCTTCCACTCCACTTTAATAATTTCAACAAGCAGTTCGTCTGATACCATGGCGCGCGTAGGACGATTATGTCGGATTGGGATGGATGGTTTACGTCCAGAGAGTGGAGACCGGTCCAAGCTTATTTAGTTACTCGGCTGACCTTCAGCACGACATTCCACCCACAGACAGACGGGCAGACGGAACATACCAACCAGATGCTGGAGAATCTATTACGCATATGTATTCTGAACCACGGAGAGCCCTGGGAGAGACTGTTGCCACTTGTAGAGTTTTCCTACAACAACAGTCATCAGTCCAGCATAGACATGGCCCCTTACGAGGCATTGTACGGGCGTAGATGCAGGACTCCATTGTCTTGGATCCGGGATGAGGATCCTAAGGCACTCGACTCAGAGTTCATAGAGGATACAGACGGCCAGGCGAGATTGATCTGAGATAGGATGTTGGAAGCCCAGAGGAGGCAGTCCAAGTATTACAATGTGCGACGTTGACTAGTGGAGTTCCAGGTTGGAGACCAGGTGTTTCTGAAGATACGTCTGATGCACAGAGTCTTGCGGGTACGTGGGTGGAGGAACCTCAATCCTAGGTATATGGGGTCTTACAGGATCCTGGAGTGGATCGGCCCCTTGGCATCCAGACTGGAGCTTCCGCCGGAGTTACTGGGTTTGCACGACGTTTTCCATGTCTCCTCCCTTAGGAGAGCTCTACTACGGCCGTAACAGCAAATATCTACTATAGATGGGCCAGTAGATATGGATTGATCGGTTCACCTGGAGCTTGTCCGGATAGATGACACTGAGATGTGAGTCCTACGACGCAAGAAGGTCTCGTTGGTCAAGGTCCTGTGGAGGAATCATGGACAAGAGGAAGCCACTAGACCTAATGGAAGCCACTAGACCTGATGCAGCAGAAATACCCAGAGATCTTCGTGTCAGGTATAATTTATTTTTTCTAGGGATGTTACATTCAATCGCTTGCGGTAGAAACCCCGCGGGCTAAACCTGAATTTCGGGGCCGAAATTTTTATTTTTATGTATTGGGATTTGTAACATCCCCCAAACAACTAGACCCCTAGGATGGTTTTGCCATATCCAGTCATGACAACCCGAGGATGCGCAAAGAAATCATAAGAACTTAGGCTCGAGGTGAAAATCATCATGGTCTGCGGATAGCAATTTCCAATTATCTAACCTAGGGTATGACATTAGGGCTTCACCTTGATACCATCATAACATGCCTAAGCCATTAAGGGGGTACCTTCGTAACACCCCAAGTGCCCAACCGTAGAAAGAGGGGTACCCTGAATGCTGAGCTGGCGCCAGCGCTAGGGGCTAGCGCTGGCGGTAGTGGTGGTTTAGGTGAACCGCTGAAACTAGTTCTGAACCGCTGAGATGAGACCTGAACCACTGAGATGAACCATATACCATCGAGACGCTAGTGCTGGCGCTAGCGCGAGCACTGTGGGTAGTGGCCAAACCGAGAAGAGCTTTGTACCGTCGGGAGGCTAGCGCTTGCGCTAGTGCTAGCGCCGGCGGTAGCTCAATTGGAGGGAGGCGGACGTGATCATTTTTGGTGGCCAAATTCATGGCCAATGGAGGCCAAAAGTCCTTCCAATTGATGGAGATTCATTCCCCCTATCAATTAGAAGAAGTTTAAAGGGCTTTCCAACTCTTATGGAGGCTAATTTTGATGGATTCTGGGGATGGCCGAAATTCTCACCATGAATGGTGTTAATGGTGGAATCCCAAGCCTTACCTCTTTCCCTCCCTAAATTGGTGCTTTAAAAGGCCTCATGGGGTGAAGGGAAGGAGTTTTCATCACTTTCCAGAAGAAATCCACCATCTAAGCGCATATTGGCATGACACCCAAGAGCTCGCGACCAATCATGGCGGACCGGCGATCGGCACGGCTACAAACCACCACTCAGGTCCTCCCCTCCTCCTATCTGAGTGGATAGATCTTATCTTGTTATCCGCAAGGTTTAAGGCCAATTGGCCTTGGATCGGCATGGCCGAAAGCTTGGATTCAAGCTTTAGCTTCCTTACTTTAAACCACGATTCCGGCCGCCTCCGACTGGCCAACCATTGTCCATCGCCGGCCGCCACCTCAACGGAGGTGGTAGTGGTTGTTGGATAGTGAGGCGCCCTTAGAGGGGGGGGGGGGGGAATAAGTGTTTTAAAAACTTATGTTATATTTTGAAATATTGGAAAAGATAAGAGATTAACTTAAAGAAGAAATTAAGTAATATAAATGAGAGACATGCTTTTATTAACTTGAGATATTAGATTACAAAACTTGATTTCTTATGACGCTAGAAATCGTAGGCGATAAAGTAAAATCTCTTTTTGTTTCCTATACTGACTCATATCCCCAAGAACCGGCTGGCTTTAGCCGATCTCTCCCCAGATACGACCTCAAGCCGCTCTAGCCTTCCTATCCCCAGAAAGGCCTCGAGCACCCCCAAGATCTACTCCCTAGACCTAGTCACCAACATGAGGCGAATTCCTCCATAAGTCCGACCCAGACCTAGTTGCCAACACGAGGCAAATTCACTAAACGATTACAAATATAAATATAAAGGACAAATACAAAAGACAAATATAAAAACTCCCTATGAGGTAATCTGAAGGAGACGCTAAAGAATCGCTGAAAATCGTTGAAGTCCAAGCGTGCATTCTTCGCGTTGAGTTAGCGTGTTGATCCAAGCCTCCTTCGATTCCTCCATTTGAAATTGAGTGGGAGATGTGTTGGCCTGGAATTACGGCACTGATTGAGTTTATGGAGTGCTGGAGTAGGGCTCTAATCAATCAGTGGTTGGAGAAGATGAAATCATACAATTTATAGAATATGAGCTAAAACTAGCCTTAATGCTAATGTCGGGCAATGACCTAGTATATTTAAGGCAATCCTAATGTCGGGCGTTGACCCAGTATATTTGATGGCTCGGATCCTTAAAACAGGAAGGAGATTCTGCAATTTAGGAATTTTTTATTTTAGGCAATCATAACACTGGCGTTAAGGCTAACATTGGGGTTAGGTCAGATCATTCCTAAACTTCCCCCTGCAATCACGACTGCTTCCTCCTTGCCATAATCATCCTGGTGAGCTGCGCGTTAACACCTAGTGTTAGGTTCTAATGCCTGGCTGTAGACCAATTTCCATACCTCAACTTTGAGTTGTTCCAGACCAATAATTCCACTTACTAGTATCATCATTGTGCAAGCCTGCATACTAAAAACATAATGGCAAACAAGATCAAATACAAGTAGGATTTATTATTCTCAAATCAAAAGGGATGTGGAAGAACCGTGTTCTAACAGTGTGGCATTGGCCGATCGGGAGAGGGTCTAGGTGGCCGGGAAATCACCTACCAAGTTGGTACAGGGCGGGCCAATCGTGGCCATTGGCTGATTGGAGAAGATGAACCGATGCCCTCCATTTAATTTAGATAGATTTTATAATTTTAAGATTATTTACGGCATAATTTTTCATAGAAATGTGCATTTTTATAACTGAAAATAGAACCCCTTAGCGGTCGTTTTAGGAAATATGGCCAGAGACAAAAGTTGTAGATCTTTGTGTCTAGTTTAATTTAAAATTGACTTGAGCCGATTTGGCTCAATAGTTTCCCTGCAGCACTCAGTTTGGTGCAAGGTGTCATAAGGTTGACCAGAAATTAAAATGGGTGCTCCCGTTAAACTACTAATCCAAATGATTTGAAATTAGGAGCATAGTCTAGATTTACCCTTACCCTCAACATATCCAAAAATGAGAATTTTTTGAGAACCTTTTTCTATAGTTTTTTGTAGAAATTTAATAAACCATATATGAATTAATTTTAGGGTCTAGAGACCTCCATGTTGGAGCCTATGTTCCGCATCTCTTTGTTTGAGAATAATAAATACCGTGTTGTATTTGATCTTGTATTTTGTGTATTTATTGTGTGCAAGTTGTACAAGAACTATAGCTACACATCCCTATAAGTAGTATGTTGATTGGAGACGATTCTCTGGAAAGAGAGCTAACGCCCCGCGTTAACTTATCGTCGAGAAGGGATGATGTCGAGAAAGGAATGATGTGGAGAAGATATTGTGTCGAGAAGCCAGTGACAATGCCAGCGTTGACACTTAACGCATGCATTGAGTCCATAAATTTCCCCGTTCTCGATGGTTGCACGACGTCAGCGGTTGCTATACACGATCACTAATGCTGGCATTAACTCTTAATGCCACGTGTTAGCTCCCGTGCCTATTTAAAGAACAGCCCCTCTCATTCTACATCAAACATTACATTGCCTCTAAAGCCAATATTTTGATTCTTTTGAGAGAGGCTCGTCTACAACATTTGAGAGATCTCCCTTGGGCTAACATGAAGATCTAAAGAAGATTTTGAAGGAGAAGGTCTACAACGCATAATCTATACGAAGGATGAATTCCTCAAGAATGCCAACGTCTACATCGTCTTCGTCTTCACCTTCAGAATTTCTTGGGGAGTTTTTCTTACTTTATCTTGTAATCTTTTATTTTATTCCTTTTTGTAATTGGCGTGGAGAAATTGTTCGGGGAGAACGTCGGATTCCGGGAAGGATTCCGTGGGTAAATTTGCCGCGGTTGTTGGTGACTTGCGGCTTAGGGGGTAATTCGCCGCATTCTGTATGGAGACTAGGTCGAGGTTAGATCTAGGGGGTGGCTAGAGGCCTTATCTGGGGTAAGATGGGCTATAGCCAACCAGTCCTTGGGAGAAAAACTGGTGAAATAACAAAAAAGTGTTTTTAATATTCTCGCCTTGATTTCTAGGGTTATAGAAATTAAATATTTGTGTAATCAACTTATTATGAAATAAAATCATGTCTTTTAATATTCTATTCAATTGATTTTATTTCCTCTGCAAGAATGTGTTAAATTATATTTTCATCAAAGCATTAAAACAAACATTTGTGTGATTATCCATATAAAATAATATTCGTTTTCAATATCTCTGATTTTCTAGAATTGTATTTCATTAAAGTTTTCATAAATAAAATCACCTTGACATAATTCTGAACAGTTTAATTTTCTGAAGAGCTAACGCACAGCGTTAACACTTAACGCCAGGCATTAGCAACAGTAAGGAAAAAGTTCTGTTAATCTTATCTGAGATATTAAAATATATTTTCCTAAAAAATATTCTGAAACTTCAGTCGCAAACTCTAATATTTTTAATTAAGATTTAAATTCCATAAAACTCTTATTCACCCTCACCCTCCTATTAGATCTGTAGGCTCCCTTAGAGGCGGGGTGAATAAGGGTTTTAAAATTTTTGAGATTATTTAGAGAAAATAATTCTCTATTGCTACCGCCAGCGGTAGTGTTACCGCTCGGCGTTAGTGACAGAGAAAATACATTTAGGTTAAACCAATGAAACTCAGAGAGCACGAATCAGAGATGAAGAAACAAACATATTTTCATTAATATTAAATTGAAACTGTTATGATTAGAAAAACTTTTCCCAATGACGCTTGGAAAGAGGCGACCAATGAAAATTCTTTTGGTTTTCTATACCTACCCTTCGCCCAAGGACCGGTTGGCTTTAGCCAATCTCTCCCCAGATAAGGCCTCAAGCCACTCTAGCCCTTCCCTCACCGGAAAGGCCTCGAGCACTCCCTAGATCTACACCCTAGACCTAGTCGCCAACGTTAGGAGAATTCCCCCTAGTCCCCGCAAGGCCCTAGTCATCATGTGGCGAATTTCTCTACCGAACAAAAGATATTTATGTTACAATTTGAAACTAAAACAAAACACAAACTAAGAACTCCCTCAAAAGAAGAACATGATGTTGATGTAGATGTGATCGGATCAGTCTTCAAGTTCTTTGTGTTCACGAATGTTGACGGAGTTCTTCGGGTTGCTTGGGGAAGGCTCTCACGAGTGTTCTGAATTTATGACTTCAATTCCTTATGTAACAGCAAGCAATAATGGAGGAAGCGCGCGTCTTTAAATAGAGTCAGCGACTACCGCCTGCGGTAGTACTACCGCCCCGCGATAGCCACATTAGGAAATGATCAAACACACGGATCGTGGCAACTTAGGCAACTTTTGAGCACCAAACTTTGAGCTCCGGCTAGCGCGCCGCGGTAACGCTAAAGCTCCGCGATAGAGAGATAACCTTTCTTCAACCAATATCTCCTTACATATTTGCTCATCAATCACATGCAGATGGGAGGATTCCAAAAGCTACCGCCGGGCGTTAGCCTTATGCGCCGCGATAGTACTTGCCAAAATAGCGTCCCGTCGACATTCCTTTTTCTCCACTATTTCCTTTCCATTAGTTGTTTCCCTTTATTCTAGCGCTAGTGGTAGTTCTAATGATATGCGGTAGCAACGCCTGGCACCTATTTTCATCGAACGACATCTAATTTCTTCAAACACCATTTCGTTGAAGGCCATCTTCGTCGAACACCATTTCGTCGAACGCCATTTTCGTCGAATGCCAGTTCTTCGAACGACATCTTCTTTCGTCAAAACCATTTTGTCGAATGGCATCTGATTCGCTAGCGCCAGCGGTAGTGCTACTGCAATTTCATTTCGTCGAACGCAGTTTCATTTCATCGAACGCCATTTTCGTCGAACGTCATCTCATTTCATCGGACGGCAGCTACTTTCGTCAAACACCATTTCGTCGAGCGCATCTCGTTTTGTCGAATAGCTAGCGCCAGCGGTAGTGTTACCGCGCCGCGGTATCAACAGAGAATCATCCTGATGTCTCTTCGACATCTTTCTTTTTCACACTCCTTTGGGGATTGAATGTTAAAGATCCCGCACACTATAAACACAATGCAAGTATGATCAAATACAATAGGATTTGTTATTGTCAAACCAAGAGATGCGGAAAGCATGTTCCAACAAACTCCCCCTTTTGATAATAACAAATCCCTTTAGAAAGAAATAGTTCAAAAAATAGGAATTGTGTTTATTAAAAAGGATAAGCATGAAATTTAAGACATGTGCATATGCTCCCCCTAAATGAATGCTCCCCCTACAACAAAACTTCCTTTTGGTATTATCAAAAGAGGATGGAGAGAAAGTCAAACAGGAACGTGAGCAATAAATGTGTAGAGAGGGAATGAACATAATAAGGAGATAAATGCTTAGGAAAAAATACAATATATAGGAGTGAAAAAAGAATGTGAAGAAATTATCATAAAGAAACCACTTGTTGGGAAAACGTATTCATGATCGAGCGTACAAGTAGTAAAGAGGTGGAAAGGATGAAGAAATATATTGTTGAAGTGAACATCTATATAGGAATGGTGAAGCGTAGTAGATGATTAAGAGTTTTAGACAAAAAAATAGATGTTGTAGCAATTTAAGTACACAAAATGATTTCAGTTTCAACATAACCATACACTTGTTTTGAAAGGTAAGCAATAAAGAGTACACATGGCATAGTGGAAAAAATATGTAAGCATGATACAACATATCAAGTCAAGATAGAAGAATACAATGTCTTAAATTGAGAAATCAAGTACACTTATACATTGTATTGATCATGCAAAGCTATCTAGTGCTTTTACTTAAGAATTTAGAGAATACATGTAGATATGCAATAGAATCCAATTCTCATGAGCAGAAGGCTTACAGGTGATAATGATGTGTACAAAATAGTGTTTTTGATAAAAGTATACATACGAGTTAATCAAAACACATGACATGTATAATGGAATAAATACAACATTATTGAAAATGCGTTTTTAGAGTTACTTCTACCCATAAAGCTAGATAAATTTTTCAATGCACATAGAAAAGTAGTACAACTACCAAGGTGCTCTACACACGCAATGCTTATTAAGACTTATCAGGGTGCAAAGTAGTGCTTGGGGAATCATAATTATTATTTTGAATTTTAGTTATTTGTGATCCGGTGTACAAGAAGAAGTAGTGAAAAAAATGTTTGCAACAAGGCACTTTACAATTCTCTCCAAGGTGCTCAACCTCACAATGCTCATTAAGACTTATCAGGAGGGTGAGTAGTGCTTGGTGGAGTTATCTTTGTCAATTATTCATTTGAATTTTTGCTTAACAACAAAGGTCTCTGAATTCACTTGTATGTGCAAACAAAAGTTTTGGAAAAGACACACTTCTTCAAAAATAGGTGCATGAAAAAGATTCTCAATTGTGGTGTAGGTAAAACTAAGCATGCATAACAATAATATGAGGTTGTTACACTACACAATCATGTAAGAGTAGATTAAATTCATATGTAGTTTATCAAAAATGTGAGTGAATAAATCATTATCAAATATAAACCATTTACTCATACATAGAGGCATGTTATGCAATACTACACATGATTTCAATAATCAATTTCAAAGCACACATAAGATAATGATCAAGGCATGATACAAAACAATTATATTAAGATACTTGTAATAGAGAATGAAACATTGTATTCTAAACTTGGCAAGATAAACCATATCATCCTTGAAACATTGAATATTACATCAGTTTGTATAAATTTTAAATTTTTCAAAAACAAAAAATAAAACAAATAAAAAGCATGTTTTTGATGTTTTAATTGGTTTTTCAATTTTGTAGTTGGTTTTGATATATAGAAAAACAAAGCATGTTTATGGTTGGATGCTGATTTGTTTTATAGTTTTTTTTAGAATTATAAAAGAAAATAACAGGAACTGAAAAATAAAAAATGAAAAAGAAACTGGAAATTCAGAAATACCCACTAACGCCAGCGGTACCCAGCTATCGTCGGGCGTTAGTGGCAGAACTCAAATTTTTGGGAAAAACGTGAAATTTTTTAGAATTTTTCTTATGAATATACTTGTGCAGATTAGTGACAATGTGATTTAGTACGGAAATCAGATATGTGAGGTCATAAGAACACGGATTTTGCACGATTAAGTATGAATGTCCAAGACCCCTAGTTCTAGTCTAAGTAGAGCAAATCGTGAATCGGATAGAGGCTTGGTAAAGATGTCCGCAATTTGTGATTTTGATCCAATGAAGTTTACATGAGCATGTTCCTTTTTGATGTGATCCCTAATGAAGTGGTGTCTTACGTCTATGTGTTTAGATCGTGAGTGATGAACGAGGTTGTTTGTTAAGTCAATTGAACTCTTGTTGTCACACTTAAGTTCAATATTAGTTAAATGAACACCAAAGTCTTCTAAGGTTTGAGTCATCCATAATGCTTGGGCACAACAACTTCCTAGTGCAATATATTCTGCCTCGGTGGTGGAGAGGGAAAAAGAATTTAGTTTTCTACTTGACCATGCAATTAGAGAAGGACCTAAGAAATGACAGGTACCACTAGTGCTTTTCCTATCTATTGAACAACCCGCATAATCAAAATCTGAATACCCATGCAAGAGAAAAGAATCATTATTTGGATACCAAAGTCCTAATTTAGATGTGCCGATTAGATATCAAAAAATTCGTTTCACCGCTTTTAAATGAGATTCTTTTGGATTTGCTTGAAATCTAGCGCATAAGCATACGACAAACATAATATCGGGTCTAGATGTACTAAGGTATAATAGTGATCCAATCATTCCTCTATATAACATTTGGTCAATTGAAATTCCGGCTTCATCTTTTCCTAATTTTAGTCATGTGCTCATTGGAGTACTAGCTTGTTTCAAGTTTTCAAAACCAAAATGTTTAGCATATCATGGACATATTTGGATTGACATATAAAAATTCCATCATTTCTTTGGGTTATTTAAAATCCTAAAAAATATGTTAGTTGACGCACTAGACTCATCTCAAATTCATTTTGCATCACTAGAACAACTTCATTACACAACTCTTCATTAGTGGCTCCAAAAATAATATCATCAACATATATTTGTAAAATAATCAAATCATTATCAAAGTGCTTAATGAAGAGCGTGTTATCGGCACTACCCATTTTATAACCGTGCTTTAATAAAATTGATGTTAAGCGTTCATACCAAGCACGGGGCGCTTGTTTTAGACAATAAAGTGCTTTTTTTAATCTATTTACATGATTTGGAAATTTTTCATCAATAAAGTCGGGGGGTTGTTCAACATAGACTTCTTCTTAATTATCCCATTTAAGAAGGCACTTTTAACATCCATTTGAAATAATTTAAACTTCTTATAACCCGCAAAAGCTCGAAAAATTCTAATCGATTCAAGGCGAGCAACGGGTGCAAATTTTTCATCAAAATCTACCCCCTCGATTTGAGAGTAACCTTGTGCCACTAATCGAGCTTTGTTCCTAATTATTCTAGATTCTCCATCTAATTTATTTTTAAATATCCATTTAACACCAATAACCGGGTGATTAGATGGTCTTTCAACTAGTTTCCAAACCCTATTACGTTCAAATTGATTCAATTCGTCATTCATAGCAATAAACCAAAATTCATCATTCAAAGCGGTGGAAACATTTTTCGGTTCTATTTTGGAAACAAAGGATAAGTTTGAAAAGGATTCATTAAAAGAAGAACGTGTCATTACCCCCCTTGATGGTTCTCCAATGATAAGCTCCCTTAGATGATCTCTTGTAAATCTAAGCACACTTGGAGGCATGAACTCCTCTTGCACCGTCTCTGCTTCTTTTTCTTCTCCAAGTGGTTCATCATCATTATGCTCCAATGGTGAAAGAGGTTCATCTTTATTTCCTGCACAAGTAGAATCTACACAAGGCAAAAGTTCATCAAACTTCACATGAATAGACTCTTCAACCTTTTTAGATTTTTTGTTATATATTTTATATGCTTTGCTAGTGGAAGAGTAACCAAGAAAAAGCCTTCGTCACATTTTTCATCAAATTTAGCTAATGCATCCTTGGTGTTTAGGATAAAACATTTACAACCAAAAACATGAAAATACGATACATTAGGTTTCTTTTGAAAATACAATTCATATGGAGTTAATTTCAAAATAGGGCGAAGCATGACACGATTTATGACATAACATGATGTATTTACGGCTTCGACCCTAAAATATCTAGGCAACCCATACTCGGATAGCATAGTGCGCGCGAGTTCTTGAAGAGATCTATTTTTCCTCTCCACCACACCGTTTTGTTGGGGGATGCGTGGAGTGGAAAATTAGTTCTTAATACCTAGATTATTATAGAAAGTGGTGAAGCTATCGTTTTCAAATTCCCCTCCATGATTCAATCGTATACACTTGATTTTTAGATCTAATTCATTTTGAATACGATTGCAAAGCTTTGTAAATTCAGAAAACGCATCGGATTTGGAGGTAAGAAATAAGGTCCAAGTAAATCTAGAGAAATCATCAATTAATACAAAAGTGTACTTTTTACCACCAAGACTACACGTGCTAATAGGTCCAAAAAGATCCATGTGAATTAGTTGTAAGGGTCTTGAGGTGGATATTTCATTTTTACTCTTAAACGATGTTTTTGAAAATTTTCCTTTTTGGCATGGCGAGCATAAGGAAGATAAATTTCCATTTAGCATAGGCAAACCCTTAATGAGTTTATTCTTTGATAGTTTTAAGATTAACTTGGTGTTAGAGTGACTGAGACGCCTATGCCATAATTCAAGTTCTTCATTTTTTGATTTAAGGCATTTGAGTGACGCACGTGATAGATCATGAAAGGCAATTAGATACACATTGTGAATTCGTGGTGTAGTGAGTACAGTACTATTGGTTTTAGGATCTATAATTTTACATAAATTAGTAGAAGACTCAAATAAGACATTTAGACCTTTATCGCAAAGTTGACTAATAGAAATCAAGTTATGTTTCAAACCTTCTTCATATAAGACATTAGTAAGAGAGAAAGAATTGTTACCCACATTACCGGTGCCTAAAATCCTTCACTTTCCATTGTCCCCAAATGTCACAATTCCTCCTTTCTTCTCAGTGAGGCTAAGGAATTTTGCTTTATCGCCTGTCATGTGTTTGGAGCACCCTGAGTCCAAGTACCACATTTCTTCCTTTTCCTTAGCCTGCCAACATACCTAACAAGAAGATGAGAGTAAAGATCCGGATACCCAAGTGGTTCCTCCCATAGAATAGGTGGAAAACTTAGGCACCCAGATTTTCTTGACAGTACATTGACCCTTCATCCTGCAAGAGTCCAAGGTATGCCCGAAGTGATGACACTTGGCACATAACACAAAAGGGGTTGAGACCTTTTTCAGTTTTTGTTGTGGTCTCTTGCTGGAGGACGGGGAATCAGCAGAAAAAATTCCAGATTTATGATTATTACATGAATTACAAGTTTTGTTACTACCGCCAGCGGAAACAGTTACCGTCAGGCGGTAGTTAGCAGAGACATAACCTAGCCCAGTTTTTGCACCACCATGTTTTTGGTTGGCCAAAATCATATCAAGACTTTTCTGGCCAACACCAAATTTTTCGATGGATAAGTTAAGGTCATGGATTTGGGCTTTTAATGCAAAATTTTCACTAACTAAATTTCCGCATCTATTTGCAAAGTTTTTCTTTTCATTTTCAACATTAGAAAGTGAGAGTTTCAAATTTGTTTCTAAGTCTCTCTTTTGTTTTGAGAGTGATTCGATATTGGAGAGAGCGTTAGAAAGATCAATTTTAAGTTCGCTAGTCATTGCCAAAAGATCATCATTCATTTGGCAAAACTCCATCTCCTTTCCCAAGGCAATTACTTCCTTATTTTTTTTTTTTGTTTTAAAAGTATTTTATTTTCAGTTTTAAGTAGATCGAGATCTTTTAAAGTTTTGCCAAAAGATTTATAAGTTTTTAAGTATTCAGAATGAAGATCATCATAGTTAGAAGGGATTACCTCAGTGTCGCTTTAGACACTGCACTCTTCGTCGGTTGATTCATTGCTTTTCCCCATAAGCCACAAGTTTGCCTCATCATCATTGCTTGAGCTTGATTTACTTGTGCACCCGGAGGAAGAGTCATCCCCTGTTGCAGCTTTTAAGACCTTCTTCTTCTCCTTTCCTTTAAGTCGTTTTTATTTTTTCTCCTTTAAGAATTTTGGGCATTGACTTCTAATATGCCCGGTCTTCCTATAGTGGAAGCACTCGGGAGGTGGCCGCTCTTCGTCGTCGTCGCTAGACTTCTCCTTCTTCTCTCTTTTGGATGAGGAGCCCTTTTGGAAAAAATTTCGGAAGGTGTTCCTCCTTTCCGGATTCTTCATGAACTTAGTGAAGTTCTTCACAAAGTGACTCTCCTCGACGTCATCGTCATCTTCCTCGTCGTCATCTTCTTTTCTTGACTTCAGTGCCAAGGCTTTCTTCTTTGGCTCCTTGTTGTACTCTTCTTCTTGAATCTTGAGTTCTACCTCATGGGTTTTGAGGTTCCCAATGAGGCTCTCAATTTGGAGCCGCCTAAGATCTTGCGATTCGGAAATCACCGTCACCTTTGGATTGAACTTTGGTGGGAGTGATCGAAGAAGCTTTCTCACCAAGTCGCCGTTTGAAAATGTTTTTCCAAGAATTTTTGAGGCATTGATGATCTTGGTGAATAGAGAGTACATGACGTCGACGTCATCATTCGGATACATCCTGAACCTCTCAAATTCAGATTCCAGTTGGAATAATTTTGAATCATTGACCTGCGAGGTACCTTCATGCGTTATTTCTAATAAAAGTTCCAAATATCATAAGCAGTTTCACATGCACTTACTCTATTAAATTCAGTCCTATCAAGAGCACAGAACAAAGCATTCATCGCTTTCGCATTATTCTTACACATAGCCTTATCTCCATCATCCCATTTATCGCTGGGTTTTTCCATAGTTACTTCTCCAACAATATATGTAGGAGAAGTGTATGGAGTTTTAACACAAGCCCATACATCTATATCTAAGTTTATCAAAAAACAACGCATACGCGTTCTCCAGTAATTATAATCAGTTCCAGTAAACAGTGGAGGTCTACTTATTCCCTGCCTCTCATAGAAAGCAAGGTCACAGAGCGCCATTATTCCTGGTTGTTAGACCGAATTGGAAAAACCTCGCTGTGATACCACTTGTTGGATCTGTAGGTGCCCTTAGAGGGGAGGGGGTGAATAAGGGTTTTAAAATTTTTGAGATTATTTAGAGAAAATAATTCTCTGTTGCTACCGCCAGCGGTAGTGTTACCGCTCGGCGTTAGTGACAGAGAAAATACGTTTAGGTTAAACCAATGAAACTCAGACAGCATGAATCAGAGATGAAGAAACAAACATATTTTCATTAATATTAAATTGAAACAGTTATGATTACAAAAACTTTTCCCAATGACGCTTGGAAAGAGGCGACCAATGAAAACTCTTTTGGTTTTCTATACCGACCCTTCTCCCAAGGACCGGTTGGCTTTAGCCTATCTCTCCCCAGATAAGGCCTCAAGCCACTCTAGCCCTTCCCTCACCGGAAAGGCCTCGAGCACTCCCTAGAACTACATTCTAGACCTAGTCGCCAACGCGAGGCGAATTTCCCCCTAGTCCCCACATGGCCCTAGTCGCCGTGTGGCAAATTCCTATACCAAAAAAAAGATTTTTATGTTACAATTTGAAACTAAAACAAAACACAAACTACAAACTCCCTCAAAAGAAGAACTTGATGTTGATGTAGATGCGATCGGATCGGTCTTCAAGTTCTTTGCGTTCACGAACATTGACGGAGTTCTTCGGGTTGCTTGGGGAAGGCTCTCACGAGTGCTCTGAATATATGGTTTCAATTCCTTATGTAACAGCAAGAAACAACGGAGGAAGCACGCGTCTTTCAATAGAGTCAGTCGCTACCGCATGCGGTAGTACTACCGCCCCGCAGTAGCTGATGCGCAAATCTAGCACACCGCTATAGGCGGTAACGAGACTGCGACACAAAACGGCAATGTAACAATCGTGCGAGTAATATAAAATGTGGGAGTGAATCCCTAAGTATCGATCTCGAAGGAACACAGTAAGGTGGAGTTATCTATTGAGGAGGGACTTGATATTGAAGTCCTTTAGGTCGAATGGATTGCGGAAAGGGGGGTTTTGGATTATGGAAAATAAAAGAAAATAACAACAATTACTCCTATGCAATGCCGCTATGCAATGCTTCGCTTGGCGAGATGGAAACTAGGCAGGCCTTGATCACGCTGCTTCACAAGGCGGATGGACGAGAAGACTTGCGGATAAAGTGAATCGCACAGGCAGAATGAGGGTCGCAAGCACCTCGTCACAAAGCTCACACCTAGCAATTGCTAGTGTAGCCAACCCAAATCGCTCACACCATAATCACCACAAGAGCTCACCTCAAGTACTCATACACAAATAATATCATTGCATAACAATGTAATAAAGATCAAATCAATTGCATAGTACAAACATCATCATAAAATAGAATATTACACTGCAAGCAACAATAACCTAAGAAGAGAAAAATGCAATAGATACGACCGAATCCAGAGGCTTGCTATAGATTCTCGATAGGAGTCGTCGGGTTGTCAATCTGCATCCTAGCTCGGTCCAAGCTACCTTCCGGGGTAGAGGAGGGTCGTCACTTCCTCCCAATGGACCCGTCTTCTCCGGTAAACTACAATCCGGCCACGTCTGCTGCGAAGAACTCCTAGCTTAGTGTTGAAGATGAGTGTAGCCTGCTCTCCTTGAAGCACTTGGATGATGGAGGTGGCCTTGGGAAAAAGGTGGAGGAAGAAGGAGAGAAAAACGGAGCTGAAACTCCCTTTGCGGCCGAAAGAAAAGCGGACTGTACGGACTCCCTTTGAAGTTGAAATATGTGGCTTTTATAGAAAAGAATCAGAAAATTGGTCACGCACGATCGAACGCACGACCACGCGTGAACTGTGCGATATTAATCGTGAATAATAGCAGGAAGATGACCCAGAGCGCCTGTGCATTTTACTCACGCACGGTCAAAGCCGACCGTGCGTAAAAACGCACGGGTAAATTCAGAAAAGCCAAAAATAAGGCTAAACATGTCGATCATGCGATTCCTTCACGCACGGGCACTGCCCATGCATAGAGACGCATGATCAACGATAGAACATCATTTTCCACCCCAGAAGAGAACGCACGATCACCTATGACCGTGCGTCAAGGAAAACGCACGACCGTGCGATATGCGCAGACATGAATTCTGGATAAAAATGGATGAACCGTCCACTTGCATCAGCCACAACACAGCTGTGAATACCCCTCCAGCTCAAGCATAAATGCACAACAAGAATGGGAAGCACATTGTGCTTGCCCCCGACAATAAAGCACAAAAGCATACCAAGAAAGGCCTAAAAGTGCACTTAGCATGGAATGAAGTATAGAGAACAAATATGAGTGATCATGGATCTAAAATGTAGTGCTTTGACTAAAATACCAGCCCAGATGAGTAAAAAAATGTGTATTAAATGGGACTCATTAGTAGCCACATTAGGCAATGATCAAACACACGGATCGTGACAACTTAGGCAACTTTTGAGCGCCAAACTTTGAGCTCCGGCTAGCGCGCCGCGGTAACGCTAACGCTCCGCGATAGCGAGATAACCTTCCTTCAGCCAATATCTCCTTCCATTTTTGCTCCTCACTCACATGCAGATGGGAGGATTCCAAAAGCTACCGCCGGGCATTAGCCTTAACGCGCCGCGATAGTACTTGCCAAAATAGTGTCCCACGACATTCCTTTTTCTCCACTGTTTCCTTCCCATCAATTGTTTCCATTTATGCTAGCGCTAGCGGTAGTTCTAACGCTACGCGGTAGCAATGCCTGACATCTATTTTCGTCGAACGTCATCTATTTTCGTCGAACACCATTTTGTTGAACGCCATCTTCGTCGAACGCCATTTCGTCGAACGCCATTTTTGTCGAACGCCAGTTCGTCGAACGACATCTTCTTTTGTCAAAACCATTTCGTCGAATGGCATCTAATTCGCTAGCGTCAGCGGTAGTGCTAACATAGTTTCATTTTGTTGAACGCCATTTTCATCGAACGTCATCTCATTTTGTTAGACGACAACTACTTTCATCGAGTGCATCTCATTTCGTCAAACCGCTAGCGCCAGCGGTAGTGTTACCGCGGCATGGTATCAACAGAGAATCATCCTGATGTCGCTTCGACGTCTTTCTTTTTCACACTCCTTTGGGGATTGAATGTTGAAGATCCTGCACACTATAAACACAATGCAACTATGATCAAATACAATAGGATTTGTTATTGTCAAACCAAGAGATGCGAAAAGCATGTTCCAACACACCCCTCTAAGGGCGTCGTAAAATCCAACACGTGGTATCAGAGCATAGGCTATTCAAATACTGCTTCACAACCGTGAATAATGGCGCTTCATGTTCTCGCATCCACTAGAAGGGAAATTTTTTAAGAAAATGATAATTCATTATCAACACCATTATTTATGGGTGAAAATTATAATGGGTGGAAAACTCTTATGGAAAAAATTCTTAAATCTTTGGATATTGAAGTTTGGAATATTACAATTAAAATGCCCTCAATTATTCTAAATAAAAATGAAATGTTTTTAAATGCCAAATCTATGAATAGTCTATATTGTGCACTAGATCAAATTTTTTTTAAAACTTATTTATATGCTTCCTTCTGCTTTTGAAGTTTGGAAATTTCTTGAGAATTCTTATAGTCTTGCCTCCACAGATGATGAACAAGAGCAATTATTTATGGATACAAGAGAAGAAATTGATGAGGACTCATGCTTGGAGGAATATCTATCTAAGAGAGAAGAATACAACGTCACAATATTGGACTCAAATGATGGCAAAACATCAAGCAAAAGAGAAGACGGAAACTCAACTATGGAAGAGGAATGCCAAGAAGATGTCAAAGGAACATTTGGTTCAAATCTTGCCTCATCCTATTGCAATGTAAGAAAATCAAAAACTTCTCTTTTTGTAACAAATTCTATTTCTACATCTCGTATGCTCAAAATTGTTAAACGTAAAATTTTAAAGTTGAAAATTGCTAATTTCAAATTACGTTTAGAAAATAAATCTTTAAAAGCAAACGATAAAGTAGAATCAAATATTGATGGTTAAATTCACTTTCTTGCTCTTTAGTTAAAATTCCTACTCCTTATTTTGATTGCAATCTATTAAAAGAAAAATTCAAGGATATTGAAAAAGGGCTCTTAGTTTCTAAAGAGCACAATGAAAAATTGATAATTGAAAATGATGCTTTAACTTGTAAGTCAAGCAATTAAAATCTTTTGTTGAAAAAGTTCAAATTTCTAGTAATGACTTTCATCATAAGATTTTGAATAACAAGGATAAATTAACTTACAAAATCATTTCTAAAAAGGACCATTTTCACACATCAACTCAACAGGAGTTTAGTTTCAAAAGGAATTATGATCCTCACAAAAATCTTAAGGGTCACTATTATAAGTCTCAATATATTTTCAATCATGACTCAAATTTAAAAACTCATTTTCATGAAAATCAAACTATAAAATATTTTCCTTCACATTATACGAGTATGTCTATAAGAAAGAGTGGAAATGAAAAATCATCAAAATAAGAACCAACCATTTAACACATATTGTAACACACTCTATCAACAATCAATTCTAAAGAAAGACAATCACTCTTATAAACTTTCAAAGAATCCATACAATAAAATTCATTATGATTATCAACATCATTCTATTTTGAAAAATAATTTGAATAAACATAAATCCCCAATGAATTATTTTTCAAACAACTATCATCATATAAAAATGTCACATAATCATTATATGGATTTGAGTGATAAACAACCAAGGTATGATTGGAGACCCATAAAGACAAATGACACATCAACTTTAATTGAAAGGGCCCATTCATCCTTGTCTCCCCAAAAGCTAACACGATGTATTTGGGTACCCAAAGGAACCATCCCACTTGGTCCCCTTTGGATACCTAAATCTCTCATTCATTAGTATCCAATCATTTACATGAAGCAGAAATAAATCAAAATGAAATTTTCAATACTCTACTTCATGACATGCTTAATGTCTTTTTATTTTATTTGTTTTCTTATTTTTGAGCCAACTCGTTATGGTCACTTAGATATATTATGCAATATGACCTTCACATTTTAAGCCTAATGTTTAACAAATCAAATTGAATTAAATTAAATATAAAGTCATAAAGTTTTAAGTGATCTTTCTTTTCTTTTTATATGTTTTATCCTTTTAAAATACATTGTCTATAAATGTCTTATTTTATCATTATAAATTTGTTAAGTGATATTAGTAAGACTAATGAAATTACTTTTTAAAAAATGGATTTAAATGGGCTTTTAGGGGTCTTAGGCTAAAATATTAAATGCACAACTTATTGTATATTTGTCTAATTTCTTTATTGCATATGATAGCTCCTATATTGAAAAATCATAATCGAGAAAAATCGAAATCAAATAATATAAAAAATCATGTGTTTAAAATCAAAAATTATAACTCAAAATTGTAAATCAAAAACCATGTGTTGCTAATGCCAGGCATTATCACTAACGTCGGCGGTAGCCTATTTTCCAAAAACTTCTGATTTCTCTAATTATTATTTTCTGGAAAATTATTTTACTATGTTTAGTATCATTATCTTATACTTTCAGATACCTTGTATTTGTTTTGTCTAATTTCTACAAATTAAAATCAAAAAGAAAATTTACAAAATAATTCAAAATAACCAAGACAACTTTTTGTCCCTTTATATATGTAGTATAATATTCACTTTATAAGCATTCACTACATATTAAAAGGATGAATATGAACTATACAATCACCACCATGATATTTTGATATCATATGCTAAAATTCACTATTATCATATATCATAATTCATGATTTATCAAGAATTATCTTAAATCAACTATTTCCATCAACCTTAGGAATTATGAAATATATGATGGCTATTGTCATTGTAGTTTCATATCTTATTTTGTGTGTGTGTGATGTGCATCTCTATTGTTCGCATGTATCTCATTATATTTAGATGTAAGAATTTACTTGATATCAACAAGATGAAATCAAATACAATTGTCACTTCATTCTAGGTCTATGAAAATTCAAAACTCTATGTTTAAATACATACAACTCAATTATATATTTGTCCATCTTTACATAGCTGTGCACCATGTTGTCCTAACTCATCATACTAGCATCATCACTTACCATAGATAGAAATCAATGTCCATGCTAGTTATATCTTGCAATGCTAAAGTAAATTATATTACTAAAATATGAAAATTATAATTTCCTTTGTAGTTATTTGCATGAATAAATTTTTTCTAAATGGATTTAAAATCAACAATCTTCGATATAATTGTAAATCCAAAACTAATCATGCAATTATACCATAGTTCATATATTTATGGCTTACACGCTTAGTATGTCCATAATCATTAAACCTATGACATGTCTCTCACAATAGAGAGGGCGTAGGATTGTGTGCATTAGAGACCTAACCTCTAAGTCATGTCTTGTCCTTAACCGGGGAGGGTTCCGGTGGGGCCTTGCGAGGCACTGGGGGGAAAGAGTGCTAGGTTGAACGTCATCTTTTGTATGCATATGGGACTAACACCGAACCTAAGGCATGTGTGTAGCTCCTCATGCCCATCCGTCACTTAGTACGGTGCTAGAGTGTAGTCATGTAGTTAAGGTATCTTGATCTTAGATATACTTATATTATATCATTGCATGAACATCATCTCACTCTTTATACTTAAATCATGCATATTATTTTTGTTCTATCTTTGTATCATGCGTTTGCATATTTTATTATTTTGAACTTTAATGATTTTATAAAACACAAGTATTTGAAAAATCATCAAAAACATGCTTAAAAGAGCCTTCAAATCATCTCTAAAAAGTCTGAAATTTCAATAGTAAGAAGGCCTCTTTATAATACAACTGAATTAAGAAAAACTTTTTTCAAAAAATCAAAATTTGCAGTTCTGTTTTGGCATTAAGAAGTTAACGCCTAGCGTTAGCCCCTTTGCTCCAAAAATTTTTATTTTTGAAAAATCTCCTGTATTTTCTCATGCATTATTTTGAGTTTATTTATCTGGCATAGAATATTATTTACTGATAGGCCTTTTAAAGACTTCTATGTTTTCCAGAAAGCATTTGAATTTAAATATTTAAAAATAAATACAAAATTACAAAACAATTTCAAAAAACAAAAATATGCTTTTCTCATTATGTGTGTTTATTGTTTTGTACTTATATAAAATTCAAAAAAAATTTAAAAATATTTATTCATTGCCATTGTCAAGGATAATTAAATATATCAATTGTTGGGTATTGTATCCACAATAGCCCTGATTTGAAGAAGTCCCCTTCAAACTAAGACGATTTGTAATTGTATTTGATTATGCACTTTAGCTGTGATGTGATAGGTTATTCCACTCTAAGTACAAACCAATGTCAGGTTTCAATGAGTCGTCAAACACAGGCATGTGCAATGTAATCCCTCATTGTATAGACCAAAGTGTTGGCTCATGTGAAATCTCTCTATTGGGATGTACTTCATTTACAAAGTTCTAGAGAAGAAGGACTGGAGCTGATGATGGAATCATTTGAGAAAGGAAAATAACTTAAGTAAAATTTGATTATATCATTTAGAACATATAGTAGAACTCGACTATATGGTTTGAATGGATATAACCGAATTCGGCTAATCCTTGTCCGAAAGGTTTATTTTTCTAAGTAAAAGAATAGTCGAATTTGATTAATGTAATTCGGTGAATCTGTTTAGTCGAATCCCTAGAACTGCCGAATTCGACTATATGGTGTAACCGAATAAATTCGGTTAATGCCATTCGGTTAATCCATTTTGCCGAATCGGTCTGCAGATATTTTCCGGTTCAATTCGACGGCGTATTCTTTAGGGCACTCCCCATGTACAGTACACGTGGAGCTAGATCCCTAATTTGCGCTTATGACCGTTGGAAGAAGACCCTATAAATACCTAAGGATTATTTCCAAATACCCCTAATCGTGAATTGTGAAAAATCTCTCGCAAACTACGACTGACGACCGACTATTCTTGCGCAAACATTTCGTCTCTGTCAAAGCCAGCGATTCGTGATTCGTCTTCAAAAGTTCAATCGTCAAGATCAAGATCTACTGATTAGCTCTCATTTTCTACTGATCAAGTCGATTCAAGTTCTCAGATCTAGCATCAAATTGTTTTCAAGATTTCTTCTTTCTTCATTCACAAAGGACTGAAGTTTATTGCTAAGAAGAAGAAATCTATCTCTCAAGATCTGAAGAAGAACTTCATCGGAAGTTTAAGAAGATTGTTTTTCAATTTACTGTGTTGTTGTAAGAACCATTTTCTAAATCTTGTAGGAAGCTTGCTTCCGAGTTTTTGCGTAGATCCTTGTTTGAGGATCGAGTTGTAGGAGTTGTCTTACTCCGAGTTGTAGGAGTGGTGTACTCCGAGTTGTAGGAGTTTTGACTCCGAGGTGTAAGATTATTTTTAATCTGAGATTGGTGAAGTAGCCGAGTCTAGCCTCGAAGTGCTAGATAGGCGAGGCGGGAAAGAGGACTACCCACATCGGGGAACCTCTATAAAATCCTTGTGTCTGTGCTGTGCTTTATTTTGTGCATTTCTGTGTTATATTTTAATTCTGCGTGAAGACATAGAATCCACCTATTCACACCCCTCTAGGTGATTTAGGCCGCAATTAGATACTTTCATCAATTAAAGATTAAATACAATGTTTAATTTAACTTCCAAGTTTCTTAAAAAACATTGTTTTGTATTTGTCATGCCTTGAAAATTATCTTGTTATGTGCAATGAAATTTGTTTGCCCAGAAATCTGTGACATCTCTTCTCAGTCAGGATAAACCTTTCCAGTGGTCTCAAATGTGTGAGACCGCCCAGACCGCTTCTCTCCGGTTCAGGGATGCCTTCCAAGTGATCGGCGATCAAGCTCTAGTCATATATTCAGACCGCGCAGTCTGGTCTTTCAATTCCTTTTTTGTTATTAGCACCTCGTTTCTCTGCCCCGGCTCTCCTGTATCTTGGGCAGCCCGTAATTTTTGAACCTGCCCATTTGGGCAGCCTCCGCGTCTATAAATAGAGGGGTAAGGGTACCTGGAAAAGGACTTTTGCTTCGAGCCTCCAGCTTACAACCTGTGTAAGCGGTCTCAAATTCTTTCGCTTTTCTACCTCTAATCCTGCATTGCTTCTAGTTTCCTCTGTACTCCCCTTTTTCAGACCAATCATAATAGCTTTTCTCTTCCCATTTTACTTTTTAGCATCTCGTGTCTTAAGTAACCTACACTCCGCAGTTCCCTCTCATCCTTCTCTTAGTGTGTGTTTGGGAGGTACATTTTTTTGTACCAACAGAACGAACACACGACCTTTAGATCAGGAGTGTTTAGGTGAATCCAGTAGACACCGAGATGGCAGATTGCAGGATGCGTGCTCGCCGGTCCTCCAGCAGTTGTCATCCCCTCGACTCAAAACCCTTAGAAACCCTTGAGCGTCGTTTCGAGCTTCACATCGAGCAGGCCCTTCGGGAGGCCACTCGAGCTCGGCAAGAAGCTGCCCAAGCTCAGCAGGAGATCACGCGATCTCAGCAGTAAATCTCGCGATCTCAGCAGGAGACCACCCGAGATCGCTAGAAGGTAGTCTGGGCTCAGCAAGAGTCTGCTAAGAAGATCGAAGCCATGAGCCAGGTTCTGGCAGCGATCTCCCAGAGAATCCTTCCCCAGCCAGGCCAGATCGCCACACCTGCCCACTTGGCTAGTGATCATGCTTGTGACCGCACGAGCCACCTGCCCGCAGCTCCTCTGCGATCTCAATAAGGGTAGTTCGCAGTCCATCGTGACTCTTTTAGAGCAGCACCTCAAGGGCCTCCAGCCAATGAAATTCTCTCTGCCAGCTACTACACTAAAACACTAATGGTAAGTGTATGGTAATTCTTCCTATAAAATTTCAAATTCCATGAACCATTCGCAAGCACAATCCCTGTCTACGTCAGAACAGAACACCCAAACCATGATCAAAATTCACGACAAGGTCTTCTAAATCCAACACATCCAAATCAACCTAAGCGATAAAAACCACTTAGAAGGGAATATAGCACTAAGGGAATCAACTAAACGATCGAAAATCTAATGATATTCGGCCACGAAACTGAATCGGGAAGAACTCTCTGAAGTCATCTTCTGCGATTACGAACGGACATCTCATCTATACCTAGTTACCTAGCTTACTACCTCAACTAGGAAACTAGAATCATCTAACTCAAATAGATCAGAAATGTATAGACACTTGCACTTACTGTTACCTTGCTCTGGGATTTCATAAATGCTCTAATACTTGGGATGATGCTCTGTCATCCCTTTTGACTCTTGTGCCTTTGATATGAATGCATGTATTATTTATTCTCTTCTGAAATCATGTGTGTACATATGTCATCTGGTATGTCTTTAACTTGGCACGCGTGCTTATGCGATGGTATGAATGTATGCAGTGCTATGCATTATAGAAAGAGGCCTTAATGCATGTTATGAGCGGCGTACACATGTAATGTTATGCATCCCATACTACATAACATTACATGTTACAAAAAAAACATGCTAATGGGCATCCATGTAATGGTGGTTATGCATCCCATACTACATAACCGTCACATGTTGCCACCTATGGTGGATCCATATACAAACACATATTATGCATCCCATACTACATAATATGCCTCGTATACTTCTTATCATGTTATGAGTGTTGTGTCCATGCTTCAGTCAAGACATATTGATGACATATCGGTGTGTGTATACAATGAAATGGTCTTATGAGGTTCTGCTTAGGATAGCGGTTGTTTGGCTCACACGCCAAACCACCCAACTACCTTTTTCACAGAACCTCCCTCTGATACCAACTGTCACAACCCGCATTTTCTCAATATTTAAAATATATCAGAGTGAGAGAAAATACGCGCCGTGATGCCATGCCGTGCAGGGGATAACTGCAGACGCTCAGGCAAACTCCTAAATCTAATGCTCTATTATGAAAACATATGTTATTATGATAAAACAATATTTAAGTTTAAGTTGAGAACCGTGTCCCTCGGTTCAGTGGATCAACTAGTCCACTAGTAAAAAGTATATATAGTCGCAGCGGAGAAATATTTGATTCAATTCTTTTATGGTCCTATATGAGCCCAAAGACCTAACATACAACTAATGTTATGCATGACTCTAGATTTATTATAAGTAATAAAAAGGTTTTATAACGTCCAAAATATGATAGCTTTCAGTTAAAGATATGCGAAGAGTCTAAGTTAAATGCAGCTTTTTTATATTGAATGTAACTAACATGCATCCTGACATAAATCCTTCCCAGAGAGCAAGTGTAAGAACTAACAGTAGGTAACAGCAGTAAACACTAGCAAGTAGTCTAATATCCAAGAAAAAACCCTATGGGCGTCAACAAACAGACACAAACCCATAGGAGCAAAACTAGTCAGAAAAGACAAAACTACCTCACAGAAGGAGGTGAAACAAACGCTGCCACTACCTGCAGCACAGAAACCTCGAGCTCTACCAGACGAACCTGCTACTGTTCTGAACCTGAGGCATTCAAAAGAAGAACACCTCAAAAACAAGTTGCAAGTGGTGCAAGAGAGCAAAAAGAGCTAAACAAACCTCCAAGTAAACGGGGGGCAAACAAACAGCCTGCAATAGAAGTCAGTACTAGAGTGCAGAAACAGAGAGAGAAACCAGCTGAAAAGCTAAACTCAAGAAAGCTCACGAACAGGAGCAAAAGAGATGCATAGCTATACATACATATATACATATTTACCAAATTTCAAATTCATATTCGTATTCAAATTCATATTCGTATTCAAATTCATATTCGTATTCAAATTCATATTCGTATTCGAATTCATATTCATATTCAAAATCATATTCGTATTCAAATTCATAAGAGACTGATCAGCTCATCCAAAAGAAGAGCACCGCACCGGGGGCAAAAACCACACCGCGTACGGCCTCCCAATCAAAAGCTTAAGAGAACACCGCACCGGGGGCAAAAACCACACCGCGTACGGCCTCCCAATCAAAGCATAAAAGAACACCGCACCGGGGGCAAAAACCACACCGCGTACGACCTCCAACACAAAAGCTTAAAAGAACACCGCACCGGGGGAAAAAACCACACCGCGTACGACCTCCAACATATTTAGGTTACGGTTAGGAAGCATCATGCCGGGGTAAAAACCACACCGCGCACAACCCTCAATATAGCATTTTATTATGACGGTTCTGAACTACGAAGTCGACGAAGAACTTAGGCCAACTGAATATACGGTCGACGTAACTACACAGACCATCCATGTACAAGTCCAAGGCCCTAACAACACATTTCTCCAAAATAAACGGGGAAAAACTAGCCATCTGACGGTATTCCGACACCGAGACAACCAGATAATTCATTTCGCCTAACGAGGCGATGATCCAAAAGACACGACGATCAAGTTATCACGACAACTAGAAGCACTCTAATCAAAGTTCAGCACTCAGACCAACACTCTACTTATAAGCGAGTTGAGGATTCCAGCAAGACGACGCCATACAAAACTTGGCGTCGGAACACTACGAAGAGAAGACACAAGAAGGCAAAAGTCAAAAATACTCAAACGTTGAATATTCCTAAAAGGATATGACCAATGCAAACGCTACCGAAGAATAAGCAAACGATCGATAACCGGTACCGTTGTGACCGATAAGCATCCGACAAAGGCTTTAGATTAAACAAAAGGGCAAGGATCAGGACCCAACAGTCGATGAAAGAAGTACAAAAGGAGCTTTGCAATCAGAAATCTTACGCGTGCAATTACCAGAGCACTAGCTGTTCAGGACCCTTATGCAGTCATCACCGAACAAAACATCTTCATACAGGCAGTCGACCCCAAGGAAACTTACTTTGTACATACAGTCGACACGACATTCGTCAATTAAGCAATACAGCCAAATTTTAGGAATAGGTCGTTCGGACGGCATGAAACGTCAAATTATGCAGTTCATATGTAGAATGCAAGTAGCAAACATTTAAATCATACAAAGGTGATCAAGCGACTTGATAAAGGGACTCAGGCGAGTTTATGAAGCACACAACCACACGGTCGATGAAGGAGAATACAGTCGGCAATGGACTATGCAGAGTAGATGCAGTTAACAGGAACTTTAAAACTACCAGGTGCAATGATCCACAAAAACAGGCACTGCTACGACGGTATGATCCGCTAACACTCGCAGTCCAAAATTTATCTTTCATAATTTATTATAAAGACTTCCAAAATTATTCAAAAACCAACCAGATAGGATTCACCAAAACCAAACCAAGGGAACTCCTAAGTCCACCAGAACTGGACCCTAGGCAAACCAGCCCAACACTGGAAACGAGAGCTACCGCCGGTGTTAGCTAGCTAGCGCCGGGCGGTATCGTCTCGACGCATCCTGCCCCTACTCGACGCATCCTGACCCTACTCGACGCAGCACATCCTATCGACGCACCTCTTGTCGATGCAACCTCCACCACTCGACGTGAGCTATCGCCGGGCGGTAGCTAACTAGCGCCGGCGTTAGCTATCGACGCTTCCCTCCCCCTATTCGACGCATCACCTCCTATCGACGCAACTCCTTGTCGACACAAGTCGACACAAGCCCGGGTTCTCGACGCAACGGCTACCACCGGCGGTAGTAAGCTAGCGCCGGGCGGTAGCGACTAGACGCGAATACTTCCTTTCTCGACGCATTTCCCAACCCACAGCAGAATCAAGTATTTCTAGGAAGGTTAAAACGCAGGAATACTCATATAGTTAGGGGTAACCATTTATTTAAAAGAAAAACCATGGATTATCAACTCACCAACTAGGAAAACCAAGATCGTAATGGAGATTCTAAGAGAATAACAAGGCAATAGGCAATCTATATTAGAAGGATAAGGGGATCAAACAAGGGAATCAAGAAAACACCACTTGCCTCTAATCCTCAAAAGCAAACGCCCCCTTCGCTCTAATCTTCAAGGAACGACCACAAGAACACCTAGGGAGTATTTCCTGAAACTTTTCAAGTCGAAACGGGGGATTAGGGCACAACCTAAACCTCCAAAAATCCACGAAATTTGACATACTTACCACGAGCGCAAAGCCCTCGGCGAGAGCTTTCTGAAACTACCATCCGTTAGCGATTTCGACCACTATAGCTCTCGGATGGATGGTCGGAAGGTTCACGATAAGGGGTTTCACCGTCGCCTACATCTCTCGGTCAAAAACAGCGGAGGAAGAAGATGAATAGGGGCTTAGGGTTTTAAGAGGGCATTTATATTATTTTATATCTATTATTATATTTCTATTTAGTAATGGATCTTATTAAAGAGACGAGCGTGGTCACACCTCCTCGGATTTCAACAAAATTCGCACCGAAACTAAATGTCGGCGCTCCGAATCCAACGACGAAGTCGGAATTCCGATCCGACGAACCAAACTCGGGGTAAAAATTTCTAGAAGGTAAATCCACCATAAATCTTATTAAAATCACCGAGACCTCAATTTAGCTCGGAATGCTGCGAAATTTCACGTACGCGTCTAAAATTAATTCCTTTAGTTTTTTAGACCCTGAAATCCTCATTCTGATGAGTTTGAAATTAGTTCGACACGACCTACAACTCAAAATACGCACTAACGGCGACACTCCACTAATAATCAGACACCGTAACGCCCAAACGTCATAATTACGTTAATTAAAACAATTAAAATAATACTCGAAAATCTAGGGTGTTACACCAGTCCATCCAAATTCGTGGTTGAATTCTTTTAAGGTGTGGTGAGCACGGGTGTGTCTCGCCGTTACATCATTTAAATAACCAGACAATGTCCATTGTAGGAATGAAATACATGTGTGTTTGTAGCAATGTGTTGGAACCTAAGTGTTCCTTTGTTGATTCTTGCTACATGTTAGTCGCTAATTTGTTCTGTTGCACATGTATAGGTGACTAGGAGTTGAGCAGGGAAGTCTCGACCCCTGCGCTCTACTGCAAGTATTGCACTAGCCAATGTGCCTACTCCTCCTTCTGCTGAGACAGTGCGGTTAATAGCCGAGGCGGTATTTTCTATGTTCAATGCACAACCCAGAAGGCATGTACCTGTATATCCTCCGACCCTCGGGGTGGCCCCGGTGCCGATTGTTGTAGTTGAATCGGTGGTCGAAAGACCAGTGGGGGTAAGGGCAAGACGAGCTTCGGACAAACAACTGCATCATTTTCTGAGTTTCCACCCTCCGACATTTGCGGGAGCAGAAACCCCAACTCAGGCTGAGGAATGGCTCTCGAGAATTAGAAAAAATCCTCGACAGCCACGGAAATGGAGGAAGGACAGAAATTCACCTTGGCAACCTTCCTTCTAGATGGGGAGGCGCAACTTTGGTGGGAGGAGTTGGAGTTGCACCAGTTGGTGCGAAGGCAACTGGCTGATGTCTCGTTTGAAGAATTTTTGAGACTATTTTTGGGAAGGTATCTCCCTTCTGCTCAGCAAATTGAGATGGAAAACCAGTTCAACCGATTGTCTCTAGGTGATAGTATTGTGGACGAAAATCTGCATGAGTTTATGAGGTTGGAACGTTATGCATGTGCCACATTTGTAGATGAAGAATGTAAGACCAATCGGTTTTATATGGTTCTGCGGGATGACCTGCGGTTAATTCTGTATGGGACAATGATGCAAGGTTTTATGATCTTGGTCAACGCTGCTCATTCCCTGGAGAAGGATATGAAGCGAGTACAAAGTCAGAAGGACTTGGCGGTACAGAAGCCGGAGTTCAAAGTACTGCACTCTACAAAGTCTGGGTAGGGTAAGTGGAGAATGAGAGCTAGACCTTCAGGGCCAGCTTAGTCTTCCATGATAGGAATGACTATTGGACGAGGTCCAGTCACGTGTTACAATTGTGGCAAAGTGGGCACTATGCTCGGGAGTGTCACATCAACAAGAAAGCGGTTGCGGCATACACGACAGAGAATGGTAAGGCGGTGGAATTGTTGCATCTCATCATGGTCCAGCTCAGCCCCGAGTATACAATCTTGGTCAGCAGGAGGCCATTAAGCAAAGTGATTTGGTAACAGGTATGTGTTAGTTTTTGTTGCTTTCTATGCTTCATACCTTGCACATTGCTTGTTAAATCGGTGTGTATTAGGATTTGTCCTAATCTTTAACTGTCCGGTGAGAGCATTGTTTAATATTGTAGCCTCCCATTCCTTTCTATCGGAGGCCTTCATACAACAGAGGGGAGTGCCTTCATCTTTAACAAAGGAAAGATTGTATGCGGTGCTACCAAATGGGTGCTTAATGTGTGTGGATCACGTTTGTGTTGTTAAGGTGAGGATCGGATGTCAGGATTTTGATTTGGAAGCACCGATACTACCGATCTCGGAGTTTGATGTCATCTTTGGAAGGGACTGGCTGTCGGAGAAGCAGGCCTACATTGATTGCACTTCGAAGGAGGTCACACTAGGGCGTAATACTGAACGTGTGACGACTTTTGCTGGTTTGTGTGGATCGAGAAAGATGTTGATATTTGCGGTCCAAGTAGTCAAAGTAGTTCGGCAGGGCGCGGTGTTGTGCTTCGTGCTAGTGGGGGCTGCAATGCCTCAGCCCAGTTTATGTGACTTTCTTATCATATCGGAGTATCCAGAGGTGTTTCCCAAAGATCTCCCTGGGGTGCCACCTCAGCGGGAGATCGACTTCACGGTAGAGCTGGTGCCAGGTTCCAAGACCGTGTCACGCTCCCCGTACCGAATAGCACCAAAGGAGATGGCAGAGTTACAGGTTCAGTTGTAGGAGTTGCTAGAGCAAGGCTATATACGCCCAAGTTCATCCCCTTGGGGTGCACCGGTCCTCTTTGTGAAGAAGAAGGATGGAATTCTGCGTCTGTTATTGACTATCATGAACTGAACAAGTTAACAAAAAAGAACAAGTATCTGATTCCATGAATCGATGACCCGTTCGATCAGTTGGTCAGATCAACTTTGTATTTGAAGTTGGATTTGAAATCCGGGTATTATCAGTTGCGGATTCGGGAATGTGATATTCCCAAGATGGCGTTTAGTGCCCGTTATGGGCACTATGAGTTCACCGTGATGTCATTTGGCTTGATGAATGCGCCATCGGTATTCATGGATTTGATGAACAGAAATTTTAGAGAGTGCCTCGACCGGTTTGTACTCATCTTTATTGATGATATACTGGTGTACTCGCAATCTGAAGAAGAACACACGATTCATTTGTGCATAATTATGGAAACCATGCGAAGGAGTCAGCTGTATGCCAAAGTCTCCAAGTGTGAATTTTGGCTAGCCTCGGTGGCATTCCTTGGTCATGTAGTTAGTGGAGAGGGTATTGCAGTGGATCCATCAAAGATAAAGGCAATCCAGGAGTGGCCTATTTTGACAATAGTAGCGGATGTCAAGAGTTTCCTTGGACTTGCCGGCTACTATCGGCGCTTCGTGGAGAACTTTTCGCAGATCGCTCTTCCTCTCACAAATTTTACAAGGAAAGATCAGAAGTTCGTATGGTCACCAGCCTGTGCACGAGCTTTTGAGGAGTTAAAGAGCTGTCTGACCATGAAACCAATCTTGTGTTTGCCACGAGGGACGGAGGACTACGAAGTTTACAATGATGCCTCATAGAGAGGCTTAGGTTGCATTCTGCTTCAGAATGGTTTGGTGATTGCTTATGGCTCACGCCAATTGAAAGTGCATGAGAGGAACTATCTGGTCCACGACTTGGAGTTGGCGGCCATGATATTTGCACTGAAATTGTGGCGGCATTATTTATATGGTGTGAAGGTTGATATCTTTACTGACCATAAGAGCCTGAAATGTCTATTAAATCAGAAGGAGCTAAATATGCGAAAACGAAGGTGGATGGAGTTCCTTGGGGACTACACATTCGAGATTCACTATACTCCCGGGAAGGGAAATGTTGTCGCAGATGCTTTGAGCCGGAGGGCTTCTGCACAAGCCAGCTGGATTCAGATACATGATCCGCGTCTGATCAGCGACTTGGAAACATTGGAAATCTTCTGTGTGGATAGAAGCGCTAGCACGAGTGCGTGCTTGAACTGGACGGAGGTACAATATGACCTTGCAGACTGAATACGACAAGCCCTGGAGCTTGATGCAAGCATGAAGCGCTACTTGGCGGAGACTGGGGTTGGGTCTGCTGCCGAGTTTGTCCTGGACGACAGTCTTTTGTAGATAGATAGTCAGTTGTGCGCCCCAAATGTTGGCAAGCTGCGGGAGGAATTGATGTATGAGGCACATTTTACGAAGTACTCAATCCACCTGGGGAGCACAAAAATGTACCAAGACATGAAAAAGTTGTTCTGTTGGCCAGGTTTAAAGGACATAGCCCTTTATGTGGCAAAATGCAAAACTTACGCACTTGTGAAGGCAGAATGTCAGAAACCTGGTGGGTTCCTGAAGTCGTTACCTGTTCCAGAATGGAAATCCGATGATATTTCTATGGATTTTGTGCATGGTTTGCCATGGTCGCAAAGCGGGAATGACACTGTTTTGGTGATCGTGGATCGCTTGACAAAGGTATCCCACTTTATTCCAAACCAGAGGGACGATTCAATGGAGAAGTTAGCAAAGCTATATGTAGATAGCATTGTACGACTGCACTGTGTGCCCCATGGCATCGTAAGTGACCGAGATGGGCACATCACATCGAAGGACTAGAGGCTAATCCACCAACTGTTGGGTACCATGCTGAAATTTAGCACTACCTTTCATCCTCAAACGGATGGGCAGATTGAACGGACCAACGGGACATTGGAGGATATGCTTTGAATGTGCGCCTTGGATTTCGGAAAGTGGTGGGAAGATCGTCTCTTTATGAATTCACTTATAATAATAGCTACCAGACAAATATAAAAATGACACCCTTTGAGGCTCTTTATGGTAGAAAGTGTTGTACTCCCTTGGCGTGGGTGGAGACGGGCGAGCGAAAGAAAGTCCAAAATGCCAATTCGACTATTCGAACAATCCAGGATAGATTGTTGGTTGCGCAAGATAGGAAGGCAAAATACTACAACGCCAAGCACATAAACGTTGAGTTCGCCGGGGGCGACTAGGTATAACATAAAATTAAACCTTTTAAGGGTGTGTCAAGGATTCAACGCTTGAAAAAGCTGAGTCAAAGATACTTGGACCATTTGAGATACTGAAACGTGTTGGTGAAGCTTCCTATCAGCTCGCTCTTTCGACAAAGTTGAGTGGCTTGCACGTTGTGTTTCATATATCTATGCTAAGGAAGGTTGTGCCAGAGCCTAGCCAAGTGCTTGTGGCGAATCAGGTGTCAATCGATAATAAACTAAAGATAATGGTCAATCCCATACGCATTGAAGACACTGAGGTGAAGCAATTGCGGAATAAAATGATCAAGATGATCAAAGTCCTCTGGGATAATTGTGGTCGTGAGGAGCTTTTATGGGAAAGTGAGCAGACCATGCGCGACGTGTTGCCCGAGTTGTTCCGTTGAGGTACAAGTTAAATTTTTTTATCTTTGTAGTTATTTACACTGTTAGAGTTTTGGGAAGAAATTCTTTTTAAGGGAGGGAGGATTGTAAGACACCAGTTTTTCATGTGCAAAGAGTTCGCAGTGTTCTGAGCTAAGGAGCTAGCGTCAGCGCTAGGGCTAGCGCCAACGGTAGCTCTTATCGTCGAAATGGTTGTGTATCGACAAAAGTACTTGTGCGAGTCGTCAAAGGCATCAAGATGAATCGTCGATTGCTAGCGCCAGCGGTAGGGGTAGCGTCTGCGGTAGCTGTCTCGATGACTTGGTGTCCCAACAAATGTATTGTGATGAATCATGTTGAGCACTCGTGAATTTAGCTCGTCGAGGGATAGCGTAGGCGGTAGCACTAGCGCCGACAGTAGCATTCTCGATGAGTCTTTAAGCGGCTATAGTTGTACCGCATTTGGGCTAGCGCCTGCGTTAGGAGGTAGCGCCGACGGTAGCGTTTATGTATATAAAGTCTTTAAGCCGTGGATTTTCCATAGTATTTCTCACTTGGACTCTCTCCAAAGGCAAGGGTAGAGGTCAGGAAGAGGAAGGAGGTCTGATGAGTCCATTATTTACACTATTTTATGTACTCATCCGGGCTAGTTTTCACTCTTGTGCACACCTTATTCAAGGTAATATCGCTTGTATTTCACTTGTATTCACTTCCACGCTATGTGCACTATTTTGGCCCATTTTGGGGTGCATTTGCCCTTCATGTCGTTGGGGGTAAGCACATTGTGCTCCCCAACCCTTTTAGCTGTATTTATATTGAGCTGGAGGAGTATTCCCAGATGCATGTTTGCTATAGGCTTTATTGCGCAGGTGGATAGATCATTCGCTTTGCCCTATTTTCATGTCTGCATATATCGCACAGTCATGCATTTCATTGACGCACAATTGCTTCGATCGTGCGAGTTCATCTGCAGCTTTGTTTGACGTTCTATCGCTGATCATGCGAATTGTACACGCACGTGCAGTTACCCATGCGCGAAGGAATCGCACGATCACCTGCTAAGTCTGGTTTTCAAACCTTCTGGAATTTTCCGTGCATTTTTACGCAAGGTCGGCTTCGACCGTGCGTGAGTAAAATGCATGGGTGTTGCTGCTTCATCTTCCAGGGCTTTCTTCTTCATTAATAATGCACGGTCGTGCGTTCGACCGTGCGTGACTTAATTTCTAACATTACTGTATAAAAGCCAGGAAATCTGCTGGCTTGAGGGACACTTCAGAGGATAGACCAAGCCTGCCACTTTCATTCCAGCTCTGCCATTTCCATCACCCCATCCATCTCCCCCATTTGGGAAGTGTTCTTCGGTGATTCTAATCCCCATCCAAGGATCTAAAAGCCATCCCGGCCATCTACAACCAACATCAAGGGTTGGCAGACTCCATTTAGTGAAGAAGAAGGAACCCTACACTAGGGATGAAGATGGATAAGGTCAGAGGTAGTGGCAACCTCTAGATCCCGGAAGCAACCACGGACTGAGCTCGGAGGTGGCTTGACAACCCACCATTCCGGCCACAACCCACGACGAGACTTTTCTTCTTATGGTTCACTCTACCCTTTGTCTATTTGTGTGTTATGCTCATAAATACTTGTAATGAAGCTAGAATGTTCTTTATTTGTCTATGAATGAAAGCATGCCTAGCTATTTTCTCTACTTTGATGCTATGTTATGATGTGCCTCGCCTCCATTTCACATCCACCCTATATACGCACTAACTGAGCAACTCTAGGAAAATCTAGAGGTGAGACGTAGAAGAGGTGTTTGCGACACTCACTGTCGCAATAGGGATCACTCCCTCCGTCTGCCTTTCATCCATTCTGTTTACCGAAGCACGACATTGCGGCCTGCACTTCATCTCGCCAAGTGAAGCGGTGCTCTAGGCCCGCATTTTCCTTTTATTGTTGATAAATTAGGAAACCCAAATCAAACCCCCTTTTTATTATTAACATAGAAATCTTTATAATCAATTTCCCTGACGAGAAATCATACACCCCAACTTGCAATCCCCTGAGAACGATATTCGGGGAGTCTCTCTCCCAACTTTTATTAATTGTACGACCGGTGCACTTATTGTATGTCTGTCAAAGTCTGCATGGCTTGTCATGTCCGAGGAAGAAGATCTCTTACATGCTTGTGCCGTCTTCGAGTTCATGGAGAGGAATCCTGGTCCAATGGCACTGAAGCGAGCATCAAGGGTAATGATTCTCCTCCTTAATCTCTGGACATGCTAGTCCATTGTTTTGCATAGTAGCAGGAAGATTTCCACTAATTAGTGGATAAGTTTCTTCGGACGGGTCGATATTGATTATCCCCGTAGAAATTGCATATAGAGTCCGGATCGATGTACGGACATAGGCATACTGTGTGAAACCCATCTGGGCGGGTTGGTCTGGATTGGTGATGTTGATATTGCACTCCGGAGAAGACTCCGAGTATGTATGCTTATTTTCGGGTTCTGGGTGCTGTGATGTGCTGCAGGGAGGTCTGGAGGTGATCTCCAGAAAATGCCCGAAAGAATAGACAGAAATCTGTTTTGTTAGCTACCGCCAGCGCTACTGCCAGTGGTCCTTTAGATCGCGTGGTGTGATTGAGAACGGCCCTGTGGGCTATGATGATGACTCGGTGGAGATTGTCCTATGATCAGGATGAGGTAAAAGTTTATCTGCATCGTGCTATGATGATTGAGTTGGGTCTAGCTGGATCTGAACCCATCCATAGTGGCCGGTGAAGAGGTCGCCACTCGGTGCACCGTCTTATGGAAGAGAGTCGAAACTTCGTGTGTACTGCCAGCCGGAACTTCATGTGTACAGCCTAGCTCAAAAGACCATCCAAGTTGAAAAAGGACTTGTGGATGGAGTGTGCCTTGAGAGCAAAATATGTGTGGCCTAGAGTCGACGTATGTGGTGATTGTTTCTATGAGGTGCTTAGACACACTTGTGAAATATATGTTGTTATTGCTTTCTTGCAGGAAAGGAGTACCACCGCCCCGGGCATGGGGTGGGTTCGTTATAAATCATGGTCAGCTAAAGCTGACCGGTTACGTGTTTTTCCACTGCTTGGTGGATTTTGTTTGACGGGTCCTGGCGAGACGAGCGGGAAATAGTGGGTTAGAACCCAAGCTGCTGCGCTTTACTGACCCTCGATGCCCAAAGTGTTTTGTTTACTGCTTTTCATGTGTGGCCGACCAGCGTGCCGATGTTTGGAAGCCACTTTTGATGTAAACAAATCTTGTAATTAACTTTATGTATGTTCATTCCTAGTGAACAAGTGGACAAATTATTGTTGGAGTTTCTGAGGTGATCTCAAAGTAATCAATATTTAGTCTTGCTGCCAACGCAATATGAGCCTATAGGGTCGCACATAAAAGCGTTTGGAGAAATTGGAGAAAGGATTATGTTGGCCTTACTCATATTGGATATGAGTGGAGGACAAATCCTGTGACTGCTTGGAATTAACTTGAGAGTGTCTCAACGGGAAATCGTTTAAAGGGTTTAAATGAATGGATTTATGCTAGACAAATTCGGGTAAAGGGTTTAACCGAACTGTGTCAAATTCGGCTAAAGGGTTTAACCGAATTATGTTGATTTGACTAATGGAATTCGGCTATATCGATTCGGCTAATGTGATTAACCGAATTCGACTAAAGGGTTTAGCCGAAATATATCAGTTCGACGAAATGGTTTCGACGAAATGATATAACCGAATTTATATAGTCGAATCGGCTATAGCATATAGACAAATTCGTCAAAATGGTTTCGCCGAATTCGGTTATAGTGATTAGTCGAATTCGGCGAATGTAAATCTGGACAGAAATGTTCTGGTCTGCGGATAGCCTGATTTATGCGTTTTAGTATAAAAGGGCTTGCAATTCTAGGTTTATAAAGGACTTTTTCTTTTCGCGATTTTGACGTGAACGGCCGACCGGAACAGTTCCGCGCGAGGGTCGTTCTTCCCGTCCGCCGGTCGCCTTCCGCCGCCGCTATTCATCGTCGTCGGTCGCCGCCTCCCCTGGATCGGATCTAGCAGTCCGTGGGGACGTTGAGAGCATCCTTCTCCGACCTAGTTCTTGTACGACAAGAAGCTAGGGTTCTCCTTCGCTTGTGTGGACTTCTGTAGAGGGATCGATCCACTTCGATTCTTGAAGAACTCATAGGCAGACATTCGGATTTCTCTTGGGAGCACCTTGGTTGAGTGTTGACTCAATCTCGCAAAGGTACCTTGTATTTTGAATTGTTTATTCTCTTGAATCATGAAAACCGCAAGATCCATTAGCTTCTTTTTGGGTTGTTCTTGTTATTTCCGCTGCGCATATATGATATGTGATCCCGTTCGAGGGGTATAAAAAATCCCAACAGTGGTATCAGAGCCAGGTTGCGGTCAAATGCGTGTAAATTGGGACATGTAGAAGCGTTCTAAATGCCCTAATTTCTTCTTGGAATATCACATTTGATGTGATTTGTGCGGTTTCTGGTGGTGGGATTTCAAAAATTTGGTCAGGGCTCTGCCCCGCACCCCACAAGGGCTCTGCCCCTTGACCCCGCTCGCTGATCAGCGAGACCACCGCCAGGGGCGCTGGCCCTTGGACCCCGTTAGGGGCTCTGCCCCTAAGACCCCGCCAGGGACGTGGCCCCTTGGAACCCCGCCAGGAACGCATGTGATTACGTTGCGATTTTCATGTTTCAGAGGTTGTTTCTCCTCTGCAGTAACCGTTCCTCAAAATGATTTGTGAAACCAAATGTTTAGATTATTGAATCTGACATGAGAGACGAGCTTGTCTACTGCACTTGTGGAGTTGTTGTTCGTATGTCCAATGCATGTAAATCTGGATATTTAGAAGTGTTATAAATGCTCAGATTTAGCCCTGTTTTGTCAAAGTGTTGATAGACTATTTTTGTGCACATCTGGGATGTATCTGGAATGTGAATGTTGTAATTTTTTATTTTCTGATTGTGCACTGTGATTAAATGTTAATCATGATTAAAATGTTAATCACGATGAAATGTTCATCTATTGAAAAATAAAATCCCTTATCTAATATTAAGTATTCGAATGCCTTCCGATGGATGACACTCTTCCTGCCTCGATCGATGAAGTGTGGGCTTGCCAAAGCAAGGTGCATTAATCTATCTTGGTAAGGGTGCGAGCGGATAATTGTGATATCCCACTATCGACATCGGGTCAAACTTAACTTGGGGACCTCAAAGGTTGAGTGCCTAGAGGCATAGGGTTGGCATGCTCCATATGATGGATGCGAATAAAGAGTTATTCACCAACCATACAAGAGTTGCATAGTGATGCAATTGACAAATGTTGTCTACCTAAATAACCGCATTATGAGAGGAACGCCAAAGCGGGCTCGTGGTGTTGGTGAAATACGGATCTTGTCCACTAAGAGAGTAGCTCACTTAAACTCTCTGAATCGATTTCAAGGGTTATTGATTTGATTAAAATAGTGGGAGCTCTTTAATAAAAGTCCTTATTAAAATATATATAAATTGTATTTTGAAATATAGTACTAAAATTTTACTTTGCAAAATTCCTTGTAGAATATCCATGGCAAGTGGATCTCACTCCGCCTTGTCCCTGAGAGCGATCCTTGAGAAGGATAAGCTAAATGGGACAAATTTCCTTAACTGGTATAGAAACCTGAGAATTGTTCTCAGGCAAGAGCGCAAGCTCTATGTCTTGGAAGAAGATCCCCCCGAAGAGCCAGCCTCTAATGCACCACGTGCAGATAAAGATACTTATAAGAAGTATGGAGATGACTTCTTGGATGTTGAATGCCTTATGCTCGCAACTATGAACTCTGAGCTTCAGAAGCAACATGAGAACATGAGTTGTTATGAGATGGTTGAGCACCTGAAGAAAATGTTTCAAGGGCAAGCTCGCCAAGAGAGGTTCGATATATCCAGGGCGTTATTTCAGTGTAAGATGGGAGCTCGAAACCCAGTAGGAACTCACGTACTCAAGATGATTGGGTATATAGAGAGCCATGAAAGACTGGGGTTTCCTTTGAGCCAAGAGTTGGCCACGGATCTGATCCTGCAATTGTTGCCGGACAGTTACGAGCAGTTTGTCTTAAATTACAATATGAATGAAATTGATAAGACACTACCCGAGCTCCTAGGCATGTTAAGAACTGCCGAGATCAACATGAAGAAGACCAAGCCTTCTAGCCCATACTGATGGTGCATAAAGGCAAGGGCAAGGTCAAGGGAACCAAGAAGACTAAGGTAAGACCTAAGTCACATCTTGATCCCAAGTCTTCAGCACTGAAAAAGAAAGGATTGGCTAAGGAAGGGAAGTGCCACCATTGTGGTAAGGTAGGGCACTGGAGGAGGAACTGTCCTCAGTATCTAGAAGATCTGCAGAAGAAGAAGGGAAGTATGACTTCCACTTCTGGTATTTCCGTTATAGAAATAAACCTTTCTGCTCCTTCATCCTGGGTATTGGATACCGGATGTGGTTCTCACATTTGTATAAATGTGAAGGAACTGACAAGGAGAAGAATGCTGGGTAAAGGAGAGGTAGACCTGCGCATTGGAAATGGAGCAAGAGTTGTTGTCGTTGCCGTAGGATTGTATCTTCTTTCTTTGCCCACAGGGCTTGTAATAGAACTAGATAATTGTTATTATGTTCCCGCCATAACTAGAAACATTATTTCTATTTCAGGTTTGGACATGATTGGTTTTTCTTTCGTAATTAAGAACAATTGTTGTTCTATTTATAAGAATGATGTTTGTTATGGCGTTGCCCAAATGTTTAATGGTGTATATGTTTTGAACTTAGACCATCCGATCTATAACATAGAAAATACTAAAAGACTAAAAATAAATGATTTGAATCCTACGTACCTTTGGCATTGTCGTTTAGGCCATATAAATGAGAAACGCATATCCAAGCTCCATAAATATGGACTACTGGACTCATTTGATTATGAATCATTTGATAGATGCGAGTCATGTTTGTTGGGCAAGATGACGAAAGCTCCTTTCACTAGTTTCTGAGGTGATCTCAAAGCAATCAATAGTTAGTCTTGCTGCCAACGCAATATGAGCATATAGGATCGCACATAAAAGCGTTTGGAGAAAGGATTATTATGGCCTTACTCATATTGGATATGAGTGGAGGACAAATCCTGTGACTGCTTGGAATTAACTTGAGAATGTCTCAACGGGAAATCGTTTAAAGGGTTTAAACGAATGGATTTATGCTAGACAAATTCGGGTAAAGGGTTTAACCGAACTGCGTCAAATTCGGCTAAAGGGTTTAACTGAATTATGTTGATTCGACTAATGGAATTCGGCTATATCGATTCGGCTAATGTGATTAACCGAATTCGACTAAAGGGTTTAGCCGAAATATATTAGTTCGACGAAATGGTTTCGACGAAATGATATAACCGAATTTATATAGTCGAATCGGCTATAGCATATAGATGAATTCGTCGAAATGGTTTCGCCGAATTCGGTTATAGTGATTAGTCGAATTCGGTTATAGTGATTAGTCGAATTCGTCGAATGTAAATCTGGACAGAAATGTTCTGGTCTGCGGATAGCCTAATTTATGCGTTTTAGTATAAATCTGGACAGAAATGTAAATCTGGACAGAAATGTTCCGGTCTGCGCACGGTCGTGCGTTCGATCGTGCGTGACCATTTTCTGACAGAAATTCTATTTAAGCTGCAGGTCTTGCCCTATGCTAGAACGATCGTTTTTTCCGCTCCCAGAGCTCCAGTTCCGTGCCCTTTTCGCCATCCATCGCCGCCCACCTTCAGGAGGTGCTCCGGGCTTGTTCTTCACGCCAATCTTGAGCCCGGAGATCATCTCGGCCTCCTCCTTCATCCTATAGCTTCAAAGGAAGATTTAGCCGCCATTGCCATCAAGCAAGGGGAAGTTTGCAACCTTTACCGGATCGTGAGACGAAGAAGATGGGTTCATTGGAGAGTCATGACAGCTCTCTCTACCCCGGACGTAGTTGTGGGCCGACCTTGGACGTGGATTGACAACCCGGCGATTCCAACCGTGAATCTACAACGAGCCTTTGGATTTGGTTGATTTCTTGCCTTGTTCTTCTCTTATTGATGTGTATGTAGTTAGATCTAAATATTATGATGAAGTGGCACATAAACTTGTTTGTATTTCTATATTTCATGTCTATGTGAAATTCTTTTGTGGTTTATGTGATTTGAGGAGCGCCCCATTCCATCCTCCATCCCACCGTCGCGTTCGTTTGCCGCACTAGCAATTGCTAGTGGCGTGCTTGTCGAAGAGGTGCTTGCGACCCTAATTCTGTTTGCCTACTCATCCATCCTCCCTTGCGACGCAGTGCGCTCAAGGCCTGCCTAGTCTCCATCCCGCCAAGCGAAGCATTGTATAACGGCATTGCATAGGAGTAGTTGTAGTATTTTCCTTTATTTTCCACAACCCAAATCACCCATTTTTGCACCCATCCGACTAAAGGACTTCAATCTCAAGTCCTGCCTCAATAGTAAACTCTACCTTACTGTGTTCCTTTGAGATCGATACATGGGGATTCATTCCCATTTTATATTACTTGAACGATCGGTACACAGCCGTTTCGTGCCGCAGTCTAGCTACCGCCTTTAGCGGTGTGCGAGATTTGTGCATCAAGTTTTTGGCGCCATTGCCGGGGAACACAGACGTGTGAGTTTTCTGGAGAGGGAGAATCTGAGAAAGAAGCCCTTCCATTTGTTTATTGCATCCTTTTTGTTTTATTTCTTCGTTCTCTATTTTTCTTGTTTGATATTAGGTTGTTTTAGTAAATATTGTCAGGTGTAGTATTTTGTACAACAGTGTCTTTATTTTGAATCATTTTATCTTCACACTATGTGGGCATCATTTAATATTCGTTGCCGTTGGTGTGGAGATATCTCTCATGCTAGTGATAGATGTCCAAAGGGAGATAATGGCCCTAGCACTCATGCCCCAACATATGGAGCACCGACTTCGTCTGGTACTCCATATGTTGCGCGGAAGTCCTATGGTTATTCTGCTGCGCCTTTATCGTCATACTTCTTTTCGGCTTTAGCACCCGCTGAGCCAAAGAAGCCCGCAAGGCAGTGCTTGTTTGGTCGGAGCACAGATCAATCCTTGAAGGACTGTGCCGAGTATCTTCGCCAATTGGACGAGGATGACGAGCTGGGTATCTGGATCGTCCCGACTCCTACTTCCGGCAGCACACCTTCATCATCCGATTATGTGTCTGTGTCACCTTCACATTTTGAAGGGTATGGCGTGGACACGGTCACCAGATGTGTGGCTGATCTGGGCACTGACATGACTGAGCCCATCTCCCCTGTACATCCATCTCCTATCGTACATTTGATTCTTTGTGAGGAATCAGTGCTTGACTTTTACCAAAACACCCTTTCTCCCCCTGTTGTGCATACTACTATATTCGTCTCTGACGATATTTTTGATGATGCCTTGCATGAGGAGGCAAGAGATTTACATATCATACCTACTCCTATGGAGGAGGACAACCTTCTGTGTAAAGAGGATTTTTCCTCAACACCGTTGGAGGATGTCCAAATCTTGGGCGATGTAGATGTTGATCTTGCCGAGTCTTGCTGCATTGTTAATAATGCCAACAATATTTTACTTCCCCAACTTGATGGGAGTGAGACCGGGACCACTCCCCCGCTTGATTTTTATTTAAGTCATTCTTCTTGTTTATTTCTTGATCCCCTTTCTTCGTCTGAGCCTGTGCAGGTTGAGTCTTCACAGGTACTTCAGGAGGACTTGGAGCATTCTGCTCAAGTCAATGATGAGTGTATCCTCTTATGTGAGGAGGTTGATCCCCCCTCCGTAGAGGAAGCCCCACTCATTGCCTTCTCCTCCTACTGCCTCCCTGGAGATGATACCTTGCTGGGCATGGATAGTTTTGGTGAGTTGAGTGAGGATTCCTCCTCTTCTTACTTTTTATTCCCTCTACCTGTGATGAGCAGGTATTATTTATATTCTGGTAGAGGCGTGACTATTCTATCGCCGTATCGGTACCCGCTACCGACACGCATATTAGAACAGTTACCTGTGCATTTCCTTTTTCATAGACCCATTAGCTAGAACTGCTTTAAATTTGAATAAGTCGTGCTGGGAGGACAATAACCCCAATAGTTATCTTACTTTTCCTGCAATTCTTATTTCATCTTGTTTAGTTTAGTTAGCTGTATTTCATTTTTATGTTTATATATTGTCTTTTGTTTTTGCGGAGCTCGCCCCTGCAGGTATTCTTCTGTATGGCGGATGCTGCAGCTTTTTCTTGGTTTCCACGCCAATCTTCTGGTATGCTCATTTCTGAGCATTGGGTACTTTCTTCCCCTAGCTCTTTTCTGAATTTCATAGATATATACTGTGTGTATTGTCTAGTTTAAGTATGGGGGAGAGTAGTTCTGTATGCACACTCACGTGCACTATAGCATTGCATGCTAGAAGTATTTCTATTTCATTTATTTAGTATTGTTCATTTTCTTTGCACACCACTACACCCACTTTAGCGTGCACTCGCTTGTTTGTATGCTCCTGTATATTCAATTCTTGGTTGTGATGTAGAAATTGCTGTATTAGCCTAAAAATTGCAAGATGGAGTGGCATGTTGACTCTTGTAGTGCTCTAGTTGAGTACTCGTGTCTTGCATAGGGATTTGAGTAGAATTAGTTTTTATTTATGCTTCTAATTTATAATTAGTAGATTTGCGTAGATTTTAATTTATTTTACTCAAAATGGTGAATGCGGTTGAATCTAATGGTAGCGTGGTATTGTGTGTAGGCGAGCACGAGGTTCATGTTGCTCGATTCGGGAGGAAGGATTATCTTTCTCGGGGGCTAAGAACTTGCCCCAAGCGACTCTCGAAGCATGGGTGCGAATGATTTGCAAGTTGATCATGACGTAGGCCATCTATTTGGCAAGTTTGAGCTTTGTTCTACCATTCCTATACGCTAACCATTGCTAGCCTATTTTGTGCCTACCCGATCTTTTGTTCAGCTCCACCATACTTCACCAAGGCCTAAAAGTTAATCCTATTATCGCAACCAAAAATTAAGCTAAAAGCATTTATGAATTGTAATTTTCCAATGCGGTGCGGTGATGCGACACTTCAGTATTGATGTGGAAGTTTTAAAAATGTCTATGTGCTGAAATTGTGCTAGTAGATATGGGGATGAAAAGAAAAGAAAAAGAAAAGCAAAGAAAAAAAAATGTATCCCCAGCGTTGTAATTGAAACATCTATTTGGTATTGATTGTTGTAGGTCGTGTGCACACCCGGTTTCAAAGTCAACTCTGGGGGTGTGTTACATGTGTATTATTGTGGCAATTTTGATTTAGCACTTTTGTGAGCTCATTTGGGTTGCGATTAACCTTCACGTTAATCTTTGCATTCCAAACCGTAACCTAAGCCTCGTGTAAACCCAATGTCCTATTGATTCATCTTGTGAGTTCACTAGCACCGTGGAGAGAGTGTGACCGGGCGAGCTTATGGTTCTCGACATTGATGGATTTCAACGGAGATAATTCTGAGTTCCGGTCTTGGTAACATTCACCTTCGCGACTAGCTTACTTTCGTACAACGCGTGACCACGAGATTCACCAACATTCCATTTTTGAGTAAAAATAAATTTCTATTTACGCATTTACACTTTTATAAATTAGCTAGCATATGTAGAAACTTCTTCTAATGAACTTTTATGCACACAAGTATGCAACTTCGCATTCTATTCCATGTTTGCAATTTTTTGGCTAGCTATGCTTTTCCTACTCCGCCGGATTTGTTTGCTCGGGACACGCAAACAGGTAAGTCTGGGGGTGTGATGAGTCCCATTTATATATACATTTTTGGACTCATTTGGGATGGTATTCTAGTCTTTGCACCGCATTTTAGGCGCGTTTTCATTCATATGTACTATTCCATGCTAGGTGCACTTTTTAGCCCATTCCGGTGTGCAATTGCGCTCCTTGTTGTTGGGGGTAAGCACATGGTGCTCCCCTTCTCTTTTTGTGTTTATTTGGTGCTGGAGGTTTTCCCAGCTGGATTGTCTTGTATGCAGGTGACCAGATCGTCCCGTTTTCCCCAGAAGTAATGTCTGTGCATATCGCACGGTCGTGCGTTTCCTTGACGCACGGTCAGTTGCGGTCGTGCGTTTGTGTCTGGGCAGAAAATGGAGCGTCGGAGTTTACTCGTGCATTTTGACGCACGGGCGGATTCGCCCGTGCGTGAGTAAAACGCACGGTCGACCTGTGTCTTCCTGATTTCAGAGCTTCGGAGTTTACCCATGCATTTGAACGCACGGGCGGTGTTAATCGTGCGTGAGCAAGATGCACGGGCGGCGCATCGTCTTCCCCAAGTCAAGTTTTATCATTTAATAACGCACGGTCTGTGCACGGTCATGCGTTCGACCGTGTGTGACCATTTTCTGACAGAAATTCTATTTAAGCCGCAGGTCTTGCCCTATGCTAGATCGATCGTTTTTCTCGCTCCCAGAGCTCCAGTTCCGCGCCCTTTTCGCCGTCCATCGCCGCCCACCTTCAGGAGGTGCTCCGGGCTTGTTCTTCACGCCAATCTTGAGCTCCGAGATCATCTCGGCCTCCTCCTTCATCCTACAGCTTCAAAGGAAGATTTAGCCTCCATTGCCATCAAGCAAGGGGAAGTTTGCAACCTTTACCGGATCGTGAGACGAAGAAGACGGGTTCATTGGAGAGTCGTGACAGCTCTCTCTACCCCGGACGTAGTTGTGGACCGACCTTGGACGTGGATTGACAACCCTGCGATTCCAACCGTGAATCTACAACGAGCCTTCGGATTCGGTCGATTTCTGGCCTTGTTCTTCTCTTATTGATGTGTATGTAGTTAGATTTAAATATTATGATGAAGTGGCACATAAACTTGTTTGTATTTCTATATTTCATGTCTATGTGAAATGCTTTTGTGGTTTATGTGATTTGAGGAGCGCCCCATTCCATCCTCCATCCCACCGTCGCGTTCGTTTGCCGCACTAGCAATTGCTAGTGGCGTGCTTGTCGAAGAGGTGCTTGCGACCCTCATTCCGTTTGCCTACTCATCCATCTGCCCTTGCGACGCAGTGCGCTCAAGGCCTGTCTAGTCTCCATCCCGCCAAGTGAAGCATTGCATAGCGGCATTGCATAGGAGTAGTTGTAGTATTTTCCTTTATTTTCCACAACCCAAATCACCCATTTTCGCACCCATCCGACTAAAGGACTTCAATCTTAAGTCCTGCCTCAATAGTAAACTCCACCTTACTGTGTTCCTTTGAGATCGATACTTGGGGATTCATTCCCATTTTATATTACTTGAACGATCGGTACACTACCGTTTTGTGCCGCAGTCTAGCTACCGCCTTTAGCGGTGTGCGAGATTTGTGCATCAGGTAGAAGAGTGGACTACCCAAAGTTTGGGGAACCACTATATTTCTTTGTGTTGTGCTGTGATTTTCATTTTGCAATTTCTTTCTTTATTTACTTAATTCTTGTTGGTGTGTGTGGGAAGCTTAACTCTGAGATTATTACACATATATATATATATATTTGTTAACTTTGCACAAAGTACTTTTAATTCTCTATTCACCCCCCTCTAGAGAATTCTAGTGAGGTTAACTGTGCACTTTCAAGTAGAATCCTTTCAAAATGAAATATACAAAGTTCTACTTCATGATATGCTTTCATGTCTTTTAATTTTTCTTGTTTTCCTATTTCTTTTGAACTATCATGTCATGGTCATCCTATACAGTATTAAAAATATGATTTTATCTCTTAAAAGCTTAATATGTTTATAAAATCAAATTGAACAAAATTCAAAATCATATTTTATTTTGATAACCTATCTTTTATTCTTATATTCCTTGCTTCTAAATATCTTATATTATCCATATGAATCAAACTCTAAATCTGCTATAAGATATTTCAAATTAAATCCGGTTATAGGCTATTAGGATTCAAAGCCTTCACCAACAAGTGGTTTAGTGAAATAACTTGATCTAAAAGAAAATTCAAGATTTAAATAAAAGCTCAACTTTCAATATGGTTGTCATTGTTCACAACAAAAAATTATATTGTGTTCACTCCTTGATGTCAAACATGATCTAAACCATCACAATTGTTCACCTATCAAAAATCACATATATATTCAAAATTCTTAATCACTAAAATTTATTGAAAGAATTTATCTTCATAATGAATATTGAATTCACAAACACCACTATGATCTATTGATGTCCTTTGCTAAAATTCTCTAACATCATAGTCATATCAAAAGTCTTCTAAAAATAATTATTTCTATCACATTTATGTGAATTATAATTGATATATTAACTGATGACAATTGATATTATAATGGTTGGTGTGTATTGTGATTTATTTCTAGTTTAGACCTTTGAATCATTTTGATATCAAATCAAATAGAATTGTCACTCCAATCTAGGTCTCTATGTTGAAACACAATCAAAACTTGGTATAAGATTAATCTCAAACTTATCAGTCTAACATTGCCACCTAAAGAATATTTGTGTTTATGTTAGGCTTTATTTGTTTACCAAGATATACAGGCTGGGTATTCTTATCTAGGGCTTATCCATGGTATGATTGTGCATGAACATTATTGTTAATCTCTAAAATCATGCATATTTGATTTGTTTATTCATGACCTCTCATGCTTACAATTCCTATCATTTTTAAACTACATTGGTAAATATAAGCCTTAAAAATATTAAAATGGAGATATAATGAAATATATCACTTGCAAAGTTTAGTTGGTAAAGTCATACACAAAATCACTAATGTTTAATGAAATTTGCACTATCAAGTCATTTCCTAAAAATCTGAAATTTCAGCATGAAACTACTGTTTGGACACCTAATCAAGATCAACAAACAAAAATTTCAAAATCATCAAAAATCGTGCACTGTTTCCCGCGCTAGTGTTAACGCCGGCGCTAGCGCACCTCTGTGTTTTTCTATACTTTTAAAATTTTGAAAAATCCCTAAAAATATGTTAATCTATGTATACTATTCATTTCTGCACTTTTGCTTTTATTACATTTTTGAAAAACCAAATACAGAAATACAAAAGCCAAATTACAAAAAAAAATTATATGTTTTGCCTTTGTGTTTGTCATTTGTTTAAATCCTATTTCTAAAAGCAAAAATCAAATACAAAAATATAAAATAAAAAGGTATTATCAAAAATTGTTATTATTTGAACTTAACTTTTCTATTTACATGTATCTTGCGAAAGGGTGATTTGGGCTATCATCCCATCATATCACCTAGTACCGGGCGAACCTCTCACAGGGTAGTCCTCGGGAAGTCCAAGATCAATATTATGAGTTCAAACTTTAAATAAAAATTATTCTTCAAAAATATCAAAAATATTGTATGGACTTCATTGAAAATCAAGCATGAAATAATCTATTATTTAGAACTTCTATAATGTTGCAATTAATCTTTTCAAAGTACTTTGAACATTGCTTTCATCATGCTTTGATATATCTATTAATATGCGCATCAATTATATTGAAAGTGGTGTAGAACTAAGCTTAGCATGCCTCTAAGTATGAGTAAATGTTTTATGTTTGATAATGATTTTTATTCACTCACTTATTTTGGCATTGTCTACATTTGTGTTTAATCTAAGAATTCTTGTGTATGTTTTGTATTAGTACAATGAATTAAAATTGTACAAGTATCTTACCTACACTCATTTATAAGCACTTTTAAAAATTAAGAAAAGTGGTTATCTTTCTTATAAATTATATTGGTTTGCAAAACAAGTGTATTCGGAGAACTTTGTACAAAACAAAATCATAAAATAATGTGACAAAGATAACTCCACCAAGCACTACTTGAACCTCCTGATAAGTCTAAATAAGCGTTGTGAGGTTGAGCACCTTGGAAACAATAGTAAAGTATCTTGTGCAAACCATAACTTTCTTTCAAAATAAAAACCACTTATTCTTAAGTACACCAGATCACAATAAAAAATCAATATTGAAGAATAGAATTATGTGATCCCCCAAGCACTACTTTGCACCCTGATAAGTCTTAATGAGCATTGTGTGTGCAAAGCACCTTGGTAGTTATACATTTTTTTGTGCATTGAAGTGCGTGGAAGTAAAATTATTTGTGTTTTATTGTGCTCTTCACTTTACATATCTCTTGTATTTTTGATTAAAACATTTGTTTACTCTATTCAAAATACACTTATGTGCACATCATTATCTTCCATAACACTTCTTCTCATGAGTATTGGATCCTATTGCAAATTCTATACTACTCTTTATTTATGAAATGCACTAGATAACCTAGCATGCTTTCTACAATGTTTGGTATGTTTTGAATTTGTGAATTAAAATAACATTGTAGCAATCTTTTTGATAACATTATTTCATGCTTGATTACTTTATTATCAAACTTAAAGATTTTAATTGAAAAATGATTCATAAAAACATCTTCTTTTTGAAATTTACTCATATATCTTTCTATAGATCATCATTGATTATAATAAGATGTTTCTTGTATTTCTATAAGTCTTCCGCATCATCACCATATAATTTTTTTACCTTGCACTTTTATGCTTATTTAAAGTCTTTCATTTTGTATGCATCATTACTTGAATCTTCAAATTCCTTTCTTGCAACAAGTGGTAGACTTGCTTGGAAAACTTTATATTGGTTGCTTTTAACATGGATTTTTTTTATAAGACTCTGATTTTTTTCTATGAAAATATTATTACGCTAAAAATTCTGATTTATGAATGGATTTCAAAATAGCTATGTGAGTGGGTTCATAAATTCAAATAAAAATATAAATCCATAGGCTATGTCATTAGATTTAAAACGCTTATATGTTTCCAATAATTATTATCCATGACTTCATTTCTCATCATAGCGGGGGCGTAGGGTTGGAGACATTAGATAACCTTTATCTCTAGTCATGTCTTGTCCTTAACCGGGGAGGGTTACAGTGGGGCCTTGCGAGGTACTGGGGGGAAAGAGTGCTAGGTTGAGTTGTGTCTAGTTTTTTCATATGGGACTAACACCCCAACCTACGACATGTATGCAGCTCCTTATGCCCATCCATCACTTAGTATGGGGCTAGGGTGTAGACATATTGTCTGGGTAGTTTAGTTACTTGGAAATCATTACATTTTGGTTATACTACAAACTCTGATTTATGAAAATGTTATAATACTCAAACGCTGATCTATTTAAATAAAAAGTATTCTAAAACTCCTTATCATTTCCTTCTCTACAAGCTCGATCATGCTTTTATCTTCTTCGCAACTTTTTAGTGATGTCTCCTTAGCCGCATTTGCTAATAATAAAAGGGGGAGAACTAACATGATAAATATTAATCTACTATCAAACTATATTTCATAATTAAGATGATAGCTTACATATTAGGAGAGCATTCGCTTAGGGGGAGCATGTATTTAGGGGGAGCAATTCTAAATGCTAAAATCAATAATTATCCTAAGTCATCACTCTCACACACACACACAAATATAGTTTCATCATGCTTATTTATTAATGCTCTAATTTATCATTAATGGATTTGTTATTATCAAAAGGGGGAGTTTGTTGGAACATGGTCTTCCGCATCTCCTAGGTTTGAGAATAACAAATCCTATGTGTATTTGATCTTGTGTGTTTAAGTGTGCAGGAAATCAAAGTCCACATGACAGGATGGTTGCCCCCAATTTTGAGCCAGCAATTCCAAAACTCCCACTAACGCCGGCGGTAGCACTTAGTGTCTGACGCTAGCGACGATAGCGCAATTACGGGAGCACATATGGAAGGAAATAGCGCCTGGCGGTAGATGATAGCGCAGGCGGTAGCGACTCACACAGAAGGCAAGGGAGAATTATTTCCTCGGATTGAAGATTCTGCCGCGCAAAACATGTCCTAATTTGGGATAGCGCCGACGGTATCACTAGCGTAGGAGCTACCGCTTAGGCTATAAAAAGGACCCATTGGCTCCGTCTTCCTTACTCTTCTACAACCCTAAACTCCAGAGCTTCGTGCCACAACATATAGAGGAAGGTTCAGAGAGATACTCCCACCAAAAGCTTAGAGAGAATTTCTGAAGGAGGACTTCCTCACGCTTCATCCGACCGGCGACCGCTTCAACAACGCTTACACTACAGCGATCCAACGTCTCCAACTTCAGAAGTTCTTAGAGCGAGTTTTTATTATTGATGTTTTTATATTCACATCTTTATTCTTGTAATCGTTAGTGAATTCGCCTCGTGTTGGCGACTAGGTCTGGGTAGGACTTAGGGCAGAAATTCGCCTCGTGTTGGCGACTAGGTCTCGGGTGTAGGTCTAGGGGGTGCTCGAGGCCATATCCGGGGAAGGGTTGGCTAGAGCGGCTTGAGGCCGTATCCGGGGAAGGATCGGCTAAAGCCAACCGGTTCGTGGGGATACGAGTCGGTATAGAAAACAAAAAGAGTCTTTCTATTAGCTTTGATTTCTAGCTTCGATAAGAGATCAAGTTTTGTAATCATGCTTCTCAAGTTAATAAAATCATGTCTTTACTTTTACTTCACTTGATTTGTCTTGATCTTCTCTAGTTTAATAATCAAAGCTTTTTCAAAGTTTTTTAAAATATATTATAAGTTTTTAAAACCCTTATTCACCCCCCCTCTAAGGGCGCCTACCGATCCAACAATAACAAACCAGTTCAAACACTCTCAAAATGTTCTCTTCATCAAATCCATAAATACCGATGGCGCATTCATCAAACTAAACGACATCACAGTTAACTCAAAGTGCCCGTAACGGGTACTAAATGTCGTCTTGTGAATATCACATTCCCAAATCTGCAACTGGTAATCGCCATACTTCAAATCCAACTTTGAGTACACAGTCGATCCAACCACCTGATCGAACAAGTCATCGATTCATGGAATTGGATACTTATTCTTTTCTATCAGTTTGTTTAGTTCGCGGTAGTCTATACACAGACACAAGCTTCCGTCCTTCTTCTTCACAAAGAGGACCGGTGCACCCCATGGGGATGAACTTGGGCGTATATAGCCTTGCTCTAGTAACTCATGCAACTGAACTTTCAATTCTACCATCTCTTTTGGCGCAATTCGGTACGGTGAGCGCGCCATAGGATTGGCACCTGGCAATAACTCAATAGAGAAGTAAATCTCTCGCTGAGGTGGATCCCTAGGAAGATCTTTTGTGAAAACATCAGCGTACTCCGATATGATTGGGACATCACACAAACTGGGCTTTAGCTCAGAAGTCTCCAATAGCATGAAGAATAACTCTGTGCCTTTCCTAACAGCCTTGGCTACTTGGAGAGTAGACATCAACATCTTGCTCGATCCTCGCAAACCAGTAAACTTAGTCTCGCGTTCAGTATTTTGCCCTAGAGTGACCTACTTCAAATTACAATCAATGCATGCACGCTGCCTCGAAAGCCAGTCCATGTTAAAGATCACATTAAAATCAGATATTGGTAGCATTGACGCTTCCAAGTCAAACTCATGACTTCCTATCTGCACCTGAACATAACAAATTTTGTCTGTATGCATTCAACACCCGTTTGGAAGCATGACATCCAACATGTCCATTTCCATGAACGAAGGCACTCCAACACGCAGTATGAAGTCTTCAGATAGAAAGGTGTGTGATTCTCTAGTGCCAAATAAGGCTCTCGCCGGACAGTTCCGAATTAGGACAAAGCCTGATACAAACAGGGTATACAAGAAATCACACACAAGGTATAAAAGACATAAAGCAATAAATGCTATATACTAAACCATACTTATCATGACGTCTCTTTGCTTAATGGCCTATTGCTGGCCAAGTTTATATACTCGCGGTTGAGCTGGAGTATAGTGGGATGCAGACTACTCCGCTGCTTTCCCTTTCTCTGTATAAGACGCCGCCGCCTTTTTATCTAATTTTGGGGACTGTTGCGACACTCTCGGGCTATGTGTCATGGCTTGCCGCAAGTGTAGCAAATCATCAGAACTCGCCCAGTCGCCGCTCCTGAAGTAGAATAGGAAGCCAGTTCCAAAAACCTGGACTTCTTTTGGAATCGTCGGGACCCAGACTTTGCAGAGCATGGTACTTTGAACTCTGTCTTTGTCACCGCTCGGTCCTTGTTAGCTTGGACCCTCTTCATATCTTTCTCAAGGGATCTGACAGTATTCAGCAATGTTAGAAAGCCTTGCATCATTACGCCTGACAGAAACAGTCGCAAATTATCATGCAGACCTTCGTAGAAACTATTGGTCATTCGCTCTTCATCATCAAAGGAAGAGCCCGCATACCTTTCAAGTCCTGTAAACTCATGGAGGTACTCATCCACCATCCTATCCCCTTGAGTTAACCTTTGAAACTTGTTCTCCATCTCTATGCGTTGAGCAGAAGGGATATACCTCGCCAAGAACACTCTCGAAAATTCTTCAATCGAGATGTCTGTCAGTTGCCTGCCGGCATACTGATGCACTTCTAACTCTTCCCACCACAGTCTATCCTCTCCATTCAACAGATAGGTAGATAGGGTGACCTGTTACCTTTCCTCTGCCTCTGAAGCCGTTAGGGTTCTCTTCACCCGAGACAGCCAATCCTCTGCTTGAGTTGGCATTCCTACCCCCTCAAACGTAGGAGGGTGGAAACTCAAAAAGTGCTTGAAGTGGTGGTTTATCGCTCGTTTCGCCTCAGCCGTTACTACAGGTATTGGTCTCTCCACAGCAAGCTCAACTGCGGCAACCAGCACCAGGGCCACCCCAAGGGTAGAAGGTTGTACATGCCTTCCTGGTTGCGCATTGATCATGGCAATACAGCTTCAGCTACCGACCTTATCATTTCAGCAGAAGGAGGAGGTGTAGGCACCTCAGCATATGCACTACTCTCAGCAGTGTGTCGGGGTTGGGATTGCCCCGCACCACTTCTAGTTACCTATAATCATGACAGACATAAATTAGTGACTAAGTGCACAGCAAACTAGCAAGTAAAGAACACACAGGTTCCACAATCATGTTATAAACATGTATACAATGCATTCCTAAGTGGACATTCTGGTTATTTAAATGAGTTAAACAGCGACGCACACACGTGCTCACCACCCCTTAAAAGAATTCGACCACAAATTCAGATGGAAAGGGAACGAGACCCGTAGTTGATACCAAATTGTAACACCCCACCTGTTGCATAGTATATAACAGTAGGTCCGGCCAGGACCCCATGCCATATAAAGTGAACAAGATAGAGGGATATGTATTTAGTTACCCAACCAACGATATCTCAGAGTTACACATAGGCGGAAGCATAAATTATTAAATCTTGAACCAGAATGCATGTCCACATCACAAAATAGGACTGACTGATTTATATACATAAAAGTGTTCAGCACTACGACCATACATAACAAAGTGTTTATATGTTTACATGGTTTACAAGCATCGGCACGCAAACCAGCACTACATGAAATAAAAACACTCAAAAGGGCCTTCAAGGGCAAGCCAACAAAAGGGGTCCACCCAGCTACTTCCCGCTCGACTCGTCGGGACCTGTACAACCAAAATCCACCAAGCAGTGGGAAAATAGGTAACCTGTCAGCTTTAGCTGACCAAAACTTATAACGACCCCACCCCATTCCCGGGGCGGTGGTACTCCTTCCCTGCAAGCAAGCATTAGCAACATATATATATATATATCACAGGTGCGTCTACACACCACATACATACTATCATCGTAAACATCATCATGCAAGGCCACACGTCTCATGCTCACACGACACACTTTCAGTGTACTCCTCGAGTCCACTTCCATCATCAATACTTTTTCAACATACATGGCAATTGAGCAAAGCCGTACTAGCCTACGCTTTCCGGCAATCCTTTCCATAAGACGGTGCACTGAGGGGCGAGCTCTTCACTGACCAATATGGACGGGTTCAGATCCACCTTGCCCGACTCAATCATCATAAATAACCAGCACGATGCAGGTACAGTTTCACCTTAGCCTGAGTCATTAGTATAGCCTCACAGGCAAATTTAATCAACCACGCGACAACGAGTGCAACTGGAACTAATGCTGGCGTTAGCACTAACGCCACGCGTTAGCTAACAGAACACGACTCTATCATCTTTTTTGGGTATTTTTTGGAGATCGCCTCCAGAACTCCCTGTAGCACATCACAAGACCCAGAACCTGAAAACAAGCATACATATGCGGAGTCTTCTTCGGAGCACAATAAAGCGATATCAACATCACCAATCCAGACCAACCTGTCCAGATGGGCTTCACATAGCATGCATATGCCCGTACAACGATCCAGACTCTATATGCAATTTCTACGGGGATATACCATATCAAAGGGCAATCATGTCCAAAGATTCAGGTGGAGAATCGTTACCCTTGATGATTTCTTTGGCGCCATGAACTTGTAATCACTCCGGAGGGAATGGTTCGCAGCACGCTTTCCTTCACGAATCTGAGTTTGGCACGATGAATGGCTAGCCAAAAGGATCTCCTTCCTCTTCCTGACCTTTGCTTCCTTGCCTTAGGAGAGAAAGTCCAAGTGAGAAATAATGAGAAGAGAACCACGTTTTGCTTCCTTTATAAATATAAATCTACCATCGGCGTTAACTTCTTAACGCCAGGCGTTAGCCCAAAGGCGATTCAGCCGAACTTTTCCAGAGTCGCTTACTCCTATTGGTTGAAGCCCTAATACAGTGCGTTAACTTCTTAATGCCCGATGTTATCCATCTCGACGACCGACGAGACCACTCGTCGATTATAGGAGCTTCACAACGATTCAACAGTCATTTCGTCGAATCACTACTGTCGGCGTTGACCTTAACGCCCAGCGTTAGCTCTCTAGACGAACTGTTGAGACGTCGAGAACAGGACCTTTACGACAAAAAGGAAAATCGGTCGAGTTATCGACATAATGCTCGGTGTTAACACTAACGCTTGGCGTTAGCTCCTATTACCAGAAATCTTTTTTCTTATGCTGGGGAAAATTGGGGTGTTATATATTTAAAGAGCAGCTCCTCTCATTTTAGAACAAGCATTCTATTGCCTCTAAAGCCAGAATTCAGATTCTTTTGAGAGAGGCTCGTCTACAATAATTGAGAGATCTCCTTTGGGCTAACATGAAAATCTAAAGAAGATTTTGAATGAGAAGGTCTACAACGCATACTCTATATGAAGGACGAACGCTTTAAGAATGCCAACGTCTACATCGCCTTCGTCTTCACCTTCAGAATTTCTTGGGGAGTTTCTCTTACTGTGTTTTTATCCTGTAATCTTTTATTGTATTCCTTTTGTAATGGGTGGGAAGAAATCATTCGGGGAGATTGTTAGATTCCGGGAAGGATTCCGTGGGAAATTCGCCGCAATTGTTGGTGACTAGGCCTTGTGAGGTTTAGGGGGAATTCACCGCATTATGAATGGCGACTAGGTCGAGGTTAGATCTAGGGAGTGGCTAGAGGCCTTATCTGAGGTAAGATAGGCTATAGCCAACCGGTCCTTGGGAGAAGGACCGCTGAATCGCAAAAAAGGGGTTTCATATTCTCGCCTTGATTTCTAGCATTATAGAAATCAAACATTTGTATAATCAATTTAAGAATGTGTTAAATTATGTTTGCAACAAATACTAAAGAAAAATATATTGTAAGATTCATTTTGATCATTAACTTTTGGAATTCAACTTCTGTCACTAACGCAAGGCGTTAGTATTAGCGCTGGTGGTAGTGGAGAAAAATTGAATTCCGACTTCTGTAAAAAGGAATCGTCAATATAATCTTATCTGAGATATAACAATATATTTTCTTATAAAATATTTTGAAACTTTGGTCGCAAACTCTAATAAAATTAAATATGATTTAAATTCCATAAAACCCTTATTCACCCCCCCCCCCCCCCCCCCTCTAAGGGTGTCATAAGATCCAACACGTGGTATCAGAGCATAGGTTATTCCTAAATGGCATCCACTAAAAGGGAAATATTTTATGAAAATGAAAAAACATTATCACCACCATTATTTCTCGGTGAAAATTATAATGGGTGGAAAACACTTATGGAAAAATTTCTTATATCTTTGGATATTGAAGTTTGGAATATTACTTTAAAAATGCCCCCAAGTACTCTAAGTAAAAATTTAATGTTTTTAAATGCCAAATCTATGAATAGTCAATATTGTGCTCTAGATCAAAATATTTTCAAACTTATTTATACGCTTCCTACTGCTTTTGAAGTTTGGAAATTTCTTAAGAATTCTTATAGTCTTCCTTCCACAGATGAGAGACAAGAGCAATTCCATATGGATCCAAGAGAAGAAACCGATGAGGAGTCATGCTTGGAGGAAGAGATATCTAAGAGAGAAGAATACAACATCACAATATTGTACTCAAATGATGACAACACATGAAGCAAATGAGCAGACAGAAATTCAACTATAGAAGAGGAATGCGAAGAAGATGTCAAAGGAACCTTTGGTTCAAATGTTCAATATAAGAAAATCAAAATCTTCTCTTTTTGTAACAAATTCTATTTCTACAATTCGTGTGCTTAAAATTGCTAAACGTAAAATTTTAAAGTTGAAATTAGCTAATTCCAAATTGCGTTTAGAAAATAAAACTTTAAAAGCAAACACTAAAGTAGAATCTTATATATTGATGTTTGAAATTAACTTTCATGCTCTTTAATTAAAAATGCTAAACCTTGTTTTGATTATAATACTTTTAAACAAGAACTCAAGGTTTTGGAAAAAGGTCTTTTAACTTTAAAAGAGCATAATGAAAAATTGATAAAAGAAAATGATGTTCTAACAAGTAAACTAGAATTATTAAAATTGTTTATTAAAAATTTCACAAGTAATAAACAATCTCTTATCTCTAGTTTATTAATAAATCAAAAGTCCAAAAGCTTAACTTCATATTATAAGAGTTGGTCTAAAGGAAAGAGTGGAAATGAAAATAAAAAAGTTAATAAGAACTTTTTATTTAATGACCATAAATACTCACTCTTTCAACATTCAATTTTTAAGAAAGACCATCACTTTTATAAACTCTCTAAGAATGACTATTCTAAAACTCTTTATGATTATCCACATCAATCTACTTTGAAAAACAGTATCAATAAACATAATTCTCAAACGAATTGTTTTTCAACCAATTATCACCACAAAATGATGTTGTTGGTTATAGAATGATCACCTAATGGGGGGGGGGGGGGGGTTAGGTGATTTTGGCTGTTTTTAAATATTCTTGTCTGAGATGTGTATAATATACGCACAGCAAAGAACGATCACATAGAAAGTATTAGCACACAACATAAGATGTATAGAGGTTCCTCAAGATAGGGTGTCTTGAGTAGTCCTCTTTACCTCTGGCCTACCTAGCAGTGTGCTAGGCTCGGCAAACTCTGCCAATGTCTCTGGCCCGCAAGCCTTACAACTCGGACCCGCAAGTCCCTGCAGTTTAGGCCCACAAGCCCCTTCACTGCACCCAAGCCCACAAGCTCGACACTCAGGCCCTCAAGCCCTACATAGCACAAACCCGCAAGTCTTGCCTCTTGGACCCGCAAGTCCCTGTAGCCTAGGCCTGCAAGCCCCTTCACTACACCCGAGCCCACAAGCTCGACACGTTTGGACCCTCAAGTCCTCTGCCCTAGCCCTCAAGCCTCACAGATCTCAAGCTCTCAAGCTTGACACTTATATCTGAAACCAGATCTTATAGATTTGGCCTGCAAGCCTTACAAATAAAGATATACAAAGTTTGTTCTTCTGCCTGATGGATATCGGCAACTTGTCTTGAAGAAGATGCCTCTGAGTTGAAGCTTAAATGAACAGATCTTCTTCAAGCCATCCTTCTATCTGGAACTCTCCTTATCAGTTGATGAAGCTAGACTGGTTCTTTTTGAACAAAGGATGAAGATCGACTTGTTCTCAGTTCTTGTTTTTTACTTTTCACCGCTTTTACTGTTCTATTGTGAAATGTTGAGCGGGATTCTTGTAGTTCCAGGATTCGAGAGAGTGATTTTCAGGGCATTCACTATTCCCTTTTATAGGACTGAGAAGCCGCATATCGGTCTCCTATTATGTCATACTCTGACAGACGCCCATACCTTAAGAGCACAGGCTGATTGGACAATCAGGCAATGGAATTAAATGCTGACATCGCATCTAGCATTTTTGAATCTGTATCGATGATGTTTCCATGGTTACGACGACATGGATAATATCTCAACGACAGGACTTATCATTGTTTTAAACTAGGACAGATATTCAAATCTCCTTCCCTCTTCTTTAGATAGAGATATCTCGACGACACGGGTCATCCCTTCTGCACTTGCACATAAGATGACATGAAGTCATCTAACTGATGTCGATGTAATCTTCTTGATTGCTTGACATCATTGTGGCCACCTTATCATATCGATGACATAGTCGATATTATGTCGACAATCAATTCTTCAACAACTGCTCGTCTTTGTTCGATCTTCCCTAGTCTTCTCGACGACAGCCCTTCTTTACGACGATATAATTGACATCAATCTTACTTAGCCTTTTCAATGATAAGGCTTCTTTACGACGATACCTATTCTTCCTTAGCCTTATCGACGTCAAGGCTTCTTTTCGACGACATTTGTCAGTTCGACATTCTATGAACTTGTCTTCTACTGAGATGAAAAAGCTAAGAAAATAATTAAATACATAGTGAAGTTCTTTTGAATTGGTGACTTCTCCAAATCAGGAATCATGAAGGAAAGATTCCCAACAATCTCCCCCAATTTGAAGAAGTCAAAACCCCACTTCAAAATTACTTACACTTATTACTAAAATGTGAGATTATGCATTAGATGTTAACACAGTTACAATTCCCTTAGCTTTTGCATCTTCTTGAGCTGGTAGCTCCCCCTTGATGTGCTGCATCTTCTTATTTACTCCCCCTTGACTTATGCATCTTCTCTTCTCTCTTCCTAGGTTATTCTTTTCTCCCCCTTTCTGAATTTTTCATTATAGGCCTTGCAGATGTTGTTTGTCGACAATCCTTTTGTTGTCGTCATGAGAGAGGTTTATGTCATTGAAACTATAGTTTTTATCGTCGTGACCATTGTTCGATGTTTTGTCTGACTTTGGCATTTGGTAGGCTTTTATTACCAGATTGTTTCAGCACTTGTCCTGCAAGTTCTTCTTACTATCATATGTAGGGAGATTAGTGATCAATAAGTTGAAAATTACTCTAAGTTTAACATCCCCAATTAGAATTTGAAGAAGTTAAACTTAGCTTCATCTAGGGGCTTCATGAATATATCATCCACTTATTTGTCGGTGGGAACAAACTCAAGGATGATATATTCATTCTCCACATGCTCCCTGATGAAGTGATACCTGATCTCAATGTACTTAGTCCTGCTGTGTGAGATAGGGTTCTTAGCAATTGAGATTGCACAGGAAGAGTCATAAAATGTTGGAACATGGTTTTCCGCATCCTTTTGATTTGAGAATAACAAATCCTACTTGTATTTGATCTTGTTTGCCATTGTGTTTTTAGCATGCAGATTTGGACAAATATGACACCAGGTTGCTGAAACAATGGTCTGGCACTAACCACAAGCAAACGGATTGAAAGTTGTCTAATGCCAGGCGTTATGACTTAACGCTGGGCGCTAGCGTTCGACGAAATGAAAGCTGTGTTCGACGAACTGAAAGCTGCGTTCAATGAACTGGCGTTCGACGAAATGAAACCGCTGAGATGGAAACCGCTGATAAGGAAACCGCTGAGAACGGAAGCTGCGTTCAACGAAATGGAAACTGCATTCGATGATCTGGCGTTCGACGAAATTGTGTTCGACGAAAGAAGAAGCCCGTTCGATGAAATGCGTTAAACGAAATTGTGTTCGATGAAAGAAGAAGCCCGTTCGACGAAATGTGTTCGACAAAATTTTCTGTTCGACAAAATGGCGTGCCAGGTGATTAAAGATGAAACTCAATGCCAAGCGTTAGAGCTTAACGCCGGGCACTATCCGTTCGACGATAATGGCATTTGACGAAATAAATTGCCGTTCAACGAAATGAGTGGCGTTCGACGAAATGAAACTGCGTTCGACGAAATGAGATGTTCGATGAAGATGTTGTTCGACAAAATGGCGTGCCAGCTGATTAAAGAAAGAAACTCAACACCAGGCGTTAGTTTTAACGCTGGGCGCTATCCGGTCGACGAATTTGGCAAGGAGAAATCAGTCGTGATTGCAGGAGGAACTTTAGGAATGATTTGTCCAACGCCCGCATTAGCCTTAACGTCGGCGTTGATATTGCCTAAAATAAAATAATCCTAAAGTGCAGAATCTCCTTCCTTTTCTGAAGATCCAAGCCATCAATATGTTGCTATACATGGTCAATGCCCGGTGTTATCTCTTAACGCCGCCGTTAGCGCAAAGTCTATAAATTGGATGATTTCGACGTCTCTCATAACTGATTTGCCAAGAGCCCTATTCCAGCACTTCAGAAACTTTGTGAGGGCCGTATTTCCAGACAAACACATCTCTCGCTCATATTTTAAAAAGGAGGAATCAAACGAGGCTTGGATCAACACACTAACTCAATGCGAAAAATGCACGCTTGGACTTCAACGATCTTCAGCGATTCTTCGGCGTCTCCTTCAGATTACCTCATAGGGAGTTTTATATTTGTATTTTGTATTTTGTCCTTTATTTCATCTTTGTAATCGGTTCGTGAATTCGCCGCATTTTGGCAACTAGGTCTGGGTAGGACTTAGGGAGGAATTCGCCTCGTGTTGGCGACTAGGTCTAGGGAGTAGCTCTAGGGGGTGCTCGAGGCCTTTCTAGTGATAGATTGGCTAGAGCGGCTTGAGGCCGTATCTGGGGAGAGGTCGGCTAAAGCCAACCGGTTCGTGGGGATACGAGTCAGTATAGAAAACGAAAAGAGTCTTTTATTATTCGCCTCAATTTCTAGCGTCATAGAAATCAGATTTTGTAATCAATTTTATAAATAATAATCACGCCTTTTCATGTTGAATAAAATTGATTTCATTATTCCAATCTCTTTACTCTTGATTTAACTTACTTCAACATAAAATATCAAGAGTTTTCTATTAAATATTAAAGTTTTCTAAAATAAGCACTCTAGGCTATATGATTAAACCTAGTTAAGCAAAATCGAAGAAAATCTAGGCTATATGATTAAAATAAGCACTCTCTGTGAGATAACGCAGGCGCTAGCTCAAGTATCCGATTTTCGGTAATTTTAAAATTCTGAAAAATCACTAAAAATATATGTTTTTGTTTAATATTCAAAAACCAAAGAGAAAATTTATAAAACCTTTCAAAAATAACCAAAAAAAAAGTTTCTCATTGTATTCATCATTCACCTTGCAATCTTTCTCTTTAATATTTTGAAAAGGTTGAATATGAATTGTTTTATATATTTCGCTTACAATAATTAATTATGAGTATCAAAATCTCTATGTGATAAAATTAATGATCATAATTATATTATGTAATATCAAAAGATCTTTTAATTCAAACATTACACATAACTATAAAAGATCATTTTGGTTCTTTCATAAAATTGGTGATCACGATAATTATATGAATAAATTATGTATTGTGATTGCATGTACCATACTATATCGACCTTAGAATCACCTTGATATCAATAACATCAAATCATATCATCACTTAATTCTAGGTCTTCAAATTGAATTTCTATCGATATAAAAGACATGCAATATTCTTATGGCATAATATGAACTCATCATACTAGCATTATCAACTAATAAATATTATCATTCATGCTAGTTATCAATAATGCCATAATGAATCCATCTTAAAGTAGAAAAATTGAAAGATAAAATAGCTATGTGACTTTAAATTGTTTCCATAGTATAAAATGCTTAGGATGTCCATGATAGTTCACCCACATTATGTGTCTCACAATAGCGAGGGTGTAGGATTGTATGCATTAGAAGACCTAACCTTTATGCCATGTATTGTCCTTAACTGGGGAGGGTTCCAGTGGGGCCTTGCGAGGCAATGGGGGAAATAGTGCTAGGTTGAGCATTCTCTAGTCTGTGCATATGGGATTAACACCCCATCCTACGACATGTGTGCAACTCCTCATGCCCATCCGTCACTTAGTACGGGTCTAGTGTGTAGGCATACGGTTAGGGTATTATACTCTAGGACATTCCTATTTCATATATTTTGCATGCACTCTTTATGATTATATTATTCATGCATTCTTGTTTTTTTATCGGACATGCTCATGCATTCTTGTTTTGATCGAACATGCTTATTTTGTGTTTTGCATTCTTTATCATTTTTGAGCTCTAATGATCTTGTAAGTCACAAATATATGAAAACCAAATAAAAATATAAAAATCATTTTTGAACAAATAAAACATGCTTATATAGCCTTCTAATTATTTCCAACTTCTCTGAAATTTCTACCCTAAGAAGGTCTATATATATACTATCTAGGCCAAAAGAAAAATTTTCAAAAATTCTCAAAAATCGAGTACTGTTTCGGCGTTAACTAGTTAACGCCATGCGTTAGAATTTTTCTCCAGATGAACATTCTGCGTTCTCTAGTATCTTTATGGTATTTTCTAATGATTTTTCTCATTTTATTGTGTCTGATTTCAAATTATTTAGTTATTAATTTTGTTGTTTTCTTCCAAAATACAAAAAAAAATCAAATAATTCAAAATGCTCAAAAATATGTTTTTGTTATTTGTTTTGCCTTAACTCTTTACAAAATTATAGTTTGACTATAAAATATCACAAGAGCAAACATCTTAGTTATTCTTGTTTCAAAAGGTCAAAATTGTTTTTGGCATACACTTAAAGATAGCCTTCAATGTCTAATTTTAATTTCAAATTTCCTAAACATTGTTTTATCTTCATGCCTTGACCTTAATCTGATTATGTGCAATGAAATAGTCTATAGATAATTATGTATGATTGCCTAGCATGCCTCTAAGTATGAGTAATGTTTTATGTTTATCAATGATTCATACACTCACTACTTTGATAATCTACATGTGTGCATAATCTTAGTCTTGCATGATTGTGTAGTGTAATAATTTTAACACCTTGAGTTGTATGTCTAAATTACCTACACCATCTTTTAAAAATAAATTTCTTGCACACATAGAAGTGTTACTCCAAAATTTTAAATGTTTGCAACAACAAGTGAATTCGGAGACCTTTTGGCCCTTAACAAAAATATGAAATAAAATGCCAAAGCTAACTCCACCAAGCACTACTAACCCTCCTGGTAAATCTTAATGAGCATTGTGAGGTTGAGCACCTTGGAAAGAATTGTAAAGTGTCTTGTGCAAACATATTTCTTTTTATCACTTCTATTTGTACACGGGATCACTAAAAATAAAATTTTATAAAAAAATGCTTATGTGATCCCCCAAGCAATACTCCGCTCCCTGATAAGTCTTAATGAGCATTGTGTGGGCGAAGCACCTTGGTAGTTGTAAGTATTTTATGTGCTTTGAAATTTTATTCTAGATGTGATGTGTGAAAGTTATTATATGATTACAATCTTAATGTTGTTACTATTTCACTACATATGTCATGTGTTTTGATTATTTCACTTGTATACTTTTATCAAAACACCTAATGTACACATCATTGATTTTCATAAAGCTTCTACTCATGAGAATTGGATCCTAATCCAAACATTAAATAAATCTCTAAAAACTCAAGTAAAAGCACTAGATTGCACTGCTTGATTTCTAGAATGTTTTCTTTACTTGAAATATGAATTGGTTACATTGTAGTTATTATCTTTTTGAATATGTTAATTCATGCTTGCCTATTTGTTATGAAAATTTTCAAAGTTAAAATGCACAAACGTGAAAAGTCTATACATATTGTTGGAATGGTCAAACTATAACAAAAATACTACTCTTATTTGTTTGTTTTTGTTTTCCGCATTTCTCTATCTAATCATGTATCCTTATATAATGTGTTCTCAAGCTTATTTCTACATTTTGATTTTCACTTCTGCTTTTTCAAACAAACTTGCATCTATCTTAACAAGTAGAATCACTCTTAAAATAAATTTAAAAAGCAAGTGATTACATTCCTTTGGTATAATCTTTGAATGATGTTCTTTCATGCTTATCATATAGTTTTCCGCTGTGCTACTCTCTCCCTTAGCTCGATCATGACTTACTTTTTGTTTACACAAAACTCTTAATCCTCTCTTAATTATGTCCCAACCTTTGTCTTCTTTATTCTAGTTTTGTTTCTCTCCACCCTCTTTTGCTAATAACAAAGGGGGAGAATAAAATGTTAAACATATTGATTAACGGAGTTGGGGGGAGCATATATCTAGTTTATGGGAGTATACACTAAGGGGGAGCATCTTTGTAGGGGGAGCACAATGTTCAATGAACTATAATTCCTATCATTATCTTATAATTGCTGAGTGTCATATATCTGTATAAAAACACAAATTCTTTATCTATGAATCTGATTTATCTCTAATTGGATTTGTTATTATCAAAATGGGGAGGTTGTTGGAACATGGTTTTTCGCATCCCTTTGATTTGAGAATAACAAATCCTACTTGTATTTGATCTTGTTTTCCATTGTGTTTTTAGCATGCAGGTTTGGACAGATATGACACCAGGTTGCTGAAACAATGGTCTGACACTAACCATAAGCAGAAGGATTGAAAGTTGTTTAACTCCGGGCGTTATGACTTAATGCTGGGCGCTAGCGTTCGATGAAATGAAAGCTGCGTTCGACAAACTGAAAGCTGCGTTCAACGAACTGGCATTCGACGAAATGAAACCGCTAAGATGGAAACCACTGAGAAGGAAACCGCTGAGAATGGAAGTTGTGTTTGACGAAATGGAAACTGCGTTCGACGATCTGGCATTTGACAAAATTGTGTTCGATGAAAGAAGAAGCCTGTTCGATGAAATGCATTCGACGAAATTGTGTTCGACGAAAGAAGAAGCCCGTTCAACGAAATGTGTTCGACAAAATTTTCTGTTCGACGAAATGACGTGCAAGCTGATTAAAGATGAAACTCAATACCAGACGTTAGAGCTTAACGTCGGGCGCTATCCGTTCGACGAAAATGGCATTCGACGAAATAAAGTGTCGTTCAACAAAATGAGTGGCGTTCGACGAAATGAAACTGCGTTTGACAAAATGAGACATTCGACGAAGATGATGTTCGATGAAATGGCGTGCCAGCTGATTAAAGAAAGAAACTCAACGCCAGGCATTAGTCTTAACACTGGGTGCTATCCGATCGATGAATTTGGCAAGGAGAAAGCAACCGTGATTACTGGATGAACTTTAGGAATGATTTGTCCAACGTCCGCGTTAGCCTTAACGCCGACATTGATATTGCCTAAAATAAAACAATTCCTAAAGTGCAGAATCTCCTTCCTCTTCTGAAGATCCGAGACATCAATATGTTGCTATACATGGTCAACGCCCGACGTTATCTCTTAACGCTGACGTTAGCGCAAAGTCTAAAAATTGGATGATTTCGACGAACTCTCATAACTGATTTGCCAAGAGCCCTATTCCAGCACTTCAGAAACTTTATGAGGGCCGTATTTTCAGACAAACACATCTCCCGCTCATATTTTAAAAAGGAGGAATCAAAGGAGGCTTGGATCAACACGCTAACTCAACGTGAAGAACGTGCGCTTGGACTTCAACGATCTTCAGCGATTCTTCGGTGTCTCCTTCAGATTACCTCATAGGAAGTTTTATATTTGTATTTTGTATTTTGTCCTTTATTTCATCTTTGTAATCGGTTCGTGAATTCGCCGTGTGTTGACGACTAGGTCTAGGTAGGACTTAGGGAGGAATTCGCCTCGTGTTGGCGACTAGGAGGTCTAAGGAGTAGATCTAGGGGGTACTCGAGGCCTTTCTGGTGATAGATTGGCTAGAGCGTCTTGAGGTTGAATCTGGGGAGAGATCGACTAAAGACAACCGGTTCATGGGGATACGAGTCGGTATAGAAAACGAAAAGAGTCTTTCATTATTCGCCTCGATTTCTAGCGTCATAGAAATCAGATTTTGTAATCAATTTTACAAATAATAATCATGCCTTTTCATGTTGAATAAAATTGATGTCATTATTCCAATCTCTTTACTCTTGATTTAACTTACTTCAACATAAAATATCAAAAGTTTTCTATTAAATATTAAAGTTTTCTAAAACCCTTATTCACCCCCCCCCCCCTCTAAGGGCGCCTACAGATCCAACACAAAATAGGGGTGTTTTGGTCATCTTTAGATTGTAGTCTTCAAGTTGATGCTGAATCCATAGCAGTTGAGCACCGCAGCTCCCAGCAGAAATATATTCTAATTCTGCTGTGGAGATTGCTACACTTGTCTGCTTCTTACTGCTCCAAGTGATCATTCTTCCTCCAAGAAATTGGCATGTCCCTGAGGTACTTTTCCTATCTTCTTTGCATCCTGCATAATCTGCATCTGAGTAGTCTGTCAGTTCACACCCATTGTTCCTAGGGTACCATAGGACAAGATTTGATGTGCCTTTTAGGTATCTTAGGATTCTCTTTACAGAGACATGATGAGATTCCTTAGGGCTCACCTGATATCTAGCATAGACACATGTGGCAAACATTATGTCAGGCTAACTTGCAGTTAGGTATAGCAAAGATCCAATCATGCATCTGTATTTGGTTTCATCAAAGGGTATTCTCTTCTCATCCTTGTCCAGAGTCACATTGGTTCCAATTGGAGTCTTTATATAGGAAGCACTCTCCAATCCAAACTTCTTGACTAGCTCTCTAGTGGACTTGGCCTGAGAGATGAATATACCATCTTTAGATTGTTTCACTTGGAGACCCAGGAAGTATTTGAGCTCACCCATTCTGCTCATCTCAAACTTTCCCTACATCAAGCTGGCAAACTTTTTGCAGAGATTGTTGTCTGTAGAGCCAAAGGTAATGTCATCTACATAGATCTGCACTAGCAAAATGTTCGCCTAAACTTCCCTTAGGAACAAAGTCTTATCAATCTTTCCCCTTGAGAATTTATTCTCAATGAGAAAGCTTGACATAGTCTCATACCAGGATCTAGGTGCCTGCTTTAAGCCATATAGGGCTTTCTTAAGAAAATACACATAGTCTGGATAAGTTGAATCAACAAAACCTGAAGGCTGATCTACATAGACTTCTTCTTTGAGGTCACCATTTAGAAAGGCTGACTTTACATTCATCTAATAAACTTTGTATCCTTGGTAGGCAGCAAAGGCTAAGAATTGTTTGATGGCTTCCAGTCTAGCTACAGGGGCAAAGGTCTGATCAAAGTCAATCCCCTTTTCCTGTCTGTAGCCCTTTGCCACTAGCCTTGCTTTATTCTTAAAGATGATTCCATTTTCATCTAGTTTATTTCTGTAGACCCACTTAGTTCCTATAATATTCTGTCCTTGGGGTCTTGGAACCAGCTTCCAAACTTTGCATCTCTTAAATTGGTTCAGCTCCTCCTGCTTTGCTGCAATCCAAAATGGATCCTGATTTGCTTCCTCAAATTTCATGGGTTCATTTTGAGAAAGAAAAATCAGGTACAATGCTTCATTTACAGCTCTACTCCTTGTTAGTACTCCTTGGTTAACATCTCCTATTATTTGCTCTTGAGGATGATCTCTCATTTGTCTCAAGGCAACTAGCAGTATTTTGGGGACTTCTGCTATGGCAGGTTCTTCAGGTAGCATTTCTTCTGCTTCTTCTGAGCCTTCTATAGCCTCTTCTTCAATTTCCATAGTTTCTGAATGGTTGTTATCTTTGGTTGAGGTCTCACCCTTGTCTTCAATAGATAATTTATCCATTTTCTCTATTGTACCTGCATTCACTAGAGAACTAGACCAACCTTTATGTATAAGGCTAGTCTCATCAAATACAACATGTACAGATTCTTCCACTGCTTGGGTATTGATGTTGTATACCTTATAAGCCTTGCTATAGGAACTGTAGCCAAAAAAATACCCTCACTACTTTTCTCAGCAAACTTTGTTAGCTTGGCTTTCCCATTATTATGGACATAACATTTACTACCAAAGATCCTGAAGTAGGATAAGGTAGGTTTTTGCCTTTCATCAGTTCATAGGGAGTCTTCTTGAGGTCTTTGATGATGGAGGCCCTTTCTACCACATGAAAAGCAGTATTGACAGCCTCTGCCCAGAAATATTCTGGTAGAGAGGAGTCACTTATCACTATCCTACTTGCCTCTATCAAGGTTCTATTTTTCCTTTCTGCAACCCCATTTTGTTGAGGAGTTCTAGAGGAGGAAAATTTTTGAGAGATACCTAGTTCTTGGCAGAATTCTGTCATGAACCCTGACTGAAATTCTGTGCCATTGTCACTTCTGAATTTGACCACAGTACAGTTCATCTCATTTTGGATCTGCCTGACAAAGTTCTTCAAGATATTTAAGGTATCTGACTTCCTTTTAAGGAAGAACACCCAAGTAAACCTTGAGTAATCATCAACTATTACAAGGGTGTAGTCCTTCCCTCCTAAGCTGAGAACTGACATTGGACCAAACAAATCCATGTACAATAGAAATAAGCACCTAGAGGAATTCTTGTTAGAAATGCTTTTAAAGATGGTCCTTGTCTACTTCCCAAGTTGGCAAGCTTGACAGAGACCTTCCTTGATGCACTTAATATTAAGTCCATTTCTAACTAGGTCCTATGAGAAAAGCTTGCTTATAGTTTTATAGTTAATGTGTGTAAGTCTCTTGTGCCATTGTACACATAGAGCCTCTTTGTCATTAGCCACAAGGCATACATGCATGGAAGAATTTTCATTAAAGAAATTTAAGCAGTAAATATTACCACTCCTAGTGCCAGTTAAGGTAGCCTCAGAATCTAAGGATTTCTTAATCAAACACTTATCCTTGTGGAAGATGATAACAAAATCTAGATCATAAAGATGGCTTATGCTTATGAGATTATGTTTCAATCCCTCAACATAAGCTACCTTTTCCTGGAGCAGCCACTGTCCAAATACGAGATTGGAGACTGGTTGGCATTTGGACATACCTGCATGAAAAGTTAATTACCCTTAGGTACCCAATTTGGATTGGGTCCTTGGTTCCTGTTAGGAAGATACAATGGAATGCCACACCACTGAGGGTTCTGCATTCTCTTTGCATTGGGTCCTGTTGGGTTGAACCAACAGTCTAGGGCAAAGTGGCCTACCTTCCTACATCACCAGCATTCATACATGTTATACCTTCTCTTCTGCCTCACCTATTGAGTGGGATGGGAGTGTTGGTGAGCAAGAGAGAAGATAACTGCCCTAACAGGTCTTGGGTGAACCTTACAAGTGTGAGTGTGGTGTGGAGCTGGTCTCACCACTTGTTGGTTTACATTCTTGGGAATAGGCTTTGCAAAAGTAGCCTTTCCCTTACTCTTAAGTGCTGTTGTTGTAGGTCCATGGGCAAAAGGACCTGATACTGGCACCTTCTTAAGAGAAAATTGAACTTCAGAACCTTTTTTCTTGACAGTCTCCTAATTGAATCCTATACCAGCTCTGAATGATCTAAAGAATGTATCAATAATAGGCAAGACTGTCTTGGGCATAGAGAAGCTTGCAGCAAGGTTCTTCTTAGCCAGCAACATCTCCTCAAGGTCCTTAATGACCTTGTTCTTCTGACCTAATTCAGTATTCTTAAGCCTTGTGACTTCCTTGAATCTGTCCACTTCTTTGCTCATGGCAGCCAGCTTTTCGGTTGTTTCCTTGAGCTCAGACTGGACAGACTTCAAGGAATCTAACTCCTTGGTCTTGATTTTGAGGAGTTTCTTATTGTTCTTGAAAGCTTTCCATAAAGCTTTATACTGCTTTATCAGGTTAGATTCAATTTCATATTGGGACCTTGAGGTCAAGTTGTTGGCAGCAGACACACTCTCATTATCATGCAAGGAATCTACTACTGATTCAGAATCAGATGCAGACATATGAGATTTGATGGGTACCTTTCTAGGAGAGATATCATCCTGGTCGTCTTCCTTTATGGCCATTAGGCCAATCAGAGCCTCTTCCTCAGTGTCCGAGGAACTTGAATCAGAATCACTTAGAGTTCTGATTTTCTTTGCTATAAATCCTTTTTTAGGTTTCTTCTTGTCCCTTGATCTTCTCTTTTCTTCATAATTCTTTGATTCCCTTCTCTTGGAAGAGCAATCAGCAGCTATATGACCTGTCTTATTATACGAGTAACAAACAGTGTTAGCAAAATCAAATTTACTAGGTTTTGATTTAAACCGTCCTCTCTTGAGGATTTAGACCTATCATATTGATCAGATCTTCTTGAGCTTGAGGAGGTGGGTCTGTAGTTGTCTCTTCTCCTTCTGTTAATCTTCTTCTTGAACTGTTTAGAGAGGAGAACCATCTCCCTGTCTGTATCATTAGAATCTGATGTGCTGGCATCAGATTCTTCACTGCTCTCTGATCTGTTCAGGTATGCAGGAATCTTGTCCTTATACCTCCTTAGCCTCTCAGACTAGAGAGTCACAGATCTTCCTCTGGAGCTCCCCTTTGAGCTTTCTCTTCAGCTTTCCTGGTGTTGAGCTAAAGTTCATAAGACATCAGCTTCCCATACAGATTCTTGGGCTCCAAGATGCCCAGCTGACCCATCTCTCTGATGGCACAAATCTTAATATCCCAATCCTTAGAGAGGGATCTAAGGAACTTATCATTTAGTTTAGAGTTTGTGAAGTCTCTGCCATAATTTTTCAGCCCATTCACTATCTTGAAAAACCTCTCAGAACAGCTAGAGATGGTTTCATTCTTGCCTTGCTTGAAGGCTTCATAATCCTGATTGAGGAGGGATTTCCTATCATCCCTTACATCTTCAGTACCCTCCATGTAGACAATCAGGGAGACCCACATCTCCTTGGATGTCTTGCAGTGAATGAGATTCTGGAGGGTTGAATTGTCAATGGCACTTACGATTATGTTATGTGCCATCTTATCTAGGCTTGCCAAGGTCAGCTCATCCTAGGTCATGTCTGTATACTTCTTTGCCACCATCCTGGTTGGATCAATAATGGATGCTGTCATGGGAATAAAGGGGCCCTCTTGAAAATTTATATAGACTCTTGGATCAGCTGCCTCCATGAACAACCTTACTCTTTCCTTCCAGATAAGAAAGTTCTCCTTTGTGCGGATTGGGAGTTTCATGTCTCTCATCTCTCGAAGCTGATCACCTCCAGCCATATTGAGTTGTTCTAAGATCCATATTCGACGTTTAAGTTGCTTTCTTGATCAACGTCCCTATGATACCACTTGTTGGTTATAGAACGATCACCTAAAGGGGGGGGGGGGGGGGGGGGGGGGTTAGGTGATTTTGGTTGTTTTTAAATATTCTTGTCTGAGATGTATATAATGTAAGCACAACAAAGAATGATCACACAGAAAGTCTCAGCACACAACACAAGATGCATTGAGTTGTCCTCTTTCGCTTTGCGCCTACCAAGCAGTGTGCTAGGATCGGCAAACTCCGCCAATGTCTATGGCCCGCAAGCCTTACAACTCGGACCCGCAAGTCCATGCAGCCTAGGCCCGCAAGCCCCTTCACTGCATCGGAGCCCCCAAGCTCGACAATCAGGCCCTCAAGCCCTACACAGCACAGACCCGCAAGTCTTGCCTCTTGGACCCGCAAGTCCCTGCAGCCTAGGCTCGCAAGCCCCTTCACTGCACCCGAGCCCGCAAGCTTGACACGTTTGGACCCAAAAGTCCTCTGCCTTAGCCCTCAAGCCTCACAGATCTCAAGCCCTCAAGCTTGACACTTAGATCTGAAACCAGATCTTACTGATTTGGCCCGCAAGCCTTACAAATAAAGAAATACAAAGTTTGTTCTTCTGCCTGATGGATATCGGCTACTTGTCTTGAAGAAGACCCCTCTGTTAGAACCTAGTCTTAATTTTGATTAGGATCCCAACACAAATAGGGGGAGATTGTTGGAACCTTAGTTTTGATTTGAGTTAGGATCCACCTTTAATGTCTAAGTTTCTATCATAACATATCTTATAACTTAGATCAAATCCCATTAAGATAGTAGGCTGAAAATAGATTTAATTAATAGGCTGAGAAAATAAGAGAAAGATAAAAATTACATATGTTCTCTGCGCTCGACGAACGTCCATCTTCGTTCGACGAACGACGCTCTACAGTCGATGAATGGTATTCATTCTGTGCTCGATGAAATCCAACCGGTTCAGCATTCGACGATCCCGTCTCAGCGGTTCAGCAGTCGACGAACAAATCGTCTCAGCGGTCGACGAACAGACCCCGATTCAGTGGTCGACGAACAGACTGTCTCAGTGGTCGACGAACAGACCCCATCTCAGCGGTCAACGAAAAGTTGCGTTCGACGAACTCAAGTCTACGTTCGACAAACCGCTCAATACTTCAGCGGTCGACGAAATCATCCAGGCTCAGTGGTTGACGAATCCCGCGTTCGACAAACTCAAGTCTGCGTTCTACAAATCTTTAACAGAAGCTCAGAACGACGAATCAAATGATCAGGTTGACGAACTTGAAGCCGAGCTCGACGAAATATCTTCAGTATTATTTTAATATCATTCTCAGTTTGACTAATATTATATATGCTGATAGATCAATATTTTGAATAGTTTCAAATTATATATTGGTGCTTTTCCTTTATTTGAATTAGCCGTTGCAGAACAATAAATGTTATAGCCGTTGCAGCAAAGCCAAAGACGGCAATTTATGTTCTTGAGGATCTAGGAAATTAAAGAGACATTATCTCTTTCCTCTCTTGTCGGCAAGAATTCAAATCAGCCAAAACAGCTCTCCAGATTATATATTCAAAGAGAAGAACAGAGAAGAAATAGAGACAGAGAGAAAAAGAGAAAAAGGAATAGGAAGAAGCAGGAAGAGAAAAACAGAGGAGCAAAAAGAAGAAGCAGATCTAAATATTATTTATCTTCTTTTTGCTAAACTCTTCTTTGCAGATCATCTACATCCTGAGACACCAATCAATATTATTTGCTCAGGATCAAAACTGCAAAAGAATAAAAGAGGTATTGCAATCAAGTGAAGAAGCTCCATCCACAAGCTGTCATCAATCTCAATCAGACAAGGGGAGCTCCTCAACATCATCATCAAGATCCAAACTCAACAACCCATCAGGATCTTCAAGAGTCTTCTCAGCAAAAGAGAAGAACAATATATCTTTTCCCCTTCTTTATTCCCCTCTTGTACAGGGTTAAAACTCTCTTCAAAAGTTTACCTCTTGGTGGCAAGACACGTGATCAAAAAATCCTGTTTGGTTTTTTAGCACCTTATCAAAAGCTTATTGGTGATTTGGGCACCTGATCAAACCTCCATTGGTGTGTGGACACCTTATCAAAAATCCCTTGGTGTGAGGGCACCTGATCAACAACCTCTAGTGGATTTCTACTAGTGGGTAGAAGAGTAGATGTACCCAGGTTGATTGGGGAACTACTATAAAATTCCTGTGTCATCTGGTTTGCTTTGTTTATGTTTTTATTTGTCGTGATTGTTGTGCCTACTTTGTGTTTGTTGTTATTACTCACTCAGCACCATATTTATATGTATCATTATTTTGAAATAAACTTAAACAAAGAGATTTTAATTTAAGAACTAAACCTCCTTTCACCCTCTGAGTTGAAGCTTGAAAGCACAAATATTCTTCAAGCCTTCCTTCTATATGGAACTCTCCTTATCAGTCGATGAAGTTAGACTTATTTTTTTTGAACAAGGGATGAAGATCGACTTGTTCTCAGTTCTTATTTTTACTTTTTGCCACTTTTACTATTTTATTGAGAAATGTTGAGCGGGATTATTTTAGTTCCAGGATTCGAGAGAGTGATTTTTAGGGCATTCACTGTTCCCTTTTATAGGACTGAGAAGCCACTTAACGGTCTCCTATGATGTCCTACTGTGACAGACGCCCATACCTTAAGCGCATGCGCTGATTGGACAATCAGGCGGCGACATTAAATGCTGACAGTACGTCTGGAATTTTTGAATCTGTCTCGACAATGTTTCCATGGTTACGATGACATGGACAATATCTCAACGACAGGACTTGTCATTGTCTTGAATAAGGACAGATCTTCAAATCTCCTTCCCTCTTCTTCAGATAGAGATTTCTCGACGACACGGGACATCCCTTCTGCACATGCACTTAAGACGAGAAGAAGTCATCTAACTGATGTCGACGCAATCTTTTTGATTGCTTGATATCATTGTGACCACCTTATCTTATCGACGACATAGTCGATATTACGTCAACAATCAATTCTTCAGCAACTGCCCGTCTTTGTTCGATCTTCCCTAGTCTTCTCGACGATATTCCTTCTTTACGACGATATCGTTGACATTGGTCTTACTTAGCCTTTTCAACAACAAGGCTTCTTTACGATGATACATGTTCTTCCTTAGCCTAATCGACGCCGAGGCTTCTTTTCGACGATATTCGTCAGTTCGACATTTTATGAACTTGTCTTCTACTAATATGAAAAAGCTAAGAAGATAATTAAATACATAGTGAAGTTCTCTTGAATTAGTGACTTCTCCAAATCATGAATCATGAGGGAAAGATTCCCAACAGATGTCTTATAATCATAATATGAATTTAAAAGATAATCCACCAAGGTATGAATGGAGACCCATTCTTAAAAATGAAACAGTTGAAATGGCTCATTCATCCTTGTCTCCTCATAAAACTTCACGCTACATTTGGGTACCCAAAGGAACCATCGCTCTTGGTCCTCTTAGGATACCTAATTCTTTTATTTATTAGTATCCAATGAAATGCATGAAGTAGAAATAAATCAAAATGAAATATACAATACTCCACTTCATGATATGCTTAATGTCTTTTTCTTTTATTTGTTTTCTTATTTTTGAGCCAACTTGTTTTGGTCACTTAGATATATTATGCAATATGACTTTCACATTTTAAACCTAATGGTTAACAAATCAAATTGAATATAAAGTCATAAAGTTTTCAAGTGATCTATATTTTCTCTTTCTAGGTTTTATCCTTTTTAAATCCATTGTCTATAAATGTCTTATTTATCATTATAAATTGAATGCTAAATTTGCTAAATGATATTATCAAGACTAATGAAATTACTTTCAAAATTGGATTTAAATGGGCTTTTAGGGGTCTTAGGCTAAAATATTAAATGCATAACTTATTGCATTTTTTTCTATTTTTCTTTGCTGCATATAATAGCCCCAATAATGAAAATCATAATCTAGAAAAATTAGAATTGAAAATTTACAAAAATGATGTACATGGTTTCACACACTCCACCATGATCTATTGATATCCTATGCTAAAAATCACTATTATCATATATCATAATTCATGATCTATCAAGATTATCTTAAATCAACCATTTCTATCAACCTTAGGAATTATGAAATATATGATGGCTATTGGTATTATGGTTTCATTTCTTGTTTTGTGTGTGTGATGTGCATCTCTATTGTTTGCATGTAACTCATTATATTTAGACCTAAGAATTAACTTGATATCAACAAGATGAAATCAAATAGAATTGTCACTTCATTCTAGGTCTATGAAAATTCAAAACTCTATGATTGATTACATGCAAACCAATTATATATATTTAGCATAACATTGCATCATAATTTATTATCCTAGCTGCACCTTTTGGTATATGCTCAATTTAGTGTTTATGTTAGGTGTATCAATATAATGACATGCTAAATTAAAGGTAGAGAAATTTGAACTTTAAAATTCATGATTACTATGAGGCTTTAAAATCTACTATATATTCTAAACAAACTCATATTTTATGAATCCATTCTTAAGCTAAAACACATAGGATGTCCATAATCATTAACCTATGACATGTGTCTCATAATAGCGAGGGCATAGTATTGTGTGCATTAGAGACCTAACCTCTAAGTCAAGTCTTGTTCTTAACCGGGGAGGGTTCTAGTGGGGCCTTGCGAGGCACTAGGGGGAAAGAGTGCTAGGTTGAGCGTCGTCTTTTGTATGCATATGGGATTAACACCCCAACCTATGACATGTGTGCATCTCCTCATGCTCATCCGTCACTTAGTTCGGGGCTAGAGTGTAGTAATGCAGTTAAGGTATCTTGATCTTAAATATACTTATATTATATTCATTGCATGAACATCATCTTACTCTTTAAAATTAAAACAAGCATATTATTTTTGTTCTATCTTTACATCTTATGTTTGCATATTTTATATTTTGAGCTTTACATGATTTTATAAAACATAAGTATTTGAAAAATCATCAAAAACATGCTTAAAAGAGTCTTCAAATCATCTCAAAAAAGTCTAAAATTTCAACAGTTAGAAGGCCTCTTTATAATACAACTGAATTAAGAAAAACTTTTTTCAAAAAATCAAATTTGTAGTTCTATTTTGGCATTAAGAGCTAACGCCTGACGTTAGCCCATTTGCTAAAAAAAAATTTTGAAAAATTTCTAGTATTTTCTCATGCATTATTTTGGGTTTAGGGTGAATTCACCATCTAGTGCATGGAGACTAGGTAGAGGTTAGATCTAGGGAGTGGCTAGAGTCCTTATCTAGGGTAAGATAGGCTATAGCCAACCGGTCCTTGGGAGAAGGACCGGTGAATCGCAAAAAAAGGTTTTTCATATTCTCGCCTTGATTTCTAGCGTTATAGAAATCAAACATTTGTATAATCAATTTCTTATGAATTAAAATCATGTCCTTTAATGTTTCATTCAATTGATTTTATTTCCTCTTTAAGAATATGTTAAATTATATTTTCATCAAAGCATTAAAGCAAATATTTGTGTAATCAATTTTTTATGAAATAAAATCATGTCTTCAAATGTATCATTTAATTGATTTTGTTTTCTCTTCAAAAATATTTTAAATTATATTTGCATCAAAGCACTAAAACAAAATATATTGTAAGATTCATTTTAATCATTAACTTATGGAATTCAACTGCTGTAACTAACGCCAGGAGTTAGCACTAGCGCTGGCGGTAGTGGAGAAAAATTGAATTCCTTCTTCTTTAAAAAGGAATCGTCAATATAATATTACCTGAGATATTAAAATATATTTTCTTAAGAAATATTCTGAAACTTCGGTCGTAAACTCTGATAAATTTAAATAAGATTTAAATTCCATAAAACCCTTATTCACCCCCCCCCCCCCCCTCTAAGGGCGCCATAAGATTCCTCATTTCGTTCCTGCGGGAGGACCAGTGTACGATGTGGATAATCACCCCATACCGGTCTGGGGATTGATCTCTCTCCAGGTAATGTTGGGCAAGCTCCCAAGGAAAGCCACGCATTAAGTTTAGTTTCTGGTCATAGATTCCAATTCAGCCTACAATGTCGTGTTTGAGAGGGCACTCCAATCAACCTTCCGAGCAATCCCGTCCATTCCACACTTCACTCTAAATTTCCCAACTGCTAGTGGGACAGGAGTTGCTCGGGGTAGTTAAGAGAAAAGAAGGACGTACCACCTGGATCAAATTCAGCCAGGGCGGGTCACTGCTCTCAACATCGACAACTTCGATCTGCGAGATGAAACCACATTACAATGAGGAGCCCCCATTGAAGGACTGGTGGATATAGCCCTCTCTCCCCAAGACCCTTCCCGAATGGTGCAAGTTGGATCTCTCCTTTCCCTAGAAGAAGTAGAGTAGTACATGGCTCTACTACGCACAAATAGAGACATCTTCGCTTGGAATCCAGAGGACATGCCCGGAGTGGACCCCGAAGTAAATTTTCACACTTTAAATATCAATCCTTCCTGCCAGCCAGTCATCCAGAAGAAAAGAAAATTCGCCCCCGAGGGACTTCAGGCCATCGAAGAGGAAGTGGCCAAACTTCTCGAGGCAAAGTTCATCCGCGAAGCCAAATACCCAACATTGCTAGCAAATGTAGTCATGGCAAAGAAAGCATCAGGGAAATGGAGGATGTGCATCGACTATAACAACCTCAACCAAGCATTCCCAAAGGACTACTTCCCACTTCCAAGGATCGTCTGGCTTGTAGATGCTACAACCGGACATGAACTCCTCAGCTTCATGGATGCCTACTCCGAGTACAATCCGATTCGGATGAATCCACTCGATGAAGAGCACACGGCCTTTCAAACAGATAAAGGAGTCTACTGCTACAAGGTGATGCCCTTTGGTCTCAAAAATGCCGGGGCAACTTACCAAAGATTGATGAACAAAGTATTCAAGAACCATATCAGGAAAATGATGGATGTTTATGTCGACGACATGATGGTAAAGAGCATCTGATAAAGCAATGCTTCCAACTTCTCCAACAGTACAAAATGCGGCTCAATCCTAGCAAGTGTGTGTTCAGTGTTCCGGTGGTTTCCTAGTAACTCATTGAGGAATCGAAGCAAAGCCCCAAAAGATAAAAGCTCTAGACGACATGGCGGCCCCGCGTTCTATCAAATAAGTGAAGCATTTAAATGACAGAATTGCCATACTCTCGCATTTCCTGTCCCGAGCAGGAGACAAGTTCCTCCCCTTCTTCAAGGTCCTATGAGGGGCCCATAACTCAGGCTTCCAGTGGACAGATGAATTTCAGGCAGCCTTCTAGCACCTCAAACAATACCTGGACGCACCACCTCTCCTATGAAAGCCCATTCCCGGGGAAGTCTTGTTCATATACTTGGCAATATCCCCCATATCCCTTAGTGTGGTGCTCATGAAGGACGAAGGAGGTATTCTGTGACCAATCTATTATCTCAGCAAAATCCTCACTAACACCGAAACAAGATACTCGGTAGCGGATAAAATGGCCTTAGCCCTCATCTTCTCCGCAAGAAAGCTTCATCCATACTTCCAAGCATATACAATAAAAGTATTAACGCAGTTATCATTGTGGGACATACTCCAAAAGCCTGAAGTATCAGGAAGGCTAGTTAATTGGGCAGTTGAGCTCGGAGAATTTGTCATCCAATTCCTCCCTCGGCCGGACATAAAATCTCAAGTCCTTGCCAACTTCGTCATCGAGAACACCATTCCCCCCGAAAGGCGCAGGGTCAGGGATACTTTGATAAGTCGAGAAGAAATCACTCTAGAATACGGCCTCCGGCTAAAGTTCCCAACCACCACCAACATTGCAGAATACGAGGCCCTAATTGCTGGCCTTCGGCTTACTATAGACTGTAAGGTAGAAGCCCTGACAATCTATATCAATTCCCAGTTGGTGGTCTCACAAATCGAGGGGGATTATGAGGCAAGAAGCGATCAGCTGGCGCGATATTTTAGGCTTGCCAAGACCTTGTTGCAGAAAATTCCATCATATGAAATTCTCCACATTCCCTGATAGTAAAATACCATAGCCGACACGCTTTCAAAACACGCCAGTTCACCTGCCGCCTACCAATCCAGAAGATGATGAGTCAAAGACATCACGGTCCCAAGAATTCAAGGACCGTGGGAGATTGCATCAATCATCAGCGAAGAATCCCCTTGGATGTCTCCCCTCCGAGCCTACCTTGAGCACGGGAAACTTCGTAAAGATCACCTAGAAGCTCGACATCTCTGAATTTGGGCAGTAACCTTCGCCATCATCGATAGAGAGCTCTACAAACAATCCTTATTCGGGCCATACTTAAATTGATTACTCTGAATTGAAGCGGAGTACACCTTGCGTGAAGTGCATGGGGGAGTCTGCGGTGAGCATTTAGGCGGAAAGGACTTAGCACGAAAAATCCTTCGTGAAGGATTCTATTGGCCAACCATGAAGAAGGATGCGGGAGAGTTTGTTCAAAAATGAGAAAGCAGTCAACTTCATGCTAATACGCCCCATAAATTGCTCGTCGCGCTTACTGCCCTTCTGAGCCCTTGGCTGTTCGCACAATGAGGAATTGATCTCTTAGGGCCTCTTCCAGTAGCTTCTGGGTAAAGAAAATTGTATATCATGTCCATCAACTACTTCACTAAATGGGTAGAAGCTGAGCCCAAGGCCAAGATAACCGAAGAAAATGAAAAGAGGTTCGTCTGGAAAATATCGTCTGCCGCTTTGGCATCCCGGCGGTCATAATTACAGACAACTGTACCCAATTCTCTGGAAAGTCCTTCACCAAGATGTGTGAAGTGTTGGAACATGCTTTCCACATCTCTTGGTTTGAGAATAACAAATCCCATATTATTTTATCATACTTGCCATGTGTTTATAGTGTGCATGAACTTCAGCTCTCAAGCCCTTATAAGTATGAAAAAGAAAGTCGACGAATTCCCTACCAGGTCAAAACTTTGTTGCTAGCGCGATGTACTATCCCTACCGCTGGCGGTAGCTTATGCATATTTGGAAACATCATCAAAAAGGCAATGTCGTCGAGAATGGAATGTCGACGGGATCATATATAACCAGTTCTACTGCGGCGCGTTAACTCTATCGCCGGGCGGTAGCTTTAGGAAACCCCAATCAATCAAGATTTGATTGAGAAACCAAAAAGAGCATCCAATATCATTGTGAAGGCAAGAATATATCATATTTTCGTGGGGAATAATTTATTTCCATAGATAAAAGCCAAATCCACGAAATTGAAGAGAAGATAAGGAAGGAAATTGAAGACTGCGCGCTACCACTCCGCTATAGTAAGTTACCTCCAGTGGTAACTTCCTGCACAACAACCTCTAATTAAAATAGCCCGAAAATGAGTTTCCCTTGACGGATTTTGACGAAATTTTTGAGGGCTGAAAGACCTAGTCGTCTAGAGAAAAGTGAGTGGTGTTTCCCACTCATATAAAGAGAGAGTTCTTCAGAGGAGATCAAAAAGTAATTCGTGCACAAGGATTGAAAGCTATCAAAATAGCGATCAAGAATCTTTCTCTCAACATACACATGGAATGTTCTTGCTGCAACAAATTCTAATCAATTAGAGACTTCCAAGGATCTAAAGAACTTCGAAGAGGAAGGCTCTCAAGCCACAATGATCGAACCTTTGCAAGCAAAATGACATATGCATCTAGGGTTCTATTTAGAGGGGAGTTTTCCTTTATCTTATTATTTGTAACTCTTCTTTATCGTAAGTAGAGAATTCGTCGCATATTTGGCGACTAGGGTTTTGTGAGGACTAGGGAGAATTCGCCGCGTTGGTGTGGCACCGAGGTCTTTGGATTAGATCTAGGGGGTGCTCAAGGCCTTTCTGGGGATAGAGAGGCTTGAGCGGCTTGTGGCCGTATCTGGGGATAGATGGGCTAAAGCCAACCGGTTCTTAGGGGAAGAGTCGGTGTAGAAAACAAAAGAGTTTTCATATTATTCACCTTTGTTTCAAGCATCATTGAAATCAAACATTTTTGTATTCAATCTCTAAAGAAATAAAATCATGTTTCTCTTTGTCTAATTATCTAGATTTTATTTACACACACCAAAATGTTTTGAATAGCATTCTTCAAAATCATTAACGCAAAAAATATTGGAAGTTTCGCTTTTCATAAGAAAGAAACTCTTGGATTCAATTTCTGTTACTAGTGCCAAGCGGTAGTTTCTACCGTCGACGGTAGTGAAGAAAGATTGATATCCTCTCTTTAAAAAGTAATCTTCATTATATTTGTAAGTTATGGAACTATCATCTAGAGAGGGGGGGGGGGGGGGGGGGGGGGTATTAGGTGATATGGCTGTTTTTTTAAATTTATGCACAAGAACTAAACTACTTTATCACAGCACAGCAATAGATCACAGAAACAAACCACACAAGAACACCAGATTTATAGGGGTTAATCCAGACAGGGTGTCTTGAGTAGTTCACTCTCCCTCTGCGCCTTTCTAGCATTGTGCTAGGGTCGGCAAACTCTACCAAAAATTAGGCCCGCAAGCCCTACAATCTCAAACCCTGAAGCCCTACATCTCTGCCCCTTAAGGCTTACAACTCAGCCCCTCAAGGCTTATAACTCAGGCCCTCAAGGCCTACAATGTTGAAATTGTTGAAGTGGAAGTTAGAGGACTTTTTGGACCTGGGCGATCTGGGAGGAGGTCGGGCGGTCTAACTTAACCGCATGACTTGGCCGTCTGCCTCTGCGGTCTGGCTTGTCTAAGCCTAGCTGCGGTCTCCTGGCTTGATCGTTGGTATGGGTTCAAGGCGGCTGAAGGTGGAGGCCGCGCGGTCTGTCTCTGACTGCGTGGCGGGTTGATTGCCTTCAGGAGTGCGCGGTCTGTGTGTGACCGTGTGGCGTGCTGTCTTTTTCAAGGCTGTGGTGGTCTGGTGTGACCGCACAACTTGTTCCAGTTCTCTCCAGAATGCGGTCTGGTGGCTGACCGGGCTTTCTGGTGGTATTTGCGGACTAAGGGTCTTAGTCGTGCGGATTCAGTTCGTGGTCTTAGGAGGAGACTGGTATGCGAGCTGGACGCTGTCCACGGTCTCAGGTGGAGACCGGCATGCGGACAGGAGTTTGCGGTCTTATGGCGAACTAACTGTGTTCGCAGTCTCTGGAGAACACAGGGGGTGAACAGCTTCGGGCGGTCTGGCGATCTACCTTGGAGTCGCGATCTGCTGTGAGAGTGGCGGTCTCTCATAGTTGATGTTGAAGCTGGCGAGTTCACCAAAATGAAGCAGGAGTACTATTGCTGATCACGCGGTGAGACCGGTCAGGTCGCGCGGTCTGGTGGGTGGTGATCCTATCTCATAGGGTGGTGACTGGATCAGGTCTCACGCCTATAAATAGGACCCATCGGCAGCAATAACATAGACACACCAAGTGTAAGCTGAGTTCGCTTCTTTCCTGCGGTCTCTATTTGTCTGACCGGGCAGTCTGCTGATTGAATTCTTCTTGTGCAGCTTCTGCGGATAGTGCGGGCAGCAGCGATCACCTCTTCCTTTGAAAGTGTTCGGGCGGTCTGCGGCTTGGAGTTGTGTTGCTGGAGTTCGGGAGAATCAGAAGGTCGGAAGGAAGGGTGCGGTCTGATCAGGGGGTTGGTGTTGTTCTGAGATTGGCAGCGGGTTGCGGTCTGGCGGGTTGCTGAGGTCGCAAGGGAGACCGCGCGGTCTCAAGTTGTCTTCAACATTGTATCTTTTCCTTTGGTGTTTGTGGTGGCGAAATCATGTCTCGCCAAGCATGCCTTGCATTGTAATTTGAAGTTGCTATCAATAAAGATCACTTGTTTGCCTCCATTTGCTTCTGGTTGTTTGGCTTGTGAACTCTATGTTGAATAACTCCTGCTCGCTTCATAAAGATTCGAAAAATTTCACATGGTATCAGAGGGAGGTTGGAGTGATTAGAGCAGTGAGTGACTTAGAGTAGCCATCGCCTTTGTGAAGAAGGAACCAGTGGTAGAGCAATGGAAGCGAGGGGTCTTGGAATTGAGATGCTTACATCGACTAACTTCAAGAAGTGGAAGTCGTGTATGCAAAGCTATCTTCTAGGTGAGGACCTCTGGGAGGTAGTTGGAGGAGATCAGACGCAGGAAGTTGTCCCGGAAGGGGATAATGGGGCTGAGGTGAGAACTTGGAGGAGGACGAATGAGAAGGCAATGTTCACTCTGAAGAGAGCAATTTCACCTGATCTATTTGATCACATTCTGGGATGTGGATTGGCTTCAAAGATCTAGAGAGCCCTGGATGGGCTGTTTAACAAGAAGAATGTAGCAAGGCTACAGTTCTTGGAGAATGAGCTGGCAAGGTCGGCTCAGGTTGATCTTTCTATCTCCACTTTCTTTCTGAAGATGAAGAACTTATGCGCTGAAATCTCAGCATTGGATCCTGATGAGCCTATCTCTGAGGCAAAGCTGAAGAGGCACATCATCCGCGGCTTGCGGAAGGAATATGTTGCCTTTGTGACGTCGGTGCAGGGATGGGCAAATCAGCCGTCTCTGTTGGAGCTGGAGAACTTGCTTGCATCGCAAGAAAGTTTGGCAAGGCAGATGGCGGGGGTGTCGGTGGCTGGAGGAGATGGCGAAGTGCTCTTCTCGGGCAAGAAGAAGAAGTGGGATCAGAAGAAGAAGACTGCTGGAGGAGGTTATGGGCCTTCAACTTCTGGGCAGCAGGAAAGAGGGTATGCTCCCAAGGCTGACGGGAAGAAGAAGGGTGAAGGTCCGAGGTGCTTCAAGTGTGGCAAGTATGGCCACATCAGGAAGGATTGCAAGGTGGTCACCCAAGCTGGGCATGCTGCGGAGAAGGAGGAAGCTGAGGCCAGGCACATTGAAGGAGGTTGGGGAGGAGCCTTCTCGGCTTCTGTTGGAGCTTCCGCTTCTATCAACTATCTAGAAGACTGGATCGTGGACTTGGGGTGTGGTCATCACCTCACTGGAGACGAGATCAAGCTTTCTTCTGCATAGCCCTATACATGTAACAATGCAATCATTACTGCTGATAATACTATGCATCCAGTAGAGAAGGTGGGGGTTGTTTCCTTGGGCAGTGATAGAGGGTCACTTACTTTGAGGAGTGTCTATCACATTCCTGGTATGAGGAAAAACCTCTTCTTCGTGACCAACGTTGTAGACGCTGGGTATCACGTTCTGTTCGGCCCAACAGAAGTGAAGTTTCTACGCAATTTTGAGGCCATAAAGGCCGAGGTCGTCCATGTCGGGAGATTGGCAAAGGACTTGTTTATTTTATCAACAAGTTCCTACGTCGACAAGATGAAGACGAATGATGGTGCCGTTATATGGCATGAGAGGTTGGGGCACGTAGGGATGGACAAGCTGAAAGCTATGGCGATGAGAGGTCTGGTCAAGGGCCTGCCAAGTCTATCTTCCTACGGTGAAGGTCATGTTTGCGCGGGATGTCAGTTCGGCAAGTCTCATCGACTACTGTTTGATAAGTCGCAGACAAGGAGTAGTGTGCCGTTGGAGTGCATCCATAATGACTTGATTGGACCTACTGCTAGCCCAAGCCTCGGAGGAAGCAAATATATGTTGGTGTTGATCGATGATTACACCAGATATGTCTGGGTATTTTTCCTGAAGGAGAAGGCGGAGGCGTTTGCCAAGTTTGTGGAGTTCTAGGAGCTCGTGGAGGGTCGGCTACGACTGCGGGTGAAGAAGCTGAGGACTGATAATGGAGGGGAGTTGACTGATGAGTCCCAAATATATACACATTTATGGACTCATCTGGGCCGATTTTCTAGTCTATGCACTACACTTTAGACATGTTTTCACTCATATTTGACACTCCATGCTAAGTGCACCTCTAGGCCCGTTTTTGGTGTTATTTCATGTTCTTCATTTTTAGTAGTTTTCATGGATTGTTAAGTGCCACTTTCAGTGGCTGGACTCATGGTTGTGCTGGAACAGGAGTCGTGCGGGTGTTCCCGGTACAATTCTGTACAGGAACACTGCGCACGATCCCTGTTTCTATTGCGCACGACCACTGGTCGTGCGCCGCTGATCGTGTGCACTTAACCCTATTTTTTGAGTTCTGTCTCGGATAGTGCGCACGACCACCAACGATATTGCGCATGACCACCGGTCGTGCGCCGCTGTTCGTGCGCACTTAACATCAATTTTATGAGTTCTGTTTCGACCAGTGCGCACGACCACCTACGATAGTGCGCACGACCACCTGTCGTGCGCCACTGGTCGTGCGAACATGGTATTTTATAAATTTCTTACATTGCAGGCTCCACCCAAGCAGGCGCACGATCACAGAACTCCAGTGCGCACGACCACTGGTCGTGCGCCAATGACCGTGCGCACTGTTTATTCCAGCGCCTATAAATATTCCTGCTCGCGATTTGGGTCAGATCCTTCACCATTTTTTCTCGCCCAGCTCCGTCGTTCCACCCATTTCCGCGGGTGTTCGTCCCCTAGGCCTCCTCCATCATCCAAGGGCTTCAAGGAGGAGATTCTACACTCATCTTCATCGCCAGGGAAGGAGTTCTTCGCATCGGACGTGGCCGGATTGTAAAACGCTGGAGAAGACGGGTCCATTGGGAGGTGTGACAGCCCTCCTCTACCCCAGACGATAGTTGGGACCGAGCTAGGACGCGGATTGACAACCCGGTGCTTCCTACCGTGAATCAACAACGAGCCTCCGGATTCGGTCGTATCTCTTGCCTTTTTCTCTTCCTTATGTTGATGTAATGTTTGTAATCTCTATATTTTGATGATGTATGCTATGAACTATGCTTTGTAATGCTTATTTCATTTCTTTGGAATTATTTAGTTCATATGTGTTAATGAGGTGCGCCGCCATCCATTTTCCACTCCACCACCATGTCCTGTGCCGCACTAGCAATTGCTAGTGGCGTGCTTATCGACGAGGTGTTTGCGACCCTCATTCCGTTAGCCTACTCGTCCATCCGCCTATCGAAGCGTGGCATCGCGGCCCGTGTAATCCATCCCGCCTAACGAAGCAGCGCGCTCAAGGCCTGCATAGTTCGATTCCGCTAGCCTACTCGTCCAACCGCCCAATGAAGTAGTGCGCTCAAGGCCTACGTAGTCTTCCATCCCGCCGAGCGAAGCTTTTCATAGCGGCATTGCGTAGGAGTAGTTGTAATATTTTATTTTATTATTCACAAACCAAATCCCTTTCGTCTGCACTCCACCTATCGCTGGACTTCGAACTCAAGTCCTTCCTCGATTATAAACTCCACCTTACTGTGTTCCTTAGAGATTCGATACTCGGGGATTACTCCTCATTTTATATTACTTGAACGATCGGTACACTGCTGTTTCGTGTCGCAATCTTACTACCGCGTATAGCGGTGTGCTAAGATTCGCGCATCAAGTTTTTGGCGCCGTTGCCGCGCGTCAAGTTTTTGACCAGTGCGCACGACCACCTACGATAGTGCGCACGACCACCGGTCGTGCGCCACTGGTCGTGCGAACATGGTATTTTATAAATTTCTTACATTGCAGGCTCCACCCAAGCAGGCGCACGATCACAGAACTCCAGCGCACACGACCACTGGTCGTGCGCCAATAACTGTGCGCACTTTTTATTCCACCACCTATAAATATTCCTGCTCGCGATTTAGGTCAGATCCTTCACCGTTTTTTCTCGCCCAGCTCCGCCGTTCCACCCATTTCCGCAGGTGTTCTCCCCCTAGGCCTCCTCCATCATCCAAGGGCTTCAAGGAGGAGATTCTACACTCATCTTCATCGCCAGGGAAGGAGTTCTTCGCATCGGACGTGGTCGGATTGTAAAACGCTAGAGAAGACGGGTCCATTGGGAGGTGTGACAGCCCTCCTCTACCCCGGACGATAGTTGGGACTGAGCTAGGACGCGGATTGACAACCCGGTGCTTCCTACCGTGAATCTACAACGAGCCTCCGGATTCGGTCGTATCTCTTGCCTTTTTCTCTTCCTTATGTTGATGTAATGTTTGTAATCTCTATATTTTGATGATGTATGCTATGAACTATGCTTTGTAATGCTTATTTCATTTCTTTGGAATTATTTAGTTCATATGTGTTAATGAGGTGCGCCGCCATCCATTTTCTACTCCACCACCGTGTCCAGTGCCGCACTAGCAATTGCTAGTGGCGTGCTTGTCGACGAGGTGTTTGCGACCCTCATTCCGTTAGCCTACTCGTCCATCCGCCTATCGAAGCGTGGCATCGCGGCCCGTGTAATCCATCCCGCCTAACGAAGCAGCACACTCAAGGCCTGCATAGTTCGATTCCGCTAGCCTAATCGTCCATCTGCCCAACGAAGTAGTGCGCTCAAGGCCTACGTAGTCTCCTTGCACTAGGCCATATTGGGTTAAACCAATAGTCCAGGGCAAAGTGACCCACTTTCCCACAACACCAACACCCATACATGTGGTATCTTCTCTTTCGCTTCACCATCTGAGTAGGATGGTAATGTTGGTGGGCAAGAGTGAAGACACTTGGCCTAACAGGTCATGGGTGAACCTCACAAGTGTGAGTATGAATTGGAGCTGGTCTCATCACCTTTTGGTTCACCTTCTTGGGAACAGGCTTGGTAGGAACAGCCTTTACCTTGCTTTTGAGTGTTGTGGCTCCAGGTCCATGAACAAAGATACTTGGATTCTTCATCTGAATCTCCTCATGGGGTGCTTTAAAAGCACTTTGCCCAAACCCTTCTCTTCTATTTGGAATAGAGGGCTTACTGCCACTTGCTGAGTAGGCATTAGTCAGATGACCATATAAAGATTCCTGGTCAAAGGGATTTGTTGCCAGCAGCACCTTCTTAAAAGCGGGTTGCTCTTCAAAGGCTTTACCCTTGACTGTCTCACTATTATATCCTACATCAGATCTGAATGGGAAGGACAGTCTTGGGTTTTGAAAAGATGGCAACAAGCATCTTTTCAACCAACAACATTTCCTCAAGGTCCTTGATGACCTTGTTCTTCTGAGCTAGTTCAGCATTTTTGAGCTCTGTGGCTTCCTTAAATCAATCCACTTCCTTGCTCATAGTAACTAGCTTCTCAGCTGTCTCCTGGAGCTCAGAGTGGGTAGATCTCAAGGAATCCAACAACTTAGTCTGAACTTTGAGGAGTTTCCTTCGTTTCCTGAAAGCTTTCCACAAAGCTTTATATTGCTGAATCAGGTCAGATTCAACCTCATGAGTGGATCTTGAGGATGTGTTGTTGGTAGCAGACTCACCCTTATCATCATGCAGAGAATCTTCTACTGATTCAGAATCAAAAGCAGATAGGGGAGCTCTGATTTGTACCTTCCCAGGAGAGATATTGTCATCCCGGATTTCTTCATTTATGGCCATAAGGCCAATAAGTCCTTCCTCCTTTATTTCTGAGGAGCTTGAATCGGAAACACTCAGTGTTCTGATCTTCTTTGCCATAAAACCTTTTTTCAGGTTTCTTCTTGTCCCTTGACCTTCTTCTGTCTTTATGGTGCCTTGATTACTTCTTCTTGGAAGGGCAATCAACAATCACGTGACCTGCTTTATTGCATGAATAGCAAACACTATTAGTTATATCAAATTTACTGGGTTTTGATTTATACCTGTCCTCCCTTGAGGATTTAGATCTGGCAGATCTTCTAGAGCTTGACGAAGATGGTCTGTAGCTGTCTCTACTCCTTCTAGAGATCAATTTTATGAACTTCACAAATAGGAGGGCCATCACTTTGTCAGTGCTGTCAGATTCTAATGTGTTAGTATCAGAAGCTTCACTGCTTTCAGATCTGCCCTGGTGTGCAAGACTCTTGTTCCTGGACCTCATGCTCTCAGCCTTGAGGGCTACAAATTTCTCTGGTGCTCTCCCTTAAGCATTTTTCTTCAGCTTTTCTGGTGTTAAGTTGAAGCTCTTGGGAGAGAAATATCCCATATAGGTTCTTGGGCTCCATGCTGCCCAGTTGACCTATTTCTCTGATTGAACAAATTTTGATGTCCCATTCCTTAGTAAGGGATCTAAGGAATTTATCATTCAGATCTGAATTTGTGAATTCTCTGGCATAATTCTTCAACCCATTGACTATCTTGAAAAATCTCTCATAGTAGCTAGAGATATTTTCATTCTTGCCTTGCTTGAAGGCCTCAAACTCCTGATTCAAAAGGGATTTCCTGTCATCCCTTACTTCCTCAGTCCCCTCCATGTAAACAACCAGGGAGTCCCACATCTCCTTGGCAGTTTTGCAGTGAATGAGATATTGGAGGGTTGAGTCATCAACTGCACTCACAGTAATATTTTGTGCTCTCTTATCTAGGCTTACCAGTGCAAGCTCATCCTTACTCATATCAACATATTTCTTTGGCACCAGTTGAGTAGGATCACTGGTAGATGAAGTCATGGGAGTGAAGGGGCCCTCTTGAACAACTACATACACCCTAGGATTAGCATCTTCCATGAAGAGCCTTACCCTTTCTTTCCAAATTAGAAAGTTCTCCTTGCTGCAGAATGGGAGCTTCATGGATCTCATTTCTCCGTGTTGATCACCTCCAACCATAATGAGTTGTTCCCTGATCTAGATCTGACTGTTAAGTAATTTTTTGATCAATCTACTTCTGATACCACTTGTAAGCTATGGAACTATCACCTAGAGTGGGGCAGGGGGGGGGGGGGTAATAGGTGATATGGATGTTTTTAAATTTATGCACAAGAACTAAACTACATTATCACGAAACAATAATAAATCACAGAAACAAACCAAACAAGAACACCAAATCTATAGTGGTTCCTCAAGACAGTGTGTCTTGAGTAGTCCACTCTCCCTCTGCACCTTTCTATTAGTGTGCTAGGTTCGGCAAACTCTGCCAAAAATCATGCCCGCAAGCCCTACAATCTCAGGCCCTCAAGCCCTACAACTTAGCCCCTCAAGGCTTACATCTCATCCCCTCAAGGCTTACAACTCAGTCCCTCAAGCCCTACAAAGCTTAGCCCCTCAAGGCCTACAAAGTGTATCCCCTCAAGGCCTATGAAGCTCATCCCCTCAAGGCCTACAGTACTCAAGCCCTCAAGCGCTACAATACTCAGATCTGAAAACGGATCCTACAGCTTAGGCCAGCAAGCCCTACAGAAAATGATTTGAGAAATAGTTCTGTAGCCTGATGAGGATTGGCTTCTTAAGAGAATGCTTCTGATCTTTTCTTGAATAGAACAAATTCTTCTTCAATCCCTTCTTCAATCTGGAACACTTCTTATCAGTCAATGTTGCTTGACTGGAACTTGGAGAACGCTTGATCAGGAATTTTTGTTCTCTGATTCTTGTTCCTTCTTTTCACAACTTTACTGTTCTATTGATTCGATGTGAATGTTTTGTGATTCTTGCTGTCGAGAATTAGGGCAGACACTTATGTCTTTTATAAGACTGAGGAGCCGGCTAATGGTCTCCTAGGATGTACTATAAGTGTAAGAGGCATATTTCTTAACGTCGCACACTGATTGGACCACCACGCGGCAAAATTAAATGCAGACAACGCGATTTGAAATGTCTTGATCTGTCTCGACGATAATTATAACATCTTGATGACAGAACTTGCCGTTATGACGATTCATCTTGGACTGGACAAATCTTCAAGTCTTATCCAATCTTCTTTAGACAATGATATCTCGACAATACAAGATATCACAGCTGCACTTGCACTTACGACGACATAAAGTTATCTTAAACGTGTCGTCACAATCTTATTGTCAACTTGATGTCTTCTCGACGATGCCGTTGAGACCATACCGTCATTCTGACAATGTCGTCGAAACCATACTGTCATATCGATGATGTCGTCAAAACCATACTGTCATATCGACAATGTCATCGAAACCATACTGTCATATAGTCGATGTTGTCGAAATTATGCTATCATTTTGACGATCTTGTCTTGATCAATTTGATGATAAGCAGTTCTTCTTCCTTAAACTGTCTTCAAGAGTTCTCCCTTAGCATTTGTCAGTTCTTCGACGATTTTGTGTAATATCTTTGAGTGTTTGACTCCTCCCATTGAGCGAATCTTCAAAGTCCTATACCTTTATTAGCTCTTCCCTTAGTTTTAAATTTTCATTTCTTATGTCAATTAGTTATGATTCCTTATTATGAATCTCATCTTCTAAATCCTAATTTCTCAGATTTAAATCATCTTTCTTAAGGTTCTCTAGTTCTACCCTAATTATTTCTATTTCTTTTTGTACATCTAGATGATCATTGCAAAATTCTGTAAAGCACATTTTAAATTTATCAGAACAAAAATCAAAATTATCAAATAGGTTCCATTAGGCAATCACCTTCAGTAGCTTCTTCATCACTTTCTGATGAAGAGGAGCTTAACTCTGCTTCAGTGTCACTCCAGGTTTCAGCAATGAAACCTTTACCTTACTTCTTGTCGTTCTTCCTGAAAGACTTCTTCTTCTTCTTCTTCTCCTCTTTTCTACTGCTCCTGACCCTTTGTTCTTGTGAACACTCAGGGGCTATGTGCCCTGGCTTATTACAGGAGAAGCAGATCACTTCCTTCTTTGGAGTCTTATCAAATCTGGGTTTTGAGCTCCTCTCTTTTCTTCATGAGTCTTCTGTCTTGACACACTTTCTAAATATCCTTGCTAAGAGAATGAACATCTCATCTTCAGGAGTAGATAATTCTCCTTCAACAACCTTCAAGGTAAGACGCATTTGGATGGGAGTTGAGGTTGTCTCCTTAGCCTCTGTTTCAGCCCTGCTCTTCAGTACATCTCATAGGATTTGAGCTTTCCTAGCAAAGCATTAGTAGAGATCTCTCTATGACATCTGGACTCTCTGATAGCCCAGATCCTTGAGTCCCATGAGCTTGGGAAGCACATGAGAAGCTTATCATTTATTTCAGTCAGAGAGATCTCCTTATCCAGACTTTTCAACTCATTTATTATAGAGCTGAACCTTTCATACATTTCAGCTACATTATCCTCAGTTTTCTTTTGAAAGTTCACATGCTGGGATATGATAAGGGACTTCCTGTCCTTTCTTTCATTAGAACTCCCTTCTAAAATTATGGAAAGAGATTCCCAGATCACTTTTGCTGATTGGCAGTCAGCAACTTTCTGTAAAATGTCATCTGACATTATGGAGACCAAAATATTCATTGTCTTGACATCACATGTCTTCTGCTTCTTCTCAGCATCTGCCCACTCATATCTTGGGACAGCTTTATGTGTTGCAGATCCACTGGCATCATGTCTGACTAGAGCTGTGGGACCTGAAATGTAACATCAAGATGTCTTCATCAATGAAGATCATATAGAGCTTTATTCTGGCCTTCTAGAGTGTAAGCTTATTCAAGTTACACATTGTGGTCTTGTTGATGCAAAGTCCTTAGAACTCATTTTTCTTTATAAAATAGTTTTAGTTAATCTTAAATAATGAAATAATAGTGAGGAGATCTTTTGATCAAGGTGTTAGCCTTTAAATGATCAACCTCCCTCTGATAACAATTGAAAGTGCACAATGTGCCTCTAATCATTCTCTAGAGGGGGGGTGAATAGAGTTTTAAATTTTTTATACCCTAGTTATGCACACACAATAAAAATACTAAGTGTTATGCAATCATCAACACCAAAAGCAGAATAAAGTAATCACAAGAAATATAAAATAGAAAAGTAGTAAACTGGATAGCATAGAAATTCAATGTAGAAGACACAGAATTTTATAGTGGTTCCCCAAAATGTGGGTAGTCAACACTTCTACCTCCTTGGTAGGATTGTAGTAACTGTGCCTGAGAATTTTGATAAGGAGACTCTCAGAACCACTAAGTCTTTTGATAAAGAGACTCTTAGAACCACTGAGTCTTTTGATAAGGAGACTCTTAGAACCACTGAGTATTTTGATAAGGAGACTCTTAGAACCACTGAATCCTTTGGAAGAGGGATTCTTAAAACTCTTTTACAGTTGGAGAATGAGAATACTAGAATGAGAAGAAAGAAGAGAAACAGATTCTTCAGTAAGATTCCTTCAGAAGCTGTCTATTTGAATGTTGTAGGTTCTGTTTATCTCAGGATCTGAATATGATGAACCCTTACTTATGATAGTGATGATTGCGAGGGTTATAAGTTTGATCCTGATTCTCTGCACTTTTGTAGACTTGCTGCTATGTGATGTAGAAGAAGAAGAAGCACTATTGTTATGATCTTTTGTTGTGCAAAGGAGTTGTTCTTCTGTTCTGTCTTAAGGTTGGTGGAGGAAGAAGGAGCAGACCTATTTCGACTGACAGTGACATATGATTAGTTGTTCTCCTTTGTTTTCTTTCTTTCTCAATATATTTATTCTCTATCATTTGAGTTTGAATTTCTTTCTTCTTCTGGACTGTCCTTAGAAGGAATGACCATTGGACAATTGATGTTTCCTTCTATTTTTATTCCCGACCCGTCCATCTGATTTGAATAAACTTCTAAGAATGTTTTTGTTGTATCTCTGGAACACTCCATTCCATTCTTGGCAATAAACGAGTCGTTGGAGAACAGTCTTAGCTTTGTAGACCTTCTGAAAAGGTATTAGAAAAGAAAGCAAAAAACCTTCTATTTCTGACTGTACTCGATGCTTCATCGACTTCATCTTTTGTCATATCGACGCACCTCTGAGTTTGTATAGAAGTATCTTCGAATTCCTTCTTAGCTTTGGCTGAACTCAGATGACGAGGTTGAATTGAGTTCTTATCGACGTATTCGTCGAGTTGAAGACTTGAATTTGAACTTCGTCTTTTGCATCGATTTGAAGTCCAAGTTGCGTCGACTTTTAAGATGGCTTTGACAGGCTCTTCCTTCTGCCTTGAGTTCATTTCAAAGTTGCATCTACTTTTGATATAGCTTTAACAAGCTCTACCGTCTGCGTCGAGTTTATTTTGAAGTTGCGTTGACTTCTAATATAGCTTTGGCAGGCTCTGTCTTCTGCGTCGAGATCATTTCGACGTTGCGGTGACTTCAACTGATGCGTCTACAGACAGATTGAGTTACTTCGACTTTCAGTCAGAGTTACATCGGCATATTGTCGAAGTTGCGTCGACTTCCATTCGACGCAAGTCTTAACTTAACAGAATTTGTGCTTCTCTTAGGCCTGGTCTTGTAACACTAAGTGAATGAGATATCCTAAGACATCTAATGACAATTTTACCCTTTCTATACAATGTGGGTAATATAACCTAACTAATGAAATCACTTCAAGTATTTTGTTAGATAAATCATAAGGGTTTTTCCTAACATGCTATCTTATGTTTTTCATAATATATACTTTTTGGATTTTCATGATTTTGAAAAAGATAAGTATTTTGAAAGAGTATTTTGACACCTTAAGCCAAAAATCTTTTATCCGCATCTTTCACACTATTATTCAAAACTCTTTACGGTACTTAGTGTCTCTTATCTTAGAAAACAAGTATCAAGAATAATCAGGCGTAAAATTTTAAAATCACACATTTTTCTGGAAAATACAACTTCTGTTACTATCACGTGGTAGTAGGTTGCTAATGCTGGTGGTAGTATAAAATCCTGTGTTTATTAAATATTTTTAAAGTTACGTATTTATGTTCATTTCCTTTTACTCTTTAAATAATAAAAATAAAAAATAGTGTAAAACAATTCAAAATCAATCAAAAACAAGTTTTTTTCTTATACAAAAAAAATCAAATACAAAATTACAAAACCATTTCAAAGAACAAAAAATGTGTTTTCTTCCTGTCTCCTTATGTGTGTTTATTATTTTGTATTTTATATAAATGAAAATTATAAAAACTGCTTATTATTCATTGAAATATTTCAAGGGTGATTTGGGTTATCTTTTCAAGATTAAAATACCGTGAAAATTCTCTATTTCAACTATCTTAAAACATTTTTTTGTGTCATACCTTGAAAATTATCTTGTAATGTGCAATGAAATTGATTATAGGAATCATGTGTAGAATTGCTTAACATGCCTCTAAGTTTGAGTAATATTTTATATTTGATAATGATGTACTCACTCGCCTCTTTGATAATCTACATATGATTTTAATCTTACTCTTACATGATTGTGTACTGCAACAACTTAACATTATTAAATGTGTGATTAGTTTACCTACACCTCATAAAAATATTTTTTCATGCACCTATTTTTGAAGAAGTGTGTTTTTAATCCAAAAACTCTATGTTTGCAAATAACAAGTGAATTCAGAGAATTTTATCACAAACTAATATTCAAATGAATACATGACAAATATAACTCCACCAAACACTACTCATCATCCTGATAAGTCTTAATGAGCATTGTGAGGTTGAGCACCTTGGAAAGAATTATAAAGTGTCTTGTGCAAACTCTTTTATACACTACTTCTTCTTGTACACCGGATCATAAATAAATAAAAGAAAAGATGAAGTATATGTGATCCCCCAAGCACTACTTTGCACTCTAATAAGTCTTAATGAGCATAGTGTGTGTAGAGCACCTTGGGAGTTGTACTACTTTTATGTGCATTGGAATAAATTATAGTTATATGGGTGGAAGTAATTCTAAAAATGTATTTCAATAATGTTGTGTTTATTCCATTATACATGTCATGTGTTTTGATTAAATCATTTGTATACTCTTATCAAAAACACTACTTGTACACATCATTATTTCTAATAAAACTTCTACTCATGAGTATTGGACTTTAATGCATATTTACATATCTTTTGTACAATCTTTTAGTAAATGCACTAGATAGCTTTGCATGATCTCTACAATATATAAGTATACTTGAATTATGAATTTATAACAATGTAGTTTCCTATCTTGTCTTGATAAATTAAAATCATGCTTGAATTGTTTTTGTATACCACAAGCACATCTTGGATTTTCAATTCAAAACATCTTATTTCAAAAACTAACATTCTTATTTATTATGCTTGCAAATTTCAAAAAAGGATATTTATTTTAAAAGTGCTTATTATATTTGAACTTATCTTCCGCTACGCCTTGTATGCACACTCTTGCCTATTTACTCTTTAAACAAGTGCTATTATATTTTAATAACAAGTGATATTTTGATCTTGACCTTCAAACTGATAAAACATCTATTTTCTACTAAAACAAAACTCTTACTCATTTACTATGGTTCAAACTCCGATAAAGATGGTTATTTCTCTTGCAACATGCTTTCCACTATCATTACTTCTTGTACACTCGATAATAAATACTTTCTTACGTACAAGTGGTATTGGCTACTTATCTAATGATACTTCATTCTTACTCAAAAACTTCCTACAAAAGGAGGAGAATACCTATGTAATTAAAACTCCATCCTTTTCTCACTCACCATGTAGCATCACTTAGTCATAAATAATTGTCATGCTCTTTACCTCTATCTCCACCCTCTTTTGATAATACCAAAAGGGGGAGAATGACTTTGAAAGAAATTCACACATAAGGGGAGTAACATACATAGGATGCTTCGATTTAGGAGGAGCACTCAGATAGGGTGAGCATCTATATAGAGCCATCATATTCGTACTATCACGCCTATCCTTTGCTATAAACACATTTCTTATTGTTGAATGCCTTCTTTCTAAAGAGGATTGGTTATTATCAAAAGAAGGAGTTTGTTGGAACATGCTTTCCACATCTCTTGGTTTGAGAATAACAAATCACATTGTATTTGATCATAGTTGTCTTGTGTTTAGAGTGCGAAGGAACTTCAGCTCTCAAGCCCCTATAAGTACAAAAAAGAAAGTCGATGAATTCCTTACTAGGTCAAAACTCCATTGCTAGAACAGCGCGCTATCGCTACAGCTGGCGGTAGCTTATGCATATTTGGAAATAGTGTCAAAAAGGCAATGTCATCAAGAATGGAATGTCGACGGGAATCATATATAACAAGTTCTACTACGACGTGTTAACTTTATCGCCGGGTGGTAGCTTTAGGATACCCAAATCAATCATGATTTGATTGAGAAACCAAAAGTAGCTTTCAATATCATTGTGAAGGCAAGAGTATATCATATTTTCATGGGGAATAATTTATTTACAAAGATAAAAGCCAAATCCATGAAATTGAAGAGAAGATAAGGAAGGAAAATGAAGACTACACGCTACCGCTCCGCTATAGTAAGTTACCACCGACGGTAACTTCCTGCACAACAACCTCTATTTAAAACAGCCCGAAAATGAATTTCCCTTGATGGATTTTGATGAAATTTTCAAGGGCTAAAATCCCTAGCCATCTAGAGAAAAGTGAGAGGTGTTTCCCACTCATGTAAAGAGAGAGTTCTTCAGAGAAGATCAAAAATTAATTAGTGCGCAAGGATTGAAAGCTAACAAAATGGTGATCAAGAAGCTTTCTCTCAACATACACATGGAGTGTTCTTGCTGCAACCAATTCTACTCAATTGGAGACTTCCAAGGATCTAAAGAACATCAAATAGTAAGACTCTCAAGCAACAAAGATCAAACCTTTGCAAGCGAATTGACATCTGCATCAATGGTTCTATTTAGAGGGCAGTTTTCCTTTATCTTATTATTTGTAACTCTTCTTTATCGTAAGTAGAGAATTCACCTCATGGTTGGCGACTAGGGCCTTTCGATGACTCGGGAGAATTCATCGTAGGGTGTGGCAACTAGCTATTACGATTAGATCTAGGGGGTGCTCAAGGACTTTCTGGGGATAGAGAGGCTAGAGCGGCTTGAGGCCGTATCTAGGTATAGAAAACAAAAGAGTTTTTATATTATTCGCCTTGATTTCAAGCGTCATTGAAATCAAACATTTTTGTATTCAATCTCTAAAGAAATAAAATCATGTTTCTCTTTGTCTGATTATCTAGATTTTATTAACATGCACCAAAATGTTTTGAATAGCATTCTTCAAAATCTTTAATGCAAAATATATTGGAAGGTTCGCTTTTCATAAGAAAGAAACTCTTGGATTTAATTTCTATTACTAGCACCAATCGGTAGTTTCTACCGCCGGCGGTAGCGAAGAAAGATTTATATTCTCTCTTTTAAAAGTAATCTTCAATATATTCTTTTCTGAGATATTAAAATATACTCATCTATAAGGTATTCCGAAACTTCTTTTATTAACAACCATAGTTCTATTAAAATATTAAATTTCTTAAAACCCTTATTCACCTCCCCCCCCCCCCCTCTAAGGGCGCCTACCGATCCAATAAGTGGTATCAGAGCTAGGTTATTCCAAAACGACTTCACAACTGATAATAATGGCGCTTCATGATCTCGCTTCCACTAGAGGGGATGAAATTTTATTACATGAAAAATCATTAGCAACACCTTTATTTATGGGCAAAAATTATAAAGGGTGAAAAATATTAATGGAAAATTTTCTTAAATCTTTAGATGAAAATGTTTGGAATATTACTATTGAAAAGCCATGAAGCGTATTAAATAGAAATGAAATGGTTTTAAATGCAAAATCAATAAATAGTTTATGTTGTGCGCTAGATCAAAATATTTTCAAACTTATATATACTTTACCTACTGCTTATGAGATTTGGAATTTTCTTGAAAAAACTTATGATTCTCCTTCTATAGGCATGGAACAATTGCAAGAACTAGAGAATATGCAAGCTTGCATAGGCAATCAACAAAGAGCCTCTTCTGAAGGATCCATGGAATGCTCATCAAGCGGAAGGGAAGATGTCAACTCATCTATGGAAGAGGAAGAAGAAGATGTCATAGGAACTTTATGTTCAAACCTTGCATCATCCAAAAGCGATGTAAGGAAATCAAATTCCCTTATTGTTTGTAATTCTATTTATGCATTACATTTAGTACAAATTGCTAAACGTAAAATTAAGAAATTGAAAATTGCTAATTATAATTTGTGTTTAGAAAATAATAGTTTAAAAGCCAAAGTTAATGTAGAATCATATTTTGATGTATCTAATTTTCCCCATGACTCTTTAGTTGAAAATTTTACACCTTGTATAGAATTTAATGAATTAAAAAAATACAAGAAACTTGAAATGGAGCTTAGTTTTGTAAATAAACATAATAAAAAATTGTCTTTAGAAAATTCATCTTCGAAAAGTAATTGTGTTATGTGTACAAATTATAAAATTGAAATTACAGAGATGGATGAAACATTTGAAGAATTAAGAAATAATTATAAAACTCATATTGATTCTATTGTCACCACTCTTAAGAAAATTACAATCGATTACAACAAAGCAAGACATAATCTCAAAATTAAGAATAATGAATTAGAAACTAAAGTTAACTTGCTTAAGGAAATTATAAAGAAATTTTTTCAAAATATACATTCACAATATCAAGCCAAATCCAAAAGCAAGTTGAATATGAATTTTCATAATTTGACTAAGCCAAACAAAGGGAATGAAAAACATCAAAAGCTTGTAAATGAATTTCCAAAACACTATCATCATTATCATTTACAACATCAATCTTTTCCCAACATAAAATTGAATGCAAACAAATTTCCTTTAAATAATGAATTCAAAAGTCATTTTTATCTACAGATTCAAGTAAATGACTATGGAAATTTGAAAAATAAAAAATAATGTTATTCCAAGATATGAATGGAGACTCATATTTAAGAATGATGCATTAAAGACAATTGAAAGGGACCACTCATCTCTGTCTCCCCAAAAGCCAACACGATGTACTTAGGTACTAAAAGGAACCATCCCACTTGGTTCTCTTTGGATACCTAAATCTCTTATTCATTAGTATCCAAAAGTTGCAATGAAGTAGAAATAAATTAAAATTGATATATCAATACTCTACTTCATGATATGCTAAACTTCCTTTTTGTTTTTTTTTTTGTTTTTTTTGTGCCAACATGCTATGGTCACTTTATATAGCTTGTGATATGACGTTCTCACCTTAAGCCTAAATTCTTTAATAAATCAAATCAAATGAAATTGAATAAAAAGTCATATCATTTTCAAGTGGCCTATTTATTCCTTGATTTCATTGCATTCTAAATCCATTATCTATAAAAGTCTTATATTATCATTATAAATTGAATACTAAATTTGTTATATGATATTATCAAGACTAATAAAATAATTGTCAAAAATGGACTTAAATGGAGTATTAGAGGTCTTAGGCTAAAGTATAAAGGGCGTAAGTTTTCGGTTATTTTATTTATTATCTTTGCATTATTTGATAGCCCCTGTCATGTTTAATCATAAGCCATGAAAAATCAGAATCAAAAAAAATGCAAAAATCATTGCAAATGACCAATAACATCTCGCAATTAATCTTTCACTATAAATAATTAAAATAAATATGAATAAGTTATCATATGATGAAGTAAAAGATAATTTATTTATCTCATGATTAAATCATCATAAGAAATAATGATCTTATAAATATTCTCATAAATTATACATTTGGAATAGATTCCAAAAATTTTATAACTTGCTATACATATGAATTATGTCTTATGTTTGCATGTATCTTATTCTTGTCTAGACCTTAGAATCATCCTTATACTTATTGAAAATAACTCACAAATCTTAATCACGTCACTCTAGGTATATGAACATTTTGATTAAAACTCCATGCTGAATTCATGAAAATCAACTATATATATATTCCTTACATAACATTGCACCTTGCTACCATAACTCATCATTCTAGAATCATCTCTTACTAGAAGTAGAAATCAATGCCTATGCTAGTTATATACAAGACATGCTATGTTAAAGTAAAATAGAATAATAAAATTTGAAAGTCACAAAAATTATATTGGCTTTAAATCAACTAACCTCATTTCAAAAATTCCTAAAAATAAAGCCTTAATCAATAAAATGGTATGTTTGGTCTAAACGCATAGAAAGTCCATGATCATTCACCCACATTATGTGTCTCACAATAGCAAGGGCGTAGGATTATATGCATTAGAGACCTAACCTCTAAGTCCTTTCTTGTCCTTAACCGGGGAAGGGTTTTAGTGGGGCCTTGTGGGGCACTGGGGGGGAAAGCGTGCTAAGTTGAGTGTCATTTTTGGTATGCATATGGGATTAACACCCCAACCTATGATATGTGTGCATCTCCTCATGTCCATCCATCACTTAGTACGGGGCTAGAGTGTAGACATGTAATTAGGGTATCTTGATCTTAGATGTACTTATATTATATACATTGCATGAATATTATTTAAGTCTTTATGATCAGTTCACTCATGCATATTTTGTTCATATATGCTACTTTATGTTTTTCATACTATATACTCTTTGGACTTTCATGATTTCGAAAAACATATGTATTTTGAAAGAGTATTTTGACACCATAAGCCAAAAATCTTTTATCTGCATCTTTCACACAATTATTCAAAACTCTTTGTGGTACTTAGTGTCTCTTCTCTTAGAAAACAAGAATCAAGAATAATCAGGCAAAATTTTTCAAAATCACACATTTTTCTGAAAAATGCAACTTCTGTTACTATCGCGCGGTGGAAGGTTTTTAATGCTTGCGGTAGTATAAAATCCTGTGTTTATTAAATATTTTTAAAGTTATGTATTTTTTTTTCATTTCCTTTACTCTTTAAATAATAATAAAATAGTGTAAAACTAATCAAAATCAATCAAAAACAAGTTTTTTTTCTTATAAAAAATCAAATACAAAATTACAAAACCATTTCAAAGAACAAAAAATATGCTTTCCTTCTTGTCTCCTTATGTGTGTTTATTATTTTGTATCTTATATAAATAAAAATTATGAAAACGGCTTACTATACATTGAAATGTTTCAAGGGTGATTTGGATTATCTTTTCAAGATTAAAATACAATGAAAATTCTCTATTTCAACTATCTTACAACATTGTTTTGTGTCATACCTTGAACATTATCTAGTAATGTGCAATGAAATAAATTATAGGAATTGTAACATCCTCAGAACAACTAGACCCCTAAGATGCATTTTGCCATGACAAGGTCATGTCATTGCTCTAAGAGACCAAAATGGCCCTAAAACCAAGGTGAATAGGTGAAGATCACTTTGGTGTGCAAATAGCCAAACTTGACTCTAAGGCTTAAGACTTGATTTTTAAACTTCAATTAGCCTAAGTATGGTGAAATTTACCACACCACACCCTTCCTAAATACTAGGGTAGTCTAATGAGACAAAATGGACCCAATGGAATTGATCAAGTTTGGGAAATTAGGTCAATTACCCAAAAAGCCCCAATTTGACCTAAATGAACTAATCCCCTCAATTGACCTTCAATTGGCCCAATGTGATCAAATTGATCACACCAAACCCTCTATGACCATTAGGTGAGACTAGTGGTGCAACATTGACCCATTGGGGTGCGACAATTTTGGGGAAATTGGCCAATTACCAAAAAGCCCCAATTTGACCAAAATGAACTAATTCCCCCAATTTGACATTCAATTGGTCATAAGTGGTCAAATTGATCACCCCTAACACTCCAACATCACTATGGGAGTCTAATGGGTCAACATTGGACCCTTGGGATAAACCAATTTTGGGAAATTAGGTAAAAATACCAAATTGTCCTAAATTACAATTTTGCCATATATGGTTCAATTGACCCTCAATTGACCAAATTGACCTAGCACAACCTTTCCTACACCATAAGGGGAGTGTATGAGACCTAAATGAACCAAGTTGTACATTCCATTTTGGAGGATTAGGGCAAAATCACAAAAATGCCCAAATTACCCCTATATGCAATTATGTGCAAATAAGCCCCATATGACCCCGCCATGACTTAATTCCCCTTAGAATTGGTACATAGGGTATAAGGCACCAATCTGGGTCATCCACATTGGGTGGGGTGATCTTGAGTCAAGCCCATACCCAAAAAATCTAAAATTGGTTTATTTGGGTCAAGTGAGCCCAAAGTCAAAACCAATTGTACTTAGCCCAACCCAAAGAGCCTATTAGCTAGCCCTGATGAGGTTTAAGCCTTAAGACCTCTGAAATTCGAAATTAAAAGGGTAAATTCTAAGAATTTTGAATTAAGAATGGGGAAGAAGACAAGGAAGATAAGGAAGAGGAAAATGGGGATGGGTGCCAAGTGGCACCCCACTTCCCTTCCCCAAGCTCTCCCTTGAGCTGGGGGATTTATTTCCATCAGTTTGGCGCAGAGAGAAGGTGGTTTGGAATGGCTAAAGGTGGCGGCAATAAGGTGGCTGAGAGGCATTAATGGCTTGAGGCCATATACCCCCCCCCCTCCTTTCTCCAATCCATCATGTTTAGGACCTCCAAAGCACTCAAACACTCAACTTTGGAGAAGGAATCGGCAGCTGCAACCCAGGAGAGCCATGGAACTGAGAAGGCTAAGGTCGGCAATGGCGAATCAAGCAACTACCGGGAATGCAGCTCGAATTTAGGCAAGCTCCTCTCCCTCTCCACTTGTGCTTGAGATCTCCATCTTCTATTTTCGACACGAGTTGTGTAATGGTGGTTTCACCATTTTGAAATTCCATGTTCCTAGCCGAAAAATGGTTTTTACGGGGGATAACTCCGGCCTCCTCAGGCCAATAGGACACCACCAGCAGATGGCTAAATGTCGACTCATGGTGGTGGCTTAGGGGTTTTGCCGGAGAAGGCCGGAGATGGCCAGAAATCAGGACTAAAGTCAGCCCTGGGCGAGAAAATTTGAGCCACGGGCTCACTGGGGGCGATTACGAGCCGTTGTCCGATCTGGGATGATCTGCTATTAGTAGGCCACATTTATTAATTAGCTTTTTAATTAAGATAATTGGCTGATCTTTAATTAATTGTAGAAAATACATAAATGCAAAATCATAAAAAGTGCTCAACATAAGAAATAAAGCCCTTGGTCCCTAATATTTTTATAAATTTACTTCACTAGATTTGGTGCTCTGTAGCATCCTGGGCATCCCTTTTAGTGTAGCATGTACATAGGGTGCTCTAGATCTTTCAAAATTTATTTGTGGAGTTCTACAACTCCAAATTGCTTGAATTTTTGGGCATGCATGAGTCATGCCCTATTACATCTCTGGTAAAAATTTGAGAATTTTCAGAATTAATTTTCCTTAGGTATATTTGAGAATTCAATTAAGCTTGCATGTAGTAATTATGGGGGATAGTGACTCCTAATCACCTCAAATTTGGGCTGAGGGCTTAGCCTTATCATAATAAGTGTCTAGTAAAATTTTTAGACCAAATGAACATGTGCATGTTTGGGAATTACCATATGTATGTAGGTGTAGTGTATGGGAAATGGTGTGCATATAGCACCCAAGTTGAGTTTAGTGGATTTTGGAGTTCTACAACTCCAAATAGGATGAAATCTTGGACATGCATGAGTCATGCCCCAACTCATCACCTGTCCAAGTTTGGGAATTTTTGGGGCAGATTTATCTAAAGTTTTTGTAGAAATTAAATAAATCCTGTGTGGTGCATATTATAGGTTATTTTGACTCAAACCACTCCAAATCTCCTTTGGTAGGTTGGTAATATGTATATTAGTCACTGGTAAATTTTTTGGCTCAATTGGATCCTCGCATATGAGTAGCTTCATGTTTTAATGAGCCATAGTAAAACCTTCTTTTAGGTCACACTAAAGGTTGCCTTTGGCCTTAGTGAAATAGATCTCTTGCTCTCAAATTTTGAGGCCCTTACAGGCTTTAAAATGAAAAGTAGTCAGAGACAACTTTTGTAGGATTTTTTGTGTACTATCAGTAGGAAGTAAGATCATATCATTTGGTGCCCTACAACTCTCTGTAGGGTAGATTTAGTAAGGCTGGTCCTAGAGAAGGACAGATTTTAAATTGTAAATAACTTTTATATATTAGATGATATGAAGCTGAAAATTTAACCATGTGTGTATGCAACCTAGATCTAATATGTGCCCAAAAATCAAAATTATTGGGGTACATTCTTCTAAGGTTTTAGTAGAAATTTAATATATCATATAGGGTGTATAATATGTGTGATTTGGACTCAAATCACTCCAAATCTCCTTTGGGGGTTGTTTATGTATATAATATCCTCTTGCAAAAAATTTAGGTCATTTGGAGTCATGGATGTTGGTTTATTCCACATGCTTGTGTAAGGGAAATTTGGTGTGCATTTAGCATTATCATGTAGCGTTAGAATTACATGAGAATTTTAAGGTTTTTCCCTTGGTCAACTTTTATGAAAATTAAAACATGCACTTAGGACCATAGGACAATACTCTATAGTGAAAATCATTAACTTTGGGTTAATTTCCCTAGGAAACTTGATTTCATGTGATTTGGTCAGAAAGACCCCAAGTGAGTAATTATAGGATCAAAGCTTACTGAAATGTCATGAAGTTTTGCATAAGGTCTTTTTATATCATTAGGAAGCTCTGTGAATTTTGTTAGAATTAATCGTTGAGGAAATGACATACTCCCTTCACAAAGTAGAAATTGAGCTTATAACTTTGTATATAGATCTTTTATATCAGTAGGAATTATGGTTGCTGGATTATGGTTGCTGGATTGATATAGAACTTTGTATATAGATCTTTTATATCAGTAGGAAGCTCTAGGAATTTTGTTAGATTTAATCATTGAGTAAAAGACATTCTTCCTTCACAAAGTAAAAATTGAGCTTATAACTTGGAAAATTAATACCATGAATTATGGTTGCTGGATTGTTATAGAATTTTGTATATAGATCTCTTATATTAGTAGGAAGTTCTGGGAATTTTGTTAGAATTAATCATTGAGAAAACAACATACTCCCTTCACAAAGTAGAAATTGAGCCTACAACTTGAGAAATTAATTCCTTGAATTATTGATACTGAAATGTTATGAAATTTTGTACAAGGTCATTTTATATCAGTATGAAGTTATGGTAATTTTATTAGAATTAATCTCTAAGTAAACTTTATACCTCCTTCATAAAGTAGCACTTAGACCTATAGCTTGAGAAATTAATTCCCTGAATTAATGATACTGAAATGTTATGAAATTTTGTACAAGGTCATTTTATATCAGTACGAAGCTATGGTAATTGTATTTGAATTAATCTCTGAGTAAACATCATACTTCCTTTACCAAGAAGTATTTGGATCGATAACTTCAGAAATTAATTCCCTGAATTACTAATACTGAAATATTATGAAATTTTGTACAAGGTCCTTTTAGATCAGTATGAAGCTATGGTATTTTTATTAGAATTAATCTCTGAGTAAACTTCATACTTCCTTCACAAAGTAGTATTTGGACCTATAATTTGAGAAATTAATTCCCTGAATTACTTATACTGAAATGTTATGAAATTTTGTACAAGGTCCTTTTATATCATTATGAAGCCATGGTAATTTTATTAGAATTAATCTCTGAGTAAACTTCATACTTCCTTCACAAAGTAGTATCTGGATTCATGACATGAGAAATTAATTACTGATTTATTAGTGCTGGAATATCATAGAAATTTGTACATAGACCTTTGACCTTAATGCAAATCTCTGGAAGTAAAATGATCTCATGCTTAGTTAGTCTTCATGTAGTCAATCTTATAGGGCACGTGGCTTCACATAAAGGCAAACCGGTCTGCGAATTGTAAAATCTGATTTATGTGATTTAGACCACTCCAGACCATCTCATATGAAATTATTAACTCATTGATCATTATGAAGTCATACATTGATTGAAGGATTAACCATTAGTGACATTTATTAGAAGAAAGGGGTTGGGGTGCATTTAGTAAAACCATTAATTCAGGATTACGATGATATGAAAAGAGGATTGAACCTTTAGCAAGTATAAGTGTGCTTGATGTATGAATTGGGACCTTAAGTAGGTAAGGACTGAGCCAGCACGAGGTACAAGTTGTGATTGAGAGAAAACATAAAGAAATAGTCGGTCACTAGGGAAGGTAGGGTTCAGTGCTCAATTGAACACTGACACTTGTCTGCCGAGTCAAATTGGTAATCCATCTTAGGACTTTAGAGCAATTAGAGAGCAAGTGGGCATATAATAATGGGTAGCCACCAAGAAGAATAAATATCCTGGAAAGGGGGATTTGGGCTTCAGCCACCATCGCATCCCCTGGTACCGCTGTGAGCCCTTCACTGGGTAACCCTCGGGAAGTCCGAGATTCACCCTAAAATTATAAGCATAAATAAATGGTATACAATAGTAGTTTAAATAGGAGAACTTGATAGGATAATCCCCGTCCCAAATTTGGGACGAATTTGTATTGCTCAAGTAAGGACGGGGTAAGTCCTGCGAGCGGTAGGTTCGGTATTTTAGAAGGAAGGGTTAAGTCATGCGAGTGGTAGGCTCGGTATACTGAAAAGATGGGTTAAGTCCTGCGAGTGGTAGGCTTGGTATATTATAAGGATGGGCTAAGTCCTACAAGCGGTAAGCTCGGTATATTAGAAGGACGGGTTAAGCCCTGTGAGCGGTAGGCTCGGTATACTAGAAGGACGGGTTAAGTCCTGTGAGCGGTAGGCTCGGTATATTAGAAGGATGGGTTAAGTATTGCGATTGGTAGGCTCCGTATATTAGAAGGACGGGTTAAGACCTGTTAGCAGTAGGCTCGGTATACTAGAAGGATGGGTTAAGTCCTGCGAGCGGTAGGCTCAATATATTAGAAGGATAGGTTAGTCCTGCGAGCGGTAGGCTCGGTGTTTCACTTAGAGGCTTTATTGTATCAAGTATTATGTGGATACCCTGTGTGTTCGTAGGGGCATACGTAAGATCTGGAATGGGAGGTGTCATACTGGCATTGGAGTGGAGGACCTAATCCACTGCCCCTATTTGCCTCAACGGGGTGTACCTGAGCGGTTACTCGAAAAGCGGGATAGAGGTGGTGCTTACCAGATAGTACGTGAATATCATGTGTGTTCTTAGGAGCATACGTAAGATCTAGGCAGGGAGATGCGTGACATAAGCCTAGAAGTGGACAAGCCCGATTCACTGCCTTATTTGCTTCAATCGGGTACTTGAGTTGACACACTCGAACAGAAGGAACTAACAAAAGGTCTGTACGTACAGAGTCGGGTGGGTGAGTTGCATCATTGTATTACACAGCATAGCATAACATACTTGCATAAAAAAAGACCTCATCGTATAAATTAGTATGGGCTCTTTTATACGATGAGTTTACCTTAGTTCCAGATCCCTTAGTTTATGTGCTTTGTGTGTACGCATATAAGCTATGGTTACTTTTATAGCTGCTCTTTTTACATGATGTTGCTTCCTTTTATATACTCTAGAATTGTTGCCATACTTGATGTTTCCTTATACTGTATTTCGAATCGTGTGAACTGCTTAGTATACTCATGTCATATTGTTGTTCTTATATTTTACTCCTGAATATGTTTAGAGAAAAGGTGCGTGATGTATACATATATACTTAATAGTTAGACCCATGCCACCTGATTGTTTTCGTTTACCTCTTATTGTCCTTCGCTTCCTCCTCCCGCACGGTGCCTAGGAGTCATAGGTGGAGGCAGTGAGGAACATGCTGAGTCTTATTGACTGACGGTCGGTGGACCACATCATTTTAGGAATCATTATGCTGGAGCAATAGGACCTCATTTAGAAGACCAGGACAAGAGAGCGTGACAAGATGTAGCAGCCAGTACCAGCAGTATCCACAGTAGATATGGATGTAAAAGTTTTTGAGACTTCCGCATGAGCATGAGTGAACCTGTAGTGAGGATATTGATGTACTGGGCTCAAGCCACTATTCATTTTAGTACTTTCTCATCGTGGACTTGTATATTATTATTTATGTATAATGTGATTTGTGGACTTGTTTAGTTTAACGCTTCTATTACTTTGATATATGGTTGGCCTGGATATATTGATTAGCCGGCAGAATCGGCGTATTGTGGCGGTGACCATTGGGAGAAATGGTTCCACTGCAAGATGGAGGTTCTGGACGATAAGACCCTGGAGCGATTGCAAAAAAGAGGGTCTTACAGGAATCATGTGTAGAATTGCTTAACATGCCTCTAAGTATGAGTAATGTTTTATATTTGATAATGATTTACTCACTCACCTCTTTGATAATCTACATATGATTTTAATCTTACTCTTTCATGATTGTGTAGTGTAACAACTAAACATTATTAGATGTGTGATTAGTTTACCTACACCTCATAAAAATCTTTTTTCATGCACCCATTTTTGAAGAAGTGTGTTTTTAATCTAAAAACTCTATGTTTGCAAAAAACTAGTGAATTCTGAGAACTTTGTCGCAAACTAATATTAAAAAGAATGCATAACAAAGATAACTCCACCAAGAACTAGTCACCATCCTGATAAGTCTTAATGACATTGTGAGGTTGAGCAACTTGGAAAGAATTGTAAAGTGTCTTGTGCAAACTCCTATATACACTACTTCTTCCTATACACTGGATCACAAATAAATAAAAGAAAAGATAAAATATATGTGATCCCCCAAGCACTTTTTTGCACTCTGATATGTCTTAATGAGCAGTGAGTTGTACTACTTTTTTGTGGATTGAAATAAAATATAGCTATTTGGGTGGAAGTAATACTAAAAATTCATTTTAATAAAGTTGTGTTTATTCCATTATACATGTCATGTGTTTTGATTAAATCATTTGTATACTCTTATCAAAAACACTACTTGTACACATCATTATTTCTTATAAAAATTCTACTCATGAGTATTGGACTTTAATATATATTTACATATCTTTTTTACAATCTTTTAGTAAATGCACTAGATGGCTTTGTATGATCTCTACAATGTATGCGTATACTTGAATTGTGAATTTAGACAATTGTAGTTTCTTATCTTGTCTTGATAAATTAAAATCATGCTTGCATTATTTTTGTATACCACAATCACATCTTGGATTTCAAATTCAAAATATCTTATTTCAAAAACTAACCGTCTTATTTATTATGCATGCAAATTTCAAAAAGGATGTTTATTTTAAAAGTGCTTATTATATTTGAACTTATCTTCCACTACGCCTTGTATGCACACTCTTGCCAATTTACTCTTTAAACAAGTGCTATTGTATTTTGATAACAAGGGATATTTTGATCTTGGCCTTCAAATTGATAAAACATCTATTTTCTACTAAAACACAACTCTTACTCATTTACTATGGTTCAAACTCCTATAAAGATGGTTATTTCTCTTGCAGCATGCTTTCCACTATCATTACTTCCTGTACACTCGATCATGAATTCTTTCTTACCAAACAAGTGGTATTGGCTACTTATCTAAAGATTACTTCATTCTAACTCAAAAACTTCCTACAAAAGGGGGAGAGTACCTATGTAATTCAAACTCCATCCTTTTCTCACTCACCATGTAGTATCACTTAGTCATAAATCATTGTCATGCTCTTTACCTCTATCTCCACCCTCTCTTCATAATACCAAAAGGGGGAGAATAACTTTGAAAGATATTCACACTTAAGGGGAGTAACATTCATAGGATGCTTTGATTTAGGTGGATCACTCATATAGGGTGAACATCTATATAGGGCGAGCATAATCGTACTATCACGCCTATCCTTTGCTATAAACACATTTCTTATTGTTGAATGCTTTCTTTCTACAGTGGATTTGTTATTATCAAAAGGGGGAGTTTGTTGGAACCTGCTTTTCACATTTCTTGGTTTGAGAATAACAAATCCCATTGTTTTTAGTATGCAGGAACTTCAGCTCTCAAGCCCCTATATATACAAAAAATAAAGTCGACGAATTCCCCACCATGTCAAAACTCTGTTGCTAGCGCGGCGCGCTATCGCTACCGCTGGCGGTAGCTTATGTATATTTGGAAACAATGTCGAAAAGGCAATGTCATCGAGAATGGAATGTCGACTGGAATCATATATAGCAAGTTCTACCACGGCGCGTTAACTCTATCGTCGGTCGGTAGCTTTAGGAAACCCCAATCAATCATGATTTGATTGAGAAACCAAAAGGAGCATCCAAAATCATTGTGAAGGCAAGAATATATCATATTTTCGTGTGGAATAATTTATTTCCAAAGATAAAAGCCAAATCCACGAAGTTGAAGAGAAGATAAGGAAGGAAATTGAAGACTGCGCGCTACCGCTCCGCTATAGTAAGTTGCCACCGGTGGTAACTTCCTGCACAACAATCTCTATTTAAAACAGCCCAAAAATGAGTTTCCCTTGATGGATTTTAACAAAAATTTTGAGGGTTGAAAGCCCTATCCGTCTAGAGAAAAGTGATGGGTGTTTCCCGCTCTTCTAAAGAGAGAGTTCTTCAGAGGAGATCAAAATGTAATTCGTGTGCAAGGATTGAAAGCTATCAAAATGGTGATCCAGAAGCTTTCTGTCAACATACACATGGAGTGTTCTCACTGCAACAAATTATAATCAATTGGATACTTCCAAGGATCTAAAGAACATCGAAGAGGAAGACTCTCAAGCCATAAAGATTAAACCTTTGCCAGTGAAATGACATCTGCATCAAGGGTTATATTTAGATGGGAGTTTTCCTTTATCTTATTAATTGTAACTTTTCTTTATTGTAAGTAGAGAATTCACCGCATGGTTGGCGATTAGGGCCTTGCGAGGCCTAGGGAGAATTTGCCGCATGGGTGGGGAAACTAGGTCTTGGGATTAGATCTAGGGGTGCTCAAGGCCTTTCTGGGGATAGAGAGGCTAGAGCGGCTTGAGGCCATATCTGAGGATAGATCAGGTAAAGCCAACTGGTTCTTAGGGAGAAGAGTCGGTATAGAAAACAAAAAGAGTTTTCATATTATTCGCCTTGATTTCAAGTGTCATTGAAATCAAATATTTTTGTATTCAATCTCTAAAGAAATAAAATCATGTTTCTGTTTGTCTAATTATCTAGATTTTATTTACATGCACCAAAATGTTTTGAATAGCATTCTTCAAAATCTTTAATGCAAAATATATTGGAAGGTTCGCTTTTCATAAGAAAGAAACTCTAGGATTCAATTTCTATTGCTAGCGCCAAGCGGTAGTTTCTACCACCGACGGTAGCGAAGAAAGATTGATATCCTCTCTTTTATAAGTAATCTTCAATATATTCTTTTCTGAGATATTAAAATATACTCCTCAATAAAATATTCCGAAACCTTTTTTTATTAATAACCATAGTTCAATTAAAATATTAAATTTCTTAAAACCCTTTATTCACCCCCCCCCCCCCCTCTAAGGGTGCCTACCGATCGAACATGAAGACTTAAAAATCAACCTCCGTCAAGCGATAGTGGCGCACCCACATGCAAACGGGCAAATAGAAGTAACGAATCATATAATTCTTAAAGGACTGAAGGCCCACCTCCAGGAGGCAGGGGGCAGTGGGCGGACGCACTCTCAAATGAATTATGGGCATACCGTGCCATGAAAATAACCACAACTGGAGAAACACGGTATAACATGTGTTACGGATCTGAATCCATCCTACCCGTTGACATCAGTGTTCCAAGTGCCCTTGTGCAAACATTCGACCCAAAGAGAAACGATGAGCTGCTCCGAGAAAACCTTGATTTTATCTCTGAAGTACGGGAAGCAACAGCTCAGCCCGTGGCAGCATATCAGAGGCATGTAGCCCTCCATCAACATTGGGGACCTTGTTCTGCGAAGTGTAGAAGCTGCCCGCAAAGGCCCACTAAAAGACAAACTCTTACCAACATGGGAAGGGTCGTTCATCGTCAACGCAATCGTCAAGCCCGGAACATTCAAGCTCAGAAACGCAGAAGTAAAAACACTCCCACAGACCTGGAATGCACAGAACTTGCATCAATTTTATCAATAGTCCCCTCGCTTACATTTGTACTTAAATTATATCAATTTCTATTATAAAAGTCATAAGCTCAAACTTGCGCACAAGTTACTATGTGATTGATCTCAACATGTTTTGTACTCATAACTTTATTATATCAGGAACACCCCAAGAAACGACCTTTTCAGTCATGGGCAGACCACAACACAACAACCTCATAGCCACAACTCGAAGGTTTGCCCTTCTCTCCTGTAGTAGGTCACCGTATTGCTAGGGCATGCCCTTCTCTCCTGTAGTAGGTCACCGTATTGCTAGGGCCTGCCCTCCTCACGCCCCAAATGATTTGAAGCGTCTGCCCTTCACCGCCACTATCAACGACATCCCCCAGGTCGGTAACGGGAACCTCCCACTACTCAGCTCGAATCGCTCGCCATTCACCCATGTAGTAGGTTCCAACACCACCTGGGTCTCATCCTCTATTATCAACGACATCCCCCAGGTTGATAACGAGAACCTCTCATTACTCGGCTTGAATCATCCATCATTCGCCAACGTAGTAGGTTCCAACACCATCTGAGTCTCGTCCTCTAATATCAATGACATCCCCCAGGTCGGTAACGTGAACCTCGCACTACTCGGATCGAATCGCCTGCCATTCGCCTATGTAGTAGGTTCCAACACCATATCGGTCTCGTCCTCTACTATTAATGACATCCCCCAGGTCGATAACGTGAACCTACCACTACTCGGCTCGAATTGCCTGCCATTGGCCCATGTAGTATGTTCCAACACCATCTGGGTCTCATCCTCTAAAACTGCATCGACAGGCCTGCCCCCCTCGCGCTCGCAAATGGTTCGAAGCGTTTGCCCTTCACTGCTACTATCAACGACATCCCCCAGGTCGGTAACACGAACCTACAACTACTCGGCTCGAATTGCCTGCCATTCACCCATGTAGTAGGTTCCAACACCATCTAGGTCTCGTCCTCTAAAACTGCATCGCCAGGGCCTGCCCCCCTCGCGCTCGCAAATGGTCGAAGCATTTGCCCTTCACCACTACTATCAATGACATCCCCCAGGTCGGTAAAGCGAACCCTCACTACTCGGCTCGAATCGCACACAATTCTCCCATGTAGTAGGTTCCAGCACCTCCTGGGTCTCGTCCTTTACTATCAACGACATCCCCCAGGTTAATAGCGCAAACCCTCATTACTCGGCTCGAATCGCCCGCCATTCGCAAATGTTGTAAGTTCCAACACCACCTGGGTCTCGTCCTCTACTATCAACGACATCCCCCAGGTCAGTAACGCGAACTTCCCACTACTCTGCGAGAATCGTTGGCCATTCGCCCATGTAGTAGGTTCCAACACCACATGGGTCTCATCCTCTAATATCAACGACATCCCCCAGGTCGGTAACGCGAACCTCCCACTACTCAGCTCGAATTGCCCGCCATTCAACCATATAATAGGTGATTTCTGGCTGAATTGAATGCATTCCGGGTGAGTCACGCACGTGAAATTGAGGTCACGCCCTCCGTCACGCCCGTGACAGAGGTCGTATAATTTTAATCTTACGTGGGGACTGACTTCTTCAACTGGAATACGGCGGGGCTGGTTCACGGCCGTGACATGGTGTCACGGCCTTGGTCACCCCCGTTACCTAGGGCGTGTACTTTGTGATTTCGGCAGAAATACTCCAAATATTCTCCTGCTTACTCTAATGAGCTTGAAATTGCTATTGGCAGCCCAAATTACCTGAAAAAGAGAAATAAATAAATTAGGGAGATTATTTTTAGAATTTAGACATATATTGACTGATTATTAAATTAAAAACTAAATAAAAACTAAGATAAAATTAGAGTTATCAAATACCCCCATACTTACCCGTTTGCTAGTCCCGAGCAAACAACTTTTCATAGGAGTAGAAAATTTTAAATACTAGAAAAGAAATTTGAACCTAAGGAGTAAATATGCAAAGTCTTGCGCCTAAGCGTATAGAAATCCTAGTAGAAGAACCTATTCAGCATAAAGATTAGCTTATAATTTTTAAAAATGCGTTATAACATATTGTTTTTACTTGTAAATTGAAAATTCGGTAAATCCTAAAATGATAATTAGGGAGCGGATAGCGTGTTCACTAAGATCAATATTATACAAAATCAAAGTTTGGGATAGCCTCCAAAGAAATCCATCAATGACGATGGCCATGGGCTTGCCCTTTCACACTCTCGCCACGACACTAGTTTAACTCATAAGTATGAATCAATAGGACTTAATTAGGTTGAAATGTGGGCTTAGGTTATTTTTGGTGAGGACAAACAAGATAAACATGACGGCTAGTCACACCCAAACCTAAAGTGAGCTCGCACAAAATAATCTAAGCAGCATTGTAAAAATAATAGCCAATTCCCAATCTTTTTGTTCCCCCTTTTTTTTCTTTTCTTTTTTTTTTCTTTTGAATTTTTATATCATCATTGTTTTCCTTAATAAAAAAATTGTCCACTAAAATAACAAAAGGAATCCAACATTCACAAAATCTTTTCAAATAATTATTTTCGAGCACAGACTTAGGTGTGTGATTAGGTTGCTTTTTGGGCCTTGGTGAAGAGCATGGTGGAGCTGAAACAAAGAAATAAAGTAATAGGCTCAAAGTGGGTTAACAAATATAGAATGTTAGGTGCGGGTGCAAAAGCTCAAACGGGCCAATAAAATGCCTATATCATATTCATGCTCATGAATTTAACTTATGCAAATGTCTTGAGAGTCGCTAGAGGCAAGTTCTAGACATCGAGAAAGAATACCCTTCCGTTCAAATTGTGTAATATTTCTCTAGTAAACTTCTACATACTCACTTAAAGTATTTTTAGATTCTACCAGATTCAAGGGAAAAGTAAAACAAAAATAATTTTACGCAGTTAGAAAAACATAAATCTAATTTTATGCTGAATAGTTAATTCGACATGAGATCCTACTAACGCGCGTAACTAGAACACTGCACGAGTCAACAATTTTACTCGTGAAACATAGGCAAAATGAAAATTAGAGAAATGTATTCTAACTAAGCAAGTACAAGAAAAGACATAGTCATGGGGTACTAGAAACAAAAATTAACTCAAATTCTTACATGTTTTTTTCCATAAGTTTTATAATAAAATCTAATTTTTCTTGGGTTTTTTTTGAAAAAAAAAATGCAACATACAAAACTAATAAGAAATATGAAAATATTTTTTTGTTTTGAATTTACTTTTAAAATAAACATGAAAACCAATATTCCCCCAAACTAGAGGAAAACATTGTCCTTAATGTTAAAAAACTAAGTAAGAGAGAAAACAAAAAAAAAGTGCATAGGGAAAAAATGCAAGAAAGGAAAAGATAAATAAGGGGTGTCTCCCAAGAGCGCTTTTCTTTTTCCCGTCTTTAAGCTAGACAGTTATTGTTACAAAAAAGGAAAATAAAAATTAAGGTACACAGGCAACTCCCTTAATTCATGCTTAGGTGAATGTGCCGAAGTCCGCTGCCCGGCCACTCCTCCGCTATAGTCGTGATTCTTTGGTTGTCCGTTAGCTAGAAATTGTGAATCCAAATTACCTATACATACCTTAGGTAATTTGGATTGTTGGAGATGAGCGGCAAATGGATCGGTGAAGATGTTTGGTTGCAACGGCTCATCCTCTACATGAAAATTATTAGTATCAAAAGAATAAAAAATTAGCGAGTCAGAAAATTTTTCGCAAGGAGGAGGCGCTTGTGAAAACACATGATTAAGCACTGGTTGTTCATTTTCAAAAAAAAATTCGGATCCAAAAATTTATTTGAAATACCAAGTGGACTAAATTCACGGGGCACAATATTTTCATGAATTTCACTTTCAAAGTGAATATTTGGCGAGAGAGAAAATTCATGAAAAATAGGAGGAGATTCCGGGCGGAGGAGGAGAAGAAACATGTTCTTCGTCTATTACGTCTGGTGTCTCCATGACTCTTGTAAATTCATGGTAAAGAAGTTCTTCTTGAGCTTGGGAATAAATATTTAAATTTGGACAAATAAAATCTGGAGAATACCCAAGAGTAGAAGAAAAAGAATTTTGTGGGGTAAAAGAGGAGGAATGAAAATCTTAATTGACTGAATTTCTATCATCGCACCGAAAACTATCCGGGTAATCTTGCCACCATGAATAATTAATATCGGACCAAGAAGAAATATTATTAGAATCGGAAAAATCATTCGCATGAAAATTAGATGAATTATTTTCATCAAAGTTTGAATAATTATTTTCATAAATAAACTCAAAATTATTTCCATAAGAAAAAGTTTGAGGGTAAAAATTAGTATAACAATCCTCACTTCGATGCGACGCTCCACAAAAATTACAATTAACTTGGCGCTTTCATGCGGCTTCCAAAAGATTGACTTTGTTTTGAAGCTTGACAACTTTGGCGGGCAATTGAGATAACATTTTTGAAGAAAGAAAATTGAACAACCGTCACTTAATAGAATGAAATTTGAAAATAAATCAAAAAGAGAAATGGGGGCAGAGAAAGAAATTGATAAAAGTAATAAAATTCACGCTTTCAAAATATCAACAAATATATTTCCCCGGCAACGGCGCCAAAAACTTGATACATAAAATTTACGATATAAATATTTCTCCAAATTCTACGATCTATAGGCAAGAGCACCTATCATTCATAGCATAGGATATTTAAGAATAAATATCAAGTGTCGTATTCCACGGGTCTTTTGATTACTTCTACTCACGTAAATTAATATTATTTTATCAGTAATAAAATAGGGTTTTGAAAATAATTAAATAACGAAAACATTTGATCGAGAATCCTTCTTAAGTAAAATATTTCGTAAATCTAGAATTCATAAGAAATTGGTTTAGACAAAACTTGACCGTGGAGGTTCCCAAAATATGGTAGAGCCTCTCTCGAGAAAACTACCACCTAACCTTAAGTTGATCGATTAAGAACCCTCGACCAGTCGAAACCCCTAAGCTTGCTTTATGCGGTGAGCCCCACTATTGGATTTGACTCCAATCCGGAAGATTTGTATCACCCTCTCTCGAGGAGTGCATGAAACTCTTTTTATCTTTGAGTGATCTCCTCGTTCGCATGGATCTCTCGATTATTAGCATACGAATCTTAGATCGAGAAACATATTCACGACATATGAATTCAAAGCAATTAAATTCAAAGATAAATCATAGTTTTTCAAAACCAAACTATGAAAAAGAGATTACAAAATAACACTACTTAAGAATTCATCCGATCAAATGTTTTAAAATTAGCTAAACATAATTGAGAAGAAAGACAATTTTTATTTCTATGTAAAGAAAAGTACAATTGCAAGTAAAGTAAATCTAAGCTAGGAATTAAAAAGACAAGACATAAAATAAAGTTACACTAAGAAAAATGCAGAAAACTATACTAGAAATGATCCAAACTAAGCATGGGCTGGATCCCCCCTTTTCCTTTGAATCATTGCCCTTTTTATAGGTGAAAATCCCATCTAGAATCATCCAAGGAAGTAAATGATGGTGGCTTTTGAAACTCCAAGAGGCATAAAGAATTTCGGCAACTTGCATGGAGCTTGTATCCATTGAATATGATAACCAGTCACATGGGCACTTCATGGAGGAATTGAAGGGATGCATTAACAGAATTTAAGGGCTGCATGTATTGGATTAAAAAGAGAACCGACTGCTTGAAATTAATTGGTGGCTGCATTGATTGGAGAGATTATGAAATGACAAATTCATGAAGAGGAGCTCACGTAAAGGGATTCTCTTGGTGAAATTAAGTGGACTGTATTTAATTAAATAAATGTGGACGGTTATGGTATTGAGAATTGAAAGTGGCTGCATTATTATGGAGGAATGTGAATGGGTTGAACGGGCTAATTGATTGGAAGAATTTATGTGGTGGAGGGAGTTGAAGTTGGAGATAACCGGTTGTGTGCATGGTGAAATGAAAGTGGCGGCTTGGATTAATGAGGTGGCAGCTATTTTGATTTGAATTAATAAAAAGTTGGTTGCCTCATGGAAATTAATAATGGTGAATGAAGATTTAATATCCACGTGAAAGAGATAGTAAAAATATGGTCGGTATGCAAGGAATGAAATAATGGTCGGCTGGTTGATGGATGTTGATGAGAATTATTGATAGGCTAAAATGATTTTGTAATGCATGCATGAAATAATTATAAAACTAGTTACATGGGGGAAATGAAATTAGCTACATATAATAATAATAATAATAATATGAGAAGTTGGTTGCATTAAAATGGGGTCGGCTTCATGCATGGGATTTAATAGAAGGTGGCGGCTATGGCACGCACGTGGCGGCGCCATGAAATTATATTGACGAGTGCAGCTAGAATTCTCGAGCTCGGCTAACACGACAACATTCGCAAGACATCATCATCCAACGCCAAGACCGCGACCGCGATATTATATATATAATTTTTGACAAAACTCCAGAAACAAGGTTGACAGCGGGCTTTTATGTCGAGACGTGCCAAAATTTCCCCAGGCCTGTCATAAGATAATAATAAAATAATATTAGCATAACTTTAATAAAAAGTATTTAAAAAGCAAATTGACATATTAATAGGTGAAAAAATATATTTTTATATATGAAAACTAATATTTTTACGTTAATAATTTAAGCTAAATTATGCGTTATCAAATTACCCCAGACTAAGTATTTTGCTTGTCCCCAAGCAAACACATACGAGCTAGCAAAAATAAAATAAACTAATCAATCAATTTGGCTATGTTGTACACGAGTACGATGCGAAATTAAAGGTAGGAAAACTATGAAAAACAAACTGAAAATTATTATTTAATCTTAGCAAATAATTTTTTAAATTCCACTAGCATAAAATAAATCATCCCATATTTTAGCAAAAGTAAAAACTGAGTAATATGACGAATGAAAAGCGCATTGAATTGCTACTAGAATCTTAGAGACATTTTATAATCATATCAATTCAAGTCAAAAATCCATTCTCTTACCTAAAAAATTTACCCAATTTACTTTCTCGCTACCGTACTAAAAATAAACCTAAGAAGCACGAATCAAAAGGACTTTCATTAGGCGTAACGTTTTGGCTTGGGTTTAAAGGTGCGGAAATCAAAAGATAAACATGAAGGGTTCAAGCACACTTAAACAAAAGGGGGAGCTTTGCATGAAATGATGTTGCTAAAAATAATTTTTGATACCCCAAATTATTTTTGATATATAGAATTGGGATCAAAAATAGCTTTTTTTCATAATCTTTTTCACATAAATTTTCAAAAAAAATTTCATCAAATTTTTTTTGTTTGCTTTTTGCTATTTATTTCCTTCTTTTGTGCCATCATGAAATAATTGAAACTTCCACCACCTTCACAAAATGTAGTACACACTAGCAACATATAAAGCTCAAAATAAATTTGTATGCAACATAGGTAGGCTATTTGGCTTTGGTAAAAATAAGTGGAGCTACCAAAAGGAAGGGAAAAGGCACAAAGTGGCTAACAACGATTAAAATTTTAAGGTTTGGAATACAAAGGCTCAAACAATTCAATACAATGCCTTGATCATATTCATGCTTCTAAGTCTATTTTAGCAAAGTATTGAAAAATTCAAGAGAAGCAAATTCTAGATAGAAAATAAAGAGAATTGACTTTTCATGAAAATGAAAATAACAAGCATCTAGATCGGTTCGCATCTACTACACTCAACACTAATCAACATTACAAAGATTTTTAAAAAAGAAAATAAGGGATGTTAGATTTTATAAAAGTGAAAAATATAAAAAGAAAGCTATGAAAAAGTGCAAATATTCATGAAAGTTTTTCAAAAATAACATGCTACCTTAATTAGAAACACTGCATGAGTCAACAATTTTACTCCAAAATTCAAAATCTAATGAAGTATATAAAAATTTCCTACAACACTATGTAAAAGTAAATTTACTAAGAATTTTGCAAACAAGTAAATATAGAAATATTTAAGAAAACTATATATATATTTTTTTGTTTTTATAATAAAAATTTTGGGTGTTGCCTTGCAATAAAACCGATGTGAAATACCCCCCCCCCCCCCCTACTTACAAGAAAACAGTGTCCCCAATGTTTTAGAAATAAGTACGAGTAAATGAGAGAAAACTTCCCTGATGAAGAACAAATCAATACCCGAGCAATCCTGAAGAAAAACATGGAGTAAAAGCAAAACATTTTTTTATATATTTTTTTCATTAATAAAAGAGAAATAAAAACAAATACAAAAGTGCGGTACATAAAATAAAAGATACAGAAGACCAAAAATAAAAATCTCTAAGTGTCATCGTCGTCATCCTCCTGCTGATAATAAGCACGTAGATCAGCAAATTCCCGCTGCAGATGCTCCGTAGAGGAAGCATGGCGCTGCTCGAGGGTATCAAAACGTGTGTCAAAATGAGCGTGCATGGACAGCTGCTCGGTCTGAATCTGATCCAAACGAGTGTGGATCCGCCCAAACTGTTGATCGAAATAAGTGGAGGAGTCGGGCGCAGGGGGAAAATGCTGTTGTGGCGGCTGTGGAAACTGAGGAGCTGGAGCAACGCCACCGGAATCAGCTTTGAAATCAAGATCGATCGGGTGGCCACCAACTTTGCCAGGAACGACCTCATACTCACGGCCATGCCGACGCATTAAACCAAGGGCCCGGAGGTTTTGGAACGTGATAGGCGCGGGCGTTTGGAGTGGAGCAATGGGAGGAAGTGCATCCCAGAGGCCCAAACCCTTGTCCTAATAAGTAACAAACGAACCTCCATGTAGCGCACTAAGCCTCTGATTTTTGGCCTGATGCCGAAAAACATTGCTAGCGCGGAACTAAGATTGAGGAGGACCCATTCGTGCAAGCTATAGAAATATAACAGGTCCATGCGGGTCACCACTCCATGGCTATCGCCGCGAGCGGAAAGTGTGAAAGTGAGGAGGTAGTGGAGATAGCGTAAGGCGGGGGAGAGGAGATGACTACCCTTGGATTTTTTGGCGAATATGGATTGGGGTCGTTACTGATTTCTACCCAAAATCGGTGGAGGTTATAATCGCGAGGGAAATCGAGGGGGAGAACGATGTAGGCCTCCTTAAGGGTGAAAGCCTCGTCGCAGAACCCCATGAGAACATTGAACTGACGCAAAGGAAGGGTTTGCGAAAGTCCGCCCATTCAGAATTCAAGCACGTTGTCGACCCCGGCCCAGTGGAAATCAAACGAAGAGAAAAACTCCACCGTCAGCTCGTAGTACGCCGGCTCCGAAATGGAGAAGAAAGGAGCCCACCCCGGAGTAGTGAGGAAATCTCGCACCGCGTTGGCCTTCCCGAGGGTGGTGAGAACGTTCCAATCGATGACGCGGAAAACTCCAAATTCTTTCCCACGGAGGCGGTTACTCCGTTCTTGATGAGTGGGATGGGAAAAATTGAGCATAGCCTCCGCATCAAAAGTGTCATCGGGGAGTGAAGAGGAGGACTCGCCAACGGCGATGGGCAGCCATTTGGAAGGAAGAGATGAAGAATTCGGCCAAAGAAGAGAGAAAAGAAGGGAGAGATGTGGGACACGGTGTGGAGAAAAGAGAGGGGGAAGGGGGCTTTAAATAGGAAATAAAATTGGGGTCATGCCCGTGACCGAGGGCGTGTAAGGGGCGACAGGTAAAAGCTGGCGTGAGGCAGGAATCTGAGGCTTGACCAGTCAAAAAGCGGAATTTTGGCATGCCACGCCCTCGGTCATGCCCGTGACCGAGGGCGTGTAACTGGCGAAATCAGGAGGACAGGGGATCCAATGCGCGCTGGTAAAAAATTGGTTCCCGAGATGTCACCGCCCAGGGTCACGCCCGTGACCAAGGGCGTGACATGACTGTCACGGGCGTGACAGTCAAATGGCATCTTTGACCGGGTGCGGTGGAGGCGTTGCGCCAGCTGGATAAATCACGGCCGTGTCCTTCGAAAGTCACGGGCGTGACTAGGTTTGTCACGGGCATGTCATACACCAAGCTGAGCTGGGAGTGCCGGCTCGGACCGAAATGGTCTTCCGTTAATGTCACGCCCTTTACCAAGGATGGTCACTGCTGTGACTGAGGCCGTGTAACACATTTCTTTTTTCAGAAACTTTTTTTTATTGGTTTTGTAATTTTTTTATCTTTTTTTTTAAAGAAAACAAAAATAGAAACAACAAGGTAGTAAAATAAAAAGAAAAAAAACTAATAATAAAGTACTGACTTGGAGAGCGGAGTTTCATGCGTAAGTGCAAGTGACCGTTATCTCGTAAATCTCCTCCAAACCTGCAAAACCTTTAGTAATAATAAAAAAAATTGATTTTAAATTATTTTTATTTTGTTTTTTATTATAGATAAAAATAAAATTCTATTTTTTTTTCGATTTTTTTTTAGAAATAAAATTTATAGAACGAAAGAAAAACAAAAAAAAAACATGGGTTGCCTCCCAAGAGCACTTTGTTTATGGTCGTTGAGCTCGACCATGGTGGCGTGCTGGTTTTTACCTTGTTCTAAATTTATCATCAAATGATGATAACGGCTTGCAAGGTGGATGAATTTATTGCATGAATTAAAATATTCTCATACCCCATTCGGAGGAGAAGAGTGCCCTCACAAACATCAAATATTGCTCGTGTAGTGGCCAAGAAGGGACGACCAAGGATTAGAGGTATCCCGGCGTCTTCTTCCATATCAAGGATAACGAAGTCTACCGGTAAAGTAGACTCGCCAACCTCAACTGGCACATCATGAATCACCTCTAAGGCAGTCTTCACGGACCGATCAGCCAATTGTAATTTGATGTTGGTGGAGGTAGGTTCTCCTAACTATAATTTTTGGGATAAACTATAGGGAATAATATTAACACTAGCGCCCAGATCGGCGAAAGCGTTTGAAAAATGGGTAGATCCTATAGTGCATGGAATATTAAAATTAGAATTAACATTATTAGCCCGCTCGATCAAACGAGCGGGGTAAGGAAGACGGGGTTGAAATTCTGGAAGAGGAAGAGATGATGGGGTAGGTGAAATTTCCTCTTCAAGATCGGTGTCTGAATCATCCGCAAAGGTCACCGCCAAGACATTTGAAATTGCCGGCGGTGTTCTTTTCGGCTGATCGGTGACCATTTTTAAAAGTTGCCCCACTTGATTCTCCAAATTCCGCAACGACCCTTGTAAATTGCGGACATCCGCATCATTTTTAGAAATATATTTATTAACCACTTCCTCGAGAGAAGGAAGTTTAGGGGCTTGCGGTAAAAGAGATGAATTTGGAGGAGCAAGGGGAGCATTACCCGTGTTACATTGATTTCCCCAAGTTAAATTGTGGTGGTTCCTCCAATCTTGGTTGTATGTGTTGTCGTAATGATTATTGCCCGGATTGAAGGGCGGCCGGTTTGGATTACTGATGAGTCCCAAATATATACACATTTATGGACTCATCTGGGCCGATTTTCTAGTCTAAGCACTTCACTTTAGACATGTTTTCACTCATATTTGACACTCCATGCTAAGTGCACCTCTAGGACCGCTTTTGGTGTTATTTCATGTTCTTCATTTATAGTAGTTTTCATGGATTGTTAAGTGCCACTTTCAGTGGCTGGATTCATGGTTGTGCTGGAACAGGAGTTGTGCGGGTGTTCCCGGTACAATTCTGTACAGGAACACTGCGCACGATCACTATTTCTATTGCGCACGACCACTGGTCGTGCGCCGCTGATCGTGTGCACTTAACCCTATTTTTTGAGTTCTGTCTCGGACAGTGCGCACGACCACCGGTCGTGCGCCGCTGTTCGTGCGCACTTAACATCAATTTTATGAGTTCTGTTTCGACCAGTGCGCACGACCACCTATGATAGTGCGCACGACCACCGGTCGTGCGCCACTGGTCGTGCGAACATGGTATTCTATTAATTTCTTACATTGCAGGCTCCACACAGGCAGGCGCACGATCACAGGATTCCAGCGTGCACGACCATTGGTCATGTGCCAATGATCATGCGCACTGTTTATTCCAGCGCCTATAAATATTCCTGCTCGCGAATTAGGTTAAATCCTCTGATCTTTTGTTCTCCCAGCTCCGCCGTTCCACCCGATTTTGCCCCTCCAATCGCCGCCCACCATCGGGAGGTGCTCCGGGCTTGTTCTTCACGCCATTCTTGAGCCGGAGCTTCCTCTCGGCCTCCTCCTTCATCCTAGAGCTTCAAGGAAGGTTTAGCCGCCATCGCCATCAAGCAAGAGGAAGTTTGCAACCTCCACCGAATCGTGACATGAAGAAGACGGGCTCATTGGAGAGTAGTGACAGCTCTCTCTACCCTGGACGTAGTTGCAGACCGAGCTTGGACGCGGATTAACAACCCGGCGATTCCAACCGTGAATCTACAACGAGACTTCGGATTCGGTCGATTTCTTGCCTTGTTCTTTTCTTATTGATGTGTTTGTAGCTAGATCTCTCATGTATTGATGATGAACACTATGAATCGTGCTTGTAATCTTAATTTCATGTTTATGTGAAGTTATATTTCGTTCATATGTGTTAATGAGGTTCGCCGCCATCCATTTTCCACTGCACCACCGTGTCCGGTGCCGCACTAGCAATTGCTAGTGGCATGCTTATCGATGAGGTGCTTGCGACCCTCATCCGTATGCCTACTCTTCCATCCGCCTAGCGAAGCATGGCATAGCGGCCCGTGTAATCCATCCCGCTTAACGAAGCAATGCGCTCAAGGCCTGCACAGTTCGATTCCGCTTGCCTACTCGTCCATCCGCCCTTGCGACGCAGCGCGCTCAAGGCCTGCCTAGTCTCCATCCCGCCAAGAGAAGCATTACATAGCGGCATTGCATAGGAGTAGTTTAAGTTGTTTTCATTTATTTTCCACAAACCAAATCCCCCGTTTCCGCATTCCATCCGACCCTTAGGACTTCAATCCCAAGTCCTTCCTCGAACGTTAACTCCACCTTACTGTGTTCCTTGAGTGATTCGATACTCGGGGATTACTCCTCGTTGTATATTACTTGAACGATCGGTACACTGCCATTTCATGCCGCAGTCTTACTATTGCCTATAGCGGTGTGCTAAGATTCGCGCATCAAGTTCTTGGCACCGTTGCCGGGGATCACAGTCGTGTGAGTTTTCTGGAGAGGGAGAACCTGAGAGAGAAGCCCTTCCATTTGTAAATTGCATTCCTTTATTTTATTTCCTCATATTTTGTTTCCTGTTTTTAATTAGGTTGCTTTAGTAATTTTTGTTAGGTGTAGTCTTTTGCACAATAGCATTTTTATTTTTTGAATCGTATTATCTTCACACTATGTGGGCACATCTCAATATCCATTGCAGTTGGTGTAGAGATACCTCCCACTCTAGTGATGAATGCCCTACGGAGAATAGTAGGCATAATTCGTATAGCCCAGCATATGGAGCACCGACTTCGTCTGGTACTCCATATGGTGTGCGTAAGTCTTATGGCTAGTCTGCTGAGCCTTTACCGTCATACTTCTTTTCGGCTTCAGCCCCCGCTGTGCCAAAGAAGCCCGCAAGGCAGTGCCGGTTTTGTCGGAGCACTGATCATGTCTTGAAGGACTGTGCCAAGTATCTTCGCCAATTGTACGAGGATGACGAGCCGGATATCCGGATCGTCCCAACTCCTAACTCTGGCCGCACACCTTCAACATCCGGTTATGTGTCTTTGTCACCTTCACATCTTGAAGGGTATGGCATGGACACGGTCACCGGATGTGCGGCTGATCTATGCACCGACATTGCTGAGCCTATTCTCCATGTGCATCCACCACCTCTAGTGGATTCGATTCTTTGTGAGGAATCGGTGCTCGACTTTTATCCGAGCACTACTCCTCCCCCTGTTGTGCATACTATACTCGTCTCCGACGACATTATTGATGATGTGTCGCAGGATGAGGTGGGTGATCTAAGTGTTGTGCCTATTCCTATGAAGGAGGACAACCTTCTAGGTGAAGAGGAGTTTTCCTCAGCACCGGTGGAGGAAGTCCAAATCCTAAGCCTGGCCACCGTTGATCCCGCCGAACCTTGTAGCATTGAGGACAATGCAAACATTATTTTACTTACCCAACCTGATGGGAGTGAGACCGGGATCACTCCCCCGATTGATGTTTATTTATGTTCTTCGTCTTCTTTATTTCTTGATCCCCTTCCTTCATCTGAGTCTGTGCAGGTTGAATCTTCACAGGTACTTCAGGAGGACTTGGAGCTTTTTGCTCAAGTCAATGATGAGAGCATCCTCTCATGTGAGGAGGTTGATTCCCCCTCCGTAGAGGAAGCTCCACTCATTGCCTTTTCCTCCTGTCACCTCCCTGTTGACGACACCTTGCTAGGCAAGGATGTGTTTGGTGAGTTGAGTGAGGATATCTCCTCCTCTTCTTGCTTTCTGTTTCCTCTACCTGCGTTATGTAGGTATTATTATTATTTGGGTAGAGGAGTAACTGTTCTGTCACCGTATCGGTACCCGCTACCGACATGCGTATTTGAACAGTTACCTGTTCATTTCCTTTTTCATTCGCCCATTAGCTAGAACCTTTAGTTTTTGAATAAGTCGTGCTGGGATGACAATAACCCCAGTAGTTATCTTTTTTTCTGCATTTTATTTCATCTATTCATGTTTAGTTAGTAGTATTTTTTTCAGTTTTCTATTTTCTTTTGTTTCTGCGGAGCTGACCCCTGCAGGTATCTTTTCTGGATGGCGGACGCTACAGCTCATTTTAGCTTACACGCCAATCTTCTGGTGTGCTCATTTCTGAGCACTGGGTGCTCTCTTTCCCTAGCCTTTTCTGCTTTTCATGCCATATATTTTGTGGATTGTTTAGTTTAAGTCTGGGGAGAGCAGTTTTTGTGCCCACTCACGTGCACTCTCGCATAGCATGCTAGAAGTACTTTTATTTTAGCTTATTAGAAATTGTTGTTCATTTTCATTGCACACCACAGCACCCACTTGAGCGCGCTTAGCCGTTGGCACGTCGCGAGTTGAATTTGTCTTTTTGTGTGATTTGGAAAATCATTGTGTTGGCTTAGTATTATGAGCCGGAGTAAAATGTTGACTCCCGTAGTGCTCCTAGTCGAGTGCTCATGTCTCGTTTAGAAATTCGTGTAGATTCAATTTCTTTTTATGCTTTTAGTTTATATTTTTTTTTTCTATTAGCGTAAATATTGTTTACTACACTCAAAAATTGGTGAATCCGGTGTGAATCAAACGGTAGCATAGGGATGTGTGTAGACGTTCGTTAGCCTCGTATTGCCCGAGTCGGGAGAAAGGATTATCTTTCTCGGTGGCTAGAACTTGCCCCAAGCGATTCTTGAAGCATGGGTATACGGTTAGTCAATTGCGTGAATGTGATATAGGCCATCATTTTGGCCCGGTTGAGCCTTTGTGCCCACTCCTATCGCTTTATCCTTGTCAGCCCAGTTGTGCCTACCCTTTCTTTTATTCAGCCCCACTGTTGTCTCACCAAAGCCTAAATGCCAATCCTAGTCGCACACCCAAATCTGAGCTTTAGCTGTTTATTATTTTCATGAGTTGGGTTTTTGATTTGGTGATATGTTTGTGAAGATGTGGATGTGTTTTATTGTTTAGCTGCTGAAAATGATAAGAAAAGAAAAGAAGAAAATGAGAGAAAGAAAAGAAGTGAAAAGAAAAGAAAAAGATATGAGCTTTAATGAAAAATCTGTGTAAAAATATATGTTTGGGAGTAGGCGGTGCACACACCCATGTTGTTAAGTCTAAGTCTGGGGTGTGGTGCATCCGCGTGTTTTTTGGCTACTTGGATAGTGTTATGCATTTGCTCATTTGGGTTTTTGTGTTCTAAGCCTTCATGTTTATATTTGTTTACCTCACCTAAACCCAAGCCTCATCTAAGACCTTATGTCCTATTGATTTACGTATTTGAGTCAAACCAGTGCCGTGGAGAGAGTGCGAACGGGCAAGCTTATGGTCACCGACATTGATGGATTTCAATGGAGTTGTCCCGAGCCCTGATCTTTGGAAATGCTCGCCTCAGCGTTCAGTTTACTTTCTTCCTATGTACGACCTTATGATTCACCGTGATTCACTTTTTGAGTAAATGTAATATATAAATACGCCCCTAAGAAAAGTATAAACTAATATGTATAATTAGAAATTTTGTCTACTGTACTTCTACGCACATGAGCATGCGACTTCGCATGGTACTCCGCTTGATAATTTCTTCGCCAGCTTATGTTTTTCCTGTCCGTGAGAGATGGTTTGCTCGGGACGCGCAAACAGTTAAGTCTGGAGGTGTGATGAGTCCCAAATATATACACATTTATGGACTCATCTGGGCCGATTTTCTAGTCTATGCACTTCACTTTAGACATGTTTTCACTCATATTTGACACTCCATGCTAAGTGCACCTCTAGGCCCGTTTTTGGTGTTATTTCATGTTCTTCATTTTTAGTAGTTTTCATGGATTGTTAAGTGCCACTTCCAGTGGCTGGATTCGGGGTTGTGCTGGAACAGAAGTCGTGCGGGTGTTCCCGGTACAATTCTGTACAGGAACACTGCGCACGATCATTGTTTATATTGCGCACGACCACTGGTCGTGCGCCGCTGATCGTGTGCACTTAACCCTATTTTTTGAGTTCTATCTCGGACAGTGCGCACGACCTCCAACAATATTGCGCGCGACCACCGGTCGTGCGCCGCTGTTCGTGTGCACTTAACATCAATTTTATGAGTTCTGTTTCGACCAGTGCGCACGACCACCTACGATAGTGCGCACGACCACCTATGATAGTGCGCACGACCACCGGTCGTGCGCCACTGGTCGTGCGAACATGGTATTTTATAAATTTCTTACATTGCAGGCTCCACCCAGGCAGGCGCACGATCACAGGATTCCAGCGCGCACGACCACTGGTCGTGCGCCAATGATCGTGCGCACTGTTTATTCCAGCGCCTATAAATATTCCTGCTCGCGAATTAGGTTACATCCTCCGATCTTTCGTTCTCCCAGCTCCGCCGTTCCGCCCGATTTCGCCCCTCCATCGCCGCCCACCATCGGGAGGTGCTCCGGGCTTGTTCTTCACACCATTCTTGAGCCGGAGCTTCCTCTCGGCCTCCTCCTTCATCCTAGAGCTTCAAGGAAGGTTTAGCCGCCATCGCCATCAAGCAAGAGGAAGTTTGCAACCTCCACCGAATCGTGACACGAAGAAGACGGGCTCATTGGAGAGTAGTGACAGCTCTCTCTACCCCGGACGTAGTTGCGGACCGAGCTTGGACGCGGATTGACAACCCGGCGATTCCAACCGTGAATCTACAACGAGACTTCGGATTCGGTCGATTTCTTGCCTTGTTCTTTTCTTATTGATGTGTTTGTAGCTAGATCTCTCATGTATTGATGATGAACACTATGAATCGTGCTTGTAATCTTAATTTCATGTTTATGTGAAGTTATATTTAGTTCATATGTGTTAATGAGGTGCGCCGCCATCCATTTTCCACTCCACCACCGTGTCCGGTGCCGCACTAGCAATTGCTAGTGGCGTGCTTGTCGACGAGGTGCTTGCGACCCTCATCCGTATGCCTACTCTTCCATCCGCCTAGCGAAGCGTGGAATAGCGGCCCGTGTAAACCATCCCGCTTAACGAAACAGTGCGCTCAAGGCCTGCACAGTTCGATTCTGCTTGCGTACTCGTCCATCCGCCCTTGCGATGCAGCGCGCTCAAGGCCTGCCTAGTCTCCATCCCGCCAAGCAAAGCATTGCATAGCGGCATTGTATAGGAGTAGTTTAAGTTGTTTTCATTTATTTTCCACAAACCAAATCCCCCGTTTCCGCATTCCATCCGACCCTTAGGACTTCAATCCCAAGTCCTTCCTCGAACGTTAACTCCACCTTACTGTGTTCCTTGAGAGATTCGATTCTATTGGATTACTCCTCATTTTATATTACTTGAACGATCGGTACACTGCCATTTCGTGCCGCAGTTTTACTACCGCCTATAGCGGCGTGCTAAGATTCGCGCATCAATTACCCATGTAATCCACATGTTCTGCCACATTTTGAGTAGACTCTCAGGTAGGTGTAGAAGAGGGAGTAGAAGAAGAAGAGGAGGAAGAAGTAGAAGAAGAAGGAGAAGTGTCACCTACGGACTCCTCGATCGGATCTTGAGAATTTGGTCCTTGAAATATTAAGCGTCGCCGAATAGTTTGCTCGATTTCCGGATCCAATTCAAGAAGATCAGACGGATTCCTTCGGGTCATACACCAAAAAGAAAAACGTAGGAAAGAGAGAAAAAATGATAAAATTAATAGAACTAAGATTTCAAAATATCAACAATAGTTCCCCGGCAACGGCGCCAAAAACTTGATACGTAAAATTTACGATATAAATATTTCTCCAAATTCTATGAACTATAGGCAAGAGCACCTATCGTTCATAGCATAGGATATTTAAGAATAAATATCATGTGTCATATTCCACGGGTCTGTTGATTACTTCTACTCACGCAAATTAATATTATTTCATCAGTAATAAAATAGGGTTTTGAAAATAATTAAAGAACGAAAACATTTGATCGAGAATCCTTCTTAAGTAAAATATTTCGTAAATCTAGAATTCATAAGAAATTGGTTTAGACAAAACTTGACCGTGGAGGTTCCCAAAATATGGTAGAGCCTCTCTTGAGAGAACTACCACCTAACCTTAGGTTGATCGATTAAGACCCCTCGGCCAGTTGAAACCCCTTAGCTTGCTTTATGCGGTGAGCCCCACTATTGGATTCGACTCCAATCCGGAAGATTTGTATCACCCTCTCTCGAGGAGTGCATGAAACTCTTTTTATCTTTGAGTGATCTCCTCGTTCACATGGATCTCTCGATCACTAGCATACGAATCTTAGATCGAGAAACATATTTGCGACATATGAATTCGAAGCAATTAAATTCAAAGATAAATCCTAGTTTTCCAAAACCAAACTATAAAAAAGAGATTACAAAATAACAATACTTAAGAATTCATCTGATCAAATGTTTTAAAATTAGCTAAACATAATTGAGAAGAAAGACATTTTATATTTCTATGTAAAGAAAAGTACAATTGCAAGTAAAGTAAATCTAAGCTAGGAACTAAAAAGACAAGACATAAAATAAAGTTATACTAAGAAAAATGCAGAAAAACTATACTAGAAACGATCCAAACTAAGCATGGACTGGACCCCCCCCCCCCCCCCCCCCCCCTTTTCCTTTGAATCCTGCCCTTTTTATAGGTGAAAATACCATCTAGAATCATCCAAGGAAGTAAATGATGGTGGCTTTTGAAACTCCAAGAGGCATAAAGAATTTCGGCAACTTGCATGGAGCCTGTATCCATTGAATATGATAACGGGTCACATGGGCACTTCATGGAGGAATTGAAGGGATGCATTAAAAGAATTTAATGGCTGCATGTATTGGATTAAAAAGAGAACCGGCTGCTTGAAATTAATTGGTGGCTACATTGATTGGAGAGATTATGAAATGGAAAATTCATGAAGAGGAGCTCACGTAAAGGGCTGCTCTTGGTGAAATTAAGTGGGATGTATTTAATTAAATAACTGTGGACGGTTATGGTATTGAGAATTGAAAGTGGCTGCATTATTATGGAGGAATGTGAATGGGTTGAACGGCTAATTGATTGGAAGAATTAAAGTGGTGGAGGGAGTTGAAGTTGAAGATAACCGGTTGTGTGCATGGAGAAATGAAAGTGGCGGCTTGGATTAATGAGGTGGCAGCTATTTTGATTTGAATTAATAAAAAGTTGGTTGCCTCTTGGAAATTAATAATGGTGAATGATGATTTAATATCCACGTGAAAGAGATAGTAAAAATATGGTCGGTATGCAAGGAATGAAATAATGGCCGGCTGGTTGATGGATGTTGATGAGAATTATTGATAGGCTAAAATGATTTTGGTAATGCATGCATGAAATAATTATAAAACTAGTTACATGGGGGAAATGAAATCAGCTACATATAATAATAATAATAATAATATAAGAAGTTGGTTGCATTAAAATGGGGCCGGCTTCATGCATGGGATTTAATAGAAGGTGGCGGCTATGGCGCGCACGTGGCGGCGGCATGAAATTATATTGACGAGTGCAGCTAGAATTCTCAAGCTCGGTCAACGCGACAACATTCGCAAGACATCATCATCCAACGCCAAGACCGCGACCGCGATATTATATATATAATTTTTGACAAAACTCCAAAAACAAGGTTGACAGCGGGCTTTTATGTCGAGACGTGCCAAAATTCCCCCAGGCCTGTCATAAAATAATAATAAAATAATATTAGCATAATTTATAATAAAAAGTATTTAAAAAGCAAATTGACATATTAATAGGTGAAAATATATATTTTTATATATGAAAACTAATATTTTTATGTTAATAATTTAAGCTAAATTATGCGTTATCAGTAGGTTCCAACACCATCTGGGTCTCGTCCTCTAAAACTGCATCGCTAGGGCCTGCCCCCCCTCGCGCTCGCTAATGGTTTGAAGTGTCTACCCTTTGCCACTACTATCAACGATATCCCCCAGGTCGGTAATGCAAACCTCTCACTACTCGGCTCGAATCGTCTGCCATTCACCCACGTAGTAGGTTCCAACACCATCTGGGTATCGTCCTGTAAACCGCATCGCCATGGCCTGCCCCTTCACGCTCGGAAATGGTTCAAAGCTTTTGCACTTCACTGCTACTATCAACGACATTCCCCATGTTGGTAACGCGAACCTCTCACTGCTCGGCTCGAATCGCCCGCCATTCACCCATGTAGTGTAAGACCCCTTTTTTTGACAAAACCCAGTCTTATGCCTAGAAACGCCGCTTTGCGGTGACACCATCACTCGAAAAGGTCGCCACTACAAAACGTTGATCCTGCCGGCCATATCGATCACAGAAGAAGAAAAGTATAAACGAAGAATTATAAATTCAAGTCCACAATCACATGCTATATATAATAAATTTTCACTTGATATAACTAAAATAACAAAGGTTACAATAATAAAGGGCTCATGCCCTGTACATCATATCCTCACTACAAGATCACAGACGGAAGCAAACTACTAATCACTCACTAATCCCGAAACTGGTTCTCCTGTACTAGACTGTCCTGCCTCCGTCTACACCGGCCTCTGGTGCTGCTGCGTCTCCTCGTTCCCCTAAAATGATATGGTCCACCGACCGTTAGTCAAAAAGACTAAGCCTCATTTCCCACCACCCATCCCCCAGTGGCTCCTAGGCACCGAGTGGGAGGGATGAAGTAGAGGATAACAAGGGGTGAGTTTTCAGTCTTCTTAATGAGGCACTTATCCTTGTGGAAAACTACCACATGGTCAAGATCACAAAATTGACTTATGATTATTAGATTGTGTTGCAATCCTTCCACATAAGCTACTCTTGTGATGGTAACTATGTCATTAGTAACTTTACCATAACCTTTAGTTTTTCCTCTGTCAGATCCCCCAAATATCACTTTAGGGCCATCTTGTACATGAGTGAATTCTTTCAAAAGGCTTCTTGTTCCAGTCATGTGCCTGGAACATCCACTGTGCAAATACCAGATTGGGGTTTGATCGGTCTTTGTACATACCTACAAAAATAAACTATTTCTTCTTAGGTACCCAAGACTAGTTGGGCCCTAGATTTCTGTTAGTCATAAAATACACACTAGATCTGACTGCTCTAGGATGTGCAGAGTGGATCTTAATTAGATTGCATGTTAACTTGGAATTGGTTACCCTTAAGACTATTGGATTGAACCAACAGTCAATTGCAAAGTGGCCAAACTTGTTATATATCCTTTTCTTGCTGTCAAAAGGAGCATGATTCTTTTGTGTGGAAGAGGGGATAGAATTGCACTGCTTATGATTGTGGTGTTGGCTATTCCCACTCACAGCTTTGCCTCTGAAGTCAATCTTCTTAAAAGATATCTTCCTCTTCCTAGACACATGAGATTCATGTTTCCTCATGATGATCCCTTCATGAGGTTCCTTTGAGGCATTAGGCACATCCTTGAATCCACTTGTGGAACACTCATTCTTGAGGTGTCCATAAATAGATTCCTGATCATACTTGTTGGAGGGTGATATTACCTTCCTAAAGTTGACATTTTTCTTAATAGATTTACCTGATTTACCTTCCTTAAGATTTCCTAGGCCTCTTGTATGAGTGGAGAAAAAGCCATCAATCAAGGGAAGAATGGTCTTAGGTTTGGAGAAACTTGCTACAAGCATTCTTTCAATAAGAAGTTTGTCCTCCAGATCTTTGATTTTCTTATCTTTAGATTTCAGGATACCAGATTGATCTCTACCCTTCTTTAGAAGTACAACTTCTTTGGATAGGGCTTGACATAGCTCCTTGCTGTCTATTAATTACTTCAGAGTCTTTCCAAACTTGCTGATTAAATCAAGATTGGAACTTGCATTGTAGTCCTTTTTGAGTTGGCAGAATTCTGCATTCTCCAGAGTTAGCCTTTCAGCTTTTTTAAGAGATCAGAGTTTCTTTCTTGAAGATATATGATCTCTCCAGCTTGCTCTTCACGGAGCTTCTTGCTTCTCTTAAGTGCATCAAGCAATTCTCCATATTGATCTAATAAGTCCCCTTCAGATTCATCTTCTGAGGAAAGGATTGCCTCAGAATTAGTATCTGACATAGATAAGGAAGCTTTGATTGGTACCAGTGCAGAGAAAGAATTTTCTTGCTCTTCTTCTTCACTATGGCCATGGCAGCCATATATTCCTCTTCTTCTAATGAGGAGGAGGAGTTGCTCTCATCATCACTCAGGGTTTTGCATTTCTTGGCCAAAAAGCCCTTTTCTCTGTTCTTTTCCTTGAAGGCTTTCTTATCTTCAGGTTTTCTGATGTCTCTTCTTTTTGAAAGACATTTAGCTATCATGTGTCCAGATTTCCTGCATCCATAGAAAATAGTTTTATTAGAAGAGTGTTTATTATGTTTGGATTCATACATGTCCCCTTTTTCTTTGTGGGGATTGTAGCTTCTTCTTGAGTTTGAGGAAGATGAGTGTTTTCCTTTTTCTTTCCTACTTTTTTGAGAATCTTCATAAAGTTCTTGGACAATAGAGTGAGTTCCCCATCAGATAGTCTTGTGCTGGTGGAGTTTGTTTATGATTCTTCAACTTCAGTGTTGAAACCGATTTCTCGGTCTCTTGTGGAGCTCGGGGCCCTCAACGAATTGAGGGGCGACTAGCCCTTACCGGTCCCTCGGAAGAGGTAGGCAGATAACTCGGACAAAGAACAAAGACCCTGGTCTCAGCAAGGAGGTCCCTCCACTAACCCGGAAGATCGTTGAGCGCTTCCCCTCCCAAGCCAAAGCTAAGACTTGGGCACCTTGGAGAGCTAGAGAGCCCAAACCAAAGCGACCTATGGAGAGAAGAAGGCTAAAAGATTTTGAAACCGGTCTTCATCCAAGGTGCCCTTTAAGGTCTATTTATAGATTTTGGTTTTGTGGTCTGTCAATAGCCAACTCCCGCTGTCCACTCTTAGTATCCGCACCCCAAATTGGTCTGCTAACAGCCAAACTCCGCTGTTTGGAGGGGCTAGCCGCAGACCACCAGGAGTTTTCTGGTAAAAGACCACCCCAGGTACCGGCGAACCAGAGACCCTTGACCTGTTCTAGCGAACACGGGGCTCGCCAAAATGTCTGGCTGGCTCGCCTGCCTAGCAAACTCCTTCGACTAACTGGGTCTCCTGCCTCTAGGGCTCGCCTGCCGAACCGCTCTTTAGCGAGTCGGGCTCGCCAAAATGGCTAACTGTACCCCAGAAGCGGCTATTTGCACCCCAAGGTCCCGGGCCTTCCTAGCGAACTCCTTCGACCGGCTGGCTCGCCTGCCTCTAGGGCCTCTCGCTCTTCTTGGGCTCGCCCTGCCTAGCTCGCCCATCCCTGGCTCGCTCCCTTAGGTATGCGAACCAGGGACCCTTCCAGGCAAACATCGGGGTTGTACACAATCCCCGCTCTTCGCGAGGTTGTCTTGAGCTCGCGAAGAAACATCCAACCCCTGGTGTTCGCCGATTCGGCTGACATGGCGGGAATCTTTCGGTGGGTCCCACGTCCAAAACTATAAATACCGACCGCTTCAGCTAGTGATTGAGCTTTTCCTTCCCCTTCTTCCTCGCAGGAAACAACCTCTCCCGAATGTCTTCTAAGCTGAGCGCGTTGGATCGGCTGAAGGCTTCCAGGGAGATGGCGAAGGCCCAGGCCGCCGGACGCAATGCCTGGATATTCAACCCCGCCACATCCCCTTCCCCCCAGACTAAGAAGGCCAAGACGGTTTGGAGGTCGCAGGGGGAGGACGTGTCGTCACCTCCTTCCTCGCCTCCGCTGCTGAATACCGGGCTCGCGCAACAGGTATTCTTCATGTAGACATTTTATTCCGACTCCCTATTCACTCCTTCCCCTCTCGCAGAATCCTCCACCTGAGGAACGCCTGGCGGGCCTCACGTTGACCTCTTCTCACGCTCCATCCCCAGCGAAGTTGGGATCGCTAGATGCTGGGACCGGGACCTCAACCCTACAGGCGCCTCTCTCGCAACCCCGCAAGTCATAAGTACCTTCCTTTATCTCCGCTTAAGTCTTTGTGCGATATCTATGCGCTTATGACCCGTGCAGATACCCCACCGCCGAGCCCCGAGAAGAGAGGTTCCACACCGGCGCACTCGCCGATTCTGCCTAAGGTTAACGTGGAGACCTCGGGCTTCGATATGGTGGGCAGGCAAAGTCCAGGCGGCTCGCTTCTTGACTGCGCCCAGGTCGCGGAGAGGGTGGTGTATCCCCCTGGTTTGGGGAAACCCCATGTCCCAGGGTTCCGCAAAAACTTCCAGGGTCGACCGGAGTCCTCTCGCAAGCAACGTCGCGAGTCTCCTTCTCCCAAGGTTAGTACATTTGTCCGGGCTCGCCTTTTTGCTCGCCCCCTGATCCTACTAGTTCTTCCTTCGCAGACATTTCGGAAGCCAGGCCTGAGTCAGAGCATGGGAGGGTGGAGATGTCACCGCCGCCCTCGCCGAGCCAGATGAAAGACTTCTTGGGCGACCCAGGCGACCCCGAGCGAATGAAGAGACGGGTGTCAGAGGTGCTTCAGAAGCATGGTTTGATGCTGCGCGAGCTGGAGGAGCGATATGACACGGACCGAGCTTCCTTCAACGAGAGATTTGCCGCAATGGAGGACGTGAATGCGCGCTTGCTCGCTGAGGCGGGGCCGGTGACTCGCGCAGACGTTACCTCGCCCGGCGTGCACATCTCGCGGGGCGAGGATCAAGCACACTTAATCCTGCACAAGTTCAAAGCACTTCGCGAATACCACTATTCGAGAGTGCCGCCGCGCGTGGGGAAGCGAGGCCGGGGTCGCTGGAAATGGCTTCCTTACCCCTGAGCCTGCCGCGGGTTTATTTTTACTATCCCCTTGCTTTTATTTCTTTCATGACGCTTCTGTTTGAACAATATCTATGGTGTGGTAATACTTGCGAGTTCATCGTGACTCGCCTTTTATCATTTTTTGTTCTGCCCTTTATTTTTGTGGTGCCCCTGTGGCTTATTCCGTTCGCTCGCCGTGTTTGATACGATTGCCCTCGTGGAGCGCCCGCGAACTTCTGGGCGACGTTGTGCCCAAACTTCCCTTCCCTCACGGGCCGGCCTCAGGCGGGGCTTAATTACCGCGTGGTGGCGAGCCCGTGCTCGCAAGACTGTAGTTTAATCGAGTACAAATCTACTTTATTTTCGCTATCCGCACCCTGGACGCTTCGATTCCCGTGCCCATCTTAGTTTCCTATAAATAGTTCGGATTCATTTTTCCATCCGTCGCATTTATTTCTCTAATCCTCTCGCGTCTACGCTCGTTTTTGTTCTCGCAAGCTCGTGCTCGCGTTCGCCGCTTACAGGCTGCCCCTTCCTGACTCGATGCGAACAAATCAGTCAGTGGGAGCGGATGGCGAGAGTGAGGGGCGGTCAAGATGCGCCTCAGCGTTTCAATCCCATGAATTCTACTGCGCGAACATCACGGCAGAGGAGTATAAACATGTCGTGGATCGTTATCTCCCGGAGGATTATTCGGCTCGCTGTCCAAGCGAGAGATCTACATTGAACGAGACCGAGGCTGACGAACTCGCGATCCCCATTGCTCACTTCGATAATGGGTTGCGACTCCCTTTATGGCCTGAAATTCGTCAGGTACTTCGCTTAGCCTTCTCGCCGTTCCCTGTTCGCCATCGCGACTTTTTCACTGTTCTTTGCAGGTGCTGCGGTATTATGGGGTGCTGTCGAGCCAGCTGACCCCGAATGCGATCGCGGACATTGTCGCGTTCGCCAGTTACATGCGGGAGGAGAGGATCGAGTTCAGCCTCCTCGTCTTCCGCAAAGTGTTTTCCTTTCGCGCCTTCCGGGACAGGACCACCTACTTCGCGAGTCAGCACGTCACCGTCTGCGAGACGGTGAACAAGAGTCACTACTGGACTCAGAAGTTCATCCTGGTGAAGGGACCCTTCGGTAACCTCCACATCACCCCTCTTCAACGGAATGACGCCACCTACCGCCCTCCGAGCTCGCTGGGCGGTGCCGACGCCAAACTCCTCCAATACCTCTCCGGAAAAAACTTCAAAGTCGCCCATCTGCGGCGCAACATCGACTCGCTACTCGTAGTTCCTCAAGGTGAAGGTATGGCTCACTCTCGCCCCACTCTCCTTTCCTTTTTCTTCGATGTGTAACACTTTTACTCTTCAGGCGAGCGTGAGATCCCCGTTAATCCTCCGCACGCGCAAGGCACCACTCTTACGGCGAACACTCTCGCGACCGCGGCGGCAGAGGCTTGCCGCGATCTTCCTACCACCGGGTCCGGCAAGAAGCGGCCTCCGTCTGCGAGCCAGCCTGGTTCGCAACCCTCCTCCAAGAAGTCGAAGGGGAAAACCCTCGCCGTCAAAGACAAGAGAGCGGTCGTCGATCTGAGCGAGACCGACGGCTCTCCCCCTTCTCCTGCGAAACATTCGGACCCGTTGGCGAGCCAGGGCGCTGGGAGCTCTTCCACAACCCCCCAACCCAAGGGCCACAAGAACTTTGGTCTGGGTGAGAAGGTTTCTGATATCCTTGGCGAGCCCCTGCTCGCTTGGGATCCTGACGCCAACCGGATTTCCTGCTCCACCCTTCACCCCTCCTGGGTGGAGCTCAGTAAGGCCGGGGAGGAGGCGTTCTCCTTCTCCTTCGGCTTATACGGCCGCGAGGACGCCGCCGCCTATAAAGAGATGGGGCCAAGGCAACTGGTCTATGAAGAAATGCGAGCCCAGTTCCGCTCGACGGAGCTCGCACATATGGCGGGGCGCCATTATCTGCAGGAGGATAGGGATATCCGTGCATACAGGGAGGAGCTTAAGAGGGTTCGCGAGGAGATCAAGGGCCTTAAGGAGAGAGAGGAGACGCCGGAAAGCCTCCTCGCCGGGATGCAGGGCAAGATGGTAAGCGGCCCTTGGGCCTCTTTTCTTCGCTGTTCGCAACCTCCGATCTTTGTCTTAACTCATTTGATGCTAACTCAGGATGCCGATGTAGCAACCAAGCTTCTCGCTCCCAACGGCGAGCTGGAGTTGGAGAATACCATGTTGAAGGCTCGGGTGGACGAGCTGGTTCGCAGCGTGCTGCCTCCTTCTCCTGGGCGAGCCAGGTCTCAACAGAGGGTCGCCGAAATTGAGGAACAGAGGCGGCGAGATGCACAGGAGGTTGCCAACCTCGTCTTCACGACCCTTAAGAATGCGAGTCTGCTAGCGGAAGACGCGATGGAGTTTACAGCCGAAGACGTCTGCCCGGACCTCTTCGACTTGGCGCCATGGTTGGGGGCTCGCAAGAATGGCGAGGGCCCCCCAGAATGAAACCCCTTAGCCTCTCTTCTCCCTCTTTCTTTCGAATGTATATTATTCTTTTTGGGCTGGCGAGATCGCCGCCGAACATAGAAAAATCTTGGGGAATGATAGTTATGATTTTTTCATTAGTATTTATGAGCGTGCACGTGTTTCTTTTTTCTCTCGCATTTTTTCTCTTTCTTCTGAACTCTCATGACTGGTTATGCGGCAGTGCTTCCTGGGGGCTCGCGAATGCGTGTGTCTGGGCTCGCCTCGCCAGGGTTCTCCTCTTATGGATCTCGCGAACCCGGGCTGTCGCCGCCCGCGGATACTGCCTGGCGAACCCAACCTTGGCGAGCTTGAGCCTCGGTATCCTACGAATCAAAACTCCCCGACTTTAGTATCTCAACCCGCTACCTCAGGCCCTACCAGCCTCAAGCCTTTCAATTTTGCGAACCAAACCCTTCTGGCTTTAACACCTCAACCTGCTATCTTAGGTCATGATCCCAATTGCCAGCCTCTCGAGAGATCAACCTGAACCCCCCGTCTAGGTGATAGCCCGGGAGCGGAATCGATCTGGGGCATTCCAGCACCAACATATCCAACCTTGCCAGCCTCTCCAGAGATTAACCTGAACCCCCCGTCTAGGTGAGAGCCCGGGAGCGGAATCGATCTGGGGCATTCCAGCACCAACATATCCAACGTTTCCAGCCTCTCCAGAGATCAACCTGAACCCCCGTCTAGGTGAGAGCCCGGGAGCGGAATCGATCTGGGGCATTCCAGCACCAACATATCCAACCTTGCCAGCCTCTCCAGAGATCAACCTGAACCCCCCGTCTAGGTGAGAGCCCGGGAGCGGAATCGATCTGGGGCATTCCAGCACCAACATATCCAACCTTGCCAGCCTCTCCAGAGATCAACCTGAACCCCCCGTCTAGGTGAGAGCCCGGGAGCAGAATCGATCTGGGGCATTCCAGCACCAACATATCCAACCTTGCCAACCTCTCCAGAGATCAACCTGAACCCCCCGTCTAGGTGAGAGCCCGGGAGCAGAATCGATCTGGGGCATTCCAGCACCAACATATCCAACCTTGCCAGCCTCTCCAGAGATCAACCTGAACCCCCCATCTAGGTGAGAGCCCGGGAGCGGAATCGATCTGGGGCATTCCAGCACCAACATATCCAACCTTGCCAGCCTCTCCAGAGATCAACCTGAACCCCCCGTCTAGGTGAGAGCCCGAGAGCGGAATCGATCTGGCGCATTCCAGCACCAACATATCCAGACTTTGTCATGTCGGCACGACAGTAGTTATAAGCATTATAAAAAAGGAGTAAGACATTCAGTAAACAATGTAGTAAAGCTTTTAAGGGTAAAATCGTTTCAAATCATCCCCACTCCTGGCTCGGTCGAGGGGCACCCCCTCCACATCCTGGAGGTGATATCCCCCCGACTTGAGCACCCCGCTTACAATATATGGACCCTCCCAGTTAGGGTTAAGCTTACCCACCGCGGCCCCTCTGCCGGCCGCATCGACCTTCTTTAGGACCAGGTCCCCTTTCTGAAAGTGCTTTATCCGGATATGTTTTTGAAAATATCGAGCCATCCGCCGCTTGACCTCTTCCTGCCTGATGGTGGCCAAGTCCCGGAGTTCTTCCACTAGGTCCAAAGATAGCCTCTGCTCTGCATTGTTATCTTCCAGCCACTCTTCATCTCCCTCGCTCGCAGCGATCACCCGGGGGTCTTTACCTCGAACTCTATGGGGAGAACGACCTCGGATCCGTGAGAGAGCTTGAACGGGGTCTCCCCGGTGGCGGTATTCGGGGTGGTCCTCATGGCCCAGAGGACGGAGGGTAGCTGTTCTACCCAGTTTCCCCGGAGGTTTTCTACTTTCTTTTTTAATAGGTTAACGATTATTTTGTTCGCGGCCTCCACCTGCCCATTGCTCCTCGGGTGGTGGACCGACGCGAACCTGAGGTCGATGCCGAGCTGAGTGCAGAAGCCAACAAACTCTTCACTAGCGAACTGCGGCCCATTGTCCGTCACTATAGCTAGAGGTAACCCGTGCCTGCAAATTATCTCTCCTCATACAAAATTCCTTACAACCTGAGAGGTTACCTTAGCGAGTGCTTTCACTTCTACCCACTTGGAGAAGTAGTCGATCATGACCAGCAGGAACTTCCTCTGGCTGCTGGCTTGGGGAAAGGGACCGACCAGATCCATCCCCCATATGGCGAAGGGCCAGGGAGCCGTGATGGTTCGGAGCCTTTGAGCTGGGAGGAGTTGGAGCGGAGCATAGAGCTGACACTTCGGACACTTTCTCGCGAACTCTGCCGCATCCGTGCTGAGAGTGGGCCAGAAGTAGCCTTGCCTCAACACCCTCCCTTCCAGGGTCTGACTCCCAGAGTGGCTTCCGCACTCCCCGGAGTGGATTTCTTCCAGGACTCTCGGAACCTCCTCCTCGGAAACACAACGGGCCAGGAGTCCCGAGAGAGTTTTCCTATATAGCCATCCTGCATGCAAGGAGTAATAAGCGGACTTATACCTGAAGCGCCTCTTGTCCACGTCCTCTCCAGGGAACTGCCCGGAGGATAGGAAGGTGATGAACGGATCCATCCACGAGGCTCGTTGATCCACCTCCATCAATTCTCCTTCCTCGATGGAGGGCCGGAAGAGTTCCGAAGTCGTCCCTCCCGCTCGGGGACCAAACTTGGCTAAGAGGTCGCCTGGGTGCTCTCCTCCCTTGGCACGTGCTTGATGGAAAAGGTGCGGAACTGCCCGATGACCCCCTTAACCTTCTCCAGGTATAGTAGGAGGGTCGGGTCCTTTGCTTCAAATTCTCCCTTGATCTGGCATGCTACCACAATGGAGTCCGTGGAGACCTCCACGTCCTGCACACCAAGTTCCCGGGCCAGCCGAAGGCCCACTATCACTGCTCAATCTGAGTCCCCTGAGGACTTACCAGGACCATTCCCCCTCCATAGGAGTATTTTCCCGACGCTCCGTCCACCAGCATCTTCCATGCCTCTGGGGGAGGTGGCTCGTGCTCCCCCACTTCGGCCGCATAGTCGGCCATGAATTCTGCCACCGCCTGAGCCCTGATGGATGTCCTGGGCACGAACGTGATATTGAATTCACTTAGCTCCACGGACCACTTTGCCAACCTCCCTGAGTGCTCCACCCCTTCCATGATTTTACGGAGTGGGTGGTCCGTCACTACCTTGATTGAATGGCCTTGAAAGTAAGGCCGGAGCCTCCGGGCTGACACCACCAATGCGAAGGCCAACTTTTCCAAGATCGGGTACCGGATCTCTGCCTTCTTCAGCACTCGGCTGACGTAGTATATAGGGAACTGTTTCTTCCCCTCCTCCCGGATCAACACGGAACTTACTGCTTCAGACCCTACCCCCAGGTACAGGGATAGGTCTTCTCCTGGCCTCGGTCCTTGGAGCAGAGGGGTTTGGGTGAGCTGTTCTTTCAGAGACTGGAAGGCTTCCTCGCACTCCCGGGTCCATTCAAACTTCTTGTTGCCCCGCAGCACCTTGAAAAAAAGGTGCACACTTTTCTCCCTCCTTGGAGAGGAACCTGATGAGCCCAGCCAACTTCCCTGTAAGGCTCTGAACCTCCTTTGGATTCTTCGGTGACCCCAACTCCATTACCGCCTTAACCTTGTCCGGGTTAGGCTCCACTCCCGTGGGGGTGAGTAAGTGGCCTAGGAACTTTCCTCGGCTTGACCCGAAGACACACTTCAAGGGATTGAGTTTCATCTTGTACCGCCGCAGGGTCCCGAACGTCTCCTCAAGGTCTTGGAGGTGAAACCCAAGGTCTCGGCTCTTCACCATGAGGTCATCAACATAAACCTCCAAGTTTGTTCCCTTCTGCTCGCGGAAGACTCTGTCCATCATCCTTTGGTATGTGGCCCCTGCATTCTTGAGCCCGAACGACATCATCTTATAACAGTAGCACCCATCCCCCGTGATGAAGGAGACATCTTTGATGTCTGGGGGGTGCATGCGGATTTGATGGTAACCTGAAAAAGCATCTAAAAAATACATCAAAGGAAAACCGACGGCTGAGTCAACCAGCGCGTCGATTCTAGGCAGGGGGTAACAATCCTTAGGGCATGATTTATTAAGTAAAGAAAAGTCGATACACATCCTCCATTTACCTCCTACCTTTTTCACCATAACGACGTTGGAGACCCAGCCTGGATAATGGATCTCCGATACAAAGCCTGCATGTAGGAGCTTGCCCACCTCCTCGCGGATGGGTCCTTCCAGCTTGTCGGCGATGGCCCTCCTCTTCTGGCGGATGGGGCGGGTGCCGGGGTCGAGGTTGAGGCGATGGAAAGCCACATCCGCGTCGATCCCAGGCATTCCTGCGGCGGTCCAAGCAAAGACCTCCGCTGACCCGGACCTTCTCCACCACCCCCAGCCGGGTGGTGACCTCGAGCTCCATGACCTCGTCCACAGCCTCCAACCGGGACTGCTCTCCCCAAGTCCTCTCCTCCTCGGCACAAGTGAGAGCCTGGGTTCCTTCCTCGACCTCCTTCTCTACCAACATCAGCTCCTCACCCCCCCCCCCCTCCTGGGCCTTCTCTTCTTCTTCCTCTCCTTCCGTCCGGGGTCCCTCAGCTACCCCTTCCTGGGCATGGACTTCATCTCCCGCCAACCTCTCCTCGGCTACCTCTTTACCACCGGCTTCGGCCGCTTCCTCCATCATCTTACCCCATTCCTCCGCTTCTCCCATCCAGGAGATGGTGTTGACAGCCGTCACGTAGCACTGCCTCGCCACCTTGGGATCCCCCCTGATCCGCACCTGAACCCCTCCGTCGTTGAACTTAAGGCATTGATGAAAGGTGGAGGGGACACAGCGGAACGCGTTGATGAGCGGCCGTCCGAAGATGGCGCAGTAGCTGCTTGGGGCGTCCACTATGACAAAATGGCAGTTTCTGGACTGCCCACCCAGGGTTACATGAAGTCCTACTACCCCTTCTACTTCTTTCCTCTCCCCCGAGAATCCAAACAGAGGGCCATCCGAGGCCAACACCCTTCTGGGTTCCACCTCCATCTTGTCAAACGCCTTCTTGAAGATGACGTTGACCGAACTCTCGTTGTCCACCAGGATTCGGGAGATGGTGAAGTTCTCGATCGCCGTCTGAATAACCAGCGCGTCGCAGAACGGGTCCTCATAGCCCGGCATGTTTTTCTGGGTGAAAATGATTTTTTCGGTCGGGGGCGGAGTGTTGGAGGTCGAAGCCACGCTCCGGCGGTAGATGGTATGGAGGTTAGCCTTGCGGGTCGCCTCCACCCCTACCCCCCCCCCCCCCCATGGATCACCCCGATCCCTCCTCTACTTCCCATATCGGCTCTATCCTCACACCTTTCCTCATCCTCCTCTCGAGGTTCGACCTACACAATCCTTACTGGCTGCTGCTGCGGTGGCGCGGGCGCTCTGCCCCTCTTTACTTCCAGGAACTCCGGACAGGTGTCCGTCGAGTGACCTTCCACATCATGAAAGATACAATATGGCAACGTCACTTACCCTGCATCGACCTCTGCCACCCTATTCCTTCTCCTCCTAGCGGCTGCTGTTTCTACCTCTCCTCCCCTTCCTCTTCCTCTTCCTCTTCCCCATCCAATTGCCATGGCCTGTTGGGGAGGGGGAGGCATTTGCATCGGACCTTGCCTCCACCCTAACTGGGGGGGCCTCCATTGACCTCCGACATGGTTACCCCTTCCTGGGCCGCAACCCCTTCCCTGCCCTTGCATTCCTCCACCTTGCGGCCTCCATTCCCCCTCTGGGGCCCGGGGCTCTTCGCTTCTCCTGACCTCCTGCTGCCTCACCTCCGGCTCACTGAGCTTTGCTAGCCTCTTGGTGAGCTCCGGATTGGCTTCCTCACTCGCGACTTCCTCTGACACCCTCTCCATCAGCTCTTCATAGGAGACGGGGGCTTTTCTCTTCAACGACATCTTGAAGAAACTCTCTTTTAACCCGACCGTGAAGGCGAGTTGGAGTACAAACCCAGGCATCTCATGAGTGAGCTGCACTTCCTCCTGGAACCGATCGGCATACTGAGCCAGCGACTCGCTGGGTCCCTGCTTCACTGCGAAGAGGGAATCAACGTCCTTCTTCCTCTTTTTTGAGGTCGAGAACCTCAGCAAAAAACTTCGGCGCAAATCCTCGAACGAGTAGATTGACCCTGTAGGGAGATGATGGAACCAGTCCCTGGCCTTCTCCTTGAGGGTGACGGCAAAGAGCCGACACTTGAAGGCATCTGACATCGGCTTGATGGAGACCGAGTCTTCGAAGCTCTACAGGTGCTGGACAGGGTCATCTCTATCGTTGTAGTACACCCTGTCCCATTGTCCAAATCCCCCAGGGACGGGTGCGGAAAGCACCAGCTTGCAAAAGGGGCTTCCCCCTCCTGTAACTTTTCCTGGCTCCACTCGCCCCCCGAGCTCACTCGCCAAACTTGAGCTCGCCGGGACTGTGCTCGCGAGGGCGGTGCTCGCGAGGGCGGTGCTCGCCTGAACCACCCCGACCATCGCCGCTTCCTCTTGGCGCGCACTCGCCTGCGTCGCGCTCGCTGGGACGGAGCTCGCCAACACTGAGCTCGCCGGCATGGAGCTCGCCGGACTGGCAAACAACACTCGCCCTTCCTTGCCCTTACCTAGACCAACGGCAACTTCCTTTCCAGCCCTCCCCCCTGGTGCCTCCTCACCGACTGTTGTAGGGGGAGGGGGCGCCCGAGGGGCTGGGGTCACAAACTCGCTTCGCAGAGCTGTGACCGTGAACAACAAGGTGTCGAGCACCTCCTTTCTGAAATCTGCGAGCATTCTGGCCATCGCCTGCTGAGGTGTCTCGCCGAACTCCTCGCCTTGCTCTTCATCGCCTGCCATGTCCCTTCTCCGGAACTCTCTTGAACCAGCCACACTCCACGCTCACCGCACCAAAATGTTGAAACCGATTTCTCGGTCTCTTGTGGAGCTCGGGGAGGGGAAGCGCTCAACGATCTTCCGGGTTAGTGGAGGGACCTCCATGCTGAGACCAGGGTCTTTGTTCTTTGTCTGAGTTATCTGCCTACCACTTCCGAGGGACCGGTAAGGGCTAGTCGCCCCTCAATTCGTTGAGGGCCCCGAGCTCCACAAGAGACCGAAAAATCGGTTTCAACATTCAGATTCCTTATTCTTTTTAGAGCTATCAACCTTGAGGGCTACTGATTTTTCCTTGTGATTTGGTATGCAGTTATCTTCTTCAGCTTTCCTGGTATTCAATTGTAGTTCATAAGATAGAAGTTTCCCAAACAAGTTTTGGGGTTCCATATTGCTCAGATTTCATACTTCTCTTATGTCACAGATTTTAGTATCTCATTCTTTATGAAGGGATCTCAGGAATTTGTCACTAAGTTCATAATTAGAGAACACCCATCCATAGGTTCTCAAACCATTCACAATTCTGAAAAAAAATTCATAGCACTGGGAGATGGAATCCCTCTTGTCTTGTCTGAATGCCTCATATTCTTGATTCAGAAGGGATTTCCTGTCATCCCTTACTTCAGATGTTCCTTCCATGTGGAATACAAGAGAGTCCCATATTTCTTTGGAGGTTTTCAATGTACTAGATTTTGGAATGTAGAATCATCAATAGCACTTACCAAAATAATTTTGGCCATCTTGTTCATGGTGCCAAGTACTATCTCATCTTTACTCATTTCAGCATATTTCTTGGGAAATGCAGCTTTAGTGCTGGAGGATGAGGTGTTCATTGGAATGAATGGGCCATCTTCAATGGTCATAAAAATCCTTGGATCAGATGCCTCCATGTAAAGCTTCACCCTTTCCTTCCATATGGCAAAGTTCTCCTTTCTGCATATGGGTAATTTCATGGAACTGAGTTCTTTGTAATTTTCTCCAGCCATGGTGTGAGTATAGATCAATCCTTAGTAGATCTTGTTCCATAGTTGTAAAGCTATTTAGAACAGAACCTATCTCTAATACCAATTGTTATTCTTAAGGAATGACAAGGATCACACCTAGAGGGGGGGGGGGGGGGGGGGTGAATAGTGTGATGGGTGATTTATAATATCTTTTTCAATTTAGAAAAACAAAGAAAGCAATCACAGAATACCCAAGGATTTATAGTGGTTCCCCAAGAGTTGGGTAATCCACTTCCCCCCTTCACCTATCTAGCAATGTGTTAGCCTAGGCAATCTCCTCCAAAACTCAAAACTCAAATAGAGTCCCTACCTCAGTATTTATAAAATTAGACTTACACTCAGATCTCTATAAATAGATCCTACAATCAGATCACTCAGATCTTACACTCAAATCACCAAGATCCTACCTCAGATTCTCGCAAGAATTCTACACTCAGATATCACAGGAATCCTAGACTCAGATTACCAAGATCCTACCTCAGATTCTCACAAGAATCCTACACTCAGATTCCATAGGAATCCTACACTCAGATCACAATGATCTTACACACTGTTTATAGATTTACAGTGGTTTACAATTATAGACTCAGTAGAAAATAAGATTTAGATCTTGAGTCTTTAGTAGAGGTTTAGTAGTAGACTTCTTCTCCCTTGATAGATAAAAGAATGAAACTTGTAAATAGAGATCTATATCAAGAGAATTAATAGCACCAGAAATCCCTCTTCTTATATTCAACAAATTCTTTCTTCAGAATATGGATCTAACAGGACTCTTGAGAACTTATAAGGATCTTGCTCTTGATAGCAGAGAGACTTAAAATTTATTTCTATCGAATATTATGTATGCTACAGATCATTAGTTTCAATAGGTCCAAATCTTCTCCTTTTATAATGATGCTTTGATTAAAAAGGAATTAGAGAAGTATATGGGAAGATATAATTATCTCTGAATTTGAATCTTCAAATTTAATCAGAAAAGGGAATATTTCAAATTTGACTCAAATAGGAATATTCCACATATGGTAAGTATGGATCAGGATGGAGTGAATAAATCTGTCTGATATTCCTGTCATAATAATTGATTATACTATTCCATAAACAATTCTTCAACGAATTTATTCCATTAAGATCTTCCATAGATGTGCCACTTAAATGCTCCTTGATTGGCATGAAAAGGTCGGAGAATTAATGATGTCACGTGCTATTCAAGCACTTAGAATAGTTCTGAATGAATTGAAGTCTGTCCAGTCGATGTTGAGATCATCCTGTCGATCGAACTTGATCAAGTTGATCCTTTATCCAGTCGATTAGAGGAATAAATAGTCTGTCCCGTCGATCAATTCTGTTGACTTATCTTTCCATCGATGTTTTGAGTTCAATCGACAGACCGTCCCATCGATTTTTACTTGAGCTAATTTCTGACTTTCAGAGCCATCTGAATTCAGTAGTTTTCTGTGAACTTTTCAGGTAGAGTCTTCAAGATAGATGTTAATATGTATTCAAATAAATACTGGAGGTCATATAATACAAATAAATGCTTGGTCTTAGTGACCATAAGCAATATTCAGATATTTACTAAGAGTACCTGTCTCAAGCATCATAGAGATTTCATTAAGCACAATAAGTTTATTATTATGTAAATGTTCTTCTTCAAATTAGGAATCTTGGGTATCAAATTCCCAACAAGTGTATACTTGGAATCCTTCCTTCCCAGATGGAAGGTCAAGGAAGGGAGCCGAGGTAAGCCTATTCTTCTGCTCCTGGAAGGCAGTCTCGCATTGCGGCATCCATACGATTGGTGTATCCTTCTTAGTCAGAGATGTGAGTGGAAGGGCAATTCGAGAGAATCCATCCATGAACTTCCGGTAGTAACCGACGAGTCCTAAGAAACTCCATATGTTGGATGCTGTCTTCAATGGTGTCCAATCTCGCATGGCCTGAATCTTCATCAGATCTACAACTAGTCCAGCTCCACTGATAATGTAACCAAAGAAGGCCACCTCTTTCAACCAGAACTTATAATTACTAAACTTTGCATATAAGTTATGCTCCACAAGCTTTTGTGTTGATATTTAAAGTGTGAGCATTGTGGCAGCGTTGTCACTGAGTGAGATACAAACCGGCAAGCAAAACGAAGGTCTGCCCTGCAGTTGAGCGAAGCGGAGGCTTGTGACCCGCGGAAGAGCGAAGCGATACTGGAAACCTGAATCTTTATTAGTATTCTGTTTTTCTACACTAGCATAACGAATAAACAAAACCACCTGTAATCCCGCGTTTAAAGGGACTTCAATCTCAAGTCTCTCCTTAATCATAAAATTCACATTTCCGTGTTCCTTGAGAGATTTGATACTTGGGGATTCAATCTCATTTTATATTACTTGAACGATAATGATGCACTTGACGCCGATAGCATAAATGGTCTGGGCTCGCCTTACTCATCAAGTGGTTTCCTGGGCTCACCTCGCCTATTAGGCGATCACAAAGGCTCACACTGATGGTATAACATGTTGGAACATGCCTTCTGCATCTCTTTAGTTTGACAATATCAAATCCCATACTGTATTTGATCATACATGTCTTGGGTATAGTGTGCAGGTTTACAGGTGTGAAGACATCGAGGATTCTACTCTCTGTGACCTACGGTCTGGCGCTAGTCCTACCGCCGACGATAGCCTTTTCGATGTGACTTGCTTCGACGCAAAGGCAAATATCGATGTGAAGAGTTATGTCATCGAGATGATGTCGTCGAGAAGACTACCTCCGCGTGCTAACTTACCATGAGCGCTAGCTCTGTCGATGAGACTACTAGTGTAGACTAGAAGGATGCATTGACTTGAACCCATGTCGTCGAGATGAAATTGTCGAAACAATATCGATGTGACTGCTACCGCAGATGCTAGCCTACCTCTGCGCACTAGTTTTGATGATGAGAAGACTACGCCGATTTGATGCTCTATTATCATCGAGAAAAAAATTGGTGTGAGTGTTACCATAATAAGCTAGCCTACCATGCTGCGCTATCCAAAGACAACAAGAGAATGTTATCCAACACCCTCCTGATTTGGTGCTAGACAGCTGGGGAAAATGCGTAAAGATGTACCGCCGTGCGGTAACTCTATCGTCGACAGTAGCTTAAAAGAATCAGCTATAAAAGGTCTCGATCCTTTTCCTGAAATAGAGAGACACACACTTACAAAAATAGGGTTCCACATCCGCCTCTGGTGCAGAGAACCAACGCCTCTAAGCAAGGAAAGGAGAACTATCTCCCTCCCACTCGAGTTTGAAGATCTCTGAAGAGCAAAGTCTACGGCGACCATCTGCTACTGGTCGAGTGTAAGAGGAACAATATTGATAAGCATTGATCGCTCACCACTCAACGGAGGATACTATTTTTGAGGTAGCAATAGTTTCTATCTCTTTCTTCTCCATTTTTTTTCACTTTCTCTTTGTTTTGTGTGAAGTAAAATCGACTTGGGAGGCCATTGGAATCTGGGAAGTATTCCGTAGGAAATTGTCCTCGGAGGACATCTAGAACTGGGAGATCTAGTGGGGCTATAAAACCCTTCCTGGGAGGAAGGTAAGGCCCGGCTCGAAGACTTTTTCGAGGAGGAAAGGGATAAAGCCTGTTGGGTATTGTGCCCTCAATGTGCCTAGATTTGAAGAAGGGACAAAAATGTAGATAAGCAAAGTTGTTTTTGATGTATTTTTATTTCATGGTGGGACAGGTATGTCAAGACTATATGTTTAGTATCAAGACTATATTTTCAGTATCAAAACTACATAATAAGTGAAAAATCAAAAAGTCAAATATTGGCTTGAGCCTTAACAGACATATCATTGAGACAAGAAATATATCGTTGAGATCAAGACGATATCATCATGAAGAAACCTTACCGTGTAGAAGATTATGTTAAGTCTTGAAGAAAGGATCATGAATACGATATTGACTTGAAGTATATATATCATTTTGATTGATCAAGACGATATCGGCTTGAAGGAATTTTATCGTCTTGACATACGCAGAGCTGCATTTAATGCACATATTTTCTTGGAAATTGTTATTCAGGGAATGTGCATACCGCCTATCTTGTGCACTAATCAAGGAATAATTAATGATATATTCTCTGCATAATATAGCCGTTACACAGTATTTAATGAAGAATATTATATACTTCCAAATATTGCAAGTTCTAAAAAGGGGAGAGCATTTATGGCATTTTACTCTGACGTTTCAGTCCATATTCTTTAATGGACCAATTAATTAAGGAATAATTTAGTGGGGACCTTTATGCACAAGTGCAGAGGAATATAAATCGATTTTATTTCGAAATCTAAACATACTTCTGATCATTTTATTATTTCTAACACATATAATCAGAAAAGAGAAAAGTGATGAACAAGAAATCTTCAGTCTGGTGTGCTATGAAGACTACAAGAAAGAATCTTCTTGTTACAAGAAGTTCAATCTGATATTTTTAGAAGAAGATTCACAATAAAGCTTTGGTGATTCAAAAGATCTATGAGGCTACATCTAGAAGAAGAAGGAGACCATTTAGTAAAAAGCTTAATCTTTGAAGCTTGTTGAAGTATGGAGACTGGGCGGTCTGATTGTAGACCGGGCGGTCTGAAGTATTGTCAACTGGTGGTCTGGTGATTGGTGACCGGGCGGTCTGCTGTGATTAGAGGAATTGCAGTTGGTTAGAAGGTGACCGGCCAGACTGACCCCTTTTTCTCTCTGGCGGTCTGTTTGGGTCAGACCGCATGCTCTCTCTGGTGGTTCCGTCTTTTGGTCTGTGTTCATCAGACCGTGCGGTCTCTGCGGTCTGCATTTGTCTGACCGCCCAGTTCTGTTTTATGTCTTGTATTATATTTAGTCTCACATTGCTTAATTGTAATCTCTTCTCTCCCCTCCATTCAATATAAAGGAGGCCATACTTTGTAATAAGTTATGTTTTTTGGAAATAAAAGATAGTTTTTCTCCAATTTTCGATCTCTTCTTTTTCTGTTCACACAAGGTATCAGAGGGAATATCGGTCTTTGGTTTTTAATGCTTCGCGGCCTCTTCTCGTCTCGCCGTCTCTGTTCACGCGGCCTCTCTCCTTCTTTGGCGTGATCACTTCTGAGTCGTGCTATCTTTCTTCTATTCGCGCGGCATCTTCTCTGCTCGCACGCCATCTCTCAATTTTTTCGCGATCTCTCTCTAATCGCGTGCTCCCTGTTCGCACGGCCTCTCTCCTTCTTTGGCGCGATCTCTTCTAAGTCGTGTTACCTTTCTTTTGTTCGCGCGGCCTCTTCTCTGCTTGCGCGCCCTCCCTCCATTTTTCGTGATCTCTATCTGATCGCGTGCTCCTTGTTCGCGCGGTCTCGATCTTTGTTGGTGCGTTCTCCTCTGGGTCATGTTTTTCCCCTTTTGTTCACGCGATCTCCCTCTGATCGCAGCTATGACGATTTCTGACAACTCTTCTTCTACCACCACTACTACGGCTACTGCCCACCCTCCTCGTCCAATTCCTTCAGGAAACCTTGGCACTGTCTCCAAACTTTTTGGTCCCAACTACCCTGACTAGAGTGTCTCCTTCACGTTCCTTCTCCGCTCTCAACGAAAACATCATCATCTTACTGATGATCCTCCTCCTCGCACCTCTATCGCCTTTGATGATTGGGATGCTAGTGACGCCCTTGTTCGCACTTGGCTTGCTAACAGTCTCTCAGAGGAGTGTCTACCTATCATACGGCATGATGAAACGGTGAAAACTGCTTGGCTTCACCTGGCTGCTCTTTACTCCAAGGGAGCTCAAACGTCCCGCATATATATCCTATATGCGGACCTGTTTGCTCGTCCCTCCATGTCTCATGTCGCTGCCTATCAATAAGTTCAGACCCTTGGGGCTAAAATTCTTCAGAACAAGCCATTCTCTGCTGATCTTGCTGACCAACACAAACACTTCCAGGAGCTTCTGGTTGTATGTTATCTTCTGCGCCTCCCCGATTCCTATGACGTGATCCGTCAACAAATTCTTGGCGAGACGGAATCTCCCACTCTGGATGCTACTGCTGCCCGCATTGCCGCTGTCACCTCTCTTCTTCAACGACCTCTCTTGGCTTCTCCTCCCATCACTGACAATTATGCTCATTCGACTCAAAGGGGAAACACTGGAGGCAAGGGCTTTCATCTTGAAGGTCGTGGACCTTCCCGATACCACTGCTCTCACTGTGGGAAGACGGGCCACTTAGTTGCTCGGTGCTGGCTCAAACATCCTCATCTTCGCCCCACCGGTGACTCTTCTGCATCTTCTTCCAAGCAATCTGCCTCGGTGGTCACATCCTCAGGTAGCTCTCACGTCGTCACTCAAGGTAAATGGTTGATTGGTTCAGGTGCTACAAATCATATGACTGGCGATCCTCAGTGTTTTTCTCTCCTAGAAAAACATGATCGATTGCCCTCGGTGTTCATTGCAGATGGCTCTCCATCCTCAGTAAATGGGATGGGTGTTGTCCAGGTCACCCCATCTCTTCACTTGGCAGATACTCTATATGTGCCAAAGTTCCCGTGCAACTTACTCTCTGTTACTTCTCTCTGAAAACAGCTATAGTGCTCTTTAACATTCACACCTACTTCTTGTTCTTTTCAGAATCCTTGCTCCAAGCGGATGATTTCTACTAGGACTGAGAGCGGCGGCCTCTACTTCTTGGACAATGTGTCAGCTCTCTCAACTTCATCGTCATCTTCCAACAGTCTTCTCCAATGGCATCTTCGTCTGGGACATCCTCCTGCATGCCTTCTTCATCAACTTCTACCTCATCTACCTAAGCAAGCTCCGCCCCTCAACTGTGAAGCATGTAAGATTGGCACGCATCATCGCTCTTCCTTCCCTGCAAAGCACAAACGAGGATCTTCCAGTATTTTTGATCTTGTTCACTCCGACATTTGGGGTGCTTCGCCTACTCCCACTGTTGGGAGGGGTAGCTCTTACTTTGTAACTTTTATTGATGACTTCTCTCGCTGTACTTGGGTGTATCTTTTAAAAGAACGCTCTGACTTATTCTCTGTATGGACTTCTTTTTATGAAATGATCAAAACACAGTTTGGTGTGTCTATCAAAAGTCTTATATCTGATAATGCCAAAGAATATATTTCTAATGATTTCTCTATTTTTTGTATGCCAAATGGTATTATTCACCAAAATAGATGTGTCTACACTTCTCAGCATAATGGCGTCACTGAACATAAGAATTGCCACCTCCTTGATGTTGCTCGCACTCTCCTCACTCAGATGCATGTTCCTCGTTCCTATTGGGGCTATGTTGTTCTCATTTCTTGTCATCTCATCAATCGCATTCCCTCTACCGTTCTTTATGGACAAACTCTGTTCTCCATTCTTTACCCGGACAAGGACGCCTTTCCGCTTCCCCCGCATATTTTTGGTTGTACGGCGTTTGTTCACACTCCCTCAGCCACTCGCGACAAACTTTCTCCGCGTGCTACCAAATGTGTTTTTCTTGGCTATTCTCCTACTCAAAAGGGGTATTGTTGTTTTGACCCTATTCTTCAAAAACAAATGGTTTCTGCAGATGTTACGTTCTTGGAAGACACGTCCTATTTCTCCACAGATTCCTCCATCTCTTTAACTGATATTCCTCATCTCTCACAAAGTTTTCCCACACCAGATATCCCAACAGACACTACTCCATCTCCTCCGTTGAGACCCTCATCCCACTCTCCATCTCTTGAATCTCCCTCCTCTCTCCCGAGGGAGCCGCTCACATCTCTCGGGCCAGCAGCCCCTGCATTGGATGCTCCGGATACTGCTGAATAGGATGACTTGGATGTTCCTATTGCTCTTCGCAAAGGAGTTCGGACATGTACTCATCACTCAATTCATGATGTGGTTTCCTATGCTCGACTTACGTCTTCTTGCAGGAACTTTGCTTTGGCTATCTCTGCCACTGCCACTCCATGCTCTTACCACGAAGCTCTTAACATTCCTCAATGGAAGGCAGCCATGGATGAAGAAATGGCGACCCTCACTGAGAGGGGTACTTGGACACTAGTTCCCGTTCCTCTGGGCACAGATGTCGTTGGCTGTCGCTGGGTTTTTGTTGTGAAGTTTCGACCTGATGGTAGTGTGGATCGCTACAAAGCTCGCCTTGTCGCCAAAGGCTTCACTCAGACTTATGGCATCGACTTTCTTGACACCTTATCTCCCGTTGCCCTCATTAGCACTATCTGAGTTCTCTTCTCGGTAGCCGTCAACAGGGGTTGGTCCATGTCTCAGCTCGATGTCAAAAATGCTTTCCTCTATGGCGATCTTCAAGAAGATGTATATATGGAGCAACCTCCTGGGTATGTTGCTCAGGGGGAGACTCGTGTATGCAAGTTGCGGAAAGCCATATATGGACTTAAACAAAGCCCTCGGGCGTGTTTTGAAAAGTTCAGTAGCATTGTAGAAATCATTGGCTTTACAAGAAGTTCTGCAGATCATTCACTATTCATTCGCAAAAACTTTCAGGGACTGGTGGTTCTACTCATCTATGTTGATGACATTCTTCTCACAGGTGATGATCAAACTGGAATTGCGTTAACCAAGAAACATCTCGGTCAACACTTTGTCACCAAAGATATGAGCTCTCCAAAGTATTTTCTGGGAATAGAGATTTCATGAAAACACAACTCAGGGGTTCTCTCACAATGCAAGTATGCTCTTTACCTTCTGCAAGAGACTGGCCTGACTGGGGATAAACCCACTCGATGCCCCATGGATGTTAGTGAAGACAAAACATGGCAACTGATTCACCACTTCTGTCAGATATTACAAGGTACAGACGTCTCGTAGGCAAGCTTATCTATCTTACAGTAACCAGACCAGACATCTCGTATGATGTAGGAAGGGTTAGCCAGTTCATGCAAGATCCTAGATAATGTCATCTACAATCTGCTCTAAGGATATTTGAGTATGTTAAAGGAGCTCCAGGAAATGGATAACTTTTTTAAAACAACAATCATCTAAAGATTGAGGCCTACTCAGATTCTAGCTATGCAGACGATAAAGATGATCGCAAGTCCACTTCTAGATTTTGCACCTTTGTTGGGGGAAATCTTGTGAGCTGGAAGAGCAAGAAACAGTCTGTTGTCTCCAGGTCAAGTGCAGAAGCTGAATATCGAAGCATGGCGTCGACAACTTGTTAACTTAAATGGTTAAGGGCTCTCATGCTAGACATAAGAGAAGTTTATAACTATCTGCTGCCGATGTTCCGTGACAACAAAGCTACCATATACATATCTAAGAATCCAGTATTCCATGAAAGGACAAGACACATTGAAGTCGATTGCCATTTTATAGAGAAGAAGTATTGAAGAAACAAATCTGTACTCCATTCATCACATCAGACAATGAACTAGCAGATATTTTTACCAAGCCCGTATCTACTTCTTTTTCAAACATTTGCGATAAGCTGGGCATGATTGACATATATGCTCCAGCTTGAGGGGGAGTGTTGAAGTATGGAGACCGGGCGGTCTGATTGTAAACCGGGAGGTCTAAAGTATTGTCAACTGGTGGTCTGGTGATTGGTGACCGGGCGGTCTGCTGTGATTAGAGGAATGGCAGTTGGTTAGAAGGTGGCCGGGTGGACTCACCCCTTTTTCTCTCTCGTAGTCTGTTTGGGTCAGACCGCATGCTCTCTCTGGTGGTTCTGTCTAGTGGTCTGTGTTCATCAGACCATGCGGTCTCTGCGGTCTGCTTTTGTCTGACCGCCCAGTTCTGTTTTATGTCCTGTATTATATTTAGTCCCACATTGCTTAATTGTAATCTCTTATCTCCCCTCCATTCTATATAAAGGAGGCCAAACTTTGTAATAAGTTATGTTTTTTGGAAATAAATGGCAGTTTTTCTCCAATTTCTGATCTCTTCTTTTTCTGTTCGCACAAAGCTTTCTCTTCTTCAGTAGAAAACCCACTTTCTCATCTTGTAGGGTTTTGTGTGAGCCTGAGTTTGGTAGGATCTTGGATAAGATCTAAGTGCTTGGTAGGACTTGAAATGTCTGAGTTATTTTTGTAGGGTTTGTGTAACCTGAGTGTAAACTTTTCTGTGTGAGGGCTGATGTTGGATCCTTTGTGATCTGAGTTGTAAGATCTGCTGTATAGTAAAAGATATATGAGTTTTGGAGAAGTTGCTTAGTCTAGCACATTGCTAGATAGGTGGGAGGTACAGTGGACTACCTCTTGACACATTGTCTTGAAGGGAACCACTATAAATCTCTGTGTGTTTTCTGGTTTGCATGTGTGTTGTGTTGAATTATTTTAAAAAAGCTAAATAATATTGAAAACACCTAATCACCCCCTCTAGGTGTAGTCTAATCAAACCCATATTTTCAATTGGTATCAAAGAGGTATTATGTTTAAAGGCCTAACAACTTAGAACAAGATCCCTAAAATATTTTGGGTTATTAATAAATCTATGGCTGGTGAACATCATAATGATATAAGTTCAATGAAGCTGCCTATCTGCACCAAAAAAAAATTTCCCATCTAGAAGAAGGGGATCAGATTGTACATGGAAGCATCTGATCCAAGAGTCTACTTGGCTGTAGAGAGGGACCCTATGTCCCCATGACAATTCCTGTGGACCCTACAACAGTCCCTGTTCCTAAGACCTTGTCTCAATTCACCAAGGATGAAGTAACCTTGGTCACCATGGACAAAAGGGCTAAAAACATCATTATCAATGCAATTGATGATTCTACATTTCAGAACCTAATTCACTGCAAAATAGCAAAGGAAATGTGGGATTCATTAGTTGTATACATGGAAGGAACAGAAGAAGTTAGGGATGACAAAAAATCCCTTTTAAATCAGGAGTATGAGTCTTTTAGGCAAGATAATAAGGACAACATAGCTACCTACTATGAAAAGTTCTTCAGAATTATTAATGGGCTCTGAACCTATGAAAAGGAGTTCACAAATTATGAGCTCAATGATAAGTTAGTTCTTGAGATCATTGAACAAGGAATGGTATATGAAGCTCTGTGCCATCATAGAAGTTGATAATCTGGGAAACATGGAGCCTCAGCAGCTTTTTGGCAAACTCATATCTTATGAGTTTTAGTTCAATACCAGAAAATTAGAAGAAGAGAACTCTAAGGCCCACAACAGAGAAAGGGCAGTGGCTTTCAAGGCTGCCACCTCAAGAAAGCACAAGGCTGTGGAGCCTGCTTGCATCTCAGAAGATAAGATCATCAGCAATTCCAGTTCTGATCTCTCAGATGAAGAACTCTCCTTGTTCACCAAGCAATTCAAGAAATTGTTGAGAAACATAAAAGGAGGAAATAGAAGACAGGAAGCTTCTCCCTCTAGTTCAAGGAGAGAAGATAAATCTGGGAGCATACACAAATCAGAAGTTATGATTCTAAACCTAACAAACATATTTCTTCTAATATTATTTGTTACAGTTGCAAGAATCCTGAACACATCATATCTGAGTGTCCATTCAAGAGAAAGGAAAAGAGTGAAGAATGGAAGCACTCAAAGAACAGGAAGATGGAAAAGAGCTTTGTAGCTAAGAAAGTGAGAACCCTAAGTGATTGTGACACTGAGTCATCATCATCAGAATCTGACAGCCACTTGACAGCAATGGCCTTTTCAGATGAAGAAAGTTGTGATGAATCCCATCACAACAAAGAAATATTTTATGATTTTAATTTGATTAGAGAAATTTCTTTAGCACTTCTTCTCTTTTATTTTAAATAGTTACAATTTTGTAGTAATTTTGCTTAACACCTTTAGATTTTAATTATTTCTACCTCATGCTTTTTGAATCATAGGAAAGTTTAATTTACTAAACTTTACTCTCAAAATAATATAATTTATAAGCTAGAAATTTTTCTCTACCCTACCCCTTTGTTGGCATAAAAAAGTGTATTTTAAAAGATCATATGTCAAGAGAATAAGAGGATAAAATTCATTATTCCCTAAACATATGCACCCAAAATCATTTTAAGAGATTATATGGCATGGAGTAAGAGGATAAAAATCATTACTCCTAAACATATACATTTTGGGTTTTTTAGAAGAGATTTTGAAGATTATATGACATGGAGTAAGAGGATAAAATTCATTACTCCTAAACATATACAAAAAAATGAAAAAAAATAGAGGTGAGAGGATAAAATTCATCACCTCCATTCTAGGATCTCTTCCTTTGCCAAATTTTATGAACTCCCCCCCCCCCCCCCCCCCCTCTAAACCAATATCTTTGATCTAGATTTAAAGTAAGTTATGGAGAGAGCAATATTTAGTAGGTTACTTTTTCCTTTAGTTTCTTTCAAAGTTATGGTTTTTATAATTTTAAATCTAATTTGCTTACTAATTACTCAATCTTGTTTACTAGTTGTTATTTTTGAGAATTATTGGCTAAACTTTTTTCTCTTATTATTCTAATTTCATAATTTAGGACTTAATTCATTAATCCTTGAATTTTTTTTAGCTTACTTGTGATTTAATAAATTTTTTAGTTTTATTTAAATTTTTTATTAAATGTCTTATAAATATTTCTCATACTTTTGCCCTGGAATAGCAAAAGCTTAAGTATGGGGGTATTTGATGAGTAGGATTTATGCATATTTTAATTAAAGTATTTAGGTTAAGTTTTATATAAATTTGTAAATATTAGTTCTATTTTGGTGAAAAATCATTTCTTTTACAATTTCTGTTCAAAATATAGTTGTACTTTTGTTTTGCAGATTTTCTGGAGTTTTGCTTAAAATTAGCAGTACACGCGCGTGACCACGGGCATGTAATCATAATGCACGTCCAGAGTTGCTGTTGATGAGATTTCAGCCAAGATCCACTGGTCACGCTCGTGACCTGTGTCACGCCCCTTGGGCACGCCCATGACCAAGGGCACGTAATATTAAAGATCAATTCAAGCTTTCCACGTGGACCTGTCAGCCACCGAATCCAAAGTTGCCGCACAGGTCACGCCCATGTCCCTCAAGTCACGCCCGTTGTACAACCCTCATTCTCCGAGGTAGGACCCACTCAAGGCCACGTAGGCAGGTCAAAGTCAAAGAGGCAAGACAAATCAGCCAGCAGGAGCAAAAGAAGGTTGGCGAGTATTGGCTAAATACTCGCCAGAAGGGCGACTATGGTCGAAGATACGTACCGAGTATCCCGTATGTCGCCCCAAAGTGTCCGGCAACCACAGAAGCCCTGAGCGAGTGTCAGCCAGGCTTGTGCGAGCAGTAGCAGATACTCGCCAGATGGGCGACTATGGTCGAAGATGCTCGCCGAGTATCCCATATGTCGCCAGGTCAGGGCTGGGCTATAAACCCCCCCCCCCCCTACCCCTTGGTTGCCTATAAATAGGACCCCAGGGGTACTTGGATTGGCACCTGTGCTTGAGCTTCTGGAACCCCATTTCCGAATTCTTGAGCCCGTCACCCCTGCTTGCTAGCCAAGTCGGTGCCTTCCTCGTACCTTGCTCGGCCATTCTTGGTTGTGGAGGGGAAGACTCCTTCGAGCTTCCGGGTACGTGGTGGGACCTCCCTGCCGCAGCAGCTGGGGTCCTGTTTGTTGCTCTTCTAGCTTCTTCGTCGTTGCCAGCCAAGCCATCTCGTCGGGCTGCTGGGCGAGTAGCCTCCGGCTGCATCGGTCCGAATCTTGAGGTCAGGATTTTCCTGGCGTCAACACTTTGGTGCGGTGAGCGTGGACCGTAGTCGTTGGGTCGTTGGATGAAAGTTCGGCAAGAAGGCGAGATGGTCGTAGGTGGCGACCATGAGGAGGAGGTCGGCAACTCGACGGGAACTGGCAGGTTCGTGACGCTGGAGGTTTTCGAAGCCTTCGCGCAGCGCATGGAGGGAGCCATGCGAGCAGCGCTTCAGCCGCGCGCCGAGGTCACGACGACCTCGCCGCATCGCCCAGTTCCATCCGAGGGAGGGAGTCCCCCCCGGCGAGTAGGAAAGGAGCACATGGAGGATGAAACCGAGCGACCAAGGAGGTCGCAATTCTACCAGCCAACCTCGCAAAGGATCCGCTTCCGCGAGCCCAGCGAGCAGGCGAGAGACCAGGATACTCTCCCATATGGCGAGTATGGTGGTGATGCTCGCCAGGTAAAGGATCGTCGCCGAGTAGGAGGGAGGAGCCCCTTCTGCGAGGAGATCATTGCTGCATCGGTGCCAGAAGGATTCATAGATCCCGCGATGAATTATTGCTCGGGGAGAGACGACCCTATCCGTCGAGGGAAGAGACGTAACCGGAGGAATAGCTGGAGGAGGCATAGGGATCGGGTCAGCCAAGGATGTCAAAGAAGTATCAAGGCCGGGGAAGTAGGAGTGAGTTTTGGAGAAGCGGAGCTCGGATCTTTCCGCGAGGCGAATTTCCACCAGGCCTACCGCCAAGACTTCGCTCCAACCTCTCAAGCGCCATCCCCGCTAGAAGAAATCACTTTCTCAGAGGAGGGCATGTTAAGGGATGAGAATCCCTTCCATGAGGCCCATGTGATTGATGCGATCGTCGAAGACTTCACCGTCAACCGAATCCTGGAGTGCAACGGGGGATCTGTCCGTGTCATCTTTACGTCATTCTCACGCACACGTTTGACGACCTGGAGATCAAGGAGAGAAGAATGACGATCTTGGATGACTCCCCTTTTTGATTTCTCAGGTAAGCGAAAGAAGGCGGACGCGACAGGAAAAGAAGCCGTCGTCGGGAAGCTCATTCCAAGACGGGAAGAACCCTTCATCGTGAAGGGAAGCTGTTAAGAAACACCCAGAAAGGCGATAACCTGAAAAGGCGGGAGTATGTATACATCTCACCTCTGTAAATGTATTATCCATAAATAAAATAATCACCTCCCTGAAACATGGGAAATGGTGAGTCTTTTGTCACTTCCAGATACGTGTTTTCACGAAAAAGAAGAAAAGCAGGCAAAGTCGATCTCCACGCTAGGTTGGAAAATGAGCCTCCGACTTAACCCTCGTAAAAACTCAGAATGGATGATGGGACAGTGCCTCGGATGTGTGTTCCCTTAAGACCAAGCCTCTGCAATGACGGCCGAGATCAGCTCCCCCTTGCATGTTGGCCGCGGTTCCCACCGACTGCATTTCTCGTCCGACTGTAGAGATTACCAGGAAGAAGTCTGGACGCCGACCTTCCGATTCGGCGAAGGGATGGTCGATTTCACTAGCTCAGGGAACCCTTGAAAAAAGGCGTCATGTACCCTCGAGAGCTAAAAGCTCGCAGCAAAGCATTTCATTTTCTAAATTATTGTGTTAGATCATATGAGTTGTTGTGCCTAAAGTGTGCTTAACTCCCTGCTAAACTCGTTGAGCAACAGGAAGCAGGTCCGATCCACATCCAGCATCCAAGTAGGATGGAGGCCACGGGATGATATGTCCCCTCAGATTTCCCCGACTGTCACTCCCTGCTTGACGTCGTCCTACATCGACATTCGCCGCCGCAGGTTGGAAGACGAGCCTCCGACTTGACCCTTGTAAAAACTCAGAGCGGATGATGGGACAGTGCCTCGGATGTGCGTTCCCTTAAGACCAAGCCTCTGCAATGACGGTCGAGATCAGCTCCCCCCTTGCATGTTGGCCGCGGTTCCCACCGACTGCATTTCTCGTCCGGCTGTAGAAATTACTAGGGTAAAGTCTGGAAGCCGATACTCCGACTTGAGACGAGGAGGAGACCGACTCAATCGACCAAAAGACAAAGGCATCCAAGCATCCAAGTTATGGGATGAAGGCCCTGGGAGTTGTGCCCCTGTGGGATCGACCCGGCGGCCTTTCCTTACTTGACGTCGGCCTTTGAAGGCAGCAAGCATCCAAGTTATAGGATGAAGGCCCTGGGAGTCGTGTCCCCGCGAGACCTGCCCGGCTGCCATTCCTTACTTGGCGTCATTCTCCGTCGACATCAGGTTTTAGAGTAGGAGGGAGGCCTCGGGAAAATATTCCCCCAGGGCTCCCCGACTGCTAAACCTTACTCCTTCCTTCCCTTGAAGAGCTCCTTAGATTCTTGCGTAAAAACCTAATAACACTCGTCACCAGGTACAGATCAAGGCCTCAAGCGGAAGTCTGCAGGTGCGAGTATGATGGTGCGAGTATCCATACTCGCCGAAATCCTAGGAGCCTAGCGAGCACTCAACCTCGCCTCGAACCTAGGAGCCTAAAGCAACATATAAGCAAGGAAGTAAAAGCACAGAAGGAAGGAATAGGCGAGTAAGAAACTTGTCAAAAATTCCTTTTTTATTTTTACAAAAAAAATCTGTACATGCTGCAGGTGTAAAAAAAGGTCGCCGGGCGAGCAAAAAAGGAGCCCGGGCGACTAGGCAGCATCCTCGACATCAAATATCTACATCTGACTCGTCGCCATCGTCTCCGTCATCATCATCATCATCAACCTCATCATCGTCGTCCTCGGCATCGCTAAGTCGCGGCGATGATGCTCGCAGGGGGGAGGTGGACTCCTCGGCGAGTATGGCCGGGATAAGGTCTCCCACCGTCAATACCATAGCCTCCGGCTTCAAAAGATCATCTGCCTTCAGCTGATTTAGGATGACCTCTCTTGTTGCTCGCGCGATCTCCCGGCGAATATGGGGCATGTCGTCGCCATGCATCCTGACCTGCTTGACGAACCGATGAGGGCCCGACCCCGCCGGCTGTTGCTCGGCAGGCCGAGTTTCTAGCTCGGCGATGCGGATTTGGGCGGCTTCCAAGGCCGAGCGAGTATCCTCCAGCTCCTTCTCGGCCTGGGACAGTCTCTTCGCCGATTCCAGCTCGGCAGCCTATAGAAGACAAAAAGAAAGAGGGTAAGCTTGACATCGTATAAAGAGGCGAGTATTCCAGAAAGCGCGAAAAGTCGCAAAGACGAAGTACCTCGAACCCATTGATCCTCTCCGCCATGGCGATCATTTTCGGCCCCTGCACCTTGATCGCCTCCTCGTACATCAGCAGCCGCTTCGCTGTTGAATGTGCGAGCTCGGCAGTTCGCAGGATTGAGCGCGAGGTTTGATGAGCAAGATGCTCGGCAGAGGCCTCCTACAGCAGCTCGGCGTCAGTACGACTATAGATCGCATGAAGCACATCGAAGGCCTCCCCCTTGTCCTCCCAGTCCTCGGACCAAACGGGGAGGTTCGAGCTCAGAGTCACCTCGTGAGCGCGATCAGACCAGGTCACCAATGGGCGACCAAAGTCGTCCTCGCCACGGGTGCCCTCGTTGAAGAAAGGATGGCTGCTCGGCTCGCCAGCCTCCGAGGGATCCGCCTTCTGTCCCAAATCCTTGTGGGCAGTCTCCTTCTTCCTTCTCTTGGGCTCGGGAACCTTGCCCTTTACTATTCGCTTCTTCGAAGTCCCGGCGACATCCAGATCGTCGCCTCCTGGCGACAAGTCGATTGGGGAGGAGTCCCCAACCTCGCGCGCCGAGGTTCTCGCACCCCCTTGGGCGATAGCGGTCGCCTTCGCCGCGAGAGGGAGAGCATCACGCGGAAGAGCCTGCACGCCTGTAAGAAGATCGAAGATTAGTCGCCAGAACGAAGCCCTAGGGCGAGTATGTCTGATGCTCGCGCGAAAGATACCTTCCCCTGGGCGAACTTCCGTGAGCTCGTCTACTCGCCTCCTCCAAAGTATCACGTCGAAGCGACGATTCCTGAAGCAGGCGAGCAGCTTCATCTGGTCCTCGGTGAGCCAGGGAACCGTGAAGACGTTCTCTGAAGGTTGAATGGGCGAGCTGGAGATGCCCGCGAAGTCGCCCTCAATGGCGACTATCCGCTCGACCCAGCGATGGTTCTTATTTAAAGTCCCCGCCAGTGTACAGACGTGACTGCACAAGAAGATGACGCCCTCGCCGGTCGCCATGATGGTGAATATTCGCCTAAAGACCGAAAGGTCGAAGACGATGTTCTGCTCCCGAAGGTAGCACAGGAACCCCCATGATCATCGCCACTCCGTTGGGATTGATCTGGGCGGGCACTATCCCATAGAACACGAGTATCTTCCGAAACTCGGGCCATATGGGAAGTCGCAGGCCGACCTCGAAGTGTCGGATTGGGAAGATCATCGCCATCTGCGAGGAGGTGTTTAGTCGCTCAGACGGGCGAGGAAGCCTGGCGACATATCCTGGAGTCGCGAACTTGGAGTTGAACTCGTCCAAGTCTTTCTGATTCGTGATCGGCTTCTTGAATGAGCTCTCATCGAAGTTCTTCGCATGGTTAGCTCGCCTGATGGCCGCCTCGTCGATCATCTTGGGAAGAAAGGGAAGAGAGCGAGTATCGTAGAAAGGCGAGGATTGGAAGCCTGGAAGATGCTCGCTCAAGGAAGCTAGAGATCGCTAAAGGCGTATTTAAGACTCACCCACCCCCCCTATTTATACTAGTCGGTTAGTCTGGCTTGTCGAACACGACGCCGCGAGCACGACTAGGGGTGGCGAGTATCTAAGAAAAGTCGCCCAAAGTTCAGAGCGCGCCAACCGCCGACCTTTATCTAGCGAATACCTACATCACAGAACACATGCAGAAGCTCGCCAAAATATAGGCGACATTCAAACAGATATTCGGCAAAAAGGAGAGAAGAAAAAGCAAAACAAAAGAAGATCAAGTAAAACAAAGACAAGATTGAAGGGCGAGTATTCGATCACTCGGCAAATCAACACTGCTTCAAATAAATCATTCAAAAGACTCAAATAATGCTCGCGAGGAGCTACAAAGCTACATGGAAGATAAAGATGAAGAAGAGCGGCAACTAGGGTTGCGCCTGGATGTTCGCCTGGGGATCCTGGATCTGAGGTTATCGCCCGACCCATCCCAAGCCACGAGCACGCCTGAAATGCTCGGAAGCCAGGGACATCGCGTCCTCACCTTGTCGCAGCTGGTCTTCGATCCTCGCCAGCCTCCCCACCGAGCCCATGCTCGCGCGCATCCCGACCAGCTCGTCATGATGCAGCTGTTGCCGATGCTCGATCCTCGCCACCCTGCGCTCCAAGTCGCTGACAGACTGGAGGCGAGCTTCAGTACCCGACAGGCGAGTATCAAACTCCTCCAGCCGGGATACTCGCACCTCCAAGTCAGTTAGGCGGCGATGAGGGTCACTAGCCGCCAAGCGCTCAACCCGCGACTCCACCTCAGTCAAACGGCGATGAGGTTCGCAGATCGATAGCCGCTCTATCCTTAATTCCAAGTCCAAGATAGCGCGAGTAGCCTTTTCCTGGTACTCGCGAGGAGGGAGCCCAACGGCATCGATCAGAGCTCCCACCAGAGTGTGCGCGCGACCTGCGAAAGAAGGCAAAAGGGCCAGAACTTCAGCAGAATTCAGAAAACAGTGGCGACTATCCGAAGGCAGCGATCAAATACCTGGCCGAGGACTACGGGATCGTCGGCGAGGAGGGATGCGAGATCGTCGGCGAGGAGAAGACCTTCCTCGGTGTGGGGAGGGAGAATGATAGACGCCATCTCGACGAGTAGAGTGGTTGCCGGAATGATCCCGGTTGGAGGGCAGGTCCCCTCGACCGCGACCATCTCCTGGTCGCCCTCCACCCCTTGGAGATAAGAAGGCCGAAGACCCTCCAGTCCCGCCCCTGCGCGAGGACTCCCCTTGGTGGGAAGAGGGAGCAGTTGAGGTAGAAGGACGTTGATCGCCTGGAGGATTCACTGGCGGCGGGAGTCCAGGAGGAGGAGACGGCAGCGCGATCACAGGCAGCTGTGTGTTGCTCGCCGGCTCTGGTCGCGAGTTAGGTGGAGGAGGAGGCGGAGGAGGAGCGATGTTCGCCAGAGGAGCCCCATGCTCGCTCATCGGCCTCTTCTCCATAGAGGAGCTGTGGAGAATCCTTACCGCGCGACCACTCCGAGACCCACCCTCAGGCGAGATCATCGGGGATGATCGCAGCGGTATTGCAGTCGAAGGCTCCTCCCGAGCCTCAGTATTCGGCGGATCTACAGATAGCAACAAAGACGTCAGAATGTCGCCGGAAGACAGCATAGATCGAAAAAGTGCGAGCAAGGAGCTCACCTCGTGCAGGGGGAGGGTCCGGTTGGGTTTGAGTTTGGGTTTCATCCCTACACGCCTCCGGGGCGACCTTTGCCGAGAGAGGAGCAGGGGGGAGAGCAGGCGAGAGCCCTTCGAGCCCCAAATCCTCCAGCAGCTGCTGACAGTGCTCACTCAGAGGATCGGCGACGTTCTCCTTAGTCGCCTCCTTTTCTCTCTCTCTCTTCTTCTTCTTCGCCGCCCTCTTCCTCTTCTTGTTCGCGAGGAAGGCGTCTACCTCGGCGTCCATGCGAGGAGGAGGAAGGGGCACGCCGATCAGATTCGCAAGGTCGGCCTTGGCCTTTTTGGCAGCCTCAGCAAAAGCTAGCGACATTGTGAGCGAGTACAGAAAGGTGGTTCCATCAGAGACCCCCCCCCCCCCCCCCTCCTTTATATAGAGTCCAGGCGTCGGACAGTCAAGATCCGAGTATCTCCCTATACTCGCCAAGGCAGAAGCTCGTCGAATAACGGTTGGATGTTTCTTTCCGAGCAACTACGTTACTCGCAAAGAGCGGGGATTGTGTACAACCCTCATTCTCCGAGGTAGGACCCACTCAAGGCCACGTAGGCAGGTCAAAGTCAAAGAGGCAAGACAAATCAGCCAGCAGGAGCAAAAGAAGGTTGGCGAGTATTGGCTAAATACTCGCCAGAAGGGCGACTATGGTCGAAGATACGTACCGAGTATCCCGTATGTCGCCCCAAAGTGTCCGGCAACCACAGAAGCCCTGAGCGAGTGTCAGCCAGGCTTGTGCGAGCAGCAGCAGATACTCGCCAGATGGGCGACTATGGTCGAAGATGCTCGCCGAGTATCCCATATGTCGCCAGGTCAGGGCTGGGCTATAAACCCCCCCCCCCCCCCCCCCCTACCCCTTGGTTGCCTATAAATAGGACCCCAGGGGTACTTGGATTGGCACCTGTGCTTGAGCTTCTGGAACCACATTTCCGAATTCTTGAGCCCGTCACCCCTGCTTGCTAGCCAAGTCGGTGCCTTCCTCGTACCTTGCTCGGCCATTCTTGGTTGTGGAGGGGAAGACTCCTTCGAGCTTCCGGGTACGTGGTGGGACCTCCCTGCCGCAGCACCTGGGGTCCTGTTTGTTGCTCTTCTAGCTTCTTCGTCGTTGCCAGCCAAGCCATCTCGTCGGGCTGCTGGGCGAGTAGCCTCCGGCTGCATCGGTCCGAATCTTGAGGTCAGGATTTTCCTGGCGTCAACACCCGTAACACGCCCAAGTGATCTTTGACTTCCAGCGCGCCACACTCAAGCCCATGCTGCACTCAATGCAGCCACCCAGGTACGCTCCCGTGACCCACATGTCATGGGCGTGTAATGTCCGACTTTCTCCCGTCGTCATGCAAGCTCCACGCCATCGTCCCAGCCGATGCAGAATAGTGATTACACGCCCCAGGGTCACTCCTGTGACCGAGGGCGTGTAATCTCAAAATTTCTCCTATAAATTTAGGAGCTCATTTCCAGCAAATGCTCATCCTGCCCCTGCCCATTTGGGATGTTCTTGTATAGTTTTCTTTTATTTTCATGTTTTAGGTTTAGTTTTTATTTTAAATAATTTCCTTTCTTAATTTTAGTTTTACTCTTGTAATTTTATTCCATGCAAGTTAGCTTAGCTTTATTTCCATGCAATGTAATGTAGATTTTATGTTATGTAATCTTTTTTTTATGGTAATAAAATTTTGAGCTCCTTTTTATTTATGTAAAATCTCTTTCTTCCTTCAAATCTCTCTTTTTTAATCTTTCCTTTAGTTAATATTTAGTAGTTCTTGGTTTTTACAAGCTTTGTTTTGAAATTGTCTTTTTCCTTATTATCATTTCTCCTCTTCTTCAATTTATTCTCGAAAAAATAACGATATCGAGTTCATATGCCGGTTATGAATTTTGATATTTGTTTTCGTATTCTAGTTAGCCGAGAGGCTCGTGCGTATGAATCGATCACTCGAGAATAAAAAGAGTTGCACGCACCCCTCGAGAGAGGATGACATAAATCTTCTGGATAGGAGTCAAATCCTATAGTGGGATTCACCTCGTTAAAGTGAGTATTAGGCATTTCGGATATAGGACGAGAGTCCAGACAATCAACTTAATCTCAGGTGGGCGTATTCCTCAAGAGAGGTGCATTCATAAGATAGGAATCTCCACGGTCAAGGCTTAGTTTAGAATGATAATATTTATCTTTGTATGTCATTTCAAAGCGAGTTCTAATCAAGTTTTGTTTTCTTTATTTTATTTTTGTTCTATTTTTAATTAGTTTTAATTATTTCTCTTTCTCGGCTTTCTCTGATAAAATAATAGTTTGTTTTCTTGAAGTTGAAGTACTTGACAGACCCATGTTTAATACGACCTTGATATTTTTCTTAAGTATCCTATATTATAGACGATAAGGTACGCTTGCCTTCATCAAATATAGAATTGGAGAACATCAACAACAAATCTCTTAAATCTCACAAATCTGAAATCAACAAAATTTTATATATCAACGCTAATAAACTAAACTGCACCAATAATGCGAAAGCAAAGAATTCTCTTTTCTATGCGTGAGATAAAATAGAATTTAATAGAATATGCAATTGTGAAACTGCTTATGATATTTGGAGATTGCTTGAGCTAACGCATGAAGGTTCTTCGCAGGTGAAAGAGTCAAAGCTGCTTCGACTAGAATCTGAATACGAACAATTCCAGATGGAGATTGAAGAGGAGGTGGGGACAGTATGTACACTCGCTTCATGAAGATTATGAATGCCTCCCGATCTCTTTGATAGACCTTCTCCAATGGAGACTTTGTGCGAAAAATATTGTGATCTCTTCCTCCACAGTTCAACCCAAAGGTGACCGCCATTGCTGAATCTCACAACATCAGCACCTTGGAAATTGAAAGCCTTATTGGGAATCTGAAAACTCATGAGTTGGAGCTGAGGATTCAAAGCGAGGAATATCCAAGGGAGCCAAAGAAGAAAGCTCTAGCACTCAAGGCGAACAAGGGAAAGGAGGAAGTAGAAGAATCTGATGATGAAGACAGCCTCTATATACGGGAATTTAGAAGAAAGCATAATGTATAAGGATCAAGAGAAGATATCTAAGGCAAATATCATCGTGTCAACAAGATACACACGACGATATCGTTGTAACTACGAGTATCACATGACAATATCGTTGAGAAGACTCGTGAAGAATCAAGGCTTATTGCAGAGATATTAGACATATCATTGAATATGTATGTATATATCATTCAGATTACTCGCAGAGGTCAGCAGAAGGATTGTGTCACTAATCATCGTGACATTAAGGATAACACGACGATATCGTTATTATCATTGTGAGAACATGAAAGAACAACTAAGTCAAGATATCGTCATGACAACAAGTATAACAAGATGATATCGTTGTAAGTACTTGTATCACACGACGATATCATTGAGAAGTCTGACATGATGAAGCTCTTCATAAATCTTAAGTAAAGAGTATTTGACTACGAAGACATATCATCGTAAAGAAGCAGTGTCGTCGAGAAGACTAAGTCACAATTCATGGAGAATGGTTACAGCTGAAGTGTTCAGTGTCGTCTGGATGATCTCGACGATATCGATGAGAAGCCAGAATGATCTCGACGATATCGATGAGAAGACTTCATGTCAGCAAGATATTCACGATGATATCGACGTGATGACTTCATGTCACCATGACTGCATGTGTAGCTGAGTTATTCCTTATCGTCGATATATCCTTCTCTGAAGAAGATTTAAGAAGACTTGAAGATTTGTCCAAGTCCAATATGGATCGCAGTGACGGCAAGCTCTATCGTCAAGATGTTACTTATATCATCGAGGCAGACCGAGATTTTTTGAAATGCACTGTCTGCATTTAATACCGCCGCTTGATGATCCAATAAATGGATGACGTTAAGGAATGGGCCTCTGATACTTAAAGGACCTCTGATTAAACTGTTGGAAGATCCCCCAATCATATAAAAAGGAATAGTGTATGCCCTAATTTCTAATAGAGAATAATTGAATCAATCGAATAGTAAAATGGTTGTGTGAAGAAGGAACAATCTCTCGAGAACAATACTCTTTCTTTATATTCTCCAAGTCCTAGTCATGCAACATCGACTGTCAAGTTGTGTTCCAGATTGAAGAAAGGATTGAAAAGAAGTTTGTGTTCTACAAGATTAGATCTTTATAGTTGTAACACCTCCCCTGTAATGACTATATAATATAGGTCCGGCTGGGACCCCACAGCATATAATCGCCACAGCTTTAGTATTAAAAGTGATATAGATCTAACCATCTCAAAACTCAGAACGGACACATCGGAAACATTAAATAAACCACTGAAAATGTTTACATCTATATAAGAGTACCACGGCCTTAAGGCCTTACAAAACCCATACTCAAGACAACCAAACAGTTCATAGAAAATATCCAAAAGATCATCACAATCCTAAGCTACCTCGGCATACAAGCTGGAACCGGTGAAGATAGCATAGTCAAACAAGAAGACGAGAAAAGTGCACTTCATGAATCTTAGGACTTTTTGGTCGGCGAGCTAGGTTCAGCATGCAATCCTTTCCCTGCATCCAAATTACAAAGAGTGGTATAACGAGGGTCAGCTTTGGCGGACCAACAACGGTGTAACAACACTCCTCTTCCCGGCCGTCCTAGTGGACCCCGGGGTACATCACCCTGCAAGTCAGCACTTTGTATGCAAATGTAATAAACAGTAATAACATAAAAATGACATGCATGAGTGTCACAATCGTCATCCACATTTCTATGTTGAGCAATAAAAGTAAAGGGGGCCTAGCAATGCAGCATGTATGCATACATGGGTTTCACCCAAGGCACCCTGTGGCGTGTATGCTTCTAACATAACAACACACATCATCATTTCACAACAAACCAAGGGTACTTACCATTTCCCCACGGGCATGCAAGCCCAAGGCCAAGAACTCCACTGATACCTCACCCCTTACATGGCTCATCTTGTCAACGGGCGCATCAGCTTACATGTTCTCGCCACAATCACTAAGCCAAAAGCCAAGAACTCCACTGAGACCTCACCCCTTACATGGATCATCTTGCCAACGGGCGCATCAGCATACTTGTTCTCGTCAGTTAGCCCAAAAGGGAACTTGTCATGTCGGGACACTCTCCCCACATGAATCATAGCATTCACGGGCTAGCCAGCCGACCACAAAGACAAAGTCACACCTTCACATACAAGCGGCTTCACAAGCCATTCTCCACGCATACAAGTTACCCTTTCCAAACCAGCGTTCGTTCTCACACGAAACATAAAGGCAACACATACGATGTTTTTGCCAACATCAGATTTCTAGCAAGAATCCCTAAAATGCACGTTAAGCAACATCACCGAATCGGACAACCGGTCACGATTTCGGCTTCACCCACAATGCCTAATCCACTAACGGAGCGGATCTCTAGTGCAGAATCATGTCGGGGACAGACTCAATCAACCCAATGGTTCTTCTTGAACCAAGGTGACCCAAACCCCTCTCAATCGAGAGATCCGGTGCCATAAATTTCAGAAAAGAGAAGGTAAAAGCAAAGAAGTCATGCACGCATCCTAAAACTGGGAGGAGAGATGGTGTTACCCTAAGAGTTCTCTTCCTCGCCATGGATCGGTTGAAAGGCACGGATAGAAAGGAGCGCCTTCTAGTCCTCTCCACGGATCTAGTTTCGGATCAACGAACGGAGCTCCGGTGCTCCAACAATGGCGGATCTAGCCTTCTTCTTCCTCCAAACCCTACCCCTTTCCTTAGCCTCCAAAAGCACCAAAAGACTTAAAGGAATGAGAATAGAACTTCTCTGCCTTATTTAGAGCCTTAGGACGCACTTATCTGGACCTTAGGATCAAGATCTAAGAAGATCGGACGTCCAGGAAACACCACTTACGGAACTATTTCTGTCGGCTAGCATCGGCGCTAGCGCTACCACCTGCGCTAGCGCTACCACCTGCGCTAGCGCTACCACCTGCGCTAGCTACTCGATGAAAACCCTCCAACGCAAACAACTCAATGGCCCGACGGAACTTCATTACCCGATGAAAAGCTATCGCCATCCATAGTGATACCGCCTGCGCTAGCTTTTCGATGAATTCCCTTCGATGAAACCGCCTCGACGAATCCAACTTTATCAACACCACCGAAAATAAGAGTTTTACTCGACGGGACAGCTAACACCTGGTGCTAGCGCTAGCGCCGGTGCTAGCTCCCAGCTACGAAAGACTTGCCCTACTCCTTGGGCATTCCAACTTCCGCACTTAGCGAAATATGGGGTGTTACAACTCCACCCCCCCTAAAAGAAAATTCGTCCTCGAAATTTAAGATGTTAACGAAAGCACAAATAACACACATACCTGAAATGAATAGTTCTAAAAAGTCATCCTGCATCGTTTGCTCGCGCTACCACGAGAACTCGTCCCGTCCGCAATTATCCCAACGCACTTTCACCAGCTTGACCTCTTTGTTCCGCAACCGCTGGACTTCGGAATCCTCCACGCAAACTGGACGAACTATCGTCCTCAAATCTTCGGTTACGGGAACTGTCAAAGACTCAACAACATCTTCCGGCTCAACCAACGCTTTCCTAGCACCTAAACATGAAATACATCATGTAATCCTCTTAGCTCTGTGGACATCGCTAACTGATAGGCTGCTTCGCCTATGCGCTCTGTAACCTCAAACAGACCCAAATACCTCGGACTCAATTTCTTGAGTCGCCGAATTCGCGAAATGCCTTTGAACGGCTTGATCTTCAAGTTGACCATGTCGCCCACCGCAAACTCCACATTTCTGTGGCGTGCATTAAAATACTTGGTCTGCCGATCCTGAGAAACCTTCATGCGCTCCTGGATCGTTCACACCAACTCACAAGCGTCTGCCACCACTTCTTTTCCTAACAGCTGGGTTTCTCCCGCCTCTATCCAAGACATCGGCATTCGACACCGCCTTCCATACAAAGCCTCGTATGGCGCCATTTTGATACTCTCCTGGAAACTATTATTGTAGGCAAACTCTACCATGAAGAGGTGGCCTTCCTAACTCTTACCGAAATTGAGAGCGCACATCCTCAACATGTCCTCCAATGTACGATTCATTCTCTCCGTTTGACCATCGGTCTGTGGATGAAACGCGGTACTAAACTTCAATTTTGTGCCCAAATTTATCTGCATTAACCTCCAGTCCTTGGACGTGAACAGCCCATCGCGATCACTAACGATGCTCTTTGGAATTCCATGCAACCGCACAATGTTACAAATATAAAGCTCCACGAGCTTCTCCACGCTATCGTCCTTCCGATTTGGAATGAAGTGGGCTACCTTGGTCAGGCGATACACAATCACCCAAATTGCATTGTTATCTTGCCGCGATCAAGGCAAACCGTGCACAAAATCCATGGAGATCTCGTCGAATTTCCACTCGGGGATGGGACGAGGTTTCAAGAATCAACCCGGCCTTTGGCATTCAGCCTTCACTAAGGCGCACGTCTGACACCGACTTACATACAAAGCTACATCTTGCTTCATCCCAGGCCACCAAAAGGATTTCTTTAAATCCAAATACATCTTCGTACTTCCTGGATGAATGGAGTACTTAGTGTAGTGAGCCTTAAACATCAACTCCTCACGGAGTTTGCCAAAGAGAGGGACACACACCCTTCTATTTCTCTATAAAAGTCCACCGACCATCTCCAAAGCCCTGCCTTCGCTTTGCTGAGCTTCCAACGCCAATTGCTGATACTCCTCGTCTGCACTGGTTGCATCTCAAATTTGATCTGCTAGATCACACTGCATCTCGATCCAGTTCAGCCGAGCTGCGCTGGACTCACCCTTAACCACACACACAATGCCAAGAGACTCGAACTCTCGCACCAAACATTCGTCATGCGCTTCAATCCAATTTCCCTGCCCAGAGTACTTTCTACTCAAGGCGTTAGCTACCACATTGGCCTTGCCTGGCGTATACTGAATCGCTACATCGTAGTCCAAAAGGAACTCGACCCACCTACGCTACCACATATTGAGATCCTTCTTATCTAAAAGATACTTCAAGCTTTTGTGGTCCGTGAAGATTTCCACCCTCGCACCATACACGTAGTGCCGCCACAACTTCAACGCAAAAATAACTGCCGCCAACTCCAAGTCATAGACGGGGTAATTTCTCTCATGAGTCTTTAGCTGCCTTGACCCATAAGCTATCACGTTGTCGTGCTGCACCAGCACGCAACCCAAACCACAATCAGACACGTCGCTGAAAATCCGAAACACTTCATTCCCACTAGGAAGACTTAGGATTGGAGCAGACATCAATCTTTCCTTCAAGGTCTCGAATGCACAGGCACACTCCGGCGTCCACACAAACTTCAGGTCCTTTTAGGTAAGAGTAGTGAGGGGCAAAGCCATCCGCGAAAATTTCTCAACGAACCTTCTGCAATAATCGGCTAGTCCATGTAAACTCTGGACTTCCGCCATGGTTCTCAGTACATGCCAATCTCTAATGGCTTCAATCTTCGCAAGATCTACAGCCACCCCATCTCCACTAATCACGTGGCCTAAGAAATCCACCTTCCCGATCCAGAACTCGCACTTTGATAACTTAGCATAGATCTAGTTCTCTCTCAGAGTCTGCAACACTAATCTCAGATGAGACTCATGTTCCGCCTTCGACTTTGAATACACTAGGATATCGTTGATGAACACCACCACGAACGAATCCAGGTATTGTCGAAACACTCGGTTCATTAAATCCATGAACACTAATGGTGCGTTTGTCAAACCGAACGGCATCACCGAGAACTCAAAATGACCATACCTCGTCCCAAACGCCGTCTTGGGAATATCCTCTTCTCGAATCCTTAACTGATAGTAGCCCGACTTCAACTCCAACTTAGAGTACTTCGTCGACCCCACTAACTGATCGAACAAATCATTGATTCACAGAATTGGATATTTATTCTTGATGGTCAACTTATTCAACTCACGATAGTCTATGCACAACCACATACTACCATCCTTTTTCTTAACGAACAACACCGGCGCACTCCACGGTGAGGAGTTGTGCCTAATGTATGCCTGCTCGGGAAAATCTTGCAACTGCACCTTTAGCTCGGCCAGTTCCTTTGGTGCCATCCTAAATGGAGGACGCAACACCGGCCTCGTACCTGGCACCAACTCAATTGAAAAGTCGATTTCACGCTGAGGAGGCACTCCCGGAAGCTCCTGGGGGAACACATCCTCGAATTCCACCACCACTGGCACTTCTCCGATCGCCAACTTTGTGGAGTGAGTCTCCAACAAAGCTATAAATGCCTCACATCCTTGATTCACCGCACGCACCATTTGCCTGACAGAAATTAGGGAGCAAGCCACTCCGCATAGGCCCTCGAACTTGACCTCTGCTCTACCTTTACTCCTTAGGGTCACCACCTTCAACAGGCAGTTAATACTAGCTTGTTGCTCTGCAAGCCAGTCCATCCCCAGGATGATGTCAAATTCAGCTAGTGGTGGAAATTATGCTACCAACTCAAAATCACACTCGCAAATCCTCTGCACAATGCGTCCTTTCCTTCCAGTGGTCATAAAAGATCCATTCGGCATGTGCACACTAAGCTCCACCTCTGCCTCGACAGTCTCAATGCCGATCCTTCAGATAAAGCTATCTGTGATAAAAGAGTGTGACGCTCCCATGTCGAACAACACTCTAGAGGGGTAGCCAGAAACTAGAACAAAGCCTAACACGCGTATAACGAATGTGAAAGGTCGCAAACAGGTTAAAGCTATTAAACGAACCTCTAAATTTTCATACCAGTCACCATGTCGGGTTGACGAATTGCTTCCTGCTGCCCGAGGTTGTATGCTCTAGGATGCACAGAAGAGAAATGAGAAGCACTAGACTCCGTTGCTTTCCCTTTCTCCCCAACACTAGGACCGGAGCGCACCGACTGCTGTTGCATCTGCTCTGGCTCAACTCCACTCTCGAAAAACAAATGAGCTATGTGGCCCACCTTGCCACACTTGTAGCACGTCATTGGTCCCTTGGAATGGAACTCTCCAGAAGTCGCACTGCTCCTCTCGCTAGTCCTAAAAGGACGGGGCTTTTTCTTCCACCAACTTCTCTCAGACTTCCCCTGAGACTGATGTACAACCCCGGTGTCCTCCAGGAGGAGAGCAGAGACAAAGGAACCAATAGGCAAAGAAGAGTGAGAGGGAGAGCAAGCCAGGGGGGCCAGGCGACCCGGGCTCGGCACTCGCTAGCCGTTTGCTCAAGGGCTAGCGGGCCAGACCCTCGTCGTTCGCTCGCAGGAAGGTAAGCGAGTCGAGCCTCTCGGTTCGCGAGAGAGACTTTTATGGGTGGCTCTCCCAGTCCAGGATTCATGATCATTTTACCTAAAAGCCCCCGGTGGTCTGCAGTTAGCCCCTCCAAACAGCAAAGTTTGGCTGTTGGCAGACCCCTTTGGGCCGCGTATAGAAAAAGTGTGAGGCAGAATCCCGCTATTAGCAGACCAGACTTAAAAAACTATATAAAGACCTTGAAGGGAACCTTTGGAGAGGATTCCAATCTCAGTATTCTGAGCTTCTTCCTCTCTTGGTTATCTTGGCTTAGCCCTCCAGCACTCCAAGGTGCCCAGTCTCAGCTTTGTCTTGGGAGGGGAAGCGCTCAAAGATCTTCCGGGTGTGTGGTGGGACCTCCTCGCTGTGACCAAGGGTCTATCATTAGTTCCGAGTCACCAGTTGGTTCCTTTCGAGGAATTAGTAAGTGTTAGCTGCCCCTCTTCATTGAGGGCCCGAACTCTACAAAGAAGCCAAGTCTTGGTTTCAACATTTTTGGTGCGGTGAGCGTGGAGTGTAGCTGGTCCAAGAAAGTTCCAAATAAGGGACATGGCAGGAGATGAAGAGCAGGGCGAGCAATTTTGCGGGTCACCCTCGGTGGTGACACCAAGGATGTTCTCGAACTTCAGGAGGGAAGTCCTCGACACCATCGGATTCGTCGTCGCATCGTTGTGAAGCGAGTTCGCGACCCCGATGCCTCAGGTGTTCCCTCCTCCAGCAGATGGCGAGAATGCCCCGAGGGGAAGGGCTGGGAAGGAGGTGGCGGGGGGGTCGGCGCGAGACCTGGTGGGACGAGAGCTGGTCGCCAGCCCGCCGAGCGAGATTCTGGCCAGCGCAGCGCAAGCAAGCTCAGCGCAGGCTAGCCTGGCTCCGGCGAGCGCATCTCCTGTGGGTGCAGCCCCGGCAAGCGTAGCTCTCGCAAGCATGGTTCCCGCAAGCTCAAGCCTGGAGAGAGAGCACGTGGGGCGAGTGGAGTAGGAGAAGATGGCAGGTGGGGGAAGCCCCTTTTGCAAGTTGGTGCTTTTCGCACCCGTCCCTGAAGGGTTCAAAGAGTGGTACAGGGTCTACTACCACGGGAAGGACGACCCCGCCCAGCACCTGCAGTCGTTCGAAGTCTCGGTCTCTATCAGGCCGATGTCGGATGCTTTTAAGTGTCGGCTCTTCGCCGTCACCCTGAAAGAGAAGGCCAGGGATTGGTTCCATCAACTCCCTGTGGGGTCGATCTATGCATTTGAAGACTTGCGTCGAAACTTCTTGTTGCGTTTCTCGACTTTGATGAAGAGGAAGAAGGATGCTGAGTCTCTCTTCATGGTCAAGTAGGAACCCAAGGAGTCGTTAGCCCGCTACGCGGATCGATTCAAGGAGGAGGTGTTGTTAACCTAGGAGATGCATAGGTTTACCCTCTAGATCGCCTTCATGGTGGGACTGAGAGAGTGTTTCTTCAAAATGGGATTGAAAAGGAAGGCCCCCGTCTTGTACGAGGAGCTGATGGAGAGGGTGGGCAGAGCAGATTGAGTGGAAGAAGGAAAACCCGGAGCTCACCAAGAGGCCAACAAAGCTCAGTGAGTCAGAGGTCAGGCAACCAGAAGTAAGAAGGAGGGACGAGCCCAGAGCCCCGGAGGTGGGGTGGAGGCAGCAAGGTGGAGGAGGTCATGTTCAAGGGAGAGGTTTTGCCCCAGGAGGGGGACACTTCCATGGAGGCCAGGGGAGACCTCAGTTGGGGTGGAGGCAGGGTCCGAGGCATATGCCTCCCCCGCCTCAGCACGCGATTGCAATAGGGAGAGGAATAGGGGGAAGAGCAAGGGGTGGAGCGGGGGTAGGAGCCCGGAGGAGGAACAGGGGGTGGAGGTCGAGAGGGGGAGGTGGCGTTGCCGTATTGTGACTTCCATGACGAGGAAGGTCACACAACGGCCACTTGCCTGGAGTTCTTGGAAACGAAGAGGGCCAGTGCGCCGGCGCCGCGGCAGCAGCAGTAGATGAGGATTGAGGAGGTCCTACCTCGGGATAAGGAGGAGGAAAGGTGCGAGGACAGGGTCAATATGGGGACCCGAGGATATGGTCAATATGGGGATCCATATGGGTGTAGGGGTTGAGGCAACCCGCAAGGCGAGCCTCCATATCATCTATCGTCAGAGCGTAGCTTCGACCTCCCAAGCCCCACCCCCGGCAGAAAAAATTACATTCTCCCAGAGGGACATGCCGGGTCATAAAGACCCTTTCTGCGATGCGCTGGTCATCTAGACCGCCATTGAGAACTTCACGGTTTCCCGAATCCTCATGGATAACAGAAGTTCAGTCAACGTTATCTTCAAGAAGGCGTTCGATGAGATGAAAGTGGAGAACAAGAGAGTGCTGGCCTCGGATGGCCCGTTGTTTGGGTTCTCCGGGGAGAGGAAGGAGGAGTGGGACTCCATGTGGTCCTGGGGGGCAGTCCCGGAATTGCCGCTTTGTCATAGTGGATGCCCCCAGCAGCTATAGTACCATCTTCGGACGACCGCTTATCAGTGTGTTCCGCTGCGTCCCCTCCACTTTCCACCAATGCCTTAAGCTCAACTCGGGAGGAGTTTAGGTCCGGCTTAGGGGTGACCCTAAGGTAGCAAGGTAGTGCTACATGACGGTCGTGAACACCATCTCCTGGATGGCTGAAGTAGAGGTGTGGGGCTGAGAGATTGGACAGCCGGCAAGGATCGGAGAGGAAGGAGAAGAGGAGAAGAAAGCCCAGGAGGAAGGAGAAGAGGAGCCAATGGAGGAGGAAAAAGAGAGAGAGGAGAAGAGGCAAGGGGGGCCCAGAAGGAGGGGATAGAAGAAGTTATGGAGGTTTGTGAGGGAAGGGAAGAGGAGGCCGGAGCGTTGGCTCGCGGCGAGGAGAAGGAGGGAGATTGGGGGGAGAAATCCCGGCTAGAGGCCGTGGATGAGGTCATGAAGCTCGAGGTCACCACCCGAGCAGGGGTGGTGGAAAAAGTCAAGATCAGTGGCGAGCTCAGCCCGGGGGAACAGAAGCAGATCCTGGCCTGCATACAGGAGAATGTGGACATCTTCGCATGGAGCGCAGCAGAGATGCCCGGGATTGATGCGGACGTGGCTTTCCATCGTCTCAACCTTGACCCCAGCACCCAACACATACGACAGAAGAAAAGGGCCATAGCGGACAAGCTGGAAGGACCCATCCGAGAGGAGGTGGGCAAGCTCCTCTAGATAGGTTTTGTATCAGAGATCCAGTATCTAGGCTGGGTCTCCAACGTGGTTATGGTGAAAAGGGGTGGAGATAAGGGGAGGATGTGTATCGACTTTTCATTACTTAATAAATCATGCCCCAAGGATTGTTACCCCTTGCCCCGAATCGATGCGCTGGTTGACTCAGCCGTCAGTTTCTCTGTAATGTCTTTTTTAGATGCTTTTTCAGGTTATCACCAAATCTGCATGCACCTACTCGGCATCAAGGATGTCTATTTCATCACAGGGGATGGGTGCTATTGTTATAAAATGATGCCTTTCGGGCTCAAGAATGCAAGGGCTACTTACCAGCAGATGATAGACCGGGTCTTCCGGGAACAAAGGGGTAGAAATTTAGAAGTCTATGTGGATGACCTCATGGTGAAGAGTCGAGACCTTGAGTCTCACCTCCGCGACCTCAGGGAAACCTTTGGGACATTGAGAAAATTCAAGATGAAGCTCAACCGCCTGAAGTGTGTCTTTGGGGCTAGCCGGGGGAAATTCCTAGGCCATTTGCTAACTCCAGCGGGAGTGGAGCCGAATTCGGACAAAGTCAAAGCCATCATGGAGCTGGGGTTTACAAGGAATGTAAAGGAGGTTCAGCGCCTCACGGGGAAGCTAGTCGGGCTTAGCCGGTTCCTATCCAGGGCGGGAGAGAAGTGTGCACCTTTCTTCAAAGTACTATGAGGGAACCACAAGTTTGAGTGGACCCCCGAATGCGAAAGAGCCTTTCAAGCACTGAAAGAGCAGTTGGCCCGTGCTCCTTTGCTGCAGGGGCTGAGGCAAGGAGAGGATCTGTCCCTGTACTTGGGGGTAGGGCCTGAGGCGGTGAGTTCGATGCTGGTCCGGGAACAAGGAAGAAGGAAACTCCCAATTTACTATGTAAGCCGAGTACTGAGGAAGGCGGAGCTCCGATATCCAATCCTAGAGAAGTTGGCCTTCGCCTTGGTGGTATCGGCTCGGAAGCTCTTACCCTATTTCCAAGCACACCCGATCAAGGTAGTAACTGACCACCCCCTTTGCAGCATCATGGAAGGGGTAGAGCACTCGGGGAGGTTGGTGAAGTGGTCAGAGGAGCTAAGCGAGTTTGACATATCATATGTTCCGAGACTGTCCATCAAGGCCCAGGCGGTGGCGGACTTTCTAGCGGATTACGTAACTGAGGTGGAAGAGTCTGAGCTGCTCAGCTCAGCGGCCTGGAGGATGTTCGTGGACGGGGTCTCGGGAAAGCATTCCTTCGGAGGAGGGGTGGTTTTGGTGAGCCCCCAAGGGACAAGGATCGAGCAGGCAATCAACTTTCATTTTCAACTCACCAACAACCAGGACGAGTATGAAGCAGTGGTAGCAGGCCTCCGCCTGGCACTAGAGTTGGGAGTACAAGATGTGGAGGTCTCGACAGACTCCATGGTGGTGGCTTGCCAGGTTGGGGGAGAATTCAAAGCAAAGGAACCGACTCTTCAGCGGTACTTGGAAAAGGTCAAGGGGCTCGTAGGTCAGTTCCGGACGTTCTCAATCCGTCACGTGCCAAGGGAAGAGAGAGCCGCGGCGGACATCCTGGCCAAGTTTGGTCCCAGAGCAGGGGGGACAGTGTCGGACCTTTTCCGACCATCCATCGAAGAGGGGGAACTGATGGAGGTGGATCAGCAGGCATCATGGATGGACCCCTTCATCATCTTCCTAACATCTGGAAAGTTCCCTGAAGGGGACGTGGATAAGAGGCGCTTCAGGTATAAATTGGCCTATTATTACTTACATGCAGGGGGATTATACAGGAAGACACTTTAGGGGCTCCTAGCCCAGTGCGTGGAGGAAGAGGAAGTACCGAGGGTTCTAAAGGAGATCCACTCGGGAGAGTGTGGCAGCCACTCGGGGAGCCGAACCTTGGAAGGGAGGATGCTGAGGCAAGGCTGCTTTTGGCCTACCCTCAGCAAGGACGCGGCGGAGTTCGCAAGGAAGTGTTCAAAGTGCTAGTTGTTCGCCCCTCTCCAGCTCCTCCCACCCCAAAGGCTTCGGTCCATCACAACGCCCTAGCCCTTTGCAATATGGGGATTGGACTTGGTGGGTCCTTTCCCGCAAGCTAGCGGCCAAAGAAGGTTCATGTTGGTGATGATCGATTATTTCTCCAAGTGGCTGGAGGTGAAGGTGCTGGCCAAGGTAACCTCTCAAGTAGTTCAAAATTTAATATGGGGGGAGATAATTTGTAGGCATAGACTCCCATTGGCTATAGACATGGACCACGGGACGCAATTCGCCAGTGATGAGTTCGTCAGCTTCTGCACACAGCTGGGCATAGACCTTCTGTTTGTGTCAACCCACCACCCGAGGAGCAATGGGCAAGTGGAGGTAGCAAACAAGATTATCATGAACTTGCTGAAGAAGAAGGTCGAGAACCTCCGGGGGAACTGGGTCGAGCAGTTACCCTAGATCCTCTGGGCCCTGAGAACCACTTCGAATACTGCCATGGGGGAGACCCCATTCAAGCTCTCCCATGGTTCTGAGGTCATCCTCCCAGTAGAGTTCGAAGTAAAGTCCCCCAGGGTGGTCGCCGCGGGCGAGGGGGATGAAGAGTGGCTAGTGGAAAATGGGGAAGGGCAAAGGCTATCTCTGGACCTGGTGGAGGAGCTCCGGGACTTAGCCACCGTCCGGCAAGAAGAGGTCAAGCGGTGGATGGCTCGGTACTTCGACAGGCACATCTGAGTAAAACAGTTCGAGAAAGGAGACCTGGTGCTGAAAAAGGTCGACGCGGCCGGGAGAGGAGCCGGGGTAGGAAAGCTCAATCCTACCTGGGAAGGGCCATATATCATAGACGAGGCGCTCAAGTCAGGGGGTTACCACCTCCGGGATGTGGATGGGGTACTCCTTAGCCTGGCCAGGAGCGGGGATGACCTGAAGCGGTTCTATCCGTGAAGCTTTTGTAATTGACTTCTTATCAATTCTAATCTCGATATATTGGTTTGGAAATTCTTTCTAAGTAGGAGCCCCCAAGTTTTGTTGCTGGAGTGCCCCAGATCGATTCCGCTGCCGGGCTCTCATAGACGGTAGGTCAGGTTGATCTCTGGAGAGGCTGGCATGGTTGAAAGTTTTTGGTGTTGGAGTTCCCCAGATCTATTCCGCTGTCGGGCTATCATAGACGGTGGGGCAGGTTGATCTCTGGAGAGGCTGGCATGGTTGAAAGTTTTTGGTGATGGAGTGCCCTAGATCGATTCCGCTGTCGGGCTCTCATAGACGGTGGGTCAGGTTGATCTCTGGAGAGGCTGGCATGGTTGAAATTTTTTGGTGTTGGTGTAAGACCCCATTTTTTCGCTACAAAACTGGGTCTTATGCCCAGAACCGCCGCTTTGCGGTGGCACCAACACACGGGAAGGTCGCCACTACAAAGCGCCGATCCTGCCGGCCTTATCGATCACAGAAGAAGAAAAGAATAAACAAACAAATAGAAGTTCAAGTCCACAATCACATGTTATATATAGTAAATGTCCACTGAAATAATAAAGGTTACAATAATAAAGAGCTCAAGCCCTTTACATCATGTCTTCACTACAAGATCACTCACGGAAGCTAACTACTAATCACTCACTGATCCTGAAACGTGTACTCCTGTACAAGACTAGCCCACCTCTGTCTACACCGGCCTCTGGTGCTGTTGAGTATCCTCGGTCCCCTAAAATGATATGGTCCACTGACCGTTTGTCAAAAAGACTAAGCCTTATGTTCCCACCCCTCTCCCAATGGCTCTTAGGAACCGAGAGGTAGGATGAAGCGGAAGACATCAAGTGGTATAAAACAAAGCAGATGACGGCGGATTTAGTATACAGGAAATATCTACCACAACTCAAGTATATATATACATTTGAAGCAATAAATAAAGCATGGTAAAGAGCAATTAAAGAGCAGTAAGTAAAGACAAGTATATAATATAAAGGTAACCATTGATTTTTAGGAATGCCCATACAAACCTATATATCAAGGGGTCGTTTAGCAGGGCCAATCGTAAAAAGTCCTATAACCAATTTATACGATATGGGTAGGGGTTGAAATGCAATGTTTATGCCATGACATGCAGAGTTATGCAGTTTATGCTATGTTCATACAAGTGCAACTCACACACTTTGACTCTATGCGTACAGACCTTTAGTTCCCCCTTTTTGCAGCTAGCAAGACTCCCAGAATACTCCAGTAGTGGCAAACGGAAGCGGTGGGTTGGGCCTCGCCCACCTCTAGGTTGGTGTTCACACTACCTAACCTAGACCTATCATACGCCTCAACGCAAAACCGCGGAGCATCTGCATACTCTTACTGGCTTGACCACCAGACATTCATGGCTACGTGCAAATTCTACACTTGCCGAGTCAACGTATTGACGTCGGTGTGAACGACCGTCCAATACTGAAGACCCACCACCCTTATGAACATGGAAACATGTTTACCATCTATCTTCGAGCCATAAGCTCCCCGGGCTAACCTGCCCGTCACCATAACCTTCCGAGGCACTGGCTCACCGGACCAACCCGTCCGCACCAACAAACATTACTGAGTCACAAGCTCACCAGACTAATTAGTCTGCTGCTACAACCACCGAGCCTACCGCTCGTAAGACCAAATCGACTAATATACCTGTAACAACGGGGTGTGGGTGAGTGTATTATTAACTTAATCATGTACAACAACTTATCCTACAATTTATGGTTAATCTTGGACTTCCCGGGGATTACCCTGTAAGGGGCTCGTTACGGTACTAGAAACTATAATGGGATGATAACCCAAAGCTCTCTTTCCAAGGCTCTTAATGTTATTAGAATCTACCCATAAGAATACCCCTCTTAACATTTCACTTGAATTAATCTCCTAAGTATTTTCTGACTCCCCACGGGTAAGACGATCTTTCGTCAATCCCGGGCACAACTTTACCATTAACTCACCAAGCACACTCTCATCTCATAACTCCTTTTGGTAACCTCAAATCATCTCAATCAGACTAGGTATACCATCTACCTTCCATTCTCACCTACTGGTCTTCAATTTACCCAAGTTTTACAGTTTTACTATACGCAGACCAAATAAGCTATATGAGTGCATAAGAGGAGGTACTCCAAATATTCATCCAACTGACTCAAGATTATTACTGGGAGTCTATCATGATATTCAAAGACTAAATCCAGAGGAACATATTTTTCCTTATTTAATTTGGCATTATTATAATTTTCCTCAACACTGACCCAGTATGAAATTGAACATGAAGTATAAAATCTTCTTATGATATGGACCCCACAAAATTATGGGACATCTATGAAGTCAAAATAACAAGAAATACATAATTTCACAATTTTACAGTAAGGGGTTGACCTCTAATTATAATATTGAATAATAACCCCAAATTAGAAATTAAAGAAGGAACCACCAAAAATACTTGTCAAACAATTATGGGAAAATTATCATACCTTCATAATGATCAGAAAAGTCTACTAGACAAATTTCAGAATTTATCAAGACTAATTAATCGCATAATTAAATATTTCAAGTAAACTCGTACTAGTGAAAATTGTGAAGGAACCTACTGATAAATAATTCCAAAATTTATATAAACATTTACAGAGCTCTCTAATGCCCTAAAATATCCTACCACCATGTTTCATAATTTTCCAGAGGATATTTGGCCCTTAATTACTTATTAAATTCTTAAGACCAAAAAGACAACTTGTGAATGAAGTGCTAATTAAATTAATTCAATAATTACACAAAAATTACGAGAGATCTATTACATGATTATGAGGGTACCAGCAAAGTTTCATCGCCATCCAATTATTTGTGTAGTGTGCATATAAATTTCTCTCATAAGAAATGCCCTAAAGGGGTTATAACCTAACTCAAAGGTGATAAGTATTCCTAAAATCCTCATAAAATTTCCTAGGGAATATTTACACCTCATAAACTTATCTATCAAGTTTCATGACCATCCAAGGACATATGCCCATATGTCCTTCACAAGGCTCAAAGTGCAACCCTAAGGTTAAAACTAGGGTCCTAAGGCATATCCACCCCACATCACCCCCAAATTACTCATGGGGGTGTCTTATGTGATCCTAATTCAGAGGCCAAAGTTTCATAACACTTGGATGAGATTTGACCACCTAATTCGACCATGTGCAGTTTTAACCTAGTTTGACCTAGTTTGACCAAAGTTGGGTTAGCAAATTACTAATCAAATCAGTCCCATTTGTCCTAAAATTTTTGCGAGGGTTATATAATAACTCGAAATAGCACCCACAAAAATTTGGAGGGTATTGGAGGTCATTAGACCCTATAATTAATTAATATATGGATTATTAAATTTTTACAAAAACCTTAGAAACATGTTCTCCTAAAATTCCCTTCTTTGGATATGTTAAGGGTGTAGGTACAAATAGCCTAGGTTTCAATTTTCAAGTCAATATCAATTCCCAATCAAAAGTTATTCAAGAAATGGTGGATGTCCTACACTAGGGACCAGTCCCATCAAAATGGACCTACAGGAAGCTACAGAGCTCCTTATAGGCTGAAATTAATTTTAAGTTAAAGTAGACTCCAAGGGATACAACTTTGATGTTGACCACTTTTTCTGTAGAGGGCCCTAAGTATTTTTAATAATTAAATCTAGGTACAGCAAAAAAAGACAGAAATACGAATTAAATCAATAGCACACATCTTGATGCAAGATTGGAGGGCATCCACTCATCTTCCTCCTCTAGCCAACGGTGGGGATTGCCCCGACTTGTAGACCCTTTATCTTGGTTTTCCCGGCCACCCACGCCCCTCCCCGGCCGGCCAATGCCACCACCACCTTCCTTGAGGTGGTGGCCGGCGATGAGGGGTCTTAGCCGGCCGGTGGTGGCCGTAATCGGCGAGTTGGGCAAGAGAAAACCTCCAAAAAATAGAGATTTTGGCCATGATGATTGAGTACCAATTGGCCCCAATCCTTGCCGATTTTAGATGTAGATCTACCCACTGGAGAAGAGGAGAAGAACCAGACCTCCAATCTGGCTTGATGGTGGTTGTTTCCCGGATTTGCCATGGCCAACCACCCTCCTTGAGCTCCTTGCCGATCTCTCAATTCTCCACCAAATGCAACGATCTAGGACTCGATTTCAATAGATATCCCCCTTCCGAAGGTGATGGAAAGGTCAATTTGAGGAGGGGGAGGCTTAATGGTGGAGTGCCATTATTGGCCATTTCGGTTTCACTTGAAAACTCTTGAATCCTCCACCGGATGGCATGGGAAAGGCTGGAAAACGTCTTAGAATTCAATGGGTAGATGAATGGAGGGTGTGGGGAGATGAATGGGGGTCAATTTGCCTTGAATGCCATGAATTCACCTTGAATGGCCACTTTCTCTCTCTTCAAATTGGGGGAAACTCCCAATTTCTCTCTCCTACTCACCCCTCCAGAAATTGGGTGACATTGCATGTAATTTCAGCCTCATGAGGCTAGAGTGTCACTTCAATTGGGCCTAGCCTAAGTGGATTGAGCTTGAGTTAGCCTTTTCCCCTCTTTTTGGACAAGGTTGACCAAGTGTTGACTTGAGTCAAATTGGTGAAATTAATTAGGCCCAATGGGTCAATGTTGACCCATTGGCCTCTCTTAGTGATCAATGGAACTTGTGGAAAGTCAATTGGTCCAATTGAACCCTAATTGACCCAAAATAGGGTGGTTTGACTTATTTGGTGCTAGGGTTGACTTTGGTCAAATTTACCAAATTGGTGGCCCCATGATGGGGCTTTTTGTTGGAGCATGTGTTTCGCACTCTTCCGGTTTGATAATAACAAAATCTCGTTTGTATTTTATTCTACTTTTATTGATGGTGTGCAGGTAACAGGTATGAGATGTTCACAATTCTGCTGGAGCTCAATTTGACTGTATGAAAATTTCGATGTCGGAATTTTCCGACATCTATTATCGCCCAGGCGACAGGACATAAGTTACAGCAACTGCCCATACGGCAGCACGACGAGCAGCGGTTTGGCACTATCAAAAATCCGACAGCGATGTCGCCCAGGCGACAGGTCAGAAGTTACAGCAACTGCTCGCACGACAGCACGACGAACGGCAGTTTGGCGCTGTAGGAATTCCGACAGCGATGTCGCCCTGGCGATAGTGAAAATATATATAGTGGTTCGGTTTGTTCGTGTATTGCAAGCATTGAGAATTCCAAGTCTTTTCCTGAGTGCGAACCAGAGAGCTCCAGAACCTCATCAACTCCCATTTGTGCTTAGAAGATTTGAGATTGAAGACGAGATCGGACGCGCTTCTACATCAACGATCAACTCGAGGCTTCAGCATTCCTTTCAGATATCTGAATTTCTAGGGAGATCTTCATTTCATTTTGTATTTTCATTTATATACATTTCACTTTGTATTGGTAGGAAAATCGTCTCCTTGTGCGTGACGTCTAAGTCCTTGCGTGGCTTAGGGGAAAATCGCTTCCCTATGCGGAGCGTCCAAGTCCTTGCATGGCTTGGTAGGAAATCGTGGCCTTGTGTGCTACGTCTAGATCTTGGGAAGATCTAGAGGATAGGCTTGGGCTTGTTCTAGGGAGAGACAAGTGATAGCCTTCCGATCCTTGGGAGAAGGATTGGTAAACAAAAATTGTCAAAAGTTTATTATCTTATTTGTGCCTTGATCTTAAGCATTGTTAAGATCATTTTTATTGTACATGAATTTCATGATTAAAATATTATGCCTTTTCTTTAATTGCAAATTTGGTTGCTTACTCTTTAACTAAGAAATTTGTGTTTGATCTAATTTAAAAATTTCATAGTTTATAAATTTTTATAAGTGATTTTTAGAAAAGCAAAATTTGTTTTAAAAATCTTAAGTAAAAAATCAAAATTTAAAAAGGCCCTTATTCACCCACCCCCCCCCCCTCTAAGGGCGCCACAAGATCCAACACATGGTATCAGAGCTAGGTTACTCCAAAACGGTTTTACCACCGGTAGTAATGGCGCACAACGATCACGCATTCGTTGAGGGGCAAGGAATTAATAGGCCACCACTTTTTACGGGTACAGACTATAACTATTGGAAAACCCGAATGCGGTGTTTTCTAATAGCTCTCGACATGGAAGTTTGGAATATGGTCGAGACGAGTTATACTTTCCCAACATATGTTGTAGGAAATGTAACAATGGACAAACCCAAAGACAAGTGGGATGACAATGATAAATTAAAATGTAAAAACAATGCAAAAGCCATGAATGCTTTATTTTGCGCACTAGATCGCACTGGATTTAATAGAGTTTGTGCTTGTGATACTGCATATGAAATTTGGAATCTTTTAGAAATTACTTATGAAGGTACTTCGTAGGTAATGGATTCCAAGCTATTTCAATTGGAGTCAGAATTCGAAAGATTCAAAATGGAGGTGGATGAAGAAATTGATACAATGTACACACGATTCACTAAAATCGTGAACGATTCAAAGGTGCTGGGTAAGGTTTTCTCCAATGGAGATTTAGTAAGGAAAATCTTAAGATCACTTTGCCCGAAGTTCAATCTTAAAGTTACTGCAATCTCTGAGTCACATGATCTTAAGACCTTACAATTGGAGAGCCTCATTGGGAATCTGAAAACTCATGAGGTGAAGTTGAAAATCCAAAGCCAAGAGTACAATTTGGAGCCCAAAAAGAAGAGCTTGGCGTTGAAATCAAGAAGGGAAGTTGAGACTGAATCTGAAGAAAGTGAGGAAGATGAGGAAGGACTATTTGTGAGGAACTTTAAAAAGTTTATGAGAAATCCGGAGAGGAGAAATTCATTTAAAAGATTTTTCAAAAAGAACGATTTTGTCTACCAAAAAGGCAAAGGAAAAATGGAGAATAAAGAGGAGCGTCCGCTACTGGAGTACTACCATTGCAAGATGATTGGTCATATCAGAAGCAAGTGCCCAAAGTTTTTGAAAGAGCAAAAAGCAAAGAGGCACGATAAAAGTTACAAGAAGAAATTGTTAAAGGCAGAGACTTGGGATGATTCTTCGTCTAGTGAAGAAAGTGATTGCTCAACACAGGAGGAAGAGGAGGCTAATGTATGCTTGATGGCAAAAGGCAACATTACATCTGACGACGATAGCAGTGTCCAAAGCGACACTGAGGTAACTCCTCCATCTTATGAAGATTTATATTCTGAATTTATGAAAACTTGCAAATTTTTGGATAAAAGCCTAAAGGAAATTTATTTTTTAAAGTCTGAAAATAAAGGTCTTTTAAAAAAGAATAAAAAATTATCAAATGATTTAAAAACTATTGGGAAAGAGAAGGTAATTTGTCAAGAGTGTGATCACTCTTCGACAAGGATAAAAGAACTTGAAAACACTATTTCTAAGTCCGATCAAAAAATTGATCAACTTCTAAAAGAGAAAAAGGACTTAGAAAAAGTGGTCAAAACTTCTCATTCTCAATTAGAGAATTATAAGAAAAATGTTGCAAATAGATGTGGCATGATAGTAAAAGAAAATTCAATTTTAAAGTCCAAAGTAAATGAGTTGAACATGGCAATTGGAAAATTTGGTGTTGGAAAAAAAAATCTCTGGATATGATTTTAGCCAACCAATGCCATGGGACAGCAAAATTTGGGCTAGGATATGTTTTTTGAAGCTCTGGAAGCTGCCGGAAATTTCGGACAGCTGATGTCGGAACCAGCGACAGCTCTAGGTTCAGAAAACCTATTTTTCAAAATGAAAATTTTTCTAAGTCCACACATAAAGATGTTTCCTCCAGCAAGAGTCCAGAGAAACCATTAAAGAATGGTTCCTCACTATTCATTGCATGTGCCAAATGTCATCGATTTGGTCACATCTCGGACTCATGCTGGAAGAAAGGAAAAGTTAATGTTAAACAAATCTGGGTACCTAAGGCGTCCACCTATACCATGGGAGGGACCACTTGGGTAACCAGATCTTTACTCTCATCATCTTTTTAGGTGTGCGTGCAGGCTAGGAACAAGGAAGACGTGTGGTATTTGGACTCTGGATGTTCAAAACACATGACGGGCGATAAATCAAAGTTCCTCGGCCTGGAGATGAAGAAAGGTGGAACATTGACATTTGGAGATAATGGCAAGGGTAAAGTCAAAGGCATTGGAGTAGTAGGTAACGAAGAATTTAAAATTTCAAATGTTTTATATGTTCAAGGTTTGAAACATAATTTAATTTCTATTAGTCCACTATGTGATAAAAATCTAAATGTTTTATTTGACTCTAGCTCAAACCTTTGCAAAATTATTGATTCTAAGACAAACAAAATCGAACTTACTGCACCAAGAATAAACAATGTCTATACAATCACTTTTCATGATTTATCTCATTCTACACTTAAATGTTTTATTTCAAAGAATGATGAACTTGAATTATGGCATAGGAGACTAGGACATTCTAGTGCCAAACGCATAGTAAAGCTTTCTAAAAATAAAATTATAAAAGGTTTGCCAAATTTGAATGGAAAGCTTTCTTCATTATGTTCACCATGCCAAAAAGGAAAGTTTACAAAATCATCTTTTAAAAGCAAAAATGTCATTTCTACTACTAGACCTTTACATTTATTATATATGGACTTGTTTGGTCCAATTTCTACACAAAGTCTAGGAGGTAGAAAATATACGTTTGTTATTATTGATGATTATTCTAGATTTTGTTGGACATTGTTTTTAAATTCAAAATCTGATGCTTTTGATGAATCTGTAAAATTAATTTCACGTATTCAAAATGAACTTGATTTAAAAGTAAAATGCATTAGATCAGATCATGGAGGAGAGTTTGATAATGAAAAATTTATTTCATATTGTAATGAATTTGGGATAAAACACGAATTTTCCGCTCCTCGCACACCACAGCAAAATGGTGTAGTGGAGAGGAAAAATAGAACACTTCAAGAATTAGGACGTACTATGCTTTGTGAATTTAAATTGCCAAAATATTTTTGGGCCGAAGCGGTTAGTACTGCATGCTATATTATTAATCGTGTCATGATTCGTCCTACATTACAATTAACTCCTTATGGAATTTATTTCAAAGAAACCAAATGTATCTTACTTTAAAGTTTTTGGTTGTAAATGCTTTATTTTGAATACAAAAGATAACTTAGGCAAATTTGATGAAAAATGTGATGAAGGAATTTTCATTGGTTATTCTTCAACTAGCAAGGCCTATAGAGTTTATAATAAACGTACTAAAGTGGTTGAAGAATCTATTCATGTAAAATTTGATGAAAACATTTCTTGTGTAGAAAATTTTAAGGTTGCAGGTAAGGAGAAAAATGAAGAAGATGTGGAACAAAATCTGAGGAAAAATGATGATGATGAAGAAAAAGTAGAGAAAGAAGACGAAAAAGATGGTGAATAAGAAGAAGAACAAGGATATGTACCTTCAACCGAGATAAGGTTCTCAAAAGATCATCCGCAAGAATTTGTTATTGGAGAACCATTAAGTGGGGTACGTACACGTTCTAGTTTACATGAAAGTTTTTCAAATTTATGTTTTGTCTCAAATATAGAACCAAAAGATGTTGCCACCGCTTTAAATGATGAATCTTGGTTTCTAGCTATGAATGAAGAACTTAACCAATTTGAAAGAAATAAAGTTTGGATTCTTGTTGATAGACCTAGTGATCATCCAGTGGTAGGAGTCAAATGGATTTTCAAAAACAAATTAGATAGTGACTCTAGGGTCACTAGAAACAAAGCTAGGCTTGTAGCGAAAGGATATAATCAAATTGAAGGGGTAGATTTTGATGAAACATTTGCACCCGTAGCACGATTGGAAGCAGTTAGAATTTTTGTTGCATTTGCTAGTCATAAAAGATTTAAATTATTGCAAATGGATATTAAAACTACATTTTTAAATGGGTTGATTAAAGAAGAAGTTTATGTTGAACAACCCCCAGGATTTGTAAATGAAAAATTTCCTAATCATGTATATAGATTGCTAAAAGCTTTGTATGGTTTAAAACAAGCACCATGAGCATGGTATGATAGATTGACTATATATTTATTACAAAATGGTTTTAAAATGGGTGGTGTTGATTGTACACTCTTCATTAAGCAAGAAGATGATGATTTAATTGTTTTACAAATTTATGTTGATGATATTATTTTTGGAGACACTAATGAAGAGTTGTGTAATTATGTTGTAAAAATGATGGAAAGTGAATTTGAGATGAGTACGGTAGGAGAATTAAAATATTTCTTAGGATTTCAAATTGTTCAAAAACATGACGGAGTTTTTATTAACCAATCAAAATATATTCATGATATTTTAAAACGATTTGGATTTGAAAATCTCAAACAAGCAAATACTCCTATGAGTGTATCTTTAAAATTAGGAAAAGATGAAAATGGAATATTAATAGATCAAACATTATATAGAGGCATGATAGGTTCACTTTTATATTTAACTGCTTCTAGATCGGATATTATGTTTTCAGTTTGTTTATGTGCTAGATTTCAAGCCGATCCCAAAGAATCACATTTAAAAGCGGTAAAAAGAAATTTTAGATATTTAATTGGCACATCTAAACTTGGTTTGTGGTATCCTCTTAGCGATGATTTTACTCTTTTTGGCCATTCTGATTCTGATTATGTCGGTTGTTCACTAGATAGGAAAAGCACTAGTGGCACTTATCACTTTTTAGGCCCTTCACTCATTTCATGGTCGAGTAGGAAACAGAATTCTGTTGCCCTCTCAACTACCGAGGCCGAATACATCGCACTTGGTAGTTGTTGTGCACATGCTCTTTGGATGAATCAAACTTTAGAAGACTTTAATATTAAACAACAAACTATTGAATTATGGTGTGATAATAAAAGTGCAATTGATTTAACATACAACCCGGTCCATCATTCAAGGTCTAAGCACATTGATGTGAGACATCATTTTATTAGAGATCATATTAAAAATAACCACATTAAATTTTCATTTATAGGCACGGATAATCAACTAGCAGAAATATTCACTAAACCGTTACCGGATTCCCGTTTTTCTATGCTTAGGCTAGAATTGGGAATCCTAGACATCTCACAATGATTATATCACTACTTATAACCTATAAAATTAAAAACATCACAAAACCTATACATTTTAAAAAGAAAAACTAAATTTTAAATCAAAACATACAATTTGAATGACTTAACAAAAATTCTCACATAATTAATATTTCCTACAAATTGTTCCAGAAAAATAGTAGAAATCAACATAAGATTAAGTTCATTAACAGAAAATGAAATCTGGTCAAGTTCACTGTCGCCCAGGCGACAGACTGTCGCCCAGGCGACAGACGGTCGAACAGGCGACAGTATCGAAAAATTCCGACATCAGTAAGAAGCAGCAACCTGCTGGAAACAACTCAGAATCATCATATCCAGCCCCGCTACTTTCTGGACAATCTTCTGAAGATCCACGTCTTACGGCCTTTCCACGTCGAGTCCGCCTAACCGATTGGCATGGAGGTTCTTCATCTGGGACTTCCCATTCGGCCGCTTCTTCAGGAGTAGGCTTTAACTTCAGTCCCTTTACCAGAAATTTCATAAACTTCTGCATTCTACTGCGATCTTTCTTCACTTCTTTCTTGTGCTCTTCAAAAGAATCACGAAGATCATCTATAGACTCTCATGGTGATCCTCCTCTAGGATTTGTAGGCTCTCTAATCTCTATTCCAGGATGAGGCTTTTTATGAGACTTCTTCACTTTCATGGTACCCGTGTAGTATATCTCAGGAACACAATCATCTAAGTACAAATCTTGACCTATCCATTCATACTTCTTATATAGAATACTTTGAATTATAGCCCCCATTGGTCAAGTATGAATCTTCACCCATTTTGGATGTTTTAATCTAAAAGCATATCGAATCTGGGCAAGGATGAGGTCGGCTACATCAAAGGGTTCCTCCTCTATAATAAAATATGTAAATAACGTCAGCTATGCTGTGATACTCCTTGTATCACCACTTTTCAGCATGACTGTGTTTCTCAATATGTCTTGGACTAAATAGGCATCCGGAGTGAGTGAAGAGACTTCCGTGATTAGGGTATTTTTTTGACTTCCATGTAAACTCATATTTACAAGAGTCCAATCTCTGTCCTTTCTATATCTCTCTACTATGTCTGGCATATGATCACTCATCAGAAGACCAAATTCATCTCTATGATCAACATGTGTTATTTCCACTTGTTGACCTTGGATTCTCGATCTCACTCCTCCATCCAATTCAGTGTATTTCGGGTCTTCCAAATGGTTGTAAAACTCTCGGATCAAGACAGATGAGAACATATCTACTGAAATTACTGATAATATACCTGCATTAGCAAGACAAATGTAGATATGGTCATCCTTAGGAGAGTCAAATTCGACATATTTTGAAACTTCAATTATTGCTTTCTCAATCCCCGGATATACTTGATAAGAACTATGCGCATCTTCTGACATACTCTTACGTGCCTTAAAATTGGAAGCCATTCTGCAAACATACCAAAACAAAAGTTAAACAAGTTCTGTGCACTGGGACGATGTCGCCCAGGCGACATTAACTGTCGGAAAATTCCGACAGTACTCCAGTGAACTTTTTTATAAGATTTTTCAACTAGACCTCCAGATCTACTCAAAATCAAGCTATATTTCTGTTAAAAAAAATTTTCTTGAACAAAACTACACCTTCTCACATATCATTTACTATTCATCTTCTTCAACCATCTTCAAAAGGAAAATCTTCAGTTTTTTTGAAATTAAACCATGTAAAAATACAAATCTTAAACCCCAAAAATCACAAGATCCAAACATATTTCACCAAGATCCAACAAGATCCACTTGATTTACACTAGATCTACACCTTTTATACACAAAACTTCAAAGATCTAAACCATTCATCAAAAGTAAAATGAAAAACACATTTTTCTTCTTCTCAACTTTCAAAAATCTCAAATCTCTAAAACAATTTTGAGTCAAAAACTTAAAAATCAAACAAACATACCTTAGATCTAGGGTTGTCGCCGAACTCCGACAGTTTCCTCTCGCCTTCCAGTCCATAAAATGATGTACAATCGGGTTTGACTCGGTTTTTAGCCCTTTTTATAATTTTAGTTGTCGCCCAGGCGACATTGAGTGTCGAAAAATTCCGACAGCTCCCAAATTTGATTAATCTTCAATTTTGGTCCTAATGATACTCTACCCTAGTTATATGTCATTATTAATGCCACAACTCACGAATTGATGCCAAATCATGTGCTTTCTATTTTTTTAAAAATGGCTATTTACATGACTATATGATTTCATTTCCGCTCTATCATAGTATTGACACTCCTGCTAAGTGGTTTAGACTATTGGAAATTGTTTTCGCATGCCTCTAAGTATGAGAAATTGTTTATATATAATAATGAGCTATCACGTTCACTTCTTTTGATCCATACATATGTCTTTCTATTTAATATATACATGAACCATGTTTTCTTTCACATAATACAATAACATTTCATAAATACTACTCTTAAGCTTGATTTGTTAGCACAACCAAATATACACCATCTTTTGTGATTCAAGTGAATTCGGAGATCCTTTGTCAATTAAAAAAAATATAAATATCTCAAAGTTAAGATATCACAAAATACGTGATCAACAAAAAGTTTAAATTGAGGACAAGGATACTCCACCAAGCACTACTTACGCTCCGGATAAGTCTTAATAAGCATTGTGAGGTTGAGCACCTTGGAAAGAATTGTAAAGTGTCTTGTGCAAAAGAAAAAATGGTATTCTATTCTTATTGTGCTATATCTTCAAGGTCGAAGTTGTTTTTATATGCTTATATTATGTTTTCTATTCCAATGATCGTGTAAATTAAATAATTTCATATGTTTGATCAAAGCAACACTTTACACATCATTATATTATATAAACCTTCATCTCATGAGAATTGGACCGAAAAGATTCCAAATTTCTATACACAATTGTATCTTTCTATGATACTTTAAAATGACATTAATCATGTTTAAGTTATTTTGTTTTATTCTACTACTTCATATGGCTATACCATCTCTTCATGAGTTTATTCAATACTATGACATATTACTATTATTTCAAGACTTTCAATCATTTTCAACACAAGTGCTTCCGCTTACTCTTATTTTTTACGTCTTATCTCTTCCCTTAAGACCTACTCATTCATTTCAAATTACCTTTTGCTGATACCAAAAGGGGGAGAATTATAGGTATATTCAAGAAATCAAAGAACAATTCCACCTAAATCTTCCACCTAAACATTACATCTTTTCAATCTACTATAACATTTAGGGGGAGCATTCATTTATGGGGAGCATTCATCTAGGGGGAGCGTACATTTAAGAGGAATATATCATGTTATTTTTGTGCACACACCATATTTTTAAAACAACAACCTAAATAGACATGATTTCTTTTTATACGGATTTGTTATTATCAAAAGGGGGAGATTGTTGGAGCATGCATTTCGCACTCTTCCGGTTTGATGATAAAAAAATCCCATTTGTATTTGATTCTACTTTTATTGATGGTGTGCAGGTAACAGGTATGAGATGTTCACAATTCTGCTGGAGCTCAATTTGACTGTATGAAAATTTCGATGTCAGAATTTTCCGACATCTACTGTCGCCCAGGCGACAGGACAGAAGTTACAGCAACTGCCCGCACGGCAGCACGACGAGCAGCGGTTTGGCGCTGTCGGAAATCCGACAGCGATGTCACCCAGGCGACAGGTCAGAAGTTACAGCAACTGCTCGCACGACAGCACGACGAACGGCAGTTTGGCGCTGTCGGAATTCCGACAGCGATGTCGCCCAGGCGACAGTGAAAATATATATAGTGGTTCGTTTTGTTCGTGCATTGCAAGCATTGAGAATTCCAAGTCTTTTCCTGAGTGCATACGAACCAGAGAGCTCCAGAACCTCATCAACTCCCATTTGTGCTTAGAAGGTTTGAGATTGAATACGAGATCGGACACGCATCTATATCAACGATCATCTCGAGGCTTCAACCTTCCTTTCAAAGATCTGAATTTCTAGGGAGTTCTTCATTTCATTTTGTATTTTCATTTATTTACATTTCACTTTGTATTGGTAGGAAAATCGTCTCCTTGTGCGTGACGTCTAAGTCCTTGCATGGCTTAGGCGAAAATTGTTCCTTGTGCGGAGCGACCAAGTCCTTGTGTGGCTTGGTAGGAAATCGTGGCCTTGTGTACTACGTCTAGATCTTGGGAAGATCTAGTGGATAGGCTTGGGCTTGTTCTAGGGAGAGACAAGTGATAGCCTTCCGATCCTTGGGAGAAGGATTGGTAAACAAAAATTGTCAAAAGTTTATTATCTTATTTGTGCCTTGATCGTAAGCATTGTTAAAATCATTTTTATTGTATATGAATTTCATGATTAAAATATTATGCCTTTTCTTTAATTGCAAATTTGGTTGCTTACTCTTTAACTAAGAAATTTGTGTTTGATCTAATTTAATAATTTCATAGTTTATAAATTTTTATAAGTCATTTTTAGAAAAGCAAAATTTGATTTAAAAATTCTTAAGTAAAAAATCAAAATTTAAAAAGGCCCTTATTCACCCCCCCCCCCCCCCCCTCTAAGGGCGCCACAAGATCCAAAACTTTTTAGTCCATTGGGTTCCTAATATCCTTATAAGGTTAGGGGCAAGGTCAAATTGGCATGGTGGAGGCCAATTGACCCTAATTAGGCTACCTTGACCAATTTAAGGTTAGGGTTGACTTTTGTCAATTTGGCCTCTTTGGTTGACCCCAATGGGTCCTAGATGCTCTAAGGGACCCTCCAAAGGGTTAGGTGTGTCATGGTGGGGTCAAAGGTTCAAGGTGAGGCCCTTAAGTCCAACCCTAAGCTTGGTAACTGGAAATTGCTATTTGCAGACCAAGGTGTTCTTCTCCTTCAAGCCTAAGTTCATATGGTATTTTGTGCTTCCTAGGGTTTTTTCATGACCTAGTTATGACAAAATCACTCTAGGGGTCTAGTTGTTTGGGGGCTCTTCAAATCCCAATAAACAAAAAATTAATTTCTTCCTCGAAATTAAGGCTAGGCTTGCGGGGTTTTCACCAGAGTTACTGAACGTAACATCCCCTAAGAATTGAAGTTATTCCTGACTCAAAGAGCACCGACTATCTCTGCTACATCAGTTCTAGAGTCTCCCTGATAAGCTTTTTCTATCCATGATTTCTCCACAGGACCTTGACCAGCGGGACCTTCTTGCGTCGCAAAACCCGCATCTTCATATCGGCTATCCTGATCGGCTCCATGCAAACTGATCGGTCAGAAGTTACTGGCCCATCTATAATATATATCTGCTGCTCCGGCCTTAGTAGAGCTCTCCTAAAGATGGAGACAAGGAAGACGTTGTGCAATCCCGCTAATTCCGGCGGTAGCTCTAGTCTATAAGCCAACGGGCCGATCTACTCCAGGATCCTGTAGAGCCCCATTTATCTTAGACTAAGCTTCTTCCATCTGCGAACCCGCGAGACTCCGTGCATCGGACATATCTTCAGGGACACCCGGTCTCCAACCTGGAACTCTACAGCACGATGTCACGCATCGTAATACTTGGCCTGCCTGTTCTGGGCTTCCAGCATCCTAACTCAAATCAGTCGCACCCAGGCATCTGTGTCCTCCAAAAATTCTGAGCCGAGTGCCTTGGGATCCTCATCCTGGATCCAAGATAGTGGAGTCTTGTTCCTCCGTCCCTCTGAGGGTGGAAAGCTGTGCTGAATGTCAACCAAGAGCCCAGATAAGCCTGGACTGATCTTCACTTCTTGGACGTAATCCGTCCATCCTGATCCGACACGATCGTCCTGGTCACACCATGATAATGGACAAACTGCTCAACAAATCCCATCAAACACCATCGAGAGTGTCCGTCCAGCCCGGGGTGACCCTAGCTTTCTTGGTCAATCTATCCTCAATGTTCCAAATGAACTTGTGCCCTGAGTGGGGATGTGGTAACTTATGTATGAAATCCATGATTATATCCTCGAGCTTCCACTCCCTAACGCGGGCAGTGACTGTGGTTGTTCCCCAAAGACTCTTGCACTTGGTCTTCACCAGTCTACAGACCTGTTCGTGCATCACAAACCTGTGACGTCTTTCTTTATTCTGGGGAAACACACGCTCCGGAATACACCATTTTTCTAGTGACTAAAGCTCTTGTTTATATGGGTAGACAATGCTTCTATAAAGTTTTCTCCACATGTTTAGGTTCTTATTCCTTCAAGTACATCCGAGTGATCAATCATCTCCACTCTATAACTTATCCAGTTCTTACCATTGGTGGGACAGATCAGATCATCAGGCATCCCAATCATCCTCAAATTTTATGGTGGTGCACTTGTGAACCTTATGAGTATATGTTAACCAATCTTTATTAGTATCCACGTTTGTACAATGGCTCCCAATCATTTTTTATTCAAAAAGTATACAGGTAAAATCTTGTAAAACCCTAATGTTTTTCACAAGTCAATTTCATCAAGGAAGTATCACCATCTTTATTTCACCAAATTCCTAACACTTCCACATATGCTAGTCTTGATCACTTTCGGATGGTCCAAAGTAAGATAAACTTAGATCGTTCTTATCGTAGTAAACTCAAACACTATATTCTAATTCCAATAAGTTATCGTCTAAGATCTTTGGTTATTCATCATCATAGCTCCCAAGGTATAAGGGCTATTATTGTAGTTCAAATTTTCTACCATGATAGGGTGTGATTTTTAACAAATCGTAAGTTGATCACCTCTAAATACCCCAAACCACAAGAACTTCCGGATATAACTATACTTGTAAGATCTAATTTATGTCCTCAACTTATAGAATGGGACATCGACATCCCTAAGTGATTAATCTTGGTGACTTTAAATTTCCAATGATTCAACTAAGGTCAAGTTGTTGTTCGATCAATGATGTCTATCCATTGTCCTGGTAATACTACGGATCATTATTAATTCTGAACGTACTGTTACACCATCTCATCTTTGTCCAATTAACATTTAATAAGATCGACTTCAAAATCATCATGCTCACGACACATCACTTTCTAAATTAAATCTTAAGGGAAAACCAAGTCAGTCATTAATTTCCCAATAAACTAAAGGTAAGCCCCAATAAACAAAAGATAAGTCCCAATAAACAAAAGATAAGCCATTATCTATTTTGGGCTAAGTATCTTCGATATCACCATGTTATATTCATCCCATGTATACAAACAATACTTAGGGCACGCAATCTTAGACTTGGGGTTTTATCTTGAGGCTTGTTGATATACTCCATAATTTAGACTCTTCAAAGTACCTTTTTCTTCAACCTTATCAAGGTCAACATATGAACCAATCTCAAACGGGTCTCTTCCGAACTTGAATTCTTATCCAACCCTCGGTGTTTGTCTGGGTGGTTGTCTCAATGTAATCATGTCACTGATACGAGGGTTGAGTCTACGAGTCCCCTACCATTATGCTTATGTGTGAATCTCCTTTACTCTAGCCTCTTTGGGGTATCCTCGTACCTTCACCAAGATTATACCTATGGTCTATTTCAGACTAGGGCATGGTATAAATTGTAATGGTCAGTCATGCGTCCTAGTGGGGTTGAGTCTAGATCCTTATCTAAGGGAATATCTAAAGAGCAATTTGTAGTCGGAGGTATTCCCTGCTGGGGCAGGGTTCGCCGTAGGCTACAAAAGAAAACTTGGCACTCTTAAGGAGATTTGACTAAAAAGATTCAGTTAAAAGTGGTCTTTTCATGTGATTTCGCCATATGGGCACACCATTGCTTCCGCTGCTTAGTTTGTCCTCAAACTAAACTCATGCGGGGTGGCCCAGGGTTTGTGGACTTCTTTTTTTCGGATTGAGGTTCGCCTATGATACCAGTTTGTAAGACCCCGTTTTTTCGCTACAAAACTGGGTCTTATGCCCAAAACTGCCGCTTTGCGGTGGAACCAACACACGGGAAGGTCTCCACTACAAAGCGCCGATCCTGCCGGCCATATCGATCACAGAAGAAGAAAAGAATAAACAAACAAATAGAAGTTCAAGACCATAATCACATGTTATATATAATAAATGTCCACTGAAATAACAAAGGTTACAATAATAAAGAGCTCATGCCCTGTACATCATGTCCTCACTACAAGATCACTCGCGAAAGCTAACTACTAATCACTTAATTATCCTGAAATGTGTACTCATGTACTAAACTGGCCCGCCTCCGTCTACACCGGCCTATGGTGCTGTTGCGTCTCCTCGGTCCCCTAAAATGATATGGTCTACCGACCGTTAGTAAAAAAGACTAAGCCTTATGTTCCCCACCCCTCCCCCAATGGCTCCTAGGCATTGAGTTGGAGGATGAAGTGGAGGACATCAAGGGGTATAAAACAAAGCAGATGACGACAGATTTAGTCTACAGGAAATATCTACCACTACTCAAGTATATATATACATTTGAAACAATAAATAAAGCATGGTAAAGAGCAATTAAATAGCAGTAAGTAAAGACAAGTATATAATATAAAAGTAACCATAGATTTATAGGAATGCCCATACAAACCTATAGACCAAGGGGTCGTTTAGCAGGGCCTATCGTATAAAAAGTCCCATAACCAATTTACACGATAGGGGTAGGGGTTGAAATGCAATGTTTATGCCATGACATGCAGAGTTATGCAGTTTATGCTATGTTCATACAAGTGCAACTCACACACTTCGACTCTATGCGTGCATACCTTTAGTTCCCCCTTTTTGGAGCTAGCAAGACTCTCAGGATACTCCCGTAGTGCCAAATGGAAGCGGTTGGTTGGGCCTCGCCAACCTCTAGGTTGGTATTCAGACTACCTAACCTAGACCTATCGTACGCCTCAACGCAAAACCGCGGAGCATCTGCATACTCTTACTGGCTAGACCACCAGACTTTCATGGCTAAGTGCAAATTCCACACTTGCCGAGTCAACGTATTGACGTCGGTGTGAACGACCGTCCAATACCGAAGACACACCACCTTTATGCACATGCAAACATGTTTACCATCTATCTCTGAGCCATAAGCTCCCCGAGCTAACCCGCCCATCACCATAACCTTCTGAGCCACTGGCTCGCAAGACCAACCCGTCCGCACCAACAAACATTACTGAGTCACAACCTCTCCAGACTAATTAGTCTGCTGCTACAACCACCGAGCCTACCGCTCGTAAGACCAAATCGACTAATATACATGTAACAACGGGGTGTGGGTGCGTGTATTATTAAGTTAATCTTGTACAACAACTTATCCCTACAATTTATGATTAATCTTAGACTTCCCAAGGATTACCCTATAAGGGGCTCGCTACGATACTGGAAAATATAATGGGATGATAACCGAAAGCTCCCTTTCCAAGGCTCCTAATATTATTGGTATCTACCCATAAGAATACCCCTCTTAACATTTCACTTGAATTAATCTCCTAAGTGTTCTCTGACTCCCCACGGGTAAGACGATCTTTCGTTAATCCCGGGCACAACTTTACCCTTAACTCACCAAGCACACTCTCATCTCATAACTCCTTTTGGTAACCTCAAATCATCTCAATCAGACTAGGTATACTATATACCTTCCATTCCCACCTACTGGTCTTCAATTTACCCAAGTTTTATAGTTTTACAATACGCAGACCAAATAAGCTATATGAGTGCATAAAAAGAGGTACTCCAAATATTCATCCAACTGACTCAAGATTATTACTGGGAGTCTATCATGATATTCTAAGACTAAATCCAGAGGATCATATTTTTTCTTATTTAATTTGGCATTATTATAATTTTCCTCAACACTGACCCAATATGAAATTGAACATGAAGTATAAAATCTTCTTATGATATGGACTCCACAAAATTATGGGAAATCTATGAAGTCAAAATAACAGTAAATACATAATTTCACAATTTTGCAGTAAGGGGTTGACCTCTAATTATAATATTGAATAATTACCCCAAATTAGAAATTAAAGAAGGAACCACCAAAAATACTTGTCAAACAATTATGGGAAAATTATCAGACCTTCATAATGATCAGAAAAGTCTACTGGCCAAATTTCAAAATTTATCAAGACTAATTAATCACATAATTAAATATTCCAATAAACTCATACTAGGAAAAATTGTGAAGGAACCTACTGATAAATAATTCCAAAAATTATACAAACATTTACAGAGCTCTCTAATGCCCTAAAATATCCTACCACCAAGTTTCACAATTTTCCAAAGGATATTTGGCCCTTAATTACTTATTAAATTCTTAAGACCAAAAAGACAACTTGTGAATGAAGTGCTAATTAAATTAATTCAATAATTACACAAAAATTACCAGAGATCTATTACATGATTATGAGGTACCACCAAAGTTTCATCACCATCCAAGATTATTTGAGCATAGAAATTTATCTCATAAGGAAAAGCCCTAAAGGGGTTATAACCTAACTCAGAGGTGATAAGTGTTCCTAAAATCCTCATAAAATTTCTTAGGGAATATTTACACCTCATAAACTTATCTATCCAGTTTCATGACCATCCTAGGACATATGCCCATATGTCCTTCACAAGGCTCAAAGTGCAACCCTAAGGTTAGAACTAGGGTCCTAGAGCATATCCACCCCACATCACCCCAACTTACTCATGGGGGTGTCTTATGTGATCCTAATCCAGTGGCCAAAGTTTTATACCACTTGGATGAGATTTGACCACCTCATTCCAACATGTGCACTTTTAACCTAGTTTGACCTAGTTTGACCAAACTTGGGTTAGCAAATTACCCAACCAAATCAGTCCCATTTGTGATGAAATTTTTACAAGGGTTATAAAATAACCCTAAATATCACCCCCAAAATATGGAGGGTATTGGAGGCCATTAGACCTTATAATTAATTAATGTATGGATTATTAAATTTTTACAAAAACCTTAGCAAAATTTTCTCCTAAAATTTCCAACTTTGGATATGTTAAGGGTGTAGGTACAGATAGCCTAGGTTTCAATTTTCAAGTCAATATCATTTCCCAATCAAAAGTTATTCAAGAAATGGTGGCTGTCCTACACTAGGGACCAGTCCCACCAAAATAGACCGACGGGGAGCTAAAGAGCTCCTTTTGGGCTGAAATTAATTTTAAATTAAAGTAGACTCAAAGGGATACAACTTTGATGTTGACCACTTTTTCTGTAGAGGGCCCTAAGTATTTTTATTAATTAAATCTAGGTACAGCAAAAAAAGATAGAAATACAAATTAAATCAATAGCACACATCTTGATGCAAGATTGGAGGGCATCCACTCATCTTACTCCTCTAGCCGACGATGGAGATTGCCCCGACCTGTAGCCCCTTTATCTTGGTTTTCTCGGCCACCCACGCCCCTCCCCGGCCGAGCAATGCCACCACCACCTTCCTTGAGGTGGTGGCCAGCGATAGGGGGTCTTGGCCGGCCGGTGGTGGCCGAAACCGGCGAGTTGGGCAAGAGAAAAACCTCCAAAAAATAGAGATTTTGGCCATGATGATTGAGTACCAATTGGCCCCAATCCTTGCCGATTTTAGATGTAGATCTACCCACTGGAGAAGAGGAGAAGAGCCAGACCTCCAATCGGGATTGATGGTGATTATTTCCCGGATTTACAATGGTAGACCACCCTCCTTGAGCTCCTTGCCAATCTCTCAATTCTCCACCAAATGCAACGATCTAGGACTCAATTTCAACTGATATCCCCTTCTGAAGGTGATGGAAGGGTCAATTTGAGGAGGGGGAGGCTTAATGGTGGAGTGTCATTAATGGCCATTTTGGTTTCACTTGAAAACTCTTGAATCCTCCACCGAATGGCATGTGAAAGGCTGGAAAACATCTTAGAATTCAATGGGGAGATGAATGGAGGGTGTGGGGAGATGAATGGGGGATCAATTTTCCTTGAATGCCATGAATTCACCTTGAATGGCCACTTTCTCTCTCTTCAAATTGTGGGAAACTCCCAATTTCTCTCTCTTAGTCACCACTCCGGAAATTGGGTGGCATTCCATATAATTTCAGCCTCATGAGGCTAGAGTGCCACTTCAATTGGGCATAGCCCAAGTGGATTGAGCTTGAGTTAGCCTTTTCCCCTCTTTTTGGGCAAGGTTGACTAAGTGTTGACTTGAGTCAAATTGGTGAAATTAATTAGGCCCAATGGGTCAATGTTGACCCATTGGCCTCTCTTAGTGATCAATGGAACATGGGGAAAGTCAATTGGTCCAATTGAACCCTAATTGACCCTAAATAGGGTGGTTTGACTTATTTGGGGCTAGGGTTGACTTTGGTCAAATTGACCAAATTGGTGGCCCCATGATGGGGCTTTTTAGTCCATTGGGTCCCTAATATTCTTATAAGGTTAGGGGCAAGGTCAATTTGGCATGGTCGGGGCCAATTGACCCTAATTAGGTTACCTTGACCAATTTATGGTTAGGGTTGACTTTAGTAATTTGGCCTCTTTGGTTGACCCCAATGGGTCCTAGATGCTCTAAGGGACCCTCCAAAGGGTTAGGTGTGACATGGTGGGGTCGAAGGGTCAAGGTGAGGCCCTAAAGTCCAACCCTAAGCTTGGTAACTAGAAATTGCTATTTGCAGACCAAGGTGCTCTTCTCCTTCAAGCCTAACTTCACATGGTCTTTTGTGCTTCCTAGGGTTTTGTCATGACCTAGTTATGACAAAATCACTTTATGGGTCTAGTTTTTTGGGGGATGTTACAGCTGGAGTGCCCTAGATCGATTCCGCTGTCAGGCTCTCATAGACGGTGGGGAAGGTTGATCTCTGGAGAGGATGGCATGGTTGAAAGTTTTTGGTGCTGGAGTGCCCCAGATCGATTCCGATTCTGGGCTTTAATAGACGGTGGGGCAGGTTGATCTCTGGAGAGACTAGCATGGTTGAAAGTTTTTGGAGCTGGAGTGCCCCAGATCGATTGCGCTGCTGGGCTCTCATAGTCGGTGGGTCAGGTTGATCTCTAGAGAGGCTGGCATGGTTGAAAGTTTTTTCGCTAGAGTGCCCCATATCGATTCCGCTGTCGGACTCTCATAGACGGTGGGTCGGGTTGATCTCTAGAGAGGCTGGCATGGTTGAAAGTTCTTATTGCTTGAGTGCCCTAGATCGATTCTGCTGTCGGGCTCTCATAGACGGTGGGTCAAGTTAATCTCTGGAGAGGCTGGAATGGTTGAAAGTTCTTGTTGCTGGAGTGCACCAGATCGATTCCGTTGTCAGGCTCTCATAGACGGTGGGCCAGGTTGATCTCCGGAGAGACTAGCATGGTTGAAAGTTTTTGTTGCTGGAGTTCCCCATATCGATTCCGCTGTCGGGCTCTCATAGACGGTGGGGCAGGTTGATCTCTGGAGAGGCTGGCATGGTTGAAAGTTTTTGGTGCAGGAGTGCCCCAGATCGATTCCACTACCGGGCTCTCATAGACGGTGGGGCAGGTTGATCTCTGGAGAGGCTGGCATGGTTGAAAAATTTTGGTGCTGGAGTGCCCCAGATCGATTCCGCTATCGGGCTCTCATAGACGGTGGGTTAGGTTGATCTCTAGAGAGACTGGCATGGTTGAAAGTTTTTGGTGTTGGAGTGCCCCAAATCGATTTCGCTGTCGGGCTCTCATAGACGGTGGGTCAGGTTGATCTCTGGAGAGGCTGGCATGGTTGAAAGTTCTTGTTGCTTGAGTACCCCAGATCAATTTCGCTGCCGGGCTCTCATAGTCGGTGGGTCAGGTTGATCTTTGGAGAGGCTGGCATGGTTGAAAGTTCTTATTGCTGGAGTGCCACTGGTCGATTCTGCTGACGGGCTCTCATAGACGTTGGGTCAGGTTGATCTCTGGAGAGGCTGGCATGGTTGAAAGTTTTTGGTGCTGGAGTGCCCCAGATCGATTCTGCTGTCGGGCTCTCATAGACAGTGGGTCAGGTTGATCTCTGGAGAGGCTGGCATGGTTGAAAGTTCTTGTTGCTGGAGTGCCCCAGATCAATTCCGTTATCGGGCTCTCATAGACGGTGGGTCAGGTTGATCTCTGTAGCGGCTGGCATGGTTGAAAGTTTTTGGTGCTGGAGTGCCCCAGATCGATTCCGCTGTCGGGCTCTCATAGACGGTGGGTCAGGTTGATCTCTGGAGAGGCTGGCCTGGTGGAAAGTTATTGTTGTTGGAATGCCCCAGATCAATTCCGATGTCGGGCTCTCATAGACGGTGGGGCAGGTTGATCTCTGGGGAGGCTGGCATGGTTGAAAGTTTTTGGTGCTGGAGTGCCCCAGATCGATTCCGCTGCCGGGCTCTCATAGACGGTGGGTCAGGTTGATCTCTGGAGTGGCTGGGATGGTTGAAAGTTTTTGGTGCTGGAGTGCCCCAGATCGATTCCGCTACCGGTCTCTCATAGACTGTGGGGCAGGTTGATCTCTGGAGAGGCTGGCATGGTTGAAAGTTTTTGGTGCAAGAGTGCCTCAGATCGATTCCGTTGTCGGGCTCTCATAGACGATGGGTCAGGTTGATCTCGATCTGGAGAGGCTAGCAAGAGAGTTATTCACGTTGAGAGTGTCGGCTCGCCAAACCTCTCGGGATCTTGGCAGGAGCGAGCCCAGGGGCTCGCTCGCGAGGAATTCAAAGCCGCCAGTTATATAAGACACCAAGGCCATGGGTGACTGCTAGGCGGCTGGATACGAGGGTCGCGCTGTCCGTCGGGCCGTGTCCTAGCTCGCAAAGGACACCCTGTGGATCCCTATGCAATGCCTGATACTAGCGCGGAGGATAACAAGCAATGCTGGTCCCTCGAGATGGGCAGGCGAGCGAGGCAGGGTAATGACGATCCCACTCGCAAGAGCCCAACCGGGCGAACTAGAGGCTGGAAGAGGGCCACACTTAGCACAAGAAAACAGAGGGTCCGTCTAATGAAATTCCTAAGCGGGAGAGGCTACGCGAACGCCCTCTTAAGTAGGCTTAAGGTAAGGTGGAGAGACCAAAAGAAAAAGCTATGAAGGGTGCGAACGTGATCATGAATAATAGCGTCGAAAGGCGCGAGCTTGGAAAAAAGTAAGAGCACAAGAATATCATGAATATATATACGCGAGCATAGAAAAACGTATTTGTGTGAGCAAGACGGAAAGACAGTTACAAGATAGAAAAATATTTCACATTTACTTTTCTCAAAAAATGTTACAAATTAATGGCGAACTCGCCGGACAAAAATTTTACATTGAATTATAGAAAGCTAATGCTGATCGCTGGATGGCTCTTACTCGCTCCCGCGGTCTTCGAGCTCTGGAATCGACGCGAACAGATCCGGGACGATGTCCTCGATGCTAAACTCCAAGCCAAAAGACAACTGTCCAGGGGAAGGATCCACTAAACCCGAGTCTACCGTATTGCGGGATTCTCCATCGGGTGTGGTGACAACAGAGTGAATGGACCTAAGTGGGTCGGCTAACACCAAGTCATCATGTTTGGGTGAGTTAAGACTTCTTGGAACACCCACTAATTCATTATATAATTTTAAATCCAAGTTCATCCTAGGATGGGTAGTCGCACGGACTATAGCAGCGGGGTCTTTGGGAGATAAGAATGTTAAAAAGTTCATAACTTCGTTCCTAAGACTAGATTCAAAAATGCTAGCACTCCCAAAGGGAGTGGTATCGGGAGCACGAAGCCTAGGACGATCCCAAAATTTATGGTCAACTAGCATAGGAAGGACAACCCAACGAACCACTGATCTCGTCCCGCGGTGGTAACGGGTTCCATACCATACTTCAAGATCGGGACCGAAGTAGGGGGGACCCAAGCAACCATAAATGGGTGACGGTTTAACGGGGGAGCTAACACTGGCATATGGTCCACTAGTGCAGAGAATGTGCCCACACAAGTACTACCAACAGATAACGGATTGGACCACTTGTCCTCCCCACTAGAAGACATAGGAAACTCACTAGCCCTAATCCCGCTATCAGGAGTGTGAGGAGTTAATAAGGGTCGCCCCATCTCCTCGGCTTTCTCACCAACATTATCAGAATCACTTGGCTCTATTTCAGGATTTTCAACAACCTCTGGAATGATCTCGGGATGACCAACAGGAGGCTCCTTAAAGCTAATGGGATCATGTAAAGGTTGATTAATCAGGGCAACCTCAGTCTCAGACACTAAGCCAATCGTGGGAGTATCAACATGGACAATATGGCCTATGGGCAGGCTAGGACTAACCGGACCAGTCTCGGGTTTAATGGTTAGGCATAAAGTATTCATTTTTGAGTGGCTAATACAGTCTATAGGCTGATTTTGACTAGTGGTGTCAACATCCCTTTTCGTTGCTAAGCATAGGGGTGTCGACTCAGCAGGGCTACAAATGTACCCAGATGGGACCGATGGCTTCGTAGGCGGAGTGAACCTAAGAGATATAAGCCGACCTTGATGCATGAAGTCTAAGGTGTCATCGCGATCATCGTATATAATATCATGGCTAGCAAGCCAAGGGCGTCCTAACAACACATGGAAGTCTTTCATAGGAAGGGCATCACTCCAAACACACTCAGAATAGGCTTTGATGGTGAGGGGAACCAAACATCGTTGGGACACAAGAATAACACTCTCATCAGGACACACAAGGTGGTATGGGCAAGGATGTGGCTCGGTGGTCACCAACATTGTAGACACCGCGTTCTCTGTTATAGCGTTGGTATGACAGACGCTATCAACGACCAACCTGCACCACTTCTCACCGTGCTTAAAGTTTAAACGAAATTGATGTTTCGGGTCGCGGCAGAGCCTAATCACCTTCACAGCGTCATTCCGACCCTTACCAAACTCCTTTAAATTAGTCGGGGGTGCATTTATTCGTGAGAGTGTCGGGGGATACCCCGGGTTCAGGCTAGTAGTCATTACTAGTGAGAGTTCATGTGCTGACACGGACAAAATTATAATGTCTCCAATTTTTAGGCCAACCTAACGTGGTCGAATCGAAAAATTTTTTGTTTTAATGTTGTTGGAAATAAGAGCAGGAAGCTACAGAAAAATTTTCAGATTTTTTTGACAAGTTTTAAAAATTCGAGGTTTTTACTAAATGACGACCAATCCGAAAATTTCTGAAATTTGAATTTTGAATTTGAATTTTGAATTTTCAAAAATTTGAATTTTGAATTTGAATTTTGAATTTCAAAAATTTTGAATTTTGAATTTCAGAAATTTGAATTTTGAATTTCAAAATTTTGAATTTTGAATTTGAAAAAATTTGAAATTTGAATTTGAATTTTGAATTTCAGAAATTTGAATTTTGAAATTCAAAATTTTGAATTTTAAATTTCAAAATTTTGAATTTTGAATTTGAATTTTGAATTTGACTTTCCAGAATTTTGAATTTGCAAAAAATTTTTTTGTTTTTAATTTTCGCTGAAGAATAAAAAAATTATGGCCGCTATTCGCACACCAGAAACTTAGATAACTAAGGTAAGTAAAAATACTTTTTGATGTTCTTACAGAAAATATTAAGTAGAATATCCATAATTTTTTAATTTTATTCCCGCCTAATAACTAAGGTAAGTAAAAATATTTTTTGATGTTCTTACAGAAAATATTAAGTAGAATATCCAGAATTTTTTTTTTTGAATTTCGCAAAAAAATGAGAATTTTAGACCGCTATTCGCAGACCGACGAAATTTTATTTTTAAATTTTGAATGCCAAATCGTGTGAAATTTGTCAACGCCGTCGTTCTACGAAAATCCCAAGGAATGTATCAATTTAGAAATTGACACGAACCTCGCTTTGATACCAAATTGATGTAGGCTTGGATGTTCGGGACGCTTTCACCTCTTAAAATTACCTAAGCGGATGACAAGCGCAGCCACCTACGGGTGAGCCCTTCACAACTATCACGCAAAGACAACCACAAGAAGATCCTCTAAAAGCAAAACTCCGGAAATAGGAGGATCTTCCCCAACAAAGGCAAAAGAGAATCGTCACTCCTCGTCAAATAAAAGATAAAAAAACCCAGAACGTTATACTACTCCGAATGAAGATAATCACAAGAAAGCAACGTCGAGAAATCCGTCACAAGTCCTAGTCCACCACAACTATCAATGGAAGAAACCCACAAGGATTTAGAAATCGTTACCCCTCCCGGAAATGAAGATCCGGGTTGTAGAAATCCTAAGATGTTCACGGGGGTGGTCGCCGGAGGAGAGTCCTTGATGATGAGCACCGTCGCCTTCAAATCCGGTCGCCACGAGCAAGCCCTTTGAACAAAATCTAGCCGAGAGATCTCCTACTTCAATCTTCAAGAGGGTTGGCCGAAATATTAGAGAGGAGATGGAGATGGTCGGCCAAGGGGAAGAGGAAAGGAGAGGAGGGAAGAGGGCGGCCAAGAGAGGGAGGGGCCGAACTAAGAGAAGAGGGGAGGAGGGAAGGGGGCGGCCAAGGGAGAGGCTCCAAGAAAAGAGAGTTAGGGTTTTCTTTTCATCAAAATCTTCATATTACAACATCATATGGCCTTATATATTGCTTTACAACAAGGAGGGCTATTTGCAGCCCAAATTAATAAAACACCAAAATGTGGCTAAACGTAGGCCACCAAATAAAATGTCCGAAATAAAAATACCACATGACATGATAACTAAAGAAAAGAAATAGAATATATAAAAATATAAAGGTTCCGGCTGAGGATCTTTGGAGGATACCCAACATCTTCAGCAGCATCCTCCTCAAGCGGTGGTGGATCATCTGGATCATGCGGTGGAGGCTCAGGTGGTGGTGGAGGATCTTCATCCGCATCAATCGGTGGCGGGTTTTCAACAATCGGGGACGGGGGAAGAGAGGAGATGAAATGATGGTCCCCATCACGGCCCCTTTGAGGGTCTCGAAGACAAGGTCGGCGACGCCCATGGAATTCTGGCGGATCGCCTCCTTCTCATCTCGTGAGGATTGGCGAGCCTCGTCCCGCCGAGGGGGCGGCGGGAGCGCCGCCCTGGTCAGCTTGCTGTTGTGCGCTTTGAGGAATGCGACCTCTGCTTCCAAGTCTGCGTTCCAAGAGAGCAGCTGGCTTGCTGTCTCGGCGTCCGGAAGAACAATGATATAGTTAGGAAAAGTACCTCTATAGCGAGCGAAAGAGAAGTTGAGTGGAGAACTTACCATTCCGCCCTGAAGGATGGCGAGGAGACCTTTCGAGATGGCCTCCCTCTCTTTGAGGCTCGCTATCTCGTTAGTAGCCACCATGAGCTTGCGCTGGAGCTCTTTAGATTCCCTTTTCGCGGTGAGGTACCGCCGAGCCGTCATGTGGGACAGCTCTAAGGAGCGGAAGTGGGCTCGCATAGATTCATTGGGGAGCAGCCGGGATCGCAGGGCACTAAAATCGGCGGCGTCATCGCGACTGTACATCCCGAAGGCGAGGGCTAACGCCTCGCCTCCGACCTTATCGCTCTCCGCCCAGGAGGGGAGGAGCAACGAACAAGAGATCCTGTTGAGATCAGGATCCCATGCGAGCACCGGCTCGCGGAGGGTGTCAGGAATTTTGGCACCCAGGCCAAAGTTTTTATGGCTGGTGGGCTTGGGCCCGTCAGGGGTATCCTACGGCTCGCCGCCCTTTTGGGCAGTTTTTTGGCTCGCGGAGGGGACGAGCAGAGTCCCTGACTCGCTTAGGTCCACGACTTCTTTCTCCTTTGCTTTGGAGTAGGTGTCCTTGTTCCTCTTCTTGGTGGGGGCTTCGCAGCGAGCTGGCCCGCGGGCAGCGGCCACTTCTTACCCGAGGTCGAGCCGAGGGGTTCTCGGCAATCTTCGGCGGCCGCGACGGCGAGAGTGCTTGAAGAGAGGGTTGCACTCCTCGCATACGGGGGGGGTGGATGGGAAGATCCCTCTCCCCTGCAAATACAAAGAAAGAGTTAGCGGATGGAATGGGAAAAAGATACATGAGAACTTGCGAGTGTGTGTCAAGCCTTCCCTTGTGGGACCGACAGCAGCGAGTCAACCCTCTACCGAAGGTGGATGACCTCTAAGTTTTTGCCATCAAGGTATTGATAGAGCCTCGCGTCATCACTGCCGAGCGAGGAAGGAGGGCGGTAGGTTGCGTCATCCCGTTGGAGGGGGGAGAAGGGGATGTTACCAAATGGTCCTTTCACCAGGACGAACTCTGTTGGAGCATGCGTTTCGCACTCTTCCAGTTTGATAATAACAAAATCCTGTTTGTATTTGATTCTATTTTTATTGATGGTGTGCAGGTAACAGGTATGAGATGTTCACAATTCTGATTGGAGCTCAATTTAACTGTATGGAGAATTTCGACTGGACAGAAGTTACAGCAGCAGCCCGCACGACAGCACGACGAGCAGTATTTTGGCGTTGTCGGAATTCCGATAGCGATATCGCCCAGGCGACAGGACAGAAGTTACAACAACAGCCCGCACGACAGCACGACGAGCGGTAGTTTGGCGCTGTCCGAATTCCGACAGAGATGTCGCCCAGGAGACAGTGAAAAACTATAAATTGGTTGGTTTTGTTCGTGCATTCCAAGCTTTAAAAATTCTAAGTCCTTTCCTGAGTGCATACGAACCAGAGAGCTCCAGAACCTCATCAACTCCCATTTGTGCTTAGAAGGTTTGAAATTGAAGACGAGATCGGACGCGCTTCTACATCAATGATCATCTCGAGACTTCAACCTTCCTTTCAGAGATCTGAATTTCTAGGGAGTTCTTCATTTGATTTTGTATTTTCATTTATATACATTTCACTTTGTATTGGTAGGGAATTCATCTCCTTGTGCGTGACGTCTAAGTCCTTGCGTGGCTTAGGGGAAAATCGCTTCCTTGTGCAGAGCGTCCAAGTCCTTGCGTGGCTTGGTAGGAAATTGTGGCCTTGTGTGATACGTCTAGATCTTGGGAAGAATAGGCTTGGGCTTGGTCTAGGGAGAGACAAGTGATAGCCTTCCGATCCTTGGGAGAAGGATTGGTAAACTCAAATTGTTAAAAGTTTATTATCATATTTGTGCCTTGATCTTAAGCATTGTTAGGATCATTTTTATTGTATGTGAATTTCATGATTAAAAAATTATGAATTTTTCTTTAACTGCAAATTTGGTTGCTTAATCTTTAACTTAGAAATTTGTGTTTGAATTAATTTAAAAATTACATTGGTTTGAATTATTTTTTTATAAGTAATTTTTAGAAAAGTAAATTTTTTTTAAAAATTCTTTAGTTAAAAATTATAATTTAAACACACCATTATTCACCCCCCCCCCCCCCCCTCTAAGGGCGTCACACGATCCAACACGTGGTATCAGAGCGAGGTTACTCCAAAATGGTTTTACCACCGGGAGTAATGGCGCACAACGATCTCGCGTTCGTTGAGGGGCAAGGAATTAGTAGGCCACCACTTTTTACGGGCACAGACTATAACTATTGGAAAACCTGAATGCGGTGTTTTCTAATAGCTCTCGACATAGAAGTTTGGAATATGGTCAAGACGAGTTATACTTCCCCAACATTTGTTGTAGGAGATGTAACTATGGACAAACCCAAAGACAAGTGGGATGACAATGATAAATTAAAATGTAAGAACAATGCAAAAGCCATGAATGCTTTATTTTGCGCACTAGATCGCGCTGAATTTAATAAAGTTTGTGCTTGTAATACTGCATTTGAAATTTGGAATCTTTTAGAAATCACTCATGAAGGTACTTCGCAGGTAAAGGATTCAAAGCTATTTCAACTGGAGTCAGAGTTCGAAAGATTCAAAATGGAGGTGGAAGAAGAAATTGATACAATGTACACATGATTCACTAAAATCGTGAACGATTCAAAGGTGCTGGGTAAGGTTTTCTCCAATGGAGATTTAGTAAGGAAAATCTTAAGATCACTTCCCCTGAAGTTCAATCCTAAAGTGACTGCAATTTTTGAGTCACATGATCTTAAGACCTTACAATTGGAGAGCCTCATTGGGAATCTAAAAACCCATGAAGTGGAGTTGAAGATTCAAAGCCAAGAGTACAATTTGGAGCCCAAAAAGAAGAGCTTGGCGTTGAAATCTAAAAAGAAAATTAAAAGTGAGACTGAAGAAAGTGAGGAAGATGAAGAATGACTGTTTGTGAGGAACTTTAAGAAGTTTATGAGAAATCCTGAGAGGAGAAACTCATTTAGAAAAATTTTCAAAAAGAAGGATTTTTCCTACAACAAAGGCAAAGGAAAAATGGATGATGAAGAAGAACGTCCGTTGCCGGAATGCTATCATTGCAAAAAGATTGGACATATAAGAAGCAAGTGCCTAAAATATCTGAGAGAGCAGAAAGAGAAGAGGCACGATAAGAAGTTCAAAAAGAAGGTTCTGAAGGCGGAGACTTGGGATGACACAACTTCTGAAGGCTCAAGTGAAGCAAGCGATGAAGATAAAGAAGAAGCAAATGTATGCTTGATGGGGAAAGAAAATGCGTCATCTGACGACAATAGCAGTGTCCAAAGCGACACTGAGGTAACTCCTCCATCTTATGATGATTTATATTCTGAATTTATGAATACTTGCAAATTTTTGGATAAAAGCCTAAAGGAAATCGATTTTTTAAAATGTGAAAATAAAGATCTTTTGAAAGTAATTAAAAAGTTATCAAATGAGTTGAAATCTATTGGGAACGAGAAGGTAATTTGTCAAGAGTGTGATCACTCTTCGACAAGGATAAAAGAACTTGAAAACACTATTTCTATGTCCGATCAAAAAATTGATCAACTTCTAAAAGAGAAAAAGGACTTAGAAAAGGTTGTCAAAACTTCTCATTCTCAATTAGAGAATTACAAGAAAAATGTTGCAAATCGATGTGGCATGATAGTAAAAGAAAATTCAATTTTAAAGTCCAAAGTAAATGAATTGAACATGGCAATTGGAAAATTTGGTGTTGGGAAAAAAATCTCTGGATATAATTTTAGGCAACCAATGTCATGGATCAGCAAAATTTGGGCTAGGATACGTTTCTGGAAGCTCTGGAAGCTGTCGGAAAATTTTGACAGCTGAAATAGGAACCAGCGACAGCGCCAGGTTCAGAAAACCTATTTCTCAAAATAAAAATTCTTCTAAGTGCACATATAAAGATGTTTCCTCCAGCAAGAGTCCAGAGAAACCATTGAAAACTGGTTCCTCACTATTCATTGTATGTGCCAAATGTCATCGATTTGGTCACATCTCGGGCTCATGTTGGAAGAAAGGAAAAGTTCACGTTAAACAAATCTGGGTACCTAAGGCATCCACCTATACCATGGGAGGGACCACTTGGGTAACCAGATCTTTACTCTCATCATCTTTTTAGGTGTGCCGCTAGGAACAAGGAAGACGTGTGGTATTTGGACTCTGGCTGTTCAAAACACATGACGGGCGATAAATCAAAGTTCCTAAGCCTAGAGATGAAAAAAGGAGGAACAGTGACATTTGGAGATAATGGCAAGGGTAAAGTCAAAGGCATTGGAGTAGTAGGTAACGAAGAATTTAAAATTTCAAATGTTTTATATGTTAAAGGTTTGAAACATAATTTAATTTCTATTAGTCAGCTATATGATAAAAATCTAAATGTTTTATTTGACTCTAGCTCAAACCTTTGCAAAATTATTGATTCTAAAACAAACGAAATCGTACTTACTGCACCAAGAATAAACAATGTCTATATAATCACTTTTCATGATATATCTCATTCTACACTTAAATGTTTTATTTCAAAGAATGATGAACTTGAATTATGGCATAGGAGACTAGGACATTCTAGTGCTAAACGCATAGTAAAGCTTTCTAAAAATAAAATAATAAAAGGTTTACCAAATTTGAATGGAAAGCTTTCTTCATTATGTTCACCATGCCAAAAAGGAAAGTTTACAAAATCATCTTTTAAAAGCAAAAATGTTATTTCTACTACTAGACCTCTACAATTATTACATAAACTTGTTTGGTCCAATTACTACACAAAGTCTAGGAGGTAGAAAATATACGTTTGTTATTATTGATGATTATTCTAGATTTTGTTGGACATCGTTTTTAAATTCAAAATCTGATGCTTTTGATGAATTTGTAAAACTGATTTCACGTATTCAAAATGAGGTTGATTTAAAAGTAAAATGCATTAGATCAGATCATGGAGGAGAGTTTGATAATGAAAAATTTATTTCATGTTGTAATGAATTTGGGATAAAACAGGAATTTTCCGCTCCTCGCACACCACAGCAAAATGGTGTAGTGGAGAGGAAAAATAGAACACTTCAAGAATTAGGACGTACTATGCTTTGTGAATTTAAATTGCCAAAATATTTTTGGGCCGAAGCGGTTAGTACTGCATGCTATATTATTAATCGTGTCATGATTCGTCCTACATTACAATTAACTCCTTATGAAATTTATTTTCAAAGAAAACCAAATGTATCTTACTTTAAAGTTTTTGGTTATAAATGCTTTATTTTGAATACAAAAGTTAACTTAGGTAAATTTGATGAAAAATGTGATGAAGGAATTTTCATTGGTTATTCTTCAACTAGCAAGGCCTATAGAGTTTATAATAAATGTACTAAAGTGGTTGAAGAAACTATTCATGTAAAATTTGATGAAAACATTTCTTGTGTAGAAAATACTAAAGTTGCAGGTAATGAGAAAAATGAAGAAGATGTGGAACAAAATTTGAGGAAAAATGATGATGATGAAGAAAAAGTAGAGAAAGAAGACGAAAAAGATGGTGAAGAAGAAGAAGAACAAGGATATGTACCTCCAACCGAGCTAAGGTTCTCAAAAGATCATCCGCAAGAATTGGTTATTGGAGAACCATCAAGTGGGGTACGTACACGTTCTAGTTTACATGAAAGTTTTTCAAATTTATGTTTTGTCTCTAATATAGAACCAAAAGATGTTGCCACCGCTTTAAATGATGAATCTTGGTTTTTAGCTATGAATGAAGAACTTAACCAATTTGAAAGAAATAAAGTTTGGACTCTTGTTGATAGACCTAGTGATCATCCAGTGGTAGGAGTCAAATGGGTTTTCAAAAATAAATTAGATAGTGACTTTAGGGTCACTAGAAACAAAGCTAGGCTTGTAGCAAAAGGATATAATCAAATTGAAGGGGTAGATTTTGATGAAACATTTGCACCTGTAGCACGATTGGAAGCAGTTAGAATTTTTGTTGCATTTGCTAGTCATAAAAGATTCAAATTGTTGCAAATGGATATTAAAACTGCATTTTTAAACGGGTTGATTAAAGAAGAAGTTTATGTTGAACAACCCCCAGGATTTATAAATGAAATATTTCCTAATCGCGTATACAGATTGCTAAAAGCTTTGTATGGTTTAAAATAAGCACCACGAGCATGGTATGATAGATTGACTTTATATTTATTACAAAATGGTTTTAAAATGGGTGGTGTTGATTGCACATTCTTCATTAAGCAAGTTGATTATAATTTAATTGTTTTACAAATTTATGTTGATGATATTATTTTTGGAGCCACTAATGAAGAGTTGTGTAATTATGATGTAAAAATGATGGAAAGTGAATTTGAGATGACTATGGTAGGAGAATTAAATATTTCTTAGGATTTCAAATTATTCAGAAACATGATGGAATTTTTATAAACCAATCAAAATATATACATGATGTTTTGAAAAGATTTGGATTTGAAAATCTTAAACAAACTAGTACTCCTATGAGTGTCTCTTTAAAATTAGGAAAAGATGAAAGTGGAATATCCATAGATCAAACTTTATATAGAGGCATGGTAGGTTCACTTTTATACTTAACCGCTTCTAGACCAGATATTATGTTTTCAGTTTGTTTATGTGCTAGATTTCAAGCCGATCCCAAGGAATCACATTTAAAAGCGGTAAAAAGAATTTTTAGATATTTAATTGGCACATCTAAACTTGGTTTGTGGTATCCTCATAGCGATGATTTTACTCTTTTTGGCTATTCTGATTCTGATTATGTCGGTTGTTCACAAGATAGGAAAAGCACTAGTGGCACTTGTCACTTTTTAGGCCCTTCACTCATTTCATGGTCGAGTAGGAAACAGAATTCTGTTGCCCTCTCAACCACCGAGGCCGAATACATCGCACTTGGTAGTTGTTGTGCACAAGCTCTTTGGATGAAACAAACTTTAGAAGACTTTAACATTAAACAACAAACTATAGAGCTATGGTGCGATAACAAAAGTGCAATTGATTTAACTTACAACCCGGTTCATCACTCTAGGTCTAATCATATTGACGTTAGACATCATTTTATAAGAGACCACATTAAAAATAATCAGATTAAAATTTCCTTCATAGGAACGGATAATCAACTAGCCGATATATTCACAAAACCATTGTCGGATTCCCAGTTTTCAATGCTAAGGATTGAATTAGGAATCCTAGATATTTCAAACTAAGCATATCCAATATGACAAATCAAGTTTAATAAGATAAAGAACAATGGAAAAACATCATTTTAAATCAAAACATAGAATTTGAATGACTTAACAAAAATTCTCACATCATTAATAATTCATACAAATTGTTCCGGAAAAATAGTAGAAATAAACATAAGATTAAGTTCAGTAAACGAAAATGAAATCTGGGTAAGTTCACTGTCGCCCAGGCGACAGTGAGTGTCAGAAAATTCCGACATCAGTCAGAAGCAGCAACCTGCTGGAAACTACTCAGAATCATCATATCCAGCCCCGCTACTTTCTGGACAGTCTTCTGAAGATCCATGTTTTACAGCCTTTCCACGTCGAGTCTGCCTAACTGATTGGCGTGGCGGTTCTTCAGCTGGGACTTCCCATTTGGCCGCTTCTTCAGGAGTAGGCTTTAACTTCAGTCCCTTCACCAGAAATTTCATAAATTTCTGCAGTCTACTGCGATCTTTCTTCACTTCTTTCTTGTGTTCTTCAAATGAATCACGAAGATCATCTATAGACTCTCGTAGTGATCCTCCTCTAAGATTTGTAGGCTCTCTAATCTCTATTCCAGGATGAGGCTTTTCATGAGGCTTCTTAACTTTCATGGTACCCGTATAGTATATTTCAGGAATACAATCATCTAAGTATGAATCTTGACTTATCCATTCAAACTTCTTATAGAGAATACGTTGAATTATAGCCCTCATTGGCAAAGTATGAACCTTCACCCATTTTGGTTGTTTTAATCTAATAGCATAACGAATCTGGGCAAGGATGAGGTCCGCTACATCAAAGGGTTCCTTCTCTATAATAAAATATATAAACAGCGTCAACTGTGTTGTGATACTCCTTGTATCACCACTTTTTAGCATGACTGAGTTTCTCAATATGTCTTGGACTAAATATGCATCAGGAGTGAGTGAAGAGATTTCCGTGATTAGGGTCCTCTTTTTACTTCCATGTAAACTCATGTTTACAAGAGTCCAATCTCTGTCCCTTCTATAGCTTTCTACTATGTCTGGCATATGATCAATCATAAGAAGACCAAATTCATCTCTAAGATCAACATGTGTTATTTCCACTTGTTGACCTTGGATTCTCGATCGCACTCCCCCATCCAATTCAGTGTGTTTAGGGTCTTCCAAATGATTGTAAAACTCTCGGATCAAGACAGATGAGAACATATCTACTAAAATTACTGATAATATACCTGCATTAGCAAGAAGAGTGTAGATATGGTCGTGCTTAGGAGAGTCAAATTCAACATATTTTGAAACTCCAATAATTGCCTTCTCAATCCCCGGATATACTTGATATGAACTATGAGCATCTTCAGATATACTTTTACGATCCTTAGAACTGGAAGCCATTCTGCAAACATAACAAAACTAAATTTAAGTTAATCACTGTTTTGTGCACTGAGACGATGTCGCCCAGGCGACATTGACTGTCGGAAAATTCCGACATTGATCCAGTGAGCTTTTTTTATATATGTTTTTTTTTCAACATAGACTTCCAGATCTACTCAAAATCAAGCTATATTTCTGTTAAAAAGAATTTTGAACAAAACTAAACCTTCTCACATATCATTTACTATTCATCTTCTTCAACCATCTTCAAAAAGATCATCTACAGTTTTTTTTTTGAAATTAATCAATGAAAAAATACAAATCTTAAACCCCCAAAAAAAACACAAGATTCAAACATACCTTCTTTCAAAAATTTAAGTCAAAAACCTAAAAATCACCCAAACATACCTTAGATCTAGGGTTGTCGCCACACTCCGACACTTTCCTCTCGCCTTCCAGTCCAGAAAATGATGTACAATAGGGTTTGACTCAGTTTTTTTACCGTTTTATACTTTTAGCTGTCGCCCAGGCGACAGTGCGTGTCGGAAAATTCCGACAGCTCCCAAATTTGATTATTCTTCAATTTTGGTCTCTCTGATACTCTACACTAGTTATATGTCATTATTAATGCCACAACTCATGAGTTGATGCCAAACCTTGTGCTTTTTATTTTATTTTGTAAAATGGCTATTTACATAATTATATGATTTTATTTCCACTCTATCATAGTATTGACACTCTTGCTAAGTGGTTTAGACTGTTGGAAATTGTTTTCGCATGCCTCTAAGTATGAGAAATTGTTTATAGATAATAATGAGCTATCACGTTCACTTCTTTTGATCCATACATATGTCTTTCTATTTAATATATACATGAATCATGTTTGCTTTAACATAATACAATATCATTTCATAAATACTACTTTCAAGCTTGATTTGTTAGCACAACCAAATATACACCATCTTTTGCGATTCAAGTGAATTCGGAGAACCTTGGTCAATTAAAAATAAAACTATATATAAATATCTATACAAACTACAAAGTTAAGATATCACAAAATATGTGATCAACAAAAAGTTTAAATTGAGAACAAGGATACTCCACCAAGCACTACTTACCCTCCTGATAAGTCTTAATATGCATTGTGAGGTTGAGCACCTTGGAAAGAATTGTAAAGTGTCTTGTGCAAAAGAAAAAATGGTATTCTATTCTTATTGTGTTATATCTTCAAGGTCAAAGTTGTTTTTATATGCTTATATTATGTTCTCTATTCCAATGATCATGTAAATTAAATAATTTCATATGTTTGATCAAAGCAACACTTGTAGACATCATTATATTATATAAACCTTCATCTCATGAGAATTGGACCGAAAAGATTCCAAATTTCTATACACAATTGTGTCTTTCTATGATACTTTAAAATGACATTAATCATGTTTAAGTTATTTTTTTTATTCTACTACTTCATATGGCTATACCATCTCTTAATGAGTTTATTCAATACTATGGCATATTACTATTATTTCAAGACTTTCAATCATTTTCAACACAAGTGCTTCCGCTTACTCTTATTTTCTACATCCTATCTCTTCCCATAAGAACTACTCATTCATTTCAAATTAACTTTTGTTAATACCAAAAGGGGAAGAATTATAAGTATATTCAAGAAATCAAAGAATAATAAGAACAATTCCACCAAAATCTTCCACCTAAACAATACATCATTTCAATTTACTATAACATTTAGGGGGAGCATTCATTTAGGGGGAGCATTCATCTAGGGGGAGCTTACATTTAAGAGGAATATATCATGTTATTTTTGTGCACACACCATATGTTAAAAACAACAACCTAAATAGACATGATTTCTTTTTATACGGATTTGTTATTATCAAAAGGGGGAGATTGTTGGAGCATGCGTTTCGCACTCTTCCGGTTTTATAATAACAAAATCCCAGTTGTATTTGATTCTATTTTTATTGATGGTGTGCAGGTAACATGTATGAGATGTTCACAATTTTTATTGGAGCTCAATTTAACTGTTTGGAGAATTTCGATGTCGGAATTTTCTGACATCTACTGTCGCCCAGGCGACAGGACAGAAGTTACAGCAGCAGCCCGCACGACAACACGACGAGCAGTATTTTGGCGCTATCGGAATTCCGACAGCGATGTCGCCCAGGCGACAGGACAGAACTTACAGCAACAGCCCGCACGACAGCACGACGAACGGTAGTTTGGCGCTGTCGGAATTCCGACAGAGATGTCGCCCAGGTGACAGTGAAAAACTATAAATTGGTTCGTTTTGTTTCTGCATTCCAAGCCTTGAAAATTCTAAGTCTTTTCCTGAGTGCATATGAACCAGAGAGCTCCAGAACCTCATCAACTCCCATTTGTGCTTAGAAGGTTTGAAATTGAAGACGAGATCGGACGCGCTTCTATATCAACGATCATCTCGAGGCTTCAACCTTCCTTTCAGAGATCTGAATTTCTATGGAGTTCTTCATTTGATTTTGTATTTTCATTTATATACATTTCACTTTGTATTGGTAGGGAAATCGTCTCCTTGTGCGTTACGTCTAAGTCCTTGCGTGGCTTAGGGGAAAATCGCTTCCTTGTGCGGAGCGTCCAAGTCCTTGTGTTGCTTGGTAGGAAATTGTGGCCTTGTGTGCTACGTCTAGATCATGGGAAGATCTAGAGGATAGGTTTGGGCTTGGTCTAGGGAGAGACAAGTGATAGCCTTCCGATCCTTGGGAGAAGGATTGGTAAACTCAAATTGTTAAAAGTTTATTATCATATTTGTACCTTGATCTTAAGCATTGTTAAGATCATTTTTATTGTATGTGAATTTCATGATTAAAAAATTATGACTTTTTCTTTAATTGCAAATTTAGTTGCTTAATCTTTAACTTAGAAATTTGTGTTTGAATTAATTTAAAAATTATATTGGTTTGAAATTTTTTTATAAGTAATTTTTACAAAAGTAAAATTTGTTTAAAAATTCTTAAATTAAAAATTATAATTTAAACACACCCTTATTCACCCCCCCCCCCCCCCCCTCTAAGGGCGTCACACGATCCAACAAACTCTTGGTGCCAGTAGTGGGCTTTGTTCACTGTATCGCATACGGTGACATGCTGGCTCGCAAAGTGTGTCGTCCCGTCCTTATACGCGTGGAAGGAGAAGACTTTGCGGAAGACGAGCAGGATGAACTCAATCTTCTCCTCCCACGGGTAGCAGGCGAACGAGACCACTACGGCGACCGCATTCGGCGTCAGCTTGCTCAGTAGGACGTCGTAGTACTTGAGTACCTATGAAATTTGTTAAGGCACAGTTAGCAATACTCCTCGCGAGGCGAGTAAGAAAGGTGAGGATCGAATACGTTACCTGGCAAACCTCTGGCCAGAGTGGGAGTCGCAGCCCATTCTCAAAATGGGCAATAGGGATGGCGAGCTCGTCTGTGGATGGATCGTTGAGGCTGGCGGTGCTCGGCGGGAGGCGAGCTTAGTACCCCAAGGGGAGTCACCGGTTAGCGAGGCACTTAAGAAGGTGTGGTCGCGGAAAGCCCCAGCGCACCTGGCTCCCCTTCTGATTCACCCTCAACAACCATGGTGCTGATACCTGTGAGCCGAGAAGGGAGTGGGTGCGATCTGGAATTAGCGAGAAGGTCTGGAGGAGAGAAAGGGACCTGGAGAACAGTTAATGCGGTAGTTAGAAAGTAAAAGGCGGTGGCTATTTATAGAAATGAAATGGGCGAGAAGGATACGAAGCGTCGGGGGGTGCGGATAGCGGAATCGCGCAGTTATTTTTTGGCACTCAGTGGTCGTGTCCACTCTAGGCTGGTTGTCTTCCTGGCGAAGTCCGCTGGCTCGCCGCCGGCGAGCCAAAACTGCAGAAAGAAAAAGCAAATGCCGCAAGGGCGAGACGAAGTCTCGCGAGCCAGACACATTCAGGCAAAAAACAAGCAGGGCGCAAGCATTATTAGCATGGCGATAAAACATACTAAGCGGGAAAGAATGCCTGCGAGCGAGCGAGAATGTCCTTATTACAACATTCCTAATTGTTCAGAACCCCCAGGAGCGGGGGGAAATAGTAGCGAGAGAAAGAAACAAGTAACAATAAAATACAACTGTTTAGTAATTATGCCATTTCCAGCGGCTGCGGCCTCGCACACCGGAGCGCGGTGGAACCCTCGGATAATGGTACTCGTGGATAGCCCAAACCTCGCGTTGAATCAGCCGCACGTAGTCCTCGATTCGCGCAAGATGCACCCCAGGTGAGGTGACCTCGTTGTGAGCGACCTTCTGCACCTCGGCGAGGACGCGGGCGTTCGCATCCTCCATGGCGGCAAACCTCTCCTCGTATGTGATCCTGTCCATCCGAATCTGACCATACAGCTCTCATAGCATGGAGGCATGTTTTTGAAATATCTCTGTGACTCGTCTCTTCATCTGCTCCGGGTCGCTGGGATCCCCCAAGATGTCTGCGACCTTATCTGGCGAGGGGGGGGGGGACATCTCCACCTCTCCATGCTCTGAATCGGTGGACGGGGTCGGAGGAACACCTGCGAGTGAAGAGTTAGCCTAAGAAGAGATGTAAGAGGCAGCGAGCGGAAATTGCTAGCCCGGTGAGATGAGATCGGTACCGGGTCGCGCACAAGAAGAACCTGGCTGGCCTTTGAAGGCTTCAGTAAAGGCCGGAGTGAGAGACTTCCCTAAGCCAGGGGGTGTACCGACACGTTCATGACCTGGGGCTCGGCAAGCAGCGAGCCGCCTGGGCTCCGTTGGCCCATGATGCCGAACCCCAGAGTGATGATGTTCTGTTTTGACAGACGGGGCGAGCCCACTGGGTAGGGACTCGCCTCTCCGGGGTCGGGGGACGGGACCCTGCAAAAAGGAGTAATGTGAGACAGCGTCCGGAGAAGAGCAATAGAGAGCAGGATAAGCAACATACCGGGGTGCGAGGGCGAGGCACGCAAGTCAATTGTCCTCACATTTGGTGGTGGATCAGCCACCCTGGGAGGCGCGGGGCAGGACCCAGTCAGGGAGGGCCTGGCAAGGCTTTTATCAGAATGGAGGTTCCGCGAGTGGGAAGGAAAAGTTAAAAGGGTACCATGAGGATCATCGAGTATTGAGACAGAATCTGTAAGGCGAGCTCATGGCAGGGAGACGAGGACAAAGGCGATGACCCGTCCTCTCTCGGCGACCACGGGACGGTCTTCGCCTTTTTGATCAGAGACGGAGGCGGAGCAGGTTCCGGAGAGATCCAAGATGCGAGCGCAGTAGCTTTGGACTTTTGGCTCGCTTGCGAGGCCTTAAGGCGAGCCAATAGCTCTTCCCTCTTAAACATTTTAAAGGTGACAAGTGATGACCAGCGAGGCAGAAAAGAAGGAGAAAAAGTTCATATACCGGCCTGAGAGAAGGGTATTTATAGCTTTATGAATGGGGCCCACCGAAAGATTCTCACCACGTCACCAAAGGTCCGGCGAACACAAGGGGTTGGACATTTCTTCGCGAGCCTAAGGTATCCTCGCGAAGAGCGGGGATTGTGTACAACCCCGGTGTCCGCCAGGAGGAGAGCAGAGACAAAGGAACCAACATGCGAAGAAGAGTGAGAGGGCGAGCAAGCCACGGGGGCCAGGCGAGTCGAGCTCGGCCCTCGCCGGCCATTCGCGCAAGGGCGAGCGGGACAGGCCCTCGTTGTTCGCTCGCAGGAAGGTAAGCGAGTCGTGCCTCTCAGTTCGCAAGAGTGACACTTATGGGTGGCTCGCCCAGTCCTGGATTCATCATCATTTTACCTAAAAGCCCCCATGTTGGAACAACCCTATTTCTGATTTGGGCTAGGATCACTGATGTAAACCGGATTCTCAAAGTTGATTTTATATAAATAAATTTGAATTTTCTTCAAACATGTAGCGTTAGCGTGATGTCCTTGAGCAAACGGTAAGCGATGATCGACCTCGAGCTCGCAAACGCGTGTAGGAGCCAACTTTTGAGCGTAGAATCAATATGAGTTGATTTTCCACAAGCGTACAATTAGGTAAATAAAATAAGGTAACAAGCAAGATTTTCAAATTAACGACAAATAGGTTCCATAGCAATTAGGGCAAGCAAGCTCTGTATTTTAAGACCAATAAAATAAGCATAAAAGATTTTCTAACATGTCGTGTGTAACAGTCCTGGCCCAGCCTGACCCGGGCCCCTGGCACCAGAACTGCCGGCACCTGAAGGGTCTAGCCTGACCCGGGCCCCTAGCCCCCTTCAGGTTAAGCCTGACCCCAACAACTGGTCAACAACAAGCCTGCAGGCCGTACACCCTAACCCCTCTCTGGCCCACCACAGGGCACAGTAGGTTGTTGGAGACCGTAGTCCCCCTTTGATGAGAATTGAGCCAGTTAAGCGGCAGCGCGTGGACTTCCCAGGAGGTCACCCATCCCAGAATTGCTCCAGCACGAGCACGCTTAACTATGGAGTACTTTCACTTCTCATCACCAATTGAGCAGCTCAATTGGTGATGAGAAGTGAAAGTACTCCATAGTTAAGCGTGCTCGTGCTGGAGCAATTCTGGGATGGGTGACCTCCTGGGAAGTCCACGCGCTGCCGCTTAACTGGCTCAATTCTCATCAAAGGGGGACTACGGTCTCCAACAACCTACTGTGCCCTGTGGTGGGCCAGAGAGGGGTTGGGGTGTACTACCTGCAGGCTTGTTGTTGACCAGTTGTTGGGGTCAGGCTTAACCTGAAGGGGGCTAGGGGCCCAGGTCAGGCTAGACCCTTCAGGTGCCGGTAGTTCTGGTGCCAGGGGCCCGGGTCAGGCTGGGCCAGGACTGTTACAAAAAGTGCACTTTTTGTAACAGTACTGGCCAGGACCGTCAACAAATGACCTACAAGCCCAGTACTGCCGGCACCGATGGGCCAGGACCGTCAACAGACCTACTGGCACCGCCGGTTAAGCCTCACCCAAACGGGTTAACCACAAGCCTGCAGGCCGTGCACCCCAACCCCTCTCTGGCCCACCATAGGGCCCAGCGGGTTGTTGGAGACATACAGTCTCCCTTCGGTGAGAAGTGAGCCAGTTAAGCGGCGGCACGTGGACTTCCCAGGAGGTCACCCATCCCGTGACTAATCCAGCCCGAGCACGCTTAACTACGGAATACTTTCACTTCTCATCACCAACTGAGCAGCTCAGTTGGTGATGAGAAGTGAAAGTATTCCGTAGTTAAGCGTGCTCGGGCTGGATTAGTCACGGGATGGGTGACCTCCTGGGAAGTCCACGTGCCGCCGCTTAACTGGCTCACTTCTCACCGAAGGGAGACTGTATGTCTCCAACAACCCGCTGGGCCCTATGGTGGGCCAGAGAGGGGTTGGGGTGCACGACCTGCAGGCTTGTGGTTAACCCGTTTGGGTGAGGCTTAACCGGCGGTGCCAGTAGGTCTGTTGACGGTCCTGGCCCATCGGTGCCGTCAGTACTGGGCTTGTAGGTCATGTGTTGACGGTCCTGGCCAGTACTGTTACAAAAAGTAACATCTTCCCTCCGATCTCCACATTCATGTTGCACTTAGCACATGTTTCTATCTCTGACCCGTCCGCCAGTCGCACCTTCCTTTCGACGCCTTCGAAGTGTTGTACTTGGTCCAAGTCGTCCACGAATTCCGCCGAAATGAATGAGTGGGAGGCGCCCATATCGAAAAGGGTGTACGCAGGCTTTTTACATACTAGCACTATACCTTGGTGATTTTGCGATTTTAGTTTATTGTTTGACGTAAGCTAAAGATCGGCAAGTAATTAAACAATTATGTAGGGAAAACTGAGGTACCTGTGATTACATCCTCTGGATTTCTGGGTTCGGCAAGATCCAGTGCATACATTTGCTCCGGCTGCCTGCCTCTACCTGGTGGCCCTCGACCTCGTCCACGTCCTCGGCCTCGGCCCCTGATTTGTTGTACTGGTGGTGCTGCTATAGGTAGGGGTGGGGGGTTACCCCATCTCTGAGGGCAGTGAGCCTGCACATGTCCTGGTTGGTGACACCAGAAACACACTGGCGGGGGATGTGCTCCACCTTCTTGTTCTCGGGGCCCCTGTATCCGCAACGGCTGAGGTGCAAGTACAGCCGGGGGTCTCTGGTCCGGTCGGGGGTCTGGATGAGGTTGTCCTCTGCCTCTTTGATGTCTAATGAATCCACCGCGCTGTCGGTGGTCCCGTCCTCTATTAACGTTTCCATCTTTCGCTGGCCTTTTTCCTCGGCCCTTCACCATTTGCTGATCTGCCTCCAGTCTTCTTGCTGCTTCACTGATTCGGGCAAAACTGGAGTCCACCACATATTGTAGGGAGTGTCTGAGATCGTCTCGTAGGCCCTTGAAGAACCTCTTATCGTACCCAGAGTCGCTTAATTGATGTGATGTAGCGAAGCGAGCCAGGTGAGAGAACTCCCGCTGGTAATCCAATACTGAAAGATTCCCCTGCCTCAGATGCAAGAACCTTTCCTCCAGTTCATCTCTTGCTGTTTGAGGCACAAAGTGCTCAAGTAGTGCCTCCTTAAATTCTTCCCACGTGATGTCTGTGTACTCAAGACCGGCAAAGGTGGTGTCTAAAGCTGACTTCCACCATCTCTTAGCATGAGATTTTAGGGCAGAAACAGCTAAGGACACTGCAACATCCGTCGGGCAACGAATCCCTACCAGCATTTCCTGGATTGCATCCAGCCATTCCTCTGTTTGCACCACTGACTCAGATCCTCTGTAAGATGGGGGGGAGAGGCCCCGGAAGACGCTCAACCAGTTTGCCCCTGGGTTGGGGGCCTGAAGTGGGACCTGTTGCTGAGTAAAAGACTGCAGGATAGCGGTCAGGGTCTGACCCAGCTCCGTTTGTTGGAACTGGACGGGAGCCGGTGGGGGAGGGACCGCATTCTGTGCGGGAGGTACTTCGTCTTGCAGTGGGGGAACCGTAGCCTGTTCCGGAGGGACTTCATCTTGCACTGGGGGAATCACGACCTAAACATGGGGAATCGTTCTACGGTTGGGAACATTTACGGGAGGCTACATAAGAAAAGTGTTTAATTAGAAAGGTTGGCCCTAAGCATATCGTTCGATGGACAATTTAACGTGATTTCTCCTATGGGCACACCATTGCTTCCGCTGCTAGTTTGTCCTCAAACTAACTCGAGCGGGGTTGCCCTAGGGTTGTGGACTCCTTATTTGGATCGGTTTTGGCCAAGATCGATTGTCAGGCAAAGAAAATCATGCTAAAACACGAGGGCGGCGATGTGGTGATCGAAGGTATTAAACCTATCTCTCCTCGTTTAATCTCATCAATTCAAGCTGTCAAGGCCCACTTGCAAGGAGATGAAGTCTTCATGATCTGCTTTGAAATGAAGGAGGAAAGTAATCCCCTGACTGATATTCCCGTAGTTCAAAAATTTCCTGATGTCTTCCCAGAAAAACTACCCGGACTACCGCCACACAGGGAAAAGGACTTCCAAATTCAACTAGTACCAGGAGCAAAACTGGTGTCTCGGGCACCATATAGAATGGAACCAAGAGAATTGGCTGAGTTCAGGACTCAACTCCAGGAACTGGTGGACTCAGGGTTCGTCAGACCAAGTTCATCACCCTGGGGAGCACCGGTACTATTTGTAAAGAAGAAGGATGGGTCACTTCGTCTCTGCATCGACTACCGAGAGCTGAATCGGCTGACGGTACAGAACACATATCCGCTACCGAGGATTGATGAGCTATTTGACCAGCTACAGGGGGCCTTCTGGTTCTCTAAGCTTGATTTGAGGTCCGGATACTATCAGTTGCGAATACGAGAGGAAGATATCCCAAAGACGGCCTTCAGTTCTCGTTACGGATTATAAGAATTTACAGTGATGCCATTCGGGCTCACGAATGCTCCCTCTGCATTCATGAGCTTAATGAACCATGTATTCGAACCTTACCTAGATAGGTTCGTTATCGTGTTTATTGATGACATCTTAATCTACTCCAAAACAAAGGAGGAGCATACCCAACACTTGACTCAAGTCTTGAGCAAGTTACGGCAACATCAAATGTATGCAAAGTTCTCGAAGTGCCAATTTTGGCTACGGGAGGTGGCTTTCCTAGGGCACGTGATCAGTGGGGCCGGGTTGGCAGTGGATCCGGCCAAGGAACGGGCAGTAAGGGATTGGCCGCAACCGAAGTCGGCCTCGGATGTCCGCAGCTTCCTGGGACTAGCCGGATATTATCGTAAGTTCGTGGAGGGATTTTCAAGGATTGCACTTCCCCTCACGTCGTTAACAAAGAAGGATGCTGCATTTGTGTGGACAGACAAGTGTGAGGCAGCCTTTCAGGAGTTGAAGAACTGACTCACCACATCCCCCATTCTTACCCTCCCATCCAGAAAGGAGGGATTTCAAATCTACACCGACGCATCTTATCAAGGAATGGGTGCTGTCCTCATGCAACACCGACGCATCTTGGAGGCACTACTTATATGGGGTTCATTGCGAGATCTTCTCGGATCACAAGAATCTCAAGTACATCGACACCCAGAAGGACTTGAATCTACGCCAACGGAGATGGCTAGAGTTCTTGTGTGATTATCAATACACAATGCACTATCACCCCGGGAAGGCAAACACGGTAGCAGACGCACTTAGCCGAAGAGCGAGTACATCCGACACGGAACCTCGATTAATGGTTTTGGAACTGATAAGGGTACTTCAGGACACGCAAGTCACACTGATATCTAAGGCCAACCCCGAGACCTATGCAGAATACTTGGCAGCCATGAGCATGACCTGTGTAACACCTCCCCTGCAATGACCATATAATATGGGTCCGGCCGGGACCCCACAACATATAACCGCCACAGCTTTGGTATTAAAGATGATAATCACTACCCAAACTCATAACTCAGACAACACAGCGGAAACAAAACTAAACCACAGAGATTGTCCACTACAAAGGAGTCCAACTGGCCCTAAGGCCTTACAAAACACAGTCCAAAACATCCAACAATTCATAAAGAAAGACATCCCAACCAAAGGGGAAAGGTGGTTTTTCCCTAAACTACCTCGGCATGCAAGCCGGATATAACAAAGCACGAAGAAAGTAATACAGGAAAACAGGTAATCACTTCATGAGGCTTTAGGCCCTTTTGGCCGGCGCGCTGGGTCCAGCTTGCGATTCGTGCCCTGCAACCAAATCACAAAGAGCGGAAAACGAGGGTCAGCTATGGCTGACCACAAGCGGTGTAACAACATCCCTCCTCCCGGCCGTCCTAGCGGACCCCGGGGAACTACTTCACCCTGCAAGTCAGCACTTCGTATGCAAATGTACATATAGGAAAGCAACATAAATACTGGCATGAGTGTCACAAGCATCATCCACGTTTCTAGGTTGAGCAGGTAATAAAAGGGCCTAACAATGCAGAATGAGTGCAAGCCCGGGGTTTCACCCAAGGCGCCCTAATGCGTATGAATCTAACACATCATCATACATTACCAACACAAGGGTACTCATCATTTCCCCACAAGGGCATCAAACCCAAGGCCAAGCGCTCTCGCTGAGACTCACCTCGCCAGGCCTTCCATGCCAACGGGCTTGTCTGACAGCTCACACGCTCGGGCCGCCAACAACGCACCAAGACCGATTCCAAGAATTCTGGCTAATCAAAACGTCCCAAGGCCCTGGGCTTACTCTCGGGACAACGTCCACCGATTGCCTCGCCTGGAGACCGTCAACGGATGCAATCCGTAGCACAGACATTCTCGTCAGTCAACAAACGAAGGGACTAATCTTGCCGGGACACTCTCCACACGTGAATCTCAGTCTCCACGGGATAGCCAGCCGACCACAAAGACCAATCGCGCCTTCGCACAACACAAGGCATCACAAGCCCCATAATCCGCACATTTATTCTCCGCCCTAACACAACATTCGTTACCATACGAAGCTACAAGGGCATCACAACGACGAGTTCGCCGTAATCGGATTTCTAACAAAACCCCTAACATGCGCGTAAATCAACATCACCGGATCGGACCAACGGCCATAAATCCGGCTTCACCCACAATGCCTAATCCGCTAACGGAGCGGATCTCTAGTGCAAAACATGCCGGGGACGGACACAATCAACCCGGTGGTTTCTCTTGAACCAAGGCGACCCGGATCCCTCTCACTCGACGGATCCGGTGCCAAAAATGCAGGAAAGAGGAGATGCCAAACACGCATCCTAAAGACCGGGAGGAGAAACGTCGTTACCTTTTGAGATCTCCTCCTAGCCATGAGAAGCTTGCAACCAAACGGTGGAGAAGAGGCGCCTTGACGCCCTCTACGCGTTGCCGGTCTCGGATCGGCGATCGGAGCTCCGAAGCTCCAACAATGGCGGATCTCCCCTCTTCTTCCTCCTTGCCCCCTTCTCCTTTCTCCAACCTAAGAGAGAGAAAGGACTTGGAAATATGAGAGAATAACCCCTCATCCAAGCCCTAAAGCCCCCCAGCGAATTATCTCAGCCGTCGGATCAAATCCCAAAGTATTTGATCGGTCGGATCATCATCCCCGCACGATTTCGCGGAACAGAATAAACAGGGCGCACGATCACAGTCGCACGGTCACTGGTCGTGCGCGAAGAAGACACTGGTCGTGCGCACTATCCGAGACAGAACTCCGAATTCTGGCGGATAGCGCACGATCACTGCGCACGGTCACTGGTCGTGCGCGAAGAAGACACTGGTCGTGCGCACTATCCGAGACAGAACTCCGAATTCTGGCGGATAGCGCACGATCACTGCGCACGATCACTGGTCGTGCGCGAAGAGGAGAAATGGTCGTGCGCGAAGAGCTGCTACGAAATTCCTAGCCTTTCCCGAGCGCAGCACTACCACTCCGCCTACCTCGCGGAACTACGATTTTTGGGGTGTTACAACTCCACCCCCCTTAAAAGAATTTCGTCCTCGAAATTTTAGAATTTAAGCAGGAAATTCACAACGCATACCTGGAGCGAAAAGTTCCGGGAAATCCTCCCGCATCGCTTGCTCTCGCTCCCAAGAGAATTCGTCTCGCCCGCAGTTGTCCCATCGCACCTTCACAAGTTTGACTTGCTTGTTACGCAACTGCCGGACTTCTGAATCCTCCACGCACACCGGGCGAACCCTCGCCCCCAAGTTCTCCATCACCGGCACCGCCGCCGCTTCGACCACGACACTCGGCTCTATCAAAGCTTTCCTCAGCACGGAGACATGGAAAACGTCATGTAATCCACTCAGCTCTGCGGACAACGCCAAACGATAGGCTGCTTCGCCTATACGTTCCGTAACCTCGAACGGACCCAAATATCTTGGACTCAACTTCTTGAGTCGCCGCACCCGCGAAACACCCTTGAACGGCTTGATCTTCAAGTAGACCATGTCGCCCACTGCAAACTCCACATTTCTGTGGCGTGCATTAAAATACTTTGCTTGTCGATCCTGAGCAACCTTCATGCGCTCCTGAATCGTCCGCACAATCTCGCAAGCATCCTCCACCACTTGCTTTCCCAAAATCTTAGTGTCTCCCACCTCTGCCCAAGACATCGGCGTTCGACACTTCCTTCCATACAAAGCTTCGTATGGCGCCATCTTGATACTCGCCTGGAAGCTATTATTATAGGCGAACTCCACCATGAAAAGGTGGTCCTCCCACCCTTTGCCAAAGTCGAGAGCACACATCCTCAACATGTCTTCCAACGTACGGTTCGTTCGCTCCGTCTGACCATCGGTCTGCGGATGGAACGCGGTACTAAACTTGAGCTTCGTGCCTAGACTTTTCTGCACTAATCTCCAATCCTTCGATGTGAATCGCCCATCGCGATCACTAACGATGCTCTTCGGAATCCCGTGCAACCGCACAACGTTTCGAACATAAAGCTCCACGAGCTTTTCCACGCCATCACCCTTCTGGTTCGGAATGAAGTGGGCCACCTTCGTCAGGCGATCTACTATCACCCAAATTGCATCGTTACCCTGCTGCGATCGAGGCAAACCATGCACAAAATCCATAGAGATGTCATCAAATTTCCATTCGGGGATGGGAAGAGGCTTCAAGAACCCGCCGGGCCTTTGGCACTCGGCCTTTACCAAGGCACAAGTCTGACATCGGCTCACGTACTCGGCTACATCCCGCTTCATCCCAGGCCACCAAAAAGATTTCTTCAAATCCGCGTACATCTTTGTACTTCCTGGATGAACGGAGTACTTCGTAAAGTGAGCTTCAAACATCAACTCCTCGCGGAGCTTGCCAAAGCGCGGAACGCAAACCCTCCCGTCCCTTTTTAAGATCCCACCAACCATCTCCAAAGCAGTGCCCTCGCTCTGTTGAGCCTCCAACACCAACTGTTGGCACTCCTCGTCCGCACTGGTCGCCTCTCGGATTCGATCCGTTATGTCACATTGCATTTCAATCCAATTCAAACGAGCTACGCTAGACTCACCTCTAGCCACACAAGAGATATCAAGAGACTCCAAGTCTCGAATCAAACGCTCGTTATGCGCCTCCATCCAATTACCTTGCCCGGAGTACTTTCTACTCAAAGCATCCGCCACCACGTTGGCTTTACCCGGCGTATACTGAATCTCCACGTCGTAGTCCCCAAGGAACTCGACCCACCTACGCTGCCGCATATTCAGATCCTTTTGGTCTAGGAGATACCTCAGGCTTTTGTGATCCGTGAAGATCTCCACCTTCGCACCATAAACGTAGTGCCGCCATAACTTTAGCGCAAAGATTACCGCCGCCAACTCCAAATCGTGGACGGGGTAATTCTTCTCATGAGTCTTTAACTGCCTTGACCCATAAGCGATCACCTTGCCGTGCTGCACGAGCACGCACCCCAAACCGCAACCTGACGCGTCGCTGAAAATCTGAAATCCTTCCGTCCCACTAGGAAGACTAAGGATTGGAGCGGACATCAACCTTTCCTTCAGATTCTCAAATGCCCGGGCACACTCCGGTGTCCATACGAACTTCTGGTCCTTGCGAGTGAGAGTGGTGAGGGGCAACGCCATCCGCGAAAAGTTCTCCACGAACCTTCTATAATAACCGGCTAGTCCAAGAAAACTCCGGACTTCCGTCACGGTCCTCAAGACAGGCCAATCTCTAATGGCTTCGATCTTCGCTGGATCTACCGCCACCCCATCTCCACTAATCACGTGACCTAAGAAAGCCACCTTCTCGATCCAAAACTCGCATTTTGAGAACTTAGCATAGAGCTGATTCTCCCTTAGAGTCTGCAGTACTTGCCTCAAGTGAGACTCATGCTCCGCCTCCGATTTTGAGTACACCAAAATATCGTCAACAAACACCACCACGAACGAATCTAAGAAAGGGCGGAAAACCCTGTTCATCAAGTCCATGAACACGGATGGCGCGTTCGTCAAACCGAACGGCATCACCGAAAACTCGTAGTGGCCATACCGAGTCCCGAACGCTGTCTTGGCAACGTCCTCTTCTCGGATCTTCAGCTGGTAGTACCCCGATTTCAAATCCAACTTGGAGTACACCACCGACCCCACTAACTGGTCGAACAAATCATCAATTCGGGGAATTGGATATTTATTCTTGACGGTCAACTTATTTAGCTCACGGTAATCAATGCATAACCGCATACTTCCGTCCTTTTTCTTCACAAACAAAACCGGTGCGCTCCATGGTGAAGAGCTGGGCCTAATGTACCCTTGCTCCAACAACTCCTGCAACTGAACCTTTAACTCGGCCAGTTCCTTCGGTGCCATCCTAAACGGAGGACGCGACACTGGCCTCGCACCCGGTACCAACTCTATCGAGAAATCTATTTCACGCTGAGGAGGTGCTCCCGGAAGTTCCTCGGGGAAAACATCCTCAAATTCTTCCACCACCGGAACTTCCCTAATAGCCGACTTTGTGGAGTGAGTCTCCAACAGAGCTAAGAACGCCTCGCCTCCTTGGTTTACCGCACGCCTCATTTGCATAGCGGAAATCAGGGAGTAAGCCACTCCGCTTAGGCCTTCGAACTTGACCTCTGCTCTACCTTCACCTCTCAGGGTTACCACCTTCAACTGGCAGTCGATACTAGCTCGCTGCTCCGCAAGCCAGTCCATCCCCAAGATAACGTCGAATTCGGCTAGTGGCAGAATCGCTGCTACCAACACGAAGTCACAATCGCCAATATGCATCACAATGCGTCCCCTCCTCATGGTAGTCATGAAAGACCCATTTGGCATACGCACACTCAGCTCCACCCCTGCCGCTACGGGCTCAGCACCAATCTTCCGGATAAAACCTTCCGCAAGAAAAGAGTGTGACGCCCCCGTGTCGAACAACACTCGCGAGGGGTAGCCCGACACTAGCACGAAACCTAACCACGTGCAAAACAAACATGAAAGGCCGCAACCTACATTATAGTAACAACTGAAAACTTAAACTTTTCATACCTGTCACCACATCGGGTTGACGTATCGCTTCCTGCTGCCCAAGGTTGTAGGCCCTAGGCTGCACTGGAGGGAACCGCGAAGCACTCGACTCCGCCGCTTTCCCCTTTTCTGTAACACTGGGACCTGAACGCACCGATTGCTCTTGCCTCGGCTCTGGCCCAGCTCCGCCCTCGGTACAGAAACGACTAATGTGGCCCACCTTGCCACACTGGTAACAAGTAACTGGACCCTTGGAACGGAAATCTCCCGAAGGCGCACCACTTCTCTCCCCAGGTCTGTTAGGACGGGGCTTCTTCTTCCATCGGCTACCCTCGGATTTCCACTGGGGTTGAGACTGAGAAGGCTTTCCTTCTCCCTGTTTTGCCGCAACACTCTTTCGCCGCTGAGTTCGCTCCAGGTCGCTCTCCAGCGTGCGAGCGGCTTCGACCAACTCATCGAACCCTGCATTCTTCAAGGCTATGAGTGGTTGCCTTAAGTTTTCCCTCAACCCCTGATAAAAGAGGTTATCTCTCTCTTCATCATCTGCCATTGTCGTGCCTGCATACCGACCCAACCGGGTGAACTCTTGCAGATACTCATCCACCGTCTTCTCCCGCTGCACCAAATGCAGAAACTGCCGCTGCAGTGCTAACCTTGTTGAAACCGGAATATACCGCTTTAGGAAAGCGTTTCCGAACTCCTCCATGGACGGAACACGCCCGACAAACTGACGACCGATATGGTTCGCCCACCACAACTTCGCATCGCCCTCCAACATGAAGCTCGCAAAGTGAGACTGCCTCTCAGCTGGGGTCTCAGCTGCCCTCAAGAGCTCCCGGATCCTCGAAAGCCAATCCTCGGCATCCGTTGGAGTGCCCACTCCCTTGAACGTCGGAGGGTGAAAACTCAAGAAATACTTCATGAATCGATCACCCATCGGAAAAACTCTCTCCGCAAGAGGCTCTGCTTGCCTTACTTCAACCTCCGGTGTATCCGGCGTAGCCGCCGGAGTGACAGGGGTCGCAACTTGCACCACCGGCGTAGGAACCCGTGGCATCGCTCCAGCTTGAGCCGCCACCATTGCCTCCGCTAGCATGCGACAGAAGTCGGCCGGGGACAGGCCCACATTCACAAGGCCTGGAGCAGTAGCACTACTCCCCGAAGGCTCCTCTTGCCTCCTAGATGTCCCCGCGTCATCGCCAACATCCTAGCATAAGCAAGGAGAAAGACTCATCAGTCTCTATTCGCAAGACTCAAACACAGGGATACTCATAATCCCGCGCAAAACTCCTATGTGGACAATCTCTTACGCGATCCAAATACACTAGACCTCGCAAGAATACTAAACCTCCCTCTGATACCAAATTGTAACACCTCCCCTGCAATGACCATATAATATGGGTCCGGCCGGGACCCCACAACATATAACCGCCACAGCTTTGGTATTAAAGATGATAATCACTACCCAAACTCATAACTCAGACAACACAGCGGAAACAAAACTAAACCACAGAGATTGTCCACTACAAAGGAGTCCAACTGGCCCTAAGGCCTTACAAAACACAGTCCAAAACATCCAACAATTCATAAAGAAAGACATCCCAACCAAAGGGGAAAGGTGGTTTTTCCCTAAACTACCTCGGCATGCAAGCCGGATATAACAAAGCACGAAGAAAGTAATACAGGAAAACAGGTAATCACTTCATGAGGCTTTAGGCCCTTTTGGCCGGCGCGCTGGGTCCAGCTTGCGATTCGTGCCCTGCAACCAAATCACAAAGAGCGGAAAACGAGGGTCAGCTATGGCTGACCACAAGCGGTGTAACAACATCCCTCCTCCCGGCCGTCCTAGCGGACCCCGGGGAACTACTTCACCCTGCAAGTCAGCACTTCGTATGCAAATGTACATATAGGAAAGCAACATAAATACTGGCATGAGTGTCACAAGCATCATCCACGTTTCTAGGTTGAGCAGGTAATAAAAGGGCCTAACAATGCAGAATGAGTGCAAGCCCGGGGTTTCACCCAAGGCGCCCTAATGCGTATGAATCTAACACATCATCATACATTACCAACACAAGGGTACTCATCATTTCCCCACAAGGGCATCAAACCCAAGGCCAAGCGCTCTCGCTGAGACTCACCTCGCCAGGCCTTCCATGCCAACGGGCTTGTCTGACAGCTCACACGCTCGGGCCGCCAACAACGCACCAAGACCGATTCCAAGAATTCTGGCTAATCAAAACGTCCCAAGGCCCTGGGCTTACTCTCGGGACAACGTCCACCGATTGCCTCGCCTGGAGACCGTCAACGGATGCAATCCGTAGCACAGACATTCTCGTCAGTCAACAAACGAAGGGACTAATCTTGCCGGGACACTCTCCACACGTGAATCTCAGTCTCCACGGGATAGCCAGCCGACCACAAAGACCAATCGCGCCTTCGCACAACACAAGGCATCACAAGCCCCATAATCCGCACATTTATTCTCCGCCCTAACACAACATTCGTTACCATACGAAGCTACAAGGGCATCACAACGACGAGTTCGCCGTAATCGGATTTCTAACAAAACCCCTAACATGCGCGTAAATCAACATCACCGGATCGGACCAACGGCCATAAATCCGGCTTCACCCACAATGCCTAATCCGCTAACGGAGCGGATCTCTAGTGCAAAACATGCCGGGGACGGACACAATCAACCCGGTGGTTTCTCTTGAACCAAGGCGACCCGGATCCCTCTCACTCGACGGATCCGGTGCCAAAAATGCAGGAAAGAGGAGATGCCAAACACGCATCCTAAAGACCGGGAGGAGAAACGTCGTTACCTTTTGAGATCTCCTCCTAGCCATGAGAAGCTTGCAACCAAACGGTGGAGAAGAGGCGCCTTGACGCCCTCTACGCGTTGCCGGTCTCGGATCGGCGATCGGAGCTCCGAAGCTCCAACAATGGCGGATCTCCCCTCTTCTTCCTCCTTGCCCCCTTCTCCTTTCTCCAACCTAAGAGAGAGAAAGGACTTGGAAATATGAGAGAATAACCCCTCATCCAAGCCCTAAAGCCCCCCAGCGAATTATCTCAGCCGTCGGATCAAATCCCAAAGTATTTGATCGGTCGGATCATCATCCCCGCACGATTTCGCGGAACAGAATAAACAGGGCGCACGATCACAGTCGCACGGTCACTGGTCGTGCGCGAAGAAGACACTGGTCGTGCGCACTATCCGAGACAGAACTCCGAATTCTGGCGGATAGCGCACGATCACTGCGCACGGTCACTGGTCGTGCGCGAAGAAGACACTGGTCGTGCGCACTATCCGAGACAGAACTCCGAATTCTGGCGGATAGCGCACGATCACTGCGCACGATCACTGGTCGTGCGCGAAGAGGAGAAATGGTCGTGCGCGAAGAGCTGCTACGAAATTCCTAGCCTTTCCCGAGCGCAGCACTACCACTCCGCCTACCTCGCGGAACTACGATTTTTGGGGTGTTACAACCTGTGACATCCAAGATCGCATTAAATTTGGGCAAAGACAAGATGCATCATTGGAACCAGTGTTTGCGGCCTTGGAGTCAGGCCCCTCCGGGAACTTTACCTTGTGTGATGGTCTCATTCACTTCCGTGGGCGGATACTCATACCACAAGGAGACAGGATTCGGGAAGATATCATGGCTGAGGCACATAATAGCAAGTACTCCATACATCCGGGCGTCTCCAAAATGACGACGGATCTGAGAAAGTCGATGTACTGGCCCGGTATGAAGAAAGACATCGCCCGTTTTGTGACGCACTGTGTATCTTGTCAACAAGTGAAGGCAGAATGCAAGAAGCCAGGGGGACTATTGCAGCCTCTACCTGTGCCTGAGTGGAAGTTTGATAACATATCTATGGACTTCGTGCATGGGCTACCTCGCTCCCACTCCGGGAATGACTTTGTATGGGTGATTGTTGACAGGCTGACGAAGGTGGCTCGGTTTATTCCAGTCAGGAAGGGTGCTCCGGTCGGAACGTTAGTACGACTATTTGTAGAGAAATTTGTTCGGTACCACGAAGTCCCAAAGTCGATCGTGTCCGATCGGGATGGCCGGTTCACGTCTCGGGAATGGAAGGCTGTTCAAGCCTATCTGGGATCTCGGCTGACCTTCAGCACCGCCTTCCACCCTCAGACAGATGGTCAAATTGAACGTACAATTCGGACGATGGAAGACCTACTACGCCTCTGCATTTTGGACCGCAATGAACCTTGGGAAAGGTTGCTGCCACTCGCCGAGTTTTCTTACCCTAATAGCCATCAATCCAGCATCGGCATGGCCCCCTATGAAGCATTGTATGGTCGTAAATGCAGAACCCTGCTGTCATGGGTTCAGGATGATTTTCCAGGGGTGCCAGGGTCGATGTTTGAAGAGGACACGGACGCTCTGGTGCGACTAATTCGGGAGCGGATGCTAGAAGCCCAGAGTCGACAGGCCAAATATTACGGCGCGCGACATCGTAAGGTAGAATTTCGGGTGGGAGACAAAGTGTTTCTGAAGGTACGTCCAGTGCACGGTGTCACACGGGTACGGAGGTTAAAGAAGCTCAGTCCTAGGTATATGGGACCTTACAGAATCCTGGAGCGGATTGGCCCTCTGGCATACCGACTGGAGCTACCACCAGAATTAGAGAACCTGCACGACGTCTTCCACGTCTCTTCGCTCCGGAAGGCTCTGCTTAATCCAGAACAACAGATCACTCGTACCTCAGGCCCAGAAGACACAGATCGGTCAGTCCGTTTGGAGCCTACCCGGATTGACGACTCCAGCATCCGGGTTCTACGACGAAAGAAGGTGCCATTAGTAAAGGTCCTTTGGTCCAACCACGGGCAGGAGGAACATACTTGGGAACTACTGGATCTAATGCAGCAACGCTACCCGAAACTATTTGAATCAGGTAAAACTCGATTGCAAGAATGTATTTGATTTTCATTTTATTGTGCTTGATCTGAAAACCCGTACACCCGATCCTAAATTTCGGGGACGAAATTGTTTTGTTTTGTATTGGGATTTGTAACATCCCCAAAACTACTAGGCCCCTAGATGATTTTTGTCATGACAAGTCATGACAAAAATAGGATAAGTGACCTAGAACCCTAGGATGAAAATGGAAGAGGTGAAAAACACATGGTGTGCACTTAGCCATCATGATCCACCCTAATGAGAAGTGAACCAAAAGGGAGGATAAAATATCTTATAAACCACACATAACCATGAATAGTTCATATGGTGAGTTAAGTACACAAAGTGGGCCAGGAAGGCCCCATGAACTCATTAAAATGGGAAGGAATGCACTTTGGGGTGCAAATAGCAAAAATGGATATCCTAACCTACAGGTGACCAAAAGACTTCAAAAAGCCAACATAACCTCACCATGATCCCTATGACCAACTAGGAGGGCAAGTAGGCCACTAGGGACCCTTGGGGTCAACCAATTTGGTCAAATTGACCAAAAGTCAACTGTGAGCAATCTTAGGTCAAATCACCATAATTACGAGCAATTGATCAAATTGAAACCACTCTCATATGGCAACCTCCCTAAGGGACCTAATGGACCCAAAAGCCCCATCATAGGGGCATCATTTTGGAGAAATTGGGTCAATCACTAAAAAGCCCCAAATTGACCTAAATGTGCTAAAAACCTAAATTGACCTTCAATTGATCTAGTGTAATCAAATTGATCTCCCCTAAACCCTAAGGGGAGTATATGAGACCTAATTGGACCATGGTGTGCATTCAACCAAGGAGAATTAGGGCAAAATCAACAAAATACCCAAATTGTCCCTATAGGCAATTAAGTGCACTCAAGCCCCAATTGACCCCACCTTGACTCAATTCTTTTGGAGTAGGTCCATAGGGTCTTAGGGAGTAATATGGGTCAATTATATTGAGTGTGTAAGCTTGAGTCAAGCCCAAACCTAAAAATCCCCAATTTACCCAAATTGGGTCAAGTGAGTCCAAAGCTCAAATTAAGTGGGCTTAACCCAATTCCATAGCCTAAGGAGGCAGCCCACATGATAACCAGACCATGGAAACCTGAAATTTCGAGTGAGAAGGGGGTAATTACCTTTGGATTAAGCTTTAATGGGAAGAAGACAAGGGGGAGGCAAAAGAGGAGGAAATGGGGGGATGGCTGCCAAATGGCACCTCCTTTCCATTCCCCAAGCATGCTCTGAGCTGGGGGAATGAATTCCCGTCGGTTTGGGGCAGTGAGGAGGAGGCCTTGATTGGCTGCCATGGGCGGCAAGGAGGTTGGCCGAATGGCCTTAATGGTAGCAGGCCATAAACACTTCTCCCCCCTCTTTTCTCCCTCTCACTACGTTCAGAACTCCCAGAGCAGTCGAGCCCCCTCTTCAGAAGAAGTTTTCGAGCTCAGCCGCACAGAAAACGCCATGGATGCCGGGAATAGGAACGCGATCTTCCTCCGCCGCAACACCCGCCGCCAAGGCCGTGCTCAGGCAAGTTCCTTCCCCCCTCCATCTGTGCTAGTATCTAGATTCATCTAGGAGAGAAATCGGGCTCAATTGAGCCCGATCCCATGAGAGATCGAGGGAGCTTTTCCGAGTTCTTTTCCATGCTTGGGATCGCCGGAGACGGGTTCTCAGGCGGCCGTGCCGCCGTCAATCGATGGCCACCACCTCAACGGAGGTGGTGGAGGCGGTGGCCGGCGGTGGTGGGCCGTGTATGGCCGGGGAATGAAGGAGGGAAGTCACCCAGGCGGGATCGATCGCAGCCCTTGCCTCAACGGGGAAGATGAAGCAGGACCGTCCGATCTGGACGGATTGATAGCCGCAGCCCATTTTAATTAAACTGAACCTATTTCAAATGATTTTGTCACACTTTATACAGATTTTGCAAGCAGAAATTGAAGGCCTTAGAGGCCGAAAATGGAAAAATTCCCAGAGACAACTTTTGTAGCTCTTGGTGTCTACTTCCTGTAGGATTTAAGATCAAGTGATTTGGAGCACTACAGCTCCTTGTAGAGCCATTTTTCTAGGACTGCTCTTTATGTCTATTAGCAAACCACAATAATTCTGCCTAGGATTTTTAAGTAGTTTGCATGCAATTTTTGAAGGCCTTAAAGGCCATATCATGAAAAGTTGGCTGAGATAACTTTTGTAGCTCTTGATGTCTACTTCCCGTAGGATTTAAGATCAAGTGATTTGGAGCACTACAGCTCCTTGTAGAGCCATTTTTCTAGGACTGCTCTTTATATCTATTAGCAAACCACAATAATTCTGCCTAGGATTTTTAAGTAGTTTGCATGCAATTTATGAAGGCCTTAAAGGCCATATCATGAAAAGTTGGCTGAGATAACTTTTGTAGCTCTTGATGTCTACTTCCTGTAGGAGTTGAGATCAAGTGATTTGGAGCACTACAGCTCCTTGTAGAGCCATTTTTTCTAGGACTGCTCTTTATGTCTATTAGCAAACCACAATAATTCTGCCTAGGATTTTTAAGTAGTTTGCTTGCAATTTTTGAAGGCCTTAGAGGCCATATCATGAAAAGTTGGCTGAGACAACTTTTGTAGCTCTTGATGTCTACTTCCTGTATGATTTGAGATCAAGTGATTTGGAGCACTACAGCTCCTTGTAGAGCCATTTTTCTAGGACTGCTTTTTATGTCTATTAGCAAACCACAATAATTCTGCCTAGGATTTTTTAAGTAGTTTGCATGCAATTTTTTTGAAGGCCTTAGAGGCCATATCATGAAAAGTTGGCTGAGACAACTTTTGTAGCTCTTGATGTCTACTTTCTGTAGGATTTGTGATCAAGTGATTTGGAGCTCTACAACTCCTTGTAGAGTCATTTTCCTAGGACTGCTCCTTGTGTAGGGGCAGAAATTAAAAAGGCTATACCTTTCAATTGGCTTAACCAACTCCCTTGATTTTTCTACCATGCATGAAGGGTATGAAGACACACCTAGGGATTTAATTTGAGAATTTTTGGATGTATATCCATTGAGGTATTCCATTTATTAGGAAAAGTAAATATTTGGTATTTATGGAGTTGTATAACTCCAAACACCCCCAAATTTGGGAGGTAAGCTCTTTATATATATCTATATCACTGGTAAAAATTTGAGACCATTTACCCCTGTGCATGTGGAGTTAGGAGCCATGCAAGAGCTAGGCTAAGGACCTTAAATGTGAGCACTTAGCAATTTTGGGTGGAGTGAGCCCCAAGCCTTGGGAGTTAACCCAATGGCTTGAAATGTTGGACATGGGTCCTTGGCAGCATTATGCCTTCCCAAAAGTTATTTGGGATTTTTGGGTACAAAAATCCCAAGATATGGAATTTACTAAATTACCCCTAATTTAGGATATAAAATGAAAAGGGGGTCATATGAACTTGGAATGATGTGGAACTTAGTATTTAGCCTTGATTTCATTATTTTGGCAGCAGGAATTTTTCTGAGAATTTTGGGAAATATTGCATGATATAAATAGATGAATTTACAAATATACCCTTTAAGAATTTTGTGCAAATATTGAGTTTTTATATGTCTGATAAATTTGAGATAAATCACAGTAGGTCATAATGCTAGTATAAGCCTATAATAATTTTCCCAGAATTTATTGAAGTCTTAACATAGCACTTGTAGTGTACACTCTTATACGCACACCAAATGTAATAAATAATAATTAAGGGTAAATATTCCTTGGAATAATATGAGACTTAGGATCTGGTGTTTTTAGACTAATATGCTGCTATAATAATTTTCCCAGAATTTATTGAAGTTTAACATAGCACTTGTAGTGTAAACCCTTATACGCACACCAAATGTAATAAATGATAATTAAGGGTAAATATCACTTGGAATAATATGGGACTTAGTATCTAGTGTTATTAGACTAATATGGTGCTATAATAATTTTCCCAGAATTTATTGAAGTCTTAACATAGCACTTGTAGTGTAAACCCTTATACGCACACCAAATGTAATAAATGATAATTAAGGGTAAATATTCCTTGGAATAATATGAGACTTAGGATCTGCTGTTTTTAGACTAATATGGTGCTATAATAATTTTCCCAGAATTTATTGAAGTATTAACATAGCACTTGTTGTGTAAACCCTTATACGCACACCAAATGTAATAAATGACAATTAAGGGTAAATATTACTTGGAATAATATGAGACTTAGGATCTGGTGTTTTTAGACCGATTTGGTGCTATGGAAATTTTCCCAGAATTTATTAAGGTCATAACCTAATACTTGTAGTGCAAACCCCTATTTGCACCCCATTTGGGTTAAATAGAAATTATGGTCAAATATTCCTGCTAAAAATGTGAAACTCAGGTTTTGGTGTTTTTTTAGACCAGTGTTATGCCATGGTAATTTTCCCTGAGTTTATTGAGATCATAATCTAATACTTGATGTGTAAATCTCTATTTGCACATCTCCTATTTTTAATAGAAACTATGATTTAAGATTCCCTAGAGAATTCATGAAATTAGGATATGAGGTTGTTAGATCACCACTCATTGCGAACATATGGTAATAATTGGAACTCATTTGGATATGATGTGATCAAGATCGCACCATAGGAGTCAAATCTACATCAACCTTATTTCGGTCTACGAGTAGTGAAACTGATTTACATGAATTAGACCACCACTGACCTTCACACGTAGAACTATTAACTCTTTATTAATTATGAAGGCTCAGATTATTTGGAAGAGCATCTCTAAGGGCATCTTCGCAAATAAGGATTGGGGTGTGTTTAGGAGTCAAATCTACATCAACCTTATTTCGGTCTACGAATAGTGAAACTGATTTACATGAATTAGACCACCACTGACCTTCACACGTAGAACTATTAACTCCTTATTAATTATGAAGGCTCTGATTATTTGGAAGAGCATCTTTAAGGGCATCTTGGGAAATAAGGATTGGGGTGTGTTTAGGAGTCAAATCTACATCAACCTTATTTCGATCTATGAATAGTGAAACTGATTTACATGAATTAGACCACCACTGACCTTCACACGTAGAACTATTAACTCTTTATTAATTATGAAGGCTCAGATTATTTGGAAGAGCATCTCTAAGGGCATCTTGGGAAATAAGGATTGGGGTGTGTTTAGCAAAGCTATAGGTGAATGAGTTTACAGTGATATGAAAAGGAGGTTAGACCTCATCAAGGGCCTCACACACACACAACCTGTCGTAGTGAGTGATTATATGAAAGTAGAATTGACCTTAGCCGGGTGAGCCATCTAGGGTAAGACTCAAGGGTGAAGTCGGAAAACATCTAAGGCAAACCCCAGGGTTAAGGATGTCGAAGAATAGGAGTGTGGGTCCAAGAAAGGTTGAGAATGCTAATTGAATGTGTGAAGTTCCTCGGTGAAGAAGGGAACTCGAGATTAGAATGTGACGACGGGAGAGTCAGCACCCGGTCACAATTGGTGGTGTTGGAGTTCAAAAGAACTCCCCTGCTCCTAGGAGCCAAGCTTAACTCATCTTAAAGAATTAATGTAATTGGAGAGGAAAATGGGGATCAAGTAAAAAGGGGGAGATACCAACTAGATTAAGTGCCTTGGGAAGAGGAAGTTCGGGGTGTCAGCCCGTCACACTTCCTAGTACCGCTGCGAGCCCCTCACCGGGTAACCCTCCGGAGATCCAAGGCAAACCCCTAAAACTTCTAGGACCAACTAAATTATAGACAAGACTAGTTGAATAGGAGAACTCGACACGTTAACTTGCATCCCGAACCAGAAGGAAATATAGAAAGGACTGGGATAGTCCTGCAAGCGATAGACTCGGGTAATAGAAAGGACTGGATAGTCCTGCGAGCGATAGGCTTGGGTTATAAAAAGGACTGGGATAGTCCTGCGAGCGATAGACTCGGGTCATAGAAAGGACTGGATAGTCCTGCGAGCGATAGACTCGGGTTATAGAAAGGACTGGATAGTCCGGCGAGCGGTAAGCTCGGGTTATAAGGATGGACTGGGATAGTCCGGCGAGCGGTAGGCTCGGGTTATAAGGATGGACTGGGATAGTCCGGCGAGCGGTAGGCTCGGGTTATAAGGATGGACTAGGATAGTCTGGCGAGCGGTAGGCTCGGGTTATAAGGATGGACTGGGATAGTCCGGCGAGCGGTAGGCTCGGGTTATAAGGATGGACTAGGATAGTCCGGCGAGCGGTAGGCTCGGGTTATAAGGATGGACTGGGATAGTCCGGCGAGCGGTAGGCTCGGGTTATAAGGATGGACTGGGATAGTCCGGCGAGCGGTAGGCTCGGGTTATAAGGATGGACTGGGATAGTCCGGCGAGCGGTAGGCTCGGGTTATAAGGATGGACTGGGATAGTCCGGCGAGCGGTAGGCTCGGGTTATAAGGATGGACTGGGATAGTCCGGCGTAGCGGTAAGCTCGTAATTTATATAAAAGACTTGTATAGTCTAGCGAGCGGTAAGCTCATATTCTATATATAAGAATTGTATAGTCTAGTGAGCGGTAAGCTCATATTTTACTTATAAGACTAGTGTAGTCTAGTGAGCGGTAGGCTCGTAGTCTAAACATAAGACCAGTATAGTCTAGCGAGCGGTATGCTCGTAGTTTAAATCTAAGGCTGGTATAGCCTGGCGAGCGGTAGGCTCTACTTTATAAATGTTGATGCAAATATGTGAGCTGGAGGCTCAGTAGTAAATAACTAATACATGTTACTTGTGTGTAAGTTGTGGTGGGTCTTCGGTTCTGTTTTAGTCGTCACACCGACAGCAGTTCTTTGACTCAGCAGTGCTAGTGGTTTTTATTGGGGCCAGGTTGTTTTACTGCGCGTCCGACGGAACGAATCCCCTAAACCCTGCCTGGCCAATTCAATTTAGTACGCAGGAGTTCGTGAGTACCGGGTACCGGTATCACAGCGTACGTTTGGGCCTAGGTCTGGTAGTGTGACTTACCCACCTAGGTGAGGAGACGCCCGCTCCTCTGCCACCGTTTGACCACGACGGGAGGTGCCCGAGAGGTTAGCTACCTCCGAAAAGTGGGAACTAAAGGTCTGTACATACAGAGTCGTGTGAGTGAGTTGCATGTGTATGAAATAATAATACAAACATTGCATCATTGCATTGAATATCATAGCATAGCATTTCTGCATAAACAGAGACCTCATCGTATAAATCAGTGTGGGCTCTTTTATACGATGAGTTTATACCTTCCAGATCTCTTAGCTTATGTGCCCTCGTGTGTGCATATAAGTTAAGGTTACTTTCGTAGATGCTCGTATTTATTTGCTTCTTATATTACGTTGCCTTTTACACATTGCATAAACAGAGACCTCATCGTATAAATCAGTGTGGGCTCTTTTATACGATGAGTTTATTGCTTGCCAGATCCCTTAGCTTATGTGCCTTTGTGTACGCATATAAGTTAAGGTTAATTTTCCTAGCTGCTCTTCATATTACTTTACTTGCTCATATTACTGCTATTGTAGCTTTCTCCTATTGTTTGCTCTTATTACAAGCCTAATTGTAGAACTGCTAGAGTAATCTTTGTTGGAGCATGCGTTTCGCACTCCTCCGGTTTGATAATAACAAAGTCCCGTTTGTATTTGATTCTATTTTTGTTAATGGTGTGCAGATAACAGGTATGCAATATTCACATTTCTCTTGGAGCAAAAATTGATAGTGGGAAAATTTCACTGTCGGAAAATTCCGACAGCCACTGTCGCCCAGGCGACAGCAGAGAGGTTACAACAGCGATCGGCAGTTTTTGAGCTGTCGGAAATCCGACAGCGATGTCGCCCAGGCGATAGCTCAGCGGTTACATCAACTGCCCACGACTTCACCCACGACAGCGGCGGTTTTGCGCTGTCAGAAATCCGACATCGATGTCGCCCAGGCGACAGCTCCACGATTCCAGCAACTGCCCGCACGACGGCTCGACGACACGACAGCGGCAGTTTAGCGCTGTCGGAAAATTCCGACAGTCACTGTCGCCCAGGCGACAGTGAAATTCTATAAAATGGTTCCTTTGGTTCGTGCATTCCAAGCTTTTGAGAATTCCAGTCCCTTCCTGAGTGCATACGAACCAGAGAGCTCCAGAACCTCCTCAACTCCCATTTGTGCAAAGAAGGATTGAAGATTGAAGACGAGATCGGGCGCGCTTCTACATCAACGATCATCTCGAGGCTTCAACAATCCATTCAGAGATCTGAATTTCTAGGGAGTTGTCTTTTTCATATTGTATTTTCATTTACTCATATTTCATTTTGTATTGGGAAAGAAATCGTCGTCTTGCATGCGGCGTCTAAGTCCTTGCGCGGCTTAGGGGAAAATCGCTTCCTTGTGCGGAGCGTCCAAGTCCTTGCGTGGCTTGGTGGGAAATCGTGGCCTTGTGTGCTACGTCTAGATCTTGGGAAGATCTAGAGGATAGGCTTGGGCTTGATCTTGGGAGAGACAAGCGATAGCCTTCCGATCCTTGGGAGAAGGATTGGTAAACCAAAATTATTGTATTTTTATTATCATAATTGTGCCTTGATCTTAAGCATTGTTAAGATCATTTTTATTTGTATGCAAATTTCATGATATATAAAATTATGATCCTTTCACTAATTGCAAATTTGTGTGCTTAAATCTTTATCTTAGAAATTTGTGTTTGGTGTTATATAAAAATTGCATTGGTTTAAAATTATTTTTAAGTAACTTTTTATTAAAGTAAATTTGTCTAAAATTATTAAGAAAAAATTACAAATTTAAACACACCCTTATTCACCCCCCCTCTAAGGGCGTCATACGATCCAACAAGTGGTATCAGAGCCAGGTTACTCCAAAACGGTTTTACCACCGGGAGTAATGGCGCACAACGATCACGCGTTCGTTGAGGGGCAAGGAATTAGTAGGCCACCACTTTTCACGGGCACAGACTATAATTATTGGAAAACACGTATGCGTTGTTTTCTAATTGCTTTAGATATAGAAGTCTGGAATATGGTAGAAACTAGTTACACTTCTCCAACATTTGTTGTAGGAAATGTAACTATGGAAAAACCCAAAGACAAGTGGGATGATAATGATAAATTAAAATGCAAAAACAATGCAAAGGCCATGAATGCCTTATTTTGCGCACTAGATCGCACTGAGTTTAATAGAGTCTGTGCTTGTGATACTGCTTTTGATATTTGGAATCTTTTAGAAATTACTCATGAAGGTACTTCGCAGGTAAAGGATTCAAAGCTATTTCAATTGGAGTCAGAGTTCGAAAGATTCAAAATGGAGGTGGATGAAGAAATTGACACAATGTACACACGATTCACTAAAATCGTGAACGATTCAAAGGTGTTGGGTAAGGTTTTTTCAAATGGAGATTTAGTTAGAAAAATCTTAAGATCACTTCCCCCGAAGTTCAATCCAAAAGTGACTGCAATTTCTGAGTCACATGATCTTAAGACCTTACAATTGGAGAGTTTCATTGGGAATCTAAAAACCCATGAAGTGGAGTTGAAGATTCAAAGCCAAGAGTATAATTTGGAGCCCAAAAAGAAAAGCTTGGCATTGAAATCTAAAAAGGAAATTGAGAGTGAGACTGAAGAAAGTGATGAAGATGAAGAAGGACTGTTTGTGAGAAATTTTAAGAAGTTTATGAGAAATCCGGAGAGGAGAAACTCATTTAAAAAGTTTTTCAAAAAGAAGGATTTTGCCTACCAAAAAGGCAAAGGAAAAATGGAGAATGAAGAGGAGCGTCCGCCACCGGAGTGCTACCATTGCAAGAAGATTGGTCATATCAGAAGCAAGTGCCCAAAATATCTGAAAGAGCAAAAAGCAAAGAGGCACGATAAAAGTTACAAGAAGAAAGTGTTAAAGGCAGAGACTTGGGATGATTCTTTGTCTGGTGAAGAAAGTGATCCCTCAACACAGGAGGAAGAGGAGGCTAATCTATGTTTGATGGCAAAAGGGAACATTACATCTGATGACGACTGCAGTGTCCAAAGCGACACTGAGGTAACGCCTCCATCTTATGATGAGTTATATTCTGAATTTATGAAAACATGCAAAGTTTTGGATAAAAGCTTAAAGGAAATTGATTTTTTAAAATCTGAAAATAAAGGCCTTTTAAAAGCAAATAAAAAACTATCAAATGAGTTGGAATCTATTGGGAAGGAGAAGGTATTTTGTCAAGAGTGTGATCATTCTTCGACAAGGATAAAAGAACTTGAAACTACTATTTCTAAGTCCGATCAAAAATTTGATCTACTTGTAAAAGAAAAAAAGGACTTAGAAAAAGTTGTTAAAACCTCTCATTCTCAATTAGAGAATTATAAGAAAATTTTTGCAAATAGATGTGGCATGATAGTAAAAGAAAATTCAATTTTAAAATCCAAAGTAAATGAGTTGAACATGGCAATTGGAAAATTTGGTGTTGGGAAAAAATCTCTGGATATGCTTTTAGCCAACCAATGTCATGGTACAGCAAAATTTGGACTAGGATACATTTCTGGAAGCTCTGGAGGCTGTCGAAAATTTCCGACAGCTACTGTCGGAACCGGCGACAGCTCCAGGTTCAGAAAACCAATTTCTCAAAATACAAATTTTTCTAAGTCCACACATAAAGATGCTTCCACCAGCAAGAGTCCAGAGAAACCATTGAAAAATGGTTCCTCACCATTCATTGTGTGTGCTAAATGTCATCGATTTGGTCACATCTCGGGCTCATGTTGGAAGAAAGGAAAAGCTAATGTTAAACAAATCTGGGTACCTAAGGCGTCCACCTATACAATGGGATTGACCACTTGGGTAACCAGATCTTTACTCTCATCATCTTTTTAGGTGTGCGTGCAGGCTAGGAACAAGGAAGACGTGTGGTATTTGGACTCTGGATGTTCAAAACACATGACGGGCGATAAATCAAAGTTCCTTAGCCTGGAGATGAAGAAAGGTGGAACAGTGACATTTGGAGATAATGGAAAGGGTAAAGTCAAGGGCATTGGAGTAGTAGGTAACAAAGAATTTAAAATTTCAAATGTTTTATATGTTAAAGGTTTGAAACATAATTTAATTTCTATTAGTCAACTATGTGATAAAAATCTAAATGTTTTATTTGACTCTAGCTCAAACCCTTGCAAGATTATTGATTCTAAAACAAACGAAATCGTACTTACTGCACCAAGAATAAACAATGTCTATACGATCACTTTTCATGATTTATCTCATTCTACACTTAAATCAAAGAATGATGAACTTGAATTATGGCATAGGAGACTAGGACATTCTAGTGCTAAACGCATAGTAAAGCTTTCTAAAAATAAAATAATAAAAGGTTTACCAAATTTGAATGGAAAGCTATCCTCATTATGTTCACCATGGCAAAAGGGAAAGTTTACAAAATCATCTTTTAAAAGCAAAAATGTCATTTCTACCACTAGACCTTTACATTTATTACATATGGACTTATTTGGTCCAATTTCTACACAAAGTCTAGGAGGTAGAAAATATACGTTTGTTATTATTGATGATTATTCTAGATTTTGTTGGACTTTGTTTTTAAATTCAAAATCTGATGCTTTTGATGAATTTGTAAAACTAATTTCACGTATTCAAAATGAACTTGATCTAAAAGTAAAATGCATTATATCCAATCATGGAGGAGAGTTTGATAATGAAAAATTTATTTCATATTGTAATGAATTTGGGATAAAACATGAATTTTCTGCTCCACGCACACCACAGCAAAATGGTGTAGTAGAGAGGAAAAATAGAACACTTCAAGAATTAGGACGGACTATGCTGTGTGAATTTAAATTGCCAAAATATTTTTGGGCCGAAGCAGTCAGTACGGCATGCTATATTATTAATCGTGTCATGATTCGTCCCACATTACAATTAACTCCTTATGAAATTTATTTTCAAAGAAAACCAAATGTATCTTACTTTAAAGTTTTTGGTTGTAAATGCTTTATTTTGAATACAAAAGATAACTTAGGCAAATTTGATGAGAAATGTGATGAAGGAATTTTCATTGGTTATTCTTCAACTAGCAAGGCCTATAGAGTTTATAATAAGAGAACAAAAATAGTTGAAGAATCTATTCATGTTAGGTTTGATGAGTTTGCTTCATGTGTAGAAAAGAAAACTATAGGAAAAGAAGATGAACCCCTTCCATCGGTGGAGAATGATGATGAACTTGGAGAAAATGAAGAAGAAAAAGAAGAAGAAAGATAAGAAGAAAGAGAAGAAGAAAGAGAAGAAGAAAGAGAAGAAGGAGGAGAAGAAGAAAGAGAAGAAGAAAGAGAAGAATATGTGCCTCCAAGTGAATTGAGATTCTCAAAGGATCATGCAAAGGAGCTTATCATTGGAGATCCGCAAAAAGGGGTTAGTACTCGTTCATCGCTACATGTTTTATTTTCAAACCTTTGTTTTGTTTCTGAAATAGAACCAAAAGATGTTTCCACCGCTTTAAATGATGAATTTTGGTTTTTAGCTATGAATGAAGAACTTAATCAATTTGAACGTAATAAGGTTTGGAATCTTGTAGAACGACCCAAAAATCGTCCTGTAGTTGGTGTTAAGTGGATTTTCAAAAATAAAATGGATAATGAATCTAGAATTGTTAGAAATAAAGCCAGATTAGTTGCAAAAGGTTATGCACAAATTGAAGGGGTAGATTTTGATGAAACTTTTGCACCTGTAGCAAGATTAGAAGCGGTTAGAATATTTCTTGCATTTGCTTGTTTTAAAAGATTTAAATTATATCAAATGGATGTCAAAACCGCATTTTTAAACGGGTATATAAAAGAAGAAGTTTATGTAGAAAACCCCCTGGCTTTATAAATGAGAAATATCCAAATTATGTTTATAAATTAGATAAAGCGCTTTATGGATTAAAACAAGCGCCTCGTGCTTGGTATGATCGATTAACTCAATATTTGTTAAAGCACGATTATAAAATAGGAAGTGCTGATTCTACACTCTTCATTAAGCAAATTAATCATGATTTAGTTATTTTGCAAATTTATGTTGATGATATTATTTTTGGAGCCACTAATGAAGAGTTGAGTAATGAAGTAGTTGAAATTATGAAAAATGAATTTGAAATGAGTATGGTTGGAGAACTTTCATATTTTCTAGGTTTTCAAATTACACAAAAACATGATGGAATTTTTATATGTCAAACCAAGTATATTCATGATATGTTAAAAAGATTTGGATTTGAAAACCTTAAGCATGCAAACACTCCTATGAGTACTTCACTAAAATTAGGAAAAGATGAAAGTGGTGTTTCAATTAAACAAACCCTTTATAGAAGTATGATAGGGTCTTTATTGTATTTAACCGCATCTAGACCTGATATTATGTTTGTCGTTTGTTTATGTGCTAGATTTCAAGCTAATCCTAAAGAGTCACATTTAAAAGCGGTGAAACGTATCTTTAGATATCTCATTGGAACATCAAAATTAGGTTTATGGTATCCTCAAAATGATTCTTTTATTTTGCATGGTTTTTCGGATTCTGATTATGCGGGATGTTCCTTAGATAGGAAAAGCACTAGTGGCACTTGTCACTTTATCGGCCCTTCCCTTATTTCATGGTCGAGTAGGAAACAGAATTCTGTTGCCCTCTCAACTACCGAGGCCGAATATATTGCACTAGTTAGTTGTTGTGCCCAAGCACTTTGGATGTCCCAAACGCTAGAAGATTTTGGCATACAACAAAGTAGTGTAGAATTAAAGTGTGATAATAAAAGTGCTATAGACTTAACAAACAATCCCGTATTACATTCTAGATCTAAGCACATAGACGTCCGACATCATTTTATAAGGGATCACATTAAGAAGGGTAATATAAAAATCAACTTTATAGGCACGGAAAATCAACTAGCGGATATATTCACTAAGCCGTTACCGGATTCCCGTTTTTCTATGCTTAGGCTAGAATTGGGCATTCTAGACATTTCACAATGAATATATCACAATTTAAAGCCTATAAAATAAAAAATTATTATCCCAAAACATAAACAATGTAAATACAAAACGCCAAAATTATAAAAATCAAAACATTAAATTTCAAAAAAAACTTAACAAAATTCAACATCATTAACATTACATCAATATTGTTCACATAAAAACAGTAGAACAAACTTAAGGATCAAGTTCTTTAAACCAAAACAGAAATCTAAGGAAGTTCACTGTCGCCCAGGCGACAGTGGATGTCGGAAATTTCCGACATCTCCCAGCAGCAGCAGCAACATAAAACTACTCTGAATCTTCATAACCAGCCCCGCTGCTCTCTGGACAATCTTCTGGAAGTCCTCGTCTCACAGCCTTGCCATGGCGAGTCCGCCTCACCGATTGGCATGGCGGCTCTTCGTCCGGAACTTGCCATTCTGCCTCCTCCTCCGGCGTTGGCTTCAACTTCAAACCTTTGACGAGAAACTTCATAAACTTCTGCATTCGACTACGGTCCTTTTTCACTTCCTTCTTGTGATCCTCTAACGAATCACGCAAATCATCAATGGACTCCCTTAGTGATCCTGCCCTGGAAATGGTCGGCTCTCTAATCTCAATTCCCGGATGAGATTTTCTCTGCGGCTTCTTCCCCTTCATTGAACCCGTAAAATAAATCTCCGGATAACAATCATCAAAATAAGAATCTTGCACAATCCATCCATACTTCTTATAGAGTACACGCTGAATTACCAACCCCATTGGCAGTGTATGAACCTTCACCCATCTTGGATGTTTCAGTCTGTACGTATACCTAATCTGGGAGAGTATGAAGTCTGCCACATCAAAAGGCTCATCCTCCATAATATAGTATGTAAAGAGGGTCAACTGCGCAGTAATGCTTCTTGTGTCTCCACTCTTCAACATCACTGAATTCCTTAATATGTCTTGGACTAAGAAAGCATCCGGAGTAAGTGACGTAACTTCAGTGGTAAGAGTTTTCTTTTGATTCCCATGTAAACTCATGTTTACTAGGGTCCAATCTCTATCCTTTCGATAATTCTCCACTATATCAGGCATATTCTCACTCATCACTAGTCCAAATTCCTCTCGTAGATCAACATGTGTTATTTCCACATGTTGACCTTGGATCCTTTATCTCACTCCTCCATCCAATTCAGTAACATTTGGGTCTTCCAAATGGTTATAAAACTCACGAATGAAAAAGGATGAAAACCCCTCTGGTGAGATTATTGAGAGAATACCTGCTTTCGCAAGACGATCATAAATATGATCATGCTTTGGCAAATCAAATTCAATATATTTGGCAACCCCAACAATAGCTTTCTCCACTCCAGGAAAAACTTGATATGAGCTATGTGCATCTTCCGACGTACTCTTTCGAGCTTTGGAGCTGGAAGCCATTCTGCAATAAAATACAAAATTTTTGATTAAACAAGGTATCACATTGTGCACTGGAACACTGTCGCCCAGGCGACAGTGGCTGTCGGAAATTTCCGACATCCCTCCATGTGATTTTCTCTCAAAATTTTAACATATCCTTCCAGATCTACTCACAATAAATATTATTTCAACATCAAGTTTCAAAAATTTTGATCTATGTTTTTCAAATCATCATATTCTACAAATCTTTTTACTATTCATCATCTTCCACCTTCTTCTCTAAACTAGATCTACAAACCTCCTTTAGAAAATGAACGAATGGAAACCTTCCTCACCAAATCAAAGAGAAATCTAACAAAGATAAAAATTTAAGCAAAGATCCACCAAGATCCTCTTGTTTTAAAACTAGATCTACATTTTTTTTTCCAAATAAAAAAATTCAAAACCTACACCATTCCTCAAAAATCAACATGAAACCTAGATTTTCCTTCTTCTATCCTATTAAAATCACAAAGCCCTAAACATTTTTGAGTTAAAAACACAAAAATCAAAAACCCATACCTTAGATCTAGGGATGTCGCCGACTTCCGATAGCCTTCCTCTCGTTTTTCACTCCAGGAAATGATGCACAATGTGTTTTGACTCGGTCCTCAGCCCTATTTATATTTTCCACTGTCGCCCAGGCGACAGTGACTGTCGGAAATTTCCGACAGCTCCTATTTTACCAAAACTCCAATTTTAGGCCCCTTTGATGATCTACCATAGTTATATGTCATTATTAATGCTTCATCTCATGACTTGATGACAAACCATGTGATATTTATTTTAAATAAAATGACTTACATGTTTATATGATTTCATTTTCAAGCTATCATCGTATTGACATTTCTACTTAGCTCTTTAGACCATTGGAAATTATTTTCACATGCCTCTAAGTATGAGAAATTGTTTATCTATCATAATGAGCTATCACGTTCACCTCTTTTGATCAATACATATGTCTACTTCTTTAATATATACATGGATCATATTTGCTTTAACATAATACAATAGCACTTCTTAAAAACAACTTTCACCCTTGATTTGTTAGCACAACAAAAGTACACCATCTTTTGTGGTTCAAGTGAATTCGGAGATCCTTGGTCAATTAAAACATTATCATTATATAAAAAAATACGATATCACATCTGTGATCAAAAAAAAATTTCAAAATAAAGACAAGGATACTCCACCAAGCACTACTTACCCTCCTGATAAGTCTTAATGAGCATTGTGAGGTTAAGCACCTTGGAAAGAATTGTAAAGTGTCTTGTGCAAAAGAAAATGATTTTCTATTCATCTTGTGCTATATCTTCAACGTTAAAGTTGCCTTTATATGCTTTTATTATGTTCTACATTTCAATGATCATGTAAATTAAATAAGTTCATATGTTTGTTCTAAGTATCACATGTACACATCATTATGTTATATAAATATTCATCTCATGAGAATTAGACCGAAACGATTCCATACTTCTTTACACTATTGTGTCTTTCTATGATACTTTCAAATGATCTTACTCATGTTTCAGTTATTTTCCTTCATTACTTCATATGGTTATACTGTCACTTCATGAGTTTATTCTTACTATGGCATATTCCTATTATTTCATGGCCTTCACTCATTTCCAGAAAACAGTGCTTCCGCTTAATCTTTCTTTCTATATACTATATACCTTCCCTTTAGAATTATTTCTCTTATCTACTATTCACTTTTGCTAATACCAAAAGGGGGAGAATTAACAAGTATAAAAAGAAAAATCAACAATCTATTCCACCTAAATATTCCACACCTAAATATTCCACCTACACAATACATCATATATTTAGGGGGAGCATATATTTAGGGGGTGCATATATTTAGGGGGAGCATTCATTTAGGAGGAGCTTTCATTTAAAGGGAGATTATTTATTTTAAGAGAAATATCTCATGTTATTTTGTAGGTGCACACACCAAAGGTTAAAATCAACAATCTAAATAGACATGATTTCTTTTTATACGGATTTGCTATTATCAAAAGGGGGAGATTGTTGGAGCATGCGTTTCGCACTCCTCCGGTTTGATAATAACAAAGTCCCGTTTGTATTTGATTCTATTTTTGTTAATGGTGTGCAGATAACAGGTATGCAATATTCACATTTCTCTTGGAGCAAAAATTGATAGTGGGAAAATTTCACTGTCGGAAAATTCCGACAGCCACTGTCGCCCAGGCGACAGCAGAGAGGTTACAACAGCGATCGGCAGTTTTTGAGCTATCGGAAATCCGACAGCGATGTCGCCCAGGCGATAGCTCAGCGGTTACATCAACTGCCCACGACTTCACCCACGACAGCGGCGGTTTTGCGCTGTCGGAAATCCGACATCGATGTCGCCCAGGCGACAGCTCCACGATTCCAACAACTGCCCGCACGATGGCTCGACGACACGACAGCGGCAGTTTAGCGCTGTCGGAAAATTCCGACAGTCACTGTCGCCCAGGCGACAGTGAAATTCTATAAAATGGTTCCTTTGGTTCGTGCATTCCAAGCTTTTGAGAATTCCAGTCCCTTCTTGAGTGCATACGAACCAGAGAGCTCCAGAACCTCCTCAACTCCCATTTGTGCAAAGAAGGATTGAAGATTGAAGACGAGATCGGGCGCGCTTCTACATCAACGATCATCTCGAGGCTTCAACAATCCATTCAGAGATCTGAATTTCTAGGGAGTTGTCTTTTTCATATTGTATTTTCATTTACTCATATTTCATTTTGTATTGGGAAAGAAATCGTCGTCTTGCGTGCGGCGTCTAAGTCCTTGCGCGGCTTAGGGGAAAATCGCTTCCTTGTGCGGAGCGTCCAAGTCCTTGCGTGGCTTGGTGGGAAATCGTGGCCTTGTGTGCTACGTCTAGATCTTGGGAAGATCTAGAGGATAGGCTTGGGCTTCATCTTGGGAGAGACAAGCGATAGCCTTCCGATCCTTGGGAGAAGGATTGGTAAACCAAAATTATTGTATTTTTATTATCATAATTGTGCCTTGATCTTAAGCATTGTTAAGATCATTTTTATTTGTATGCAAATTTCATGATATATAAAATTATGATCCTTTCACTAATTGCAAATTTGTGTGCTTAAATCTTTATTTTAGAAATTTGTGTTTGGTGTTATACAAAAATTGCATTGGTTTAAAATTATTTTTAAGTAACTTTTTATTAAAGTAAATTTGTCTAAAATTATTAAGAAAAAATTATAAATTTAAACACACCCTTATTCACCCCCCCCCCCCCCCTCTAAGGGCGTCATACGATCCAACAATCTTAATTAGTGTACTCCTGCTAGCTAGAAGCTATGTATCTTTTTCTTGATATACATTGCTAGTTTTACCACTTGTCACCTGCTTCTTTGAATTACCCCTTGATGTCCTCCGCTTCCTCCTCCCGCACGGTGCCTAGGAGTCGCGGGTGGAGGCGGTGAGGAATATGCTGAGTCTTTTAGACTGACGGTCAGTGGACCTTATTATTACAGGTGAACCAGGAAGAGCAGGTCAACCCCCAGAGGGTGGTGCCTGAGTCGGTGAACAGGCCTGGAGTTGGACTCTCAGCTGCCGCCGGGAGAGCCCCGGTAAGCAAGACCCCTCATATACCTACGCTACACATCTACCCAGGTCAGAAGCCAGAGTTATATGCCATTGAGGGAGTCGAACCTTGTGGATGCTTAGATTGTTATATCTTCGCCAGGAGAGAGACGAAGAAAGCATCCGAGGACCGGGCTAGGGCCCATGTTGTACTTTTATTCTAATTTCCGCACTCTGATGTACTCTTATTTTGTATGAATATCTCTTTTTGGACATGTTTCTCTATTTGAGGTGATTATTGTGGACTTGTAATTTTAATTCACTCTTCCTTTTAAGATTTTGGTTGGCCTGGATATAGTTGAATAGCCGGCAGGATTGGCGTGTTGTGGTGGGGACCATGTTTGAGAGGGTACCACCGCAAGACGGCGGTTCTGGGAGGTAAGACCCGGACTTTCAAAAAAAAAGGGGTGGGGTCTTACATCGTGACGAGGAAAATGACCGGAGATATACCTTTGGACAAAGAGTTTGGCATTGGAATCAATCCTGGGCCGAAAATGGGCTGAAACAGGGGATGTGAAGCTAAGAATGGGCCGCCGGTGGAGGACGTGGGACGGAAGTAGACTGAGGCGGTCAAGAGTGTCTGCAACTTCCGCTAGAAGATGGTGGGGGGGGGGGGGGGGGGTCATCGAGCTCTTGTAGCAACTGGATGGGCCCGTGCTAAAGTAGCCGAGGAAGACAGAACCGAAGGAGAAGTCGCCGGAACCCTAGTAGGCTGACGGTGGAGGAGAGGGGCCGGGCGAATATCCTCGTACAGCGACTTGGCGTAGACGAGGGCGGGGCTGGACTTCCGGGAAACAGAGAAGAATCTCTATTTCCCGATTTTGTCCAAGCTGTCCTCTCCACGTTGGGAGGCGGGGTTATAAAAGGAGTTAACAAAAGGGGCTGACTTGTCATATTAGGCTAATAAGAGAAAGAAATAATTATTTTTTAGGGATGTGATAATCTTGAAAGACAACTTCTTAATTGGGCTTTTATATTTTGAAATAATTCCAAAATATGATGAGACTGAAATATTTGTTTAATCTAGTTTTATATTTTAACGAATATAAAAATACCTCTTCTATTTTGCCTATATTTTGAGCATGCTTGCCTTAATTAACCTATCACCTAATTTGACGGATCTTTTTTATTCAGGGTCCTATTGGGCGATCACCCCAATAAGCCATAATAAGTGCGTGAAATAAAATACACGTGCGCTAATACATGCGCTACAAATACCAAATAAAATGCGTGAAATAAAATAAGATATATGATGTGACACAGGTTGCACCAATTCTCCCGGGATTGAAAGACCTCGACCCCGTCGAGAGTGTAATGTAGTCTGCAATAAGGAAATCCAACCGTCGATCTGGACCTGCTCCGCTACTGTCATGCTCTGGATGGTGGCTTATAGTGAGGCCCAAGAAGGATCCTCTGCTGCAACTCAGGACCTGTAGGCAAACTTCATTTCCTAAAAAACGCAGGAAACCAATCTCCTTCGAAAAAATATAATTCCCGGTGACAGGATCAACCATGGAATTTTAGATTTTCGAATATGCTCGCAAACAGTTAGTCAAAATTTTATGCCTAATATTTAAATGATCAAAAAAATTCAGAGCATACAAAAAATTGGAATCACAAGGTGGGGAAGAGTGGGGATCAACAAATTGGGGCGGGTAACAAGTAGACTTGACTTGTGGAATCATTAAATCACATCGCATCATACGCTCTCCTGTCAGACACATACGAATGTCTACGAGCCCAAAATCAAATGTCACAAACATATCACCCAATCGAATCAGACTAGCGTTACAAAGTTTAAAATTAATCTCAAATTTACTATTTAAAATTTTCCAGAGAAATCCCTTGAATTGTGTGTCTTTGTTTGGTGTGAAAATTTTAGGCGCCCACTCATTTTTTATAATAATAATTTTGATTAAAAAATCGATAATCTGACAATAAAGTTTATCAGATATGTATATATTCAGAAGATAAAGTCGTGATACGAAATGACGATCTCCAAATATAAAGCCAATGTATTGTGGTGACTCAGTTGTCAAGGGCAAGTGCCCGTCACACTTAGAATCGGTGGCCACAAAGGTTTGTGGTTGCAGTGGGCTGGGAGAATTAGGACATATAAAGATCGAGTCTATGTCACCTATGATGAGGGGTTCATCACTAGCCAACTCCTTCTCCGAGAGAAGTGAGATTGCAATTGTGTCATCCGGGGTGAGCGACACACCACTAGTAAGTTCTTTCTGGGGCGGAGCCTCTAGAATAGACTCGGTGACTAGAGGTTGTGTTTTAGTGTAAGCCAGTGGAAACACCGCTTCAAGCAGGATGGTGGAATGATGATTAAACTCCTCTCCTTGGAGCTGGGGCTCAGGAAGGAACCCCTCGACTGAAGGGGGTGCTATAGCACAGACTAGAGGGGCCAAGGTGCTCGTGGGGGAAACAATGAGTCTAGAAAGAGGACTATTAATACTTCGAAGCCCGGGTTCCACTAATTGATACGTAGTTGGGACATAATCAGGAAAAATGTTTTGCTTGCGCATTGTCATTTCAAGGTTGTGTATATCGGTGCACAATTCGTTTAGATTCTGCTTGAATTCTGTAGTGACGAACTCAATGTTTTTCATTAATATTTTCATGCGCTCTTCAAGATTCCCCATTTTAACTAAGGATTTTATGGAATATTTTTTATAAATATATTTATAGATTAAAATAACTTAATGTATATTTCTTTTTAATTGGAACTCAAAATAATAAATATTTTTTTTTAATTTCAAGTTAAAATAAATTTTGTTCGATTTTTTTTTTTATGATTTAAATTAAAAGTAAAATTTAATTTAAATGATTTTTTTATTTTTGAAAATAGACAATTTTTTTTAAATCTCTTTTTTTTTAACTCGGATCGTTGACTCGCAATAGGAGCGAGTCAACCTCCTCTGATACCAAACTGATGTAAACTGGATTCTCAAAGTCGATTTTATATAAATAAATTTGAATTTTCTTCAAACATGTAGCGTTAGCGTGATGTCCTTGAGCAAACTGTAAGCGATGATCGACCTCAAGCTCGCAAACGCGTGTAGGAGCCAACTTTTGAGCGTAGAATCAATATGAGTTGATTTTCCACAAGCGTACAATTAGGTAAATAAAATAAGGTAACACGCAAGATTTTCAAATTAACGACAAATTGGTTCCATAGCAATTAAGGCAAGCAAGCTCTGTATTTTAAGACCAATAAAATAAGAATAAAAGATTTTCTAACATGTCGTGAGCGAGGAAAATGACCGGAGATATACCTTTGGACAAAGAGTTTGGCGTTGGAATCAATCCTGGGCCGAAAACGGGCTGAAACAAGGGATGTGAAGCTAAGAATGGGCCGCCGGTGGAGGACGTGGGACGGAAGTAGACTGAGGCGGTCAAGAGTGTCTGCAACTTCCGCTAGAAGATGGGGGGGGGGGGGGTCGTCGAGCTCTTGTAGCAACTGGACGGGCCCGTGCTGAAGTAGCCGAGGAAGACAGAACTGAAGGAGAAGTCGCCAGAACCCTAGTAGGCTGACGATGGAGGAGAGGGACTGGGCGATTGTCCTCGTACAGCGACTTGGCGTAGACGAGGGCGGGGCTGGACTTCCGTGAAACAGAGAAGAATCTCTATTTCCCGATTTTGTCCAAGCTGTCCTCTCCACGTTGGGAGGCGGGGTTATAAAAGGAGTTAACAAAAGGGGCTGACTTGTCATATTAGGCTAATAAGAGAAAGAAATAATTATTTTTTAGGGATGTGATAATCTTGAAAGACAACTTCTTAATTAGGCTTTTATATTTTGAAATAATTCCAAAATATGATGAGATTGAAATATTTGTTTAATCTAGTTTTATATTTTAACGAATATAAAAATACCTCTTCTATTTTGCCTATATTTTGAGCATGCTTGCCTTAATTAACCTATCACCTAATTTGACGGATCTTTTTATTCAGGGTCCTATTGGGCGATCACCCCAATAAGCCATAATAAGTGCGTGAAATAAAATACACGTGCGCTAATACATGCGCTACAAATACCAAATAAAATGCGTGAAATAAAATAAGATATATGATGTGATGCAGGTTGCACCAATTGCCAAACTCTTTGTCCAAAGGTATATCTCCGGTCATTTTCCTCGCTCACGACATGTTAGAAAATCTTTTATGCTTATTTTATTGGTCTTAAAATACAGAGCTTGCTTGCCCTAATTGCTATGGAACCTATTTGTCGTTAATTTGAAAATCTTGAAAGACAACTTCTTAATTGGGCTTTTATATTTTAAAATAATTTCAAAATATGATGAGACTGAAATATTTGTTTAATCTAGTTTTATATTTTAACGAATATAAAAATACCTCTTCTATTTTGCCTATATTTTGAGCATGCTTGCCTTAATTAACCTATCACCTAATTTGACGGATCTTTTTATTCAGGGTCCTATTGGGCGATCACCCCAATACGCCATAATAAGTGCGTGAAATAAAATACACGTGCGCTAATACATGCGCTACAAATACCAAATAAAATGCGTGAAATAAAATATGATATATGATGTGACGCAGGTTGCACCAATCACTATCTGTTGACTAGGATAAAGTTGACCCCAATGTATAGTCAATGGGTCAAGGTTTTAGGCTGATAGAACTAAGGAAAAGATAAGTTCTCTGCGTTCGACAAACGGCTTGCTCTCTGCGATCGACGAACGACTTACATTATGTGTACGACGAACGGCATGCTCCTGCGTTCGACGATCTCTCTCTCTCAGCGTCTCAGCGGCTCAGCTGCTCAGCGGTCGATGAAATTATCCACTCTCAGCGGTCGACGAAATTGTCCTCTCAGCGGTCGACAATTTTATCCAGTCTCAGCGGTCGACGAAAATATTCAGTTCGACGATCTTAGTTCTCCAGCTAGGCTAGCAGATAAGTTCTCTCAGTTCAACGAACTTTAGCATCCGTTTGACGAACTCAGTCTGCGTTCGACGAATATCTTTAGATCGACGAACTCAGCTCTGAGATCGACGAATCCAATTCTGTTCGACGAAATTTGTTGAGATCGACGAAAAATCTCTTCAACGGATTTATTTCAAAAGATCAATTATTATTTCTCAGATCTCAGATCGTCTATCATCAAAATATTCAGATCAACCTTCAGCAAGTTAAGTAAGAGATTAATTTCTTTCCTTGTTATATTCCTTTCTCTTCACGAGGGAAAATAGTCGTTGGCTTATATTGGGAAAAGGATATCATATTAAAAAGGAAAAGGAATTAAATATTTGTCGAATTAGTTTGCAGTTCCAAGGAAAATAATCAATGCAGATTATTCTATTCCTTTCTCAGATGATTTGAATTTCAAATCATAGATATAATCTAAAAGTAATAAGGAAGAAGCATAAGTAAAAGATTATTTCTCGGCAGCATTACAGAACATGTCACAGAATAACTGTACAGGAAAAAGAAAGAAGAAGAGGAATACAGTTAAGAAAAATATACAGCAAGAAGAAAGAAGAAAAAGCTAGTAGATCATCTTCATCTTCTTCAAGCAGCAATTTCATTCACTGAGAACAACATCAACATTATTCTCTCAGTTTTCTGTTGCTAGATCAGATCTTCAAAAGAGCAACAAACAATCTGAGAAACATTTTTGTCTCTCAGATTCATCAGCTATCAGGAAGATACAAGAAATCTCTTTTAAGTGAAAGCTCCATTCTCAAGTTGTCAACAATCTCAATCAGACAGAGGAGCTTTACATCATCATCAATCCACTAGTCTTCTCTCAGAATATTGATAGAGAAGAACATCTAACCCTTTCTATCCCCTTTTGTACAGGGTTATAACTCCCTTCAAAAGTTAACCCCTTAGTGGCAGGGCACCTGAACAAAAACCTGTGGTTGGTTAGAGCACCTGATGAAAAGCTCACTTGGTGTGTGGACACCTGATCAAAAACCCCTTGGTGATAGGGCACCTGATCAAAAACCTAGTGGATCCTACCAAGTGTGGTAGAAGAGTAGACGTACCTAGGTTTAATGGGGAACTACTATAAAAATCCCTGTGTCCTCTGTGTTGTGATTTTCTATGTGTTGTGCTGTGTGCTTTGTTTTTATTTCATTTTATAACTCACTCTGCAATACACATATAAGTAACACTATTTTAATTTTGCTATAAAAATAAGTAAAAAGTTTTTAATTCTCTATTCACCTCCCCTCTAGAGTAAATCTAAGATATAACCTCGCTTTCAATTGGTATCAAAACATATCAATTGACTTTCAATTGGTATCAGAGGTTGGTTGATTGTATACAGGCTAACACCTGAATCAAAAGATCTATTAGATCTTAAATTTATTTTAGAGTTTTCTTTTTCTTAAAAACTCATGGCACAAAACAAAGAATATTCCAGCACAAGACCTCCTATGTGCAATCTAAATAAGTTTGCACTATGGAAGGCAAGGATTAGATTATATATGAATGCAATTGATGAAGATATTTTCAATGTCATTTTGACAGGACCTTCAACTTCATCAACATCAACAGATGCTCAAAAGATGCTGAAAAGTGCAGATGCCAAGGCTATGGACATATTAGCTTAAGCAATGTCAAATGACATTTATCAAAGAGTTGTTGATTGCACTTCAGCAAGAGACATCTGGAACTCCCTCACAAGAATGGTAGATGAATCTTCTTCCACCTCAAGTGATGCAGATACAAAATTATCATCTAGTTCAAGTGAAGAAGAAGAAGAACAAAAAGCTATAGCATTCTGCATGATGGCCATAAATGGGTCAAACCACAACTCAGATGCAGAATCTGAATCTGATTAAAATGAGGTAATTTCAAGTTTTGATTTTACTCCTGAAAAATTCAAATCAGATTTTAAAATGCTATGTACAGATTTAATAAAATCTGAGAAAGAAATCAAACCTCTCAGAAAAGAGTTAACGGAAATAAACACTTTAACTTCTGAAAATATTAAAGAAGATTTGAAAATATCAGAAGAACAAATTATTTCTTTGAAAAATAATTCAATTAAGGCTGAAATTTTTGAACAAACTCTTAATGAAAGAAATATCAAATTAATGAATATCACAAGCACTAACAATGCCAAATTAAATGGCAGCAAACATAGCTTAAGATTTTCATCTAATATATCTCATATTCAAAAGAAAAATACTATAACTACATCTATACAATTTGTATCTGTTAAGGAAAAAGAAATAACAGAAAACTTAATAAAAATTGTTAAAATTTTGTGTGTTCAACAAAATTCGTCGAACCAAGATCGACGAAATCAAATGACTTCGTCGAACACTGATCGACGAAAGCCGAACACAAAAATCAAACATAATTTTCATGAGATCAGAGCTCAATGAATCAGAGTTCAACGAACTCTAAACACAGAAAATAAATATAACTATTCTTTAATCAAAGATCAACAAAATCACTGCACTTTGTCAACCCGAGATCGACAAAATCAGCGTAGTTTATCAAAGATATATTTTAATGATCATAAAAGAAAACTTTCAATTTGTAAAAGAAAATTTCATTTGGTAATACCTTAACAGATAAGGCCAATATAATTAACTATAAGGCAATACTTAAACCTATTATAAATCTTTTAACTCCAATGGTAATCAAACAAAAAGTTATAAGATTCACTTAAATTTTTCTTATCTTAAAAACAAAGTCGGATAACTTCATGTTCTAACAGACTTTCTCAGGTCCATCAAGATTTGAGTATTCTACTCTAGTTGCATTGATCAGAAATGATCATGGCACTGAGTTTTGAATCTCTTCTGATGAGAGAATTCTGTAAGAAGGAAGGTATCAGGCAATGTTTTTCTGAGAAGATAAAAATTCCTTAATATCCATTAACAGCTGTAGCAACTCAAATCTATAAAAAATTTCTATCATGAAAATTCCTTAGAATCCATTAACAGCTGCAGCAAATTCATCATATTAATAGAATCCTATTGAAACAAAATCCAGGATATTTTCCTTCTAATAAAGCATATAAGGTTTATAACAAATCTCTCTTAAAATAGAAGAGTCCATGCATTGTTGGAACTAACCTATTAAATGAGGAGAGAAACGCCACCTCTAACAGAGACACTTTGCAGGTACAATGACAATCTTGCATCATTCCCTATTTCCATCAAATGTCCCTTCTTCAAGGGGCCTAGCTTCAGGCCTTCCTGAAACTAGGCAGGGGGAGAAGTTCTATGAAGAAGCTCCATATGATGCAGTTGCTCAGGGGGAGATGTTCTATGAACTAGGCAGGGGGGAGAAGCTAAAGAAGCTCCAGTATCAGGGGGAGATGCTTTATGAAAGGGAGAGATGCTGTATGAAGAAGCATGTTTTCAGTTCTTGAAAAAGCTCACAGCAGTTTGCAGATTTAGTGGGAGATGTTGCAGATTTAGTTATGACAGATTCAAATTCAGATTATAAAGCTACAGTTCAGTTCAACAAATTCAGAAAGCTGAAAAATAGCTGATATAGCTCAGATATCAAGTTCAGATATAGCAGATACAGTTCAGACAATCAATTCAGAAAGCTGAAGAAAATGTCAGAATTCAGAAAAAGTCAAAGGTTCATTTTATTAGTTTTATTTTCAATGTAAATCTCAAAACTCAGAGAATCTTTTTTTATATACCTGATGAAATATTTAAAATCTATCAGATATATATATGCTCTGTTATTTTGTTGTTTGTTTTATTATTCAAATTTTGTCAAATACTGTCCTAACCCAAATAGGGGGAGATTGTTGGAACAACCCTATTTATGATTTGGGCTAGGATCACTATCTGTTGACTAGGATAAAGTTGACCCCAATGTATAGTCAATGGGTCAAGGTTTTATAAGGAAAAGATAAGTTCTCTGCGTTCGACGAACTCCATCCTGCGTTCGACGAACGGCTTGCTCTCTGCGTTCGACGAACGGCTTACATTCTGCTTTCGATGAACGGTATGCTCCTGCGTTCGACGATTTCGCTCTCTCAGCGTCTCAGCGGCTCAGTGGCTCAGCGATCGATGAAATTATCCACTCTCAGCGGTCGACGAAATCGTTCTCTCAGCGGTCGACGATTTTATTTAGTCTCAGCGGTCGACGATTTTGCTCACCTCAACGGTCGACGAATTCGTCCGTTCGACGAACTCAGTCTGCATTTGACGAATATCTTCAGGTCGATGAACTTAGCTCTAAGATCGACGAATCCAATTCTGTTCGATGAAATTTGTTGAGATCGACAAAAAATCTCTTCAGCAGATTTAATTTTAGAAGATCAGTTAATTTCTCTGAACTCAGATCGTCTACAGCAATGGATCTATATTCCAGATAAGACAAGATTTCTTCCTTACTTATTATATTCCTTTCTATTCTCTTCTTCCAAGATTATAGCCGTTGACATTTAATGGAAAAGGAACATTTCACGGAAAAGGAATTAAGTATTCTGCAGAATCGTTTTGGTTACCATTGCAGTCCCAAGAAGGATTTATTACAGATTATTCTATTCCTTATTCTGTTGATTTGAATTTCAAATCAGATCATATATTGTAAAAAGAAAAGGAAGAAGATACACAGTTTTTCACGACAGCATTACAGAACATGTCACAGAATAACTGTACAGGAAAAAGAAAGAAGAAGAGGAATACAGTTAAGAAAAATATACAGCAAGAAGAAAGAAGAAAAAGCTAGTAGATCATCTTCATCTTCTTCGAGCAGCAATTTCATTCACTGAGAACAACATCAACATTATTCTCTCAGTTTTCTGTTGCTAGATCAGATCTTCAAAAGAGCAACAAACAATCTGAGAAACATTTTTGTCTCTCAGATTCATCAGCTATCAGGAAGATACAAGAAATCTCTTTCAAGTGAAAGCTCCATTCTCAAGTTGTCAACAATCTCAATCAGACAGAGGAGCTTTACATCATCATCAATCCACTAGTCTTCTCTCAGAATATTGATAGAGAAGAACATCTAACCCTTTCTATCCCCTTTTGTACAGGGTTATAACTCCCTTCAAAAGTTAACCCCTTAGTGGCAGGGCACCTGAACAAAAACCTGTGGTTGGTTAGAGCACCTGATGAAAAGCTCACTTGGTGTGTGGACACCTGATCAAAAACCCCTTGGTGATAGGGCACCTGATCAAAAACCTAGTGGATCCTACCAACTGTGGTAGAAGAGTAGACGTACCCAGGTTTATTGGGGAACTACTATAAAAATCCTTGTGTCCTCTGTGTTGTGATTTTCTGTGTGATGTGCTGTGTGCTTTGTTTTTATTTCATTTTATAACTCACTCTGCAATACACATATAAGTAACACTATTTTAATTCCGCTATAAAAATAAGTGAAAAGTTTTAATACTCTATTCACCCCCCCCCCCCCTCTAGAGTAAATCTAAGATCTAACCTCACTTTCAATTGGTATCAAAACATATCAATTGACTTTCAATTGGTATTTCGACGAACGGCTTGCTCTCTGCGTTCGACGAACGGCTTACATTCTGCATTCGATGAACTGCATGCTCTTGCATTCGACGATCTTACTCTCTCAGCGTCTCAGCGGTCGATGAAATTATCCACTCTCAGCGGTAGACGAAATTGTCCTCTCAGTGGTCGACGATTTTATTCAGTCTCAGCAGTCGACGATTTTGCTCAGCTCAGCGGTCGACAAATTTGTCCGTTCGACGAACTCAGTCTGCATTCGATGAATAACTTCAGGTCGACGAACTCAGCTCTGAGATCGATGAATCCAATTCTGTTCGATGAAATTTGTTGAGATTGATGAAAAATCTCTTCAGCAGATTTAATATCAGTTAATTTCTCTGAACTCAGATCGTCTACAGCAACGGATCTATATTCCAAATAAGACAAGATTTCTGCCTTACTTATTATATTCCTTTCAATTCTCTTCTTCCATCATAAAAATTTTCTATCATAAAAATTCCTTAGAATACATTAACAGCTGTAGCAAATTCATCATATTAATAGAATCCTATTGAAACAAAATCTAGGATATTTTCCTTCTAATAAAGCATATAGGGTTTATAACAAATCTCTCATAAAATAGAAGAGTCCATGCATTGTTGGAACTAACTGTTGGAACATGGTCTTCCGCATCTCCTAGGTTTGAGAATAGCAAATCCTATGTGTATTTGATCTTGTGTGTTCAAGTGTGCAGGTTTACTAGGTCCACATGACTCAAGGAGTACACATGATTGCCCCCAAAATTGAGGCTAAAATTCGAAGAGGCTCACTAGCGCCGGCGGTAGCAACTAGCGTCGGGCGCTAGCATTGATGAGCGCGTTTCCGGGAGCTGTTATGGAAGGCGCTAATGCCTGGCGGTAGCGGATAACGCCGACGGTATCGGTGAACACAGAAGGAATGAAAGCCTCGTTGCCGCGGATTAGAGATCCTACCGCGCAAGAAGTTTCTTAATCAGGGATAGCGCCGGCAGTAGCTACTAGCGTTGGCGGTAACATGGAGCACAAGAGGCATGGAGCAATAGGTTGCCGCGGATGGAAGATTCTGCCGCGCAAATTATTTCTTAATCCGGGCTAGCGCCAGCGGTAGCTCTAGCGCCGGCGGTAGCGCTTGGGCTATAAAAGGAGCCCCTCTCCTCTTGTTTTCGTACACCAATTGCATACACCTCAGAGAGAGAGTACTGGAATTCCAGAGGCCTATCTTGGCAAAAATTTGAGGTCCCGGCAAAGCTCTGCCAACTTCTGAAGGAGGATTCCATCACGCCGAAGCCAAACAAAGTCCGCTTCGACAAACGCTGATTCTACAGCAGATCTTCGCCTCCATATTCAGAAGTTCATCTTAAGGGAAGTTTTTATTATTTTATTTGTCTTTCTTTGTAAACGGTAGTGAAATCGCCTCGTGTTGGCGACTAGGTCTGGGGTAGGACTTAGGGCTGAAAATCGCCTCGTGTTGGCGACTAGATCTAGGTTAGGTCTAGGGGGTGCTTGAGGCCACATCAGGGGAAGGATTGGCTAGAGCGGCTTGAGGCCGAATCCGGGAAGGAGGAGGCTAGGGCCACCGGTTCGTGGGGAAGCGAGTCGGGATAGAAAACGAAAAGAGCTTTTATTATTCGCCTCCGATCTCTAGCGACATTGAGATCAAGTTTTGTAATACTGATTTAATATCAATAAAGCTTGTCTCTCTTTTTGTTTTACTTGTCTTCTTATTGCAATATTCCAAAGTTTTCTAAATAAAATATAAAGTTTTTGAAAACCCTTATTCACCCCTCCCCCCCCCCCCCCCTCTAAGGGCGCCGACCGATCCAACAAGTGGTATCAGAGCGAGGTTATTCCAATCGGCTTAACAACCGGGAATAATGGCGTCTCATGATCACGCTTCAACTAGTGGGGCAAATTTCTGTGAAGATGAAATATCACATAAACCACCTTTGTTTGAAGGAACAAATTATAGATGGAAAATTTTAATGGAAAAATTTATTAAGACTTTAGATATCGAAGTATGGAACTTAGCAATTATAAGACGTGCGGATGAATCAAATAAAAAGGAACTTCATTTAGATGCAAAAGCTAAACATTATCTATTTTGTGGTCTCTCAAATGAAGTTTTCAAATTTGTGTATTGTTTTTCTAGTGCTTATAAAGTATGGAAATTTCTTGAAGAAATGTATGATCTTCCTCTCGCAGGTATGGAACAAACACAGGAGGAAAAGAACGAACAAGCATCCATTATCGTTCAAGAAGATCTCTCTCAGAGCGAAGCCATGGAGAATATTGAAATAGTAAAGGAGAACAATGCACCAAGAGAAAGGGAAGATGAAAATTCATCCATGATGAAGGAAGGGCCAAAAGATAATGAAGGAACTCTGTCATACATTTTGCCTCCACCAAAAGCGCTATAAGAAAGTCAAAATCTTCTTCTTGTGTGATAACTTCCATTTCTAGTTTCAATATATTAAAAACAGCTAAACGTAAGATCAAAAAATTGAAAATTACTAATAAAAATTTACGTTTAGAAAATAAGAGACTAAAAGCTAATGTTAACTCAAATTCAAATTGTGATGTGCCTACCCCATCTTGTCTTTTACTTAAAAATATAAAACCTTGTTTTGATTGTAATAATAGTAAGGAAAAATTCAAATAACTTGAAAAAGAATTGATGTGTATAAAAGAACATAATGAAAAATTATGCTTAGAAAATTCATCGTTAAAGAGTGATTGTGCTAAGTGTAAGGACTACGAAATAGAAATTAAAGAAATGGACGAAACATTTGATGAATATAGGGATAAATATGAAGATCATATTGAATCAATTGTTACTACTCTTAAAAATAGCACAATCGCTTATAATAAAGCTAGACATAATTTAAAAACTAAGAATGATGAATTAAATGCCAAAATCCACTTGCTTAAGGAAATCATAAAGAAAAATTCACAAAACATATATCCACAATTTCAGAATATATCTAAAAGCAAGATGAATATAATTTCTCAAAAGGTTAAATCAAACAATGGAAATAAAAGACATCAACAAATTAAAAATGAACTTCCAAAGTACAATCATTATTATCATATACAACATCAAACTTCTCCAAACATAAAATTTCAAAAATTTCTTATAAAAAATGTTTTATATAATCACTGCAATTATAAAGATTATCACAATAGAAATTTGACTCATAATAATAATATTAAACCACAGTTTGAATGGAGGCCCAAAACCAAAGATGAAACACAAACACCACAAAAAAGGGCCCATTCATTTCAATCTCCCCAAAAGCAAATACGTTATATTTGGGTACCCAAAGGAACCATCACACCCAGTCCTCTTTGGATACCTAAAACTCTCTTTCATTAGGTACCACCAAATGCATGAAGTAGAATATTTTCAAGAGGAAAATAGACAATTTTTCTACTTCATGATATGCTTTAATGTCTTTCAATTTTCTTTGTTTTCTTATTTCTTTATTATCATACTATGGTCATCTTATATAGGAAGCATGATCAAAAATTTAATGAGCTTATAAAATTAATCAAAATTCAAAATCCTTTTTAAGATGACCTACTTATTATTCATATATTCATTATACATATATTTATCCACAAGTGAATTCAGAATCTTCTATGTGGTAGTAAAATAGTTAATCATAGGATTTCAAAATGGTATACCACATGATTTTTTTTCCTTCATAAATATCAAACTATAAATAAAACATTCTAGTCAAACATCCAAAAGATAACAAAATCAAGCATAATTCAAAAAACAACAACATCCAAGACATAAGGTTCAAATTCCTGAATTATTACATAACAAAAAAACTGTTCCTCTCACATCTACTCCTCCTCATCAATATCATCCACACTTGGAGTTGGAGAGTGTCTTCTACGAGTCCTTAGGATCGAGTGGCATGGCGGATCCGTAACTGGGCTCTCCCACTCCCTCCGCTCTGGAGTAGATGGCTTCAAATTTAAAGCCTTCATCATGAACTTCATCATTTTCTTGATCCCTGAGACATCCTTCTCCATCTGTGTCATCCGATCGCCCATCTCCTCTCGAAAGGACACATATGGAGCATCTCGAGCCCCTCGAGATGACGCACCTCGCCGGAGTGGAGGTTGAGCTGATGTCGATGGCTCATCTGGGTTGATTAATGCTCGCAAATGTGAAGTACTATAAATAGGAGGGTAGCAATCTATCAAGTAGAAACCCAGCTCAATAGAAGGATACAACATCTGAATCACCCGCTGGATGATGACGCCCAGGTGCAAGTTGTTGTATCTCTGTCGGGTGGGTTGCCTCAACTTGTAGGAGTAGCGAATCAGGGAAAGTAGTAAGTCCGCCACGTCGAACTTCTCCTCCTCCAAAATAAAATAAGTGACATAACTGAGCTGGGCTGTGACCTTTGTTGTGTCACCCAACTTCAGCGTAATTGTGTGGCGTAATACATCCTGAACAACTAGGGCATCCACGGTGAGTGTCGACACCGATGAGATCAGACTTCTGCATTCCTTATTATGTAGCACCATGTTCACCTGAGTCCAATCTCTGCCCACCCTGAAACTCTCCACAATCTCCAACCGATGTGAATGATGGGATAATCCAAACACGCGCCTCAGGTGCTCATGAGTAATAGTCACCTCCTTCCCTTGTACCAGTGACCGCACTCCTCCATCCAGCCTGGTCTGTGATGGGTCTTCCAAATGCGTATAGAACTCTCGCACTAACTCGGAAGAAAATGTGTCAGAAATAAATAAATTTAGCACCTCGGAGGCAGCAAATAACTGCATAATGTGAGAGTGTCGTGGCAAGTCAAACTCCACGATGTATGGAACGCCCACTACTGCTGCCTCTACTACTAACTCTGTACTCTTCTTTCCTTTAGCGGCCATCTGCCACATTATAGAAACTTATTAAAAAAAACAAGAATGACAAAATTTTCATCTAGTAAAAAAAAAATTGTTTTCACACATACTCTAAAAATGAAAATCAAGGTAGATCTAAGAATTTAACATCAAAAATCAAGTTAATCAAAATCAAAAACAATTACTATATCCAAATCAAAATCAAAATCCAAATCAAAATCCACTATTTATTTTCATATTTTCAATAATTTCTAAACAACAACTACTAGATCCAAGAAATCCGAGAAACGCTTTCATGAAAAAATTAATTTAAGAATCTCCTTCAAAATTAAAATACATTCATATCCTAACATTAAAATCAAAAATTTCACATATTCAAAAACAAAAACCTCATCAAAACCACAAATCTTGGAGAAAACCTAACTGTGTAGATCTAATTTCTAAATCTACCTAAAATTTCATATTTCTTCATCTCTAACATCACAATGAAGCTTTAAAACAAAAATCATAAGCAGCAGTGAAGAAATACCTCAGATCTGGGCGTAGAACAGAGTGCTCTTCGAGGTTTTTTTGGGAGCAAATGGCAGCAAACGGCGGATCTGAAAAGATTAGGGGGATTTAACAAAAGCCTCGATAGCGCCAGCGCTAGCTCTAGCGCCGGCGGTATCCGGCCCCTCTGATTTTTCAATAAATCAAAATTCCATTAAATACCTCTATTTATTCTCTACAATATGTACTAGTTGGTAAGGCAAGATTTCGTATATTTTGACGTGTATTGGGTGTCCTAGATTCTTCAAATTAATACATGCCTACTAATGTAATTTTCTTCATCTTTAACCATCAAAAACATTTCCAAAAATTCTGCAAATTCAGCTTAGAACTACTATTGGGACACCTAATCAACTTCCAACATCAAAATTTTCAAAACCCTAAAAAATCACTTACTGTTTCCCGCGCTAGCGCTAGCGTCGAGTTTCGAATTTCTGTGTTTTTAAAATTTCTAAAAATTCCTAAAAATATTTTGATCTATATGTACTATTTAGTTTTTGCACATCTATTTTTCTTTTCTTTTTGAAAAATCAAATACAAAAATAGAAAAACAAATTAAAAAAAAAATATGTTTTTCCATTGTTTGCTTTTGTTGTTTCCTTTGTTTAAAGTTCATCTTTTTACAAAAATAAAAAAAAAATTACAAAAGCAAAAATTACAAAAATCTGCTTTTATTTGCTAAAACCAAATACAAAAATATAAAACTTTAAAACTATCAAAAAAACTCTATGATTTTTTCTTAAAATCAAGCATGATTTAATCTACTATTTAGAAATTCTACAATGTTACAATTTTTCTCTTCAAACTACTTTGGACATTGTCTTTCTTCGTGCTTTGATATATCTATTCAAATGTGCATCAATTATAGTTTAAAAGTTGTGTACGATCAAGCTTAGCATGCCTCTAAGTATGAGAAATGCTTTATGGTTGATAATGATATTTATTCACTCACCTTTTTTTGGCATTGTCTACATATGCATTTAATCTAAGAATGCTTGTGTATGTTTTGTATTAGTACAAATAAATTAAAATTGCACAAGTATCTTACCTACACTCCTTCTTTTGCACTCTTAAAACATTAAGAAAAGTGGTTATATTTTTTCTCATAAAATCTATTGATTTGCAAAACAAGTGTATTCAGAGAACTTTGTACAAAACAAAATTATAAAATAAATGACAAAGATAACTCCACCAAGCACTACTTGAACCTCCTGATAAGTCTTAATGAGCATTGTGAGGTTGAGCACCTTGGAAAGAATAATAAAGTATCTTGTGCAAATCAACTCTTTCTTTCAAAAATAAGAAAAACCACTTTCTCTTAAGTACACCGGATCACAAGTCTCAAAATTCAAAATAAAATATGTGATCCCCCAAGCACTACTTTGCACCCTGATAAGTCTTGATGAGCATTGTGTGTGCAAAGCACCTTGGTAGTTGTACATTTTTTGTGCATTAAAGTGTGTGGAAGTAATCTTATTTGTGTTTTATTGTGCTTCTTACTTTACACATTACTTGTATTTTTTGATTAAAACATTTGTTTACTCTCCTCAAATTTACACTTATGAGCACATCACTATCTTCCATAACACTTTTTCTCATGAGTATTGGATCCTAATGCTAATTCTATATTACTTTTTCTTTCTGAAATGCACTTGATAACCTAGCATGTGTTCTACAATGTTTTTGTATGTTTTTGAACTTAAGAATTAAAGTAACATTGTGGTCATCTCTTTTTGATCAACATTATTTCATGCTTGGTTATTCTAAAATTTAAAACTGCACAATGATTTCCAAAAACATCATTTTGTGTGATCTTTACCTCATATTTTTTGGATTATCATTACTATTTGCTATAAGTCTTCCGCATCTTAACCATATAAGTGTTTTTTACCTTGCGCTTTCATGCTTATTTCATATCTTGTATTATTTGCATCATTACTTATTCTTAAAAATTCATATCTTTCATTAAGTGATAGATTTCCTTGGAAACACTTTTTATTGGTTACTTCAAACATAAAAATCTTTTATGCTAAAAACTCTGAAATTTTGTAATAACTCTGATCTATTTCAATAAAATACAATTCTAAATCTCCTTATCATTTACCTAAAAAGCTCGATCATGCCTTATCTTTTATTTACACATTTTTAGTGCCTTGTCTCCCTACCCACTTTTGTTAATAACAAAGGGGGAGAACTAACATGATAAAATGCGAAAGGGCGAGAACTAACATGATAAATATATAATCCGCTATCAAAATGCAAACCCAACATGATTGATTAAGTTGATAGCATATATATTAGGGGAGCATTCACTTAGGGGGAGCATGTATTTAGGGGGAGCAAGTCTAACATGCTAGAATCAATTATTATCCTAAGTCATCACTCTCACACACACACAAATATAGTTTCATCATGCTTATCTATTAATGCTTTGATTTATCATTAATGGATTTGTTATTATCAAAAGGGGGAGTTTGTTGGAACATGGTCTTCCGCATCTCCTAGGTTTGAGAATAAAAAATCCTATGTGTATTTGATCTTGTGTGTTCAAGTGTGCAGGTTTACTAGGTCCACATGACTCAAGGAGTACACATGATGACTGCCCCCAAAATTGAGGCCAAAATTTGAAGAGGCTTACTAGCGTCGGCGGTAGCAACTAGCGCCGGGCGCTAGCGTTGATGAGCGCATTTCCGGGAGCTATTATGGAAGGCGCTAATGCCTGGCGGTAGCGGATAACGCCGGCGGTATCGGTGAACACAGAAGGAATGAAAGCCTCATTGCCGCGGATTAGAGATCCTGCAGCGCAAGAAGTTTCTTAATCAGGGATAGCGCTGGCGGTAGCTACTAGCGTTGGCGGTAGCAAGGAGCACAAGAGGCATGGAGCAATAGGTTGCCGCAGATGGAAGATTCTACCGCGCAAATTGTTTCTTAATCCGGGCTAGAGCGGCGGTAGCGCTTGGGTTATAAAAGGACCCCCTCTCCTCTTGTTTTCGTACACCAATTGCATACACCTCAGAGAGAGAGTACTGGAATTCTAGAGGCCTATCTTGGCCTAAATTTGAGGTCCCGGCGAAGCTCTGCCAACTTCTGAAGGAGGATTCCATCACGCCGAAGCCAAACGAAGTCCGCTTCGACAAACGCTGATTCTACAGCGGATCTTCGCCTCCATATTCAGAAGTTCATCTTAAGGGAAGTTTTTATTATTTTATTTGTCTTTCTTTGTAAACGGTAGTGAAATCGCCTCGTGTTGGCGACTAGGTCTGGGGTAGGACTTAGGGCTGAAAATCGCCTCGTGTTGGCGACTAGATCTAGGTTAGGTCTAGGGGGTGCTTGAGGCCACATCCGGGGAAGGATTGGCTAGAGCGGCTTGAGGCCAAATCCGGGAAGGAGGAGGCTAGGGCCACCGGTTCGTGGGGAAGCGAGTCGGGATAGAAAATGAAAAGAGCTTTTATTATTCGCCTCCGATCTCTAGCGACATTGAGATCAAGTTTTGTAATACTAATTTAATATCAATAAAGCTTTCTCTCTTTTTGTTTTACTTGTCTTCTTATTGCAATATTCCAAAGTTTTCTAAATAAAATACAAAATTTTTGAAAACCCTTATTCACCCCCCCCCCCCTCTAAGGGCGTTGACCGATCCAACACTAACCTATTAAATGAGGAGAGGAACACCACCTCTACTAGATACACTTTGCAGGTATAATGACAATCTTGCATCCTTCCCTACCTCCATCAAATGTCCCTTCTTCAAGGGGCCTAGCTTCAGGCCTTCCTGAAACTAGGCAGGGGGAGAAGTTCTATGAAAAAGCTCCATAAGATGTAGTTGCTCAGGGGGAGATGTTCTATGAACTAGGCAGGGGGAGAAGCTGAAGAAGCTCCAGTCTCAGGGGGAGATGCTTTATGAAAGGGAGAGATGCTGTATGAAGAAGCATGTTTTCAGTTCTTGAAAAAGCTCACAGCTGTTTGCAATTTTAGGGGGAAATGTTGCAGATTCAGTTATGACAGATTCAAATTCAGATTATAAAGCTACAGTTCAGTTCAACAAATTCAGAAAGCTGAAAAATAGCAGATATAGCTCAGATATCAAATTCAGATATACCAGATACAGTTCAGACAATCAATTCAGAAAGCTGAAGAAAATGTCAGAATTCAGAGAAAGTCAAAGGTTCTTTTTATTGGTTTTATTTTCAATGTAAATCTAAAAACTCAGAGTATCTTTTTTTTATATATCTGATGAAATATTTAAAATCTATCAGATATATATATATGCTCTGTTGTTTTGTTGTTTGTTTTATTATTCAAATTTTGTCAAATAGTGTCCTAACCCAAATAGGGGAAGATTGTTGGAACAACCCTATTTCTAATTTGGGCTAGGATCACCATCTGTTGACTAGGATAAAGTTGACCCCAATGTATAGTCAATGGGTCAAGGTTTTAGACTTATAGAACTAAGTAAAAGATAAGTTCTCTACGCTCGACGAACTCCATCCTGCGTTCGACGAATGGCTTGCTCTCTGCGTTCGACAAACGGCTTACATTCTATGTTCGACGAATAGCATGCTCCTGCGTTCGATGATCTCGCTCTCTCAGCGTCTCAGCGGCTCAGTGGCTCAGCGGTTGACAAAATTATCCACTCTCAGCAGTCGACGAAATTGTCCTCTCAGTGGTCGATGATTTTATCCAGTCTCAGTGGTCGACGAAAATATTCAGTTCAACGATCTTAGTTCTCCAGCTAGGCCAGCAGATAAGTCCTCTCAATTCGACAAACTTTAGCATCCATTCGACGAACTCTGTCTGCGTTCGATGAATATCTTTAGATCGACGAACTCAGCTCTGAGATCGACAAAAAATCTCTTCAGCAGATTTATTTCAGAAGATCAGTTATTATTTCTCAGATCTCAGATCATCTATCATCAAAATATTCAGATCAACCTTCAGCAAGTTAAGTAAGAGATTTCTTTCTTTCCTTATTATATTCCTTTCTCTTCCCGAGAGAAAATAGTTGTTGGCTCATATTGGGAAAAGGATATCATATTAAAAAGGAAAAGGAATTAAATATTTGCCGAATCAGTTTGCAGTTCCAAGGAAAATAATCAATACAGATTATTCTATTCCTTTCTTAGATTATTTGAATTTCAAATCATAGATATAATCTAAAAGGAATAAGGAAGAAGCATAAGTAATAGATTATTTCTCGACAGCATTACAGAACATATCACAGAATAACTGTACAGGGAAAAGAAAGAGGAAGAGGAATACAGTCAAGAAAAATATACAGCAAGAAGAAAGAAGAAAAAGCTAATAGATCATCTTCATCTTCTTCAAGCAGCAATTTCATTCACTGAGAACAACATCAACATAATTCTCTTAGTTTTCTGCTGCTACATCAAATCTTCAAAAGAGCAACAAACAATCTGAGAAACATTTTTGTCTCTCAGATTCATCAGCTATCAGGAAGATACAAGAAATCTCTTTCAAGTGAAAGCTCCATTCTCAAGCTGTCAACAAATCTCAATCAGACGGAGGAGCTTTACATCATCATCAATCCACTAGTCTTCTCTCAGAATATTGACAGAGGAGAACATCTAACCCTTTCTATCTCCTCTTGTACAGGGTTATAACTCTCTTCAAAAGTTAACCCCTTGGTGGCAGGGCACCTGAACAAAAACTTGTGGTTGGTTAGAGCACCTGATCAAAAGCTCACTTGGTGTGTGGACACCTGATCAAAAACCCCTTGGTGATAGGGCACCGGATCAAAAACCTAGTGGATCCTACCAAGTGTGGTAGAAGAGTAGATGTACCCAGGTTTATTGGGGAACTACTATAAAAATCCTTGTGTCCTCTGTGTTGTGATTTTCTCTGTGCTATGCTGTGTGATTTGTTTCTATTTTATTTTATAACTCACTCTGCAATACACATATAAGTAACACTATTTTAATTTCGCTATAAAATTAAGTGAAAAGTTTTTAATACTCTATTCACCCCCCCCCCCCCCCCCCCCTCTAGAGTAAATCTAAGATCTAACCTAACTTTCAATTTGTATCAAAGCATATCAATTGACTTTCACCCTGGTGGTCTGCAGTTAGCCCCTCCAAACAGCAGAGATTGTTGTTGGCAGACCACTTTGGGCTGCGTATAGCAAACGTGTGAGGCAGAATCCCGCTATTAGCATACCAGACTTAAAAAACTATATATAGACCTTGAAGGGCACCTTTGGAGAGGATTCCAAAATCAGTATTCTGAGCTTCTTCCTCCCTTGGCTTAGCCCTTCAGCTCTCCAAGGTGCCCAGTCTCAGCTTTGGCTTGGGAGGGGAAGCGCTCAAAGATCTTCTAGGTGTGTGGTGGGACCTCCTCGCTGTGACCAAGGGTCTGTCTTTAGTTCCAAGCCACCGGTCGGTTCCTTCCGAGGAATTAATAAGTGCTAGCTGCCCCTCTTCATTGAGGGCCCGAACTCTACAAAGAAGCCAAGTCTTGGTTTCAACAACTGAGATGGCTTACTTTATCCTTGCTTTTCCTCCAAGCCTTTGCGGCGCTGGGTTCGCTCCATATCGTTCTCCAAAGTTTGAGCAGCTTCAACTAACTCATTGAACCCCGCATTCTTTAAGGCTATTAGTGGTTGCCTTAAATTCTCTCTCAAATCCTGATAGAAGAGATTATCCCTCTCCTCATCGTCTGTGAAAGTATCTAGTCGCAACCTAAATCACCTAGAGGGGGGTGAATAGGTGGATTCTGCGGCTTATTACGGAATTAAAAATATCAGAAGAAAGAGCACACAGAAAAGCAAACACAGCACAACACAGAGAATTTATAGTGGTTCCCCGATGTGGGTAGTCCACTTTCCCGCCTCGCCTATCTAGCACTCCAAGGCTAGATTCGGCTACTTCACCAAACTCGGATCAATCAAATCCTACTACTCGAAGTTTACCACTCCTACAAGCTCGGAGCAAAATCACTCCTACAACAACTCGGAGAACAACCTTCTCCTACAAACTCGGAGCAGACAAGCTCCTACAACTCGATCCTTAAAATAAAGATCTACAAATCTCGGAGGCACACCTCCTACAAAAAGGGGTAAAAATTGTTTTACAAAAACACCTAAGATTGACAAACAATCTTTCTTAGGAACTCTTGGAGGAGTCCTTTTCTTCAGATCTGAAAGTTAGATTTCGTCTTCCTTGAATGGATTTCAGTCTTTTACAAAAGGAAGGAAAAAGAAATCTCTCGGCTTTGAAGGATGGATCTGAATCTGGTGTCGACTAGATCAATAGAGAAATGGATCTTTAGGAGTGATGATCTGGTCGACTGAATCTTGAGCAGAAGAATCGAGAAAAACTTTTCTTTGTCGGAGACGAGTTGCGTGCGAGAACGAGAACGGCCGACAATCGAGCGATTTTTCTTTTGCACACAAACGATTAGGGTTTACCGTCTTAATCCCTTAAGTATTTATAGCGAAATACTCCTAACGGCTATAAGCGTGAAATCGGGAACAAGCTCCACGCGTATTGTGCATGGTGGAGATGCCCTAAACGTCAAACCGGGACGAGCTGAACCGAAAGACACGATCACGAAATCGATTAAACAGAATAGCCGAAAAAGACAATCACCGAATTCGGTTAAAGGCATTAGCGGAATTCGTCGAAATACATTAACCGAAATTTTAGAGTTCAAATTTGACTAAAGGCAATAGCCGAATTCGAGACTTCCATTAGCCGAATTCGATTAATGGTACTTAGGCAAAATATCAGAATACCTTTAGAAAAGGCATTAGTCGAATTCATCTATAGACCTAGAAGACATATAGCTGAATTCTACTAAAGGCCAAATTCCTTCTTAAGTCAAATCAGCAACATCTTCAGTTCTTCATCTCCTACACTTTAGTATATGAAGTACATCTCAATAGAGAGATTTCACATGAGTCAACACCTTGGTCTATACAATGAGGAATTACATTGCATAGGCCGGTGTTTGACAACTCATTGAAACCTGACACTGCTATGTACTTTAGAATGGAATAATCTGCAACAACACAGCTAAAAGTGCATGATCAAATACAATTGCAATTCCTCTTAGTTTGAAGGGGACTTCTTCAAATCTAGGTGATTGTGGCTACAATACCCAACAATCTCCTATTTGAAGAAGTCAGAACCCTATCTACTAAGGTGATTTGCATAACCAATAATAATCATGAAATATATGAAAAACTGAAAGCTAAATAACTATCAGCATAGAAGATAATCATAAAAACATTTCACAACAAATCAAACGTTATAAATGTTAATAAGGAGACTTTTCGGGGTTCCCACATTGGTCATTTCTGATGAGATTTTCCCTTTTGATTCTTCTTGAGTTGTCTAGCAAAATAGGCTCTTGGCTTTGGATAGTATCTTGGAGGAGGAGAAGGAGGCTTTTCATCATCTCGATGGTTCCTGTAGTGAATTTTTCTTTTGAGCCTAGCATTCTCCCACTTGTGGATCTCATCTCTATCGTAGTAATTGTCAATATATTCATTTGAGTTCATTACGAGATTATAAGTGTCCAAAATAATGTTTCTAGATTCCGGACTCCACAGTTCACCAACAATCCTCCTAGGATGAGGAGCTCTTGGTTCAAGAAATCCGTGACCTGCAGCCCTTCTTGCATCTTACATAAAACCACCTGTGCTTGATCCTCCTTGATCAACTCTAGCTCTTTTCTGGGAGATTTCTTCTTCATCGTCTGACCAATGATAAACCTCAGGAGGAACAAAGGGTTCAGACGGAGCAGCAAACTGAATTTCGGGATGGAATTCTTGAGGATTGAAGTTTTGATGTGAAGATTGTCCTTGTTGAATATTGGGGGCATATCCTTTGGTCAATTCTGAGTGTAGCCAAGTATGGCTTTGATGAACGTAAGCATTCGATTCTTGAAATCTGCTCTCGATCTCTATGCTTAGATCGGTAATCTGAGTCTGCATATTCATGTTGGATTCTTGGATTCTCCCTTCCAGCTCTCTGTGCAAATCAAAAATTTGTGTCTGAATACGCTCATGCAACCTTTCCTCCCCCTTTCTGACTTCTTCAGTCAGGGTTCGGATGATGTTAAACTGCATATTATCCAGAGTTCTTTGAAGAGAATTTCGACCATCTTCAGCATCAACATAAATTCTTCGTTGTCCTTCCGGGAGATCATAAGTATTATGGTTAACATGCTCTAATCCAGCAATCACATGTTGTAGAGTGGATGCACCTTGCTCAAAATACTCATCTTGGTGTTTCTTGAATGTGTCAACGCAGTGTGCAACTTCACATAACCCATTGCTAAGATCTCTCTCCACAACTTTGACCTTTTCTCGGACTTGCCTTAATGAGAAATCAAAGTATTGCTTCTGTCTGATAAACATACCTTCTATGTTCTGGAGTAGCAGATTTTTGGGAGAGGGAGACAAGGGTTGAGCCCTGGAAGAGATTCCAAAATCATCTTCAGCAAATAGGAACTCATCTGAATCAATCTCATCGAGAGAATATAGTCTTTCGAGAGTTGCTTTATTTTTGGCTCGGTCGATAACTGGAGAGGGTGGCTGCTCATCTTCTCTTGCACTGGCAACAACATCTCTATCACTTGCAACAACTATCTCATTTCCAGGCGATGAAGGGGCTGGCAGAGTCTCTTCATTTGCGGTGTTAATTTCAGCAGCTGATAAGTATTGAGCATTGACGTTAGTCTCCCCCTCAAAACTTGCAGGGGTTGGAATCTTTGGAGACTCATCTTTCTGAGATACCTCTTTTCCTTTGGCAGAGGAGGCCATCTTTCCACCTTCCGGGTTAGGATGATCTCCCCCTGAGTTATTACTATCACTTTCTTCTCCCCCATCATCTCCTTGGTCTTCTACTCTGGAAAGGTCATCTGACTTAGCTTTGGGAGATACATCTGGAGGAACAGCTGGATCGGATGGAGGAACTGGAGGAGCTTTGGAACTTTCCCCTATTAAGAACTCATGGGATTGCTTGGGAGATGGGATTTGGGGTGATACTGGTGGATTTGGTGTTGAATCACTTGCTGAGCTTGCACTGGAGGAAGGAACACGCTGCTTGCTGACTTTGCATTCTCCTACTTTCTGAGACCATCTGACTAGGATTGAAGCGTCAATCTTCTTGAAATGATGAATGGGGGTTCCTGATTTCATACTGAATCTTTGTTTGTCCTGCTGGTAGAGAAACAGTAGGATAATTCTGCCAAAATTCGGAGTTGAAAGGCTTGAAGAAATTCTTTCAAAGAGAATTCTGCCCCAGTCAATCTTTTTCCGGCAAATGACTGCGGCCAGAAGCTTGAACATATCGTTGGAGATGTAGTCATGCGAGCCCACTTTACAAATCAGCACCTTTCTTATAATGTCCGACAGCAGTTTACCTTCATCATTCATTTTCTTTCTCTTGATTGAGGTGGTCTCTTTGGGCAACCCACAAAATGATAGTGATCTCTTGAAGCCTTTGTTAGACAGTTCATCCTCATGATCAATCACTGGATGTTTGAGAAATTTCGAAAGTGTAGAGGGTATAACTTTGAAGGAGAAGTCACCAACACGGCTTCTGATGACGGTGCCATGTTTCTTCAGCTCGGCATGCCTGTAGAACTTGAGAACTTCTTTTTCGAAAACCTTGCAAGGATGTTCAAGCACAAACCCAAGACCGGCGACCTCAAGCATTAAGACCACATTTCGAAATTCATCCACGGAATCATCGAATCCAATTCTTACTAGTTCACCACCGGAGAGAAGCTTATTTGAAGCGTGCTTCGCCATTGAAATCGAAAGGAACGGAGGAGACGAAGCAGAATGTCGAAGTAGACGATCGAGCGCAAGTCGGCGATTCGGGAGTTGAAGGGTCGAAAGAAGGGTTTAACCGAATGCGTGAACCCTTCATGTCTCTTTAAAACGTTTATATAGTGCAAAATTTAGGGAGGAGAGAGAGCGCGTACCTCAAAATTTGAAAAATGACTCTTCGGATCCAATAAATGAGATAGAATTAATTTGAGTTCCGAAGGACAGACGATTCATGGATATGATATAAGCGAATTCGGCGAATTGGTATAGTCGAATTCGGCGAATTGGTATAGTCGAATTCGGCGAAAGCATATAGTCGAACTTGTCGAATTGATATAGCCGAATTCGGCAAAATGATATAGTCGAATTCGGTGAATCCTAATAGACGAATTTGTTCAACTTTGAAAATTTTCTAAGTCTTCATATTGGCACCTTCTGAGTTGTTTTTAAGAGTCTTTGTTCAGCATCCCAAGCTCCATCTTGAAGTAATTGAACTTTGTCTCGTCAAGAGGCTTCGTGAAGATATCTGTAACTTGCTTATCAGTTGGAACATAACTGAGGTTGATGTCCTTCTGTTCCACATGCTCACGGATAAAGTGATATCGAATCTCGATGTGCTTTGTCTGGCTGTGAGATACTGGATTGTGAGCGATTGCAATAACACTCGACGAATCACAGTACATTGGAATATCCTTTAGCTTCAAGTTGTAGTCTTCCAATTGATTCCTTATCCACAGCAATTGTGCACAGCAGCTGCCTGCGGAGATGTACTCTGATTCAGCGGTTGATATATCTACACAATTCTGTTTCTTACTGCTCCAAGAAATTAGTCTTTTTCCTAGAAATTGACAGGTTCCGGAGGTACTTTTCCTATCATCTTTGCTACCTGCAAAGTCTGCATCTGAAAAACCTGTTAGTTCAAAGTCATTACTTCTTGGGTACCATAAGCCAAGATTCGGTGTACCTTTAAGGCATCTCAATATTCGCTTTGCAGCAGCATAATGAGATTCCTTAGTGTTCACCTGAAATCTAGCACATACACATGTTGAAAACATTATATCCGGTCTACTCGCAGTAAGGTAGAGCAAGGATCCAATTATGCTTCTATACTTGGTTTCATCAAAAGGTTTCCCTTTCTCATCCTTGTCTAGAGACATAGCTGAACCCATTTGAGTCCTCATAGAGGTTGCATTCTCCATTCCGAATTTCTTAATTAATTCTTTGGTAAACTTCATCTGAGAGATGAAAATTCCATCTTCAGATTGTTTTACCTGAAGTCCTAAGAAATACTTCAGCTCACACATACTACACATTTCAAATTTCCCTTGCATTAAGTTGGAAAACGTTTTGCAGAGGTTATCGTCAGTAGATCCAAAGATAATATCATCGACGTAGATTTGCACTAGCAAAATCTTGCCTTTTACTTCCCTAAGAAATAATGTCTTATCTATCTTTCCTCTTGCGAACTTGTTCTCAAGAAGAAAGGTAGAGAGCGTCTCATACCAAGCTCGGGGAGCTTGTTTGAGACCATATAAGGCTTTACGTAAATAGTAGACATAATCAGGGAGAGTGGAGTCAACAAAACCTGGGGGTTGCTCTACGTATACTTCATCCTTTAGATCACCATTAAGGAAGGCTGACTTCACGTCCATTTGATAAACTTTGAATCCTTTGTGAGCAGCATACGCCAGAAACAACCTGATCGCTTCGAGCCTTGCCACGGGGGCAAAAGTTTGATCGAAGTCGATTCCTTCTTCTTATCTATATCCTTGAGCGACAAGTCTAGCCTTTTTCTTGATGATTATGTCGTCTTCATCCAGCTTGTTTCTGAAGAACAATTTTGTTTCTATAACATTTTGTCCTTTGGGTCTGGGTACTAGCTTCCATACTTTGCATCGCTTGAACTGATTAAGTTCCTCTTACATTGCAATGATCCAAGAGGCATCGTTCTTTGCTTCATCGAACTTCTTTGGCTCAATCTGTGAAAGAAAACTTAAATGCAAAACTTGGTTAGCTGTACCTCGTCTTGTCCTTACCCCAGCACTTGTTTCACCGATGATTTGTTCAATGGGGTGATCTCTCTGATGTCTGATCATCAAGTTTCTTCCATCATCTATAGTGTCTGGAGGTAGTTCCACTTCTGGAGCTTCTTCTTCTTCATGTTCTTCATCAGAAGGAATTGGACAATCCACTTCTGTGGACTTTGGAGTGTCTTCTTTTGGAGCTTCTTCCAAGTTAAGTTCTTTGAATCTTGCGCCTGCATTTTCCACAAAAACACTAGAAGAGATGCCTTGAAGCATACTCATCTCATCAAATATAACATTGTAAGTTTCTTCTACGACCAGGGTTTTCTTGTTGAAAATCCTATATGCCTTACTATGGCTACAATAGCCTACGAAAATACCTTCAAAACATTTTTCACTAAATTTAGTTTTATAATGTTTCCCATTATTAAGTACGAAGCACTTACTACCAAAAATTCTGAAATAAGACAAGGTTGGTTTTCTTGCCCTTCAAAAGTTCATAAGTGGTCTTATGATGATTTTTGTTGATTAGTGCTCTGTTTTGCACGTGGCAAGCAGTGTTGATACCTTCGGCCCAGAAGTACTCCGGTAGTGAAGAATCACTCAACATTGTCCTGCAAGCCTCTATGAGTGTTCTGTTCTTTCTCTCGGCAACTCCGTTTTGTTGCGGAGTACGAGGAGAGGAAAACTCATGAAAGATACCTTGGCTTTCACAAAATTCCGTCATGGCACCAGACTTGAATTCTGTACCGTGGTCACTTCTGATTTTGACCACAGAACATTCCAGTTCATTCTGAATTTGCCTAACAAATGCTGTGAAAGAGTCGAAGGTGTCTGACTTGTGTTTCAGAAAGAACGCCCAAGCAAAACGTGAGTAGTCATCAACTATAACCAAAGTATAAGCTTTGCCTCCTAAACTTCTGATTGGCATAGGACCAAACAAGTCCATGTGTAGCAGATATAAGCATCTGGTAGAATCTTTGCCAATAATGTTCTTAAAGGTAGCCCGAGTCTGCTTACCCATCTGGCATGCGTGACACGGTCTCTCTTTAATGCACTTAACATCAGGAGCATCACGAACTAAATTATGAGAAAATAACATACTAATAGTTTTGAAATTAAAATGTGCTAGTCTCTTGTGCCACTGGTCACAAAGAGATGCACTATCTTTTGCTAAAAAGCACACTGGCGTAGAAGAGTCTAAACATAGAAAATTTAAACAGAAAATATTTCTACTCCGAGTGCCTGTTAATATAGTTTCTGACGTATCAGACGACTTTACCACGCACTTGTCCTTGTAAATTCTACCATATAGCCTTTGTCACATAGTTGACTTATGCTAATGAGATTATGTTGCAATCCTTTAACATAAGCCACGTCTGTGAAAGAGACTATACAATTAGTAATCATACCGTAGCCTTTCGTGATTCCCCGATCAGATCCGCCAAAAATAACTTTTGGACCGTCTTTCACAGGGGTGAAATCTTGCAATAGGCTTCTTGTTCCGGTCATGTGCCGAGAACATCCACTGTCCAAGTACCATATAGGATTTGTATTGGCCTTTGGACATACCTGCAATCAATAATCAATTGCCCTTAGGAACCCAAACCGATTTGGGTCTTTGGCTTCTTGTTAGATGACCGCCACTGGGAATGTTAACAGTGCGAGGAGTCATTCTTGCATTGTTAACCCGTGGAGTCTTGACATTTCTTGGATTAAACCAGCAATCTACGACAAAGTGACCAACCTTGCCACATCACCAACAATCGAACCGATTGTACCTTCTCTTTATCTCCTGTTTTACTTTTTGAACGGGAGGTGCAACAGGAGTAGCTTTCTTATAAGAAGCTTTCTTAGAAGTGGGGGCCTCATGGTGACAACACACATATGGCTCCAATTTCTTCTCAACAGATTTGGGTGCTATCATTTTGATTTTTGGTGCCTTCTTAGCAGCTGATCCATGAACAAATGGACCGTGATCCTTGAGGATTATTTCTTCATGAGGAGATTTGAATGGAGACACATCAAAGTTCCAGGGTCTGGTCCATCCTTGATATCTGTTGCTAGATTCAACACGTGTTGGTCTAGCAAAGTGACCATAGGATGATTCAAAGTCAAATGGGTTTGTCGGAAAAACTACCTTCCTGAATGAAGGTTGACTTTGATTTCCAGTTCCTTTTCCTTTCACGGCTCTTTTCTCAGCAGCCTTACTAGTTTCAGCCTCATGACCAATGCCACTACCCTTCGCAGGAGCAGAAAACCTATCAATGAGTGGAAGAATAGTCTTCGGCTTCGAGAAGCTTTCTACGAGCTTTCTTTCCACCTTCAACTTATCTTCTAGTTCATTTATAGTTTTCTCCTTAACATTCAACAACTCAGTGGAGCTTTTCAGTTCGTCTTTCAAGAGTTGGATTTCATCTTTGAGAGGAGCTAATTGTTCAATTTCCTCCCTCAAAGCTAATTCCACTGTCTTGAGAGATTCAATTTCTTTTGACTTGGATCTGACAACCTTGCGGCACTTGTCAAATCCCTTCACAAGGGCTTTATACTGAGTCATTAAATCAGAATCCTCCTCTGATGAGTAGCCGTCATTTGCAATGGATTCAGTCTCATATTCAGAAGCAGAAAGAGGAGTATGAGAGTTTACCTTCCCCTTATAAGAGGAGACGCCTACTTCTTCGTCTGATTGTGCCATTAGCCCAAAGTAGGATTCTTCTTCTGAGCTTGACGCATCAGTGTCACTGTCGCTCAGAGTCTTGGCCTTTTTAGCGAGCAAGCTCTTTTCCTTCTTCTTTCCTTTGAAGGATCTCTATTCTTCCTTCTTCGATCCTTCCTTCTTTTTATATGGACACTCGGCAATTACGTGTCCTGGCTTGTTGCAACAATAGCAAATAATGTCAGTAGAATCATGTTTGTTCGGTTTAGATTTATACCTGTCATTATTGTAGTCCCTCTTGTGATGATCACCATCACGTCTTAATCTTCTGTGATCAGAAGCAGAGGATTGGCCTCTCTTCTGCTTTCTCTTGTTTAGAAGTCTTTTGAATTGCTTGGAGAGAAATGAGAATTCTCCATCAGACATGTCAGAGTTTGATGAGCAACTTACAGACTCATCATCCTCTTCTGATAACTGAGTTCTTACGGATGTCTTGATCTTGCTTTTCTTTGATCCTTCAGCTTTCAGTGCCATGGATCTTTCCTTCTCGGATGTCCTGTTGCCCTCTTCCTCAGCTTTCCTGATGCTGAGCTTGAGCTCATGAGACAAGAGTTTTCCAAATAAGATTTGCAGCTCCATAGTGGTCAACTTGCCGAATTCTCTGATTGCAATGGCCATGGTATCTCATTCTTTCGTCAGGGATCTCAAGAACTTATCATTCAGTTCGCCAACAGAAAATTCTCGATCATAGTTCCTAAGACCATTTACGATCTTAAAGAACTTCTCATAGGTTTCAGAAATGGAGTCTCTTGGATCTTGCTTGAAATCTTCGTACTCTTGGTTCAGCAACGATCTTCGGTCATCCCTCACTTCTTCAGTACCTTCCATCAGAACCACTAAAGAATCCCACATCTCTTTGGCAGATTTGCAGTGAATCAGATTTTGCAGCATCGAATCATCCACTGCACCGGCTATGATATTTTTTGCCTTCTTGTCTAGAGCGACAAGAGCGATCTCATCTTTAGTAAGCTCTAACATCTTCTTCGGAATCATGATAGCAGAGTTTATTGAAGATGGCATTGTAGGAACATGTGGGCCTTCTTCCACTATTTGAGAAATCCTTGGATCAGCGGCCTCCATGTAGAATCTAACTCTTTCCTTCCACATGGGAAAATTCTCCTTGGTGCAAACTGGCAACTTGACAGAATCCTTTGATCTTTCCATTCCAGACATGCTTGTTCTACCAACTAGATTAGGAGATCTTGTTCAAGGTGTTAGCCTTTTAGTGAACAACCTTGCTCTGATACCAATTGAAAGTATCTAGTCGCAACCTAAATCACCTAGAGGGGGTGAATAGGTGGATTCTGTGGCTTATTGCGGAATTAAAAATATCAGAAGAAAGAGCACAAAGAAAAGCAAACACAGCACAACACAGAGATTTTATAGTGGTTCCCCGATGTGGGTAGTCCACTTTCCCGCCTCGCCTATCTAGCACTCCAAGACTAGATTCGGCTACTTCACCAAACTCGGATCAATCAAATCCTACTACACGGAGTTCACCACTCCTACAAGCTCGGAGCAAAATCACTCCTACAACAACTCGGAGAACAACCTTCTCCTACAAACTCGGAGCACACAAGCTCCTACAACTCGATCCTTAAAATAAAGATCTACAAATCTCGGAGGCACACCTCCTACAAAAAGGGGTAAAATTTGTTTTACAAAAACACCTAAGATTGAAAAACAATCTTTCTTACGAACTCTTGGAGGAGTCCTTTTCTTCAGATCTGAAAGTTAGATTTCATCTTCCTTGAATGGATTTCAGTCTTTTACAAAAGGAAGGAAAAAGAAATCTCTTGGCTTTGAAGGATGGATCTTAATCTGGAGTCGACTAGATCAATAGAGAAATGGATCTTTAGGAGTGATGATCTTGTCGACTGAATCTTGAGCAGAAGAACCGAGAAAAACTTTTCTTTGTCGGAGACGAGTTGCGTGCGAGAACGAGAACGGCCGACAATCGAGCGATTTTTCTTTTGTACAAGAACGAATAGGGTTTACCGTCTTAATCCCTTAAGTATTTATAGCAAAATACTCCTAACGGCTATAAGCGTGAAATCGGGAACAAGCTCCACGCGTACTGTGCATGGTGGAGATGCCCTAAACGTCAAACCCGGACGAGCTGAACCGGAAGACACGATCACGAAATCGATTAAACAGAATAGCCGAAAAAGACAATCGCCGAAATCGGTTAAAGGCATTAGCCGAATTCGTCGAAATACATTAACCGAAATTCTAGAGTTCAAATTCGACTAAAGGCAATAGCCGAATTCGAGACTTCCATTAGCCGAATTCGATTAATGGTACTTAGGAAAAATCTCAGAATTCATTTAGAAAAGGCATTAGTCGAATTAATCTATAGACCTAGAAGACATATAGCCAAATTCTACTAAAGACCAAATTCCTTCTTAAGTCAAATCAGCAACATCTTCAGTTCTTCATCTCCTGCACTTTAGTATATGAAGTACATCTCAATAGAGAGATTTCACATGAGTCAACACCTTGGTCTATACAATGAGGAATTACATTGCATAGGCCTGTGTTTGACGACTCATTGAAACCTGATATTGATATGTACTTTAGAATGGAATAATCTGCAACAACACAGCTAAAAGTGCATGATCAAATATAATTGCAATTCCTCTTAGTTTGAAGGGGACTTCTTCAAATCTAGGTGATTGTGGCTACAATACCAAACAGTCTGTCATGGTCGTCCCCGCGTAATGACCCAACTGAGTAAACTCCTACAAGTACTCGTCTACCATCTTCTCGCGCTGCACCAAGTGCAAGAACTACCGTTGAAGGGCTAACCTCGTTGAAGAGGGGATATAGCGCTTCAAGAAGGCATTCCCGAACTCTTCCATGGACGGGACACGTCCATGGAAATGACGACCGCTATGATTCACCCACCACAGTTTGGCGTCGCCTTCTAACATAAATGTCGCGAACTGGGACTGCTTGTCCTCTGGGGTCTCTTCCGCTTTCAGGAGTTCCTGAATTCTCGCCAACCAATCCTCGGCGTCCGTCGGAGTGCCAACTCCTTCGAACGTCGGAGGACAGAAACTCAGATAGTACTTCATCTGACGATCTCCTTGACCAACTGCTCTCTCGGCTAACAGCTCAACCTGGCTTACTCCCACCTTCGGTGTCACAGTAATTGGAGTAATAGGAGTTGCAGCATGCACAACAGGCATCGCAATCTGTGGCATTGCCGCAGCTTGAGCCGCCGCCATCGCCTCTGCTAGCATATGACAGAAGTATGTCGGGGACACGCCCATATTCATAAGGGCTAGGGTCGTAGCACTACTTGTTGAAGGCTCCTCTTGTCGTCTTGACGTCCCCGCATCGTCGCCACCATCCTAGCATAAGCAAGGAAACACAAATCAAACTCTATCCGCAATACTCGAACGCAATGACACTCATGGTCCCGCAAGGTACTCCTGTGTGGACAACCCCTTAACACGATCCAAACACACTAAACCTCAATAAGAACGCTAACCTAGCTCTGATACCAAATTATAACAACTCCCCTGTAATGATTATATAATATAGGCCCGTCCGGGACCCCACAGCATATAATCGCCACAGCTTTAGTATTAAAAGTGATATAGATCTAACCATCTCAAAACTCAGAACGGACATAGCGGAAACATTAAATAAACCATGGAAAATGTCCACATCTACATAAGAGTACCGCGGCCTTAAGGCCTTACAAAACCAATACTCAAGACAAGCAAACAGGGCATAAAAAATGTCCAAAAGATCATCACAATCCTAAGCCACCTCGGCGTGCAAGCCAGAACCTGTGAAGACAGCATTGTCAAACAAGAAGATAGGAAAAGTGCACTTCATGAAGCTTAGGCCTTCTGGCCGGTGAGCTAGGTCCATCATGCGATCCTTGCCCTGCATCCAAATCACAATGAGTGGTATAACGAGGGTCAGCTTTGGCTGACCAACAACGGTGTAACAACACCCCTCCTCCCGGCCGTCCTAGCGGACCCCAGGGAACTACATCACCCTGCATGTCAGCACTTTGTATGCAAATGTAATAAACAGTAATAAAATAAAAATGACAGGCATGAGTGTCACAATCATCATCCACGTTTCTATGTTGAGCAATAAAATTAAAGGGGGCCAAGCAATGCAGCATGGATGCATACCTGGGTTTCACCCAAGACATCCTATGTCATGTATGCTTCTAACATAACAACACACATCATCATTTCGCAACAAACCAAGGGTACTTACCATTTCCCCAGGGGCATGCAAGCCCAAGGCCAAGAACTCCACTGAGACCTAGCCCATTACATGGCTTATCTTGCCAATGGGCGCATCAGCATACATGTTCTCGCCACAATCACTAAGCCAAAATCCAAGAACTTCACTGAGACCTCGCCCCTTACATGGCTCATCTTGCCAACGGACGCATCAGCATACTTGTTCTTGTCAGTTAGCCCAAAAGGGGACTTGTTTTCCGGGACACTCTCCCCACAGGCATCCCAGCATTCACGGGCTAGCCAGCCGACCACAAAGACAAAGTCACATTTTCACATACAAGCGGCTTCACAAGCCATTCACCACGCATTACAAGTTACCCTTTCCAACCCACTGTTCTTTCTCTCACGAAACATAAAGGCAACACATACAAGGTTTTCGCCACCATCGGATTTCTAGCAAGAATCCCAAAAATGCACGTTAAGCAACATCACCGAATCGGACAACCAGTCACGATTTTGGCTTCACCGACAATGCCTAATCCACTAACGGAGCGGATCACTAGTGCAAAATCATGTCGTGGATGGACTCAATCAACCCGATGGTTCTTATTGAACCAAGGCAACCCAAACCCCTCTTAATCGAGAGATCCGGTGCCATAAATTTTAGAAAAGAGAAGTTAAAAGCAAAGATGCCATGCACGCATCCTAAAATCGGGAGGAGAGATGTCGTTACCCTAAGAGTTCTCTTCCTCAACATGGATCGGTTGAAAGGCTCGGATAGAAAGGAGCGCCTTCTAGTCCTCTCCACGGATCTGGTTTCGGATCAAACGAACGGAGCTCCAGTGCTCCAACAATGGCGGATCTAGCCTTCTTCTTCCTCCAACCATACCCCTTTCCTTAGCCTCCAAAAGCACCAAAAGACTTAATGGAATGAGAATAGAACTTTTCTGCCATAGGACGCACTTATCTGAACCTTAGGATCAAGCTCTAAGAAGATCGGACGTCCAGGAAACACCACTTATGGAACTGTTTCTATCGGCTAACGTTGGCGCTAGCACTACCGCCTGTGCTAGCTACTCGACGAAAACCCTCTGACGAAAATAACTCAACGGCCCGACGGAACTTCATTACCCGACGAAAATCTATCGACAGCGCAAGCGCTACCGCCCGAGCTAGCTTTTCGATGAACTTTCTTGATGAAACCGCCTCGACGAATCCAACTTGACGAACACCACCAAAAACAAGAGTTTTACTCGACGGGACAGCTAACGCCTGGCGCTAGCGCTAGCGTCGGTGCTAGCTCCCTGCTACAAAAGACTTGCCCTACTCCTTGGGCATTCCAACTTCCGCACTCAGCGAAACCTTGGGTGTTACATTAGTTTTCTCTTCAAGTCCAGAGGTCGTCAACATCTGGATTCAGAAGAACTTTCCAATAGTTTCTTTACTGTGTGAAGTGTTCTTCATTCTTGTACTTTATAATTTCTCTGTAGGACTTTTGTAAGCTTGAGTTGTAGGGTTCAGTGAGAACCTGAGGTAAGATCTGATATAGATCTGAGTTGTAAGGCTTGGTGTGCCTGAGTTGTAGGGTTCCTAGAACCTGAGGTAGGATCCTAGAAGGATCTGAGTTGTAGGGCCTGCAGTGCCTGAGTTGTAAGATATGTAGAGAAGGTCTGAGATTTGGTGGAGTTTGCTGAGTCTAGTACACTGCTAGATAGGCACAAAGGGACAGTAGAGTACTCTAGACACATTGTCTAGGGGAACCACTAAAATTACTATGGGTTTTTTGTGGTGTGCTCTAAGTATACATATACCCAAGCTAGAAAAGTCAATAGAAAAATGAAGATTAAAATATTTAAAATACTTATTCACCCCCCCCCCCCCTGTAGGTGATTAGACAACATCCTAAACCAACAAGTAGTATCAAAGGTAGGTTGTTCAAAGAAAGCTTAATAGCTTGAACAGATCTGACACTAGTGTGTCAAGTTATCACCATAAAAAGGGGTTAAAGCTCCATGAAGAAGGTAAGAAGATCTAATATCAAGAAGTTCAAATCTCTAAGTGAAAGCAGTCGATGCTCCTCTTACTCTGAAGAAGAAACATTTATGGAGCTAAGTGTAATAGGAATCAGAGCACCCATTACTCTCTCAGACAGTGAATCTGAGGATGAAGACTGCTCTATGGCTAGAAGAGGGATAAGAGCACATTTCACTATTTTAGATAGTGAATCTGAGGATAAGGAGTTCTATGGGCTTGTTGCCCTATCTAAGGAAGAAGATCAGGATGGTTCACATCCTGCTCAGGTATGCACTCCACACACATCTTTATTATCTGCTTTATTTGAAAAGACCGAGAGTGCATCAAATGATTGCTCATCATCTGAAGATGATGCAGAAGACTGCTCATCATGCAACAATAAGGACCATACTGATCTGATGAAACAATATGGTATTCTCTTGGTAGCTCTTAAAAAGAGCAAGAAATTGTTCAAATCTCAAGCTGAGGAAATAAAAATCCTCAAGCCATTCAGATCTCAAATTGATGAGATGACCAAGGAGGTGATTAGATTGTCTAATGAGCTTATCCTACTTCAGAAGAGATCTGAAGCTCGGGATAGGACAATAAAATTTCTAGAGAGCAAGCTTGTTGTAGAAATAAAGTCTTTTGCTAGCTTCTCTAAGCCCAAAACTACTCTCCCTACTATAGATAACTTCACCACTCAATATAGAGGAGGACTATGCTATAATAAAGAAATTGGAGAGACATCTCAATCTAGAACTGTCTTCCAAAAGGGTGTTTCTCCACATGCACCATCACCCAAAGAGAAGGAAAAAGCCTTACCTCAAAGGCCTATTCCTAAAGTAAAGTCAGTGACTGTGCAACCAACTCCCAAGTCAATGCACAACCACATGACTAGTAGAAATTCTTACTATAAAGTAGCCTGCTCTTCTAGTCACCTGCCGACCATTCAGAAGGTGACTCAGAGAAGAAGGCATAAAAGATTTGAATGATGGTCTTGTGACAAGGTTTGGCAGTTTGCGATAGACTGTTGGTTCAACCCAACAGTGCCTAGAGCAAGGTATGAGAAGCGAGACAGTGGTTTAGTTTGTTGGAACATGCTTTCCGCATCTCTGGGTTTGACAATAACAAATCCTATTGTATTTGATCATACTTGTTTTGTGTTTATAGTATGCAGGATTCTGTGCTTTCATATCTCCATGGTGCTGTGTTGTTGTTGCTACCGCGCCGCGCTAACCTTATCGCTGGCGCTAGCACTAACGAACCACTGAGACGAAACCGATGAGATGAAACCGCTGAGAAGGGTAGCCGCTGAGATGCAAGATGGCGTTCGACGAATTGTATGCACTACCGCGGGGCATCTGCATAACCGCGGTGCGCTAGTTCCATTCGACGAACTGGGTTCGACGAACTCGGTGCTCCGTTCGATGAACGACGAACGCGAAAGCCCGTTCGACGAAATTCATATCAGGGCATTCGACGATCAACGAAAGCTGAGGCCCGTTCGATGAACTGCAGCTCTACCGCGACGCGTTAGCACTAACGCTGGCGCTTGCGTCCGAAAGACGAAATGGTGTTCGAAGAAAATGATGTCGTTCGACGAACTAGATTGAGATCGACGAAAACAAGTTTCCGTTCGACGAACCAGATTGAGATCGACGAAAGCTGAGGTCAACTCGATGAAGATGCGCCCGATGAAATGACCTACCGCGGAGCGTTAGTACTGACGCTGGCGTTAGCATTTTTGGAAACTATTGACAGAAAGGAAAGTGGAGAAAAAGGAATGTCGACGGGTCGCTATGTTTGGCAAGTACTATCGCGGCGCGTTAGGTCTAACGCCCGACGGTAGCTTTTGGAAACATCCCATCTGCAGTTGATTGAGGAGCAAATTTGGAAAGAGATATTGGCTGAAGGAAGGAAATTGCACTATCGTGGGGCGATAGTGTTACCGCGGCGCGCTAGGCTGTCACAACCATTTGTGCTCAGAAGTTGCCTTAACTGCCATGATCCGTGTGCGCGTCGTGTCACTATCGTGGGGCGGTAGTACTAGCGCAGGCGGTAGCTGTCGAATCTATTTAAAGAGCAGTGCCTCCTCCGTTGTTGTTTGTTGTTACAGAAGTTATTGAAGCCTTATTGTAGAGCACTCGTGAGAGCCTTTCAGAAGCAGCCAAGACAACTTCGTCAACATTCGAGAAAGCAAAGAACTTGGAGACCGATCCGATCACATCTACATCAACAACAAGTTCTACTCTTTAGGGAGTTTGTTAATTGGAGTTTTGTTTTACTTTTAATTTATAACCTTTATATCTTCTGTTCGGTAGAGGAACTGGCCACACGGCGACTAGGGCCTTGCGGGGACTAGGGGAAATTCGCCTCGTGTTGGCGACTAGGTCGAGGGTGTAGATCTAGGGAGTGCATGAGGCCTTTCCGGTGAGGGAAGGGCTAGAGAGGCTTGAGGCCTTGTCTAGGGAGAGATAGGCTAAAGCCAACCGGTCCTTGGGAGAAGGGTCGGTATAGAAAACCAAAAGAGTTTTCATTGGTCGCCTCTTTCAAAGCGTTATTGAGGAAAGTTTTGTAATCGTTTTTACTCCCAGTTAATGATTAATGAAAATATGTTTATTGTTTCATCTCTGAGTCGTACTCTGTGATTCTCATTGTTCAAACGTAAAAGTATTATCAATGTTGCTAATGCCGAGCGTTAACACTACCGCTGGCAGTAGTATCTGAGATTTATTTTCTCTCATAATATCTGAAATTTTAAAACCCTTATTCACCCCCCCCCCCTCTAAGGGCGCCTACAGATCCAACAAGTGGTATCAGAGGTAGGTTATTCCAATTCGGTCTAACAACCGGGAATAATGGCACTCCGTGATCTCGCTTTTCATGAGGGGCAGGGAATAAGTAGACCTCCGTTATTTATTGGAACTATTATAATTACTGGAGAACGCGTATGCGTTGTTTTCTGATAAACTTAGATCCAGATGTATGGGCATGTATTGAAACTCCATACACTTCTCCTACATACATTGTTGGAGAAGTAACCATGGAAAAACCTAGGGATAAATGGGACAATGGAGATAAGACTAGGTGTAAGAATAATGCGAAAGCAATGAATGCTCTGTTCTGTGCTCTTGATAGGACTGAATTTAATAGAGTAAGAGCATGTGAAACAGCTTATGATATTTGGAACTTATTAGATTTAACGCATGAAGGTACCTCGCAGGTCAAAGACTCAAAACTATTCCAACTGGAATCTGAAAACGAGAGGTTCAGGATGGATCCGAATGAGGACGTCGACACCATGTACACTCGATTCACCAAGATCGTCAACGCCTCAAAAATTCATGGAAAGACATTCTCAAACAATCACTTGGTGAGAAAGCTTCTTCGATCACTCCCACCAAAGTTCAATCCAAAAGTGACGGCGATTTCCGAATCGCATGATCTTAGGCGACTCCAAATTGAGAGCCTCATTGGGAACCTCAAAACCCATGAGGTAGAACTCAAGATTCAAGAAGAGGAGTACAACAAGGAGCCGAAGAAGAAAGCCTTGGCACTGAAGTCAAGAAAAGAAGATGACGACGAGGAAGATGATGAGGAGAGTTTATTTCTGAAGTTCACTAAATTCATGAAAAATCCGGAAAGGAGAAACACCTTCCGAAAAAAATTTCGCAAAGGCTCCTCATCCAAAAGAGAGAAGAAGGAGAAGTCTAGCGATGACGACGAAGAGCGGCCACCTCCCGAGTGCTTCCACTGTAGGAAGACCGGGCATATTAGAAGTCAATGCCCAAAATTCCTGAAAGAGCAAAAAGAAAAATGGGTTAAAGGAAAGGAGAATAAGAAGGTGTTAAAAGCAGCAACATGGGATGACTCTTCCTCCGGTTGCTCAAGTAGTTCAAGCTCAAGCGATGATGATGAGGCAAACTTGTGTCTTATGGGGAAAAGCAATGAATCAACCGACGACGAGTGCAGTGTCCAAAGCGACACTGAGGTAATCCCCTCTAACTATGATGATCTTTATTCCGAATATTTAAGAACTTGCAAATCTTTTGGCAAAACATTAAAAGATCATGATTTACTTAAAACTGAAAATAAAATTCTTTTGAAACAAAATCAAAAATTATGTAAGGAAATTTTTGCTTTGGGAAAGGAGATGGAGTCTTGCCAAAAGAATGATGATCTTTTGGCAAGGACTAGCAAACTCAAAGTTGATCTTTCTAATGCTCTCTCAAATATCGAATCACTCACGAAACAAAAGAGAGACTTAGAAAGAAATTTAAAACTCTCTTTCTAATGTTGAAAATGAAAAGAAAAATTTTGCAAATAGATGCGGAAATTTAGTTAGTGAAAAATTTGCATTAAAAGCTAAAATCCATGAACTTAACTTAGCCATAGAAAAATTCGGGGTTGGCCAGAAAAGTCTTGATATGATTTTGGCCAACCAAAGGCATGGTAGTGCAAAAACTGGTCTAGGTTTTGTCTCTGCTAACTACCGCCCGGCGGTAACTGCTAACGCTGGCGGTAGTAACAAAACTCTTAATTCTTCGAATAACCATAAATCTAAAATTTATTCTGCTGATTCCCCATCCTCCAGCAAGAGTCCACAACAAAAACTGAAAAAGGTCTCAACCCCTTTTGTGTTATGTGCCAAGTGCCATCACTTCGGGCATACTTTGGAATCTTGCAGGATGAAGGGTCGATGTACGGTCAAGCAAATCTGGGTGCCTAAGGTTTCCACCTATTCTATGGGAGGAACCACTTGCGTATCCGGATCATTACTCTCATCTTCTTGTTAGGTATGTTGGCAGGCTAAGGAAAAGGAAGACATGTGGTACTTGGACTCAGGGTGCTCCAAGCACATGACGGGTGATAAAGCAAAATTCCTTAGCCTCACCAAGAAGAAAGGAGGAATGGTGACATTTGGGGACAATGGAAAAGGAAGGATATTAGGCACCGGTACTGTTGGTAACAATTCTTTCTCTCTTACTAATGTCTTATATGAGGTTTGAAACATAACTTGATTTCTATTAGTCAACTCTGCGATAAAGGTCTAAATGTTTTAATTGAGTCTGTTACAGATTTATGCAAAATTATAGATCCAAAAAACAATAGTATTGTACACACTGCACCACGAATTCACAATGTGTATCTAATTGCCTTTCATGATCTATCACATGCGTCTCTTAAATGTCTTATATCAAAAAATGAAGAACTTGAATTATGGCATAGGCGTCAAGGTCACTCTAGCATCAAGTTAATTTTAAAATTGTCAAAGAATAAACTCATTAAAGGTTTGCATATGCTAAACGGAAATCTATCTTCCTTATGCTCGCCATGCCAAAAAGGAAAATTTTCAAAAACATCATTTAAAAGTAAAAAAGAAATATCCACTTCAAGACCCTTACAACTAATTCACATGGATCTTTTTGGACCCATTAGCACATGTACTCTTGGTGGTAAAAAGTACACTTTTGTTTTAATTGATGATTATTCTAGATTTACTTGGACCTTATTTCTCACCTCCAAATCCGATGCATTTTCTGAATTTACAAAACTTTGTAATCGTATTCAAAATAAATTAGATCTAAAAATCAAGTGTATACGATCGGATCATGGAGGGGAATTTGAAAATGATTGCTTCACCACTTTCTGTAATGATCTAGGTATTAAACACGAATTTTCCGCTCCACGCACCCCCAACAAAATGGTGTGGTGGAGAGGAAAAATAGAATTCTTCAAGAACTTGCACGCACTATGCTATCCGAGTATGGATTGCCTAGACATTTTTGGGCCGAAGCCGTAAATACAGCATGTTATGTTATAAATCGTGTTATGCTTTGCCCTATTTTGAAATTAACTCCTTATGAATTGTACTTTCAAAATAAACCTAATGTGTCTTATTTTCATGTCTTTGGGTGTAAATGTTTTATTCTACACACCAAGGATGCATTATCTAAATTTGATGAAAAGTGTGATGAAGGTATCTTTCTTGGTTATTCTTCCACTAGCAAAGCATATAGAGTGTATAATAAAAAAAAATCTAAAAAGGTGGAAGAGTCTATTCATGTGAAGTTTGATGAACTTGTGACTTGTGTAGACTCTACTTGTGCAGGAAATGAAGATGAACCTCTTTCACCATTGGAGCATGATGATGATGATCCACTTGGAGAAGAAAAAGGTGTAGAGATTGTGCAAGAGGAGTTCGTGCCTCCTAGTGTGCTTCAATTTACAAGGGATCATCCAAGGGAGCTTATCATTGGAGAACCATCAAGAGGGGTAACTACACGATCTTCTTTTACTGAATCTTTCTCAAATTTATGCTTTGTTTCAGAAATAGAACCGAAAAATGTGTCCACCGCTTTGAATGATGAGTTTTGGTTTATTGCTATGAATGACGAATTAAATCAATTTGAACGCAATAAAGTTTGGAAACTAGTTGAAAGACCATCTAATCACCCCTTTATCGGTGTCAAATGGATATTTAAAAATAAATTAGATGGAGAGTCTGGAATAACTAGGAACAAAGCTAGATTAGTGGCACAAGGTTATTCTCAAATCGAAGGGGTAGATTTCGATGAAACATTTGCACCCGTTGCTCGCCTTGAATCGATTAGAATTTTTCTAGCTTTTGCAAGTTATAAGAAGTTTAAATTATTTCAAATGGATGTCAAAAGTGCCTTCTTAAACGGGATAATAAAAGAAGAAGTATATGTAGAACAACCCCCCGGATTTATTGATGAAAAATTTTCAAATCATCTTTATAGATTAGAAAAAGCGCTTTATGGTCTAAAACTAGCGCCCCGTGCTTGGTATGAACGCCTAACTTCTTTTTTATTAAAGCACAGTTACAAAATGGGTAGTGTCGATAACACGCTCTTCATTAAGCACTATGATAATGATTTGATTATTCTACAAATATACGTTGACGATATTATTTTTGGAGACACTAATGAAGAGATGTGTAAAGAAGTTATTCAAGTGATGCAAAATGAATTTGAAATGAGTCTAGTGGGTGAACTAACATACTTTTTAGGATTTCAAATAACCCAAAGAAATGATGGAATTTTTATATGTCAATCCAAATATGTCCATAATATGCTACAACGTTTTGGCTTTGAAAATTTAAAACAAGCTAGTACTCCAATGAGCGCATCACTAAAATTAGGTAAAGATGAAGCCGGAATTTCAATTGACCAAACTTTATATAGAGGAATGATTGGATCCCTGTTATACCTAAGTGCATCTAGACCCGATATCATGTTTGTCGTATGCTTATGCGCTAGATTTCAAGCAAATCCAAAAGAATCTCATTTAAAAGCGGTGAAACAAATTTTTCGATATCTAATCGGCACATCAAAATTAGGACTTTGGTATCCAAATAATGATTCTTTTCTCTTGCATGGATATTCTGATTCTGATTATGCGGGTTGTTCACTAGATAGGAAAACCACTAGTAGTACCTGTCACTTTTAGGTCCTTCTCTAGTTGCATGGTCAAGTAGAAAACAAAATTCTGTTGCCCTCTCCACCACCGAAGCAGAATACATTGCACTAGGAAGTTATTGCGCCCAATCACTATGGATGACACAAACCTTAGAAGACTTTGGTGTTCATTTAACTAATATTGAACTTAAGTGTGACAACAAGAGTGTTATTGACTTAACAAACAACCATGTTCATCACTCGCGATCTAAACATATTGATGTAAGACAACACTTCATTCGGGATCACATCAAAAAGGAACACGTTCATGTAAACTTCATAGGAACTGAATCGCAACTTGCGGACATCTTTACCAAGCCTCTACCTGATTCACGATTTCATCTACTTAGACTAGAACTAGGGGTTTTGGACATTCTAGCTTGAACTTGCAAAATCTGCATTATTTATGAATACATATGTCTGATTTCTTTGCTGAACTACGTTGTCAAATCTGCACAAATATAATCAAAAGAAAAAATCTGAAAAATTTCACGTTTTCCCCAAAATTTGAGTTCTGTTACTACCGCTCGGCGATAGCTGGGTACCGCTGGCGGTAGTGGATACTTCTGTATTTCCAGTCTCTTTTTCATTTTTTATTTGTTGTTTCTGCTATTTTCTCTTAAAATTCCAAAAACACAAAAAAAATAGAACAAATCAAAATCCAACCAAAAACATTTTTTATATATATCAAAACAAACTACAAAATTGAAAAACCAATTAAAACATCAAAAAACATGCTTTCTATTTGTTTTCTTTTTGTTTTTGAAAACTTAAAATTTGTAAAAACTAATGTAGATTTTCTATGTTTCAAGGATGATATAGTTTATCTTGCCAAGCTTCGTATACAATGTTTCAGTCTCTCGTTCAAGTATCTTAATAACATTGTTTTTTTGTATCATGCCTTGATCATTATCTTCTGTGTGCTTTGAAATTGATTATCGAAATCATGTGTAGGTTTGCATAGCGTGCCTCTATGTATGAGTAAATGGCTTCTATTTGCTAATGATTTTGTTTCACTCACACTTTTTGACAAACTACATATGAATTTAATCTTCTCTTACATGATTGTGTAGTGTAATAATGTCATATTATTGTTTGGCATGCTTAGTTTTACCTTCACCACATGTTAAAATCTTTTTCATGCACCTATCTTTGAAGAAGTGTGTCTTTCAAAAATATTTTTGTTTGCACATACAAGTGAATTCGGAGACCTTTGTCGTTAAGCAAAAAAATTTCAAATGAATAATTGACAAAGATAACTCCACCAAGCACTACTCACCCTCCTGATAAGTCTTAATGAGCATTGTGAGGTTGAGCACCTTGGAGAGAATTGTAAAGTGTCTTGTAGCAAACATTTTTTTATACTTCTTCTTGTACACCGAATCACAAATAAATAAAATTCAAAATAATTCTTGTGATTCCCCAAGCACTACTTTGCACCCTGATAAGTCTTAATAAGCATTGTGTGTGCAGAGCACCTTGGTAGTTGTAATATTCCTCTATGTGCATTGAATAATTTATATAACTTTGTGGGAAGAGGTAACTCTAAAAACATTTGTTCAATAATATCGTGTTTATTCCATTACACATGTCATGTGTTTTGATTAACTCAAATGTATACTTTTTTTCAAAAACACTATTTTGTACAAATCATTATCACTTGTAAGCCTTCTGCTCATGAGAATTGGAGTCTATTGCATATCTACATGTATTCTCTAAACTCTTAAGTAAATGCACTAGATAGCTTTGCATGATCATTACAATGTACAAGTGTACTTGATTTCTAAATTTTGAACATTGTATTCTTCTATCTTGTCTTGATAACTTATATCATGCTTACATATTTTTTCCGCTACGCCATGAGAACTCTGTATTGCATACCTTTCAACTAGTGTATGGCTATGTTAAAACTGAAATTATTTTGTGTACTTAAAATGCTACAACATCTATTTTATTATATCCAAAATTCTTCATTATCTACTATGCTTCTAAATTCCTATAAAGATGTTCACTTACAACTTGTTTCGTCATGCTTTCCACCTCCTTACTACTTGTATGCTCGATCATGACTACATTTTTTTCAACAAGTGGTCTTTCTATGAAAATCTCTTCACATTCTCTTTTCACTCCTATTAATTGTATTTCTTTCTTTGTGTCTACTATTTATCATGCCCATTCCCTCTCTACACAGTTATTACACTTTTTTTTGACCTACCTCTCCACCCTCTTTTGATAATACCAAAAGGGGGAGAATAAATTTGAAAGAAATTAACATGTTTTGGGGAGTCAAGTTCATAGGAAGTTTTATTGTATGGGGAGCATTCACTTAGGGGGAGAATTCATTTAAGGGGAGCATACGCACATGTCTCAAATTTCATGCTTATCTCTATTATAAACACAAACTCCTATCAATTGCATTATTTCTTTCTATGGGGATTTGTTATTATCAAAAGGGGGAGTTTATTGGAACATGCTTTCCGCATCTCTTGGTTTGACAATAACAAATCCTATTGTATTTGATCATACTTGTTTTGTGTTTATAGTATGCAGGATTCTGTGCTTTCATATCTCCATGGTGATGTGTTGTTGTTTCTACCACGCCGCGCTAACCTTACCGCTGGCGCTAGCACTAACGAACCACTGATACAAAACCGCTGAGACGAAACCGCTGAGAAGAGTAGCCGCTAAGATGCAAGCTGGCATTCGACGAATTGTATGCACTACTGCGGGGCATCTGCATTACCGCGGCGCGCTAGTTCCGTTCGACGAACTGGGTTCGATGAACTCGATGCTCCGTTCGATGAACAACGAACGCGGAAGCCTGTTCGATGAAATTCATAGGCATTCGACGATCGACGAAAGATGAGGCCCGTTCGACGAACTGTAGCTCTACCGCGGCGCGTTAGCACTAACGCTGGCGCTAACATCCGAAAGACAAAATGGTGTTCGAAGAAAATGATGCGGTTCGATGAACCAGATTGAGATCGACTAAAACAAGTTTCCGTTCAACGAAACAGATTGAGATCGACAAAAGCTGAGGCCAGCTCGATGAAGATGCGCCCGACAAAATGACCTACCGCGGATCGTTAGTACTGACGCTGGCGTTAGCATTTTTGGAAACTATTGACAGAAAGGAAAGTGGAGAAAAAGGAATGTCGACGGGTCGCTATGTTTGGCAAGTACTATCGTGGCGCGTTAGGTCTAACGCCCGGCGGTAGCTTTTGGAAACATCCCGTCTGCAGTTGATTGAGGGGCAAATTTGGAAAGAGATATTTGCTGAAGGAAGGAAATTGCACTATCGCGGGGCGATAGTGTTACCGCGGCGCACTAGGCTGTCACAACTGTTTGCGCTCAGAAGTTTCCTTAACTGCCACGATCCTTGTGCACGTCGTGTCACTATTGCGGGGTGGTAGTACTAGCGTAGGCAGTAGCTGTCGAATCTATTTAAAGAGCAGCGCCTCCTCCATTGTTGTTTGCAATTACAGAAGTTATTGAAGCCTTATTGCATAGCACTCGTGAGAGCCTTTCAGAAGCAGCCAAGACAACTCCGTCAACGTTCGAGAAAGCAAAGAACTTGGAGACCGATCCGATCACATCTACATCGACACCAAGTTCTACTCTTGAGGGAGTTTGTTAATTTGAGTTTTGTTTTACTTTCAATTTGTAACCTTTATATCTTTTGTTCGGTAGAGGAACTCGCCACACGGCGACTAGGGCCTTGCGGGGACTGGGGGAAATTCGCCTCGTGTTGGCGACTAGGTCGAGGGTGTAGATCTAGGGAGTGCTTGAGGCCTTTCCGGTGGGGAAGGGCTAGAGCGTCTTGAGGCCTTGTCTAGGGAGAGATAGGCTAAAGCCAACTGGTCCTTGGGAGAAGGGTCGGTATAGAAAACTAAAAGAGTTTTCATTGGTCGCCTCTTTCCAAGCGTTATTGGGAAAAGTTTGTAATCGTTTTTACTCCCAGTTAATGATTAATGAAAATATGTTTATTGTATCATCTCTGAGTCGTACTTTGTGATTCTCATTGTTCAAACGTAAAAGTATTCTTACTGTTGTTAACGCTGAGGGTTAACACTACCGCTGGCGGTAGTTTCTGAGAATTATTTTCTCTCATAATCTCTGAAATTTTAAAACCCTTATTCACCCCCCCCCCCCTCTAAGGGCGCCTACAGATCCAACATAGTTGGTAGAGTTCCAGTAGTTAGGTCTAACAAGAACCTAGGACCCAAACTCATTTGGGTTCCTAGGGAATATTAATCCTTGTCTTGCAGGCTTGTCCAATGGCCAACCAAAATTAAATGTGGCTATTGGACAATAGAGTATTCAGGCATAAGTCTGGATTAAGAAGAAACTCATCAAAAACATAGAAATATTACCTTCAACAAATATATTGGATCTTACAATCACAGTCATTGATTCTAAATCAATATAACTAGTCCGCCACTCCAGGTACGCTCCCCTTCACATTCTAAAGTAAGACATATATAAATAGGTCACATGTTTAGAAATAGAGTAAAACCTACATTTGCTTTAATCCATCACGATGAGTTCTCGAGCTCTCATGGCATCAAACCCCTTCAAACTCGACGATTCAAGGAAATGGCACCCATCAAGAATGATGACACCTGTAATACTGGATGTGAGTTGGTGCGGCAGGTTCATCAATGCCATTAACGAGATAAAGTTAGCAATCAAAAGAATTGATGTTGTGGGACTGGAATACGTGCTCTTAGAGCCAACTGTTATCATGCATAGAGAACTTCTGGAGTTCTTTGTCGAGCCCAAGATGAGCACTTATGAAAATGCCATGAAGACTAGGGTTGAAAATACCTTATATGAGTGATGGAAAAAGGAATCTCCAAGGCGCTCCTCCGTCTGCCTAGATTCTTAGAGGAATAAATAGAGGAAGAGATGTCGGAGGAAGATCTCTTGACTGTAAATAAGTGGTGCAACCACACAGGGCAATTACATGTTACCTTGCAAAAGGCTGACTTCAATATAAGAGGAAAGCTCTTGTCAAATATCGTTGGCAAAACATTAATATGCAAACCTGGATCTCACGACAAAATATCCAAGGACATGTTTGAAATAATGACTATTATAATTCTATGCAAGAAAACTGATTGGGCTCAGTTACTCTTCAAAAAGATCCAGGGAAGACTTCAAGCACCAAACATTAGAAGAATCCTTTATCTATACCTCATCAACTCTCTTCAGCTAAATTAAAAGATGGCATAACCCATCCATCACATGAAGAAGATTGACATGAAAATTCTGGAAAGATGGGAGAAAGTTATCCCTAAAAGTGCAATGAAAGGGAAGAAGGTCACTGAAAGTGAGGGCAGCTCATCTATAGAAAGAAATTGCATACCAGATCGAAAATCACATGCAGAGACTCTGGTTGCTGCCATACCAACACTTGAAGGCTTGTCTGTTAGAAAAAATAGTGTTGGGAAAAACCCCTTTGATTTAACTTAACAAATTATCTAAAAAGTGATTTTATCTCTTAGGTTGTATTACCCAGTGTATAGTGAGGGTCATCTGGTCATTAGATGTCTTAGGATGTCACACTCAACCATGTGTGTCAAGACTATTTCAAGAGAAGCACAATTTGGGCAGAGTTAACATTTGCGTCGAATAGAAGTCGACGCAACATCGAGTGGATGTCGACGCTACTTAGACTAGAAGTCCAAGCGACTCAACCCTTCTGTCTAAGTAGATCAAGTCGACGTTACTGATGAGTCCCAAATATATACACATTTATGGACTCATTTGGGCCGATTTTCTAGTCTATGCACTACACTTTAGGCATGTTTTCGCTCAAATTTGTTATTCCATGCTATGTGCACTTCTAGGCCCGTTTTGGTGTTTTTTCTTATTTATCTTCATTATTAGTTTTCATGCATGGTTAAGTGTCACTTTCAGTGGTTTGATTAGTGTTGTATGCTGGAGCAGGAGTCGTGCAGGTGTTCCCGGTACAAATCTGTACAGGAACACTGCGCACGATCACTGGTTCTATTGTGCACGACCACTGGTCGTGCGTCACTGATCGTGTGCACTTAACCCCTGAAAACTGAGTTCTGTCTTCCTTATCGCGCGACCACTTACGATAGCGCGCACGACCACTTACGATAGCGCGCACGACCACTGGTCGTGCGCCACTGGTCGTGCGAACATTGTATTTTATAATTTTCTTTCCTTACAGGCTCCGTCCAGGCAGGCGCACGATCACAGGATGCTAGTGCGCACGACCACTGGTCGTGCACCAATGACCGTGCGCACTGTTTATTCCAGCGCCTATAAATACTCCTGCTCGCGAATTAGGTCGGGATCGCTCGATTTCTTCCGTCCAGTCCGCCGTTTTCGCCCCTTCCGCAGGTTCTCCGCCCCCCTAGGCCTCCTCCATCATCCTTAAGCTCCAAGGAGAGGTTTCTAGCCCAAAGATCGCCAACATCGAGCAAGGAGATCGCGTATCGGAGGAGATTGGATCGTGACACGAAGAAGACGAGCCATTGGGAGGAAGTGACAGCCCTCCTCTACCTCGGACGCAGTTGAAGACCGAGCTTGGACGCGGATTGACAACCCAGCGATTCCAACCGTGAATCTTCGGCAGGGCTTCGGATGTGGTCGACTCCTTTACTCTCTTTTTCCTTCCTTATGTTGTTGATTGTATAAACTAGTTTCCTCTATATTTTGATGATGTGTGCTATGAACAATATTGCTTAATGTTTATTTCATTTATTTGGAATCATTTAGTTCATATGTGCTTATTGAGGTGCGCCCCCATCTAATTTCCATTCCACCATTATGTTCGGTGCCGCACTAGCAATTGTTAGTGGCGTGCTTGTCGACGAGGTGCTTGCTACCCTCACTCTGTTAGCCTACTCGTCCATCCGCCTACCGAAGCGTGGCATCGCGGCCCGTACTCCATCCCGCCTAACGAAGCTGCGCGCTCAAGGCCTGCATAGTTCGATTCCGCTAGCCTACTCGCCCATCCGCCCAACGAAGTAGTGCGTTCAAGGCCTACGTAGTTTTCCATTCCGCCAAGCGAAGCATTGCATAGCGGCATTGCATAGGATTAGTCGATAGCTTTTATTTTATTTTGCAAAACCAATCCACCCACCTTCGTGAACATCGACATAAGGACTTCAATCTCAAGTCCTTCCTCGATAATAAACTCCACCTTACTGTGTTCCTTTGAGATTCGATACTCGGGGATTACTCCTCGTTTTATATTACTTGAACGATCGGTACACTGCAGTTTCATGTCGCAGTCGAGCTACCGCCTATAGCGGTGTGTGAGATTTGCGCCATCAAGTTTTTGGCGCCGTTGCCGGGGAACACAGTCGTGTGAGTTTTCTGGAGAGGGAGAACCTGAGAGAGAAGCCCTTCCATTTGTAAATTGCATTTCTTTGTTTTATTTCTTTTTATTCCATTTTCCTGTTTTAATTAGGTTGCTTTAGTAATTTTTGTTAGGTGTAGTATTTTGCACAATCGCATTTTTATTTTGAATCGTATTATCTTCACACTATGTGGGCACATCTTAATTTCCGTTGTCATTGGTGTGGAGCTACCTCCCACTCTAGTGATGAATGCCCTACGGAGAATAGTAGGCATAAGTCTTATAGCCCAGCATATGGAGCACCGACTTCGTCTGATACTCCATATGGTGCGCGTAAGTCTTATGGCTACTCTGCTGAGCCTTTACCGTCTTACTTCTTTTCGGCTTCAGCCCCCGCTGTGCCAAAGAAGCCCGCAAGGCAGTGCCAGTTTTGTCGGAGCACTGATCATGTCTTGAAGGACTGTGCCGGGTATCTTCGCCAATTGGACGAGGATGACGAGTCGGATATCCGGATCGTCCCAACTCCTAACTCTGGCGGCACACCTTCAACATCCGGCTATGTATCTTTGTCACCTTCACATCTTGAAGGGAATGGCATGGACACGGTCACCGGATGTGCGACTGATCTATGCACCGACAGTGCTGAGCCTATTCTCCCAGTGCATCCACCACCCCTAGTGGATTCGATTCTTTGTGAGGAATCGGTGCTTGACTTTTATCTGAGCAATACTCCTCCCCCTGTTGTGCATACTATACTCGTCTCCGACGACATTGTTGAGGATGTGTCGCAGGATGAGGCTGGCGATCTATGTGTTGTGCCTATTCCTATGAAGGAGGACAACCTTCTAGGTGAAGAGGAGTTGTCCTCAACACCGGTGGAGGAAGTCCAAATCTTGGGCATGGCCACTGTCGATCCCGCTGAGCCTTGCGGCATTGATGACAATGCCAACTTTATTTTACTTCCCCAATCTGATGGGAGTGAGACCGGGATCACTCCCCTGATTGATGTTTATTTATGTTCTTCGTCTTCTTTATTTCTTGATCCCCTTCCTTCACCCGAGCCTGTGTAGGTTGAATCTTCACAGGTACTTCAGGAGGACTTGGAGCTTTGTGCTCAAGTCAATGATGAGTGTGTCCTCTTATGCGAGGAGGTTGATTCCTCCTCCATTAAGGAAGCCTCATTCGTTGCCTTCTCCTTCTACGAACTGCTGTGGACGATACCTTGCTGGGCAAGGATAGTTTTGGTGAGATGAGTGAGTACCAGGCCTCCTCCTCTTCATACTTTCTTTTCCCTCTACCTGTGAGGAGCAGGTATTATTATTATTTTGGTAGAGGGGTGACTGCCTTATCTCCGTATCGGTACCAGCTACCGAAACGCATATTGGAGCAGTTACCTGTGCATTTTCTTTTTCATAGGCCCATTAGCTAAATATTATAAAGTTTTGAATAAGTCGTGCTGGGATGACAATAACCCCAGTATTTATCTTACTTTCCATGCATTTTATTTTATTCAATCTAGTTTAGTTAGCTGTAGTTTATTGTAGTTTATCTTTTTCTTTTTCTTTTGTTTTGCAGAGCTGACCCCTACAGGTATCCTTCTTCTGGATGGCAGATGTTGTAGCTTCATTTTAGCTTACACGCCAATCTTCTGGTATACTCATTTCTGAGCATTGGGTACTCTCTTTCCCTAGCCCTATTTTGATTTTCATGTCATATATTATGTGGGTTGTTTAGTTTAAGTCTGGGGGAGAGTAGTTCTGTGTGCCCACGCACGTGCACTATTGCATTGCATGCTAGAAGTATTTCTATTTCATTTATTTAGTATTTTCATCTTTATTGCACACCACAGCACCCACTTGAGCGCGTACTCACATGTTTGCCTGCTCTGTTGTGAATTTAATTCTCCTGCTTATTTGGGAAAGTCTAGGTGATGGCTTAGGACTATGTAGCAGAGTAAAATGTTGACCCCAGTAGTGCTCCTAGTCGAGTGCTCGGTTGCATAGGAATTTGTGTCGATTAGATCTCTTTTTATACTTCTGGTTTTATATTTTTTCTATTAGTGTAAATGTTGTTTACTCTACTCAAATGGTGAATCCGGTGGAATCAAACGGTAGCATAGGGATGTGTGTAAACGATCGCTAGACTCGTATTGCTTGAGTCGGGAGAAAGGAGAATCTTTCTCGGTGGCTAGAACTTGCCCCAAGCGATTCTTGAAGCATTGGCATAGGATAGTTCTAGTGCGTGAGAATGACGTAGGCCATTATTTTGGCCCGGTTGAGCTTTTTATTTCATGCCTATCATCTACCCTTGCTAGCCCCTTTGTTCCTACCCCTTCCTCTTGATTCAGCCCCACTTTTATCTCACCAAAAGCTTAAAAGCCTAACATACTCGCACACCCAAATCTGAGCCTTAGTTGTAGTTTTATTTACATTTTGGGGGGTGTTGATGTGGTAATTTTTATAGTGGAAATTGTGGGTGTATTCATTGATATTTTTGCTGAAAAAAGAAAAGAAAGAAAAAGAAGAATGAAGTAGAGAAAGAAAAGAAAAAAAGGGGGATTGTTATAAAAAAAAGTTGAATTGAAAATTTTGAAATTTTGGTATTGGGAGCGGGCGGTGCACACACCTATGTTGCAAAAGTCCAAGTCTGGGGGTGTGGTGCATTTTTTTATTATCGTCATGTGGGTAGCTCTTTCTTATGCTCATGTTGGGTTAGGTGTGCTTAGCCTCCATGTTTATCTTTGTTTACCTCACCGTAACCCAAGCCCCATCTCTAACCTAAAGTCCTACCGACTCACGCTATGAACCATTCTAGTGTCGTGGAGAGAATGTGACCGGGCAAGCTTATGGTCACCGACACTGATGGATTTCAGTGGAGTTTTTCCCGCATCCCGATCTTGAGCAATGCTCATCTCAGCGCTTAGTTTACTTTCTCCGTATGCATGACCGGACGATTCACCGTAGTTCACCATTTTGAGTAGTTGTAATATGCTTTTACTCTTTTGGAAATATATAAACTGTGTATATAATCAGAAATCTTCTCTACTATTTTTCTTTTGCACGTGAGCATGCGACTTCGCATGGTACTCTGTATTGTAATTTTAAGCCATCTACTTTTCTTTCCCCGTTCGCTTAGAATTTGTTTGCTCGGGATGCCCAAATAGGTAAGTCTGGGGGTGTGATGAGTCCCAAATATATACACATTTATGGACTCATCTGGGCCGATTTTCTAGTCTATGCACTACACTTTAGGCATGTTTTCGCTCATATTTGTTATTCCATGCTATGTGCACTTCTAGGCCCGTTTTGGTGTTTTTTCTTGTTTATCTTCATTATTAGTTTTCATGCATGGTTAAGTGTCACTTTCAGTGGTTTGATTAGTGTTGTATGCTGGAGCAGGAGTCGTGCAGGTGTTCCCGGTACAAATCTGTACAGGAACTCTGCGCACGATCACTGGTTCTATTGCGCACGACCACTGGTCGTGCGTAACTGATCGTGTGCACTTAACCCCTGAAAACTGAGTTCTGTCTTCCTTATCGCACAACCACTTACGATAGCGCGCACGACCACTGGTCATGCGCCACTGGTCATGCGAACTTTGTATTTTATAATTTTCTTTCCTTACAGGCTCCGTCCAGGCAGGCGCACTATCACAGGATGCTAGTGCGCACGACCACTGGTCATGCGCCAATGACCGTGCGCACTGTTTATTCCAGCGCCTATAAATACTCCTGCTCACGAATAAGGTCGGGATCGCTCAATTTCTTCCATCCAGTCCGCCGTTTTCGCCCCTTCCGCAGGTTCTCCGCCCCCCTAGGCCTCCTCCATCATCCTTGAGCTCCAAGGAGAGGTTTCTAGCCCAAAGATCGCCAACATCGAGCAAGGAGATCGCGTATCGGAGGAGATTGGATCGTGACACGAAGAAGACGAGCCATTGGGAGGAAGTGACAGCCCTCCTCTACCTCGGACGCAGTTGAAGACCGAGCTTGGACGCGGATTGACAACCCAGCGATTCCAACCGTGAATCTTCGGCAGGGCTTCGGATGTGGTCGACTCCTTTACTCTCTTTTTCCTTCCTTATGTTGTTGATTGTATAAACTAGTTTCCTCTATATTTTGATGATGTGTGCTATGAACAATATTGCTTAATGTTTATTTCATTTATTTGGAATCATTTAGTTCATATGTGCTTATTGAGGTGCGCCCCCATCTAATTTCCATTCCACCATTATGTTCGGTGCCGCACTAGCAATTGTTAGTGGCGTGCTTGTCGACGAGGTGCTTGCTACCCTCACTCTGTTAGCCTACTCGTCCATCCGCCTACCGAAGCGTGGCATCGCGGCCCGTACTCCATCCCGCCTAACGAAGCTGCGCGCTCAAGGCCTGCATAGTTCGATTCCGCTAGCCTACTCGCCCATCCGCCCAACGAAGTAGTGCGTTCAAGGCCTACGTAGTTTTCCATTCCGCCAAGCGAAGCATTGCATAGCGGCATTGCATAGGATTAGTCGATAGCTTTTATTTTATTTTGCAAAACCAATCCACCCACCTTCGTGAACATCGACATAAGGACTTCAATCTCAAGTCCTTCCTCGATAATAAACTCCACCTTACTGTGTTCCTTTGAGATTCGATACTCGGGGATTACTCCTCGTTTTATATTACTTGAACGATCGGTACACTGCAGTTTCATGTCGCAGTCGAGCTACCGCCTATAGCGGTGTGTGAGATTTGCGCCATCAAGTTTTTGGCGCCGTTGCCGGGGAACACAGTCGTGTGAGTTTTCTGGAGAGGGAGAACCTGAGAGAGAAGCCCTTCCATTTGTAAATTGCATTTCTTTGTTTTATTTCTTTTTATTCCATTTTCCTGTTTTAATTAGGTTGCTTTAGTAATTTTTGTTAGGTGTAGTATTTTGCACAATCGCATTTTTATTTTGAATCGTATTATCTTCACACTATGTGGGCACATCTTAATTTCCGTTGTCATTGGTGTGGAGCTACCTCCCACTCTAGTGATGAATGCCCTACGGAGAATAGTAGGCATAAGTCTTATAGCCCAGCATATGGAGCACCGACTTCGTCTGATACTCCATATGGTGCGCGTAAGTCTTATGGCTACTCTGCTGAGCCTTTACCGTCTTACTTCTTTTCGGCTTCAGCCCCCGCTGTGCCAAAGAAGCCCGCAAGGCAGTGCCAGTTTTGTCGGAGCACTGATCATGTCTTGAAGGACTGTGCCGGGTATCTTCGCCAATTGGACGAGGATGACGAGTCGGATATCCGGATCGTCCCAACTCCTAACTCTGGCGGCACACCTTCAACATCCGGCTATGTATCTTTGTCACCTTCACATCTTAAAGGGAATGGCATGGACACGGTCACCGGATGTGCGACTGATCTATGCACCGACAGTGCTGAGCCTATTCTCCCAGTGCATCCACCACCCCTAGTGGATTCGATTCTTTGTGAGGAATCGGTGCTTGACTTTTATCTGAGCAATACTCCTCCCCCTGTTGTGCATACTATACTCGTCTCCGACGACATTGTTGAGGATGTGTCGCAGGATGAGGCTGGCGATCTATGTGTTGTGCCTATTCCTATGAAGGAGGACAACCTTCTAGGTGAAGAGGAGTTGTCCTCAACACCGGTGGAGGAAGTCCAAATCTTGGGCATGGCCACTGTCGATCCCGCTGAGCCTTGCGGCATTGATGACAATGCCAACTTTATTTTACTTCCCCAATCTGATGGGAGTGAGACCGGGATCACTCCCCTGATTGATGTTTATTTATGTTCTTCGTCTTCTTTATTTCTTGATCCCCTTCCTTCACCCGAGCCTGTGTAGGTTGAATCTTCACAGGTACTTCAGGAGGACTTGGAGCTTTGTGCTCAAGTCAATGATGAGTGTGTCCTCTTATGCGAGGAGGTTGATTCCTCCTCCATTAAGGAAGCCTCATTCGTTGCCTTCTCCTTCTACGAACTGCTGTGGACGATACCTTGCTGGGCAAGGATAGTTTTGGTGAGATGAGTGAGTACCAGGCCTCCTCCTCTTCATACTTTCTTTTCCCTCTACCTGTGAGGAGCAGGTATTATTATTATTTTGGTAGAGGGGTGACTGCCTTATCTCCGTATCGGTACCAGCTACCGAAACGCATATTGGAGCAGTTACCTGTGCATTTTCTTTTTCATAGGCCCATTAGCTAAATATTATAAAGTTTTGAATAAGTCGTGCTGGGATGACAATAACCCCAGTATTTATCTTACTTTCCATGCATTTTATTTTATTCAATCTAGTTTAGTTAGCTGTAGTTTATTGTAGTTTATCTTTTTCTTTTTCTTTTGTTTTGCAGAGCTGACCCCTACAGGTATCCTTCTTCTGGATGGCAGATGTTGTAGCTTCATTTTAGCTTACACGCCAATCTTCTGGTATACTCATTTCTGAGCATTGGGTACTCTCTTTCCCTAGCCCTATTTTGATTTTCATGTCATATATTATGTGGGTTGTTTAGTTTAAGTCTGGGGGAGAGTAGTTCTGTGTGCCCACGCACGTGCACTATTGCATTGCATGCTAGAAGTATTTCTATTTCATTTATTTAGTATTTTCATCTTTATTGCACACCACAGCACCCACTTGAGCGCGTACTCACATGTTTGCCTGCTCTGTTGTGAATTTAATTCTCCTGCTTATTTGGGAAAGTCTAGGTGATGGCTTAGGACTATGTAGCAGAGTAAAATGTTGACCCCAGTAGTGCTCCTAGTCGAGTGCTCGGTTGCATAGGAATTTGTGTCGATTAGATCTCTTTTTATACTTCTGGTTTTATATTTTTTCTATTAGTGTAAATGTTGTTTACTCTACTCAAATGGTGAATCCGGTGGAATCAAACGGTAGCATAGGGATGTGTGTAAACGATCGCTAGACTCGTATTGCTTGAGTCGGGAGAAAGGAGAATCTTTCTCGGTGGCTAGAACTTGCCCCAAGCGATTCTTGAAGCATTGGCATAGGATAGTTCTAGTGCGTGAGAATGACGTAGGCCATTATTTTGGCCCGGTTGAGCTTTTTATTTCATGCCTATCATCTACCCTTGCTAGCCCCTTTGTTCCTACCCCTTCCTCTTGATTCAGCCCCACTTTTATCTCACCAAAAGCTTAAAAGCCTAACATACTCGCACACCCAAATCTGAGCCTTAGTTGTAGTTTTATTTACATTTTGGGGGGTGTTGATGTGGTAATTTTTATAGTGGAAATTGTGGGTGTATTCATTGATATTTTTGCTGAAAAAAGAAAAGAAAGAAAAAGAAGAATGAAGTAGAGAAAGAAAAGAAAAAAAGGGGGATTGTTATAAAAAAAAGTTGAATTGAAAATTTTGAAATTTTGGTATTGGGAGCGGGCGGTGCACACACCTATGTTGCAAAAGTCCAAGTCTGGGGGTGTGGTGCATTTTTTTATTATCGTCATGTGGGTAGCTCTTTCTTATGCTCATGTTGGGTTAGGTGTGCTTAGCCTCCATGTTTATCTTTGTTTACCTCACCGTAACCCAAGCCCCATCTCTAACCTAAAGTCCTACCGACTCACGCTATGAACCATTCTAGTGTCGTGGAGAGAATGTGACCGGGCAAGCTTATGGTCACCGACACTGATGGATTTCAGTGGAGTTTTTCCCGCATCCCGATCTTGAGCAATGCTCATCTCAGCGCTTAGTTTACTTTCTCCGTATGCATGACCGGACGATTCACCGTAGTTCACCATTTTGAGTAGTTGTAATATGCTTTTACTCTTTTGGAAATATATAAACTGTGTATATAATCAGAAATCTTCTCTACTATTTTTCTTTTGCACGTGAGCATGCGACTTCGCATGGTACTCTGTATTGTAATTTTAAGCCATCTACTTTTCTTTCCCCGTTCGCTTAGAATTTGTTTGCTCGGGATGCCCAAATAGGTAAGTCTGGGGGTGTGATGAGTCCCAAATATATACACATTTATGGACTCATCTGGGCCGATTTTCTAGTCTATGCACTACACTTTAGGCATGTTTTCGCTCATATTTGTTATTCCATGCTATGTGCACTTCTAGGCCCGTTTTGGTGTTTTTTCTTGTTTATCTTCATTATTAGTTTTCATGCATGGTTAAGTGTCACTTTCAGTGGTTTGATTAGTGTTGTATGCTGGAGCAGGAGTCGTGCAGGTGTTCCCGGTACAAATCTGTACAGGAACTCTGCGCACGATCACTGGTTCTATTGCGCACGACCACTGGTCGTGCGTAACTGATCGTGTGCACTTAACCCCTGAAAACTGAGTTCTGTCTTCCTTATCGCACAACCACTTACGATAGCGCGCACGACCACTGGTCATGCGCCACTGGTCATGCGAACTTTGTATTTTATAATTTTCTTTCCTTACAGGCTCCGTCCAGGCAGGCGCACTATCACAGGATGCTAGTGCGCACGACCACTGGTCATGCGCCAATGACCGTGCGCACTGTTTATTCCAGCGCCTATAAATACTCCTGCTCATGAATAAGGTCGGGATCGCTCAATTTCTTCCATCCAGTCCGCCGTTTTCGCCCCTTCCGCAGGTTCTCCGCCCCCCCTAGGCCTCCTCCATCATCCTTGAGCTCCAAGGAGAGGTTTCTAGCCCAAAGATCGCCAACATCGAGCAAGGAGATCGCGTATCGGAGGAGATTGGATCGTGACACGAAGAAGACGAGCCATTGGGAGGAAGTGACAGCCCTCCTCTACTCGGATGCAGTTGAAGACCGAGCTTGGATGCGAATTGACAACCCAGCGATTCCAACCGTGAATCTTCGGCAAGGCTTCAGATGTGGTCGACTCCTTTACTCTCTTTTTCCTTCCTTATGTTGTTGATTGTATAAACTAGTTTCCTCTATATTTTGATGATGTGTGCTATGAACAATATTGCTTAATGTTTATTTCATTTATTTGGAATCATTTAGTTCATATGTGCTTATTGAGGTGCGCCCCCATCTAATTTCCATTCCACCATTGTGTTCGGTGCCGCCCTAGCAATTGCTAGTGGCGTGCTTGTCGACGAGGTGCTTGCGACCCTCACTCCGTTAGCCTACTCGTCCATCCGCCTACCGAAGCGTGGCATCGCGGCCTGTACTCCATCCCGCCTAACGAAGCAGCGCGCTCAAGGCCTGCATAATTCGATTCCGCTAGCCTGCTCGCCCATCCGCCCAACGAAGTAGTGCGTTCAAGGCCTACGTAGTTTTCCATTCCGCCAAGCGAAGCATTGCATAGCGGTATTGCATAGGAGTAGTCGATAGCTTTTATTTTATTTTGCAAAACCAATCCACCCACCTTCGTGAACATCGACCTAAGGACTTCAATCTCAAGTCCTTCCTCGATAATAAACTCCACCTTACTGTGTTCCTTTGAGATTCGATACTCGGGGATTACTCCTCGTTTTATATTACTTGAACGATCGGTACACTGCCGTTTCGTATCGCAGTCGAGCTACCGCCTATAGCGGTGTGTGAGATTTGCGCCATCAGTTACGTCAAATAGATATCGACGTAGAGGCCATGGACCTATCGAAGTACTTTGAGAAGTCGACGCAGCATCTACTTCAACTCAGCGAAGAAGGAAGTATCTGTCGAAGCCATTTAAAGTCGACGCAACGTCGACTTCATCTCAACGCATATAATGAAGTTCAGATCCATGTCATCAACTCGACATTTACGTCAATAAGGTATCGACGCAACATCGACTAGAAGAGTTCAGTCCGAGCAAGGATGAATTCGAAGCTACTCCTACAAGAACTCGAAGGTGCGTCGATAAGAGAGGAAGAGAACTCGATGCTACGTCGAATACATTCTGAAAAGGGAAACCTTTTCAGCTGCCATTTTGGATCCTCTCTCATTGACCACCTCACTCAAGACCATTCTTCAATGGCTCATTAATTGCCTCATATAGAAAGAAGAACTAAAAGAGGACAAAAAGATTTTTTGGAAACATGCTTAATATTGGTGAATGGGTCGGGAATTAAAGAAGGAAAGAAAGAGATTGTCCAGAGCAGAATACCTTTTCAGGTCTTACTAGAAAGGGAAACAAATTCAAATCTGAAGTGGGACAATAAAAGGCAAGAGAAGAAAGAGAAAGGCAGAGCATTCATCAGAATCGGCTATACAATTCTATTGGAGTTTTTACTCTTCTTCTTCTTCCTCACTCATGAACCCTAATAGAGAAGACAAAAAAAGGAACAACTGAAGAATATACTCTGCTCAGAGACTCAAGCACCTCTCCAGTCAAACTTAATGAACCTTGTGGATCAATGAACCTTTCTTTGGAATCTTTTATAGAACTTCACAGCACAACAGCAATGAAGACTTCTTCTTTTTGTTGATTCTTTTCTTTCTCTCTTCAGGAAATATGTGTGAGAATGAACCTTGAGAGAATACTAAGCAAGGTCGTCTCTAGATAAAAATTATCTTCTTTTATATGCCCTGCAATTTTTCATAAAACCCTTTATTGATTATTCAATAATCAATTTCCCGTTTTAAAACGTCTTGCAGAATTGGCAGTTCTTCATCATAATTACTGGCCATTCTTGAAACTAGCAGAATATAGAAATAATAAATTCCTTTCTTAAATACTGTGCAACGGCTATATTTGTTGGATCGGCCGGCGCCCTTAGAGGGGGGGTGAATAAGCGTTTTCAAAAACTTTATATTTTATTTAGAAAACTTTGGAATATTGCAATAAGAAGACAAGTAAAACAAAAAGAGAGACAAGCTTTATTGATATTAAATCAGTATTACAAAACATAATCTCAATGTCGCTAGAGATCGGAGGCAAATAATAAAAGCTCTTTTCGTTTTCTATCCCGACTCGCTTCCCCACGAACCGGTGGCCCTAGCCTCCTCCTTCCCGGATTCGGCCTCAAGCCGCTCTAGCCAATCCTTCCCCGGATGTGGCCTCAAGCACCCCTTAGACCTAACCTTAGATCTAGTCACCAACACGAGGCGATTTTCAGCCCTAAGTCCTACCCCAGACCTAGTCGCCAACACGAGGCGATTTCACTACCGTTTACAAAGAAAGACAAATAAAATAATAAAAACTTCCCTTAAGATGAACTTCTGAATATGGAGGCGAAGATCCGCTGTAGAATCAGCGTTTGTCGAAGCGGACTTCGTTTGGCTTCGGCGTGATGGAATCCTCCTTCAGAAGTTGGCAGAGCTTCGCCGGGACCTCAAATTTCAGCCAAGATAGGCCTCTGGAATTCTAGTACTCTCTCTCTGAGGTGTATGCAATTGGTGTACGAGAACAAGAGGAGAGGGGGTCCTTTTATAGCCCAACCGCTACCGTCGGCGCTAGCGCTACCGCCAGCGCTAGCCCGGATTAAGAAACAATTTGCGCGGCAGAATCTTCCATCCGCGGCAACCTATTGCTCCATGCCTCTTGTGCTCCATGCTACCGACAGCGCTAGTAGCTACCGTCGGCGCTATCCCTGATTAAGAAAATTCTTGCGCGGCAGGATCTCTAATCCGCGGCAACGAGGCTTTCATTCCTTCTGTGTTCACTGATACCGCCGGCGTTATCCGCTACCGCCAGGCATTAGCACCTTCCATAACCGGCGCTAGTGAGCCTCTTCGAATTTTGGCCTCAATTTTGGGGGCAGTCATCATGTGTACTCCTTGAGTCATGTCGACCTAGTAAACCTGCACACTTGAACACACAAGATGCGGAAGACCATGTTCCAACAAACTCCCCCTTTTGATAATAACAAATCCATTAATGATAAATCAAAGCATTAATAGATAAGCATGATGAAACTATACTTGTGTGTGTGTGAAAGAGTGATGACTTAGGATAATAATTGATTCTATCATGTTAGACTTGCTCCCCCTAAATACATGCTCCCCCTAAGTGAATGCTCCCCTAATATATATGCTATCAACTTAATCAATCATGTTGGGTTTGCATTTTGATAGCGGATTATATATTTATCATGTTAGTTCTCCCCCTTTTGCATTTTATCATGTTAGTTCTCCCCCTTTGTTATTAGCAAAAGTGGGTAGGGAGACAAAGCACTAAAAAAGTGTAAATAAAAGATAAGGCATGATCGAGCTTTTTAGGTAAATGATAAGGAGATTTAGAATTGTATTTTATTGAAATAGATCAGAGTTATTACAAAATTTCAGAGTTTTTAGCATTAAAGATTTTTATGTTTGAAGTAACCAATAAAAAGTGTTTCCAAGGAAATCTATCACTTAATGAAAGATAGGAATTTTTTAAGAATAAGTGATGATGCAAATAATACAAGATATGAAATAAGCATGAAAGCGCAAGGTAAAAAACACTTATATGGTTAAGATGCGGAAGACTTATAGCAAATGATAATCAAAAAATATGAGGTAAAGATCACACAAAATGATGTTTTTGGAAATCATTGTGCAGTTTTAAATTTTAGAATAACCAAGCATGAAATAATGTTTATCAAAAAGAGATGACCACAATGTTACTTTAATTCTTAAGTTCAAAAACATACAAAAACATTGTAGAACACATGCTAGGTTATCTAGTGCATTTCAGAAAGAAAAAGTAATATAGAATTAGCATTAGGATCCAATACTTATGAGAAGAAGTGTTATGGAAGATAATGATGTGCTCATAAGTGTAAATTTGAGGAGAGTAAACAAATGTTTTAATCAAAAAATACAAGTAATATGTAAAGTAAGAAGCACAATAAAACACAAATAAGATTACTTCCACACACTTTAATGCACAAAAAATTATACAACTACCAAGGTGCTTTGCACACATAATGCTCATCAAGACTTATCAGGGTGCAAAGTAGTGCTTGGGGGATCACATATTTTATTTTGAATTTTGAGACTTGTGATCCGGTGTACTTAAGAGAAAGTGGTTTTTCTTATTTTTGAAAGAAAGAGTTGATTTGCACAAGATACTTAATTATTCTTTCCAAGGTGCTCAACCTCACAATGCTCATTAAGACTTATCAGGAGGTTCAAGTAGTGCTTGGTGGAGTTATCTTTGTCATTTATTTTATAATTTTGTTTTGTACAAAGTTCTCCGAATACACTTGTTTTGCAAATCAATAGATTTTATGAGAAAAAATATAACCACTTTTCTTAATGTTTAAGAGTGCAAAAGAAGCAGTGTGGGTAAGATACTTGTGCAATTTTAATTTATTTGTACTAATACAAAACATACACAAGCATTCTTAGATTAAATGCATATGTAGACAATGCCAAAAAAAGGTGAGTGAATAAATATCATTATCAACCATAAAGTATTTCTCATACTTAGAGGCATGCTAAGCTTGATCCTACACAACTCTTAAACTAGAATTGATGCACATTTGAATAGATATATCAAAGCCTGAAGAAAGACAATGTCCAAAGTAGTTTGAAGAGAAAAATTGTAACATTGTAGAATTTCTAAATAGTAGATTAAATCATGCTTGATTTTTCAAGAAAAAATCAGAGTTTTTTTTGATAGTTTTAAAATTTTATATTTTTGTATTTGGTTTTAGCAAATAAAAGCAGATTTTTGTAATTGTTGCTTTTGTAAATTTTTTTTTTTTTGTAAAAAGATGAACTTTAAACAAAGGAAACAACAAAAGCAAACAAAGGAAAAATATAAATTTTTTTGTAATTTGATTTTCTATTTTTGTATTTGATTTTTTCAAAAAGAAAAGAAAAACAGATGTGCAAAAAACTAAATAGTACATATAGATCAAAATATTTTTAGGAATTTTTAGAAATTTTAAAAACACAGAAATTCGAACCTCGACGCTAGCGCCGGCGCTAGCGCTAGCGCGGGAAATAGTAAGTGATTTTTTAGGGTTTTGAAAATTTTGATGTTGGAAGTTGATTAGGTGTCCCAATAGTAGTTCTATGCTGAATTTGCAGAATTTTTGGAAATGTTTTGGATGGTGAAAAATGAAGAAAATTGTATTTGTGAGCATGTTTTAACTTGAAAGATCTAGGACACCTAATTCAAGTCGTAATAAACAAAATCGTGCATCGGGAAGAGGTTTAGTGAATATGTCAGCGAGTTGAGAGTCTGTCCCAATGAAGCTTACTTTTACATTTTCTTTTCTAATGTGATCCCTAATGAAATGATGACGAACGTCGATGTGTTTGGATCTAGAAGGGTGTACAGGATTATATGTGAGGTCTATTGTACTTTTGTTGTCACATTTAAGATCTATGTTTTTTATATGAAATCCAAAGTCCTCTAGTGTTTGGCTCATCCATAATGCTTGTGCACAACAACTACCAAGTGCGATATATTCGGCCTCCGTGGTGGAGAGTGCAACCGAAGATTGTTTTCTACTAGACCAGGCAACTAAAGAGGGTCCTAAAAAATGGCACGTACCGCTAGTGCTTTTTCTATCTAGTGAACACCCGGCGTAGTCCGAATCGGAATAGTCGTGGAGTGTGAAAGAGTCATTATGTGGGTACCATAATCCTAATTTAGATGACCCAATTAGATAACGAAAAATATGTTTTACCGCTTTTAAATGAGATTATTTTGGATCGGCTTGAAAGCGAGCACATAAACATACGGCAAACATAATATCTGGTCTAGATGCACTTAAATAAAGAAGAGAACCTATCATTCCTCTATATAGTGTTTGATCAATAGAAATTCCAGATTCATCTTTTCCTTGTTTTAAGGAAGCACTCATAGGAGTAGAGGCTTGTTTAAGATTTTCAAATCCAAATCGTTTAAGCATATCGTGAACATATTTTGATTGACAAATAAAAATACCATCAGTTCTTTGTGAAATTTGAAAACAAAGAAAATATTATAGTTCTCCTACAAGACTCATTTCAAATTCATTTTTCATTATTAAGACTACTTCATTACACAACTCTTCATTAGTGGCTCCAAAAATGATGTCATCAACATATATTTGTAGAATAATTAATTCATTATTTTTATGCTTAATGAAGAGTGTGTTGTCTGCACTTCCCATAACATAACCGTGCTCTAACAAAAATGATGTAAGACGATCATACCAGGCACGGGGCGCTTGTTTTAAACCATAAAGCGCTTTTTCTAATTTGTAAACATGATTTGGAAATCTTTCATTTATGAAACCGGGGGGTTGTTCTACATAAACTTATTCTTTAATGAACCCGTTTAAAAAAGCACTTTTAACATCCATTTGAAATAATTTTATTCTTTTAAAACTCGCAAATGCCAAAAATATTCGTATAGATTCTAAGCGAGCTACGGGTGCAAAAGTTTCTTCAAAATCTACCCCCTCGATTTGTGAATAGCCTTGAGCAACTAAGCGTGCTTTATTTCTTACAATCCTAGATTCACCATCTAGCTTATTTTTAAAAATCCATTTTACGCCAATAATTGGATGATTATATGGTCTTTCTACTAAATTCCAAACTTTATTTCTTTCAAATTGTCCTAACTCTTCATTCATTGCCAAAAACCAAAATTCGTCATTTAAAGCGGTGGAAACGTTTTTAGGTTCAATTTCAGACACAAAGCAAATATTTGAAAATGTTTCATGAAGAGAGGACCGAGTTCTTACCCCAGTAGAAGGTTCCCCAATGACTAGCTCCTTTGGATGATTTTTGGAGAAGTTTAGAATGCTTGGAGGTACATATTCATCTTCTTTTGGCTTCTCCTCCTCTTCTTTGGACGGTTCTTCTTCGTCGTGCTCCAAGGATGGCAAAGGTTCATCATCGGTACCTGTAGGGAGCTTTTCTGTACATGGAACAAACTTATCAAATCTGACATTAATTGACTCTTCAACCTTGCTTGATCTTTTATTAAATATTCTATATGCTTTACTTGTTGAAGAATAACCAAGAAATATTCCTTCATCGCATTTTTCGTCAAATTTTCCTAAAGAATCTTTTGTATTAAGAATGAAGCATTTACATCCAAATACTCTAAAATACGATACGTTAGGTTTCTTTTGATAGTAGAGTTCATATGGTGTGAGAGTTAATGATGGGCGAAGCATAACTCTATTCATTACATAGCATGCAGTGCTTACAGCTTCTGCCCAAAAATACTTAGGTAATTTATATTCGGATAGCATTGTGCATGCAAGTTCTTGTATTGTCCTATTTTTCCGTTCTACAACACCGTTTTGTTGAGGTGTGCGTGGAGCAGAGAACTCATGCTTAATACCTAACATGTCACAAAAAGATTTAAAATTTTCATTTTCAAATTCACCTCCATGATCTGAGAGAATGCATTTTATTTTTAAATCTAATTCATTTTGAATGCGAGTACATAATTTTGAAAATTCACAAAACGCATCAGATTTGGAGGAGAGAAATAAAGTCCAACAATATCTAGAATAGTCATCTATGAGAACATAAGTGTATAATCTACCACCAAGACTTGCAGTGTTAACGGGACCAAAAAAATCCATATGAATTAATTGCAGAGGTTTTGATGTAGAAATTTCATTTTTGCTTTTAAAAGATGACTTAGTAAATTTGGCTTTTTTGCATGGAGGGCATAATGAAGATAAATTTCCATTTAACTTAGGCAATCCTCTAATCAATTCTCTTTTTGCTAGTTTTAAGATGAGCTTTGTACTAGCGTGGCCTAAGCGTCTATGCCATAATTCTAATTCATCATTTTTCGTTATAAAACATTTTATAGAAGATTTAGAAAGATCATGAAATGAAACTATGTAAACATTATGAATTCTAGGTGCAGTTAATAACACATCTTGTGTTTTAGGATTAACAATCTTGCAAAGATTAGTGGAAGATTCAAAAAGTACGTCTAAACTTTTATCACAAAGTTGACTTATAGATATTAGGTTATGTTTCAATCCTTTCACATAAAGCACATTTGATATAAGAAAAGATGCGTTACCCACTGTACCAATTCCCATGATCCTTCCTTTACCGTTATCGCCAAACGTAACTATTCCTCCTTTCTTCTTTTCTAAGCTAAGGAATTTTGCTTTATTTCCCGTCATGTGTTTGGAGCAGCCTGAGTCCAAATACCACACGTCTTTTGTTTCCTTAGCCTTCCTGCAAATCTAGAAAGAGGATGAGAGTAAAGACCCAGATACCCAAGAGGTACCACCCATAGAGTAAGTGGATTTCTTAGGTACCCAGATTTGTTTTAATGATCGTTGATTTATTATATTCCTGCAAGAGTCAGACGTGTGTCCAAATTTAAGACAATTAGCACACGAAATAAAGGGGGTTGAGACCCTTTTCTGAGTTTCTATGTTGCTCTTGCTGGATGATGTTTGTACATTAGAAAGACCAGAAAAAATTTTAACTTTAGAGCTACCACCGGCGTTAGTAGCTAGCGCCGGGCGGTAGTGTTCACTTTTATATCCGAGTCCGATTTTTCCAGACCCAAAGCATTGATTACCCAGAACCATATCCAGGGATTTTTGACCAATCCCGAATTTGGTTATGGCTAAATTGAGATTTTGATTTTGTTTTTTAAGAGATGTATTTTCTTGAACAATCATAACATATTTGTTTTCAAATCCTTTTTTGTTCTTTTCAATTTGTAATATAGAAGCTTTCAATCTTCTCTCTAAGTCCCCCTTCTCTTTTGCAATAATTTTGTTTTGTGAGAGGGCATTAGAGAGAGATACTTCAAGTTCTTTTAACTTAAATAAGGAGTGCTCACATTCTTGACATGAGAATTTTCTTTTTTCAAGAGAAACTATTTTTTTTGTGAGCTTACGATTTTCTTTTATAATAGATTCATTTTCAAGATTTAGTAAAACAAATTTATCATAAAGTTCTTCAAAAGTAGGAAGAGATACCTCAGTGTCGCTAAGAATACTGGTGTCGTCATCGTCGCTTTTGGCCATCAAGCACAAGTTTGCTTCCTCCTCGCTACTTGACTCAGATTCGTTTGACTCTTCAGAGGAAGAGTCATCCCAAGTGGCGGCCTTCAGCACTTTCTTCTTTTCTTTTGTTTTCTTTTGTTCTTTTCGTTCCTTTTGGTATTTTGGGCACTGGCTCCGAATGTGCCCGGTTTTTCTGCAGTGATAGCATTCTGGAGGCGGCCTTTCTTCTTCGTCATCGCTTCCTTTTTCTTTCCTCGATGAAGAGGAAGATCCCTTTCGTCGAGTGTCCTTTTGGAAGAATTTTCTGAATGTGTTCCTTCTTTCTGGATTCCTGATGAACCTTTTGAAGTTCTTCACCAGGAGTCCTTCTTCATCATCATCGTCCTCTTCGGTGCACTCCTTCTTTGATGTTAGTGCTAACGCCTTTTTCTTCGGCTCTTTGTTGTATTCTTCATGCTGAATTTGCAGTTCTACCTCATGGGTTTTGAGATTCCCAATGAGGTTCTTGATCTGGAGCGTTCTTAAGTTGTGCGACTCCGAGATGGCTGTCACCTTCGGATTGAACCTTGGGGGTAAGGAACGAAGAATTTTCCTCACCAAGTCCCCGTCGGAGTAGGTCTTTCCAAGTGCCTTTGATGCGTTGACAATCTTTGTGAAGCGAGTGTACATGGAGTTGATGTCCTCTTCCGTGTCCATCCTGAATTTCTCGTATTCAGATTCCAGTTGAAACAGCTTTGCATCTTTCACCTGCGATGTACCTTCGTGAGTTACTTCTAATTGATTCCAAATATCATAAGTAGTAGTGCATGAAGAAATTCTATTAAACTCAGTTCTATTTAAAGCGCAATATAAGGCATTCATTGCTTTAGCATTATTTTTACACCTTAGTTTATCGTTGTCATCCCATTTATCCTTAGGTTTTGCTAATGTCGCTTCTCCCACTACAGATGTAGGAGGAGAGTACCGAACTTCTACCATGTTCCATACTTCTACATCCATAGTCATAAGAAAACACATCATTCGATTTTTCCAGTAGTTAAAATCAGACCCAGTAAAGAGAGGTGGTCGACTAACCCCTTGACCCTCAGGAAAAGCGAGATCATGAGAAGCCATTGTTTCCGGTTGTTAAGCCGATTGGAACAAAACCGCTCTGATACCACTTGTTGGATCGGTCGGCGCCCTTAGAGGGGGGGTGAATAAGGGTTTTCAAAAACTTTATATTTTATTTAGAAAACTTTGGAATATTGCAATAAGAAGACAAGTAAAACAAAAAGAGAGACAAGCTTTATTGATATTAAATCAGTATTACAAAACTTGATCTCAATGTCGCTAGAGATCGGAGGCGAATAATAAAAGCTCTTTTTGTTTTCTATCCCGACTCGCTTCCCCACGAACCGGTGGCCCTAGCCTCCTCCTTCCCGGATTCGGGCTCAAGCCGCTCTAGACAATCCTTCCCCGGATGTGGCCTCAAGCACCCCCTAGACCTAACCTTAGATCTAGTCGCCAACACGAGGTGATTTTCAGCCCTAAGTCCTACCCCAGACCTAGTCGCCAACACGAGGCAATTTCACTACCGTTTACAAAGAAAGACAAATAAAATAATAAAAACTTCCCTTAAGATGAACTTCTGAATATGGAGGCGAAGATCCGCTGTAGAATCAGCGTTTGTCGAAGCGGACTTCGTTTGGCTTCGGCGTGATGGAATCCTCCTTCAGAAGTTGGCAGAGCTTCGCCGGGACCTCAAATTTCGGCCAAGATAGGCCTCTGGAATTCTAGTACTCTCTCTCTAAGGTGTATGCAATTGGTGTACGAGAACAAGAGGAGAGGGGGTCCTTTTATAGCCCAAGCGCTACCGCCGGCGCTAGCGCTACCGCCGGCGCTAGCCCGGATTAAGAAACAATTTGCGCGGCAGAATCTTCCATCTGCGGCAACCTATTGCTCCATGCCTCTTGTGCTCCATGCTACCGCCAGCGCTAGTAGCTACCGTCAGCGCTATCCCTGATTAAGAAACTTCTTGCGCGGCAGGATCTCTAATCTGCGGCAACGAGGCTTTCATTCCTTCTGTGTTCACCGATACCGCCGGCGTTATCCGCTACCGCCAGGCGTTAGCGCCTTCCATAACAGCTCCCGGAAACGCGCTCATCAACGCTAGCGCCCGGCGCTAGTGAGCCTCTTCGAATTTTGGCCTCAATTTTGGGGGCAGTCATCATGTGTACTCCTTGAGTCATGTGGACCTAGTAAACCTGCACACTTGAACACACAAGATCAAATACACATAGGATTTGTTATTCTCAGACCTAGGAGATGCGGAAGACCTTGTTCCAACAATATTCTGTAGAGAATATATCATTTATTGCTCCTTGGTTTGTGCGCAAGATAGGCAGCGTGCACATTTCCTAAATATTCATTTCCAAGAATGTCTGCGCATTAAATGCTGCTCAGCAACTTATCAAGACGATGTTTCTCCTTCAAGATGATATCGTCTTGATCAGTGTACACGACAGAATTACTTTACGATGATATCGTAGACATTCTTCCTTCTTCACGACTATACATGATATCTCAACGGTCTTGCTTCTTCTAGACGAGATCGTTGAGATATTGCTTTGAATAATACTTAGAGTTGTTCTTCAAGCTGACTGCCTTTGTTCAAGACGACATTGTCTTGATCTTCTAGACGACATCGTAGAGATGTTGACTTAGACTTATTCTTTAGGATGACTGTCTTTCTTCAAGGCTATATCGTCTTGATCTTCTAGACGATATAAGGTCTTCAAGCCAAAGTTTATCCATGTGAACCTTTCTTTATGAATTAAGTAGTTATATCTTTTATCCTTTAAGGTTGAACTTCTTCTTCAAGACGATATCGTAGAGACATTCTAGCTTTATCTGTGATAAGCTTTCTTTAATACGATGTCGTCGACATATGAACTTAGCTTTATCCACGTCATGCTTTCTTCACGACGATATCATCGACATTTGAACTTAGCTTTATCCACGACAAGCTTTCTACAACCTTCAAGATGATGTATCTTCATCAAGACGATATCGTCGAAACCATTTTGACGATATGATACTTTTCTCCACGATTCTTCTGCTAAGACTTGAGACGATATTTTACTTAGTTAATTTTCATTACTTGTATCATCTACATACTGGTGATATAGCTTTGATGTATCTGTCATAACATGAACTTAAACACAATATCAAAAACAACTTAGCTTATCTATACTTATGTTCCTTCTTCAAATCTAGAGTCATTGAAGGAACAATACCCAACAATCTCCCCCTATTTGAAAAAGCCAGAACTTATAAGTATAGATAGGCCTTACTAACAAATATAATGCTTAACAATAAGTTAGGCATTTCATCATTACATATATTAATTAATGACTTTCTAATAGTTTAATAATAAATATACCAGATATAAAAAAAGCATAAAAGTGTGCAAGAGATTTCTAGAATCCTTCTTCTTTTCATTCCTTTTGAACATCTTTGCCTTTTCCAGAAGGTCCAACTTTCTTTGACTGCTCAGCTTCAGCCTGTTTCTGCTTTTGTCTTTCAAAGTAGTTATAGGGCTTGGGGTGATATCTGATAGGTGCATTTGCAGGCACTAATGTATCTCCCTTTTTGATCTTGTTCCAATAATCCCTTCTACCAGCTTCACACATTTCATATTTTTGCCATTCTTCAGAGGTGTAGAAGGTGCCCCTATCATGCTTTCCTTATTGAAACAAGTTTCAGGTGTTTAGAATGATATCTCTAGATCAAGGGCTCCATTCTTCAAAGTTTGGATTTCTTTTTATCTCTTCCATTCTCCTACTTTTAGCTTCTTACTCTTCAGGGTCAACAGAGTGCCTTTTGCTCTTCCTGATTTGCCTACTTCCACTTGCTGGCTCATCATCAAAATACTCTTGATAGCTCTCAGGCTCTTGATATTGTTCTTTAGGGGCTTCAGGCATTGCACTTTGATGAGGTTCTGTAGGGAGATTGCCTTCAGGAATTGGATATTGATAGGCAATCCCATAGTCAATAGGTTCAAGCTCCATGGAGAACCTAACTTCATTTGCTAACCACATGGCATGGTGGCTTGACATTATCTCCCCCTTTCTGGCTTCTAAAAATATTTCATTTGAGATGGATGCCTGAAAAGCTTGAAGTTGTCTCGCTAGGAGATTATTCAGATTGCCAATGGCATCCATGAGAGTTCCCTGAGATGCCCTGACAGCTTGATGGAAAGAATTTGACAGATGATCTTGAGTTACTTGAAACTGGTGCAACAATGTTTCATTGTCCACAAGCTCCTGAGTTACTTGAGTAGAGGAGGATATTCTTTGAAGGACGGTGTTGATGGCATCTTCAAAATCATTGAAAGTCACATCTTGGTTCTCGATGATGGACTACTGATTGTCTCTTAGGGTAGACAATCTATCAAGCACAATGTTTAGTTGTTGTCCAATTAGATGAGTAGCTTGATTTATATTGGCTTATTCAGTCCCAGTATTTGCCACAGCAGTTGCAGCAGTCTGATATACATTTGAGTTCTGATGGTTTATATGATTGATATCTTCTTGGAGGACATCTATCCTGGCAGAGAGATCATTTATGCAGCCTGTGACAGCCTGATTTACATAGGTTTCAAATTGTTCTCTTTGTCTGTTCAACAGGCCTTCCATGTGGGACATGAAATCAGGTAATGGAACTGTGGGAGTTGTGGTGGGTAGAGGATGTGGGTCAGCTTCTATTATTGGATGTGAAGGCATCATTGTTGAATGACCTGTATGCTCCCCCTCCATTGGTGCAGGGGTTTCTGAGTGGTGCTCATGTTCATCTCCTTCTTAGAATGTATGTATGTCATTATTGAGAAAATCATTTAGGGACCTGTCAGATTGATTATGTTCTTCAACATCTGCATGACTACTTGGTTCTATTTCAGCCAGCTCCAGATGAGCTGGATCCACTTCCTCTTGAGGTGTATGAGAACTATCCATTCTAGGGGTTTCTTCTATCACAGTCTCCCCCTCAATAGGAGTTAGGGGTTCTTGAGGAACTTGAGGTATTGTGGCAGGGGATTCTGAGCCTTGAGCAGAAGGTTCACCAGCATCTTTCTTTGTGAACCACTTCTCCCACCTGCTCACTGTCTTGACATCTATCCTTATAAGATAGTGGAGAGGGATTGATTCTGAAATTTTTAGGAGATGAGGAATGGTATTCATGAGATATAAAGATAGAATTCTTCCAAATTTTGGAGAATTGATGTTTCCTGTAATCATGTCGAACATTAACTTTCCCCAATCAGTCCTTTTATTTGAGATTACTCTGGCCATTATCTCAAACATTCCTTTTGAGACTCAATCATGCGAGCCTATCTTACAAAGCAGTGCCTTTCCAATGATGTCTGTCAGTAGTTTGCCTTGCATATTCATCTGCATTCTCTGCAAGCTGTCATAGGGTTTGGTTTCAAAACTGCACCATTTCAATCCTTCGTAGACATCTGCATATGTGACTTCGTCTTCTGTCTCATCCTTTTCAAAGGCAGTAAGTTGTAGAATTTTGGATCGACTTTCAGTAGTCATTTGAATGTGTTGCCCAGCCACAACGGTGCGAATTTCCCTTTCTGATTTGTGAAATTTGGCATTTTCAAAAAATGTTGAGACGGCGGAATCGTAGATACGGGTTGGCTATGTGAGGAGGTATTCTAACTCAGATGCGTATAGCAGGGTTATGACCATGTCCAGATCCTCCTCAGACTTCTCAAAGCTTCCTTTCAGAAGTTCTTCTCCGGAAGGGATTTTCTCATCATTCTTCTTCGGCGCCATTTCGTTTGTAGAGAGTTGTCGGAAGGAAGAAGAAGAAGGAAGGATTCTAGGGTTTCGTGTGTACGTGATTTATATGCTTACACAATGTCTAATATATAGGGTAATGCATTGGGAAGGCAAAGAGGCGCGTACCTATTCAAATTATCCTATATCGTTTTAAGAATCCTGTAATTGCGGCTCAATCATGACATTGTTGTATTCTATGACGTCATTTTGTCATCCTGGAGTGGCATCGAGAGTATCTTTATCGTCGAGATTATCGTCGAGTTGTCATTATTCTTGTCGTCGATACTTGGATGTTGTCGTCGAGACTTTAGCTTTCTGGTGTTCCTGTCTTCAAAAACTAAGATTTTCAGATCACTTTAGGGTGGACCTTGTTTGAGATCCAACCCATTATCAAAATAATATGCACAAAAAATATAATAGATTCAACATACCCAAATCAAGAACTCAACATGCCCAATTCAATTTTGAATTGATTGAACTTTTACTCAACAAGGGGTTTAGTGAAAATGTCACCTATCTGCCTCTATGTATTAACATACTCAAGGCAGATGTCCTCCTTTTCAACATGCTCCCTAATGAAATGATATCTAATTTCAATATGCTTTGTTCTACTGTGTGCCATAGGATTTTCGGGAATAGAAATGGCACTTGAGGAATCACAAAAGAGAGATGTTCTCTTGATGTGCAAATTGTAATCCTCTAATTGGTGTTGAATCCACAGGAGTTGTGCATAACAACTACCAGCTGAAATGAATTCTGATTCAGATGTGGAGATAGCAATGTTGTTTTGCTTTTTACTACTCCATGATGCAAGCCTTCTCCCCAGGAACTAACAAGTTCCTGAAGTGATTTTTCTGTCCTCTTTGCACCTACCAAAGTCTGCATCAGAATATCCACATAGCTCAAAGTCATTTGACATAGGATACCAGAGCCCCAGATTTGGAGTACCCTTCAGATATCTCGGAATTCTTTTCACAGCTGAGTAATGAGAATCTTTGGGGTTCACTTGATATCTTGCACAGACACATGTAGCAAACATGATGTCTGGCCTACTAGCAGTGAGGTAGAGCAGTGAGCCAATTATGCTTCTATACATGGACTCATTATAGGGTTTCCCCTTTTCATCCATGTCAAGAGATATAGTTGAACCCATAGGAGTTCTCATAGGAGTAGAGTTCTCCATACCAAATTTATGTATGATATCCAAGGTAAATTTGGTCTGAGAAATAAAAATTCCTTTCTCAAATTGCTTTACTTGGAGACCTAAGAAATATATTAGCTCTCCCATACTGCTCATTTCAAATTTACTTTGCATAACATAGCAAACTTTTTGCAAAGTCTCTCATCTGTTGATCCAAATATAATGTCATCAACATATATCTGGACTAAAAGGATCTGGCCCTTCAACTCTCTCAAGAAAAGAGTCTTATCTATCTTCCCTCTTGAGAACTTGTTTTCAAGGATAAAGGTAGACAGTGTCTCATACCAAGCCCTTGGATCTTGCTTTAGCCCATATGAGGCTTTCTTGAGGAAATACACATGATCAGGAAAGGTTGGGGAGATAAAACCTGGTGGTTGAGCTGCATAGACTTCCTCCTTTAGATTTCCATTTAGGAATACTGATTTGAAATCCATTTGATAGAACTTGAACCCCTTGTATGCAGCATAGGCTAGAAAGAGTCTGATGGCCTCCAGTATAGCAATAGGTGCAAATGTTTGATCAAAGTCTATGCCTTCCTCTTGTCGTATCATTGAGCTACCAGCCTTGCCTTATTCTTTACAATCAATCCAACTTCATCCATCTTATTTCTGTAGACCCACTTTGTCTCAATGATATTATGCCCTTGTGGCCTTGGGACAAGTTGTAACATCCCCCAAACAACTAGTCCCCTAGAGTGGTTTTGTCATGACTTGGTCATGACAAAACCCTAGGAAGCTTGAAGAGACCACTTGGCCTTAGCCAGGAAGAAGGAAACCGCAGTGGTCTGCAAATAGCAATTTCTAGTTAACAAGCATAGGGTTGGACTTAAGGGCCTCACCTTGACCCTTTGACCCCCACCATAGCATACCTAACCCTTTAGGGTCCCCTTAGAGCACTAAGGACCTATTGGGGTCAACCAAATAGGCCAAATTGATCAAAGTCAACCCTAAACCCAAATTGGTCAAAGTAGCCTAATTAGGGTCAATTGACCTCCACCTTGCCAAATTGACCCTACTTAGACCTTCCTAACCCTTAGAGAAGTCCAATGAGTCACTATCCACCCATTTGGGCCAAACCAAATGGTCAAATTGACCAAACTCAACTACCCCTAAATTTAGGTCAAAATGACCTATTTTGACCTATTCAAGCCCAATCTACTTGGGCTAGGCCCAATTGGAGTAGCCCATTTGTCTAGGAGGCTGAGAATTACTCATAGAGCCATCCAATTTCTGTAAATGATGAAAAGGAGAGAGAAACCCCATTTTCCCCAAAATGGTGGAGAGAGAGAGAGAGAGGAATAATGGCCATTCATGGCTTGGGAGACCAAAGGCTGCCTCTCTTCATCTCCCATGGTTTGGTACTCCTCCCCTCAGTAATTTGGAGAAGTTTAACAGCCTTGGCCGGCAACATAGGTGGTTGTATTCATGAAATTTCAGTTGGCCGAAATTGGCCATTAATGGCATTCATAGGGGTTACACCCTCCCTCTCCCCCAATTGAACCTTATAACTCCTTCAGAGGACTGGGAGGATCAGTTTCCCCACCTTACCCAAAGAAATCGAGCACCAGAAGCTAGGATCGACATGGCGCCAAAAGCTCCATCTCCGGCCATGGCGACTCACCGGAATTCGCGCCACCAAACCCCCCACACGGGTCTCCTAGATCGTGCTTCTGAAAGGGCTCGTTTCGAGCTCTCTCTCCCTTCCTCTAAATCCCATTTCCGACCACCTCCGGCCGGCAGACCACCCCCTATCGTCGGCCACCACCTCAACGGAGGTGGTTGTGGCATTGGATGGCCGGGAAGAGGCACATGTGGCCGGGAAATCATCCTGCAAAGAAGCCCAGGACGGGCTATCGCGCGCCATCCATCCAACAGGGATGATGACCATGAACCGTCGGATCTGCCTTGATCAGCTATTCGCATATTTAAATGATTATGTTATATCGTTCTTTCATTAATTCGTCGATCTGAGTAGATGAAATTCGTCGAGCTGTATCCTGAGATCATCGAACTGATAGTTGAGTTCGTAGAAATAAATCCGGAGTTCGTCGAAAGGAATTCATTTATCGAACACACTCTGGAGTTCGTCGAACTGATAGTTGAGTTCGTCGAAGTAAACCCGGAGTTCGTCGAACGGAATTAATTCACCAAACTGATAGTTGACTTCGTCGAACTGAACCCTTAGTTCATCGAGCGGAATTAATTTGCCGAACTGAATTAATTTGTCGAACTGAATTAATTCGTCGAACTGGATCTGGAGTTCGTCAAACTAAATCTGGAGTTCATTGAACGGAGAGATGATCTGCTGAACTGGCTGGAGAACTGATTTCGTCGAACTGAAACACGGCGTTCGTCGAACGCAGATCGGATTTCTTCGAATGCAGAACAGCTTTCGTCGAACGAAGATCGAATTTCGTCGAACGCTGAACAGATTTCATCGAATGAAGGTCAGATTTCTTCGAACGCAGAGATTTGTTCCAAAACATTTTGTCATACTTCCTGCAATATTTCATTTTAATTAATACAAGAACCCCTCAACTAAAAAAGTGGTCAACACCAACGTTGTAGCCCTTGGAGTCTACTTTATGTTAAAATTGATTTCACCCCAAAAGGAGTTCTGTAGCTCCCTGTTGGTCCATTTTGGTGGGACTGGTGCCTAATGTAGGACAACCATTATTTCTTGAATAACTTTTGATTGGGTTATGGGATTGACTTGAAAATTGAAACTTAGGTTATTTACACCTACCCACACATCATAACCAAAGATGGGAGTTTTAGGAGAACCTTTTTCAAAGGTATTTGTAATTCATAAATCAAATATTAATTATTTAGTGGGTCAAATGACCTCCAATGCCCTCCAAATTTTGTTAGGTGCTCCTTGGGGTTATTGTATGACCTTGGTAAAAATCTCAGCCCAATTGGGACTGATTTGGTTGGGTAATTTGTCAACCCAGGTTAGGCCAAGTTGGGTCAAAGTTAGGGCATGGTGTTTATCTTGGGGTATGGTGGTAAAAAGTCATCACCATGAGTAGAAACCTTGGCCACTGGTTTAGGACCACCTAAAACACCTTCATTAGTAAGATGGGGTGGTGTAGAGGTGGATATGCCCTAGAATCCTAGTTTTACCCCTTGGGGTGCATATAGAGCTTGTGAAGGATATGTGGTCAAAAGCTATAGAATGGCCCTGGAACCTAGGAGATGTGTTCATGGAATGTAATTATGCCCTAGGGAATTTTGAGAGAATTTTAGGAGAAATTATTCCCCCTAAATTATATCATAACCCCTTTAGGTAAACTTCTTTTAAGAGATATTTACGTGCACAAATGATCTTGGATGAAGATGAAATCTTGGTGGTGTCTTTTTAATCATATCTTAGACCCCAGGTAATTTTTGTATAATTTATTTTATGATTTAACTAGTACTTCATCCTGAAGCCACCTATTTTGTCTCAATCTTAAGAAATATAATTAAGGGTCCAAAACTCTCTGGAAAAAAGTGCAACTTGGTGATATGACATTTCAGGGCACTAGGAAGCTCTGTGAATTTTTATATAATTTTGGTGGTTGTTATCAGTAGGCTACTTCACAACATGTGCAAATTAGGAATTATTTGGATTAATTATTTCAGTGAGGAAATGATTCTCATAAATTGGGAAACTCTGTAATTAAGCTTTTCTAGACACAATAGATGTCTGGTAATTTTTCCCTAATTTTGGCATAAGTAATTTTGATGGTTCCTTCATTAACTTCCAAATTTGGATAGATGCTAAATATTATAATTAGAGGACAATTCCTGATTTTAAAATTGTGACACTCTGTACTTACTGTTATTTTTGCATGATAGATTTATCTTGATTTTATGGAAGCCATATTATAATAATACCTTACACTTCATGTTCATATTCATACTTGGCAAATATTGGAGAAATTTAAATAAATGCTAAAATGTTGAGGAAAATATGATTCTCTGGATTTAGTCTTAAAATACCATGTTAGTCCTCCAGTAAATATCTTGAGTCAGTTGGATGAATATTTGGAGTACCTCTACTTACAAGCTTCATATAGTTAGTTTGGTCTGCGTATAGTAAAAATGTGAAACTTGGGTATTTAGGGGCCTACCAAGTGGAAGTGGCATGTAGTTGGTGCACATGGTCAGGTTGAAGAGATCGAAGGTCACCAAAAGGATTCTATGAGATGAGAGTGTGATTGGAGAGTTAAGGGTAAGGTGGTGTTCGGGACCGACGAAAGATCGTCTTTCCCCTTAGAAGGTCATAAAATACGTAAAGTAATTCAAGTGAATTGTTAAGAGGGGTAATCTTATGGGTAGATACCAACAACACTAAGTGTCTTGAGAAAGGGAACTTTAGGGTGTCATCCCATTATAGTTCCTAGTAGCGTAGCGAGCCCCTAACAGGATAATCCTCGGGAAGTCCAAGATTAACCATAAATTGTAGGGATAAGTTGATGTACAAGATTAACTTAATAATACGCACACCCACACCCCGTAGTTATGGGAGGTTAGTTGGTTTGGTTGTACGAGCGGTAGGCTCGGTGGTTGAATAAGCGGACTAGTTAGTCCGGTGAGCTTGTGACTCAGTAATGCTTGTTGGTACAGACGGGTTGGTCCGGCGAGCCGTTGGCCCAGAAGGTTATGATGACGGGCAAGTTAGGCCGGGGAGTTTATGGCTTGGGATATAGTAGAACATGTTTGCATGTGCCTGAAGGTGGTGGTCTTCGGTATTGGACGGTCGTTCACACCGACGTCAATACGTTCACTCGGCAAGTGTGGAATTTGCACTTAGCCATGAATGTCTGGTGGTCCAGCCAGTAAGAGTACGCAGATGCTCTGCGGTTTTGTGTAGAGGCGTATGATAGGTCTAGGTTAGGTACTGTGAATACCAACCTAGAGGTGGGCGAGGCCCAACCCACCGCTTCTGTTTGCCACTACGGGAGTATCCTGGGAGTCTTGCTAGCTCCAAAAAGGGGAACTAAAGGTGTGTGCGCATAGAGTCGAAGTGTGTGAGTTGCTCTTGTATGAACATAGCATAAACTGCATACCTTGCATGTCATAGCATAAACATTGCATTTCAACCCCTACCCCTATCGTATAAATTGGTTATGGGACTCTTTATACGATAGGCCTTGCTAAACGACCCCTTGGTCTATAGGTTTGTATGGGCATTCCTATAAATCAATGGTTACTTTTCAATTATATACATGTTTTTATATACTGCCTTTACTTATTCTTTACCTGCTCTTACTATGTTATTTTACTGCTTCAATTATCTATATACACATGTGTAGTTGTAGATATTTCCTGTAGACAAAATCCGTCGTCATCTGCTTTGTTTTATACCCCTTGCTGTCCTCCGCTTCATCCTCCCACACGGTGCCTAGGAGCCATTGGGGGTGGGGTGGGGAACATAAGGCTTAGTCTTTTTAACAAATGGTCGGTGGAACCATATCATTTTAGGGGACCGAGGAGAAGCATCAGCACCAGAGGCCGGTGCAGACGGAGGCGGGCCAGTCTAGTACAGGAGCACAAGTTTCAGGGTCAGTGATAAGTAGGATTTATGCGTATTTTAATTATAATATTTAGGTTAAGTTCAATATAAATTTGTAAATATTAGTTCTATTTTAGTTAATAATCACTTCTTTTATAATTTCTGTTCTAAATTTAGTTGTATTTTTGTTTTGCAGATTTTCTGGAGTTTTGCTCAAAAATTGGCAGTACACGCCCTAGGTCACGCCCGTGACCAAGGGCGTGTAACCTGAAGATCAGTCCAGAATCGATGCCGCGCTATTTGAGCTAGTCCACAGCAAGTCACGCCCTCGGTCACGCCCGTGACCCGTAGTCACGCCCGTGACCAAGGGCGTGTAAATTTAAAGATCACATCAAACTTTCCACGTGGACCTGTCAGCCACCGAATCCAATGTTGACCCAAGTCACGCCCGTGACCCAAAGTCACACCCGTGACTTTCACGCGTGATCCCTGCTGTCTGCCGCGCCGAATTCAAGCCCATGCTGCATTGATTGAAGTCGTCCTGAGTCACGCCCGTGACCCAAATGTCACGCCCGTGACCCAAATGTCACGCCCGTGACATGTCTGATTTTCTCCCGCCGTCACGCAATCGCCCACGCCGCTGTCCCCGCTGCAGAACAAATATTACACGCCCTAGGTCACGCCCGTGACCGAGGGCGTGTAGCCTGAATTTTTCTCCTATAAATTCAGGAGCTCATTTCCAGCAATTTCCTCCGGCCCCCTGCCCATTTGGGCTCTTCTTGTACAGATTTTTCTTATTTTCATGTTTATGTTCATGTTAGTTTTTATTAATGTAATTTTTAGTTTAACTTCTTGTAATTTTATTTCATGCAAGCTAGCTTAGTTTCAATTCCATGCAATGTAAGGTAGCTTTCAATTTATGTAATCCCTCTTTTATGAAATGAAATTTTGTTATCTTTCTTTCATGCAACTCTCTTTCTTCCTCTTTCTCTCTCGTTCTTGTTTTAATTTTTCCCTTAGCTAAATATTTTGTAGTCTTGATTTTTAGCAAGCTTTGAATCGAAATCATCTCTTTCCTTATTATCGTTTCTTCTCTCCTTCGATTTATTCTCGAAATATAACGATATCGAGTTCATATTCCGGTTATGAATTTCGGTATTTGTTTTCGTATTCTAGCTAGCCGAGAGGACGTGCGTACGAATCGATCACTCGAGAATAAAAAGAGTTGCACGCACCCCTCGAGAGAGGATGACGTAAATCTTCTGGATAGGAGTCAAATCCTATAGTGGGATTCACATCGTAAAGCAAGTCTTAGGTAATCAATTATAGGACGAGAGTCCGGTTGATTTTTCCTAAGCTTAGTTGGGCATTAACCTCGAGAGAGGCATGTTCGAGCTTCGGGAATCCCCACGGTCAAGGTTTAGAGTTGAATGATAGTATTTTATCTTATTATTTCATTTCAAAGTTTTGTTTTAAATCAAGTTTTGTTTTCTTCATTTTATTTTGGTTCTCTTTTTAATTAGCTTTTCTTTCCTTTCCAAATTATTCTCTCCGATAAAATAATAGTCCGCTTTCTCGAAGTAGAAGTACTCGACAAACCCGAGTTTAATACGACCTTGGTATTTCTATAAAATATCCTATATTATATACGATAAGGTACACTTGCCTTCATCGAATATAGTTTTGGAAAATATCATCAATCTTCTTCGCATAATCACAAATCATAAACCCTAAGAAGAAGATTTAATTTTTCTTATCAAGTTTTTGGCGCCGTTGCCGGGGACATTTTGTCGATATTTTGAAAAGAGAGAGCGCTATTACTTTTATCAAAAATTCAAAAAAAAAAAAAAATTATTAAGTAACTTTTATGTTTTCTTTCATTTAATCTTATGTTTTGTCTTATGATTTTGAAAGAAAATTTTTGCAGGTAATCGTGATGGTCGTCCGTCTCCAAATCAGGGCCGTACTTCTTTTCCTTTCCTTGTTCTTTTTCTTTCATAATCATGCTCTTTTATTTTTCTATTTTGTTATTCTCCATACTTAGCTTTCAACATTGGGGACAATGTTGAACTTTAAGTATGGGGGTGTATTTCCCTTTCTTTTAAATTATAAAATCGTAGAAAATTTCCAAAAAAAAGAAAAAAATCACAAAATTCCAAAAATATTTGTGTACATAGTTTTGTAAATAGTTTATTTTCCTTTTTAATGTCTTTTAGAAAAGAAAAATTAGTTTTTTCAAAAAAAAAAAAAAAATTAGAAAACCCAAAAATATTCAAAAAATTAGATAATCAAAAATTTAAATTCTCGGAAAGGACGCTTTGGGCTTGAATTCCCATCATAGCCTCTAGTACCTTGCGAGCCCTTCACCGGGTAGACCTTGGGAAGTCCAAGAATTAACAAAAAAAATTAGGTTTATTAGTTTATGTTTAGTTTTTTTTTTTAGTATTTATTTCTTATCCTAAAATTCCAAAAAAACAAAAAAAGATAATATCAAAAATTTCAAAAAAAAAAAAAAATTAAAATAACTTAGAAAAATCCCAAAAATATAATAAGCCCTTACTTTGGTTTTTGTCATTTCCAAAACCATTTTGAGTTTATTTATAAGCGTTTATCTTTTTTTGGTTTGCTAATCATTTATTCTATCATGGTTTGCTAAATCCAGTTTTTGTTTAAGTGATTTAGTGTTAAGAAATATTTTATGATTTTAATTTGATTAGAGATATTTCTTTAGCACTTCTTCTCTTTTATTTTAAATAGTTACAAATTTTTAGTAATCTTGCTTAAAACACCTTTAGATTTTATTTATTTCTACCTCAAGCTTTTTAAATCTTAGGAAAGTTTAAATTACTAAAATTTGCTCTCAAAATAAATTAATTTATAAACTAGAAATCTTTTCTCCACCCTACCCCCTTTGATGGCATAAAAAAAAATGTATTAAAAGATCATATGTCATGGGAATAAGAGGATAAAATTCATTATTCCCTAAACATATGCACCCAAAATCATTTAAAAGATTATATGGCATGGAGTAAGAGGATAAAATTCATTACTCCTAAACCATATACATTTTGGGTTTTTATTAGAAGAGAAAAAAAAAAAGAGAGAAAAAAAAAAAAAAAGGAAATTTCATGGTAAATTCCATTTCCTCCATTCAAAAGTTTCTCTTCTTATGCCAAATTTTATGTACCCCCCTAACCCAATATCTTTGATCTAGATTTAAATTACGTTATGGAGAGAGCAATACTTAGTAATTTACTTTTTCCTTTAGCTTTTTCAAAGTTATGGTTTTTATAAATTTTAAATCTAATTTTGTTTACTTATTACTCAATTTTGTTAACTAGTTAATATTTTTGAGAATTCTTGGCTAAATATTTTTCTCTTATCATTCTAATTTCATAATTTAGGACTTAATTCGTCAATCCTTAAATTTTCTTTTTAGCTTACTTATGTTTCAATAAATTTTTAGGCTAAATTAAAAAAAAAATTTTAAATGTCTTATAAATATTTCTCATACTTTTGCTCTGGAATAGCAAAAGCTTAAGTATGGGGGTATTTGATAAGTAGGATTTATGCGTATTTTAATTATAATATTTAGGTTAAGTTCAATATAAATTTGTAAATATTAGTTCTATTTTAGTTAATAATCACTTCTTTTATAATTTCTGTTCTAAATTTAGTTGTATTTTTGTTTTGCAGATTTTCTGGAGTTTTGCTCAAAAATTGGCAGTACACGCCCTAGGTCACGCCCGTGACCAAGGGCGTGTAACCTGAAGATCAGTCCAGAATCGATGCCGCGCTATTTGAGCTAGTCCACAGCAAGTCACGCCCTCGGTCACGCCCGTGACCCGTAGTCACGCCCGTGACCAAGGGCGTGTAAATTTAAAGATCACATCAAACTTTCCACGTGGACCTGTCAGCCACCGAATCCAATGTTGACCCAAGTCACGCCCGTGACCCAAAGTCACGCCCGTGACTTTCACGCGTGATCCCTGCTGTCTGCCGCGCCGAATTCAAGCCCATGCTGCATTGATTGAAGTCGTCCTGAGTCACGCCCGTGACCCAAATGTCACGCCCGTGACCCAAATGTCACGCCCGTGACATGTCTGATTTTCTCCCGCCGTCACGCAATCGCCCACGCCGCTGTCCCCGCTGCAGAACAAATATTACACGCCCTAGGTCACGCCCGTGACCGAGGGCGTGTAGCCTGAATTTTTCTCCTATAAATTCAGGAGCTCATTTCCAGCAATTTCCTCCGGCCCCCTGCCCATTTGGGCTCTTCTTGTACAGATTTTTCTTATTTTCATGTTTATGTTCATGTTAGTTTTTATTAATGTAATTTTTAGTTTAACTTCTTGTAATTTTATTTCATGCAAGCTAGCTTAGTTTCAATTCCATGCAATGTAAGGTAGCTTTCAATTTATGTAATCCCTCTTTTATGAAATGAAATTGTGTTATCTTTCTTTCATGCAACTCTCTTTCTTCCTCTTTCTCTCTCGTTCTTGTTTTAATTTTTCCCTTAGCTAAATATTTTGTAGTCTTGATTTTTAGCAAGCTTTGAATCGAAATCATCTCTTTCCTTATTATCGTTTCTTCTCTCCTTCGATTTATTCTCGAAATATAACGATATCGAGTTCATATTCCGGTTATGAATTTCGGTATTTGTTTTCGTATTCTAGCTAGCCGAGAGGACGTGCGTACGAATCGATCACTCGAGAATAAAAAGAGTTGCACGCACCCCTCGAGAGAGGATGACGTAAATCTTCTGGATAGGAGTCAAATCCTATAGTGGGATTCACATCGTAAAGCAAGTCTTAGGTAATCAATTATAGGACGAGAGTCCGGTTGATTTTTCCTAAGCTTAGTTGGGCATTAACCTCGAGAGAGGCATGTTCGAGCTTCGGGAATCCCCACGGTCAAGGTTTAGAGTTGAATGATAGTATTTTATCTTATTATTTCATTTCAAAGTTTTGTTTTAAATCAAGTTTTGTTTTCTTCATTTTATTTTGGTTCTCTTTTTAATTAGCTTTTCTTTCCTTTCCAAATTATTCTCTCCGATAAAATAATAGTCCGCTTTCTCGAAGTAGAAGTACTCGACAAACCCGAGTTTAATACGACCTTGGTATTTCTATAAAATATCCTATATTATATACGATAAGGTACACTTGCCTTCATCGAATATAGTTTTGGAAAATATCATCAATCTTCTTCGCATAATCACAAATCATAAACCCTAAGAAGAAGATTTAATTTTTCTTATCAGTCAGTGAGTGATTAGTACTTAGCTTTCGCGAGTGATCATGTAGTGAGGACATGATGTACATGGCATGTGCCCTTTATTTTTGTAACCTTTGTTATTTCAGTTATATTATGTGGACATTTATTATATATATCATGTGATTTGTGGACTTGAAATTCTATTGTTCGTTTATATATTTCTTCTTTTGTGATCGATATGGCCGACAGGATCGACGCTTTGTAGTGGCGACCTTCCCGTGTGATGGTGTCACCGCAAAGCGGAGGTTCTGGGCATAAGACCCGGGTTTTTGAAAAAAAATGGGGTCTTACAAAGTCGTGTCAGAGGAAACCTCAATCCGAAGAAAAGAAGTCCACAAACCCTGGGCCACCCCGCGCGAGTTTAGTTTGAGGACAAACTAAGCAGCGGAAGCAATGGTGTGCGCATATGGGGAAATCACATGAAAAATTCCACTTTTAACTGAATCCTTTGGGCAAGTTTTCCTTTGTCGCCTGCAGCAAACCTTACCCCTAGCAGGGAATACCTCTGGCTACAAAGATCTCCTTAGATAGTCCTTTAGTCAATGAGTTATGCTCAACCCCACTAGGACACATGACTTACCATGACAATTTATACCATGCCCTAATCTGAAGTAGACCGAAGGTATAACTTTGGTGAAGGTACAAGGATACCCTAATGAGGCTAGAGAAAGATAGTTTGACACATAACTAGAAGCTAGGGGACTCGTAGACTCAGCCCTCGTATCAGTGACATGATTACATTGAGACAACCACCATGACAAACACCGAGGGTCAGATAAGAATTCAAGTTCAGAAGAGACCCGTTTGGGATTGGGACACAAGTTGACCCTGATAAGGTTGTCGTAAAGGGGACCTTGAAGAGTCTAAAGTATGGAGTATACCAATGAGCCTCAATTTAGAACCCCAAGTCTAAGGTTGTGTGCCCTAAGAATTGTTTGCGAACTTGGGACGAATATAACTTGGTGATATTGAAGATACTCAGCCCAAAATAGATAGTGGCGTATCTTTTGTTTATTGGGGCTGACCTTTTATTATTGGGCAAATTAGTTACTGACTTGGGATTCCTTTGGATCTAATTTAGAAGATGTTGTGTCGTAAACATAGTGATTTTGAGGTCGATCTTATTCAACATTACGCAGGCAAAGATGAGATGGTGTAACAGTAGGTCTGGAATGATGATCTGAAGTGTCACCAGGACAATGAAAGGACATCATAGATCGAGCAACGACTTGACCTTAGTTGAAGCATTAGAAATATAAAGTTGCTAGGTTTAGTCACTTAGGGATGCAGATGCCTTTCTGGAAGTTGGGAACTGAAATTAGGTCGTGCAAGCTTTAGTTATATTTGAAAGTTTCGGTAGTTTGGGGCTTTCGGAAGTGATTAACTTATGATTCGTTATAAATCACTCCCTATCATGGTAGAAGATTTTAACTACAATTATAGCCCTTATACCTTGGTAGCTATGATGACAGATAACCAGTGATCTTAGACGATAACTTATTGGAATTAGAATATAGTGTTTGAGTTTACTATGATAAGAACGATCTAAGTTTATCTTACTTTGGACCATCCGAAAGTGATCAAAACTAGCATATGTGGAAGCGATAGGAATTTGTGAAATAAACGTGATGATATTTCTATGATGAAATTGACCTGTGAAAATCTTAGGGTTTCAAAAGAATTTTACTCGTATACCTTATGAATCAAACTCCACATAGAAAGTGATTGGGAGTCATCTTTTAAACATGAATACTAATAAAGATTGGTTAACATATACTCATAAGTTCACAAGTGCACCACCATACAATTTTGAGGATGATTGGGATGCTTGATGATCTGATCAGTTCCACCAATGGTAAGAACTGGATAAGTTGTAGAGTGGAGATGATTGATCACTCAGACGTACTTGAAGGAATAAGAACCTAAACATGCGGAGAAACATTATAGAAGCGTTGTCTACCCATATTAACAAGAGCTTTAGTCACCAGAAAAATGGTGTATTCCGGAACACGTATGTCCTCGGAATGAAGAAAGACGTCATAAGTTTTGTGATTCACGTTGAAGTCCAAGTGCAAGAGTCTTTGGAGAACTACCACAGTCACTTCCCATATTAGAGTGGAGTTCGAGGACATAATTATGGATTTCATACACAGGTTACCACATCCCCACTCCGGGCACAAGTTTGTTTGGAACATCGAGGATAAACTGACCAAGGTAGCTAGGGTCACCCCGGGCTGGAAGGACGCTCCCGTTGGTGTTTGGTGGGATTTGTTAGCAGTTTGTCCGTTATCATAGTGTGACCAGGGCAATCGTGTCGAATCAGGATGGACGGTGAACTTCCAAAAAGTGAAGATCAGTCCAGGCTTATCTGGGCTCTTGGTTGATGTCAGCACATGCTTTCCACCCTCAGAGGGACGGAGGCACAGACTCCACTATCTTGGATCCAGGATGAGGATCCCAAGGCACTCAGCTCAGAATTTATGGAGGACATAGATACCCAGGTGCGACTGATTTGAGTTAGGATGTTGGGGACCAGAGGTGCCAGGTCAGGTATTACGATGTGTGGTATCTTCAAGTAGAGTTCCAGGTTGGAGACCGGGTGTTCCGGAAGATACGTCTGATGCAGGGAGTCTTGCGGGTTCGTAGGTGGAAGAAGCTCAGTCTGAGATAGATGGGGCTCTACAGGATCCTGGAATGGATCATCTCGTTGGCTTATAGACTAGAGTTGCCACCGGAGTTAGAGGGATTGCACGACGTCTTCCATATCTCCTCCTTAGGAGAGCTCTACTACGGCCAGAGCAGCAATTTCTATTATAGATGGCCTGGTAGCCTTCGATTGATTGATTCACCTAAGAGCCACTAGAACTGGTGTGGCAGAGATAGTCGGTGCTCTTCGAGTCAGAAATAACTTCAATTCTTAGGGGATGTTACATTCAGTCACTCTTGGTGAAAACCCCGCGAGCCTAGCCTGAATTTCGAGGACAATATTATTTTTTTGTTTATTAGGATTTATAACATCCCCCAAACAACTAGACCCCTAGAGTTGTTTTGTCATGACTAGGTCATGATAAAACCCTAGGAAGCTTGAAGAGACCACTTGGCCTTAGCCGGGAAGAAGGAAACCACAGTGGTCTACAAATAGCAATTTCTAGTTAACAAGCATAGGGTTGGACTTAAGGGCCTCACCTTGACCCTTTGACCCCACCATAGCATACCTAACCCTTTAGGGATCCCCTTAGAGCATTAAGGACCCATTGGGGTCAACCAAATAGGCCAAATTGATCAAAGTCAACCCTAAACCCAAATTGATCAAAGTAGCCTAATTAGGGTCAATTGACCTCCACCTTGCCAAATTGACCCTACCTAGACCTTCCTAACCTTTATAGGAGTCCAATGAGTCACTAGCCACCCATTGGGGCCAACCCAAATGGTCAAATTGACCAAAGTCAACTCCCCCCTAAATTTAGGTCAAAATGACCTACTTTGACCTAATCAAGCCTAATCTACTTGGGCTAGGCCCAATTGGAGTAGCCCATTTGTCTAGGAGGCTGAGAATTACTCAAAGAGAGATCCAATTTCTGTAAATGATGATTAGGAGAGAGAAACCCCATTTTCCCCAAAAATGGTGGAGAGAGAGAGAGAGTAATAATGGCCATTCATGGCTTGGGAGGCCAAAGGCTTCCTCTCTTCATCTCCCATGGTTTGGTACTCCTCCCCTCAGTAATTTGGAGAAGTTTAATACCCTTGGCCGGCCACATAGGTGGTTGTATTCATGAAATTTCAGTTGGCCGAATTTGGCCATTAATTGCATTCATGACAATTAGGAGTTACACCCTCCCTCTCCCCCAATTGAACCTTATAACACCTTCAGAGGACCGGGAGGATCAGTTTCCCCACCTTCCCCAAAGAAATCGAGCACCAGAAGCTAGGATGAACATGGCGCCAAAAGATCCACCTCCGGCCATGGCGACTCGCCGGAATTCGTGCCACCAAACCCCCCACACAGGTCCGATCCACCTCCTCTCCCTTAGTGCTAGATCTTATCATAATTTGGGGCTTGATCCGAGATCAATTGGGCTCGGATCGTGCTTCCGAAAGGGCTCGTTTCGAGCTCTCTTTACCCTCCTTTAAACCTCGATTCCGACCATCTCTGTCTGGCCAACCACCCCCTATCGCCGGCCACAACCTCAACGGAGGTGGTGGTGGCATTGGCTGGCCGAGAAGAGGCACAGGTGGCCGAGAAATCATCCGGCAAAGAAGCCCAGGACGGGCTGTCGCGCACCGTCCATCCAACAGGGATGATGAATATGAGCCGTTGGATCTGCCGTGATCAGCTATTGGTAGATTTAAATGACAATGTTATATCATTCTTTCATTAATTCGTTGATCTGAATAGAAGAAATTTGTCGAGCTGTAGCCTGAGATCGTCAAACTGATAGTTGAGTTCGTCGAACTGAATCTGGAGTTCATCGAACGGAATTCATTCATCGAACATACTCTGGAGTTCGTCGAACTGATAGTTGAGTTCATCGAACTGAACGCGGAGTTCGTCGAACGGAATTAATTCACCAAACTGATAGTTGAGTTCGTCGAACTGAACCCAGAGTTCATCGAACAGAATTAATTCGCCGAACTGAATTAATTAGTCGAACTAAATTAATTCATCAAACTGGATCTGAAGTTCGTCGAACTAAATCTGGAGTTCGTTGAACGGAGAGATGATCTGCTGAACTAGCTGGAGAACTGATTTCGTCGAACTGAAGCACGATGTTCGTCGAACTGAAGCACGCCGTTCGTCGAACGCAGATCGGATTTCGTCGAATGAGAACAGCTTTCGTCGAACGAAGATTGGATTTCGTCGAGCGCACTGAAGCATTGCGTTCGTCAAACGCAGAACAGATTTCGTCGAACGCAGGTCGGATTTCGTCGAACGCAGAGATTTGTTCCAACACATTTTGTCATTCTTCCTGCAGTATTTCATTTTAATTATTAAAAATACTAGAACCCCTCAACTGAAATAGTAGTCAACACCAAAGTTGTAGTCCTTGGAGTCTACTTTATGTTAAAATTAATTTCACCCCAAAAGGAGTTCTTTAGCTCCCTGTAGGTCCATTTTGGTGGGACTGGTCCCTAGTGTAGGACAGCCACCATTTCTTGAATAACTTTTGATTGAGTAATGGGATTGACTTGAAAATTAAAACCTAGGCTATTTGCACCTACCCACACATCATACCCAAAGATGGGAATTTTAGGAGAACCTTTTTCTAAGGTATTTGTAATAATTTCATAAATCAAATATTAATTATTTAGTGGGTTAAATGAACTCCAATGCCCTCCAATATTTGGTAGGCGCTCTTTAAGATTATTGTATGACCATGGTAAAATTCTTAGCCCAATTGGACTGATTTGGTTGGGTAATTTGTCAACCCAAATTAGGTCAAGTTGGGTCAAAGTTAGGGCATGGTGTTTATCTTGGGGTATGGTGGTCAAAACTCACCACCATGAGTTGAAACCTTGGCCACTGGTTTAGGATCACATAAAACACCTTCATGAGTAAGATGGGGTGGTGTCGAGGTGGATATGCCCAAGAACCCTAGTTTTACCCCTTGGGGTGCATATAGAGCTTGTGAAGGATATGTGGTCAAAAGCTATAGAATGGTCATGTAACCTAGTAGATGTGTTCATGGGATTTAATTATGCCCTAGAGAATTTTGAGAGAATTTTAGGAGAAATTATTCCCCCTAAATTAGGTCATAACCCCTTTAGGTAAACTTCTTTTAAGAGATATTTACATGCACAAATGATCTTGGATGAAGATGAAATCTTTGTGGTTTCTTTTTAATCATATTTTATACCCCTAGTAATTTTTGTATAATTTATTTTATGATTTAACTAGTACTTCATCCTAAAGGCCCCTATTTTGTCTCAATCTTAAGACATATAATTAAAGGTCCAAAACTCTCTGGAAAAATGTGCAACTTGGTGATAGGACATTTCAGGGCACTAGGAAGCTCTGTGAATTTTTATATAATTTTGGTGGTTGTTATCAGTAGGCTACTTCACAACATGTGCAAATTAAGAATTATTTGGATTAATTATTTCAGTGAGGAAATGATTCCCATAAATTGGGAAACTTTGTAATTAAGCTTTCCTGGACACAATAGAGGTCTAGTAATTTTTCCCTAATTTTGGCATAAGTAATTTTGATGGTTCCTTCATTAACTTCCAAATTTGGATAGATGCTAAATATTATAATTAGAGGACAATTCCTGATTGTAAAATTGTGACACTCTGTACTTACTGTTATTTTTGCATGATAGATTTATCTTGATTTTATGGAATCCATATTATAATAATACCTTACACTTCATGTTCCTATTCATACTTGGCAAATATTAGAGAAATTTAAATAAATGCTAAAATGTTGAGGAAAAATATGATTCTCTGGATTTAGTCTTAAAATACAATGGTAGTCCTCCAGTAAATATCTTGAGTCAGTTGGAAGAATATTTGGAGTACCTCTACTTACAAGCTTCATAGAGTTAGTTTGGTCTGCGTATAGTAAAAATGTGAAACTTGGGTATTTAGGGGCATACCAAGTGGAAGTGGCGTGTAGTTGGTGCACATGGTCAGGTTGAAGAGATCGAAGGTCACCAAAAGGAGTTTATGAGATGAGAGTGTGCTTGGAGAGTTAAGGGTAAGGTGGTGTCCTGGATCGATGAAAGATCGTCTTTCCCCTTAGAATGTGATAAAATGCGTAGAGTAATTCAAGTGAATTGTTAAGAGGAGTAATCTTATGGGTAGATACCAACAACACTAAGTGTCTTGAGAAAGGGAACGTTGGGGTGTCATCCCATTATAGTTCTTTGTACCGTAGCGAGCCCCTTACAAGGTAATCCTCGGGAAGTCCAAGATTAACCATAAATTGTAGGGATAAGTTGATGTAAAAGATTAATTTAATAATACGCACACCCACACCCCGTAGTTATAGGAGCTTAGTTGGTTTGGTTGTACGAGCGGTAGGCTCGGTGGTTGAAGCAGCGGACTAGTTAGTCTGGTGAGCTTGTGACTCAGTAATGTTTGTTGGTACGGACGGGTTGGTCCGGCGAGCCGTTGGCCCAGAAGGTTATGATGACGGGCAGGTTAGGCCGGGGAGTTTATGGCTCGGGATATAGTAGAACATGTTTGCATATGCATGAAGGTGGTGGTTCTTCGGTATTGGATGGTCGTTCGCACCGACGTCAATACGTTGACTCGGCAAGTGTGGAATTTGCACTTAGCCATGAAAGTCTGCTGGTCCAGCCAGTAAGAGTACGTAGATGCTCCGCGGTTTTGCGTTGAGGCGTATGATAGGTCTAGGTTAGGTAGTGTGAATACCAACCTAGAGGTGGGCAAGGCCCAACCCACCGCTTCCGTTTGCCACTACGGGAGTATCCTGGGAGTCTTGCTAGCTCCAAAAAGGGGGAACTAAAGGTCTGTGCGCAAAGAGTCAAAGTGTGTGAGTTGCACTTGTATGAACATAGCATAAACTGCATACCTTGCATGTCATAGCATAAACATTGCATTTCAACCCCTACCCCTATCGTATAAATTGGTTATGGGACTCTTTATACGATAGGCCTTGCTAAACGACCCCTTGGTCTATAGGTTTGTTTGGGCATTCCTATAAATCAATGGTTACTTTTCTTTTATATACATGTTTTTATACACTGCCTTTACTTATTCTTTACCTGCTCTTACTATGCTCTTTTACTGCTTCAATTATATATATACACATGTGTAGTTCTAGACATTTCCTGTAGACAAAATGCGTCGTCATCTGCTTTATTTTATACTCCTTGCTGTCCTCCGCTTCATCCTCCCACACGGTGCCTAGGATCCATTGGGGGTGGGGTGGGGAACATAAGGCTTAGTCTTTTTGACTAACGGTCGGTGGACCATATCATTTTAGGGTACTGAGGAGACGCAACAGCACCAGAGGCTGGTGCAGACAGAGGCAGGCCAGTCTAGTACAAGTGCACAAGTTTCAGGGTCAGTGAGTGATTAGTACTTTGCTTCCGCGAGTGATCTTGTTGTGAGGACATGATGTATATGGCATGTGCCCTTTATTATTGTAACCTTTGTTATTTCAATTATATTATGTGGACATTTATTATATATAGAATGTGATTTGTGGACTTGAACTTCTATTGTTCGTTTATACTTTTCTTCTTCTGTGATCGATATGGCCGGCAGGATCGGCGCTTTGTGGTGGCGACCTTCCCGTGTGATGGTGTCACCGCAAAGCGGCATTTCTGGGCATAATACCCAGGTTTTTGAAAAAAAAATGGGGTCTTACACAAGTTTCCATACCTTGCACGTTTTGAATTGATTTAGCTCTTCTTGCATAGCCATAACCCAGAATTGGTCTTTGTTGGCCTCTTCAAATTTCTTTGGCTCAAGTTGGGATAGAAAACTAAGGTGCAAGTTTTCATTTAGTGCACTTCTTCTGGTTCTCACTCCATCAGTGAGCTCACCAATTATCTGATTTGCTGGATGATTTCTATGGTGTCTCATAGCAATAGGCATTACTCTTGCTGGTTCTCTTGTTTCTATAACTTCCTCGGCTCCTAGTTCATGGTCCTCATTTGGGGGATTGGATCTTCAATAAACTCTTCTACTGGTTCTGGAATAGATTCCATTGTGGAGGACTTATTCTTCTCAACTAGTTCTTCTTCTCTGATTTTGAGGTTCTCTAGTCTTTCCTCAATTCCTGCATTGGATGAACTAGAAGAAGGATTATGCAGCATGCTGCTCTCATCAAAAATAATATGAACAGATTCCTCAATTGTAAGAGCATTCTTATTGAAGACTATGTAGGCCTTGCTATGCTTGTTATATCCTACAAAGACACCTTCATGGCCCTTTTTCAGAGAATTTGCTAATATAGTGCATATTGTTTTTCTACAGATAACATTTACTTCCAAAGATTTTGAAGTACGTTAGTGTTGGCTTCTTACCCTCAATTAGCTCATAAGGATTCTTATTATGGTTCTTATTGATGAGTGCTCTATTTTGCACATGACATGCAGTGTTAATTGCCTCAACCCAAAGGTATTCTGAGAGAGATGAGTCACTTAGCATGGTCCTACCAGCTTCAATAAGTGTTCTATTTTTTCTCTCAGCCACCCCATTCTGTTGGGGAGTTCTGGGAGAGGAAAACTCTTGTAGTATACCCTCTTCTTCACAGAATTTGGTCATTGACCCTGACTGAAATTCAGTTCCATGATCACTTCTGATTTTGACCACAGAGCTGTTTACTTCATTCTGAATTTGTTTGACAAAATTTTTAAATGTACTTAGGGTATCCGACTGATGTTTCAAAAAGAACACCCAGGAAAATCTAGAATGATCATCAACAATAACCAATGTATAAGCCATTCCTCCTAGGTTGTGCACTGCCATAGGGCCAAATAAGTCCATGTGCAATAGGTATAAGAACCTAGTGGATTCTTTGTCTTGTATGCTTCTAAATGAAGTTCTTGTTTGCTTGCCCATTTTACATGCATGACAAGGACTCATCTCTAAACAATCTAGCTTAGGAGCATCTCTTACCAAGTTCTTTGTCATTAATTTCTTGAGAGACTTGTAGTTAATGTGGGCTAATCTCTTATGCCACTTTACACAAGCAGACACTCCATCATTTGCTACAAGACATACAGGCTCATTTTTCTAATGCAAATGAAATTTAGACAATAAATATTTCCACTCCTAGTGCCTGTTAGAATGGATTCATTCTCATAGTCCTTAATCAGGCACTTGTCCTTATGGAAAGAAACAGCATATCCCAAGTCACATAGCTGACTTATGCATATAAGGTTATGTTGTAACCCTTCTACATAAGCTACTCTTGTGATAGTGATACTGCCATTTGTGATCTTACCATAGCCCTTGACTACACCTCTGTCAGATCCTCCAAATTTAACTTTGGGTCCATCTTCTACAGTGCAAACTCCTTCAATAGGCTTCTTGTTCCAGTCATATCCCTGGAACATCCACTGTCCAAGTACCACACAGGAGTCTTGGTGGTTTTTGGACATACCTGTAAATCAACTATACTTCCTTAGGAACCCAGACTCTCTTGGGTCATAGGTGCTTGTTAGATGATGAATTTGCAGCCTGCCTTTTTGTTGTCATATGAGAATGATTCTTGACAGTTGGATTGAACCAACATTCTAAGGCAAAATGCCCTACTTTTTCACAACACCAGCATTCAAATCTATTGTATCTAGATTTTCTTGTGGTGGTGGGTCTCACTAGGTTAGGATGTTGTTTAACATCTAACCTTCCCTTCTTGGAGGCAGAAGGACTTTCTCCAACATGACAACTTCTGCAGGCTTTTACTGGAGGATTCTTTTGGGGTGCAGATAGTGCACTCTTCCCAAGAAGAGTTTGTCTCTTGCTTAGCTAGGTAGAAGGCAGCTTATTACTGCTGTCTAACTTCTGGCTTTCTTTGCATCCATAGATGTTGCTGTAATCATATAAATTTGTGGGTATGATCACTTTTCTAAAGACAGTCTTTCCTTGGGTAGATTTCCCATGGTTTTCACCTGGAGTGTAGCCCAAGCCTTTCTTATTCGTTTTTGAAAAGCTATCAATAAAGGGAAGAACTGTTTGTGGCTTGGAATAACTAGCCACAATTATCTTTTCTTTTAAAACCATATCCTCCAGCTTTTTTATTCTAAAATTCTTGCGCTTGATGACTTCAATCAAAGTGCTGGTGCTCAGTGGAGGGATAGATAATTTGGCTTTCTCTTGAGTTAGCTCAGCTACTTTCTCAAGTAGTTCATCTCTCTTCCCACTCAAGGAGATGATCTCTGCAGCATATGCCTTACAGAGAGCTTTTGCTTTCTTAAGGGCATCAAGCAATGCACCAAATTTCTCTATGTAGTCAGTGTCAACTTCTTCTTCTGTTGAAGAGGAGTTGGCATGTAAATCTGTGTCAGAGAGGGTATGAGATGCTTTAGGAATTACCTGTTTATGATGAGTTTCATCACAACATTCTTCATTTGTGAGAGTCATGGTTGTTATGTGGCTATCTGATTCTGATGATGAGCAATTAGTGTCACTATCACTGAGTGTCTTCACTTTCTTTTCCACAAAGCTTTTCTCTGACTTCCTGTTCTTTGAGTGCTTTCTTTCTTCACTCTTCTCTGGTCTTTTGGATGGACATTCAGCAATGACATGTCCAGGCTTGTTTTAGTTGTAACAAATAATGTTAGAAGAATTATGTTTACAAGTTTTGGAATCATACCTGTCTGATCTGTGTTTTCTTCTAGGCTTGTCTTCTCTCTTAGAGTTGGAGGGTGAAGCTTCATATCTTATGTTCCCTCCTTTTATGTTTCTCAGCAGTTTCTTACACTGCCTGGTGAATAGTGGGAGATCTTCATCAGAGAGTTCTGAGGTGGAGTTGCTTGAGGTCTCTTCCTCTGAAATATAGACAGGCTCCACTGTCTTGTGTTTTCTGGAGGATTCAGCTTTGAAGGCCACTGCCTTTTCTCTGGTGTAAGCCTTGGAGTTTTCCTCCTCATCCTTTTTGGTATTTAGTTGTAGCTCATATGATAAGAGCTTGCCATACAGCTGTCTAGGCTTCATTGCTCCCGGATTGCCACCTTCTCTTATTGCACACAGTTTATGTCCCATTTTTTGTTCAGGGATCTTAGGAACTTATCATTTAGTTCATATATAGTTGGTGAACTCTCTTCCATAAATTCTGAGTCCATTGACAATCCTGAAGAACTTCTCATAGCAGGTATCTATGTCATCCTTCTTATCTTGCCTGAAGGATTCATACTACTGATTCAGGAGGGATTTCCTATCATCCCTGAATTCATCAGTTCCTTCCATGTAGACAACTAAGGACTCCCACATCTCCTTAGCTATTTTGCAATGAATTAGATTTTGAAAGGTTGAATCATCAATTGCATTCACAATGATGTTCTTAGCCCTTTTGTCCATAGTGACCAGGGCAACTTCATCTTTGATGAAATCAGATAATTTCTTAGGTGTGGGAACAACTGTTGGATCCACATGAATGTTCATGGGAATATAGGGTCCTTCTTCTACTGCCAGATAGACTCTATGGTCTGGGGCTTCCATGTACAGCCTAATTCTTTGCTTCTAGATGGGGAAGTTATCCTTGGTGCAGATAGGCAGCTTCATTGAGCTCATCTCCTTATGATGCTCACCAGCCATTTGTTTATCACAACCCACTAGATATGTAGATCTTGTTCTAAGCAGTTAAGCCTTTGAACTCAACCTAGCTCTGATACCAATTGAAAGATTATGGGTTGTCTATAAACAACACCTAGAGGGGGATTATTAGGTGTTCAAATTTCTTTGCTACTTTAAAGGTTTAGCAAACATAGCACACAAGCATCACAGAAAACACAATGATTTATAGTGGTTCCCAACTAGACAATCTGTCTAGAGGTAGTCCAATGTCCCTCCCACCTATCTAGCAGTGTGCTAGACTAGGCAACTTCTCCAACTTAGATCCTTTCACTATAATCAGATCTTACAACTCAGGTTCACACAGAACCCTACAAAGCTCAGACTTTACAAGTCCTACAAACTCAGATATTCAATAAGATCCAACCAAACTCAGGTTCACCAAGAACCCTACCAACTCAGATCTATCACTAGATCCTACCAGCTCAGACTCACAAAGAGCCCTACAAAGTAATACATAAATGTTGTTGTAGAAGAGAAGACTTCAGAAAGGAAAGCTAGAATCACAAATCTTCTTCTTCTTCTTCTTGTAACAATAAGACCAAAGATCTTGTGGATCAATGAACCTTTCTTTGGAATATTCTGTAGAACTTCACAGCACAGCAGCAATGAAGACTTCTTCTCTTTGTTGATTCTTTTCTTTCTCTCTTCAGGAAATATGTGTGAGAATGAACCTTGAGAGAATACTGAGCAAGGTCGTCTGTAGATAAAAATTATCTTCTTTTATATGCCTTGCAATTTTGCATAAAATCCCTTATTGATTATTCAATAATCAATTTCTCATTTTAAAATGTCTTGCAGAATTGGCAGTCTTTATCATAATTACTGGCCTTTCTTGGAACTAGCAGAATATAGAAATAATAAATTCCTTTCTTAAATACTGTGCAACGGCTATATTTTATAGAGAATATATCATTTATTGCTCCTTGGTTTGTGCGCAAGATAGGCGGCGTGCACATTTCCACAATATTCATTTCCAAGAATGTCTGCGCATTAAATGCTGCTCTGCAACTTGTCAAGACGATGTTTCTCGTTCAAGATGATATCGTCTTGATCAGTGTACATGACAGATATACTTTACGACAATATCGTCGACATTCTTTCTTCTTCACGACTCTACTTGATATCTCAACGGTCTTGCTTCTTCTAGACAACATCGTCGAGATGTTGCTTTGAATAAGACTTAGACTTGTTCTTCAAGCTGATTGTCTTTGTTCAAGACGACATCGTCTTGATCTTCTAGATGACATCGTAGAGATGTTGACTAAGACTTATTCTTTTGGCTCACTTGTAACACCCTGCCAGTACGAAAAGTATAACAGCAGGTCCGGCCGGGACCCCACGCCATACAAACCACACTAGCTAGGAGTTAAAAGGTGATAACCAGAAAAGTAACAACAAAACGAGAGTACGAAAACGTAAGCGGAAGCATTAATTAAACCATTCAAAAAGACATGTCCACTATCATAGGAATGAGTCCAGAAGTAAGAGTTCCGGCCTTAGGGCCTTACATCAAATCAATGTACAAAACTCCAAAAAGGCATACATCGGCACGCAGGCCGGCAATACGTGAGAAAACAGGAAAAAGGCTGGCCTTCGAGGGCCAACACAGCAAAAGGGCCAACGCCCGCTACTTCCCGCTAGGCTCACCTGCACCTGCATAAGAACATTCCACCAAGCGGTGGCAAACAAGGTAACGGTCAGCACAGCTGACCAAATTATAACGACCCCACCCCTTTCCCGGGGTGGCGGAGCTTCTACCCTGCAAGCGAGCTATACTAGCACAAATACTAGTATACAGAAGGTGCAACTACACAAGGTGAGGTTTCAAGCACAATCAATCTTCTAGGTTGAGCATCAAAAAGAAGGGGACCTAGGTATGCACATGATGTTGGTTGGGTTCACCCGAAGGTTTCTCACAACCGCCTAAGCAATCGCATGAGGCTAAACATAACATCAAATTCACAACACTCCACCCTAAGGGTCACAACCTTAGGTGGGAAACAAGAGCTTTTGGTCGGTCTAGGCATGACACCTTCCACGACCTCTCCCATGATCACACGGCTTTCATGAGGAAGGGACCTCTCGCCGATCTGCATGGAAACGGGTTCGGTTTAGCTTTGCCCGTGCTCTAATCGTCGCGATCTATCGCACGACGCGGGTACGGCTTCACCTCGGCCCGTAAGGGTTTAGCACTTTCAAGTGCTACACTAAATATACGCTACGCACCTAACCCCTTTACAAGGATCTAGGCTTCACGAATTCTCAACAAGGGAGGTACATACGCTCTGCATCAATATCGTGGTGAAGGTTTGCCTTCATCCAAAACTCAAAGCATGGGGCTTCCGTAGGGATCTTCACAAGACGCCTACACTTAACTCCCGCAATACTATAGGTGAGTTCACGGAGTCATTCTCCGGCACGCATTCTAGGCCTAACCTAAATGCAACGTCGCAAATCAAGCATCACCGATTCGGGCTCACGGCCACGAATAGGCTTCACACAAAATGCCTAAATCCGCACGACTACCGGATTTTCTACATGCAATATGCCGGGGATGGACACAATCTACCCGGAGTTCCGAAGAACTTGAGGAAATCCTACACTTCACCCATTTGGTGAAGGGACCCCTCATGCAATCAAAGAAAGAGGAATAAATGGACAAATACAAGTCCAAAGTTCGGGAGGAAGAATCGTTACCCTAGACGTGTTCTTCTTCGCCATGGATCCGAGATTCTACGCGGAGGGAAAGAACCGCACCGGGCTGCACTCTCCGGATCTGGAAACGGCTCGCGAAACGGAGCTCCGGAGCTCCGTCAATGGCGAAATCTCCTCTTCTTCTTCCTTGCCCCCTTCTTCTTCCTCTAGCCTAGGAGAGAGAAACACTATGAAATAATGAGGGTTTAATCCCTCTCCAAAGCCCTAAGACCCCCCAGCAACAAATCCCAGCCATTGGATCTATTTCCAAGAAGTTTGATCGGTCGGATCTTCTTCTTCGCTCATAATCGCGGAACAGAATAAACAGGGCGCACGATCACAGGCGCACGGTCAGTGGTCGTGCGCGACGAGGGAAATGGTCGTGCGCACTATCCGGGACAGAACTCTGAATTCTTGCGAATAAGCGCACGATCGCTGGCGCACGATCACTGGTCGTGCGCGAAGAGGGAAATGGTCGTGCGCACTGTCCGAGACAGAACTCGATTCTCTTCTGAATTAACGCACGATCGCTGGCACACGATCACTGGTCGTGCGCGATGAGGCCACTGATCGTGCGCTAAGAGCAGACAGGGAAAATTCTAGCCTGCTTCACGTGCCGCACTACCACTCCGCCTACTTCGCGGAACTACCAGAATTGGGGTGTTACAACTCCACCCTCCTTAAAAGAATTTCGTCCCGAAATCCAGGAAACAGTAATAGCATAAATTACAGTTATACTTTACCTGAGGGAAATAGCTCGGGATACTCCGCAAGCATCGTTTGCTCTCTCTCCCAAGAGAGCTCCTCTCGGCCGCAGTTATCCCACCGGACTTTTACCATCCGAATGGACTTGTTCCGCAGCTGCTTTACTTCGGTATCTTCGATGCGTAAAGGCTTGACTTTCGTCGACAACCCACTATCAACCGGAACTTTGCCGACCGCAATGATATGAGTAGGCTCTTGCACTGCTTTCCTCAACACTGAAATGTGGAACACGTCGTGCAGACCGCTCAGCTCTGCAGATAGTGCAAGCCGATAAGCCGCATCACCAACACGCTCCACGATCTCGAACGGTCCTAAGTACCTCGGACTGAGCTTTTTCAAGCGTCGAATCCTTGATACCCCTTTGAACGGTTTGATCTTCAAGTAAACCCGGTCACCGACGGCAAACTCTAAGTTCCTATGCTTGGCGTTGAAATACTTTGCTTGCCTATCCTGGGCAACCAATAGCCTTTCGCGTATAGACCGGATCGTCGAAGTTGCTTCTTCAACCTCCTTTCGCTTCAATAGCTTAGTATCGCCCGTTTCCGCCCAAGACAACGGCGTACGACACTTCTTACCATAGAGGGCCTCGAAAGGAGCCATTTTTATGCTGGCTTGGTAGCTATTATTGTAGGCGAATTCGATCATAAAGAGGTGATCCTCCCCCTTCTTTCCAAAGTCTAGAGCGCACATTCGGAGCATATCCTCCATAGTCCTGTTGGTTCTCTCGGTCTGTCCATCCGTTTGCGGGTGGAAGGCCGTGCTGAACTTCAGTTTTGTGCCCAACAGTTCATGGATAAGCCTCCAATCTTTCGATGTGAAACGCCCGTCACGATCGCTGACGATGCTACGAGGGACACCGTGCAGTCTCACGATACTATCCACATAGAGCTTTGCTAGTTTTTCTACCGAATCATCCTTCCGGTTCGGAATGAAGTGCGATACCTTTGTCAAACGGTCCACGATCACCCAGATGGCGTCGTTTCCATGTTGCGATTTCGGCAATCCGTGCACGAAATCCATCGAAATATCATCAAACTTCCATTCCGGAATCGGCAAGGACTTCAGAAACCCACCGGGACGTTGACATTCCGCTTTCACCAACGCGCAAGTATGACACTTGGCTACGTAAAGGGCAATGTCTTTCTTCATGCCCGGCCACCAGAACAGTTTCTTCATATCCATAAACATTTTAGTGCTCCCCGGGTGGATCGAGTACTTGGTATGATGAGCCTCGTACATCAATTCCGCCCGTAGAGTACCAACGTTTGGGATGCATAATCTTTCCTGCTTCCACATAAGGTCGTCTTCGAAGGAGAAATCAGCGTTTAACCCTTCAACGGTTTCCGCTTTGTATCGTTTCATGCTCTCGTCCAACTCCAATGCTTGTCGAACTCGGTCGGCAAGGTCGTAGTGAACTTCCGTCCAGTTCAAGCATGCTGAAGTAGACGTTCTCCTATCAATGCATATGATCTCCATTTCTTCTAGCTCACAGATTAGACGCTCATCGTGCATCAAAATCCAATTTGCTTGTGCGGGAGCCCGACGACTCAACGCGTCTGCAACTACGTTTCCTTTACCGGGAGTATATTTGATATCGAAGGTGTAGTCCCCAAGGAACTCCATCCACCTCCTTTGGCGCATGTTCAACTCCCTTTGATCTAGTAAGTACTTGAGGCTCTTATGGTCGGTAAAGATATCGATCTTCACGCCATATAGATAGTGCCTCCAAAGTTTGAGGGCAAAAACCACGGCCGCTAGCTCCAAATCATGGACCGGGTAATTCCTCTCGTGAACCTTCAGCTGCCGGGAGCCGTAGGCAATTACCTTCCCGAACTGCACTAGGACACAACCCAAACCACTTCCTGAGGCGTCGCTATATATTTCGTAGCCTTCCGTACCTTGTGGCGAGCATAGAATGGGCGCCGTGGTCAGACGGCTCTTTAGCTCTTCAAAAGCTCGTGCGCACTCGGGCGACCAAACGAACTTATGATCCTTCCTAGTCAGTTTTGTGAGAGGAAGTGCGATCCTCGAGAAGTTTTCCACAAAGCGCCTATAATAGCCGGCAAGTCCTAAGAAACTTCGGACTTCCGCTACGTTTTTCAACAAAGGCCACGCTTGGATCGCTTCTATCTTCGACGGATCAACTGCAATTCCTTCGCCACTAACAACATGACCAAGGAATGCCACTGACGGTAGCCAAAACTCGCACTTGGAGAACTTGGCATATAGCTGACTCCTCCTCAAGGTGCTCAGGACTGCGTGCAGATGCCCTACATGCTCCTCTTCCGACTGAGAGTATACCAAAATGTCGTCGATGAAGACGATCACAAATTGATCTAAATACTCTCGGAATGTCCTATTCATCAAGTCCATGAATATCGACGGTGCGTTGGATAGACCGAACGGCATTACCGTGAACTCATAGTGCCCAAAGCGGGTACTGAACGCTGTCTTTGGAATGTCACATTCCCTTATTCGCAGTTGATAGTAGCCGGACCTTAGGTCTAGCTTGGAGTAAACCGTCGACCCCATCAGTTGGTCGAATAGATCATCGATTCTAGGAATCGGATATCTGTTTTTCTCGGTCAACTTGTTTAGCTCTCTATAATCAATACATAGACGCAAGCTCCCATCCTTCTTTTTCACAAAGAGGACCGGTGCACTCCAAGGCGAAGAACTTGGACGTACGTAGCCTTGCTCTAGCAGCTCTTGCAATTGGACCTTCAACTCTGCCAATTCTTTTGGCGCTATTCGGTATGGTGAGCGGGCCACAGGTTTGGCACCTGGCACCAACTCGATACAGAAATCAATCTCCCGAGGAGGCGGAGCCCCAGGGAGTTCGTTAGGAAACACGTCGGCGTATTCCGCTACAACTGGGACATCACACAACCTGGGCTTTGGCTCCGAAGCCTCCAACAAGGTGAAGAACAACTCGGCGCCTTTTCTCACCGCCTTAACCACTTGGAGAGCAGACATCAGCGTCTTGCTCGCTCCTTGCATACCGGCGAATATGGTTTCATAGTCGGTGTTCGTTCCCAGAGTGATCTCCTTTGCATTGCAATCTATGCATGCTCGCTGCTCCGAGAGCCAGTCCATGCCGAAGATCACATCGAATTCAGCTAACGGTAGTAACGACGCTTCCAAGTCGAAATCTTGACTTCCGATCCGCACCTTCACACGGCTCTTCCTATCCGCACTCATTCGAGATCCATTGGGTAGCACTACTTCCAATCTATCCTCTACAAAGGTAGATGGCACTCCGATTCGCACCACGAAGTCCTCGGACAGAAAAGAGTGCGATGCACCCGTATCGAATAGAGCTCTCGTCGGATAATTGAAAATTTGGACGAAACCTAATTGTACACAAATAACACATATAGTTGTACAACCGTAAGAATCATATACATAGCTGTAAAAGCTAACTTCTAATTCGTACCTGTGACGACATCGGTTTGTCGTATAGCTTCTTGTTGGCCAAGCGAATAGACTCTCGGCTGAGTCGGAATGTGTTGGGAGGCCGAAGACTCTGCCGCTTTGCCCTTTTCCGCAGCCCGAGCATAATCCACCGCTCGATTTGCCGCCTTTGGGGGACCACTTCGACACACCGCAGCTTTGTGTCCCACCTTCCCGCAGGTGAAACACGTAATAGGAGTCCGCGCGGTCGTGGCTCCCGAAACATTCGAAGAAGCTGGTTCCGTCTGTTTGAACTTCCGCTTGTTCCTTCTGAAGTCCGGCTTGGACTGAGAGGCCGGCGCATGAAACTCGGGTTTCTTTACAACACTCTTTGCTTGTACCCTCTTCATGTCCAACTCCAAAGATCTGGCGGTTTGCACCATCACTTGGAAGCCAAACGTCATAGGGCCTGCAAGGAGCAGCCTCAACTCGTCCCGAAGCCCTTCATAGAATTTATTCGTCTTAGTCTCCTCATCCTCCACCAATGCCCCCGCATAGCGACTCAGTCTGGTAAACTCATGTAAGTAATCGTCAACGGAGCGATCACCTTGAGTTAACCTCAGGAACTGGTTTTGTAACGCAATGCGTTGGGCAGAGGGGATAAACCGCTGGAGGAACGACTTTGAAAACTCAGCCATTGTTATTTCAGTAATGTCTCTATCGCCGAACTTGTGCAGTTCCTGTTCTTCCCACCACAGCACAGCCTCTCCGTCAAGAAGGAAAGTGGCTAAGGTGACCATCATGGCTTCGTCCGTCGCCGTCGCCCTCAGAGTTCTTCTAACTCTTGACAACCAGTCTTCTGCCTCCGTTGGGGACTCAGATCCCGAGAAGGTAGGAGGATTAAAGCTCAAGAAGTGCTTTAATTGTTGGTCACGCGCTCGCCCCGCAACTACTTGCGCAACTTGACGCTCCACCCTCGGTGCTAACGCCGGTTCCACTGCAGCTACTGGCACAGGGGCATCAACCCTCGGTGCTACCGCAGGTTCCACTGCAGGTTCAATTACCGGGGCCGCATCTGTAGTAGGCGTAGCAGGCTGTGCAAGCCTTTGCGGTTGAGCATTGATCATCGCGAAGACTGCTTCTGCGACCATTCTGATCATCTCAGCCGAAGGAGTGGTCGCTGGCACCTCAGCCGACCCACTACTTTCAGCGGTGTTACGGGGTTGAGACCGCCCCGCAGCACTTCTAGTCACCTATAATCATGCAAGGCACAATTTAGTGACCCTAACCATATCAAACATCAATCATGGAACGCTCAGGTTCCGCAAACAAGTATGTTTTTTCATTCCTAAGTGGACATTCTTATTAGTTTTTGTCGTTCTAGGTGAATGCACAGCCCGTGCGCACCACCCCTTAAAAGGAATTCGTCCCGAATTCGCTAAACTACGGATCGACGCCTTAAGTCCGATACCAAATTGTAACACCCTGCCAGTACGAAAAGTATAACAGCAGGTCCGGCCGGGACCCCACGCCATACAAACCACACTAGCTAGGAGTTAAAAGGTGATAACCAGAAAAGTAACAACAAAACGAGAGTACGAAAACGTAAGCGGAAGCATTAATTAAACCATTCAAAAAGACATGTCCACTATCATAGGAATGAGTCCAGAAGTAAGAGTTCCGGCCTTAGGGCCTTACATCAAATCAATGTACAAAACTCCAAAAAGGCATACATCGGCACGCAGGCCGGCAATACGTGAGAAAACAGGAAAAAGGCTGGCCTTCGAGGGCCAACACAGCAAAAGGGCCAACGCCCGCTACTTCCCGCTAGGCTCACCTGCACCTGCATAAGAACATTCCACCAAGCGGTGGCAAACAAGGTAACGGTCAGCACAGCAGACCAAATTATAACGACCCCACCCCTTTCCCGGGGTGGCGGAGCTTCTACCCTGCAAGCGAGCTATACTAGCACAAATACTAGTATACAGAAGGTGCAACTACACAAGGTGAGGTTTCAAGCACAATCAATCTTCTAGGTTGAGCATCAACAAGAAGGGGACCTAGGTATGCACATGATGTTGGTTGGGTTCACCCGAAGGTTTCTCACAACCGCCTAAGCAATCGCATGAGGCTAAACATAACATCAAATTCACAACACTCCACCCTAAGGGTCACAACCTTAGGTGGGAAACAAGAGCTTTTGGTCGGTCTAGGCATGACACCTTCCACGACCTCTCCCATGATCACACGGCTTTCATGAGGAAGGGACCTCTCGCCGATCTGCATGGAAACGGGTTCGGTTTAGCTTTGCCCGTGCTCTAATCGTCGCGATCTATCGCACGACGCGGGTACGGCTTCACCTCGGCCCGTAAGGGTTTAGCACTTTCAAGTGCTACACTAAATATACGCTACGCACCTAACCCCTTTACAAGGATCTAGGCTTCACGAATTCTCAACAAGGGAGGTACATACGCTCTGCATCAATATCGTGGTGAAGGTTTGCCTTCATCCAAAACTCAAAGCATGGGGCTTCCGTAGGGATCTTCACAAGACGCCTACACTTAACTCCCGCAATACTATAGGTGAGTTCACGGAGTCATTCTCCGGCACGCATTCTAGGCCTAACCTAAATGCAACGTCGCAAATCAAGCATCACCGATTCGGGCTCACGGCCACGAATAGGCTTCACACAAAATGCCTAAATCCGCACGACTACCGGATTTTCTACATGCAATATGCCGGGGACGGACACAATCTACCCGGAGTTCCGAAGAACTTGAGGAAATCCTACACTTCACCCATTTGGTGAAGGGACCCCTCATGCAATCAAAGAAAGAGGAATAAATGGACAAATACAAGTCCAAAGTTCGGGAGGAAGAATCGTTACCCTAGACGTGTTCTTCTTCGCCATGGATCCGAGATTCTACGCGGAGGGAAAGAACCGCACCGGGCTGCACTCTCCGGATCTGGAAACGGCTCGCGAAACGGAGCTCCGGAGCTCCGTCAATGGCGAAATCTCCTCTTCTTCTTCCTTGCCCCCTTCTTCTTCCTCTAGCCTAGGAGAGAGAAACACTATGAAATAATGAGGGTTTAATCCCTCTCCAAAGCCCTAAGACCCCCCAGCAACAAATCCCAGCCATTGGATCTATTTCCAAGAAGTTTGATCGGTCGGATCTTCTTCTTCGCTCATAATCGCGGAACAGAATAAACAGGGCGCACGATCACAGGCGCACGGTCAGTGGTCGTGCGCGACGAGGGCAATGGTCGTGCGCACTATCCGGGACAGAACTCTGAATTCTTGCGAATAAGCGCACGATCGCTGGCGCACGATCACTGGTCGTGCGCGAAGAGGGAAATGGTCGTGCGCACTGTCCGAGACAGAACTCGATTCTCTTCTGAATTAACGCACGATCGCTGGCACACGATCACTGGTCGTGCGCGATGAGGCCACTGATCGTGCGCTAAGAGCAGACAGGGAAAATTCTAGCCTGCTTCACGTGCCGCACTACCACTCCGCCTACTTCGCGGAACTACCAGAATTGGGGTGTTACATCACTATCTTTCTTCAAGGCGATATCGTCTTGATCTTCTAGACGATATAAGGTCTTCAAGCCGAAGTTTGTCCATTTGAACCTTTCTTTATGAATTAAGTAGTTATATCTTTTATCCTTCAAGGTTGAACTTCTTCTTCAAGACGATATCGTAGAGACATATTAGCTTTATCTGTGATAAGCATTCTTCAATATGATGTCATCGACATCTGAACTTAGCATTATCCATGATAAGCTTTCTTCACGACGATATCATCAACATCTGATCTTAGCTTTATCCACAACAAGCTTTCTACAACCTTCAAGACGATGTTTCTTCATCAAGATGATATCGTCGAAACCATTTCGACGATATGATACTTTTCTCCATGATTCCTTTGTTGAGTCTTGAGACGATATTTTACTTAGTTAATTTTCATTACTTGTATCATCTATAAACTGGTGATATAGCTTTGATATATCTGTCATAATATGAACTTAAACACAATATCAAAATCAACTTAGCTTATCTATACTTATGTTCTTTCTTCAAATCTAGAGTCATTGAAGGCACAATACCCAACAATAACAAGTAGAGTCTTGAAGAAAGAAGTATGTCGACGATATCATCGTGAAGATTACATATCGTCGAGATGATCAAGACAATATCAACTTGAAGGAAATTTATCGTCATGACAGATGCTAAGCTGCATTTAATGCACCGATTTTCTCGGAAATTGAAATACAGGGAAAGTGCAAGCCGCCTGTCTTTTGCGTTAATCAAGAAATATTAAATGATATATTCTCCACAAAATATAGTCGTTACACATCATTAATAAAGAATATTATTCACTTCCATATTCTACAAGTTCCAAGAATGGCAAAGCATTTATGATAATATATTCTGTCGTTTCTATCAACATTCCTAACTAGCCAAATAACTATGGAATAATTCAATACGGGCCTTTATGCAAAATTGCATAAGAACATAAAAGAGAGAAATTGTTGACCTCAGAAGACACTTAATACAGTTATTCTCTCTCACTCGTATTCTCACAAATACAAGCATACAAGCAGAAAAGAGAGAAAAGTGCTCAACAAGAAGACTTCATTGTTGTGATGTGAAGATCAAAGAAAAAGAAAGAAAGAATCTTCTTCCCTGGTTGAAAAGTTCATCTGATATTTTTCTGAAGAAGATTCTCAAGAACAGTTCAGTGATTCAAAAGATCTCTGGGCTTATTTCTGCAAGAAGAAGAATAAGACCATTCATTCAAAAGCACATATCTTGAAGCCTTCTCTTCTGCAACAGAAAAACATCTTTCTTGTTTGTAGGGTTATTTGTGATCCTAAGCTTGTAAGATCTTGTAACAGATCTGAGTGTTGGTAGGGTTTTGCGTGAGCCTGAGTTTGTAGGGTTCTTTGTGAGCCTGAGTTTGGTTGGATCTTGGTGAAGATCTGAGTTGTTGTAAGACTTGTAAAGTTTGAGTTGTTGGTAAGGTTCTGTTGAGCTTGAGTTGTAAGATCTATTAATTGAGAAAAGATCTGAGTTGGAGAAGTTGCCTAGTCTAGCACATTACTAGATAGTTGGGAGGGACAGTTGACTAGCACTTGACACATTGTTTTGAAGGGAACCACTATAAATCATGTGTGTTTTCTGTGTTGTTTCTATGTTGTGCTAGCTAGAATTTAATGTATCATCCCCAGAACAACTATACCCCTGAGATGCATTTTGTCATGACAAGGTCATGACATTGCTCTAAGAGACCAAAGTGGCCCTAAGAACCAAGGTGAATAGGTGAAAATCACCCTAGTGTGCAAATAGCCAAATTTGACTCCATGGCTTAAAACTTGATATTTAAGCTTCAAAATGATAAGTTGACCCCACCAACTCTTCCTAAACCCCTTAGGGAGTCCCTTGGGTCATTTGGACCCATTGAGGTCAACCCAATTGATCAAATTGACAAAAGTCAACTTTATCCCCAAATAGGTCAAACCTTCTTAATTAAGGTCAATAGGACTTCATGTGACCAAATTGAACCTACCATTACATGACAAACCCTCCAAGAGCATCAATTGACCAAGAGCCCCATCATTTGGTCATCCAAATCACCCAAATAGACCAAGGTTAGATTTAGGTCAACATTTGGTCAAAATCACACCATATGGCTTAATTAGCCCAATTGGGACCCCACCATGGCCCAACCCACCATTCCTTGTGCTCATGGACCCATGACCACCATTTAGGGGCAGCCCACTCATCAATTTGACCAAGTCAACTTGAAAGTCAATGCTTGGTCAAATATGAATAAATTGTGCTTATATGGAATTAAATCAAATTTTCATTGGCTAAGACCCTTAATAGAGGTCCATTCTGTAGCCCTGGACCCTATTACCATGCATGCCCTTAGATTTAGGGAGAAAAGTGACATGCAAAGGGGCAAATTGGAGATTTTCCCGAAATTGGACGAATCCAAGGAGGGAAAGAAGGAATGAGTGCCATTTGGCACTCAACTCCTCTTCCAAAGCCTTTCTCTGAGCTTTCCAGAGATTCCCCCAGCCTTTCCCTGTAGTAGGAAAGCCAAGTGGCTGGAATTGAGGAGAAAAGGGGGTGGCAGAAAATGTCCATCAATGGCACCCCGTGAAATAGCCTCCCTCCTCTGGAATTGACATTCCCCTCACCTTCAGGAGACTGAGAGGAGAAAAAGCCCCCACATTGGAAGAAGAATATTGGTCAGGAGGCCGGAATCACCATGGCACCTAAAGAATCAACACCTTCAATGGAAACCAATGGAAATCACCTCCAAAACGGACGCAAATCAGGCATGGATTCTCCCTTTCTCCTCCTGTGATAGATCTCTATATTCCTTGAGTGAGATCTAGCTCAAAAGAGTTAGATCGGGTCGTGAATGTCTCATGTTTTCCCCGTTTTTTCTCCTCCCCGACCCCCTCTCCTGTGCTCTGTTCTAGCCGGAAATTGCCTCCTCTCGGCGGCCACCACCTCAATAAAGGTGGTGGTGGTGGAGGTCGGCCATGGAGGTAAGGACGTGGTCGGGCAAATGACTCTTAAAGTCACCCAGCTGGGATTAATCCCAGTCTTCGGCTAGAGGACAGGGATGACCAGATCTGTCCCTTTTGCTTTAAGATCCATGCATGCATGATGAATTCTTGCTATTGTATAAATTATGTATTATATCAAATCTGCACACTTTCTTCTAAACTTTGCTTAATTTTTTTAAGTACCTTAAGACCACAATTAGAGAAAGTTCCCAACAACAAAAGTGTATATAATGGTCTTAACTATTTTTAGAAATTGAGTTCACCCAATTTGGAGTAATGTAGCTCCCTCGGCACCATTTTTGGTGGGACTGGTCTTAGAGTAGACCAGAACTTAGATTTTTAATATCTCTCAATTGGTAACTCTAATGAAACTGAAATTTGGGCCATGCATGTATATTCCATAGGATTTTAGACAAAACATGCAGTGGTCCATAAATTCACAAATTACCCATTTGGGCTATATGCACACCACTCCTTAACCATGCAAAGTCATGCAAGTGGAATAACCCAACATGCAGTGGTCCATTTGCACTCAAATTTTTACCAAGAGTAATTGATGACATAATAAGCATGCCACCCAAATTTGGGGTCTTTTTGAGGTGTCTAGCTCCTTAAATCACATTAATTTGATAGATCAAATAATGAACAAAACTATAGAAAAATTTTCTCCTAAAAATCTGGATTTTTGATACAAGGTAGTCAAGATATAGTCCTTTTATGTAATTTAGATTTAATTGTGGGTAAAACTTAAAACAAATTATGAAACTTTGATAAATCTCTTGTAACATCATTTTGAGTCTCTGGAAATTTGTTATGAATATTTAGTGGTCATATATCTTGCATAAATTCATGATTATCATTTGTCAAATATTTAAATTAATGACATAAATGCCTTAAGAAATGCTTGAAAATTTGTGATTCTCTGGATATAACCTTGATTCAGCAATAAGAGTCAGTAGGAATTTTATAGAATTTTTAGATGAATAATTTTGGTACTTCATTTGTAAGCTACTATATAGAGACCATTGCTCATAAATGGATTTTGTTGTTTTAGAAATGTTGTAAAATTATGATTCTCTGGATTTGACCTTGATTCAGCAATATGTGTTAGTATGAATTTTTATAGAATTTTTGGATGAACAATTTTGGTACATTCTTGTAAATTACTATATAAAGACCATTACTCATAAATGGATTTTGTTGATTTAGAAAAGTAGAAAAATTTTGAATTTCTGGATTTGACCTTGTTTGGGTGAGAAAGGGGAAAACCCAAGTGGTTTGCAAATAGTAGTTTTCAGATACCCAGCATAGGGTTGGACTTTAGGGCCTCACCTTGAACCTTGACCCCACCATAGTGTCCCTAACCCACTAGGGGCCTCCTTGGAGCTCCAGGGACCCATTGGGGTCAACAAAAGGGGCCAACTTGACCAAAGTAAACAATAACCCTAAGTTGGTCAAACTAGCTCAATTAGGGCCAATTGGCCTCCACCATGCCAAATTGACCCTGCCCCTACCATCATAGGGTCACTAGGGACCTATTGGACCAAAAATCCCCATCATGGGACCTCTAATTTGGCCTATTTACCCTAAGTCAACCCTAGCCCTAATTTGGGTCAAAGTGCCCTATAAAGGGGCAATTCACCCTCACCTTGCCAAATTGACCCTACCTAGACCTTACTAACCCTTAAGGGAGTCCAAGAGGTCACTATCCATCCATTGTGGTCAACCCAAGTGGTCAATTTGACCAATGTCAACCTTAGCCTAAGTTCAGGTCAAAATGACCTACTTTACCCAAATTGAGCCCAATTCACTTGAGCTAGACCCAATTGAGGTGGTCCACCACCTCATGGGGATTGAATGCTGCTGAGTTGGCCATCCAATTTGAAGGGACTCGGCCAGGAGAGAGAAAGCCCTAAATTGAAAGAGAGAGAAGGAAGGGGAGTTAATGGAGAGGAAGAGGAAACCTCCCATCTCCTCCAATAATGGCTCCATTCATCTCCCCTTGGGGAGAGGAGAAGTTTCCAGCTTCTTCCCAGCCTAATTGATGTCCAATTCATCCCCCCCCAAGTATAATCGAAATCTCCATTCATGCCCATTAATGGCAATCCGAGTAACTCCTCCCCTATAGCCTCAATTGACCCCTTTAACATCTTTAGTGGACAGAAAGGAGTGAAACCCCATCTTCCCCGAAGAAATCGAGCACCAGAAGCTAGGATTGGCATGGCGTCGAAAGCTCCCCCCATCGGCCATGGCTACTCGCCGGAATACGCACCACCAAGCCCCCACACAGGTCCAATCCTCCCTCTCTCCCCTAGTGCTAGATCTTCGACTGATTTGGGGCTTGATTCGAGCTCAATTGGGCTCGAATCGTGCTTCCATGAGGGCTCATTTTGAGCCCTCTTTCCCCCACAATAAATCTCTGTTCCGGTCACCTCCGGCCGGCCAACCACCGCCTATCGCCGGCCACCACCTCAACGAAGGTGGTGGTGGCATTGGCCGGCCGGGGCGGCGCTCAGGTGGCCGTGAAAATGGGGATAAAGCTCACCCAGGACTGGCTGTTGTGGGACATCCATCACTTGTGGATGATGATGGACATCTGTCTGATGTGGCGGGATCTGGTAAATGCAGATCAAATGTTTTAATATCCAAGTAATGTGTATTCCTGCCACCTTTTATACAGAGTTTTCTTTTAAATATTGAAAATAGTAGAGCCCCTCAAATGAAAAAGTGCCCAACATCAATCTTGTAGCCCTTGGTGTGTAGAATAAATTAAAATTTGTTTCAGCCCAATAGGGGCACCGTAGCTCCCTGTGGAGCCTTTTTTCTAGGACTGGTCCCTAGGGTAGGGCAGTCACCTTTCCTTGAATAACTCTTGATAGAGAAATGTTATGGGCTTGAAAATTGAAACCTAGGCTATTTATATCAACCCCATCATCATATCAAAAGATGGGAATTTTACGAGAACCTTTTTTTTAAGGTTTTTGTAATAATTTCATAAATCAAATATTAATTAAGTAATGGGTCTAATGACCCCTAATTCCCCCCCCCCCCCCCCCCCCCCCCCAAATGTTGGTGGATGCTCTTTAGGGATATTATATGGCCTTGGTAAAAAATGTCAGCCCAATAGGCACTGATTTAGTTGGGTATTGGTTAACCCAAGTTGGGTCAAACTAGGTCAAAATTAGGGTATGTTGTTTATTTTGGGGTATGGTGGTCAAAACTCATCAACATGAGTTGAAACCTTGCCCCTGGTTTAAGATCTCCTAAAACACCCCCATGAGTGATTTGGGGTGGTGTGGAGGTGGATATGCCCTAGGACCCTAGCTTTACCCCTAGGGGTGCATATAGAACCTTGTGAAGGTCATGTGGTCAAAAGTCCTAGAATGGTCATGGGACTTGGTAGATATGTTCATGGGGTATAATAATGCCCTAGGGAATTTTGAGAGAATTTTGGGAGTATTTTTTTCCCCTAAATTAGGTTATGTCCCCTTTAAGGCTTTTCATTATTATAGAGACTTACATATTCAAATGGCCTTGGATGGTGATGAAACCTTGGTAGTGCCTTCATATTCATATGATGGACCTCTGGTAATTTTTGTGTAATTAATTAGGTGATTTAACCAGCACTTCATTTACAAGGCACTTATTTTACCTTAATCTTAAGAAATATTATTAAGGGTCCAAAACTCTCTAGAAAAATGAGCAACTTGGTGGTAGGACATTCCAGAGCATTAGGAAGCTCTGTAAATTTTTATATAATTTTTGGATATAGTTATCAGCGGGCTACTTCACAACATGCCCATATTAGGATTTATTTGGAATATTTAATTAGGTGATAAAATATTTTCCATAAATTGTGAAACTCAGTCGGCAAGTCTTTATGAACATATTGGAGATTTTGTATTTCTTTCATAATTTTTGGAATTAAATAACAGTAAGTTCCTTCACAATTTTCCCTAGACGGGGTTTCATTGGAATATTCATTTATGAAATTAAATTGCCTTTATAAATTCTGAAATTTAGCCTGAGAACTTTTCTGACTAATAAGAAAGTCTAGTAATTTTCCCATAAATATTATAATTAAAGGACAATCCCTAATTGTAAAATTGTGACACTATGTATTTACTGTTATTTTGGCATGATAGATTTATCTTAATTTTATGAGAGCTGTGTCATAAGAATACCTTACACTTCATGTTCATATTCATACTTGGCAAATATTGGAGAAATTTAAATAAATGCTAAAATGTTGAGGAAGAATATGAGTCTTTGGATTTAGTCTTATTATGTCATGATAGTCCTCCAGTAAAAATCTTGTGTCATGTGGATGAATATTTGGAGTACTACTTATTAGCTTCATATAGTTAGTTTGGTCTGCGTATAGTAAAAATGGGAAACTTGGGTATTTAGGGGCCTACCAAGAGGAAGTGGCATGTAGTTGATGTACATGGTCAGGATGAAGAGGATGAGGTCATCAAAAAGGAGTTTAGGAGATAAGAGTGCTAGGTGAGCTAAGGGTAAGGTCGTGTTTGGGATTGACGAAAGATCGTCTTTCCCCTAGCATGTCATAAACCACCTGGGGTTAATACAAGTGAAAAGGTAAGAGGCTTAGGCATATGGGTAGATACCCATAACATTAAATGCCTTGAGAAAGGGAGCCTTGGGGTGTCATCCCAGTATAGTTCCTAGTACCGTAGCGAGCCCCTAATAGGGTAATCCTCGGGAAGTCCAAGGTTAACCATAAACTGTAGGGCTAAGTTGTTATACAAGATTAACTGAGTAATATACTCACTCACACTCCATGGTCATGGGTGCTTAGTCGGTTTGGCCTTACGAGCGGTAGGCTCGGTGGTTGTAGTTATAGACTTATTAGTCTGGTGAGTTATGACTCAACCATGTTTGTTGTGTCGGACGGGTTAGCCCGGGGAGCTTATGGATCAGAGATAGATGTTAATATGTTTGCATGTGCATAAGGTGGTGGGTCCTTAGTGTTGATGGTCATTGCACAGACATTAATACTTAGTCTCGGTAAGTGTGGATAACCCCTTACCAAGACAAGTCTGGTGGTCTAACCAGCAAGTGTACGCAGGAGCTCTACTGTTGCGTTCTTAGCATTGAGGTGTATATTAGGTCTAGGTTAGGTAGTGCAAATACCAACCTAGAGGTGGGCGAGGCCCAACCCACCGCTTTCGTTTGCCACTACGGAAGTATCCTGGGAGTTTTGCTAGCTCCAAAAAGAGGGAACTAAAGGTTTGTGCGCATAGAGTCGTAATGAGTGAGTTGCACTTGTGTGAACATAACATTTAACTGCATACCTTGCATGTCATAGCATCAACATTGCATTTCAACCCCTACCCCTATCGTATAAGTTGGTTATGGGACTTCTTATACGATAGGCCTTGCTAAACGACCCCTTGGTCTATAGGTTTGTGTGGGCATTCCTATAAAATAAAGGGTTACTTTTCCTTACTTACCTTCATATGTTTTCTCTACTTATTTACTATACAGGTTCTTACTCTACTTTACTTACTGCTTCAGTTATTATATATGTTGCATAGTGGTAGACATTCCTTGTAGCTTATATCCATGTCATCTACTATTGTTTACACCCCTTGTTGTCCTCTGATTCATTCCTCCAGCTCGGTGCCTAGGAGTCACCGGGGGAGGGGTGGGGGATTGGCTTAGTCTTTTGACTAACGGTCGGTGGACCTTATCATTCCCTGAGATGCCCTAACAGCTTGATGGAAAGAATTTGACAGATGATCTTGGGTTACTTGAAACTGGTGCAACAATGTTTCAATGTCCACAAGCTCCTGAGTTACTTGAGCAGAGGAGGATATTCTTTGAAGGACAGTGTTGATGGCATCTTCAAAATCATTGAAAGTCACATCTTGGTTCTCGATGATGGACTACTGATTGTCTCTTAGGGTAGACAATCTATCAAGCACAATGTTTAGTTGTTGTCCAATTAGATGAGTAGCTTGATTTATATTGGCTAATTCAGTCCCAGTATTTGCCACAGCAGTTAAAGCAGTCTGATATACATTTGAGTTCTGATGGTTTATATGATTGATATCTTCTTGGAGGACATCTATCCTGGCAGAGAGATCATTTATGCAGCCTATGACAGCCTGATTTACATAGGCTTCAAATTGTTCTCTTTGTTTGTTCAACGGGCCTTCCATGTGGGACATGAAATCAGGTAATGGAACTGTGGGAGTTGTGGTGGGTAGAGGATGTGGGTCAGCTTCTATTATTGGATGTGAAGGCATCATTGTTGAATGACCTGTATGCTCCCCCTCCATTGGTGCAGGGGTTTCTGAGTGGTGCTCATGTTCTGCTCCTTCTGAGAATGTATGTATGTCATTATTGAGAAAATCATTTAAGGACCTGTCAGATTGATCATGTTCTTCAACATCTGCATGACTACTTGGTTCTATTTCAGGCAGCTCCAGATGAGCTGGATCCACTTCCTCTTGAGGTGTATGAGAACTATCCATTCTAGGGGTTTCTTCTATCACAGTCTCCCCCTCAATAGGAGTTAGGGGTTCTTGAGGAACTTGAGGTATTGTGGCAGGGGATTCTGAGCCTTGAGCAAAAGGTTCACTAGCATCTTTCTTTGTGAACCACTTCTCCCACCTGCTCACTGTCTTGACATCTATCCTTATAAGATAGTGGAGAGGGATTGATTCTGAAATTTTAAGGAAATGAGGAATGGTATTCATGAGATATAAAGATAGAATTCTTCCAAATTTTGGAGAATTGATGTTTCCTGTAATCATGTCGAACATTAACTTTCCCCAATCAGTCCTTTTATTTAAGATTACTCTGGCCATTATCTCAAACATTCCTTTTGAGGCTGAATCATGTGAGCCTGTCTTACAAAGCAGTGCCTTTCCAATGATGTATGTCAGTAGTTTGCCTTGCATATTCATCTGCATTCTCTGCAAGCTGTCATAGGGTTTGGTTTCAAAACTGCACCATTTCAATCCTTCGTAGACATCTGCATATGTGACTTCTTCTTCTGTCTCATCCTTTTCAAAGGCAGTAAGTTGTAGAATTTTGGATCGACTTTCAGTTGTCATTTGAATGTGTTGCCCAGCCACAACGGTGCGAATTTCCCTTTCTGATTTGTGAAATTTGGCATTTTCAAAAAATGTTGAGACGGGTGAATCGTAGATACGGGTTGGCTCTGTGAGGAGGTATTCTAACTCAGATGCGTATAGCAGGGTTATGACCATGTCCAGATCCTCCTCAGACTTCTCAAAGCTTCCTTTCAGAAGTTCTTCTCCGGAAGGGATTTTCTCATCATTCTCCTTCGGCGCTATTTCGTTTGCAAAGAGTTGTCGGAAGGAAGAAGAAGAAGGAAGGATTCTAGGGTTTCGTGTGTACGTGATTTCTATGCTTACACAATGTCTAATATATAGGGTAATGCATTAGGAAGGCAAAGAGGCGCGTACCTATTCAAATTCTCCTATATCGTTTTGAGAATCCTGTAATTGCGGCTCAATCATGACATTGTCGTGTTCTATGACGTCATTTTGTCGGCCTGGAGTGGCATCGAGAGTATCTTTATCGTCGAGATTATCGTCGAGATGTCATTATTCTTGTCGTCGATACTTGGATGTTGTCGTCGAGACTTTATCAATGTCATCGTTATCAATTAAGACGATATTCTTTATGAAGCTGATTTCCTATAGTAGTTGAAGTTTAAGCTTTCTGGTGTTCCTGTCTTCAAAAACTAAGATTGTCAGATCTCTTCAGGGTGGACCTTGTTTGAGATCCAACACATTATCAAAATAGTGTGCACAAAAAAATATAATAGATTCAACATACCCAAATCAAGAACTCAACATGCCCAATTCAATTTTGAATTGATTGAACTTTGACTCAACAAGGGGTTTAGTGAAAATGTCAGCTATCTGCCTCTATGTATTAACATACTCAAGGCAGATGTCCTCCTTTTCAACATTCTCCCTAATGAAATGATATCTAATTTCAATATGCTTTGTTCTACTGTGTGCCATAGGATTTTTGGCAATAGAAATGGCAATTGAGGAATCACAAAAGAGAGATGTTCTCTTGATGTGCAAATTGTAATCCTCTAATTGGTGTTGAATCCACAGGAGCTGTGCATAAAAACTACCAGCTGAAATGAATTCTGATTCAGATGTGGAGATAGCAATGTTGTTTTGCTTTTTACTACTCCATGATGCAAGCCTTCTCCCCAAGAACTAACAAGTTCCTGAAGTGATTTTTCTGTCCTCTTTGCACCTACCAAAGTCTGCCTCAGAAAATCCACATAGCTCAAAGTCATTTGACATAGGATACCAGAGCCCCAGATTTGGAGTACCCTTCAGATATCTCAGAATTCTTTTCACATCTGAGTAATGAGAATCTTTGGGGTTCACTTGATATCTTGCACAGACACATGTAGCAAACATGATGTCTGGCCTACTAGCAGTGAGGTAGAGCAGTGAGCCAATTATGCTTCTATACATGGACTCATTATAGGGTTTCCCCTTTTCATCCCTGTCTAGAGACATAGTTGAACCCATAGGAGTTCTCATAGGAGTAGAGTTCTCCATACCAAATTTCTTTATGATATCCAAGGTAAATTTGGTCTGAGAAATAAAAATTCCTTTCTCAAATTTCTTTACTTTGAGACCTAAGAAATATTTTAGCTCTCCCATACTGCTCATTTCAAATTTACTTTGCATAACATAGCAAACTTTTTGCAAAGTCTCTCATCTGTTGATCCAAATATAATGTCATCAACACATATCTAGACTAAAAGGATCTGGCCCTTCAACTCTCTCAAGAAAAGAGTCTTATCTATCTTCCCTCTTGAGAACTTGTTTTCAAGGATAAATGTAGACCGTGTCTCATACCAAGCCCTTGGATCTTGCTTTAGCCCATATGAGGCTTTCTTGAGGAAATACACATGATCAGGAAAGGTTGGGGAGATAAAACCTGGTGGTTGAGCAACATAGACTTCCTCCTTTAGATTTCCATTTAGGAATACTGATTTGAAATCCATTTGATAGAACTTGAACCCCTTGTATGCAGCATAGGCTAGAAAGAGTCTGATGGCCTCCATTCTAGCAACCGGTGCAAATGTTTGATCAAAGTCTATGCCTTCCTCTTGTCGTATCCTTAAGCTACAAGTCATGCCTTGTTCTTTACAATCAATCCAGCTTCATCCATCTTATTTTTGTAGACCCACTTTGTCTCAATGATATTATGCCCTTGTGGCCTTGGGATAAGTTGTAACATCCCCCAAATAACTAGACCCCTAGAGTGGTTTTGTCATGACTAGGTCATGACAAAACCCTAGGAAGCTTGAAGAGACCACTTGGCCTTAGCCAGGAAGAAGGAAACCGCAGTGGTCAGCAAATAGCAATTTCCAGTTAACAAGCATAGGGTTGGACTTAAGGGCTTCAGCTTGACCCTTTGACCCCACCATAGCATACCTAACCCTTTAAGGGTCCCCTTAGAGTACTAAGGACCCATTGGGGTCAACCAAATAGGCCAAATTGATCAAAGTCAACCCTAAACCCAAATTGGTCAAAGTAGCCTAATTAGGGTCAATTGACCTCCACCTTGCCAAATTGACCCTACTTAGACCTTCCTAACCCTTAGAGGAGTCCAATGAGTCACTATCCACCCATTGGGGCCAAACCAAATGGTCAAATTGACCAAAGTCAACAACCCCTAAATTTAGGTCAAAATGACCTATTTTGACCTATTCAAGCCCAATCTACTTGAGCAAGGCCCAATTGGAGTAGCCCATTTGTCTAGGAGGGTGAGAATTACTCACAGAGCCATCCAATTTTTGTAAATGATGATTAGGAGAGAGAAACCCCATTTTCCCCAAAAATGGTGGAGAGAGAGAGGAATAATGGCCATTCATGGCTTGGGAGACCAAAGGCTTCCTCTCTTCATCTCCCATGGTTTGGTACTCCTCCCCTCAATAATTTGGAGAAGTTTAACAGCCTTGGCCGGCCACATAGGTGGCTGTATTCATGAAATTTCAGTTGGCTGAAATTGGCCATTAATGGCATTCATGACAATTAGGGGTTACACCCTCCCTCTCCCTCAATTGAACCTTATAACTCCTTCAGAGGACTGGGAGGATCAGTTTCCCCACCTTACCCAAAGAAATCGAGCACCAGAAGCTAGGATCGACATGGCGTCAAAAGCTCCATCTCCGGCCATGGCGACTCACCGGAATTCATGCCACCAAACCCCCCACACAGGCCCGATCCACCTCCTCTCCCTTAGTGTTGGATCTTATCATAATTTGGGGATTGATTCGAGCTCAATTGGGATCGGATCATGCTTCCAAAAGGGCTCGTTTCGAGCTCTCTCTCCCTTCCTCTAAACCCCAATTCCGACCACCTCCGGCCGGCAGACCACCCCCTATCATCGTCCACCACCTCAACGGAGGTGGTGGTGGCATTGGATGGCCGGGAAGAGGCACAGGTGGCCGGGAATTCATCCTGCAAAGAAGCCCAGGACGGGCTATCGCGCGCCATCCATCCAACAGGGATTATGACTATGAACCGTCGGATCAGCCTTGATCAGCTATTCGCATATTTAAATGATTATGTTATATCTTCTTTCATTAATTCGTCGATCTGAGTAGATGAAATTCGTCGAGCTGTAGCCTGAGATCATCGAACTGATAGTTGAGTTCGTCAAACTGAATCTGGAGTTCGTCGAAAGGAATTCATTTGTCGAACCCACTCTGGAGTTCGTCGAACTGATAGTTGAGTTCGTCGAACTAAACCCGGAGTTTGTCGAACGGAATTAATTCACCAAACTGATAGTTGAGTTCGTCGAACTGAACCCTTAGTTCATCGAGCGGAATTAATTCGCTGAACTGAATTAATTCGTCGAACTGAATTAATTCGTCGAACTGGATCTGGAGTTCGTCAAACTAAATCTGGAGTTCGTTGAACGGAGAGATGATCTGCTGAACTGGCTGGAGAACTAATTTAGTCGAACTGAAACACGGCGTTCGTCAAATGCAGATCGGATTTCTTCGAACGCAGAACAGCTTTCGTCAAACGAAGATCGAATTTCGTCGAACGCAGAACAGATTTCGTCGAACGAAGGTCGGATTTCGTCGAACGCAGAGATTTGTTCCAACATATTTTGTCATAGTTCCTGCAGTATTTCATTTTAATTATTACTAGAACCCCTCAACTGAAAAAGTGGTCAACACCAACGTTGTAGCCCTTGGAGTCTACTTTATGTTAAAATTGATTTCACCCCAAAAAGAGTTCTGTAGCTCCTTGTTGGTCCATTTTGGTGGGACTGGTCCCTAATGTAGGACAACCACCATTTCTTGAATAACTTTTGATTGGGTTATGGGATTGACTTCAAAATTGAAACTTAGGCTATTTACACCTTCCCACACATCATAACCAAAGATGGGAGTTTTAGGAGAACCTTTTTCAAAGGTATATGTAATAATTTCATAAATCAAATATTAATTATTTAGTGGGTCAAATGACCTCCAATGCCCTCCAAATTTTGTTAGGTGCTCCTTGGGGTTATTGTATGACCTTGGTAAAAATCTCAGCCCAATTGGGACTAATTTGGTTGGGTAATTTGTCAACCCAAGTTAGGCCAAGTTGGGTCAAAGTTAGGGCATGGTGTTTATCTTGGGGTCTGGTGGTAAAAACTCATCACCATGAGTTGAAACCTTGTCCACTGGTTTAGGACCACCTAAAACACCTTCATGAGTAAGATGGGGTGGTGTAGAGGTGGATATGCCCTAGAATCCTAGTTTTACCCCTTGGGGTGCATATAGAGCTTGTGAAGGATATGTGGTCAAAAGCTATAGAATGGCCCTGGAACCTAGGAGATGTGTTCATGGAATGTAATTATGCCCTAGGGAATTTTGAGAGAATTTTAGGAGAAATTATTCCCCCTAAATTAGATCATAACCCCTTTAGGTAAACTTCTTTTAAGAGATATTTACGTGCACAAATGATCTTGGATGAAGATGAAATCTTGGTGGTGTCTTTTTAATCATATTTTAGACCCCAGGTAATTTTTGTATAATTTATTTTATGATTTAACTAGTACTTCATCCTCAAGGCACCTATTTTGTCTCAATCTTAAGAAATATAATTAAGGGTCCAAAACTCTCTGGAAAAATGTGCAACTTGGTGATATGACATTTAAGGGCACTAGGAAGCTCTGTGAATTTTTATATAATTTTGGTGGTTGTTATCAGTAGGCTACTTCACAACATGTGCAAATTAGGAATTATTTGGATTAATTATTTCAGTGAGGAAATGATTCCCATAAATTGGGAAACTCTGTAATTAAGCTTTCTGGACACAATAGAGGTCTGGTAATTTTTCCCTAATTTTGGCATAAGTAATTTTGATGGTTCCTTCATTAACTTCCAAATTTGGATAGATGCTAAATATTATAATTAGAGGACAATTCCTGATTTTAAAATTGTGACACTCTGTACTTACTGTTATTTTTGCATGATAGATTTATCTTGATTTTATGGAATCCATATTATAATAATACCTTACACTTCATGTTCATATTCATACTTGGCAAATATTGGAGAAATTTAAATAAATGCTAAGATGTTGAGGAAAAATATGATTCTATGGATTTAGTCTTAAAATACCATGTTAGTCCTCCAGTAAATATATTGAGTCAGTTGGATGAATATTTGGAGTACCTCTACTTACAAGCTTCATATAGTTAGTTTGGTCTGCGTATAGTAAAAATGTGAAACTTGGGTATTTAGGGGCCTACCAAGTGGAAGTGGCATGTAGTTGGTGCACATGGTCAGGTTGAAGAGATCGAAGGTCACCAAAAGGAGTTTATGAGTGAGAGTGTGATTGGAGAGTTAAGGGTAAGGTGGTGTTCGGGACCGACGAAAGATCGTCTTTCCCCTTAGAAGGTCATAAAATACGTAAAGTAATTCAAGTGATTTGTTAAGAGGGGTAATCTTATGGGCAGATACCAACAACACTAAGTGTCTTGAGAAAGGGAACTTTGGGGTGTCATCCCATTATAGTTCCTAGTAGCGTAGCGAGCCCCTTACAGGGTAATCCTCGGGAAGTCCAAGATTAACCATAAATTGTAGGGATAAATTGATGTACAAGATTAACTTAATAATACGCACACCCACACCCCGTAGTTATGGGAGGTTAGTTGGTTTGGTTGTACGAGTGGTAGGCTCGGTGGTTGAAGAAGCGAACTAGTTAGTCCGGTGAGCTTGTGACTCAGTAATGCTTGTTGGTACAGACGGGTTGGTCCGGCGGGCCGTTGGCCCAGAAGGTTATGATGATGGGCAGGTTAGACCGGGGAGTTTATGGCTAGGGATATAGTAGAACATGTTTGCATGTGCATGAAGGTGGTGGGTCTTCGGTATTGGACGGTCGTTCACACCGACGTCAATACGTTGACTCGGCAAGTGTGGAATTTGCACTTAGCCATGAATGTCTGGTGGTCCAGCCAGTAAGAGTACGCAGATGCTCCGCGGTTTTGTGTTGAGGCGTATGATAGGTCTAGGTTAGGTAGTGTGAATACCAACCTAGAGGTGGGCGAGGCCCAACCCACCGCTTCTGTTTGCCACTACGAGAGTATCTTGGGAGTCCTGCTAGCTCCAAAAAGGGGGAACTAAAGGTGTGTGCGCATAGAGTCGAAGTGTGTGAGTTGCACTTGTATGAACATAGCATAAACTGCATACCTTGCATGTCATAGCATAAACATTGCATTTCAACCCATACCCCTATCGTATAAATTGGTTATGGGACTCTTTATACGATAGGCCTTGCTAAACGACCCCTTGGTCTATAGGTTTGTATGGGCATTCGTATAAACCAATGGTTACTTTTCTATTATATACATGTTTTTATATACTGCCTTTACTTATTCTTTACCTGCTCTTACTATGCTATTTTACTGCTTCAATTATCTATATACACATGTGTAGTTGTAGATATTTCCTGTAGACAAAATCCGCCGTCATCTGCTTTGCTTTATACCCCTTGCTGTCCTCTGCTTCATCCTCCCACACGGTGCTTAGCAACCATTGGGGGTGGGGTGGGGAACATAAGGCTTAGTCTTTTTAACTAACGGTCGTTGGACCATATCATTTTAGGGGACCGAGGAGACGCAGCAGCACCAGAGGCCGGTGCAGACGGAGGCGGGCCAGTCTAGTACAAGAGCACAAGTTTCAGGGTCAGTGAGTGATTAGTACTTAGCTTCCGCGAGTGATCTTGTAGTGAGGACATGATGTACATGGCATGTGCCCTTTATTTTTGTAACCTTTGTTATTTTAGTTATATTATGTGGACATTTATTATATATATCATGTGATTTGTGGACTTGAACTTCTATTGTTCGTTTATACTTTTCTTCTTCTGTGATCGATATGGCCGACAGGATCGACACTTTGTAGTGGCGACCTTCCCGTGTGATGGTGTCACCGCAAAGCGGAGGTTCTGGGCATAAGACCCGGGTTTTTGAAAAAAAATGGGGTCTTACAAAGTCGTGTCAGAGGAAACCTCGATCCGAAGAAAAGAAGTCCACAAACCCTGGGCCACCCCGCGCGATTTTAGTTTGAGGACAAACTAAGCAGCGGAAGCAATGGTGTGCCCATATGGGGAAATCACATGAAAAATTTCACTTTTAACTGAATCATTTTGGCAAGTTTTCCTTTGTCGCCTGCAGCGAACCTTGCCCCCAGCAGGGAATACGTCTGGCTACAAAGATCTCTTTAAATAGTCCTTTAGTCAATGAGTTATGCTCAACCCCACTAGGACACATGACTTACCATGACAATTTATACCATGCGCTAGTCTGAAATAGACCGTAGGGATAACTTTGGTGAAGGTACAAGGATACCCCAATGAGGCTAGAGAAAGATAGTTTGACACATAACCAAAAGCTAGGGGCATCGTAGACTCAGCCCTCGTATCAATGACATGATTACATTGAGACAACCACCACGACAAACACCGAGGGAGGTCTGGAATGATGACCCAAAGTATTACCAGGACAATGAAAGGACATCATAGATCGAGCAATGACTTGACCTTAGTTGAAGCATTAGAAATGTAAAGTTGCTAGGTTTAGTCACTTAGGGATGCAGATGCCTTTCTGGAAGTTGGGAACTGAAATTAGGTCGTGCAAGCTTTAGTTATATTTGAAAGTTCTGGTAGTTTGGGGCTTTCGGAAGTGATTAACTTATGATTCGTTATAAATCACACCCTATCATGGTAGAAGATTTTAACTACAATAATAGCCCTTATACCTTGGGAGCTATGATGACAAATAACCAGTGATCTTAGACGATAACTTATTGGAATTAGAATATAGTGTTTGAGTTTACTATGATAAGAATGATCTAAGTTTATCTTACTTTGGACCATCCGAAAGTGATCAAAACTAGCATATGTGGAAGCGATGGGAATTTGTGAAATAAACGTGATGATATTTCCATGATGAAATTGACCTGTGAAAATCTTAGGGTTTCAAAAGAATTTTACTCGTATACCTTATGAATCAAACTCCACATAGAAAGTGATTGGGAGTCATCTTATAAACATGAATACTATAAAGATTGGTTAACATATACTCATAAGTTCACAAGTGCACCACCATACAATTTTGAGGATGATTGGGACGCTTGATGATCTGATCAGTTCCACCAATGGTAAGAACTGGATAAGTTGTAGAGTGGAGATGATTGATCACTCAGACGTACTTGAAGGAATAAGAACCTAAACATGTGGAGAAACATTATAGAAGCGTTGTCTAACCATATTAACAAGAGCTTTAGTCACCGGAAAAATGGTGTATTCCGGAACACGTATGTCCTCGGAATGAAGAAAGACGTCATAAGTTTTGTGATGCACGTTGAAGGCCAAGTGCAAGAGTCTTTGGAGAACTACCACAGTCACTGCCCATATTACAGTGGAGTTCGAGGACAGGTTACCACATCCCCACTCCGGGCACAAGTTCGTTAGGAACATCGAGGATAAACTGACCAAGGTAGCTAGGGTCACCCCGGGCTGGAAGGACACTCTCGTTGGTGTTTGGTGGGATTTGTTGAGCAGTTTGTCCGTTATCGTAGTGTGACCAGGGCGATCGTGTCGAATCAGGATGGACGGTGAACGTCCAAAAAGTGAAGATCAGTCCTGGCTTATCTGGGCTCCTGGTTGACGTCAGCACATGCTTTCCACCCTTAGAGGGACGGAGGCACAGACTCCACTATCTTGGATCCAGGATGAGGATCCCAAGGCACTCAGCTCAGAATTTATGGAGGACATAGATACCCAGGTGCGACTGATTTGAGTTAGTATGTTGGGGACCAGAGCTGCCAGGTCAGGTATTACGATGCGTGGTATCGTCAAGTAGAGTTCTAGGTTGGAGACCGGGTGTTCCGGAAGATACATCCAATGCAGGGAGTCTTGCGGGTTCGCAGGTGGAAGAAGCTCAGTCTGAGATAGATGGGGCTCTACAGGATCCTGGAATGGATCAGCCCGTTGGCTTATAGACTAGATTTGCCAGTGGAGTTAGCGGGATTGCACGACGTCTTCCATATCTCCTCCTTAGGAGAGCTCTACTACGGCCAAAGCAGCAAATTTCTATTATATATGGCCTGGTAGCCTCCGATCGATTAATTCACCTAAGAGCCACTAGAACTGGTGTGGCAGAGATAGTCGGTGCTCTTTGAGTCAGAAATAACTTCAATTCTTAGGGGATGTTACATTCAGTCACTCTCGGTGAAAACCCCGCGAGCCTAGCCTGAATTTCGAGGACGATATTATTTTTTTGTTTATTGGGATTTATAATATCCCCCAAACAACTAGACCCCTAGAGTGGTTTTGTCATGACTAGGTCATGACAAAACCCTAGGAAGCTTGAAGAGACCACTTGGCCTTAGCCAGGAAGAAGGAAACCACAGTGGTCTGCAAATAGCAATTTCCAGTTAACAAGCATAGGGTTGGACTTAAGGGCCTAACCTTTACCCTTTGACCCCACCATAGTATACCTAACCCTTTAGGGATCCCCTTAGAGCATTAAGGACCCATTGGGGTCAACCAAATAGGCCAAATTGATCAAAGTCAACTCTAAACCCAAATTGGTCAAAGTAGCCTAATTAGGGTCAATTGACCTCCACCTTGCCAAATTGACCCTACCTAGACCTTCCTAACACTTATAGGAGTCCAATGACTCACTAGCCACCCATTGGGGCCAACCCAAATGGTCAAATTGACCAAAGTCAACTCCCCCCTAAATTTAGGTCAAAATGACATATTTTGACCTAATCAAGCCCAATCTACTTGGGCTAGGCCCAATTGGAGTAGCCCATTAGTCTAAGAGGCTGAGAATTACTCAAAGAGAGATCCAATTTCTGTAAATGATGATTAGGAGAGAGAAACCCCATTTTCCCCAAAAATGGTGGAGAGAGAGAGAGAGGAATAATGGCCATTCATGGCTTGGGAGGCCAAAGGCTTCCTCTCTTCATCTCCCATGGTTTGGTACTCCTCCCCTCAGTAATTTGGAGAAGTTTAATAGCCTTTGCCGGCCACATAGGTGGTTGTATTCATGAAATTTCAGTTGGTCGAATTTGGCCATTAATGGCATTCATGACAATTAGGAGTTACACCATCCCTCTCCCCCAATTGAACCTTATAACACCTTCAGAGGACTGGGAGGATCAGTTTCCCCACCTTCCCTAAAGAAATCGAGCACCAAAAGCTAGGATCAACATGGCGCCGAAAGCTCCACCTCCAGCCATGGCGACTCGCCGGAATTCGTGCCACCAAACCCCCACACAGGTCTGATCCACCTCCTCTCCCTTAGTGCTAGATCTTATCATAATTTGGGGCTTGATCCGAGCTCAATTGGGGCTAGGATCGTGCTTCCAAAAGGGCTCGTTTCAAGCTCTCTTTCCCCTCCTCTAAACCATGATTCTGACCATCTTCGTCTGGCCAACCACCCCCTATAGCCGGCCACCACCTCAACGGAGGTGGTGGTGGCATTGGCTGGCCGAGAAGAGGCACAGGTGGACGAGAAATCATCCCGCAAAGAAGCCCAGGAAGGGTTGTCGCGCACCATCCATCCAACAGGGACGATGAATATGAGTCATTGGATCTGCCGTGATCAGCTATTGGTAGATTTAAATGATTATGTTATATCATTCTTTCATTAATTCGTTGATCTGAGTAGAAGAAATTCGTCGAGCTGTAGCCTGAGATCGTCAAACTGGTAGTTGAGTTCGTCGAACAGAATCCGGAGTTCATCGAACGGAATTCATTCGTCGAACACACTCTAGAGTTCGTCGAACTGATAGTTGAGTTCATCGAACTGAACCCGGAGTTCGTCGAATGGAATTAATTCACCAAACTGATAGTTGAGTTCGTCGAACTGAACCCGGAGTTCATCGAACATAATTAATTCGCCGAACTGAATTAATTCGTCGAACTAAATTAACTCATCAAATTGGATCTGAAGTTCGTCGAACTAAATCTGGAGTTCGTTGAACGGAGAGATGATCTGTTGAACTAGGTGGAGAACTGATTTCGTCGAACTGAAGCACGACGATCGTCGAACTGAAGCACGGCATTCGTCGAACGCAGATCGGATTTTGTCGAATGAGAACAGCTTTCGTCGAACGAAGATCGGATTTCGTCGAGCGCACTGAAGCATGGCGTTCATCAAACGCAGAACAGATTTCGTTGAACGCAGGTCGGATTTCGTCGAACGCAGAGATTTGTTCCAACACATTTTGTCATTCTTCCTGCAGTATTTCATTTTAATTATTAAAAATACTAGAACCCCTCAACTGAAATAGTAGTCAACACCAAAGTTGTAGCCCTTGGAGTCCACTTTATGTTAAAATTAATTTCACCCCAAAATGAGTTCTTTAGCTCCCTGTAGGTCCATTTTGGGGGGACTGGTCCCTAGTGTAGGACAGCCACCATTTTTTGAATAACTTTTGATTGAGTTATGGGATTGACTTGAAAATTGAAACCTAGGTTATTTACACCTACCCACACATCATACCCAAAGATGGGAATTTTAGGAGAACCTTTTTCTAAGGTATTTGTAATAATTTCATAAATCAAATATTTATTATTTAGTGAGTTAAATGAACTCCAATGCCCTCCAATATTTGGTAGGTTCTCTTTAGGATTATTGTATGACCTTGGTAAAAATCTCAGCCCAATTGGGACTGATTTGGTTGGGTAATTTGTCAACCCAAGTTAGGTCAAGTTGGGTCAAAGTTAGGGCATGGTGTTTATCTTGGGGTATGGTGGTCAAAACTCACCACCATGAGTTGAAACCTTGGCCACTGGTTTAGGATCACATAAAACACCTTCATGAGTAAGATGGGGTGGTGTCGAGGTGGATATGCCCTAGAACCCTAGTTTTACCCCTTGGGGTGCATATAGAGCTTGTGAAGGATATGTGGTCAAAAGCTATAGAATGGTCATGGAACCTAGGAGATGTGTTCATGGAATTTAATTATGCCCTAGGGAATTTTGAGAGAATTTTAGGAGAAATTATTCCCCCTAAATTAGGTCATAACCCCTTTTGGTAAACTTCTTTTAAGAGATATTTACATGCACAAATGATCTTGGATGAAGATGAAATCTTTGTGGTTTCTTTTTAATCATATTTTATAACCCTGGTAATTTTTGTATAATTTATTTTATGATTTAACTAGTACTTCATCCTCAAGGCACCTATTTTGTCTCAATCTTAAGAAATATAATTAAAGGTCCAAAACTCTCTGGACAAATGTGAAACTTGGTGATAGGACATTTCAGGGCACTAGGAAGCTCTGTGAATTTTTATATAATTTTGGTGGTTGTTATCAGTAGGCTACTTCACAACATGTGCAAATTAAGAATTATTTGGATTAATTATTTTAGTGAGGAAATGATTCCCATAAATTGGGAAACTTTGTAATTAAGCTTTCCTGGACACAATAGAGGTCTGGTAATTTTTCCCTAATTTTGGCATAAGTAATTTTGATGGTTCCTTCATTAACTTCCAAATTTGGATAGATGCTAAATATTATAATTAGAGGACAATTCCTGATTGTAAAATTGTGACACTCTGTACTTACTGTTATTTTTGCATGATAGATTTATCTTGATTTTATGGAATCCATATTATAATAATACCTTACACTTCATGTTCATATTCATACTTGGCAAATATTGGAGAAATTTAAATAAATGCTAAAATGTTGAGGAAAAATATAATTCTCTGGATTCAGTCTTAAAATACCATGGTAGTCCTCCAGTAAATATCTTGAGTCAGTTGGATGAATATTTGGAGTACCTCTACTTACAAGCTTCATATAGTTAGTTTGGTCTGCGTATAGTAAAAATGTGAAACTTGGGTATTTAGGGGCCTACCAAGTGGAAGTGGCGTGTAGTTGGTGCACATGGTTAGGTTAAAGAGATCGAAGGTCACCAAAAGGAGTTTATGAGATGAGAGTGTGCTTGGAGAGTTAAGGGTAAGGTGGTGTCCGGGACCGATGAAAGATCGTCTTTCCCCTTAGAATGTCATAAAATACGTAGAGTAATTCAAGTGAATTGTTAAGAGGAGTAATCTTATGGGTAGATACCAACAACACTAAGTGTCTTGAGAAAGGGAACGTTGGGGTGTCATCCCATTATAGTTCCTTGTACCGTAGCGAGCCCCTTACAAGGTAATCCTCGGGAAGTCCAAGATTAACCATAAATTGTAGGGATAAGTTGATGTTCAAGATTAACTTAATAATACGCACACCCACACCCCGTAGTTACAGGAGCTTAGTTGGTTTGGTTGTATGAGCGGTAGGCTCGGTGGTTGAAGCAGCGGACTAGTTAGTCCGGTGAGCTTGTGACTCAGTAATGTTTGTTGGTATGGACGGGTTGGTCCGGCGAGCCGTTGGCCCAGAAGGTTATGATGACGGGCAGGTTAGGCCGGGGAGTTTATGGCTCGGGATATTGTAGAACATGTTTGCATGTGCATGAAGGTGGTGGGTCTTCAGTATTGGATGGTCGTTCGCACTGACGTCAATACGTTTACTCGGCAAGTGTGGAATTTGCACTTAGCCATGAAAGTCTGGTGGTCCAGCCAGTAAGAGTACGTAGATGCTTTGCGGTTTTGCGTTGAGGCGTATGATAGGTCTAGGTTAGGTAGTGTGAATACCAACCTAGAGGTGGGCAAAGCCCAAACCACCGCTTCCGTTTGCCACTACGGGAGTATCATGGGAGTCTTGCTATCTCCAAAAAGGGGGAACTAAAGGTCTGTGCGCATAGAGTCAAAGTGTGTGAGTTGCACTTGTATGAACATAGCATAAACTGCATACCTTGCATGTCATAGCATAAACATTGCATTTCAACCCCTACCCCTATCATATAAATTGGTTATGGGACTCTTTATACGATAGGCCTTGTTAAACGACCCCTTGGTCTATAGGTTTGTATGGGCATTCCTATAAATTAATGGTTACTTTTCTATTATATACATGTTTAATATACTGCCTTTACTTATTCTTTACCTACTCTTACTATGCTCTTTCACTGCTTCAATTATCTATATACACATGTGTAGTTCTATACATTTCCTGTAGACAAAATCCGTCGTCATCTGCTTTGTTTTATACGCCTTGCTGTCCTCCGCTTCATCCTCCCACACGGTGCCTAGGAGCCATTGGGGGTGGGGTGGAGAACATAAGGCTTAGTCTTTTTGACTAACGGTCGGTGGACCATATCATTTTAGGGTACTGAGGAGATGCAGCAGCACCAGAGACCGGTGCAGATAGAGGCGGGCCAGTCTAGTACAAGAGAACAAGTTTCAGGGTCAGTGAGTGATTAGTACTTTGCTTCCACGAGTGATCTTGTTGTGAGGACATGATGTATAGGGCATGTGCCCTTTATTATTGTAACCTTTGTTATTTCAATTATATTATGTGGACATTTATTATATATAGCATGTGATTTGTGGACTTGAACTTCTATTGTTCATTTATACTTTTCTTCTTCTATGATCGATATGGCCGGCAGGATCCGCGCTTTGTAGTGGCGACTTTCCGGTGTGATGGTGTCACCGCAAAGCGGCATTTCTAGGCATAAGACCCGGGTTTTTGAAAAAAAAATGGGGTCTTACACAAGTTTCCATACCTTGCACCTTTTGAATTGATTTAGCTCTTCTTGCATAGCCATAACCCATAATTGTTCTTTGTTGGCCTCTTCAAATTTCTTGGGTTCAAGTTGGGATAGAAAACTAAGGTGCAAGTTTTCATTTAGTGCACTTCTTCTGGTTCTCACTCCATCAGTGAGCTCACCAATTATCTGATTTACTGGATGATTTCTATGGTGTCTCATAGCAATAGGCATTACTCTTGCTGGTTCTCTTGTTTCTATAACTTCCTCGGCTCCTAGTTCATGGTCCTCATTTGGGGGATTTGGCTCTTCAGTAAACTCTTCTACTGGTTCTGGAATAGATTCCATTGTGGAGGACTTATTCTTCTCAACTAGTTCTTCTTCTCTGATTTTGAGGTTCTCTAGTCTTTCCTCAATTCCTGCATTGGATGAACTAGAAGAAGGATTATGCAGCATGCTGCTCTCATCAAAAATAATATGAACAGGTTCCTCAATTGTAAGAGCATTCTTATTGAAGACTATGTAGGCCTTGCTATGCTTGTTATATCCTACAAAGACACCTTCATAGCCCTTTTTCAGAGAATTTGCTAATATAGTGCTTATTGTTTTTCTGCACATAACATTTACTTCCAAAGATTTTGAAGTAAGTTAGTGTTGGCTTCTTACCCTTAATTAGCTCATAAGGAGTCTTATTATGGTTCTTATTGATGAGTGCTCTATTTTGCACATGACATGCAGTATTAATTGCCTCAGCCCAAAGGTATTCTGAGAGAGAGGAGTCACTTAGCATGGCCCTACCAGCTTCAATAAGTGTTCTATTTTTCCTCTCAGCCACCCCATTCTGTTGGGGAGTTCTGGGAGAGGAAAACTCTTGTAGTATACCCTCTTCTTCACAGAATTTGGTCATTGACCCTGACTGAAATTCAGTTCCATGACCACTTCTAATTTTGACCACAGAGCTGTTTACTTCATTCTGAATTTGTTTGACAAAATTTTTAAATGTACTTAGGGTATCCAACTTATGTTTCAAAAAGAACACCCAGGAAAATTTAGAATGATCATCAACAATAACCAATGTATAAGCCATTCCTCCAAGGTCGTGCACTGTCATAGGGCCAAATAAGTCTATGTACAATAGGTCTAAGAACCTAGTGGATTCTTTGTCTTGTATGCTTCTAAATGAAGTTCTTGTTTGCTTGGCCATTTAACATGCATGACAAGGACTCATCTCTAAACAATCTAGCTTAGGAACCTCTCTTACCAAGTTCTTTGTCATTAATTTCTTGAGAGACTTGTAGTTAATGTGGGCTAATCTCTTATGCCACTTTACACAAGCAGACACTCCATCATTTAATACAAGACATACAGGCTCATTTTTCTAATGCAAATGAAATTTAGACAATAAATATTTCCACTCCTAGTGCCTGTTAGAATGGATTCATTCTCATAGTCCTTAATCAGGCACTTGTCCTTATGGAAAGAAACAGCATATGCCAAGTCACATAGCTGACTTATGCATATAAGGTTATGTTGTAACCCTTCTACATAAGCTACTCTTGTGATAGTGATACTGCCATTTGTGATCTTACCATAGCCTTAGACTACACCTCTATCAGATCCTCCAAATTTAACTTTGGGTCCATCTTCTACAGGTGCAAACTCCTTCAATAGGCTTCTTGTTCCAGTCATATCCCTGAAACATCCACTATCCAAGTACCACACAGGAGTCTTCATGGTTTTTGGACATACCTGTAAAACAACTATACTTCCTTAGGAACCCAGACTCTCTTGGGTCATAGGTGCTTGTTAGATGATGAATTTGCAGCCTGCCTTTTTGTTGTCATATGAGAATGATTCTTGACAGTTGGATTGAACCAACATTCTAAGGCAAAATGCCCTACTTTTTCACAAAACTAGCATTCAAATCTATTGTATCTAGATTTTCTTGTGGTGGTGGGTCTCACTAGGTTAGGCTGTTGTTTAACATCTAACCTTCCCTTCTTGGAGGCAGAAGGACTTTCTCCAACATGACAACTTCTGCAGGCTTTTACTGGAGGATTCTTTTGGGGTACATATAGTGCACTCTTCCCAAGAAGAGTTTGTCTCTTGCTTAGCTAGGTAGAAGGCAGCTTATTACTGCTGTCTAACTTCTGGCTTTCTTTGCATCCATAGATGTTGTTGTGATCATATAAATTTGTGGGTATGATCACTTTTCTAAAGACAGTCTTTCCTTGGGTAGATTTCCCATGGTTTTCAACTGGAGTGTAGCCCAAGCCTTGCTTATTTGTTTTTGAAAAGCTATCAATCAAGGGAAGAACTATTTGTGGCTTGGAATAACTAGCCACAATTATCTTTTCTTTTAAAACCATATCCTCCAGCTTTTTTATTCTAAAATTCTTGCGCTTGATGACTTCAATCAAAGTGTTGGTGCTCAGTGGAGGGATAGATAATTTGGCTTTCTCTTGAGTTAGCTCAGCTACATTCTCAAGTAGTTCATCTCTCTTCCCACTCAAGGAGATGATCTCTGCAGCCTATGCCTTACAGAGAGCTTTTGCTTTCTTAGGGGCATCAAGCAATGCACCAAATTTCTCTATGTAGTCAGCGTCAACTTCTTCTTCTGTTGAAGAGGAGTTGGCATGTAAATCTGTGTCAGAGAGGGTATGAGATGCTTTAGGAATTACCTGTTTATGATGAGTTTCATCACAACATTCTTCATCTGTAAGAGTCATGGCTGCTATGTGGCTATCTGATTCTGATGAAGAGCAATTAGTGTCACTATCACTGAGTGTCTTCACTTTCTTTTCCACAAAGCTTTTCGTTGACTTCCTATTCTTTGAGTGCTTTCTTTCTTCACTCTTCTCTTGTCTTTTGGATGGACATTCAGCAATGACATGTCCAGACTTGTTTTAGTTGTAACAAATAATGTTAGAAGAATTATGTTTACAAGTTTTGGAATCATACCTGTCTGATCTGTGTTTTCTTCTAGGCTTGTCTTCTCTCCTGGAGTTGGAGGGTGAAGCTTCCTATCTTATGTTCCCTCCTTTTCTGTTTCTCAGCAGTTTCTTACACTGCCTGGTGAACAGTGGGAGATCTTCATCAGAGAGTTCTGAGGTGGAGTTGCTTGAGGTCTCTTCCTCTGAAATATAGACAGGCTCCACTGTCTTGTGTTTTCTGGAGGATTCAGCTTTGAAGGCCACTGCCTTTTCTCTGGTGTAAGCCTTGGAGTTTTCCTCCTCATCCTTTTTGGTATTTAGTTGTAGCTCATATGATAAGAGCTTGCCATACAGCTGTCTAGGCTCCATTGCTCCCGGATTGCCAACTTCTCTTATTGCACACAGCTTTATGTCCCATTTTTTATTCAGGGATCTTAGGAACTTATCATTTAGTTCATATATAGTTGGTGAACTCGCTTCTATAAATTCTGAGTCCATTGACAATCCTGAAGAACTTCTCATAGCAGGTATCTATGTCATCCTTCTTATCTTGCCTGGAGGATTCATACTACTGATTCAGGAGGGATTTCCTATCATCCCTGAATTCCTCAGTTCCTTCCATGTAGACAACTAAGGACTCCCACATCTCCTTAGCTATTTTGCAATGAATTAGATTTTGAAAGGTTGAATCATCAATTGCATTCACAATGATGTTCTTAGCCCTTTTGTCCATAGTGACCAGGGCAACTTCATCTTTGGTGAAATCAGATAATTTCTTAGGTGTGGGAACAACTGTTGGAACCACATGAATGTTCATGGGAATATAGGTTCCTTCTTCTACTGCCAGATAGACTCTATGGTCTGAGGCTTCCATGTACAGCCTAATTCTTTGCTTCCAGATGGGGAAGTTCTCCTTGGTGCAGATAGGCAGCTTCATTGAGCTCATCTCCTTATGATGCTCACCAGCCATTTGTTTATCACAACCCACTACATATGTAGATCTTGTTCTAAGCTGTTAAGCCTTTGAACTCAACCTAAATCTGATACCAATTGAAAGATTATGGGTTGTCTATAAACTACACCTAGAGGGGGGTTATTAGGTGTTCAAATTTCTTTGCTACTTTAAAGGTTTAGCAAACATAGCACACAAGCATCACAGAAAACACAATGATTTATAGTGGTTCCCAACTAGACAATGTGTCTAGAGGTAGTCCAATGTCCCTCCCACCTATCTAGCAGTGTGCTAGACTAGGCAACTTCTCCAACTTAGATCCTTTCACTATAATCAGATCTTACAACTCAGGTTCACACAGAACCCTACAAAGCTCAAACTTTACAAGTCCTACAAACTCAGATCTTCAATAAGATCCAACCAAACTCAGGTTCACCAAGAACCCTACCAACTCAGATTTATCACTAGATCCTACCAGCTCAGACTCATAAAGAGCCCTACAAAGTAATACAGAAATGTTGTTGTATAAGAGAAGACTTCAGAAAGGAAAGCTTGAATCACAAATCTTCTTCTTCTTCTTCTTGTAACAATAAGCCCAAAGATCTTGTGGATCAATGAACCTTTCTTTGGAATATTCTGTAGAACTTCACAGCACAGCAGCAATGAAGACTTCTTCTCTTTGTTGATTCTTTTCTTTCTCTCTTCAGGAAATATGTGTGAGAATGAACCTTGAGAGAATACTGAGCAAGGTCATCTGTATATAAAAATTATCTTCTTTTATATGCCCTGCAATTTTGCATAAAATCCCTTATTGATTATTCAATAATAAATTTCTCATTTTAAAACGTCTTGCAGAATTGCCAGTTCTTTATCATAATTACTGGCCTTTCTTGGAACTAGCAGAATATAGAAATAATATATTCCTTTCTTAAATATTGTGCAACGGCTATATTCTATAGAGAATATATCATTTATTGCTCCTTGGTTTGTGCGCAAGATAGGCGGCGTGCACATTTCTAGAATATTCATTTCCAAGAATGTCTGCGCATTAAATGCTGCTCTGCAACTTGTCAAGACGATGTTTCTCCTTCAAGATGATATCGTCTTGATCAGTGTACATGACAGATATACTTTACGATAATATCATCGACATTCTTCCTTCTTCACGACTCTACTTGATATCTCAACGGTCTTGCTTCTTCTAGACAACATCATCGAGATGTTGCTTTGAATAAGACTTAGACTTGTTCTTCAAGCTGACTGTCTTTGTTCAAGACGACATCGTCTTGATCTTCTAGATGACATCGTAGAGATGTTGACTTAGACTTATTCTTTAGGCTGACTATCTTTCTTCAAGGCGATATCGTCTTGATCTTCTAGACGATATAAGGTCTTCAAGCCGAAGTTTGTCCATTTGAACCTTTCTTTATGAATTAAGTAGTTATATCTTTTATCCTTCAAGGTTGAACTTCTTCTTCAAGACGATATCGTAGAGACATATTAGCTTTATCTGTGATAAACATTCTTCAATATGATGTCATCGACATCTGAACTTAGCATTATCCACGATAAGCTTTCTTCACGACGATATCATCAACATCTGATCTTAGCTTTATCCACAACAAGCTTTCTACAACCTTCAAGACGATGTGTCTTCATCAAGACGATATCGTCGAAAGCATTTCGACGATATGATACTTTTCTCCACGATTCTTTTGTTGAGTCTTGAGATGATATTTTACTTAGTTAATTTTCATTACTTGTATCATCTATATACTGGTGATATAGCTTTGATATATCTGTCATAATATGAACTTAAACACAATATCAAAATCAACTTAGCTTATCTATACTTATGTTCTTTCTTCAAATCTAGAGTCATTGAAGGCACAATACCCAACAATAACAAGTAGAGTCTTGAAGAAAGAAGTATGTCGACGATATCGTCGTCAAGATTACATATCGTCGAGACGATCAAGACAATATCAACTTGAAGGAAATTTATCGTCATGACAGATGCTAAGCTGCATTTAATGCGCCGATTTTCTCGGAAATTGAAATACAGGGAAAGTGCAAGCCGTCTGTCTTTTGCGTTAATCAAGAAATATTAAATGATATATTCTCCACAAAATATAGTCGTTACACATTAATAAAGAATATTATTCATTTCCATATTCTACAAGTTCCAAGAACGGCAAAGCATTTATGATAATATATTCTGTCGTTTCTATCAACATTCCTAACTAGCCAAATAACTATGGAATAATTCAATACGGGCCTTTATGCAAAATTGCATAAGAACATAAAAGAGAGAAATTGTTGAACTCAGAAGACACTTAATACAGTTATTCTCTCTCACTCTTATTCTCACAAATACAAGCATACAAGCAGAAAAGAGGGAAAAGTGCTCAACAAGAAGACTTCATTGTTGTGATGTGAAGATCAAAGAAAAAGAAAGAAATAATCTTCTTCCCTGGTTGAAAAGTTCATCTGATATTTTTCTGAAGAAGATTCTCAAGAACAGTTCAGTGATTCAAAAGATCTATGGGCTTATTTCTGCAAGAAGAAGAATAAGACCATTCATTCAAAAGCACATATCTTGAAGCCTTCTCTTCTGCAACAGAAAAATATCTTTCTTGTTTGTAGGGTTATTTGTGAGCCTAAGCTTGTAAGATCTTGTAACAGATCTGAGTGTTGGTAGGGTTCTGTGTGAGCCTGAGTTTGTAGGGTTCTTTATGAGCCTAAATTTGGTTGGATCTTGGTGAAGATCTGAGTTGTTGTAAGACTTGTAAAGTTTGAGTTGTTGGTAAGGTTCTGTGTGAGCTTGAGTTGTAAGATCTATTAATTGAGAAAAGATCTAAGTTGGAGAAGTTGCCTAGTCTAGCACATTGCTAGATAGTTGGGAGGGACAGTTGACTACCACTTGACACATTGTCTTGAAGGGAACCACTATAAATCATGTGTGTTTTCTATGTTGTTTCTATGTTGTGTTAGCTAGAATTTAATGTATCATCCCCAGAACAACTATACCCCTGAGATGCATTTTGTCATGACAAGGTCATGACATTGCTCTAAGAGACCAAAGTGGTCCTAAGAACCAAGGTGAATAGGTGAAAATCACCCTAGTGTGCAAATAGCCAAATTTGACTCCATGGCTTAAAACTTGATATTTAAGCTTCAAAATGATAAGTTGACCCCACCAACTCTTCCTAAACGCCTTAGGGAGTCCCTTGGGTCATTTGGACCCATTGAGGTAAACCCAATTGATCAAATTGACAAAAGTCAACTTTATCCCCAAATAGGTAAAACCTTCTTAATTAAGGTCAATAGGACTTCATGTGACCAAATTGAACCTACCATTACATGACAAACCCTCCAAGAGCATCAATTAACCAAGAGCCCCATCATTTGGTCAACCAAATCACCCAAATAGACCAAGGTCAGATTTAGGTCAACATTTGGTCAAAATCACACCATATGGCTTAATTAGCCCATTTGGGACCCCACCATGGCCCAACCCACCATTCCTTGTGCTCATGGACCCATGACCACCATTTAGGTGCAGCCCACTCATCAATTTGACCAAGTCAACTTGAAAGTCAATGCTTGGTCAAATATGCCTAAATTGGGCTTATATGGAATTAAATCAAATTTCCAATGGCTAAGGCCCTTAATAGAGGTCCATTCTGCAGCCCTGGACCCTATTACCATGCATGCCCTTAGATTTAGGGAGAAAAGTGACATGCAAAGGGGCAAATTGGAGATTTTCCCCAAATTGGAAGAATCCAAGGAGGGAAAGAATGAATGAGTGCCATTTGGCACTCAACTCCTCTTCCAAAGCCTTTCTCTGAGCTTCCCAGAGATTCCCCCAACCTTTCCCTGTAGTAGGAAAGCCAAGTGGCTGGAATTAAGGAGAAAAGGGGGTGGCAAAAAATGGCCATTAATGGCACCCCATGAAATAGCCTCCCTCCTCTGGAATTGACCTTCCCCTCACCTTCAGGAGACTGAGAGGAGAAACATCCCCCACATTGGAAGAAGAATATTGGTCAGGAGGCCGGAAACACCATGGCACCTAAAGAATCAACACCTTCAATGGAAACCAATGGAAATCACCACCAAAATGGACGCAAATCAGACATGGATTCTCCCTTTCTCCTCCTGTGATAGATCTCTATATTCCTTGAGTGAGATCTAGCTCAAAGAGTTAGATCGGGTCGTGAATGTCTCATGTTTTTCCCGTTTTTTTTCATCCTTGACCACCCCCTCTCCTGTGCTCTGTTTTGGCCGGAAACTGCCTCCTCTCGGCGGCCACCACCTCAATAAAGGTGGTGGTGGTGGTGGAGGCCGGCCATGGAGGTAAGGGCGTGGTCGGGCAAATGACTCTTAAAGTCACCCATCTGGGATTAATCCCAGTCTTCGGCTAGAGGACAGGGATGACCAGATCCTGTCCCTTTTGCTTTAAGATCCGTGCATGCATGATGAATTCCTGCTATTGTATAAATTATGTATTATATCAAATCTGCACACTTTCTTCTAAACTTTGCTTAATTTTTTTAAGTACCTTAAAACCATAATCAGAGAAAGTTCCCAACAACAAAAGTGTATATAATGGTCTTAACTATTTTTAGAAATTGAGTTCACCCAATTTGGAGTAATGTAGCTCCCTCGGCACCATTTTTGGTGGGACTGGTCTTAGAGTAGACCAGAACTTAGATTGTTAATATCTCTCAATTGGTAACTCTAATGAAACTGAAATTTGGGCCATGCATGTATATTCCATAGGGTTTTAGACCCAATATGCAGTGGTCCATAAATTCACAAATTACCCATTTGGGATATATGCACACCACTCCTTAACCATGCAAAGTCATGCAAGTGGAATAACCCAACATGCAGTGGTCCATTTGCACTCAAATTTTTACCAAGAGTAATTGATGACATAATAAACATGCCACCCAAATTTGGGGTCTTTTTGAGGTGTCTAGCTCCTTAAATCACATTAATTTGATAGATAGAATAATGAACAAAACTATAGAAAAAATTTCTCCTAAAAATCTGGATTTTTGACACAAGGTAGTCAAGATATAGTCCTTTTATGTAATTTAGAAATAATTGTAGGTAAAACTTAAAACAAATTATGAAACTTTGATAAATCTCTTGTAACATCATTTTGAGTCTCTAGAAATTTGTTATGAATATTTAGTGGTCATATATCTTGCATAAATTCATGATTATCATTTGTCAAATATTTAAATTAATGACATAAATGCCTTGAGAAATGCTTGAAAATTGTGATTCTCTGGATTTAACCTTGATTCAGCAATAAGAGTCCGTAGGAATTTTTATAGAATTTTTAGATGAATAATTTTGGTCATTTGTAAGCTACTATATAGAGACCATTGCTCATAAATGGATTTTGTTGTTTTAGAAAAGTAGTAAAATTATGATTCTCTGGATTTGACCTTGATTCAGCAATATGTGTTAGTATGAATTTTTATAGAATTTTTGGATGAACAATTTTGGTACATTCTTGTAAATTACTATATAAAGACCATTGCTCATAAATGGATTTTGTTGATTTAGAAAAGTAGAAAATTTTGAATTTCTGGATTTGACCTTGTTTCATCAATATGTATCAGAGGAAATTTTCATGGAATTTTTAGATGTATATTTCGAGTACTTTATTTGTAATGTGACATTTAGAGGAGACTATTCATAAATTAAAATTGTTGATTTAAATATGTTGGAAAATTTTGGAAACCTTGCCCTTCTTAATATTTTGTCTAAAGAGTATTGTGAATAGTCTCAGCTGATAAATGGTACAGATAAAGGAAATAATAATTTATTTTAGGAGCAAATTTATTAGGGAAATTAGGAAATTTTGATAACATCTTACCTATGTCTGAATGGAGTTATGATAAAAATTTCAGAGCCCTAGACCCAAAGGCTTAGAAGATGTAATACAACGAACCCATTTAGTCAAAGAGGCATGGTGTGCGTTTATCGAAATATTAAACTACTAATTAGGCCATCAAGATCGATGAGGATCAGAATGAAATTTGAAACACAACAACATGACATGAAGAGTTACAGGAATAAATTGGGATTTCTCGAACACAACTACCATTTGCATCTCTTAAGGGTCTTAGTTTATACTCATCGTCATGGTGGTCTGCGGATAGTAAATCCAAATTTAGTGGTTTGGACATCCTGTGGACATGACACACAATCCCCAACAACCTTAGACCTGTCATGTGACACATTGGAGGGCGGGTAGGCAAGTTGCTTTGGAACTATCCCTAGACAGGTTGGTGTGCAGATAGGGAAATGCTTAAGGTTGGACTTTTAAGTTTGAAAAGAAGAATGAGACGACACGGGACACCAGTAACCAAAGTATGTGTTAAACTTTTGGGGATAGTCCTAGATCGTGATCAAGTGAAAAATATGAACTGAGAAGGATTAGGTCAGTAAGTATTAGGCGGCGTTGAGATTCAATTGAAGATCAATGTTTCCCCCTGAATAACTATATCCCATATTAAGGGCTCTAAAGTAATTAGAAAGGTTGCGGGAGGTAAAGGGGTAGCCACCAATAAAAATAAATATCTTGAGAATGGGTGGTTTGGGATGTCACCCCATCGTACCTCCTAGTACTGATGCGAGCCCTTCACTGGGTAGACCTCAGAAGTCCAAGATGCACCCTAAAACTTCTAAGATCAACAAATGAATAGAAAAGACTAATAGTTTAAGGAATATGAATGAGTCATGTACATACATCTTAGCCGATTAGTACTTTATAGAGCGGAATGGACAAGTCTACCCATGAAGTCGTATGCTTGGTAGTTTTAAAGGATGGAGTAGTCCTGCGAGCGGTAGGCTCGGTATTCTTGAAGGATAAGTTGGTCCTGCGAGCTGGAGGCTCGAATGATAAAAATCATACACAATTGTATGTGCATTAAATGTGGTGGGTCTTCGGTTATGGCTTAGTCGTCACACCGACAGTGGTTTATTGACTCGACAATGCTAGAGGTTTAAGGGTCAGGTTGTTTTACAGCACGTCCGACGGGATGGATTCCCTAAAACCCCACCTGGCCAAATAAAGGTCTTGTTTCTTTGGATCCAACAAGAGTACGCAGGAGCTCATGAGTACCGAGGACAGGTGTCATAGCGTATGTTAGGACCTAGGTCTGGTAGTGTGTCATACCCACCTAGGTGAAGAGATGCACGCTCCTATGCCATTGTTTGACCACGATGGGAGGTGCCTGAGAGGTTAGCTACCTCCAAAAAGTGGGAACTAAAGGTCTGTACGTACAGAGTCGTGCGCGTGAGTTGCATCATTACATTGCACTGCATAGCATAGCATATCATCAATTTATAAATAAGACCTGATTGTATAAATTAGTATGAGCTCTTTTGTCCGATGAGTTTACCTTAGTGCCAGATCCCTTAACTTATAAGTTTGTATGGGCATTCATATAAGTTAAGGTTACATTTGTAGCTACTCTTTATTATTATTATATCTGCTACATTTATTTTGTATTGCCTTTTATTTAATGTTGATATATCATACTTGTAACATCCCCCAAACAACTAGACCCCCAAGTTGGTTTTATCATGACTAGGTCATGACAAAACCATAGGAAGAGCTCAAGATCATGTGAGTTTGGGTGAGAAAGGGGAAAACCCAAGTGGTCTACAAATAGTAGTTTTCAGATACCCAGCCTAGGGTTGGACCTTAGGGCCTCACCTTGAACCTTGACCCCACCATAGTGTCCCTAACCCACTATGGGCCTCCTTGGAGCTCCAGGGACCCATTGGGGTCAACAAAAGGGGCCAAATTGACCAAAGTCAACAATAACCATAAGTTGGTCAAACTAGCTCAATTAGGGCCAATTGGCATCCACCATGCCAAATTGACCCTGCCCCTACCCTCATAGGGTCACTAGGGACCTAATGGACCAAAAAGCCCCATCATGGGACCTCTAATTTGGCCTATTTACCCTAAGTCAACCCAAGCCCTAATTTGGGTCAAAGGGCCCTATAAGGGGGCAATTCACCCTCACCTTGCCAAATTGACCCTACCTAGACCTTACTAACCCTTAAGGGAGTCCAAGGGGTCACTATCCATCCATTGTGGTCAACCCAAGTGGTCAATTTGACCAAAGTCAACCTTAGCCTAAGTTCAGGTCAAAATGACCTACTTTACCCAAATTGAGCCCAATTCACTTGAGCTAGACCCAATTGAGGTGGTCCACCACCTCATGGGGATTGAATGCTGCTGAGTTGGCCATCCAATTTGAAGGGAGTCGACCAGGAGAGAGAAAGTCCTAAATTGAAAGAGAGAGAAGGAAGGGGAGTTAATGGAGAGGAAGAGGAAACCTCCCATCTCCTCCAATAATGGCTCCATTCATCTCCCCTTGGGGAGAGGAGAAGTTTCCAGCTTCTTCCCAGCCTAATTGATGTCCAATTCATCCCCCCCCCCCCCCCCCCAAGTATAACCGAAATCTCCATTCATGGCCATTAATGGCAATCCGAGTAACTCCTCCCCTATAGCCTCAATTGACCCCTTTAACATCTTCAGTGGACAGAAAGGAGTGAAACCCCCATCTTCCCCGAAGAAATCGAGCACCAGAAGCTAGGATTGGCATGGCGCTGAAAGCTCCCCCACCGGCCATGGCTACTCGCCAGAATACGCGCCACCAAGCCCCCACACAGGTCTGATCCTCCCTCTCTCCCCTAGTGCTAGATCTTCGACTGATTTGGGGATTGATTCGAGCTCAATTGGGCTCGAATCATGCTTCCATGAGGGCTCATTTTGAGCCCTCTTTCCCCCACAATAAATCTCTATTCCAGTCACCTCCGGCCGGCCAACCACCGCCTATCGTCGGCCACAACCTCAACGAAAGTGGTGGTGGCATTGGCCGGCCGGGGCGGCGCTCAGGTGGCCGTGAAAACGGGGATAAAGCTCACCCAGGACGGACTGTTGTGGGACATCCATCACTTGTGGATGATGATGGACAGCCGTCTGATGTGGCGGGATCTGCTAAACGGAGATCAAATGTTTTAATATCCAAGTAATGTGTATTCCTGTCACCTTTTATACATAGTTTTGTTTTAAATATTGAAAATAGTAGAGCCCCTCAAATGAAAAAGTGCCCAACATCAATCTTGTAGCCCTTGGTGTGTAGAATACATAAAATTTGTTTCAGCCCAATAGGGGCACCGTAGCTCCCTGTGGAGCCTTTCTTCTAGGACTGGTCCATAGGGTAGGGAAGTCACCTTTCCTTGAATAACTCTTGATAGAGAAATGTTATGGGCTTGAAAATTGAAACCTAGGCTATTTATATCAACCCCATCATCATATCAAAAGATGGGAATTTTAGGAGAACCTTTTTTTAAGGTTTTTGTAATAATTTCATAAATCAAATATTAATTAATTAATGGGTCTAATGACTCCTAATTCCCCCCCACCCCCCCCCCCCCCCCCCCACCCCCCACCCCCCACCCCCCACCCCCCCCCCCCCCAATGTTGGTGGATGCTCTTTAGGGATATTATATGGCCTTGGTAAAAATGTCAGCCCAATAGGGACTGATTTAGTTGGGTAATTGGTTAACCCAAGTTGGGTCAAACTAGGTCAAAATTAGGGTATGGTGTTTATTTTGGGGTATGGTGGTCAAAACTCATCAACATGAGTTGAAACCTTGCCCCCTGGTTTAAGATCTCCTAAAACACCCCCATGAGTGATTTGGGGTAGTGTGGAGGTGGATATGCCCTAGGACCCTAGCTTTACCCCTAGGGGTGCATATTGAACCTTGTGAAGGTCATGTGGTCAAAAGTTCTAGAATGGTCATGGGACTTGGTAGATATGTTCATGGGGTGTAATAATGCCTTAGGGAATTTTGAGAGAATTTTAGGAGTATTTGTTTCCCCTAAATTAGGTTATGTCCCCTTTAGGGCTTTTCATTATTAGAGAGACTTACATATTCAAATGGCCTTGGATGGTGATGAAACCTTGGTTGTGCCTTCATATTCATATGATGGACCTCTGGTAATTTTTGTGTAATTAATTAGGTGATTTAACCAGCACTTCATTTACAAGGCACTTATTTTACCTTAATCTTAAGAAATATTCTTAAGGGTCCAAAACTCTCTAGAAAAATGAGCAACTTGGTGGTAGGACATTCCAGAATATTAGGAAGCTCTGTAAATTTTTATATAATTTTTCGATATAGTTATCAGCGGGCTACTTCACAACATGCCCATATTAGGATTTATTTGGAATATTTAATTATGTGGTAAAATATTTTCCATAAATTGTGAAACTCAGTCGGCAAGCCTTTATGAACATATTGGAGATTTAGTATTTCTTTCATAATTTTTGGAATTAAATAACAGTAAGTTCCTTCACAATTTTCCATAGACGGGGTTTCATTGGAATATTCATTTATGAGATTAAATTGCCTTTATAAATTCTGAAATTTAGCCTGAGAACTTTTCTGACTAATAAGAAGGTCTAGTCATTTTCCCATAAATATTATAATTAAGGACAATCCCTAATTGTAAAATTGTGACACTCTGTATTTACTGTTATTTTGGCATGATAGATTTATCTTAATTTTATGAGAGTTGTGTCATAAGAATACCTTACACTTCATGTTCATATTCATACTTGGCAAATATTGGAGAAATTTAAATAAATGCTAAAATGTTGAGGAAGAATTTGAGTCTTTGGATTTAGTCTTATTATGCCATGATAGTCCTCTAGTAAAAATCTTGTGTCATGTGGATGAATATTTGGAGTACTACTTATTAGCTGCATATAGTTAGTTTGGTCTATGTATAGTAAAAATGGGAAACTTGGGTATTTAGGGGCCTACCAAGTGGAAGTGGCATGTAGTTGATGTACATGGTCAGGGTGAAGAGGATAAGGTCATCAAAAAGGAGTTTAGGAGATAAGAGTGCTAGGTGGGCTAAGGGTAAGGTCGTGCTTGAGATTGACGAAAGATCGTCTTTCCCCTAGCATGTCATAAACCACCTGGGGTTAATACAAGTGAAAAGGTAAGAGGCTTAGGCATATGGGTAGATACCCATAACATTAAATGCCTTGAGAAAGGGAGCCTTGGGGTGTCATCCCAGTATAGTTCCTAGTACCGTAGCGAGCCCCTAATAGGGTAATCCTCGGGAAGTCCAAGGTTAACCATAAACTGTAGGGCTAAGTTGTTATACAAGATTAACTGAGTAATATACTCACTCACACGCCATGGTCACGGGTGCTTAGTCGGTTTGTCCTTACGAGCGGTAGGCTCGGTGGTTGTAGTAATAGACTTATTAGTCTGGTGAGTTATGACTCAACCATGTTTGTTGTGCCGGACGGGTTAGCCCGGGGAGCTTATGGCTCGGAGATAGATGTTAATATGTTTGCATGTGCATAAGGTGGTGGGTCCTTAGTGTTGATGGTCATTGCACCGACATTAATACTTGGTCTCGGTAAGTGTGGATAACCCCTTACCAAGACAAGTCTGGTGGTCTAACTAGTAAGTGTACGCAGGAGCTCTGCTGTTATGTTCTTAGCGTTGAGGTGTATGTTAGGTCTAGGTTAGGTAGTGCAAATACCAACCTAGAGGTGGGCGAGGCCCAACCCACCGCTTTCGTTTGCCACTACGGAAGTATCCTGGGAGTTTTGCTAGCTCCAAAAAGAGGGAACTAAAGGTCTGTGCGCATAGAGTCGTAATGAGTGAGTTGCACTTGTGTGAACATAACATTTAACTGCATACCTTGCATGTCATAGCATCAACATTGCATTTCAACCCCTACCCCTATCGTATAAGTTGGTTATGGGACTTCTTATACGATAGGCATTGCTAAACGACCCCTTGGTCTATTGGTTTGTGTGGGCATTCCTATAAAATAAAGGGTTACTTTTCCTTACTTACCTTCATATGTTTTCTCTACTTATTTACTATACATGTTCTTACTCTACTTTACTTACTACTTCAGTTATTATATATGTTGCGTAGTGGTAGACATTCCTTGTAGATTATATCCCCGTCATCTGCTATTGTTTACACCCCTTGTTGTCCTCTAATTCATTCCTCCAGCTCGGTGCCTAGGAGTCACCGGGGGAGGGGTGGGGGATTGGCTTAGTCTTTTGACTAACGGTCGGTAGATCTTATCATTTTAGGGGGACCGAGGAGATGCTGCAGCACTAGAGGCCGGTGCAGATGGAGACGGGGCAGTCTAGCACGGGAGCACCATTGGCAGGATCCGTGAGCATCATTTAGCTTTAGTATTTTATGCTTCCACGAGGGAAAATGTAGTGAGCAATTGATGTACAGGGCATGAGCCCTTTTATTTTTATCGTACCCCTTTATTTTAGTTACTTCATGTGGACATCTCTCTATGATGATTTACTATTTATGTGATGTGGATTTGTCTTCTAAAGTTTGTTATACTTACTTTTCTATGATCGATAAGGCGGCAAGATCGGCGTTTTGTAGTGGCGACCTTCCCGGGTGAGGGTGTCACTGCAAAGCGGTGGTTCTGGGCATAAGACTCGGGTTGTAAAAGGAAAAAAATGGGGTCTTACAATAATCGTCTAGCATAGAACTGTTTTCAATACTTGTTTGGTATATTTATACATTGCTAGTCTCGCCACTTGTCACCTGCTTGATATATGTTACCCCTTGTTGTCCTCCACTTCTACCTCCCGCCGGGTGCCTAGGAGCACGGTGGGGAGGGGATGGGGAATTTTTCTTAGTCTTTTGACTAACGGTCGGTGGATCATATCATTTTAGGAATTATTATGCCATAGCAGCAGGACCCCATTGAGGAGCCAGGATAGGAGGATAGGATGAAGCAATGCAACCAATATGCATTGTCGCAGCAGCAACAGCTACAGAGACGAGTGACTTTTGTAGTGAAGATGTTAATGTACTGGGCATAAGACCTTATTCATTTAGTACTATCTCTTCGTGGACATTTGTATTATGATATATATAATGTGATTTTATGGACTTGTTTCATTTAACGCTTCAATTACGATGATATATGGTTGGCCTGGATGATGTTGATGAGCCGACAGAATCGGCGTATTGTGGTGGCGACCATCCCGTGAGTTGGTGCCACCGCAAGACGGCGGTTCTGGGCGGTAAGACCTGGGAACGAATGCAAAATAAGAGGGTCTTACAAATTGGTATCAGCTTAGTCGACTATCGATCAAAGTACAGAAGTCCACAAACCCTAGGCCACCCCGCTTGAGCTTAGTTTGAGGACAAACTAGCAGCGGAAGCAATGGTGTACTCATATGGGAAATCACACTTTTTGTCCACTTAACGATGAGATTAGGCCAACCTACTAGTACAACCATATTGGTTTGACATTGCAGGAGACTCGTAGGTTTAACTCATATGCCTAGAAGTTGATTCTCCCCATTTCCATCCCTGTAAAATCCATCACAAAGAGAGGATGTTGAATGTGGAATGAGAATTCCAACCTTGAGAAGACCATTTAATTGGATAACAAGCACACGTCCCTTGGAAAAGTTGTGATAAATGGTAGTTTTGAAGGCAGAAAACCTTACCAAATCCACAAATCTCCAGGACTGTATACCCATAAGGATTATGTACATATGTGAAATGTCCAAATTTGTGGATATAAGAAACTCAGCACCAGATTTATGGGAGGCTAATCTTGTTTCTTCGTTTATTGGGCCACTATGAGATTAACTTGGGAGGTTTTAGGGACATAAAAGCCTCCGCAATATAACTCCCTCGTCATTACTAAAACAAGTTTCTCCCCTAAGTCATCACAATCCTCCAATTTCAGGGTCTGTGAGCCAGAAAAACTCATCTCCTTTTGAGCAATGAAGATTGTTACCATCAAGAGATCGACATAAGATATTAAGAATCTCTCAAACTTTCAAGTAAAATGAAGAGGATAACTATGTAACGCACAACATAAGGATAGATCGGGTCTTCATTAGTACATGATAACATCGACTATTCAAGGTGTTGTGTAGGTTGTTCACAAATCCCAAAGAGATTTACCAAGTGTTTACAAAGGATTCAGATGAAACTTAGGAGAAATTATGAGATTTGGGTAGTAGGCTTGTTGGAGCACAATAATGCTTTGGTAATTTTATTAAAATTACCCTCTGATAATATACAATAGACACCTTCATAACGAGTAAATAACTAACTCCCATGGTTATTAATTAATTTTCTGAAGAACCAGTAGGGATAAAATGATGAATTACTGCTAAGCACTGTTTTGGATCATAATCAGTCTCTAGAAATTCTATTTAACCTACTGGGCCATGATAATTTATACCTTGTGCACAAATTGGTGGACTCCATAATTATAAGAAGAAATAAGAAATATGCCCAAGAATATGACATTATGTTAAACGAAAAGTTGAAATCAATAAATTATCACTTACAAAACTTCGGAAATGATTTGGAGACCAATTGACGACATATTTTTGGATAATTGATTCATAAATGATCAGTCTCATGCAATATTGAGCTTGGTTTGTATTTGATAAAAATGAGATTTCAGGACATTAACACGATTAGGTGCACTTCAAGAATTAATTTTGGAAAATTTACAATATATGAACTTTATGAGTCTTGGAGTGGATGACCCGCATGAATTTAAATACCAGAACTAAGCTCATTTTTTACTAAAGTATCCTTGAATTAAGTAACAACCATGGTCATATTTAAACTTACTAAAAGCAATTCAGATTCTAGAAGCGTGATTGATCGTGACATTAAAAGTTAAATGAACAACGATATCTTTAAATTAGAAGACCCAATGTTACATAAGAAATAAACATATCATGCCCTTGGAAGACGGGTCTAGTTTCTAATTGCCAATACTTAACAAACAAGAATAATGACATCACGTGTACAATGATTGTGAACCATGGAAGAGTTTGGATCCAAAGTGTTATTAAGGAGGATATTGAAGATGTTGTCGGTGAACTTAATGATATACCCTCCGGATCGTGAACTGTATACTTATGAAAACACCATACCATAGATTATAAGACTTGATGAATTTGTACACTCGCCTTGTGAATATGTAACTTCACTTCAATCTATGTCTTCTCTCCACTACGCATATCTTCATCAAACTGGGAAATATTTAATGACCCTCAGGAAGAAGATCTTGATTACGGACACAGTGAGGTCTAACGAAAGTACACTTATGAGAAAATTGAGAATGAGGCGATGTGGATTAGATCTAACCATTTCCAATGTTAATTGGGAGTCATGTTGCACAAGAACTATTAAACCTTCCGGGTATATTCTGAATTCTGACTGCCGTAGACCCAACCTAAATTTCGGGGACGAAATTGTTTCTTCCTTTATTGGGATTTGTAACATCCCCAGAACAACTAGAGCCCTGAGATGCATTTTATCATGACAAGGTCATGACATTGCTCTAAGAGACCAAAATGGCCCTAAGAACCAAGGTGAATAGGTGAAAATCACCTTGGTGTGCAAATAGCCAAAGTTGACTCCATAGCTTAGGACTTGATATTTAAGCTTTAAAATGACAAGTAGACCCCACCAACTCTTCCTGAACCACTTAGGGAGTACCTTGGGTCATTTGGGAACCATTGGGGTCAACCCAATTGATCAAATTGACAAAAGTCAACTTTATCCCCAAATTGGTCAAACCTTCTTAATTAAGGTCGGTAGGACTCCATGTGACCAAATTGAACCTACCATTATATGACAAACCCTACAAGAGGATCAATTGACCAAGATCCCCATCATTTGGTCAACAAAATCATCCAAATTGACCAAGGTCAAATTTAGGTCAACATTTGGTCAAAATCACAACTTATGGCTCAATTAGCCAAATTGGTACCCCACCATGGCCCAACCCACCATTCCTTATGCTCATGGACCCATGACCACCATTTAGTGGCAGCCCACTCATCAATTTGACCAAGTCAACTTGAAAGTCAACACTTGGTCAAATAGGCCTAAATTGGGCTTATGTAGAATTAAATCAAATTCCCATGGGCTAAGGCCCTTAATAGAGGCCCATTCTACAACCCTAAACCCTATTACCATGCTTTCCCTTAGATTTGGGGAGAAAAGTGACATGCAAAGGGGCAAATTTGAGATTTGTCCCAAATTGGAAGAATCCAAGGAGGGAAAGAAGGAAGGAGTGCCAATTGGCACTCAACTCCTCTTCCAAAGCCTTTCTCTGAGCTTCCCAGAGATTCCCCCAGCTTTTTCCTGTAGTTGGACAGCAAAGTGGCTGCAATTGAGGAGAAAAGGGGGTGGCCGAAAATGGCCATCAATGGCACCCCATGAAATAGCCTCCCTCCTCTTTAATTGACCTTCCCCTCACCTTCAGGAGACTGAGAGGAGAAAAAGCCCCCACATTGGAAGAAGAAACTAGGTCAGGAGGCCAGAATCACCATGGCACCTAAAGCTTCAACACCTTCAATGGCAACCAATGGAAATCACCACCAAAACGGTCGTGAATCAGGCATGGATTCTCCCTTTCTCCTCATGTGATAGATCTCTATATTCCTTGAGTGATATCTAGCTCAAAAGAGTTAGATTGGGTTGTAAATGTCTCACGTTTTTCTCGATTTTTCTCCTCCCCGACCCCCTCTCCTGTGCTCTATTCTGGTCAGAAACCACCTCCTCTCGACGGCCACCACCTCAATGAAGGTGGTGGTGGTGGTGGAGGTCGGCCATGGAGGTAAGGGGGTGGCCGGGAAAATGACTCTCAAAGTCACCCAGCTGGGATTAATCCCAAACGTCGGCTAGAGGACAGGGATGACCAGATCCTGTCCCTTTTGCTTTAAGATCCGTGCAAGCATGATGAATTCCTGCTATTGTATAAATTCTGTATTATATCAAATCTGTCACACTTTCTTCTGAACTTTGCTTAATTTTTTTAAGTACCTAAAGCCCATAATCAGAGAAAGTTCCCAACATCAAAAGTGTAGATAATGGTCTTAAATATTTTTAGAAATTAAGTTCATTCAATTTGGATATTGTAGCTCCCTCAGCACCATTTTTGGTGGGACTGGTCTTAGAGTAGACCAAAACTTAGATTTTTAATATCTCCTAAATGGTAACTCTAATGAAACTAAAATTTGGGCCATGCATGTATATTCCTTAGGACTGCCTTGTGTCAAAATTTTAGATTTTTAGGAGAACATTTTTCTATATTTTTTGTTCATTATTTGATTTATCAAATTAATGTGATTTAAGGAGCTAGACACCTCAAAATGACCCCAAATTTGGGTGGCATGCTTATTATGTCATCAATTAGCCTTGGTAAAAATTTGAGTGCAAATGGACCAATGCATATTGGGTTATTCCACTTGCATGTCTTTGCATGGTTAAGGAGTGGTGTGCATATAGCCCAAATGGGTAATTTGTGAACCTAGCCCATTGGCTTGGCCTTAGCCTCTGAAATTTTAAGCACACATTTTTGATGGTATAATACATCATCTCAGAGGAAATTGGGAGTCTTGGGGTCTAAAACCCTAATTAATGGCTTAAGTCAAGATATAGTCCCTTTATGTAATTTAGAAATAATTGTGGGTAAAATTTAATAAGAAATTATGAAACTTTGATAAATCTCTTGTAACATCATTTTGAGTCTTTGGAAATTTGTTATGAATATTTGGTGTCATATACCTTGCATAAATTCATGATTATCATTTGTCATACTTTTGAATTAATGACATAAATGCCATGAGAAATGCTTGAAAAATTGTGATTCTCTGGATTTAGCCTTGATTCAGCAAAAAGAGTTGGTAGGAATTTTTATTGAATTTTTAGATGAATAATTTTGGTACTTCCTTTGTAAACTACTATATAGAGACCATTGCTCATAAATGGATTTTGTTGTTTTAGAAAAGTTGTAAAATTATGATTCTCTGGATTTGACCTTGATTCTGCAGCATGTGTTAGTAGGAATTTTTATAGAATTTTTAGATGAACAATTTTGGTACATCACTTGTAAATTACTATATAGAGACCATTGCTCAAAAATGGATTTTGTTGATTTAGAAAAGTAGAAAAATTATGAATTTCTAGATTTGACCTTGTTTCATCAATATGTATCAGAGGAAATTTTCATGGAATTTTTAGATGTATATTTCCAGTACTTTATTTGTAATGTGACATTTAGAGGAGATTATTCATAAATTAAAATTGTGGATTTAAATATGTTGGAAAATTTTGGAAACCTTGCCCATCTTAATATTTTGTCTAAAGTTGATTGTGGGATTTTACTTAGATTATTTGGGTACTTGGATAAGAATCCTCGGGTGATAAATAGTATAGATAAAGGAAATAATAATTTCTTTTAGGAGCAAATTTATCAGGGAAATTAGGAAATTTGATAACATCTTACCTATGTATGAATGGAGTTATGATAAAAATTTCAGAGCCCTAGACCCAAAGGTTTGGAAGATGTAATATAAGGAACCCATTTAGTCACAGAGGCATGGTGTGCGTTTAGCAAAATCTTAAACTAGTAATTAGGCCATCAAGATCGATGAGGATCGGAATGAAATTTGAAACGCAACAACATGACATGAAGAGTTACAGGAATAAATTGGGAGTCCTCAAACACAACTATCATTTGCATGTCATTAGGGTCTTAGGTTATACTCATCATCATGGTGGTCTACGGATAGTAAATCCAAATTTAGTGGTTTGGACATCCTGTGGACATGACACACAATCCCCAACAACCTTAGACCTGTCAAGTGCCACATAGGAGGGTGGGTAAGCAAGTTGCTTTGGAACAAGTCCTAGACAGGTTGGTGTGCAGATAGGGAAATGCTTAAGGTTGGACTTTTAAGTTTGGAAAGAAGAATGAGACGACACGGGACACCAGTAACCAAAGTATGTGTTAAACTTTTGGGGCTAGTCCTAGATCATGATCAAGTGAAAAATATGAACTGGGAAGGATTAGGTCAGTAAGTATTAGGCAGCATTGAGATTCAATTGAAGATCAATGTTTCCCCCTGAATAACTATAACCCATATTAAGGGCTCTAAAGTAATTAGAAAGGTTGCGGGAGGTAAAGGGGTAGCCACCAATAAAAATAAATATCTTGAGAAAGGGAGGTTTGGGATGTCACCCCATCGTACCTCCTAGTACTGATGCGAGCCCTTCGCCGGGTAGACCTCAAAAGTCCAAGATGCACCCTAAAACTTCTAAGATCAACAAATGAATAGAAAAGACTAATAGGTTTAAGGAATATGAACGAGTCATGTACATACATCTAAGATGATTAGTACTTTATAGAGCGGAATGGACAAGTCTACCCATGAAGTCATATGCTCGATAGTTTTAAAGGATGGAGTAGTCCTGCGAGCGGTGGGCTCGGTATTTTTGAAGGATAAGTTGGTCCTGCGAGCTGGAGGCTCGAATGATAGAAATCATACACAATTGCATGTGCATTAAATATGGTGGGTCTTCGGTTATGGCTTTGTCATCACACTGGCAATAGTTTGTTGACTTGACAGTGCTATAGGTTTAAGGGTCGGGTTATTTTACCGCACGTCCGACGGGATGGATTCCCTAAAACCCCACCTGGCCAAATAAAGGTCTTGTTTCTTTGGATCCAACGAGAGTACGCAGGATCTCATGAGTACCGAGGACAGATGCCATAACATATGTTAGGACCTAGGTCTGGTAGTGTGTCATACCCACCTAGGTGAGGAGACGCACGCTCCTATACCATTGTTTGACCACGATGGGAGGTGCCCGAGAGGTTAGCTACCTCCAAAAAGTGTGAACTAAAGGTCTGTACGTACAGAGTCATGTGCGTGAGTTGCATCATTACATTGCACTGCATAACATAACATAGCATCAATTCATAAATAAGACCTCATTGTAAAAATTAGTATGGGCTCTTTTGTACGATGAGTTTACCTTAGTGCCAGATCCCTTAACTTTTAAGTTTGTATGGGCATTCATATAAGTTAAGGTTACATTTGTAACTGCTCTTTATTATTACTATATTTGCTACGTTTATTTTGTACTGCCTTTTATTTAATGTTGTTATATCATACTTGTGCTAGCATAGAACTATTTCCAATACTTGTTTGGTATATTTATACATTGCTAGTCTCTCCACTTGTCACCTGCTTGATATACTTTACCCCTTGTTGTCCTCCGCTTCTACCTCCCGCCCGGTGCCTAGGAGTCATGGGGGGAGGGGATGGGGAATTTGTCTTAGTATTTTGACTAACGGTCGGTGGACCATATCATTTTACGAATCATCATGCCATAGCAGCAGGACCCCTTTGAGGAGCCAGGACAGGAGGACAGGATGAAGCAATGCAACCAATATCCATTGTCGCAGCAGCAGCTACAGAGACGAGTGACTTTTGTAGTGAAGATGCTAATGTACTGGGCATAAGACCTTATTCATTTAGTACTATCTCATCGTTGACATTTGTATTATGATATATATATATATAATGTGATTGTGTGGACTTGTTTCATTTAACGCTTCTATTACTGTGATATATGGTTGGCCTGGATGATGTTGATGAGCCGGCAAAATCAGCGTATTGTGGTGGCGACTATCCCATGAGTTGGTGCCACTGCAAGACGACAGTTCTGGGCGGTAAGACCCGGGAATGAATGCAACAAAAAGAGGTTCTTACATTTAAAGTAGCAATTAATATTGAAAACAACTAATCACCCCCCTGTAGGTGTATTATAGATAACCCAAATCTTTCAATTGGTATTAGAGGTAGGTTAAGTTCAAAGGCTTAACAGCTTATAACAAGATCAACAAGTTTATTGATTGTGATCACAAACAATGGCTGGTGAGCACCATAAGGAAATGAGCTCAATGAAGCTGCCCATTTGCACCAAAGAGAACTTTGTTATCTGGAAGCAAAGAATCAAGTTGTACATGAAATCTTTAGACCCTAGAGTCTATATGGTAGTTGAAGAGGGACCCTATGTTCCCATGAATATCACTGTGGACCCAACAACAGTTCCTACACCCAAAACCCTATCCCAGTTCACCAAAAATGAAGTAGCATTGGTCACCATGGACAAAAGGGCTAAGAACATCATTGTCAATGCAATTGATGATTCAACATTTCAGAATCTGATTCATTGTAAAATTGTAAAAGAAATGTGGTATTCCTTGGTTGTATACATGGAAGGAATAGAAGAGGTTAGGGATGACAGAAAATCCCTTCTGAATCAGGAGTATGAATCCTTCGGGCAAGACAAGAAGGATAACATAGTTGTCTGCTATGAAAAGTTCTTTAGGATTGTTAATGGGCTCAGAACTTATGAAAGAGAGTTCACCAATTATGAGCTCAATGACAAGTTCCTGAGATCTCTAAATAAAGAATGGGATATGAAGCTGTGTGCCATCGAAGAAGTTAGCAATCTGGGAGCTATAGAGCCTCAATAGCTATATAGAAAGCTTCTGTCATATGAGTTGTTGTTAAATGTTAGAAAGGATAAAGAGGAGAGCTACAAGGCTCACAGTAGAGAAAAGGCAGCGGCATGTAAAGTTGAAGCTTCAGGTAAGCACAAGACTGTGGAGCTTGTCTATGTCTCAGAGGAAGAGACCTTAAGTGTAAGACCCCATTTTTATTTGCTATAAAATCGGGTCTTATGCCCAGAACTGCCGTTTTACGGTGACACCATCACTTAGGAAGGTCGCCACTACAAAATGCCGATCCTGCCGGCCATATCAATCACAGAAGAAGGAAAGTATAAACAAACAAATAGATGTTCAAGTCCACAATCACATGCTATATATAATAAATGTTCACATGGTATAACTGAAATAACAAAGGTTACAATAATAAAGGGCTCATGCCCTATGCATCATGTCCTCACTACAAGGTCACTCGCGGAAGCAAACTACTAATCACTCGCTGATCTTGAAACTGATGCTCCTGTACTAGATTGTCCCGCCTCCATCTGCATTGGCCTTTGGTGCTGCTGCGTCTTCCCGATCCCCAAAAATGATATGGTCCACCGACCGTTAGTCAAAAAGACTAATCCTTATGTTCCTCACCCCCCACCCCCAATGGATCCAAGGCACCGTGCGGGAGGATGAAGCGGAGGACGGCAAGGGGTATAAAACAAAGTAGATGATGGTGGATCTTGTTTACAGGAAATGTCTACAACTACACATGTGTATATAAATAATTGAAGCAGTAATGGAGTATGGTAAAGAGAAAGTAAAGAACAGTAAGTAAAGATAAGTACACAATAGAAATGTAACCATTAATTTATAGGAATGCCCATACAAACCTATAGACCAAGGGGTCGTTTAGCAGGGCCTATCGTATAAAAAGTCCCATAACCGATTTATACGATAGGGGTAAGGGTTGAAATGCAATGCTTATGTCATGACATGCAGAGTTATGCATTTTATGCTATGTTCACACAAGTGCAACTCACACACTTTGACTATATGCACACAGACCTTTAGTTCCCCCTTTTTGGAGCTAGCAAGACTCCCAGGATACTCCCGTAGTGGCAAACAGAACAGTACCAGAACCTGCTCCCACAGAGGTTATTGAAGAAGATAGAAACCCCAACTTGGAGAGTGTTCCTGATAAGGGGGAGTCCCAACTTGGGAGCTCAGCCCAAGACGTAGAGATGATTGATGGGGAGCTTCCGGCAGGAAGCTCAGCCCAAGGTGATGCACAAGTTGAGGGGGAGACCCAACTGGGGTACTCTGCCCTAGAAGATCAAGGGAATCTGTCCTCTACCCCAGAAGATCAAGGCAATATGCATGAGCCCATGGAAGACCTCACTCCCTCAAACGGTAGAGAATTAATCGTAGCAAGTAAGATTGTGCTCACATCTCCAAATGAGACACTGCCAGAGGTTTCCAAGGGGAAGGCTAAAGTCACAGTCCACATAAGTGAAGAATCCTCTGAAGACAGCTCTGAAGAAGTTCAACAAGGAAAAGAAGGTGAAGAAGAACAAGCTGCTGAGCCATCTTCGGCTCAGTCAGGTTCTCTCTTTCACATGATTTCAGCCCTTCTAACTGCTCAGCAGAAACAGCTGGAATATTTTATTGTAAAGGCAGTGGATGATCTAAGAAAGAAGCTGAAGGCTGAAATAAAGGGAGTTAAGAGGGGCATTCTTCATCTCAACACCTAGTGTACCCACTTCTACACCCTGGAAGCTCCAGCAATAGAAAAGATGGGTGAGGAAGTCAACAAAGTGGGACATCAAACCCATAAGATCCTGACTAATCAAGTAACATTCTCAGAAAATGTGTACTATGTGTTTGAACAGATAGAAATAGGTGCCACCAATAACAGGAATCAAATTCTGAATAGGGTCAATGAGAATGCTCTTATATTAGATACACATCTGCTTGAAGTAAGAAACAATTTGGATGTGACTGAACAGCATCTGCTTGAACAACTAACTCTGGTCAGATAAGCTCTTGAGGAACGGGTGACTAAACAAATCCTAAAGGGGGAGAAAGAGATAATAAATGTCAGATCCCATCAAGTGATGTGGATTGCAAATCAAGTAAACCAAACAATGCAAAAAAAACATCAGTATATGAGGCTGTCAACCCTTCTGAAAGCACTGACTACTCTGCAGAGTACGACATAGAATTCGGAGAATCCGTATCCTCTAAGAAGAGAAAGAGAATGTTATCGGTCTGTTTACTGAAAAAGTTCTTTGCTTTTATAATAAGATCGGACGGTCTATTTTTGATAACCGCGGTAACCGGGCGGTTTGTGTATAACCGTATGGTTCACTAAGGGAGTTGTTAGCCTTGTTGAGCTCGGGCGGTCTGTCTTATGAGACCGCTGGCGATCAGATGGGCGGTTATTGTATCCCAGTTTGTGCGGTGATGACATTCGTCTGCTAGCCTATAAATAGGGGTGCAGGGCCCGTCATTAATAACGAAGAACTGTAAGAACCAAAGTTGGCTTGATTGTGCTGGTCTCAATTTGAGGTCACGCAGTCTGAGATTTTGACTAACCGCTTTGTTTGTTCGCAGGTTAGCGACTAGCAGCTCGCGGTCAGCTTTTCTCCTTTCTTCCAGCTTTGAATAAACCAGTCTGGTGATGAGTCCTGATCATATACACTTTTATGGACTCATTTGGGCCGTTTTTCTAGTCATTCCACTGCACTTTAGCCTTGTTTTAGCTTATATTTGTTATCACTTGCTATGTGCACTTCTATTCCCGTTTTGGTGTTATTTCTTGTTTATCTTCATCATTAGCTTTCATGTATTGTTAAGTGCCACCTTCAGTGGCTAGATTGGTGGTTGTGCTGGAATGGGAGTCGTGCAGGTGTTCCCGGTGCAATTCTGCACAGGATCATTGCGCACGATCACCGGTACTATGGCGCACGACCACTGGTCGTGCGCCACTGATCGTGTGCACTTAACCCTTTTTATGAGTTCTGTCTGGTGCAGTGCGCACGACCATCTACGTTAGTGCGCACGACCACCGGTCGTGCGCCACTGCTCGTGCGCACTTACCATTTAATTTCCGAGTTCTGTTTGCTGTAGTGCGCACGACCATCAACTCCAGTGCGCACGACCACCGGTCGTGCGCCACTGGTCGTGCGAACATGTTATTTTATAATTTCTGTCTTTACAGGTTCCGTCCAGGCAGAGCGCACGATCACAGGATTCTAGTGCGCACGACCAGTGCGCACTATTTATTCCAGCGCCTATAAAATGACCTGCTCGCGATTTTAGGGGAGATCCCGAACTTTTCAGCGCCGTTTCCTGCTCCGTTCCGCTCGATTTCGCCCCTCCATCGCCGCCCACCATCGGGAGATGCTCCGGGCTTGTTCTTCACGCCGATCTTGAGCCGGAGTTTCCTCTCGGCCTCCTCCTTCATCCAAGAGCTCCAAAGGAAGACCTAGCCGCCATTACCATCAAGCAAGAGGAAGTTTGCAACCTCTACCGGATCGTGACACGAAGAAGACGGGTCCATTGGAGAGTCGTGACAGCTCTCTCTACCCCGGACGTAGTTGCGGACCGAGCTTGGACGCGGATTGACAACCCGGCGATTCCAACCGTGAATCTACAACGAGCCTTCGGATTCGGTCGATTTCTTGCCTTATTCTTCTCTTATTGATTGTTGTAATAGCTAGATCTATATATTTTGATGAAGTTGCACTTAGACTTGCTTCTATTTATATAGATTTCATGTTTGTGTGAAATGCTTTTGTGGTCTATGTGTTTATGAGGAGCACCACCATCCATTCTCCACTTCACCACCGCATTCGTGTGCCGCACTAGCAATTGCTAGTGGCGTGCTTGTCGAAGAGGTGCTTGCGACCCTCACTCCGCTAGCCTACTCGTCCATCCGCCTACCGAAGCGTGGCATCGCGGCCCGTATACCATACCGCCTAACGAAGCAGTGCGCTTAAGGCCTGCACAGTTCGATTCCGCTTGCCTACTCGTCCATCCGCCCTTTCGACGCAGCGCGCTCAAGGCCTGCCTAGTCTCCATCCCGCCAAACGAAGCATTGCATAGCGGCATTGCATAGGAGTAGTTGTAGCATTTTCTCTTTATTTTCCACAAACCAAATCAACCCCCGTGTCCGCAATTCATCCGACCCAAAGGACTTCGATCTCAAGTCCTTCGAACGTTAACTCCACCTTACTGTGTTCCTTGAGAGATTCGATACTTGGGGATTTACTTCCTCATATTATTACTTGACAACGACCGGTTCACTGCCGTTCGGATCGCAGTCTCGCTACCTCCTATAGCGGTGTACAGGATATGCGCATCAAGTTTTTGGCGCCGTTGCCGGGGAACACAGTCGTGTGAGTTTTCTTGAGAGGGAGACAAGAGATAGAGGTTCTTTCTTTGTGAATAGCCGCATTATTATTTTTGTTTGCCTTTTAATCTTCTGTTGTTTGTTTTTATTTCTTTCCCCCCTATTTTGAAGTTTTAGGCAAGTTTTATTCAAGGAGTTTTTTTTTTAGTTGTGTAGATTCCCTTGCAAAGAATTTCAGTTTCATTGTATCTGCTCTTTTATTGATAATGTCGTCATGGGATATTTCACCTAGCTTTAATGACAAGATGGTTTATTATTTGGAACAAATGAATGAGTTAAATGCTAGGCAGTGTAGGAACATTGTTTGCTTGTTGTGTCGAGGAGAGGGTCATGAATTGAAGGACTGTCCGCGTCTTTTCAATCCTGACCGCCGCTCCTCCACTCATGACGACATTGTCCCTATCACTCATTCTTTACCCATGGAGGCAATTGTGCCCTCTACCCCTGAGCTTGTCTTGTGCACGGACTCCTCACTCCCTGTGTGTGGCTTCACTCCTAGTGATGATGATCACTCATCTGTTAGCCAACAAGGAGAGGAATGGGAGCTCCTAGATGCACCTGAGTCTGATGAGGAAAGTATTCTTTCCATCGGGGAGGCTTTAGCAGATCTTTTTGCGGAGGAACCAAATCTTTGTGTTCCTCCAGTTTCTTTGCGAGATTTTTCTGCACACAATTTTTGTGATCCTATCGAAGTGAAGGAGCTGGGTGATGCTTCTGACTCGGAGGGTGCTCCAAAGTGGGATGAGGATGTCATTTTCCCTGAGGGGGAGAATGAATACTTTGAACACGATGATGCACCTCGGTGGGATGAGGAGGATACTCTCTCTAATGAGGAGGTTTGCACTTCTTCATGGGACGAGGAGGTCCAAATCACCACTGAGGCTCCTGAGTTCTCAAGTCCCCCTTGCTATGATATTTACGATGATGATAGTGATCTACCCTTGGATCTTGCTGGGAGTGAGACCGGGACTACTCCCCCGATTTTTGATTATTTATGTCATTCTTCTCTTTTATTTCCTGACCCCCCTTCTTCATCTGAGCCTGTGCAGGTTGAGTCTTCACAGGTACATCAGGAGGAATTGGAGCATGATGCTCAAGTCAATGATGAGTGTATCCTCACATGTGAGGAGGTTGACCCCTCCTCCATAGAGGAAGCTCCACTCATTGCCTTTTCCTCCTGCTGCCTCCCTGTTGACGATACCTTGCTAGGCAAGGATGTGTTTTGTGAGATGAGTGAGGACCAGGCCTCCTCCTTTTCTTACATTCTCTACCCTCTACCTGTGAGGAGCAGGTATCTATATTTAGGTAGAGGGGTGACTGTTCTGTCTCCGTATCGGTACCCGTTACCGATGCGCATATTAGAACAGTTACCTGTGCACTTTTCTTTTCATAGGCCTATAAGCTAGAACTGTACAAAATCTGAATAAGTCGTGCTGGGATGACAATAACCCCAGTAGTTATCTTACTTTTCATGCATTTTATTTTATTCAATCCTGTTTAGTTAGCTGTAGTATTGTAGTTTATCTTTTTCTGTTTCTTTTGTTTTGCGGAGCTGACCCCTGCAGGTACTTCTTCTGGATGGCGGATGCTGCAGCTTAGTCGTGGTTTAAACGCCAATCTTCTGGTGTGCTCATTTCTGAGCACTGGGTACTCTCTTTCCCTAGCTTTTTCTGATTATCATGTCATATATTCTGTGGATTGTTTAGTTTAAGTCTGGGGGAGAGCAGTTTTTGCACCCAATCACGTGCACTCATGCATAGCATGCCAGAAGTATTTTAGTTTCAGTTTTATTATTTGTTCATTTTCATTGCACACCACAGCACCCACTTGAGCGCATACTCATCTGTATGCAAGCTCTGTAGCGAATTTAATTCTTCTGCTTATTTGGGAAAGTCTAGGTGATGGCTTAGGACTATGTAGCAGAGTAAAATGTTGACTCTAGTAGTGCTCCTAGTCGAGTGCTCGGTTGCATAGAAATTCGTGTAGATTAGATTCCTCTTTATACTATGGTTTTATATTTTTCTCTATTTGGGTAAATGTTGTTTACTCTACTCAAATGGTGAATTCGGTGGAATCAAACGGTAGCATAGGGATGTGTGTAAACGATCGTTAGATTCGTATTGCTTGAGTCGGGAGAAAGGAGAATCTTTCTCGGTGGTTAGAACTTGCCCCAAGCGATTCTTGAAGCATGGGTATACGGTTAGTCAATTGTGTGAATGTGATATAGGCCATTATTTTGGCCCGGTTGAGCCTTTGTGCCTATCCCTACCGCTATATCCTCGCTAGCCCAGTTGTGCCTACCCGTTCTTTGATTCAGCCCCACTTTTATTTCACCAAAGCCCAAAAGCCAATCCTAGTCGCACACCCAAATCTGAGCTTTAGCTGTTTATTATTTTCATGAGTTGGGTTGTTGATGTGGTAATATGTTTGTGAAGATGTGGATGTGTCCTTTTGTTTATTTGCTGAAAATGATAAGAAAAGAAAAAAAAATGAGAAAAAGAAAAGAAGTTAAAAAGAAAGGAAAGAGAAGGAGTGTTTAATTGAAAATCTTTATGTATAGATTTATGTTTGGGAGTAGGCGGTGCACGCACCCATGCTGTTAAGTCCAAGTCTGGGGGTGTTGTGTACCCGCGTGTTTGTGTGGTGAACGAGAATAATTTCTGCATAAGCTCATTTGGGTTTAGTGCTTGAGCCGTCGTTTTTATCTTTGTTTTTCCTCACCTTAACCCAAGCCTCATTTAAAACCTAAAGTCCTATTGATTCACGCATTTGAGTCAAACCAGTGCCGTGGAGAGAATGTGACCGGGCAAGCTTATGGTCACCGACACTAATGGATTTCAGTGGAGTTTTTCCCGCCTCCCAATCTTGAGCAATGCTCATCTCAGCATTTAGTTTACTTTCTCCGTATGCATGACCGAACGATTCACCGCTCTTCACCATTTTGAGTAGTTGTAATATGCTTTTACTCTTTTAGAAATATATAGACTATTTTTATAATCAGAAATCTTCTCTACTATTCTTCTTATGCACGTGAGCATGCGACTTCGCATGGTACTCTATATTGTAGTTTTAAGCCATCTACTTTTCTTTCCCTGTTCGCTTAGAATTTGTTTGCTCGGGACGCGCAAACAGGTAAGTCTGGGGGTGTGATGAGTCCTGATCATATACACTTTTATGGACTCATTTGGGCCGTTTTTCTAGTCATTCCACTGCACTTTAGCCTTGTTTTAGCTTATATTTGTTATCACTTGCTATGTGCACTTCTATTCCCGTTTTGGTGTTATTTCTTGTTTATCTTCATCATTAGCTTTCATGTATTGTTAAGTGCCACCTTCAGTGGCTAGATTGGTGGTTGTGCTGGAATGGGAGTCGTGCAGGTGTTCCCGGTGCAATTCTGCACAGGAACATTGCGCACGATCACTGGTTCTATGGCGCACGACCACTGGTCGTGCGCCACTGATCGTGTGCACTTAACCCTTTTTATGAGTTCTGTTTGGTGCAGTGCGCACGACCATCTACGTTAGTGCGCACGACCACCGGTCGTGCGCCACTGCTCGTGCGCACTTACCATTTAATTTCCGAGTTCTGTTTGCTGTAGTGCGCACGACCATCAACTCCAGTGCGCACGACCACCGGTCGTGCGCCACTGGTCGTGCGAACATGTTATTTTATAATTTCTGTCTTTACAGGTTCCGTCCAGGCAGAGCGCACGATCACAGGATTCTAGTGCGCACGACCACTGGTCGTGCGCCACTGACCGTGCGCACTGTTTATTCCAGCGCCTATAAAATGACCTGCTCGCGATTTTAGGGGAGATCCCGAACTTTTCAGCGCCGTTTCCTGCTCCGTTCCGCTCGATTTCGCCCCTCCATCGCCGCCCACCATCGGGAGATGCTCCGGGCTTGTTCTTCACGCCGATCTTGAGCCGGAGTTTCCTCTCGGCCTCCTCCTTCATCCAAGAGCTCCAAAGGAAGACCTAGCCGCCATTACCATCAAGCAAGAGGAAGTTTGCAACCTCTACCGGATCGTGACACGAAGAAGACGGGTCCATTGGAGAGTCGTGACAGCTCTCTCTACCCCGGACGTAGTTGCGGACCGAGCTTGGACGCGGATTGACAACCCGGCGATTCCAACCGTGAATCTACAACGAGCCTTCGGATTCGGTCGATTTCTTGCCTTATTCTTCTCTTATTGATTGTTGTAATAGCTAGATCTATATATTTTGATGAAGTTGCACTTAGACTTGCTTCTATTTATATAGATTTCATGTTTGTGTGAAATGCTTTTGTGGTCTATGTGTTTATGAGGAGCACCACCATCCATTCTCCACTTCACCACCGCATTCGTGTGCCGCACTAGCAATTGCTAGTGGCGTGCTTGTCGAAGAGGTGCTTGCGACCCTCACTCCGCTAGCCTACTCGTCCATCCGCCTACCGAAGCGTGGCATCGCGGCCCGTATACCATACCGCCTAACGAAGCAGTGCGCTTAAGGCCTGCACAGTTCGATTCCGCTTGCCTACTCATCCATCCGCCCTTTCGACGCAGCGCGCTCAAGGCCTGCCTAGTCTCCATCCCGCCAAACGAAGCATTGCATAGCGGCATTGCATAGGAGTAGTTGTAGCATTTTCTCTTTATTTTCCACAAACCAAATCAACCCCCGTGTCCGCAATTCATCCGACCCAAAGGACTTCGATCTCAAGTCCTTCGAACGTTAACTCCACCTTACTGTGTTCCTTGAGAGATTCGATACTTGGGGATTTACTTCCTCATATTATTACTTGACAACGACCGGTTCACTGCCGTTCGGATCGCAGTCTCGCTACCTCCTATAGCGGTGTACAGGATATGCGCATCAAGTTTTTGGCGCCGTTGCCGGGGAACACAGTCGTGTGAGTTTTCTTGAGAGGGAGACAAGAGATAGAGGTTCTTTCTTTGTGAATAGCCGCATTATTATTTTTGTTTGCCTTTTAATCTTCTGTTGTTTGTTCTTATTTCTTTCCCCCCTATTTTGAAGTTTTAGGCAAGTTTTATTCAAGGAGTTTTTTTTTAGTTGTGTAGATTCCCTTGCAAAGAATTTCAGTTTCATTGTATCTGCTCTTTTATTGATAATGTCGTCATGGGATATTTCACCTAGCTTTAATGACAAGATGGTTTATTATTTGGACCAAATGAATGAGTTAAATGCTAGGCAGTGTAGGAACATTGTTTGCTTGTTGTGTCGAGGAGAGGGTCATGAATTGAAGGACTGTCCGCGTCTTTTCAATCCTGACCGCCGCTCCTCCACTCATGACGACATTGTCCCTATCACTCATTCTTTACCCATGGAGGCAATTGTGCCCTCTACCCCTGAGCTTGTCTTGTGCACGGACTCCTCACTCCCTGTGTGTGGCTTCACTCCTAGTGATGATGATCACTCATCTGTTAGCCAACAAGGAGAGGAATGGGAGCTCCTAGATGCACCTGAGTCTGATGAGGAAAGTATTCTTTCCATCGGGGAGGCTTTAGCAGATCTTTTTGCGGAGGAACCAAATCTTTGTGTTCCTCCAGTTTCTTTGCGAGATTTTTCTGCACACAATTTTTGTGATCCTATCGAAGTGAAGGAGCTGGGTGATGCTTCTGACTCGGAGGGTGCTCCAAAGTGGGATGAGGATGTCATTTTCCCTGAGGGGGAGAATGAATACTTTGAACACGATGATGCACCTCGGTGGGATGAGGAGGATACTCTCTCTAATGAGGAGGTTTGCACTTCTTCATGGGACGAGGAGGTCCAAATCACCACTGAGGCTCCTGAGTTCTCAAGTCCCCCTTGCTATGATATTTACGATGATGATAGTGATCTACCCTTGGATCTTGCTGGGAGTGAGACCGGGACTACTCCCCCGATTTTTGATTATTTATGTCATTCTTCTCTTTTATTTCCTGACCCCCCTTCTTCATCTGAGCCTGTGCAGGTTGAGTCTTCACAGGTACATCAGGAGGAATTGGAGCATGATGCTCAAGTCAATGATGAGTGTATCCTCACATGTGAGGAGGTTGACCCCTCCTCCATAGAGGAATCTCCACTCATTGCCTTTTCCTCCTGCTGCCTCCCTGTTGACGATACCTTGCTAGGCAAGGATGTGTTTTGTGAGATGAGTGAGGACCAGGCCTCCTCCTTTTCTTACATTCTCTACCCTCTACCTGTGAGGAGCAGGTATCTATATTTAGGTAGAGGGGTGACTGTTCTGTCTCCGTATCGGTACCCGTTACCGATGCGCATATTAGAACAGTTACCTGTGCACTTTTCTTTTCATAGGCCTATAAGCTAGAACTGTACAAAATCTGAATAAGTCGTGCTGGGATGACAATAACCCCAGTAGTTATCTTACTTTTCATGCATTTTATTTTATTCAATCCTGTTTAGTTAGCTGTAGTATTGTAGTTTATCTTTTTCTGTTTCTTTTGTTTTGCGGAGCTGACCCCTGCAGGTACTTCTTCTGGATGGCGGATGCTGCAGCTTAGTCGTGGTTTAAACGCCAATCTTCTGGTGTGCTCATTTCTGAGCACTGGGTACTCTCTTTCCCTAGCTTTTTCTGATTATCATGTCATATATTCTGTGGATTGTTTAGTTTAAGTCTGGGGAGAGCAGTTTTTGCACCCAATCACGTGCACTCATGCATAGCATGCCAGAAGTATTTTAGTTTCAGTTTTATTATTTGTTCATTTTCATTGCACACCACAGCACCTACTTGAGCGCATACTCATCTGTATGCAAGCTCTGTAGCGAATTTAATTCTTCTGCTTATTTGGGAAAGTCTAGGTGATGGCTTAGGACTATGTAGCAGAGTAAAATGTTGACTCTAGTAGTGCTCCTAGTCGAGTGCTCGGTTGCATAGAAATTCATGTAGATTAGATTCCTCTTTATACTATGGTTTTATATTTTTCTCTATTTGTGTAAATGTTGTTTACTCTACTCAAATGGTGAATTCGGTGGAATCAAACGGTAGCATAGGGATGTGTGTAAACGATCGTTAGATTCGTATTGCTTGAGTCGGGAGAAAGGAGAATCTTTCTCGGTGGTTAGAACTTGCCCCAAGCGATTCTTGAAGCATGGGTATACGGTTAGTCAATTGTGTGAATGTGATATAGGCCATCATTTTGGCCCGGTTGAGACTTTGTGCCTATCCCTACCGCTATATCCTCGCTAGCCCAGTTGTGCCTACCCGTTCTTTGATTCAGCCCCACTTTTATTTCACCAAAGCCCAAAAGCCAATCCTAGTCGCACACCCAAATCTGAGCTTTAGCTGTTTATTATTTTCATGAGTTGGGTTGTTGATGTGGTAATATGTTTGTGAAGATGTGGATGTGTCCTTTTGCTTATTTGCTGAAAATGATAAGAAAAGAAAAAAAAATGAGAAAAAGAAAAGAAGTTAAAAAGAAAGGAAAGAGAAGGAGTGTTTAATTGAAAATCTTTATGTATAGATTTATGTTTGGGAGTAGGCGGTGCACGCACCCATGCTGTTAAGTCCAAGTCTGGGGGTGTTGTGTACCCGCGTGTTTGTGTGGTGAACGAGAATAATTTCTGCATAAGCTCATTTGGGTTTAGTGCTTGAGCCGTCTTTTTATCTTTGTTTTTCCTCACCTTAACCCAAGCCTCATTTAAAACCTAAAGTCCTATTGATTCACGCATTTGAGTCAAACCAGTGCCGTGGAGAGAATGTGACCGGGCAAGCTTATGGTCACCGACACTAATGGATTTCAGTGGAGTTTTTCCCGCCTCCCAATCTTGAGCAATGCTCATCTCAGCATTTAGTTTACTTTCTCCGTATGCATGACCGAACGATTCACCGCTCTTCACCATTTTGAGTAGTTGTAATATGCTTTTACTCTTTTAGAAATATATAGACTATTTTTATAATCAGAAATCTTCTCTACTATTCTTCTTATGCACGTGAGCATGCGACTTCGCATGGTACTCTATATTGTAGTTTTAAGCCATCTACTTTTCTTTCCCTGTTCGCTTAGAATTTGTTTGCTCGGGACGCGCAAACAGGTAAGTCTGGGGGTGTGATGAGTCCTGATCATATACACTTTTATGGACTCATTTGGGCCGTTTTTCTAGTCATTCCACTGCACTTTAGCCTTGTTTTAGCTTATATTTGTTATCACTTGCTATGTGCACTTCTATTCCCGTTTTGGTGTTATTTCTTGTTTATCTTCATCATTAGCTTTCATGTATTGTTAAGTGCCACCTTCAGTGGCTAGATTGGTGGTTGTGCTGGAATGGGAGTCGTGCAGGTGTTCCCGGTGCAATTCTGCACAGGAACATTGCGCACGATCACTGGTTCTATGGCGCAGGACCACTGGTCGTGCGCCACTGATCGTGTGCACTTAACCCTTTTTATGAGTTCTGTTTGGTGCAGTGCGCACGACCATCTACGTTAGTGCGCACGACCACCGGTCGTGCGCCACTGCTCGTGCGCACTTACCATTTAATTTCTGAGTTCTGTTTGCTGTAGTGCGCACGACCATCAACTCCAGTGCGCACGACCACCGGTCGTGCGCCACTGGTCGTGCGAACATGTTATTTTATAATTTCTGTCTTTACAATTTCCGTCCAGGCAGAGCGCACGATCACAGGATTCTAGTGCGCACGACCACTGGTCGTGCGCCACTGACCGTGCGCACTGTTTATTCCAGCGCCTATAAAATGACCTGCTCGCGATTTTAGGGGAGATCCCGAACTTTTCAGCGCCGTTTCCTGCTCCGTTCCGCTCGATTTCGCCCCTCCATCGCCGCCCACCATCGGGAGATGCTCCGGGCTTGTTCTTCACGCCGATCTTGAGCCGGAGTTTCCTCTCGGCCTCCTCCTTCATCCAAGAGCTCCAAAGGAAGACCTAGCCGCCATTACCATCAAGCAAGAGGAAGTTTGCAACCTCTACCGGATCGTGACACGAAGAAGACGGGTCCATTGGAGAGTCGTGACAGCTCTCTCTACCCCGGACGTAGTTGCGGACCGAGCTTGGACGCGGATTGACAACCCGGCGATTCCAACCGTGAATCTACAACGAGCCTTCGGATTCGGTCGATTTCTTGCCTTATTCTTCTCTTATTGATTGTTGTAATAGCTAGATCTATATATTTTGATGAAGTTGCACTTAGACTTGCTTCTATTTATATAGATTTCATGTTTGTGGGAAATGCTTTTGTGGTCTATGTGTTTATGAGGAGCACCACCATCCATTCTCCACTTCACCACCGCATTCGTGTGCCGCACTAGCAATTGCTAGTGGCGTGCTTGTCGAAGAGGTGCTTGCGACCCTCACTCCGCTAGCCTACTCGTCCATCCGCCTACCGAAGCGTGGCATCGCGGCCCGTATACCATACCGCCTAACGAAGCAGTGCGCTTAAGGCCTGCACAGTTCGATTCCGCTTGCCTACTCGTCCATCCTCCCTTTCGATGCAGCGCGCTCAAGGCCTGCCTAGTCTCCATCCCGCCAAGCGAAGCATTGCATAGCGGCATTGCATAGGAGTAGTTGTAGCATTTTCTCTTTATTTTCCACAAACCAAATCAACCCCCGTGTCCGCAATTCATCCGACCCAAAGGACTTCGATCTCAAGTCCTTCGAACGTTAACTCCACCTTACTGTGTTCCTTGAGAGATTCGATACTTGGGGATTTACTTCCTCATATTATTACTTGACAACGACCGGTTCACTGCCGTTCGGATCGCAGTCTCGCTACCGCCTATAGCGGTGTACAGGATATGCGCATCATCTGGGCAGACTGTGTTTAGGTGTTCTTGGTCTGTGCAGCGAACTCAGTTGATCAGGCGGTCTTAAGTGGCCAGGCGATCTTGAGTTGCGGTCTGCAGCAGGAAGCAGTTTCTTCATCAAGTGTTCACGGGTTCTTCTGTGATCTTAAGACCGTGCGGTCTGGGCGATCAAAGAGTTTGAACTGGTTGTCTTTCAGCAGTTGAATAAGCAGCAGGTTGGGCGGTCTGTAGTTGCGGTCTGACAGGTGCGGCTTGTGCTCTGTTCGCCTTGTCTCAGGGGTTATCCGTCTGGCTTGTCTGTTCGCGTGGTCTGGCGGTCTCAAGTTGTCAGGTCGTCAGCGGCTTGTATTTTGTGTCTTGTGCTTCTCTCCTTCAATATTCTTATGAATCATGTCCGCCATGTATACCTCGAATTGTAAAGAGATAGTTAATACCATAGCACTATTCGGTCTTCCCATTGTCATTGTGTTGCTACACTTGTGGAAAGTTTTGTGAAGTGTTCCGCATTTTACTTCATCTCCAGACCTCAAGTTTTTTAACATGGTATCAGAGGGAGGTTGTTGAGCAGTAGTTGTTGATACTTCTCTCGGGTTCCTCAAGTTGGTTAGCAACCGGTGGTATAGCAATGGAAGGAGGATATGCTAGAGGTCTTAGTATTGAGCTCCTTACGCAGACTAACTTCAAGAAGTGGAAGTCTTGCATGGAGAGCTATCTTCTTGGTGAGGATTTGTGGGAGGTTGTAGGAGGAGAAGCAAGACAAGCTGTTATTCCTGTTGAAGGGAATGCTGAGCTCGTGAAGGCTTGGAATAAAACAAATGCTAAGGCGGAGTTCACTCTCAAGAGAGCTATCATTCCGGAGCAGTTTGATCACATCATCGGATGTAGGTCAGCTGCTAAAATTTGGACAGCCTTGGATGGCTTGTTCAATAAGAAGAATGTAGCTAGGCTACAGTTCTTGGAGAATGAGTTGGCGAAAGCAACTCAGGGAGATTTGTCTATCTCAACGTTCTTCTTGAAGATGAAGAACCTTTGTCCAGAGATATCGGCATTGGACCCGGATGAGCCTATCTCAGAAGCTAAGCTGAAGAGGCATATAATCCGCGGCTTGCGGAGGAAGTATGTGGCCTTTGTTACTTCTGTTCAAGGTTGGGCCAATCAGACATCATTGTTGGAGCTGGAGAACTTACTTGCTTTGCAAGAGAGTTTGGCTAAGCAAATGGCTGGGATGTCTGTCTCTGTGGGAGAAGGTGAGGTTCTCTTCTCTGGCAAGAAGAAGAGATGGGACAAGAAGAAGAAGACATCTGGAGATGATGGTCTGTCTACTTCATATCAGCAGGAGAGGAGCTATGCTCCAAAGCGTGATGGGAAGAAGAAGGAAGGACCTAGATGCTTCAGGTGCAACAAGCTTGGTCACTTCAAGAGAGACTGCCAAGTCAATCTTCAGCCAGGGCATGCTGCAGGAAAGGAGGAGGCTGGTTCCAATTCTGAAGGTAGTTGGGGGTGGTGAAGGTGCATTCATGACGGGCACGTGTGTTCGGGCTATGACTTCCATCAACTATCAGGATGATTGGATAGTGTACTCTGGGTGTGGTCATCACCTCACTGGGGATGAGTCAAAGTTCTCCTCATTGCAGGCATATATAGGTAATGATGCTGTCATTATGGCTGATGATACTATTCATGCAGTAGAGAAGGAGGGTGTGGTTTCTTTGAATGATGATAGAGGTACTCTTACATTGAAGAGTGTTTATCATGTTTCGGGGATGAAGAAGAACCTCTTCTCGGTGACCAATGAGGTGAATGTTGGCTATCACGTTCTATTCAGTCCAACAGAAGTGACATTTCTCCGAAATGTTTCAGCCATGAAAGCTGAGGTCACTCATGTAGGGAGATGGGTAAAGGACTTATTTGTTCTTTCAACAAGTTCTTATGTTGATAAGATGAGGGCTAACGACAACGCCGCTATCTGGCACGAAAGACTTGGGCATGTTGGGATGGATAAGTTGAAAGTTATGGCAGGAAGAGGCCTGGTGAAAGGTCTGCCTAGCTTGTCATCTTTCAAGGAGGGTCACGTTTGTGCAGGTTATCAGTTTGGTAAGGCTCAACGTCTTCCATTTGACAAATCACAAAGCAGATGTAAAAGACCATTGGAATGTATACATGGTGATCTGTTTGGACCTACCAACACTGCCAGTCTTGGAGGTAGCAGGTATATGCTGATTTTGGTTGATGACTTCACCAGATATACTTGGGTATATTTTCTGAAGGAGAAGTCGGAGGCATTCGAGAGGTTTGTGGAGTTCAAGGAGCTGGTGGAAGGTCGGCTCAACCTGCGGGTCAAGAGGTTCAGAACAGACAATGGAGGAGAGTTCACCTCCAAGGCGTTCTTTAACTTCTGCAGGAAGCATGGCATCCAAAGAGAGCTTTCTTGTGCTCACACTCCACAACAGAATGGATTTGCAGAGCGGAAGATCCGTCATCTGATGGAGACCCAAATGTTGGCTTCATGCCAAGAGTATCCCAAAGTCCTTCTGGGCAGAGGGAATGTCTTGTGCGGCCTATGTTATCAACCGGATGCCTCTCAGTCCCATCAACATGAAGACCCTTATTAGTTGATGTTCAAGGAGAAGCCAAGCGTGGAACACTTTCGAGTGTTTGGTTCTACCTGTTACGTGTTTGTTCTGGATGCCCTTCGAACGAAGCTAGATGCAAAGGCAAGGAAACTAGTCTTCGTCGGTTATGATGACCGGAAGAAAGGGTGGAGATGCATGGATCCCGAGACATGGAGATATGTGGTCTCTAGGGATGTGGTATTTGACGAGCTGATGTCATACCAATGTAGCTCTTTTATAGAGTTACAAGGAAGCAGGGTAGATGGTGGACCAGAGGAAGCTGCAAGGGAAGTTCTGGTGGAGTTGCCTGTTTCTCCAGGTGCTCCAGGTATTTCTAGCTCTGGGTCAGGTGCTTCGGGTTCTGGAAGCAGGGGGAGCAATGCTCCACATCTACCTAAAAGGAGAGCTAGTCCAGAAGCTGCAGTGGAAGAGGTGGTTCAGAGTCAAGCTTTGAGGAGGTCCAAGAGGACCATTATTCCACCAGATCGGTATACGGGCAGGAACTTGGTGAGCTTTGTCTCATGTTTCTTCGCAGGTCCCCTGGATGAGAGAGAGCCATCTTGTTATGAAAATGTCGTTGGAGTCAAGGAGTGGGAAGGATCCATGGATGAGAAGATGGCTTCCCTCAGGAAAAATGAGACTTGGGACTTAGTGCCTAAGGTTGAGGGTATTACTCCGGTAACTTGCAAGTGGGTTTTCAAACTGAAGAAGAAGGCCGGTGGGAGTATTGAGCGGTATAAGGCTCGTCTTGTAGCTTGAGGTTTCTCTCAAAAGTATGGGGAGGATTATGAAGAAACGTTTAGCCATGTTGCCAAGATGACTTCGCTCCGGGTGCTGATCGCATTGGCATCTTGCCAAGGGTGGAAGAATTGGCAACTCGACGTGAAGAATGCTTTCTTATATGGCGAGATTGATAAGGATATAGTCATGGATCAGACACCTGGTTATGTATCCGAAGAGCACCCAAGATATGTTGGCAAGCTCAAGAAGTCTCTTTACGGCTTGAAGCAAGCGCCTCGGGCATGGTACGGGAAGATCGCAGAATACCTCCAGTTCTGCGGATACTTTGCTTCTAATTCAGATTCAAGCTTATTCGTAAAGAAGATGGGGGGATTCAGGTCTTGGTGTTGCTATACGTTGATGATATGATCGTCATGGGGAATTCTGAAGTGGAGGTAGCTAGGCTTCGTGCTGAGCTAGCTATCAGATTTGAGATGAAGGATTTGGGTGGGCTCCACCATTTCCTTGGGCTCGAAGTAGAGAGTTGATAGGAAAATTATTTTCCCGAAATAGATTCGGTAAGAAAATAATTTTATTTAATTTGCTAAGAGGCAAGCGCACCTATCGCGTGTAGTATATATATGATGAAAATATCATAACATAGTCGTATTGGTCCTGGGTCCCGTCGAGTATTGTTACTTCGAGCTACGCGTATTGTTTTATCGAATATAAAAATAGATGAAAGTTTATGCATTAATTAAAAACAATGATAACAATCGCGGGCTTGGTGTGCGTCTAGCAAAAACCAAGAAAAGCGATAATACAATAATAAGTGCATTAATTTGAAAACGAAAAATGATAACATAACAATCGCGGGCTTGGTGTGCGTTTAGCAAAAACCAAGAAAAGCGATAGAAAAGACAAAAAGGACGCACTAAATTAAAACGCACACACTCTACGAAATTGAAATGAAAGCGATAAATTGCAGGAATTAAAGAAATGCAATCCCTACCCAAATAGGTAGAGGGGAAATAAATGCGTGAGCAAGTTCTACCCAAACGGGTAGACGGGAAATAAATGCAGTGCAAGTTCTACCCAAACGGGTAGACGGGAAATAAATGCAGTGCAATAATGAAATAAAACTAAGCTATTAAACGAAATAACGAAAACAAAAACACGAATTAAAAAGTAATGACAACGAAAAAAAATGACGGAAACGAAAATGATTAAAACATAAAACAACAAAAACACGAATAATAAAAACATAAAGTGAAAATACGAAAATGAAGAAAGCATTACGAGAGAAAAACGCTCGCTTTGAAGCGATTTTAAACGCAGCCCGAATATCCCATTCTAAACTACCGTGTCAAGGAAGAAAAGAATGAAAAATTATGACGACGCATAAATTCGAATATAAGCGAGAAAACCGATTTTATGGCGACGAATAAATCTAGCTAAAAAAAATTGCGAAAATTGAAGTGCGGAAATAAAGCTAAGTTATGAATTGAAATACGGTGCAGAAATAAAGCTAAGTTATGAATTGAAATACGGTGCAGAAATATGAAATTGCAGAATTTGAAATTACGCTACGAATGCACGAAAAAACTAAATTTATTTATTGCCATAATAACGGGGTTTACAGGAAATAAAATTACAAAATTAAAAACATTTAATTACAACATTTATATTACAAAAAGAAAATAAAATAAACACCTAATTAATTACATAAAAAAGAAAATAAAAATTACAAAAAGTGGACAAAATATTGTGGAAGATCACCCAAAAGGGCAATCCATTAGGAGCCAAGAGGTTCCAAGAGGTTCCAAGAGGTTCCAAGAGGTTCCAAGAGGTTCCAAGAGGTTCCAAGAGGGGGAATTGATGAGGGGGTCGGCCTCTATTTATAGGCAAAATTTTGGAATTACACGCCCTCGGTCACGGGCGTGTCTGAGGGCGTGACACGGCTTGGGGTGCGAATAGCCAGAACAGCTGGATCCAGGCTGGCATCTAGAAGGTTTGATCGGCGACTTTGGAAGTACACGGGCGTGTTCTAAGAAACACGGGCGTGTTCGATGTCGGCAGGCTTGAGCTTGAACTGGGCGTGACACCTGGCGTGTCCTTTGGTTTTCTGGAAGCTTTGTTGAGTCACGGCCTCGGTCACGGGCGTGACTAGATCACGGCCGTGACATTGGGCGTGACATTGACATTTGGGCTCGAATTCTGGCTGAACAACCAACACGGGCGTGACCTAGTACACGGCCTCGGTCACGGGCGTGACCGAGGGCGTGACCTAGTATTTGAGCTGGAAAAAAAAAAAAAAACAGAAATGAAAATTATCAGAAATTATTGAACACGCCCTTGGACACGGGCGTGTCCGAGGGCGTGACTTAACAAAATTACAGAAATTTTATAAAATGAAAATAAAACTAAGTTAAAAACAAAAATAGCAAAAACAAACATTTTATTCATTAATTTACATATATTATTTACAAATTTAATTAAAACTATACTAAAAACTATATAGAAAAATGCGTATATTTTCTATTTATCAAGAGTAAAGAGAGAGGTATGCTTGTTTCCCAAAAAGGCTATGCGGATTGAATCGTGAAGAGATTCGGCATGGAAGGGGGGAAGAGCAGCTCTACTCCACTGGAGGTTGGAGTTCATCTTCGACGAGATGAAGGGAAGGTTCTTACCGATCCTTTGGTGTTCCCAGCTTTGGTTGGAAGTCTGATATACTTGACGATCACGAGGGCGGATATTGTTGGATCTGTAGGCGCCCTTAGAGGGGAGGTGAATAAGGGTTTTAAAAACTTTAAACTTTAATAGAAAACTTTTGTTATTTTGATCGAAGTTAAATCAAAAGTAAAGAGATAATGAAATTAGAAATGAAATCAATTTTATTAAACAAGAAAAGACATGATTAACATTTATAAAATTGATTACAAAATCTGATTTCAATGACGCTAGAAATCGAAGCGAATAATATGAAAACCCTTTTTGTTTTCGATACCGACTCGTATCCCCACGAACCGGTTGGCTTTAGCCGATCTCTCCCCAGATACGGCCTCAAGCCGCTCTAGCCAATCTATCACCAGAAAGGCCTCGAGCACCCCCTAGATCTACTCCCTAGACCCAGTCGCCGTGTGGCGAATTCCTCCCTAAGTCCTACCTAGACCTAGTCGTCGTGTGGCGAATTCCCCCTAGTCCCCGCAAGGCCCTAGTCTCCTTGTGGCGAGTTCCTCTACCGAACAAAAGATATAAAGGTTACAATTTGAAAATAAAACAAAACACAAACTAAAGACTCCCTCAAAAGTGGCTTGATGTCGATGTAGATGCGGTCGTATTGGTCTTCAAGTTCTTTGCGTTCACGAATGTTGACGGAGTTCTCCGGGCTGCTTTGAGAAGGCTCTCATGAATCCTCTGAATATATGGCTTCTATTCCTTCTGTGTCAGCAAGCAACAACGGAGGAGGCGCGCATCATTTTATAGAATCAGCCACTACCGCCTGCGGTAGTACTACCGCCTGCGGTAGTACTACCGCCCCGTGGTATCTACATAAGGCAATGAAGCACACAGATCGTGGTAGATTAGGCAACAATCTGAGCGCCAAACACTAATGCATCGCGGTACCGCTAACGCACCGCATTAGCGAGATCTCCTTCCTTCACCCACAATCTTCTTCCAAAACTACTCCTCAATCAACTGCTGACGGGATGTTTGCAAAAGCTATCGCCGGGCGTTATACCTAACGCGCCGTGATAGTACATGCCAAACATAGCGACCGGTCGACATTCCTTTTTCTCCATTGTTTCCTTTCTGTCAATAGTTTCCATATATGCTAACGCCAGCGGTAGTTCTAGCGCGCCACGGTAAAGCATGCATTTTGTCGCGCGCCGTGGTAGAGCATGCAGTTCGTCGAACACAGGTTTCATTTCGTCGAGTGCCAGTTCGTCGAACGCAGCATCCATTTCATCGAACGCAGGTTTCCTTCTCAGCGGTTTCTTCTCAGCGGTTGTTAGCGCCAGCGGTAGGCTTAACGTGGTGGGGTAGAGCTTTCAGATCTTCTCAGCAGTTTTGTCTCAGCGGTTTCGTCTTAGCGGTTTCATCTCAGCGGTTCCGTCTCAGCGGTTTTGTCTCAGCGGTTTCGTCTCAGCGGTTCCGTCTCAGCGGTTCGTTAGTGCTAGCGCCAGCGGTAAAATTAACGTGGCACGGTAGCAACAATACACAGCACCATGGATATTTGAAAGCACAGAATCCTGCATACTATAAACACAAAGCAAGTATGATCAAATACAATAGGATTTATTATTGTCAAACCAAGAGATGCGGAAAGCATGTTCCAACAAACTCCCCTTTTTGATAATAACAAATCCCCTTAGAAAGAAATAATGCAATTGATAGGAGTTTGTGTTTATAATAAAGATAAGCATGAAATTTGAGACATGTGCATATGCTCCCCCTAACTGAATGCTCCCCCTAACTGAATGCTCCCCTACACCAAAACTTCCTATGAACTTAACTCCCCAAACATATTAATTTCTTTCAAATTTATTCTCCCACTTTTGGTATTATCAAAAGTGGGTGGAGAGGAAGGCCAACAAAAAGTGTGCAATAACTGTGTAGAGAGGGAATGAGCATGATAAAGAATTAAACACTTAGGAAAAAATAATAGATAGGAGTGAAAAGAGAATGTGAAGAAATAGTCATAAAGAAACCACTTGTTGGGAAAAACATATTCATGATCGAGCATACAAGTAGTAAAGATGTGGAAAGCATGACGAATTAATGTTTTTGTTAAGTGAACATCTATATAGGAATTGTGAAGCATAGTAAACGATTAAGAATTTTAGACATAACAAAATAGATGTTGTAGCATTTTAAGTACACAAAATAATTGCAGTTGTAACATAGCCATATACTAGTTTTGAAAGATATGCAATACAGAGTTCTCATGGCGTAGCGGAAAAAAAATGTAAGCATGATACAAGATATCAAGTCAAGATGGAAGAATACAATGTTCTAAATTGAGAAAACAAGTACACTTATACATTGTATTGATCATGCAAGGCTATCTAGTGCATTTACTTAAGAATTTAGAGAATACATGTAGATATGCAATAGACTCCAATTCTCATGAGTAGAAGGCTTACAAGTGAAAATGAAGTGTACAAAATAGTGTTTTGATAAAAGTATACATATGAGTTAATCAAAACACATGACATGTATAATGGAATAAACACAATATTATTGAAAAAGCACTTTTAGAGTTACTTCTACCCACAAAGCTATATAAAATTTTCAATGCACATAGAAGAATAGTACAACTACCAAGGTGCTCTGCACACACAATGCTTATTAAGAATTATCAGGGTGCAAAGTAGTGCTTGGGGAATCACAATTATTATTTTGAATTTTAGTTTTTTTTGTGATTCTGTGTACAAGAAGAAGTAGTGTAAAAGGAAAAATGTTTGCAACAAGGCACTTTACAATTCTCTCCAAGGTGTTCAACATCACAATGCTCATTAAGACTTATCAGGAGGGTGAGTAGTGCTTGGTGGAGTTATCTTTGTCAATTTTTCATTTGAATTTTTGCTTAACGACAAAGGTCTCCGAATTCACTTGTATGTGCAAACAAAAGATTTTTGAAAAGACACACTTCTTCAAAGATAGGTGCATGAAAAAAATTTTAACATGTGGTGAAGGTAAAACCAAGCATGCCAACAATAATATGAAGTTGTTACACTACACAATCATGTAAGAAAAGATTAAATTCATATGTAGTTTGTCAAAAAGTGTGAGTGAAACAAAATCATTTGCAAATATAAGCCATTTACTCACACATAGAGGCTTGCTATGCAATACTACACATGATTTCTATAATCAATGTCAAGGCACACATAAGATAATGATCAAGGCATGATACAAAATAATGTTATTAAGATACTTGAAATAGAGAACGAAACATTGTATACAAAACTTGGCAAGATAGACCATATCATCCTTGAAACATAGAAAATTACATCAGTTTTTATAAATTTTAAGTTTTTCAAAAATAAAAATAAAACAAATAAAAATCATGTTTTTGTTGTTTTAATTGGTTTTTCAATTTTGTAGTTGGTTTTGATATATAGAATCACAAAGCATGTTTTTGGTGTTTTAATTTGTTTTATATATATTTTGTAGTTTGTTTTGATATATAGAAAAACAAAGCATGTTTTGGTTGGATTTTGATTTGTTTTACTTTTTTTTGTGTGTTTTTGGAATCTTAAAAGAAAATAGCAGAAACTGAAAAATAAAATGAAAAAGAGACTGGAAATACAGAAGTATTCACTAATGCTAGCGGTACAATGCTATCGCCGGGCATTAGTGACAGAACTCATTTTTTTGGGAAAACGTGAAGTTTTTCAGAACTTTTCTTATGAATATATGCGCAGACTGGTGACACTGTGATTCAGTACAGAAATCATATATGCGTGGTCACAAAAATGCAGGATTTGCATGATTAAGTATGAATTTCGAAGACCCCTAGTTCTAGTCTAAGTATGAATCGGGTAGAGGCTTGGTAAAGATGTCTGCAAGTTGCGATTCAGTTCCAATGAAATTTACATGAACATGTTCCTTTTTTATGTGATCCCAAATGAAGTGGTGTCTTACATCTAAGTGTTTAGATCGTAAGTGATGAACAGGGTTGTTAGTTAAGTCAATAGCACTTTTGTTGTCACACATAAGTTCAATATTAGTTAAATGGAAACCAAAATCTTCTAAGGTTTGAGTCATCCATAATGCTTGGGCACAACAGCTTCCTAGTGCAATATATTCTGCCTCGGTGGTGGAGAGGGCAACAGAGTTTTGTTTTCTACTTGACCATGCAACTAGAGAAGGGCCTAAGAAATGACAGGTACCACTAGTGCTTTTCCAATCTAATGAACAACCCGCATAATCAGAATCAGAATACCCATGCAAGACAAGAGAATCATTATTTGGATACCAAAGTCCTAATTTTGATGTGCCTATTAGATATCGAAAAATTCGTTTCACCACTTTTAAATGAGATTCTTTCAGATTTGCTTGAAATCTAGCGCATAAGCATACGGCAAACATAATATCGGGTCTAGATGCACTAAGGTATAATAGGGATCCAATCATTCCTCTATATAAAGTTTGGTCAATTGAAATTCTGGCTTCATCTTTTCCTAATTTTAGTGATGCACTCATTGGAGTACTAGCTTGTTTTAAATTTTCAAACCCAAAATGTTGTAGCATATCATGGACATATTTGGATTGACATATAAAAATTCCATCATTTCTTTGGATTATTTGAAATCCTAAAAAATATGTTAGTTCACCTACTAGACTCATCTCAAATTCATTTTGCATCACTAGAATAACTTCCTTACACAACTCTTCATTAGTGGCTCCAAAAATAATATCGTCAACTTATATTTGTAAAATAATCAAATCATTGTCACAGTGAAGAACGTGTTATCAGCACTACCCATATTATAACCATGCTTTAATAAAAAAGATGTTAAGCATTCATACCAAGCACGGGGCGCTTGTTTTAAACCATAAAGCGCTTTTTCTAATCAATATACATGATTTGGAAATTGTTCATTAATAAAGCCGGGGGGTTGTTCAACATAGACTTCCTCTTTAATTATCCCATTTAAGAAAGCACTTTTAACATTCATTTGAAATAATTTAAACTTCCTATAACTCGCAAAAGCTAGAAAAATTCTAATCGATTCAAGGCGAGCAACGGGTGCAAATGTTTCATCAAAATCTACCCCCACGATTTGAGAATACCCTTGTGCCACTAATCGAGCTTTGTTCCTAGTTATTCTAGATTCTCCATCTAATTTATTTTTAAATATCCATTTGACACCGATAACCGGGTGATTAGATGGTCTTTCAACTAGTTTCCAAACCCTATTGCGTTCAAATTGATTCAATTCGTCGTTCATAGCAATAAACCAAAATTCATCATTCAAAGCGGTGGAAACATTTTTCGATTCTATTTCGGAAACAAAGCATAGGTTTGAAAAAGATTCATTAAAAGAAGAACGTGTAGTTACCCCTCTTGATGGTTCTCCAATTATAAGCTCCCTTGGATGATCTCTTGTAAATCAAAGCACACTTGGAGGCACGAGCTCCTCTTGCACCGTTTCTACTTCTTTTTCTTCTCTAAGTGGATCATCATCATCATGCTCCAATGGTGGAGGAGGTACATCTTCATTTCCTGCACAAGTAGAATCTACACAAGGCACATGTTCATCAAACTTCACATGAATAGACTCTTCAACCTTTTTATATTTTTTATTATATACTCTATATGCTTTGCTAGTGGAAGAGTAACCAAGAAAAAATACCTCCATCACATTTTCCATCAAATTTAGCTAATACATCCTTGGTATTTAGGATAAAACATTTACAACCGAAGACATGAAAATAAGATACATTAGGTTTCTTTTGAAAGTATAATTCATATGGAGTTAATTTCAAGCTAGGGCGAAGCATAACACGATTTATGACATAACATGATGTATTTACGGCTTCGGCCCAAAAACATCTAGGCAACCCATATTCGGATAGCATGGTGCGTGCGAGTTCTTGAAGAGTTCTATTTTTCCTCTCCACCACACTGTTTTGCTGGAGGGAAAGCGGAAAATTCGTGTTTAATACCTAGATCATTACAGAAAGTGGTGAAGCTATCGTTTTCAAATTCCCCTCCATGATCTGATCGTATACACTTGATTTTTAGATCTAATTCATTTTGAATACGATTGCAATGTTTTGTAAATTCAGAAAATGCATCGGATTTGGAGGTGAGAAATAAGGTCCAAGTAAATCTAGAATAATCATCAATTAAAACAAAAAGTGTACTTTTTACCACCAAGACTACATGTGCTAATGGGTCCAAAAAGATCCATGTGAATTAGTTGTAAGGGTCTTGAAGTGGATATTTCTTTTTTACTTTTAAACGATGTTTTTGAAAAATTTCCTTCTTGGCATGGCGAGCATAAGGAAGATAGATTTCCGTTTAGCATAGGCAAACCTTTAATGAGTTTATTCTTTGACAATTTTAAAATTAACTTGATGCTAGAGTGACCGAGACGCCTATGCCATAATTCAAGTTCTTCATTTTTTGATATAAGACATTTGAGAGACGCACGTGATAGATCATGGAAGGCAATTAGATACACATTGTGAATTCGTGGTGCAGTGAGTACAATACTATTGGTTCTTGGATCTATAATTTTGCATAAATCTGTAGAAGACTCAAATAAAACATTTAGACCTTTATCGCAGAGTTGACTAATAGAAATCAAGTTATGTTTCAAACCTTCTACATATAAAACATTAGTAAGAGAGAAAGAATTGTTACCAACAATACTGGTGCCTAATATCCTTCCTTTTCCATTGTCCCCAAATGTCACCATTCCTCCTTTCTTCTTAGTGAGGCTAAGGAATTTTACTTTATCGCCCGTCATGTGCTTGGAGCACCCTGAGTCCAAGTACCACATGTCTTCCTTTTTCTTAGCCTGCCAATATACCTAACAAGAAGATGAGAGTAAGGATCCGGATACCTAGGTGTTTCCTCCCATAGAATAGGTGGAAACCTTAGGCACCCAGATTTGCTTGACAGTACATCGACCCTTCATCCTGCAGGAGTCCAAGGTATGCCAGAAGTGATGGCACTTGGCACATAACACAAAAGGGGTTGAGACCTTTTCCAGTTTTTGTTGTGGACTCTTGCTGGAGGGTGGGGAATCAGCGGAATAGATTCCAGATTTGTTATTATTTGATGAATTATGAGTTTTGGTACTACCGCCAGCGTTAGTTGTTACCGCCGGGGGGTAGTTAGCAAAGACAAAACCTAGACCAGTTTTTGCACTACCATGCTTTTGGTTGGCCAAAATCATATCAAGACTTTTATGGCCAACACCGAATTTTTCTATAGATATGTTAAGGTCATGGATTTTAGCTTTTAATGCAAAATTTTCACTAATTAAATTTTCGCATCTATTTGCAAAAAATTTCTTTTCATTTTCAATATTAGAAAGAGAGAGTTTCATTTCTTTCTAAGTCTCTCTTTTATTTCGAGAGTGATTCGATATTGAAGAGAGCATTAGAAAGATCAGTTTCAAGTTTGCTAGTCCTTGCCAAGAGATCATCATTCCTTTGGCAAGACTCCATCTCCTTTCCCAAAGCAAAAACTTCCATATTTAATTTTTGATTTTGTTTCAAAAGAATTTTATTTTCAGTTTTAAGTAGATCAAGATCTTGTAAATTTTTGCCAAAAGATTTACAGGTTCTTAAGTATTCGGAATAAAGATCATCATAGTTAGAGGGGATTACCTCAGTGTCGCTTTGGACACTGCACTCGTCGTCGGCTGATTCATTGCTTTTCCCCATAAGGCACAAGTTTACATCATCATCATCGCTTGAGCTTGAACTACTTGAGCAATCGGAGGAAGAGTCATCCCATGTAACAGCTTTTAAGACCTTCTTCTTCTTCTTTCCTTTAACCCGTGTTTCTTTTTGCTCCTTCAGGAATTTTGGGCATTGACTTCTAATATGCCCGGTATTCCTACAGTGGAAGCACTCGGGAGGTGGTCGTTCTTCGTCTTCGTCGCTAGACTTCTCCTTCTTCTCTCTTTTGGATGAGGAGCCCTTTCGGAAAAAATTCTGGAAGGTGTTCCTTCTTTCCGGATTCTTCATGAACTTAGTGAAGTTCTTCACGAAGAGACTTTTCTCGTCATCTTCCTCGTCGTCATATTCTTTTCTTGACTCCAGTGCCAAGGCTTTCTTCTTTGGTTCCTTGTTGTACTACTTTTCTTGAATCTTGAGTTCTACCTCATGGGTTTTAAGGTTCCCAATGAGGCTCTCAATTTGGAGCCGCCTAAGATCATGCGATTCGGAAATCGCCGTCACCTTTGGATTGAACTTTGGTGGGAGTGATCGAAGAAGCTTTCTCACCAAGTCGCTGTTTGAAAAAGTTTTTCCAAGAATCTTTGAGGCATTAACGATCTTAGTGAATCGAGTGTACAGGCGTCGACGTTCTCATTTGGATCCATCCTGAACCTCTCAAATTCAGATTCCAGTTGGAATAGTTTTGAATCTTTGACCTGCGAGGTACCTTCATGCGTTATTTCTAATAAGTTCCAAATATCATAAGCAGTTTCACATGCACTTACTCTATTAAATTCAGTCCTATCAAGAGCACAGAACAGAGCATTCATCCCTTTCGCATTATTCTTACACCTTGCCTTATCTCCATCGTCCCATATATCCCTCGGTTTTTCCATGGTTACTTCTCCAACAATGTATGCAGGAGAAGTGTATGGTGTTTCATTACATGCCCATACATCTAGATCTAAGTTTATCAGAAAACAACGCATACGCATTCTCCAGTAATTATAATCAGTTTCGGTAAACAACGGAGGTCTACTAATTCCCTGCCCCTCATGGAAAGCCAGATCACGGAGCGCCATTATTCCGGGTTGTTACACCGAATTGGAATAACCTCGCTCTGATACCACTTGTTGGAACTGTAGGCGCCCTTAGAGGGGCGGGGTGAATATGGGTTTTACAAACTTTAAACTTTAATAGAAAACTTTTGTTATTTTGATCGAAGTTAAATCAAAAGTAAAGAGATAATGAAATTAGAAATGAAATCAATTTTATTAAACAAGAAAAGACATGATTAACATTTATAAAATTGATTACAAAATCTGATTTCAATGACGCTAGAAATCGAAGCGAATAATATGAAAACCCTTTTTGTTTTCGATACCGACTCGTATCCCCACGAACCGGTTGGCTTTAGCCGATCTCTCCCCAGATACGGCCTCAAGCCGCTCTAGCCAATCTATCACCAGAAAGGCCTCGAGCACCCCCTAGATCTACTCCCTAGACCCAGTCGCCGTGTGGCGAATTCCTCCCTAAGTCCTACCTAGACCTAGTCGTCGTGTGGCGAATTCCCCCTAGTCCCTGCAAGGCCCTAGTCTCCTTGTGGCGAGTTCCTCTACCGAACAAAAGATATAAAGGTTACAATTTGAAAATAAAACAAAACACAAACTAAAGACTCCCTCAAAAGTGGCTTGATGTCGATGTAGATGTGGTCGTATTGGTCTTCAAGTTCTCTGCGTTCACGAATGTTGACGGAGTTCTCCGGGCTGCTTTGAGAAGGCTCTCATGAATCCTCTGAATATATGGCTTCTATTCCTTCTGTGTCAGCAAGCAACAACGGAGGAGGCGCGCATCATTCTATAGAATCAGCCACTACCGCCTGCGGTAGTACTACCGCCTGCGGTAGTACTACCGCCCCGTGGTATCTACATAAGGCAATGAAGCACACAGATCGTGGTAGATTAGGCAACAATCTGAGCGCCAAACACTAATGCATCGCGGTACCGCTAACGCACCGCATTAGCGAGATCTCCTTCCTTCACCCACAATCTTCTTCCAAAACTACTCCTCAATCAACTGCTGACGGGATGTTTGCAAAAGCTATCGCCGGGCGTTATACCTAACGCGCCGTGATAGTACATGCCAAACATAGCGACCGGTCGACATTCCTTTTTCTCCATTGTTTCCTTTCTGTCAATAGTTTCCATATATGCTAACGCCAGCGGTAGTTCTAGCGCGCCACGGTAAAGCATGCATTTTGTCGCGCGCCGTGGTAGAGCATGCAGTTCGTCGAACACAGGTTTCATTTCGTCGAGTGCCAGTTCGTGGAACGCAGCATCCATTTCATCGAACGCAGGTTTCCTTCTCAGCGGTTTCTTCTCAGCGGTTGTTAGCGCCAGCGGTAGGCTTAACGTGGTGGGGTAGAGCTTTCAGATCTTCTCAGTAGTTTTGTCTCAGCGGTTTCGTCTTAGCGGTTTCATCTCAGCGGTTCCGTCTCAGCGGTTTTGTCTCAGCGGTTTCGTCTCAGCGGTTCCGTCTTAGCGGTTCGTTAGTGCTAGCGCCAGCGGTAAAATTAACGTGGCACGGTAGCAACAATACACAGCACCATGGATATTTGAAAGCACAGAATCCTGCATACTATAAACACAAAGCAAGTATGATCAAATACAATAGGATTTATTATTGTCAAACCAAGAGATGCGGAAAGCATGTTCCAACAAACTCCCCTTTTTGATAATAACAAATCCCCTTAGAAAGAAATAATGCAATTGATAGGAGTTTGTGTTTATAATAAAGATAAGCATGAAATTTGAGACATGTGCATATGCTCCCCCTAACTGAATGCTCCCCCTAACTGAATGCTCCCCTACACCAAAACTTCCTATGAACTTAACTCCCCAAACATATTAATTTCTTTCAAATTTATTCTCCCACTTTTGGTATTATCAAAAGTGGGTGGAGAGGAAGGCCAACAAAAAGTGTGCAATAACTGTGTAGAGAGGGAATGAGCATGATAAAGAATTAAACACTTAGGAAAAAATAATAGATAGGAGTGAAAAGAGAATGTGAAGAAATAGTCATAAAGAAACCACTTGTTGGGAAAAACATATTCATGATCGAGCATACAAGTAGTAAGGATGTGGAAAGCATGACGAATTAATGTTTTTGTTAAGTGAACATCTATATAGGAATTGTGAAGCATAGTAAACGATTAAGAATTTTAGACATAACAAAATAGATGTTGTAGCATTTTAAGTACACAAAATAATTGCAGTTGTAACATAGCCATATACTAGTTTTGAAAGATATGCAATACAGAGTTCTCATGGCGTAGCGGAAAAAAAATTTAAGCATGATACAAGATATCAAGTCAAGATGGAAGAATACAATGTTCTAAATTGAGAAAACAAGTACACTTATACATTGTATTGATCATGCAAGGCTATCTAGTGCATTTACTTAAGAATTTAGAGAATACATGTAGATATGCAATAGACTCCAATTCTCATGAGTAGAAGGCTTACAAGTGAAAATGAAGTGTACAAAATAGTGTTTTGATAAAAGTATACATATGAGTTAATCAAAACACATGACATGTATAATGGAATAAACACAATATTATTGAAAAAGCACTTTTAGAGTTACTTCTACCCACAAAGCTATATAAAATTTTCAATGCACATAGAAGAATAGTACAACTACCAAGGTGCTCTGCACACACAATGCTTATTAAGAATTATCAGGGTGCAAAGTAGTGCTTGGGGAATCACAATTATTATTTTGAATTTTAGTTTTTTTTGTGATTCTGTGTACAAGAAGAAGTAGTGTAAAAGGAAAAATGTTTGCAACAAGGCACTTTACAATTCTCTCCAAGGTGTTCAACATCACAATGCTCATTAAGACTTATCAGGAGGGTGAGTAGTGCTTGGTGGAGTTATCTTTGTCAATTTTTCATTTGAATTTTTGCTTAACGACAAAGGTCTCCGAATTCACTTGTATGTGCAAACAAAAGATTTTTGAAAAGACACACTTCTTCAAAGATAGGTGCATGAAAAAAATTTTAACATGTGGTGAAGGTAAAACCAAGCATGCCAACAATAATATGAAGTTGTTACACTACACAATCATGTAAGAAAAGATTAAATTCATATGTAGTTTGTCAAAAAGTGTGAGTGAAACAAAATCATTTGCAAATATAAGCCATTTACTCACACATAGAGGCTTGCTATGCAATACTACACATGATTTCTATAATCAATGTCAAGGCACACATAAGATAATGATCAAGGCATGATACAAAATAATGTTATTAAGATACTTGAAATAGAGAACGAAACATTGTATACAAAACTTGGCAAGATAGACCATATCATCCTTGAAACATAGAAAATTACATCAGTTTTTATAAATTTTAAGTTTTTCAAAAATAAAAATAAAACAAATAAAATCATGTTTTTGTTGTTTTAATTGGTTTTTCAATTTTGTAGTTGGTTTTGATATATAGAATCACAAAGCATGTTTTTGGTGTTTTAATTTGTTTTATATATATTTTGTAGTTTGTTTTGATATATAGAAAAACAAAGCATGTTTTGGTTGGATTTTGATTTGTTTTACTTTTTTGTGTGTGTTTTTGGAATCTTAAAAGAAAATAGCAGAAACTGAAAAATAAAATGAAAAAGAGACTGGAAATACAGAAGTATTCACTAATGCTAGCGGTACAATGCTATCGCCGGGCATTAGTGACAGAACTCATTTTTTTGGGAAAACGTGAAGTTTTTCAGAACTTTTCTTATGAATATATGCGCAGACTGGTGACACTGTGATTCAGTACAGAAATCATATATGCGTGGTCACAAAAATGCAGGATTTGCATGATTAAGTATGAATTTCGAAGACCCCTAGTTCTAGTCTAAGTATGAATCGGGTAGAGGCTTGGTAAAGATGTTTGCAAGTTGCGATTCAGTTCCAATGAAATTTACATGAACATGTTCCTTTTTTATGTGATCCCAAATGAAGTGGTGTCTTACATCTAAGTGTTTAGATCGTAAGTGATGAACAGGGTTGTTAGTTAAGTCAATAGCACTTTTGTTGTCACACATAAGTTCAATATTAGTTAAATGGAAACCAAAATCTTCTAAGGTTTGAGTCATCCATAATGCTTGGGCACAACAGCTTCCTAGTGCAATATATTCTGCCTCGGTGGTGGAGAGGGCAACAGAGTTTTGTTTTCTACTTGACCATGCAACTAGAGAAGGGCCTAAGAAATGACAGGTACCACTAGTGCTTTTCCAATCTAATGAACAACCCGCATAATCAGAATCAGAATACCCATGCAAGACAAGAGAATCATTATTTGGATACCAAAGTCCTAATTTTGATGTGCCTATTAGATATCGAAAAATTCGTTTCACCACTTTTAAATGAGATTCTTTCAGATTTGCTTGAAATCTAGCGCATAAGCATACGGCAAACATAATATCGGGTCTAGATGCACTAAGGTATAATAGGGATCCAATCATTCCTCTATATAAAGTTTGGTCAATTGAAATTCTGGCTTCATCTTTTCCTAATTTTAGTGATGCACTCATTGGAGTACTAGCTTGTTTTAAATTTTCAAACCCAAAATGTTGTAGCATATCATGGACATATTTGGATTGACATATAAAAATTCCATCATTTCTTTGGATTATTTGAAATCCTAAAAAATATGTTAGTTCACCTACTAGACTCATCTCAAATTCATTTTGCATCACTAGAATAACTTCCTTACACAACTCTTCATTAGTGGCTCCAAAAATAATATCGTCAACTTATATTTGTAAAATAATCAAATCATTGTCACAGTGAAGAGCGTGTTATCAGCACTACCCATATTATAACCATGCTTTAATAAAAAAGATGTTAAGCATTCATACCAAGCACGGGGCGCTTGTTTTAAACCATAAAGCGCTTTTTCTAATCAATATACATGATTTGGAAATTGTTCATTAATAAAGCCGGGGGGTTGTTCAACATAGACTTCCTCTTTAATTATCCCATTTAAGAAAGCACTTTTAACATTCATTTGAAATAATTTAAACTTCCTATAACTCGCAAAAGCTAGAAAAATTCTAATCGATTCAAGGCGAGCAACGGGTGCAAATGTTTCATCAAAATCTACCCCCACGATTTGAGAATACCCTTGTGCCACTAATCGAGCTTTGTTCCTAGTTATTCTAGATTCTCCATCTAATTTATTTTTAAATATCCATTTGACACCGATAACCGGGTGATTAGATGGTCTTTCAACTAGTTTCCAAACCCTATTGCGTTCAAATTGATTCAATTCGTCGTTCATAGCAATAAACCAAAATTCATCATTCAAAGCGGTGGAAACATTTTTCGATTCTATTTCGGAAACAAAGCATAGGTTTGAAAAAGATTCATTAAAAGAAGAACGTGTAGTTACCCCTCTTGATGGTTCTCCAATTATAAGCTCCCTTGGATGATCTCTTGTAAATCAAAGCACACTTGGAGGCACGAGCTCCTCTTGCACCATTTCTACTTCTTTTTCTTCTCTAAGTGGATCATCATCATCATGCTCCAATGGTGGAGGAGGTACATCTTCATTTCCTGCACAAGTAGAATCTACACAAGGCACATGTTCATCAAACTTCACATGAATAGACTCTTCAACCTTTTTATATTTTTTATTATATACTCTATATGCTTTGCTAGTGGAAGAGTAACCAAGAAAAAATACCTCCATCACATTTTCCATCAAATTTAGCTAATACATCCTTGGTATTTAGGATAAAACATTTACAACCGAAGACATGAAAATAAGATACATTAGGTTTCTTTTGAAAGTATAATTCATATGGAGTTAATTTCAAGCTAGGGCGAAGCATAACACGATTTATGACATAACATGATGTATTTACGGCTTCGGCCCAAAAACATCTAGGCAACCCATATTCGGATAGCATGGTGCGTGCGAGTTCTTGAAGAGTTCTATTTTTCCTCTCCACCACACTGTTTTGCTGGGGGGAAAAGCGGAAAATTCGTGTTTAATACCTAGATCATTACAGAAAGTGGTGAAGCTATCGTTTTCAAATTCCCCTCCATGATCTGATCGTATACACTTGATTTTTAGATCTAATTCATTTTGAATACGATTGCAAAGTTTTGTAAATTCAGAAAATGCATCGGATTTGGAGGTGAGAAATAAGGTCCAAGTAAATCTAGAATAATCATCAATTAAAACAAAAAGTGTACTTTTTACCACCAAGACTACATGTGCTAATGGGTCCAAAAAGATCCATGTGAATTAGTTGTAAGGGTCTTGAAGTGGATATTTCTTTTTTACTTTTAAACGATGTTTTTGAAAAATTTCCTTCTTGGCATGGCGAGCATAAGGAAGATAGATTTCCGTTTAGCATAGGCAAACCTTTAATGAGTTTATTCTTTGACAATTTTAAAATTAACTTGATGCTAGAGTGACCGAGACGCCTATGCCATAATTCAAGTTCTTCATTTTTTGATATAAGACATTTGAGAGACGCACGTGATAGATCATGGAAGGCAATTAGATACACATTGTGAATTCGTGGTGCAGTGAGTACAATACTATTGGTTCTTGGATCTATAATTTTGCATAAATCTGTAGAAGACTCAAATAAAACATTTAGACCTTTATCGCAGAGTTGACTAATAGAAATCAAGTTATGTTTCAAACCTTCTACATATAAAACATTAGTAAGAGAGAAAGAATTGTTACCAACAATACTGGTGCCTAATATCCTTCCTTTTCCATTGTCCCCAAATGTCACCATTCCTCCTTTCTTCTTAGTGAGGCTAAGGAATTTTACTTTATCGCCCGTCATGTGCTTGGAGCACCCTGAGTCCAAGTACCACATGTCTTCCTTTTTCTTAGCCTGCCAACATACCTAACAAGAAGATGAGAGTAAGGATCCGGATACCTAGGTGTTTCCTCCCATAGAATAGGTGGAAACCTTAGGCACCCAGATTTGCTTGACAGTACATCGACCCTTCATCCTGCAGGAGTCCAAGGTATGCCAGAAGTGATGGCACTTGGCACATAACACAAAAGGGGTTGAGACCTTTTCCAGTTTTTGTTGTGGACTCTTGCTGGAGGGTGGGGAATCAGCGGAATAGATTCCAGATTTGTTATTATTTGATGAATTATGAGTTTTGGTACTACCGCCAGCGTTAGTTGTTACCGCCGGGGGGTAGTTAGCAAAGACAAAACCTAGACCAGTTTTTGCACTACCGTGCTTTTGGTTGGCCAAAATCATATCAAGACTTTTATGGCCAACACCGAATTTTTCTATAGATATGTTAAGGTCATGGATTTTAGCTTTTAATGCAAAATTTTCACTAATTAAATTTTCGCATCTATTTGCAAAAAAATTCTTTTCATTTTCAATATTAGAAAGAGAGAGTTTCATTTCTTTCTAAGTCTCTCTTTTATTTCGAGAGTGATTCGATATTGAAGAGAGCATTAGAAAGATCAGTTTCAAGTTTGCTAGTCCTTGCCAAGAGATCATCATTCCTTTGGCAAGACTCCATCTCCTTTCCCAAAGCAAAAACTTCCATATTTAATTTTTGATTTTGTTTCAAAAGAATTTTATTTTCAGTTTTAAGTAGATCAAGATCTTGTAAATTTTTGCCAAAAGATTTACAGGTTCTTAAGTATTCGGAATAAAGATCATCATAGTTAGAGGGGATTACCTCAGTGTCGCTTTGGACACTGCACTCGTCGTCGGCTGATTCATTGCTTTTCCCCATAAGGCACAAGTTTACATCATCATCATCGCTTGAGCTTGAACTACTTGAGCAATCGGAGGAAGAGTCATCCCATGTAACAGCTTTTAAGACCTTCTTCTTCTTCTTTCCTTTAACCCGTGTTTCTTTTTGCTCCTTCAGGAATTTTGGGCATTGACTTCTAATATGCCCGGTATTCCTACAGTGGAAGCACTCGGGAGGTGGCCGTTCTTCGTCTTCGTCGCTAGACTTCTCCTTCTTCTCTCTTTTGGATGAGGAGCCCTTTCGGAAAAAATTCTGGAAGGTGTTCCTTCTTTCCGGATTCTTCATGAACTTAGTGAAGTTCTTCACGAAGAGACTTTTCTCGTCATCTTCCTCGTCGTCATATTCTTTTCTTGACTCCAGTGCCAAGGCTTTCTTCTTTGGTTCCTTGTTGTACTCCTTTTCTTGAATCTTGAGTTCTACCTCATGGGTTTTAAGGTTCCCAATGAGGCTCTCAATTTGGAGCCGCCTAAGATCATGCGATTCGGAAATCGCCGTCACCTTTGGATTGAACTTTGGTGGGAGTGATCGAAGAAGATTTCTCACCAAGTCGCTGTTTGAAAAAGTTTTTCCAAGAATCTTTGAGGCATTAACGATCTTAGTGAATCGAGTGTACAGGCGTCGACGTTCTCATTTGGATCCATCCTGAACCTCTCAAATTCAGATTCCAGTTGGAATAGTTTTGAATCTTTGACCTGCGAGGTACCTTCATGCGTTATTTCTAATAAGTTCCAAATATCATAAGCAGTTTCACATGCACTTACTCTATTAAATTCAGTCCTATCAAGAGCACAGAACAGAGCATTCATCCCTTTCGCATTATTCTTACACCTTGCCTTATCTCCATCGTCCCATATATCCCTCGGTTTTTCCATGGTTACTTCTCCAACAATGTATGCAGGAGAAGTGTATGGTGTTTCATTACATGCCCATACATCTAGATCTAAGTTTATCAGAAAACAACGCATACGCGTTCTCCAGTAATTATAATCAGTTTCGGTAAACAACGGAGGTCTACTAATTCCCTGCCCCTCATGGAAAGCCAGATCACGGAGCGCCATTATTCCGGGTTGTTACACCGAATTGGAATAACCTCGCTCTGATACCACTTGTTGGAACTGTAGGCGCCCTTAGAGGGGCGGGGTGAATAAGGGTTTTACAAACTTTAAACTTTAATAGAAAACTTTTGTTATTTTAATCGAAGTTAAATCAAAAGTAAAGAGATAATGAAATTAGAAATGAAATCAATTTTATTAAACAAGAAAAGACATGATTAACATTTATAAAATTAATTACAAAATCTGATTTCAATGATGCTAGAAAACGAAGCGAATAATATGAAAACCCTTTTTGTTTTCTATACCGACTCGTATCCCCACGAACCGGTTGGCTTTAGCCGATCTCTCCCCAGATACAGCCTCAAGCCGCTCTAGCTAATATATCACCAGAAAGGCCTCGAGCACCCCCTAGATCTACTCCCTAGACCCAGTCGTCGTGTGGCGAATTCCTCCCTAAGTCCTACCTAGACCTAGTCATCGTGTGGCGAATTCCCCCTAGTCCTCGCAAGGCCCTAGTCGCTTTATGGCGAGTTCCTCTACCGAACAAAAGATATAAAGGTTACAATTTGAAAATAAAACAAAACACAAACTAAAGACTCCCTCAAAAGTGGAACTTGATGTCGATGTAGATGCGTTCGTATTGGTCTTCAAGTTCTTTGCGTTCACGAACGTTGACGGAGTTCTTCGGGCTGCTTTGAGAAGGCTCTCATGAATCTGCTGAATATATGGCTTCTATTCCTTCTGTGTCAGCAAGCAACAACAGAGGAGGCGCGCATTATTTTATAGAATCAGCCACTACCGCATGCGGTAGTACTACCGCCCCGCGGTATCTACATAAGGCAATGAAGCACACAGATCGTGGTAGATTAGGCAACAATCTGAGCGCCAAACACTAACGCATCGCGGTACCGCTAACGCCCTGTGTTAGCGAGATCTCCTTCCTTCAGCCACAATCTTCTTCCAAAACTGCTCCTCAATCAACTGCTGACGGGATGTTTCCAAAAGCTACCGCCGGGCATTAGACCTAACGCGCCGCGATAGTACATGCCAAACATAGCGACCCGTCGACATTCCTTTTTCTCCACTGTTTCCTTTCTGTCAATAGTTTCCATATATGCTAACGCCAGCGGTAGTTCTAGCGAGCCGCGGTAAAGCATGCATTTCGTCGAGCGTCGTGGTAGAGCATGCAGTTCGTCGAACACAAGTTTCATTTCGTCGAGTGCCAGTTCATCGAACGCAGCATCCATTTCGTCGAACGCAGGTTTCCTTCTCAGCAGTTTCTTCTCAGCGGTTGTTAGCACCAGCGGTAGGCTTAACGCGGCGCGGTAGAGCTTTCAGATCTTCTCAGCAGTTTCGTCTCAGCGGTTTCGTCTCAGCGGCTCCGTCTCAGCGGTTTCGTCTCAGCGGTTTCATCTCAGCGGTTCTGTCTCAGCGGTTCATTAGTGCTAGCGCCAGCGGTAAAATTAACGTGGCGCGGTAGCAACAATACATAGCACCATGGAGATTTGAAAGCACAGAATCATGCATACTACAAACATAAAACAAGTATGATCAAATACAATAGGATTTATTATTGTCAAACCAAGAGATGCGGAAAGCATGTTCCAACAGATATTGCATATGCAGTTGGCAGGGTGAGTTGGTTTATGGCAGAGCCTCGGAAGCCTCATCTTGTGGCGGCTAGGAGTATCTTGAAGTATGTCAAATCCACCTCGGATTTGGGTCTCTTCTACGGGAGAGATTCAGGCTTTTGCTTGCATGGGTACATGGATGCTGATTACGGAGGAGATTCGGATGATCGGAGATCGACGTCTAGATATGTATTTATGACAGGCTCTACAGCTATATCATGGTGCAGCAAGAAGCAGGATTCTGTGTTTATCTCTACCACAGAAGCGGAGTACAAAGCTTCGGCTTTGGAAGCTCAGGAAGCCATCGGGCTTAGGAGGCTTATGGAGGAAATTCATAGGGAGGTGCGAGGTCCTACTCTGCTACGTGGTGACAATGAGAGTGCTCTCAAACTGGTGAACTATCCAGTTTGTCATGCGCGTACGAAGCACATAGAGATTCATCACCATTTCATTCGTGAGAAGGTGTTGGAGGAATCTCTGACTGTGGAGCATGTGCAGAGCAAGGAGAATGTTGCTGACATATTTACTAAGACGATGTCGAAGGGACCATTTGGTCGGTTGCGGAGTTTGCTTGGGCTAACTTCCCCTTCCCACTTCAAGGGGAGTGTTAAATTTTTGAAGTGGAAGTGGAATGGTGTTAGGCAGTCTGCAGATTAGAGACTGCGCAGTCTGCGCTGGTGCTCTGGCCGGTTTTGTCTCGGGTGATCTGTTCTGGCGGTCTGATCTGGGAGACCGTTATTTGTCTGGGTGGATTGCGCGGGTTGTTCGGGCGACTTGTTCAAGTCGGTCAGAAGTTCAAGTAGGTCTGCCTTCTTGCAGTGACCGGGCGGTCTAACGTTTTGTTCTTATCGGTCTGGTTACTGAAGAAGTTCTTTGCTTTTGCAATAAGACCAGGCAGTCTGTTTTTGATGACCACGCTAACCGGGTGGTTTGTGTATAACCGTATGGTTCAATAAGGGTGTTGTTATCCTTGCTGAGCTCGGGCGGTCTATCTTATGAGACCGCTGGCAATCTGATGGGCGGTTATTGTATCCCAATTTGTGCGGTGACGACATCTGTTTGCTCGCCTATAAAAAGGGGTGCAGGGCCCATCATTAATAACGAAGAACTGTAAGAACCAAAGTTGGCTTGATTGTGCCGGTCTCAATTTGAGGTTGCACGGTCTGAGATTATGACTGATCGGTTTGTTTGTTCGCAGGTTAGCGACTAGCAGCTTGCGGTCAGCTTTTCTCCTTTCTTCCAGCTTTGAATAAACCAGTCCGGGCGGACTGTGTTTAGGTGTTCTTGGTCTGTGCAGCGAACTAAGTTGATCAGGCGGTCTTAAGTGGCCAGGCGATATTGAGTTGCGGTCTACAGCAGGAAGCAGTTTCTTCGTCAAGTGTTCGTGGGTTCTTCTGTGATCTTAAGACCGTGCGGTCTGGGCGATCATGCGAACTGGTTGCCTTTCAGCAGTTGAATAAGCAGCAGGTTGGGCGGTCTGTGGTTGCAGTCTGACAGGTGCAGCTTGTGCTCTGTTCACGCGGTCTCATGGGTTATCCGTCTGGCTTGTCTGTTCGCGCGGTCTGGCGGTCTCAAGTTGTCAGGTCGTCAGCAGCTTGTATTTTGTGTCTTGTGCTTCTCTCCTCCGTGATTCTTATGAATCATGTCTCTCCATGTATACCTCGAATTGTAAATAGATAGTTAATACCATAGCACTATTCGGTCTTCTCATTGTCATTGTGTTGCTACACTTGTGGAAAGTTTTGTGAAGTGTTTCGCATTTTACTTCATCTCCGGACCTCAAGTTTTTTAACAGAGAATTCAAAGCAACAAGTGTAGCAGAAGAAACTGAGGGAAGTTGAGCTGGATCCACAATCAGGAAGGTGGAGTCCAGTCTCAAGAGAAATCATAACAGAATCCTGGATACAGTTTGGATACCCTCAGAAGGACCATCACAGGGTATATCAGTCAGTTGAATGGGACAAGCATCTGAAATAGCTGGAAAGGAGGAAGAATCACAAACAAGCTTTCCCACAGGGTCCTCCTCCCTCTCCTAAGAAGATTCCAATGCCCATCAACTATTATCAGAGGCAAAAACAGAAAGCCAAAGGGGCGAGCAGCAGTAGACACTGAAGAGCGCTAAATTAAAATCTAAATTAGAATGGGGCAAATGAATGCTAACTTTCATTCATGAACATTTAATCCATCTATGTGCTTGGTGGTGTGTTTCAAGAACATTTACTCTAATTTTGTGATTGCTGTTTATTGTGATTGTCGCTTAAAGTGATGCTATTATCTGAAATGTTAAATCTTTATATGTGTGGTATTTATCATTGAGGTAAGTTAGGACTTCTTCAAATTGGGGGAGATTGTTGGGAACAGTGCCCAGCAATGTTCCTAATTTGAAGAAGTGCTCAGCTCAATGATAAGTGCAAGTTGTATTTAATGTCATCTCTAGTTCATAATCTCAGGAAAATAGAAGTATAATGTCGTCGAAAAGGACTGGACATGTCGTCAACAAAGTATGCTTGTCTTCGTGATGATGAGCAAAGCAAAGAGGAAGGATCATGGCGGTTATCGTCATGATAACGTGCTCGTATAGATATCATTGTAACGCCAATCAGATATCACAAGACGATGTCAGGATGCTGATAAAATATCGGAAAGAAGACTTGAGCTGATGAAGGAGCAATATCAAAGATATCAAGGGAAGGAATGTCGTCGTGAAGATTCAATGTCATCGACATCATCAAGAAGAAGCCTTATCGTTGAAAAGGCTAAGTCAAGAAGTATCGTCGACATCGGGGTAAAGAAGTGTTGATGTCGAAGAGGCTAAGGAAGCCGATATGAAGACATCAGTTACTGAAGAAGTGACTATCGACATAAGGAATATGTCGTCGAGAAGATAAAGTGTTTACGAAGACAGCCAACAGGAATGAATATTACGGCGACATAGCATGTCATTGTATATACAGATGCAGTCAGGACATCCTGTATAGTCGAGATATCAGCATCAGAGAAGGAAGTAAGAAGACTATAAGATCTACCCAGGTCTAAGACAACGACAAGGCCCTGTCGTGGAGATATTATCCATATCGTCGTAACAATGGAAATATCGTCGAGACTGATTCAAAAGTAGCCAGACGCGGTGTCAACATTCAATGTCGCCGCCTGATTGTCCAATCAGCGCATGCTTTAGAGGGATGGGCGTCTGTCAGTAAAGAACATCATATGTGACCGTTATGCAGCACATCCGTCCTATAAAAGGGAACACTGATGCCCTAGAAAAAAAAGAGAGAAACGAACGAAAAAGAATCTGGCCTAGCAATACAAAAGTACAAGCGGCGGTGAAGAAGAAGGAAGAAAAAGAACGAAACGATCATTCTCTATTCTTCAAGTTGCAGTCAAGCCACATCGACTGATAAGTTTCTCTCAAGAAAGGTAGCCAGTCAACATCCGGCAAAGCTAGAAAGCTTGAAGAAGATTTGCACCATTCAGATTGAAAATCAGAAGCATCTTCTTCAAGTCAAGAAGCCAATCTCCATCGGGCAGAAGAAACAGTTTTCTTTATTGTAATTTCTTGTAAGGCTTGCGGGCCTAGAACTTGTAAGACCTGTTTTTAGATCTGAGTGTCAAGCTTGAGGGATTGAGATCTGCGAGGCTTGGGAGATAGGGCAGAGGACTTGCGGGTCCAAACGTGTTGAGCTTGAGGGCTCGGGTGCAGTGAAGGGGCTTGCGGGCCTAGGCTGCAGGCAAGACTTGCGGGTCTGTGCTGTGTAGGGCTTGAGGGCATGAGAGTCGTGCTTGCGGGCTCGGGTGCAGTAAAGGGGCTTGAGGGCCTATGCTGCAGTCAAGACTTGCAGGTCTGTGCTGTGTAGGGCTTGAGGGCCTGAGTGTCGAGCTTGCAGGCTCGGGTGCAGTGAAGGGGCTTGCGGGCCTAGGCTGCGGGGACTTGCGGGTCCTAGTTGTAGGGCGTAAGGGCCTGGGTGTCGAGCTTGCGGGCTCGGGTGCAGTGAAGGGGCTTGCGGGCCTAGGCTGCAGGGACTTGCAGGTCCAAGTTGTAAGGCTTGCGGGTCGGAGACGTTGGCGAAGTTTGCCGAGCCTAGCACACTGTTAGGTAGGCGCAGAGGGAAAGAGGACTACTCAAGACACCCTGTCTTGAGGAACCTCTATAAGTTCTTGCGCCCTTTTTATGTTGTGCTATTCTAATCTATAGATCTATTAACCAGAAATCAAGAACACCAAAGGGGGGAACAAAAATAATTTGAAATACCTATTCACCCCCGCCCCCCTCTAGGTGATAAATCGACACCCAATAACTAACAGTTATTAGCAAAAGTGGGTAAGGAAGCAAAACACATAAAAGTTTTGATAATAAGATAAAGGCATGATCGAGCTTTGAGAGAGAAGGAAATGATAAGGTGTTTTAGAATAATTTTCATATAAATAAATCAGATTTTTTATCATAAGTATGTTCATAGAAATAAATCAGAGTTTTTAGCATAAAGATGAACAAAATAACATTTGTCAAGTACTCAATATTATCATGTTAATTCTTCCCTTTATATAAGAGTTTTAAGCAAAAATAATAATGATTTCCAAGTAACCATTCTACCCAGTCAATATGTTTACACCCTATCCCCGTACTAAGTGACGGATGGTCATGAGGAGCTGTATACATGCCGTAGGTTGGGGTGTTGGTCTCATATGCAAACACTAGACAAAACTCAACCTAGCACTCTTTCCCCCCAGTGCCTCGCAAGGCCCCACTGGAACCCTCCCCGATTAAGGACAAGACATGACTTAGAGGTCAGGTAATCTAATGTCTACAACCCTATGCCCCCGCTATGGTGAGATATACAATCATGGGTTAATAATAATTGGAAACATTTAGCGTTTGAATCTAATGATGAGTTCATAGCCTATGGGTTTATATTTTTATTTGAATTTTTAAATGAAAGGTCACATAGCTAATTTGAAATCCATTAATAAATCAGAGTTTTAGCATTACAATATTTTCATATTTAGAGCAACCAATATAAAGTTTACCAAGCAAGTCTGCCACTTGTTGAAAGAAAGGAATTTTAAGATTCAAGTGATGATGCACACACAAGAAAAGACTTTAAATGAGCATGAAAGCTCAAGGTAAAAACAATTATATGGTTATGATGCAGAAAACTTATAGAAATACAAGAAAACATATTTTTATAAACATGACGATTCATAAGAAGATATATGAGCTAAATTCCAATAATGAAGATGTTTTTGTAAATCAATTTGCATTTAAAATCTTTAAGTTTGACAATAAAGTAACCAAGCATGAAATAATGTTTTCAAAAAAAGATTACTACAACGTTACATTAATTAACAAATTCAAAACATACAAAACATTGTAGAGAGCATGCTAGGTTATCTAGTGCATTTATATATAAAGAGTAGTATATAATTTAACATTAGGATCCAATACTCATGAGAAGAAGTGTTATGGGAGATAATGATGTGCGCATAAGTGTATTTTGAATAGAGTAAACAAATGATTTAATCAAAAATACAAGACATATGTAGAGTAAAGTGCACAATAAAACACAAATAAGTTACTTCCACACACTTCAATGCACAAAGAAAATGTACAACCACCAAGGTGCTTTGCACACACAATGCTCATTAAGACTTATCAGGGTGCAAAGTAGTTCTTGGGGGATCACACACTTTATTTTTTAGTTTTTTTTATCCGGTGTACATAAGAATAAGTGTTTTTTTAAATGAAGTTTGCACAAGACACTTTACTATTCTTTCTAAGGTGCTCAACCTCACAACGCTTATTAAGACATATCAGGAGGTTCAAGTAGTGTTTGGTGGAGTTATCTTTGTCAATTTATTTCACGATTATTTTTTGTACAAAGTTCTCCGAATACACTTGTTTTGCAAACCAATGTAATTTTGAAAGCACAACCACTTTTCTTTAAATATTAAGAGTGCAAATAAAGGTGGTGTAGGTAAGATACTTGTGCAAAGTTTAATTCATTGTACAGTTACAATACACAAGCAGACATTCTTAGATTAAAAGCACATGTAGACTTTGCCAAAATAATGTTGGGTTTTCTACATACCATTCATAATGATAAGAGCATATCGAATATGCGCAGCGGAAGAAATACTAGAACAACCCAAAGATTAAGGAACTTGCGGATTTCATGAATCAAGAGATTAGGAAAGCAAAATGTGATATACCTTTCCGGGATTGAGTCAATACTCAACCAAGATGCTCCAAGAAGGAATCTGGTAGACGAACTTCGAGTTCCAAGCACCGAAATGCATCGGCCCTCTACAGAGATCCACGAAAGGAATGAGAACCTCAGTGCCTTGTCGCACAAGGTATGGGTCGGAGAAGAACATCCCTCTGCGTCCCCACGAACTGTTAGGTCCATTGAAGGGGAGGCGGCGAGGATTGGCGGCGATGAGGTCGGCGGACAGAGCGAGAGCGATCGGAACACTTCCGTCTTCGGCCCTTTAGAAATCGCAAAAAGGCTCGATCGATTTATGACCTAATCTCATCGCTTTTATACGCAAGTCATAAAAATAGGCTATCCGCAGACCAGGGGAAAACAGAACAATTCTGTCAGATTTAAATTCGTCGAATGCATAATAATTCGACTAAACGCTTTTGACGAATTATCATATTCGACTAAACACTTTTGACGAATTGTCTTAAATTCGACTAAACGATTTAGACGAATTCGAACAAATAATTTCGACTAAACACTTTAGACAAATTATCATATTCGACTAAAGACTTTCGACGAATTGTCATATTCGACTAAACACTTTCGACGAACTCGAATAGATAATTCCGAATAAACACTTTAGACGAATTATCATATTCGACAAAAGACTTTCGACGAATTGTCAAATTCGACTAAAGACTTTCGACGAATTCTGCCAAGTCCTAAAGAATTCGTTGAAACCATTTCGACGATTCTTCAAGAGTACTTGTTTCCCGTTTGAGACATTCTCAATTAAATTCCGAACAGTCATAAGATTGGTCCTCCACTCATATCCAATATGAGTGAGGCCAACACAATCCATTCTCCAATTTCTCCAAACGCTTTTATGTGTGACCCTATAGGCTCATATTGCATTGGCAGTAAGACTAACTGTTGATTGCTTTGAGATCACCTCAGAAACTCCAACACATAAGTGAGTGAATAAAAATCATTATCAACCATAAATCATTTACTCATACTTAGAGGCATGCTAAGCTTGGTTCTACACAACCTTTTCATTACAATTGGTGCACATATGAGTAGATATATCAAAGCATGATAAAAACAATGTTCAAAGTAGTTTGAAAAGATGAATTGTAACATTGCAGAAGGCCTAAATAATGGGTTAAATCATGCTTGATTTTCAATAGTCCATGCATTATTTTTGATATTTTGAAGAATAATTTTGATTTAAAGTTTGAACTCATAAGATTGATCTTAGACTTCCTGAGGTCTACCATGTGAGGGGTTCGGCCGATACTAAGAGATGTGATGGGATGATAGCCCAAATCTCCCTTCCGCATGATACATGTAAATAGAAAATTTAAGTTCAAAAAATACTTGTTGATACTCGTTTTTGTTTTATATTTTTGTATTTGATTTTTGAATATAGAAATAGAAATCAAACAAATAACCAAAGTAAGAAAAATATTTTTTGTAATTTGGCTTTTGTAATTTTGTATTTTAATTGTTCAAAAATCAATTATAGGCAGAAATGCAAAAATGAGTAGTACATATAAAATAATATATTTTTAGTAATTTTTCAAAATTTTAAAATTACAGAAAATCGGACACTTGATCTAGCGCCGGCGTTAGGTCCTAGCGCCTGCGTTAGCTCACAGAGATTGCTTATTTTAATCATATAGCCTAGATTTTCTTCGATTTTACTTCCTATTTTGCTTAATTATGTTTGTGCAATGTAAGACCTGTCCAATAAAGTGAAGAGACGAGAAGAAATCGCAAAAAGTTGCGAAGGTTAAAATTTTAGAACATGGCTCCATATTCATTAAAGCTTCATATTCATTAAACCTTAATTCTTGAGTTTTGCACAACCATTTAAGCTTAATATTATAGGATATGCAAACAAAGAAGACATGATTGAACAAAACAGATATGCATGATTTTATTGATAATAGATTGGTCATTTATAAATGAAAATCTGACTTTTACTTTTGATTTAATTTGATTTGCAAACTTCATTTAGGCTTTCAGGGGACAAAGTCAAATTTCAAATATTATATTAGATGGCCATGTCATGATATATATTTTCTTATATTTTCATTTTGATTTTTCTAATGCTTATATTTATCAATATAATGTATGTTGAAAATGATAGGAAATGTAAGCACAAGATATCAGTTCGAATAGGCCAAATAAGCATGATTTGAATGATTAGTATGAGATGATCTTTTTGCAAAGAGTAACATAGATATGCCCTAGATAATAAAATATAAAACCTAACATAGATATTAATATTCTTTAGGTGATAATGTTAGTATGATAAGCTTGAAATTAATGTTATGTCAAATTTTGATAGTGTTTTAACTTATAGACCTAGAATGAAGGGAATATTCTATTTGATTTTATCTTATTGATATCAAGATGATTCTAAGGTCTAAACTTGAAATAAATCACAATACACAGATAATACACCAACCATGGTAAACAATTATAATACCTATTGTTATCATATAATTCATATACATGTGATAGAGATAGTTGTTTTTAGATGATTTTTTATATGAATTATGATATATGATTTTTAGAGAATTTTATCAAAGGACATCAATAGATCATGGTGGTGTGTGTGGCATCAGTATTAAAGACAATTAATCTTTCAATATGTCTGTTGTGATTTTCTTTATAATTTAGATAAATATCTCATAACAAATTTAGAGTTTGATTCATATGGATAATATAAGATATTTATAAGCAATGAATATAAGAATAATTGATAGGTCATCAAAATAAAATATGATTTTGAATTTTGATCACTTTGATTTATAGACTCATTAAGTTTTAAGAGGTAAGATCATATTTCCTATAATATATAAGATGACCATAACATGATAGTTTAAAAAATAAGAAGACAAAAAGAAAAATAGAAAGACATTAAAGCATATCATGAAGTAGAAAATTTGTATATTTCATTTTTGAAAATATTCTACTTCATGCATTTGGTGATACCTAATGAATAAGTGATTTAGGTATCCAAAGGAGACCAAGTGTGGTGGTTCCTTTGGGTACCCAAATATAACGTGTAGGTTTGTGAGTAGATATTGATGAATGGGTCCTTTCATGTGAAGTTAATGTTTCAGTTTTAATTTTGGGCCTCCATTCAAATCTTGGTTTATTGTTATTCTTATGCATCAAATTTCTATTGTGATTATCTTTATTTTGAAAATTATAATTAGAAGTATCGTTCATAGGAAATTTGTGTAGTTTTATTTTTAAGTTGGGAGAAACATGATTTTGTAAATAATGGTGATTTTGATTTTGATTTCCTAATCCTTTGTCTTCCTTACTCCCATTATTAAACTTAGTTAAGATGTTCATATTTATATTCAACTTACTTTTAGATATAGTTTAATATTGTAAATTTGTATTTATAAATTTCATAAGCAAGTTGATTTTTTATTTTAATTCATCATTCTTAATCTTTAAATTATGCCTAGCTTTATTATAAGCTATTGAGCTATTTTTAAGAGTGGAAATAATAGAGTCAATATGATTTTGATAGTCGTTTCTAAATTCCTCAAATGTTTCGTCCATCTCTTTGATTTCAATTTTATATTTTGGCATGTAGCACAATCACTTTTCAAAGATGAATTTTCTAAAAATAATTTTTCATTTTGTTCTTTTACACAAATAATTTCTTTTTCAAGTTCCTTAAATTTTTCTTTAATATCATCAAGACAACGTTTTGTATTTTTAATTGAAGTGACATGGGTAAAGCTAGATAAACCAGAATTTGATTCTACTTTAAATTTTGCTTTTAAATCTTTATTTTCTAAGCGCAATTTGCAATTCGCATTTTTAAATTTCTTAATTTTGTGCTTTGTAATTTATAGCAATTGTAAAGTAGAAATAGAATTGCAAACAATAAGCGGATTTGATTTCCTTACAGTGCTTTTGGATGCTGTGAGATTTAAGCACGGATTTTCTTTGTTGTCTTCATCTATTTGGCATTCCTCTTCCAAAGATGGGATTTCTTCTTTTCCATTTGATGTGCACTCCATTGATCCATCATGAGAGGATCTTTCTTTACCATTTGTGCAATCTTCTATGTTCTCCACTTCTTGCATTTGTTCCATACCTGTAGATGGATCATACATTTCTTCAAGAGATTTCCATACTTTGTATACACTAGAAAAATAATATATTAATTTTGAAATTTCGTGAGATAAAGCACAAAAATACTATTTAAAGTTTTTGCATTTAGATGACGTTCCTGTTTATTTGATTCATCCGCTGATCTAACTATTGATATATCCTATGCATTGATATCTAAATTTTTAATAAACTTTTCCATTAAAAATTTCCACCCATTATAATTTCTCCCTTCATATAAAGGTGGTTTAAGAAATTTTTCTTCTTCATAAAAATTTACCCCATTAATAGAAGTGAGATCATGAGACGCCATTATTCCTGGTTGTTAAGCCGATTGGAATAAAACCTAGCTCTGATACCACTTGTTGGATCGGTAGGCGCCCTTAGAGGGGGGGGGTGAATAAGGATTTTAAAACTTTTTTCTTATATTTTGATATATATGAAATAATAAGAGATTAAAATAGTAGTTTTAATAAAGATCTAAATTGTTTTATAATGAAGGAGAGGATAATAAACAATTTAGAGAAATGAAGATTAAATCAATTTTATTACACAAAGAGAGACATGATTATTATTAATAAAATTGATTACAAAATTTGATTTCAATGACGCTAGAAATCAAAGCGAAATATGAAAGACTCTTTTTCGTTTTCTATCCCGCCTCATATCCCCACAAACCGGTGGCCCTAGCCTATCCTTCCCAGGATTCGGCCTCAAGCCTCTCTAGCCAATCCCTCCCCGGATATGGCCTCAAGCACCCCCTAGACCTAACCAAGATCTAGTCGCCAACACGAGGAGAATTTCATCCCTAAGTCCTACCCAGACCTAGTCGCCAACACGAGGCGAGTTCACTAAACAATTACAGAAAAGATGTGAAATAAATAGACAACAATATAAAAAAACTCCCTATATGGATCTCTTGGAGAAGTAGACGAAGACCCGCAGAGTATGATCGTAGTCGATGCGGTCTTTCGTCACGATGATGACGCGTGTTGAAATCTTCTCCATGGATCTCCTTAAGCCTTCATGGATTTGTGGGAGTGTCTCTCTGAACCGTCCTCTCTATGTTATGGCACGAAGCTCTAGAAATTAGGATCTGAAGAGGATGAAGAAGATGGATCCAAGGGGTCTTTTTTATAGCCTTGGAGCTAGCGCCTGCGCTATCGCTACCGTCGACGCTATCCCAGATTAGGCAATATTCTCTGCGTGAGAATCCTTCATTTTAAGCAAGACGGCTGCCTTCCTCTTGTGCTTTGTGCTACCGCCTGCATTAGCTGCTATTGCCTGGCGCTAGCACCTTCCTTAATTATTTCCGAAATTTCTCAAATTAGAGCTAGCGCTAGCGCCGGTGCTAGCGGGCATGTTGGAATTTTGGCTTCAAATTTTGGCGCAACTTTCTTATGTTATCCTTGAGTCATGTGGACTTGTTTTCCTGCACACTTAAACACACAAGATCAAATACACATAGGATTTGTTATTCTCAAACCTAGGAGATGCGGAAGACCATGTTCCAACACCAATCCCCTATCCACACCCCACTTGCACCCCTTCCCTTTCCGATTTTTCTGAGGTTAAACTAGGCATCTGTGACAAAAACTCCCAACATGGAAAATGTCCCCCACCTAGAGGGGCACCTCCAATAATTTTATGAGATTTTTAAGTTGGGTTTTACTATTTTAAATGCATATACAAGGTTTCATTAAAGGAATTAAAAGCCCAAATGACTTTGGAAAATTCCCAAAATATTATAGGCTCAAATTTAGGCTATTTTACAACTACTATCAAAGTTTGGAGTTTTTTTATCAATTCTTTTGATAATTTTAAAAACCTAAATGAGACTTCTACGAGCAAAATAACGCCTTAAAATGAACGAAAATATTTGGGAAAAACTTGCGGACCCTCGACGCGCCATTTTTAACTATATAGTAAAATTGTGCGAGTCGATCAAAGATAAATGGAAAGCTCACCAGTTACGACAAGTAATCGACTAAGTTGAAAGCATCGAGACACACAATCGGGTCGCGATTGCGAGGCGACATTTTTAAGCTGTAACGACATGATAATTAAAGTATGATCCCAAGGCACGCATAAATAAGAAGTCTTATAAAATATAAGTTGACCCCGACCTATAACTAAAATAAACCGGCTCCTATGAACGAAGAAGAGGCCCCTATGAACGGGGAAAGAACAGAATTCCCTCCTAAGAACGGAGACGACACTTAAGCCTCTTGATATGGAGTGATTGGACTACTAACCCGCTTAATTATTTATGTTCTCCAGTCTCGTACTGGTCATGCATTTACTATCTGCAATTATTCTTCTAATACTCCAGTCTCGCACTAGTCACTTAGTTATCTTTCTGTTTGTTCATTTCCAGTACTCTAGTCTCGCACTGGTCACTTAGTTTGAATACCTGATGTGTGTATGCACGATAGGATTGCTAACTGCGTGTCACTCCCTATTTTATTGAAATTATGGCTCGTGGGCCCCATAGATATATATATATATATCTGCTGCCAACCTTTTCTTTGCTTCGGCTATTTATTTTAGTACTTTAGCCCGCCCCCAGGATACGGATCTGGGGAGGGAATGTGTTTCCACTTAGCTATGTGACTAACGGTTATTCTTATAACCATTCACAGGAGATGGGACAGCGTGAAGCCCCTGCACTATCGGATGACTTACCGGCCCTAAAGATTGCCCGATCAGACACTCCAGCCTTACCCCCTGTCTTCCGTGACGTGAGTCCTAGAGTATAGGGCTAAATAAGGAGTCTTTTGTTGTACCTATTGTAGCCCACGAGGCATTTTATGTAAACAGTAGGCCACGGCCTTTTCAGTTAGATATATATAGTTTGTGTCTCCTTCTTTCATAAATTCTGCTTCTGTTATGTGACTCTGATGTGTGATGTGATGATTCTTGTGCCTGACAAGGCGATCATTTAGTGCTTGAGAGGGTGGGTCATCGTCACCTGGGAAGCGCTAAGTGGCCTCCTTGGGCAGTAAGACCCCCTCTCCCTGAACCGGGTTCAGTTTTTTTTTTTTTTTTTGGGGGGGGGGGGGGGGGGGGGGGGGGGGTTCTTACAAATGGATCAGAGCTACCACGATCCGACCACATGGGGCAATCTTTAGATCCTCCCTTCCCAGGTTCCGTTTATTAGTTTGGGACGAACCACGCAGCGGAAGCCTGGTGGACCCTTAGGTGTAAGGTTTAAGGATCCTAGACTGCACAGTAGTATTCCCACACGCTTTCCGCTACCGTTTCAGTCAGTTCTGCAAAATTTCCTTACTTTTGCAAATACTGATGTTCGTCTGTTACTTCTCCAGATACCGGAGTCCAGTAACGGAAGGTCTTCCTCTAGGGATCAGTACATCCTACCACTCCACCACCAGCTCCATCCGCTCCAACTGCAGTCCCTTTTACCGAGACTGACCTGGGACGGACACTGATAGCTTTGTTGGCCACCTTTCAGACGGCCATCCTACGGACACCCCAACAGCCTACCATGCCCACAGACCTTCTGACGACCTTTAGGGGGTTGAGGCCCCCTATCTTTCGAGGCACCGAGTCTGCCATACAGGCAAAGGAGTGGGTAGAGAGAGTAGAGGAGCTTCTAGTCGGTATGATGTGCCCCATTGTGGCCGCAGTGTCCTTAGTAGTGACTTTGCAGGAGGGCTATGCCCGAGACTGGTGGAGGGCAGCCAGCCGCTCCATATTTAGAGGGCGACCACTCAGCATGATTCTATGGGAGAGTTCTCTGAGGCCTTCCTGGATCAATTCATCTCAGATGCTGACCGAGTTGCTCTCCAGGAGCGATTCCTCCACATCTGACAGGGAGAGAGGATCGTATCAGAGTACCAGCGGGAGTTCATTCACTTAACCCGTTTCACTGGGACTTTAGCGACTACAGATAGAGACAGAGCTGTTAGGTTCTACTGATGACTACGGGATGACCTCTGACAGGCTTTGATCATGATCTCACAATCGACCTTCCACACGATTGCCACACACGTTGCAGCATTAGAGATGGACCAGAGGATGGTGGCCCAACAGCGAAGGGGACATATGGACGTCCCCCAGACTTAGGGCCGAGAGAGAGGGACAAACCCTCGCAAGCAAGACCGAGAGAGGAGACAGCGTCACCGCCATCAGCCATACAGGCAGGCACCCCAACCTCGATATGCACCTACAGCCCCAACACCCAGACCAACTACAGCACCTCAGCCTGCCCCAGCTGCACGACGAGATGTTCCCTTTGTAGGGAACTGCTTCCTTTGCCAGCAGCCTGGGCACATTAGAGCTTTCTGCCCTCAGGCTATAGGTAGGCCTGACTTAGGAGCAGTGTAGGGAGCCGTAGAGAGATAGGACGAGGAGGTCGTAGAGGACGACCTGCAGGCAGGAGGGACCAGGCCAGACAGGGAAGAGCAGCACCGCTTGAGGCTTACGCGTTAGATATTCAGCACAGACCTGCACCAGACGTAGTGATAGGTATATATTTTCGTTAGCAATGCTAGACTGAGATGATATGATCTAGTAGAGATGTGTGATATAGCCTTTTGTTTAAACTTTGTAGTTACTCCTCTTGTATATCTGTAAAGAACATGTGATCATAGTATATATGTTACCAGGTTTACTTTTGGTAGAAGGTCACCCCGCTAAAACGCTATTTGATACCGGTGCCACGCATTCCTTCATCTCTCGGGATTTCATCGCAGACAAAGAAAACACCGTACGATCGTCTGGAATGTCAATACGAATACGACTCCCGGACGGATCAGACATGATATCCACAGAAAAGTGTTCTTTCCGGGCAATGCTGAGAGACATGGAATTCGAAATCTTCGCAACTATTTTAGCAATAACCGTATTCCACATCATCCTAGGAATGGACTGGTTGGTCGAGCACAACACCCAAATCAATAGCTCGACCTGAGAGATCAACCTCCAGAACCTGAATGGGCAATCTATCACTCTTGCAGGTATACCATCTATCACCCGCATCATTCTAACGTCTGCCCAAACAGTCAAAGCAGTCCGACAAAAGGAAGAGATGTATCTGATCTACTTCGAAATGGAGGACAAGATGCAATTACTCACTAAAGTGCTCGTAATCTGAGACTTCCCAGACGTCTTTCTCGAATCCCTTCCAGGGTTGCCCCCGCAACGAGAAGTGGACTTCCAGATTAAACTGACCCACGGAGCCCGACCAGTGTCCCGAGCACCTTACCGGATGGCCCCAAAGAAACTAGCCGAGCTCAAAATACAATTGCAGGAGCTAATCGATGCAGGTTTTGTTCGTTCAAGTACCTCACCCTGGGGATCCCCGGTATTGTTTGTCAAGAAGAAGGATGGATCATTATGTGTGTGCATCGATTACAGGGAACTAAACAAACTCCCCATCCGAAATACCTATCCACTACCTAGGATAGACGAATTATTCGATCAATTGCAAGGCGCGTCCGTCTTCTCCAAAATGGATTTAAGGTCCGGTTACTACCAACTTCGAGTGCGGGAAGAGGACATCCCCAAAATAGCTTTCATCTCCCGCTACGGGCTCTATGAATTTATGGTGATGTTGTTTGGACTGACCAATGCCCCATCCGCCTTCATGGCTCTAATGAATAAAGTATTTGAACCCTTCTTGGATCACTTTATGATCGTTTTCATAGACGATATACTCATCTACTCGAAGAACAAGACAAATCATTCCAGGCATCTCCAAATGGTGTTACTCAAGTTACGGGAACACTCGCTCTTCGCAAAATTCAGTAAGTGTGAATTCTGGATGGAGGAAGTCGGATTCCTTGGGCACACGATCAACAAAAATGGAGTAGTGGTAGGCCAAGTAAAAGTGCAAGCAGTACGAGACTGGCCACCACTTAAGTCAGCAGCAGATATCAGGAGTTTTCTTGGTCTCGCCGGCTACTACTGCAAGTTCATAGAAGGTTTTTCTATGATCAACTTACCCCTCACCACTCTCACCAAGAAGGATACCACGTTCCAATGGACATCCGAATGTGAAGCAGCATTCGTGGAACAAAAGAATCGGCTAACATCTTCTCCAATTCTGACACTCCCCTCAGGCACTGATGGCTTCCAAATTTACAATGACGCATCACTGAAAGGGTTAGGAGCCGTACTAATGCAGCACGGTAGGGTAGTCGCCTACGCATCACGACAATTGAAGCCTCACGAGTTAAACTACATAACCCATGATCTAGAGCTGGGTGATGTAGTATTCGCACTAGTCTGGAGGCATTACCTATACGGGATAAGATGCGAAATATTCTCCGACCACAAGAGCCTCAAATACATTTTCACCCAGAAGGAGCTGAATCTTCGACAACCCCGGTGGTTAGAATTCTTATGCGATTATGACTTCGCCCTCCAATACCACCCCGACAAGGCCAACAAGGTTGCAGATGCCCTAAGTTGGCAACCTCCAACGACCGGGAATTTGCTAGAAATGATACCAGAAGAGTTGGTCAAGTCCTTGACAGACTTGGACATCATCCTCATTTCCCGTACTAACCCGATGGACTACCATGCCCAGCTATATTGGATGGAGATATAGTGTGACATTAGAGACAGGATACGAGGGGCGCAAAAGATCGACACAGAAATGGCTCCAATCATCCAGAGCCTGCAGCACGACGCTCAGGAAGATTACAATTTATATGATGGCATCCTACACTACAAGCACAGTATAATCATCCCCTCCACCGAAGGAATCCGGGAAGAGATACTCCGCGAAGCACATCAATCAAGATATTCAATGCACCCGGGAGTAGTAAAAATGTATGCAGATTTGCGAAGGACACTGTACTGGCCAGGTATGAAAAGGGACGTCACCAATTATATGGCGCACTAACAGACCTGTCAGATGGTCAAGGCAGAATGTCGCAGTCCAGGAGGCCTACTACAACCCTTACTCATACCCGAATGGAAATTTGAAGATATCTGCATGGTCTTTGTCCATGGCTTGCCCCGATCTCGTGTAGGAAACGACTTAAGTCGTGGTGGACCGCCTCACAAAGGTGGCTCGTTTCATCCCAAACCGACAAGGTGACGGTGTCGATATCTTAGCCCGACTCTTTATAGAGCAAGTGGTCCGATTTCATGGGGTACCCAAGTCGATCGTGTCTGATCGCGACGGACGCTTCACTTCAAAGGAATGGAGAAGAGACCAAGCATATATGGGGACCAGATTGACATTCAGTACCACTTTCCACCATCAAACAGACGGGCAAACAGAAAGAATGAATCAGACAATGGAAGACCTCATCTGACTATGCATAGTGGAACGCAACGAACCATGGGAGCAGGTGTTGCCCTTAGTAGAGTTTTCATACAACAACAGCTTTCAGGCGAGCATCAAGATGGCACCATACGAGGCCCTCTACGGAAGACACTGTCGAACACCATTATCATGGGCACATGATGAGGACTCAGAAGCTTTAGGGGTCACCTACATAGATGACACCACGATGGCAATAAGGTTAATTCGAGAATGAATGTTCGAAGCGCAGAGTCGCCAAGAAAAATACTACAACGCACGTCATCGACCGATGGAATTCAACGTGGGAGATATGGTATTCCTGAAGATTAAATCGATGCATGGGATCTCCCAGATAAAGATGCAGGAAAAGCTGGATCCTCGCTACCTAGGCCTGTACCAAGTCATATAAAGAATTGGCCCTGTTGCATATAGACTGGCCATGCCAGCCGAATTGGGAAAACTTCATGACGTCTTTCACGTCTCCTCACTAAGACGTGTCCTTTGCCAACCAGAGCAACATCTTTCTACGCCACCAGCATCAGTGCAATCTAACCGATCCATCCAGCTCGAACCAGTGAAGATAGTAGATTCCAAGATCAAGGAACTGCGAAACAAGACCATTTCGATGGTCAAGATCTTATGGTCAAACTGTGGACGCGAGGAGTTTACCTGGGAACCAGAAACACTTTTTCGGGAAAGATACCCGACACTCTTCCCCCATATATGTCACTTGAACCCCCTACCTTAGGCAATTTTCGGGAACAAAAATCCTTTTATTTTTATTGGATTGTAACATCCCGACTTTTATTGGGTCCCTAGACTCTAATGGACCCAATAAAAGTAAACCCAAAAGGTAGAAAGTAGCACGAATATGGGATATTGTGCTAGGAAACTCAGATTTGACTTCAATCAGTTCCGTTAGACTCGCAGGACCAATACGAGCGCAACGGAATTCGTTCCGTCGTGATCCAAGGTCGTTTAGGGAAAACGACCGTTTTGAGTATCGTAGTGTGTCACAACCACATTATTGTGGAATAGTTGCCAAACGTACTCCGTTTTGACTTATGGTAGTTCCGTTAGACTCGTATGACCAATACGAGTGCAACGGAATTCATTCTGTCCCGATCCGAGGTTGTTTAGGGAAAATGACCGTTTTGAGTATCGTAGCGCGTCACTATCACATTATTGTGGAATAGTGGTCAAACGTACTCCGTTTTGACTTCTGTCAGTTCTGTTAGACTCGTATAACCAATACGAGCGCAACGGAATTCGTTCTGTTCTGATCTGAGGTCGTTTAGGGAAAACGACTGTTTTGAGTGTCGTAGCGCGCCACAACCACATTATTGTAAATTAGTGACCAGACGTACTCTGAATCGAATCCTATCAGTTCCGTTAGACTCGTATGATCCATACGAGTGCCACGGAACTCGTTTCACTTCAATCCGATGTCATACAGGAAATATGCATGTTTTAGGTTTTGTAGACCTCCTCGACATAACGTACGAAATACGGAGCACGCGAACTCGGAATCGACTCTAATAAGTCTTGGTGGACCCCCTTGGACCTTGACCTACATGGGGGACCCCGCCGTAGGGTTGACTTTGGTAAACCCCCCCCCCCCCCCCCCCCCACACACACACACACACCCAAAACCCTAAGTTTGCAAGCAACCCTAAGGGGGGGAAGACTCATTCACCTCCTAACTAAAGGGGAGGGCTGCCCATGAGTAGGCAGCCCACCCTAGGGTAGTGGAGGGAAGGGAGGGGGGAGAAAATATCTCCACCCACCCATCCCTCCCTTTAGTCCCACATCGGGAATAAAAGGGAGGGAGGCCTCCCTCCTCCCCTATAAAGGGGACCCGACCCCCCTTGCTGAGCACAGACCCCCCTCCCTACCGTGCAGCACCTTGCCGGAGGAGCTCTCCCAGAAGGCACCACACCACCCCTCCATGGCCGGACGGCCTCCTCCCTCCCGAGTCCCTCTTCTCCAGGTGGACCGCCCTTCCCTCCCCCTTCCCACTCCCCCGAGGCAAGCCATCCGCCCTCCCCATCGTCGGAGCACCGCCAGCACCACCAGAGCCTTACCCAGGCTCGGGTGGAGGCTAGCCGTGAAAGCTTCACCCCCTGCGTCGGTGTTGGCGCTGGGGGAGCAGACCCCCACCCGGGGACCTCGTCTCCGACAAGAGAAGGCGGCAGGGCCACGGGAGAACGCATCTCCGGCAGCACCCGCGAGTTCCCCCTACCCTTCCCCCGTATTTCTGTAGGGTTTCGGCGGCCACACCCGGCGGCACCTGGACGCCGGACCACCCCCGGAGGTAAGCCCCACCCCCGGCGAACCAGCCAGGGGCAGGGAAAAGTCCTCCCGGGGGAGGGGTGGCGCAACTGTGGCCTGCATGTCCCATGCAGGCCGCGCCACCGCCCCCCCCCCCCCCCCCCCCCCCCCCCCCCCCCGCTTCTTTTCTCTCTTTCCGACAGTGGCCGGCGGCGCCAGGCCGGCGGACCACCGCCGGAGTAGTCGCCAGCCCCCGGCGAGTAGGCCGGGGGCGGCACCGGCGGTAGGCGGCCGCCTCCTAGCGGTGGCAGAGGCCGCCGCCCTCTGCCTCGTCGGGAGGGGCAGCTGTCGCCGTCCGATCGCTTGATGAGATCGGACTGCGGTGGGAATCTTAATTCCCTCCCCTCCATTTCTATGCCCCCGTAGTGGATCATCCCAGATCCGTTATGGGGGCAAAGGGAGGCGCACGGTTCATCATCCCCTCCCGCCTCCCAATCCCTATCCGCACCCCACTTGCACCCCTTCCCTTTCCGAATTTTCTGAGGTTAAACTAGGCATCTGCGACAAAACTCCCAACATGGAAAATGTTCCCCACCTAGAGGGGCACCTCCAGTAATTTTTTGAGATTTTTAAGTTGGGTTTTATTACTTTTAAAGGCCTATACAATGTTTTATTAAAGGAATTAAAAGAACAAATGACTTTGGAAAATTCCCAAAATATTATAGGCTCAAATTTAGGTTATTTTACAACTACTATCAAAGTTTAGAGTTTTTTATCAATTCTTTTGATAATTTTAAAAACCTAAATGAGACTTCTACGAGCAAAATAATGCCTTAAAATGAACGGAAATATTTGGGAATAACTTGCGGGCCCTCAATGCGTCATTTTTAACTATATAGTAAAATTGTGCGAGTCGATCAAAGATAAATGGAAAGCTCACCAGTTACGGCAAGAAATCGACTAAGTTAAAAGCATCGAGACACACAATCGGGTCGCGATCGCGAGGCGACATTTATAAGCTGTAACGACATGATAATTAAAGTATGAGCCCAAGGCACACAGAAATAAGAAGTCTCATAAAATATAAGTCGACCCCGTGATGACTAGTTTTTAGTCATCATTTTTAGGTTAGTTTAGTACAATTTTCCCTAGGTTTAATTATAATTTCTTTGCATTTTATGTGTGCTAAGTCTTAATGTTGTTATTTTATGTTTTTAATGTTATTTTATGTTCGTTATGTTTTAATTTCTCTTATTTTATAATGTTGTTATTTTATGATCTAATGTTTGTTATATTTTAATTATGTCATGCAATGTTATTATTTCATGTTGTTACTTTGTTTTAATTTCTTTTAAAAACTAATGTTTTATTTTATGTTATGTTTTAGTTTTATATTTTTATATTTTCTTAACTAATGCTAATGTTTTATTTTATTTTATTTTGTAGGAATGTTGTTGTCGTCGCCAGCGCCGCCATGCTCGCCGCCACCTTTGCATGGAGTCATTATGTTCGCCGTCGTGTGCCCGTCCATGCCGCCATCGCCGCGCCGTCAATTTTTATGTCGCAACGCCATCGCCGCGCCATGCAATTTCAGCCCACTTGAGCAAACCGAGCCCAACCATTCAGCCATTTGAAGACCCAATGTAGCAGCCCCCCTCTTCATCTATGTCGCCCGAGCAGCTCACATGGTGCAACCCTTCATATCCAGCACAAGAGCAGCCCCTCCAAGTCCAAATCCGACCCCCTTTGGTTCAGCTCAAGCCTCAAACCGTGAGCAGCCCTCCAACCTCCCAAACCGCCACCTTTGCATGGCCCCATCATGGCTTGGCCGAAATTCCTCACTCTTCCCCCCTTTTTAATATTCATTTTCCATTGAATATCATGTTTGGCCGAATCCCTCCCTCTCTCTCCTCTCTTTTCTTTCTTTTAATTAAATCTCATTATTCTCTCTCTCCTATTCTCCTATTTATATTTCTTTTAATTAACATGCATGCATGGCTTTATCTCTCTCTTTTCCTAATTAAAAGCATGCATGTATTTTCCCATGCATGAACCTTTCTCCCTCCTCCCATTAAATATTATTCATGCATCATATTATTCATGCATCTCCCCATTCATGCATCTTCTCCCCCTTCTAGAATCTTCCCCCTCATCTATAAAAGGAACCCCTATCTCAAGCATGAAGGAGGTTAGAAGTTAGAGAGGAAGTATAGTGTTAGTGGTAATCTTGTTTTTCCTTGTTGTAATTTCTCTTCCTAGTTGTAATTTCTTTCCATTATTGTAATCCCTTTTTTAGTAGTAATCTTGTTCTCTTTCTATCGTTGTAATTCTCTTTTTAGATAACTAATGAAAATGAATTCTCTTATCTTCATCTCAATTTCCGTTATGCGTAGCTAATTTTCCGTTAGCGTTTGATCATGATGATCCATGAATTGAGATGAGATTATTCTTTATGTCTTAGTTTTGCTTTTGATAAATTATTCTCGATCCTTCTTTGAAATATTTTGCATCGACTCCGTATTTCCGGTATACGGTAGTAGGCCCTTGATCTCATTTCATAGTAGTCGAGAGACTCATTGATTTGAAAGATCGCTCAAAGAAGGAAGGAGTTGCACGCACCCCTAGAGATAGGATGACGTAAATCCTCCGGATTGGAGTCAAATCCAATAGTGCGGTTCACTTCGATAATGCGACTTTAGACCTGTTTAATTTGCGAAGAAATTCCGATTAAACCGTCGTTAAGTTAGAAGATTTAGTGCTCTAGCGAGACTATCTCTCATTTTCGGAACCGTCACGGTCAAGAATTATTTTGCAATCGTAGAACTAACTTTTATTTCTCTCTCGTCTCTTTTCATGGTGATTCTTTGATCGAACGCTAGTTTTCTCTTCTGAATTTCCGTTTAAGTAATCTCGTAGTTTAATTTAAAAATTCTCAAAAATCCATCAACCGTTCGGTAGGATAATAGAGTCGTTGTGAGTAATAGTAGTTTCCTGCCCCGAGTTTTTATACGACCTTGATATATTTTATATCCTATGCTATATTTCGATAGGTACACTTGCCTTAATCGAGTATAGATTGGAGAACACGAATTTCTCTATCACCCCGACCTATAACTAAAATAAACCGGCTCCTATGAACGAAGAAGAGGCCCCTATGAACGGGGAAAGAACAGAATTCCCTCCTAAGAACGAAGACGACACGGAAGCCTCTTGATAGGGAGAGATTGGACTACTAACCTACTTATTTATTTATGTTCTCTAGTCTCGTACTGGTCCTGCATTTACTATCTGCAATTATTCTTCTAATACTCCAGTCTCGCACTGGTCACTTAGTTATGCTTTATGTTCGTTCATTTCCAGTACTCCAGTCACACACTGGTCAATTGTCTATTTGCTTTCTGATCATTCTTTTCAATACGCTAGTCTCGCACTGGTCAGTTGATTATTGTTTCCTGTTCATTCCTTTTGATACTCCAGTCTTGCACTGGTCTAGTTAATTCGGCCCTCGCCTTCGGCCTTCCTACTGTTAAGTATTTTATTACTCAGCTCCGCAGTTTTCGTTGCACTGTATTATATTAACCCAGGTCCTGCGCTAGATAACGGTTATTTCTATACTCCTATAAGATTCAAGAGTTGAGTTCTTCCTTTAAGGTTAGTCCCAAATAAGATGCCCCACTTCCGCTGCGTCTCTCGGCCAAAAGTTGTCTAGCCGGTTGAGTCAAGTAAGTCGCGGTAGACTTGGAGTAGTCATTCTTTCTGTAAATTATTTGTAAATTGCTTGCTATGAAAGTGGCGGGTCAGTCACGCCCGCAGACCGTTCGTACCGGTGCGGGAGGGATGATAACTCATGGCGACAGGGAGATGTGCACCGCGGGTTAGCACCACTTCGAACCCGCTGTTTTCCCTCCACTGGTCGGCCTAAATCTCAGAATCGCCGGATGTCGCTCACATCCAGTTAGTACACCAATCTGTACGGGAGGGCCTGGGTGATACGACACTACTACGCTCAGAAGTGGCAGGACTGGCCACTGACCGACGACCACATCGGTGAGGCCCGCGGGGTTCGCTACCCCGCTAGAAGAGAAGCGGTCTGAACTGTGTCGACACATGGTTGTGTGTGTTCAGGTTTGAATACCTAATGTGTGTATGCACGATAGGATTGCTAACTGCGTGCCCCCTACTTTATTGAAATTATGGTTGGTGGGCCCCATATATATATATATACCTGCTGCTAACCTTTTCTTTGTTTCGGCTATTTATTTTAGTACTTTAGCCCGCCCCCAGGATACGGATCTGGAGAGGGAATGTGTTTCCACTTAGCTTTGTGACTAACGGTTATTCTTATAACCATTCACAGGAAATGAGACAGTGCGAAGCCCCCGCACTGTTGGATGACTTACCGGCCCTAGAGATTGCCCGATCAGACACTCCAACCTCACCCCCTGTCTTCCGTGGCGTGAGTCTTAGAGTATAAGGCTAAATAAGGAGTCTTTTATTGTACCTATTGTAGCCCACGAGGCATTTTATGTAAACAGTAGGCCACGACCTTTTCAGTTAGATATATATAGTTTGTGCCTCCTTCTTTCCTAAATTCTGCTTCCGCTGTGTGACTCTGATGTGTGATGTGATGATTCTTGTGTCTGACAAGGCGACCACTTAGTGCTTGAGAGGGTGGGTCGTCGCCACCTGTGAAGCGCTAAGTGGTCACCTTGGGTAGTAAGACCCCCTCTCCCTGAACCGGGTTCAGTTTCGGGGTGGGTGGGGGGGGGGGGGGGTGGGGTCTTACATAATGTCCCAATGCCTCAGACTTACCATCGGTACAACGTCCACCGACAACCTCGCCTGACGACCATTGCCGGGCTACAACCCAAGCACCCCAATCCCTCTCCATCCACAGGCGGATTGTTGGTGGCCACAACCTCCCTTTGATGTGGCAAACTTGATAGTTAAGTGTGCAGCACGGGGACTTCCCAGGAGGTCACCCATCCCAGTACTACTCCAGACCGAGCACACTTAACTATGGAGTTCTTCCACTTCTCATCAGCAACTGAGCTGCACTAGAGTGGGTATAGAAGGCAAAACTTTTCTTCAGTTACCAGGAAGTACTCGAATGGCAACACATGTAGATAACAACATTTCATCTGGAAGACGACGCCTTCCAGTGGACGCAGTGATTCCTCAAGGGGAAGGAATATGTTCCATGGGCAGAATTCGTGAAAGGATTCACGGCCCGGTTTGGGCCATTGGAGTACGAGGATTTGAGGCACTCCTTCAGTAGTTACGACAGAGGGGTACCATGACGGAGTATCGAGCAGAGTTCGAAAAGCTAGCCAACAGGGTACAATGGGGGGGGGGGGGGGAAAGACACTACTTAGCTGCTTCATCTCCTGGTTGAAGGATCACTTGCGGGATGATGTTCAGGCCTACATGCCTCGCAGCCTGAGTCACGCCATAAACAATTCTGTGCGAAGGCGGGCGAAGCTCGCCTGAATGCTGCCGAAGGCCGCCCGACAACATCGCGCCGGGGGCGGGCGAAGCCCGCCGTCGCCACTCGGGTACTGTCGCACTTGGCCATAGGGGTGGAGCCCCGTGCCGGGCACGCATATGTATATATATATACTTCTATACTATTCTAAAAAGAAATATGAGATGGCTTTTAAAAACCATGAATTTAAAATCCCCTAGAGTAATCAGGACCCTTCATTGAAATGATCTACCGATTCTATAAAACAATCCTACTCATGGCATTACAAACCCACCAAAAACCTAAAATATCGCAAACCTCCTCTCTCCCCGATCTCTCATAGAGGGCGGCTCCTCTGCGCTCGCCTACTCCATCAACCCTCTCCTCCCCGAGCGGCGCCTCTTCTTCTCCCGCCCCAGCGATGGTAGATCCACAGCAGCCACCGATTCCCCTCTCTGCTAATCCCACACTCGATGCACATCCCGTCCACCCGCAAGAAAAGCTTGCCAACTCCCTCAATGCCTCGCCCGTAAGTCGCCAGAATACCCATCCTTCGGTTTACGATTTCTTATTTAATCTGGGATTTCCTCCTATTGCCTTACTATTCTCCAGATCTCAGCAATTTCACACACTCATACCCGACAGACACCTCTTCACCAGCCAACGCCGCAGCCATCAGATCCTTCTTCGATAACATTCTTCATCGTTTTTCTTATTTTCTTAGGCTAAATGTTTTGGATGCACAGATTTTTTTATCATAACTACTCAAGATTATATTATTTGGGTGGGTATAATCTGATACCCAATGGGTGGTTAATTTGGCTAAACGAGAGTAATCTTACATTTAGCTATGAAGATTACCTGTTTGACTAAATGCCTTAATGAACAATGGGTGGTCAATTAATTTGGATGCTAGCTAGGAAAATTCCTATATGTTGAATATTGTTCTCACTACTTCACTTCTTTATATGCTTTCCACATAAGAATGCTCATCTTAGGTGGAGTTAGATTTGACCGCATTCATGACCAAGTTTGAAAAAAGAGTTTCTTTCAACAAGATGTTTCTTAATAAACGATATAGAGAAAAAACAATTAAGAGTATATCTGCATAACTTGACTCCATGATGGATTAAGATACAAGATATGAATTGCTGAGATGCTTAAGATTCATTCTCCAAGGTTTGGTTTCCAAATGAATTCTAGAGATAATGTTTTCATTTTAGTGGAAATATTTATTTTTGATGTATTCAGATAGTAATGAGGAGTTGCATGTAAACTGCCAAATTTCTTTAAATCTGGAGGAAGTGTTAAGGAAAATCACATGGGAGGCAATACTGGTACTGCAAATTTTATAGGAGTCCTAATGGTGTTTAAATTGATTATCTAAGTCATTCCATAAGAATTTGGCAATATATTTATCGATGATTTTGAGAGTGGATTTAGGGATATTGGTATATGCCAATATACCAATATTTAAGAAGATAAAATGGTGGATTTAATGACGGACAGTCTGCCTCCCATGTGAAGAAACTGAGAGGCCAGCTAGCAAAAATAATATGCTTAATGAAGTTTTCCTCTAGCAAAAATAATAGTGTTGTCTACATAAAGGCAATGAGAAATGGGTGTAAACCTCATACAGGTTTTATGGTAAACAAGGGTGAGAGTTAAATTTCCAAAAACAATTAACTTGATGTGTTGGTTCTCAATATTTAATAATTTTTTTTCTTCCAACCGCAGCCCGTCCGGTTATGTTTTGTTCCACTTTTCCTATATGAAAAGTGTAAAATTAGACAAAGTAGGGATGTGCATTGATTTCCAGTTCCTGGAATTGGCTCTAAGAACTTCATTCTAATGTAAAACAATCCATGAATCCTGAAATTCTATAACGTTTAATAAAAATAATCACGAGATTTCCTACCAGTAGTTCAATATCCACCTCCTCCACGCATGAAAGATGACTCAAAGAGAAACTTGCACATCATCGGCCGGAGCAAACTATCAAATCTCACGCATTTAACTTGCATTCATATGCTTTTATCAGACTACTGATTTCACTTTTTTTGGTTTAGCAATATCCCTCTCATGTTGTTTTGATTCTCTGCCAAGGATGATAATGTATTAGACTGAAGTGTAGGTTCATATTCCCAACTTTTGGTATCCATTGACGAAGGAAAAATATGTCTATTTGGGGATATTGCATGCATGTTTTCCTACTTTTATTTCGATGGAGATTTCTTTATGGAATGGATTTTCTTCATTGTCTGGAGACCAGTTTCTTAAATTTTTTTCTTTCAAATTGTGTACAAATCTCACAAAACATTCATCATGTTGTCTTCCAGTTACTTTATAATGCCATCATAAATTCCCCTTAATGTACGATTGTGATATCAATGATTCATAATTTTTTGTGATTGTGCTTCTACATGTTTCATGATTGTGTGTTTATCAGTATCAAATGGTTTTTGCAATCAACACCACGGTATCAAGTGCTATGCATAGTTTTAGATATATGGTTTCTCTATTGAATAATAATTCAAGAATCTTTATCTCTTTTTCCCTAAATTGATATACGCATGTATGCATGTGTAATGCTCTATGGTCTTTGACGTGCTTGATCATTATTGGAGTTTCATAAACTTTAATCAGGTTTGAAACTTGCAAAAATAATATTATAAATAAAGAAATTAGGACGTATAATAGAAGCCCACATTAAAAATCACATATGACCATATATTTCTCCAATCAAAACAATTGCAAAAATAATATTACACCATGCATGCAGGTCAGAAATTGTAGAGCCGCTGATTCTGAGAGTTCAACCTTCTATTTTCCCCCTGCAGGCATCAAATTTTATTTATGTTGATCAGCTAACTAGAACGAATTTTAGCTACAGTTCAGACAGTAACTTCTGACATGATGAAAATGGTGTGAGTACAGATCTCTATGATTTCTTACAGGTATAGTCTCTGCAGTTCATTGTTCTTTATGTATCATTGGTATTTTTCATAACAGTTATATTTTGGTTGACACTGCTTTTGTTGCTTATTGTCATTCTTCCCGGATTAAGATTCTTACCCATTGTTATTGTTTTAGCATCTGCCTGAAGTCATCAACTACTCACTTCGCTACAGGAGTTTTTCTCCCATCACACCGAATACGCGGATAATGGTTTCTTTATCACCATAAAATCTTATGCTGGACATTACTTCCTACTTTCGCAAGCCGTGTACATAAGGGAAACAAATCCAAAGAAGGTTCACACATCAAATTTTGTATTTTATTTATAAAATTTTTAAAGTATTTGTATTTTATAGAATTATATTATATATTTATATATATACATACGAGTGCCCGACACGGGGCTCCGCCCCTACTGCCCCGCGCAACAGTACACGCCCCCCATGAGGGCGTCACCCCCCCTAATATGGGGCTCCGCCCCTACGATCAACCACGACAGTAACTGGTGGAGACGACGGGCTTCACCCACCCCCGACGAACTTCTAGTATACAGTCGAGCTAAATAAAAAATTTATAGCGCGAATACTGTTTTTTGAGTTTTGAGGCCCAAATATATCTTATTTGAAAAAGTGATCAACATGAAAGTTGTATTTGAAGCTGTTTAGGGGCACGATTTGGGCCCCGAAAAAAGTCACGTCGACTTTTTTTGGGACCCAAATCGAGGGCCTAAACGACTTGAAATCAAAAAGTGATCAACATGAAAGTTGTACATCTCGATGAGATCTACAACTTTGATAATGATCACATTTTCAGATAAAATATATTTAGGGCTCAAAAATCAAGAAAACTGAAAATAAAAATGTTGGTCTGCGAATAAGAAATTAGAAATTTATAGCGCGAATACTGTTTTTTGAGTTTTGAGGCACAAATATATCGTATTTGAAAAAGTGATCAACATGAAAGTTGTATATCTCGATGAGATCTACAACTTTCAATTTGAAGCCGTTTAGGGGCACGATTTGGGCCCCGAAAAAAGTCACGTTGACTTTTTTCGGGGCCCAAATCGAGGGCCTAAACGACTTGAAATCAAAAAGTGATCAATAAGAAAGTTTGATCTACAACTTTGATGTTGATCACTTTTTCAAATAAGATATATTTATGGCTCAAAAATCAAGAAAATTGAAAATAAAAATGTTGGTCTGCAAATAACTGCAAGCGCAAAACTGATATGCTAGGCCTTTAGTCCCAAATCGTGAGAATAGAAATAATTTTCGTGTTTAAGTAGCAGGATATGAGTGCTTATTTAAAATTTGAAATAGGGGCGGGCTTTATAGAGAGGGCGGGCCTGTATACAAGTCGGCTTGTGATATATGCAGACCTTGCGTGCATATTTTATATGTAGACTGAGTTTCACCTTGTAAGACCCCTCCCCCCTTTTTTTTGAAGGTCCGGGTCTTACCGCCCAGAACCGCCGTCTTGCGGTGGTACCCTCTCAAACATGGTCCCCACCACAACACGCCAATCCTGCCGGCTATTCAACTATATCTCAGGCCAACCAAATTCTTAAAAGGAAGAGTGAATTAAAAGTACGAGTCCACAATAATCACCTCAAATAGAGAAACATGTCCAAAAAGAGATATTCATACAAAATAAGAGTACATCAGAGTGCAAGAATTAGAATAAAAGTACAACATGGGCCTAAGCCCGGTCCTCGGATGCTTTCTTCGCCTCTCTCCTGGCGAAGATATAACAATCTAAGCATCCACAAGGCTCGACTCCCTCAATGACATATAACTCCGGCTTCTGACCTGGGTAGATGTGTAGCGTAGGTATATGAGGGGTCTTGCTTACCGGGGCTCTCCCGGCGGCAGCCGAGAGTCCAACTCCGGGCCTGTCCACCGTCTCAGGCACCACCCTCTGGGGGTTGACCTGCTCTTCCTGGTGCTCCTGTAATAATAGGGTCCACTGATCGTCAGTCTAAAAGACTCAGCATATTCCTCACCGCCTCCACCCGCGACTCCTAGGCACCGTGCGGGAGGCGGAAACGGAGGACATCAAGGGGTAAATCAAGGAAGCAGGTGACAGGTGGTAAAACTAGCAATGTATATCAAGCAAAAGATAAGTAGCTTCTAGCTAGCAGGAGTACACTAATTAAGATTACTCTAGCAGTTCTACAATTTGGTTTGTAATTAAGAGCAAACAGTAGGAGAAAGCTACAATAGCAGTAATATGAGCAAATAAAGTAATATGAAGAGCAGCTAAGAAAATTAACCTTAACTTATATGCGTACACAAATGCACATAAGCTAAGGGATCTGACAAGCAATAAACTCATCGTATAAAAGAGCCCACACTGATTTATACGATGAGGTCTCTGTTTATGCAACGTGTAAAAGGCAATGTAATATAAGAAGCAAATAAATATGAGCATCTACGAAAGTAACCTTAACTTATATGCACACACGAGGGCACATAAGCTAAGAGATCTGGAAGGTATAAACTCATCGTATAAAAGAGCCCAACTGATTTATACGATGAGGTCTCTGTTTATGCAGAAATGCTATGCTATGATATGCAATGCAATGATGCAATGTTTGTATCATTATTTCATACACATGCAACTCACTCACACGACTCTGTACGTACAGACCTTTAGTTCCCACTTTTCGGAGGTAGCTAACCTCTCGGGCACCTCCCGTCGTGGTCAAACGGTGGCAGAGGAGCGGGCGTCTCCTCACCTAGGTGGGTAAGTCACACTACCAGACCTAGGCCCAAACGTACGCTGTGATACCGGTACCCGGTACTCACGAGCTTCTGCGTACTAAACTGAACTGGCCAGGCAGGGTTTAGGGAATTCGTCCCGTCGGACGCGCAGTAAAACAACCTGGCCCCAATACAACCACTAGCACTGCCGAGTCAACGAACTGCTGTCGGTGTGACGACTAAGACAGAACCGAAGACCCACCACATCTTATACACAAGCAACAAGTATTAGCCATTTACTACCGAGCCTCCAGCTCGCAATTCTATATTAACGTTTATAAAGTAGAGCCTACCGCTCGCTAGACTACAATAGTCTTGTATTTAAACTACGAGCCTACCGCTCGCTAGACTACACTAGTCTTATATTTGAACTACGAGCCTACCGCTCGCTAGACTATCCCAGTCCTTCCTTATAACCCGAGCCTATCGCTCGCTAGACTACACTAGTCTTGTATTTAAACTACGAGCCTACCGCTCGCTAGACTACACTAGTCTTATATTTGAACTACGAGCCTACCGCTCGCTAGACTATCCCAGTCCTTCCTTATAACCCGAGCCTACCGCTCGCTAGACTACACTAGTCTTGTATTTAAACTACGAGCCTACCGCTCGCTAGACTATCCCAGTCCTTCCTCATAACCCGAGCCTACCGCTTGCTAGACTACACTAGTCTTGTATTTAAACTACGAGCCTACCGCTCGCTAGACTATCCCAGTCCTTCCTCATAACCCATTCCAGTTCGGGATGGGAGATAACTTGGCAAATTTTCCTACTTAACTAGTTTTGTCTATAGTTTAGTTGATCTTAGAAGCTTTAGGGTTAACCTTGGAACTTCCGGAGGGTTACCCGATGAAGGGCTCGCAGTGGTATTAGGAAGTGTGACGGGCTGACACCCCGAACTTCCTCTTCCCAAGGTACTTAATCTAGTTGGTATCTCCCCCTTTTTACTTGATCCCCATTTTCCTCTCCGATTACATTAATTCTTTAAGATGAGTTAAGCTTGGCTCCTAGGAGCGGGGGAGTTCTTTTGAACTCCAACACCACCAATTGTGACCGGGTGCTGACTCTCCCGTCGTCACATTCTAATCTCGAGTTCCCTTCTTCACCGAGGAACTGCACACATTCAATTAGCATTCTCAACCTTTCTTGGACCCACACTCCTATTCTTCGGCATCCTTAACCCTGGGGTTTGCCTTAGATGTTATCCGACTTCACCCTTGAATCTTACCCTAGATGGCTCACCCGGCTAAGGTCCATTCTACTTTCATATAATCACTCACTACGACAAGTTGTGTGTGTGTGAGGCCCTTGACGAGGTCTAACCTCCTTTTCATATCACTGTAAACTTATACACCTATAGCTTGCTAAACACACCCCAATCCTTATTTCCCAAGATGCCCTTAGAGATGCTCTTCCAAATAATCTGAGCCTTCGTAGTCAATAAAGAGTTAATAGTTCTACGTGTGAAGGTCAGTGGTGGTCTAATTCATGTAAATCAGTTTCACTATTCGTGGACCGAAATAAGGTTGATGTAGATTTGGCTCCTATGGTGCGATCTTGATCACATCATATCCAAACGAGTTCCAATTATTACCATAGGATCACAATGAGTGGTGATCTAACAACCTCATATCCTAATTTCATAAATTCTCTAGGGAATCTTAAATCATAGTTTCTATTAAAAGTAGGAGATATGCAAATAGAGATTTACACATCGAGTATTAGATTATGTTCTCAATAAACTCAGGGAAAATTACCATGACATAACACTGGTCTAAAAAAACACCCAACCTGAGTCTCATATTATTCCAAGTGATATTTACCCTTAATTATCATTTATTACATTTGGTGTGCGTATATGGGTTTACACTATAAGTGCTATGTTAAGACTTCAATAAATTCTGGGAAAATTATTATAGCACCATATTAGTCTAAAAACACCAGATCCTAAGTCTCATATTATTCCAAGTGATATTTACCCTTAATTATCATTTATTACATTTGGTGTGCGTATAAGGGTTTACACTACAAGTGCTATGTTAAGACTTCAATAAATTCTGGGAAAATTACTATAGCACCATATTAGTCTAAAAACACCAGATCCTAAGTCTCATATTATTCCAAGTGATATTTACCCTTAATTATCATTTATTACATTTGGTGTGCGTATAAGGGTTTACACTACAATGCTATGTTAAGACTTCAATAAATTCTGGGAAAATTACTATAGCACCATATTAGTCTAAAAACACCAATCCTAAGTCTCATATTATTCCAAGTGATATTTACCCTTAATTATCATTTATTACATTTGGTGTGCGTATAAGGGTTTACACTACAAGTGCTATGTTAAGACTTCAATAAATTCTTGGAAAATTATTATAGCACCATATTAGTCTATAAACACCAGATCCTAAGTTTCATATTATTCCAAGTGATATTTACCCTTAATTATCATTTATTACATTTGGTGTGCGTATAAGGGTTTACACTACAAGTGCTATGTTAAGACTTCAATAAATTCTGGGAAAATTATTATAGCACCATATTAGTCTAAAAACACCAGATCCTAAGTCTCATATTATTCCAAGTGATATTTACCCTTAATTATCATTTATTACATTTGGTGTGCGTATAAGGGTTTACACTACAAGTGCTATGTTAAGACTTCAATAAATTCTGGGAAAATTATTATAGCACCATATTAGTCTAAAAACACCAGATCCTAAGTCTCATATTATTCCAAGTGATATTTACCCTTAATTATCATTTCTTACATTTGGTGTGCGTATAAGGGTTTACACTACAAGTGCTATGTTAAGACTTCAATAAATTCTGGGAAAATTATTATAGTACCATATTAGTCTAAAAACACCAGATCCTAAGTCTCATATTATTCCAAGTTCATATGACCCCCTTTTCATTTTATAACCTAAATTAGGGGTAATTTAGTAAATTCCATATCTTGGGATTTTTTTGTACCCAAAAATCCGAAATAACTTTTGGGAAGGCATATTGCTGCCAAGGACCCATGTCCAGCATTTCAAGCCATTGGGTTAACCCCCAAGGCTTAGTGCTCACTCCACCCAAAATTGCTAACAGACATAAAGAACAGTCCTAGAAAAATGGTTCTACAAGGAGCTGTAGAGCTCCAAATCACTTGATCACAAATCCTACAGAAAGTAGACATCAAGAGCTACAAAAGTTGTCTCTGCCAACTTTTCATGGTATGACCTCTAAGGCCTTCAAAAATTGCATGCAAACTACATAAAAATCCTAGGCAGAATTATTGTGGTTTGCTAATAGACATAAAGAGCAGTCCTAGAAAAATGGCTCTACAAGGAGCTGTAGAGATCCAAATCACTTGATCACAAATCCTACAGAAAGTAGACATCAAGAGCTACAAAAGTTGTCTCTGCCAACTTTTCATGATATGGCCTCTAAGGCCTTCAAAAATTGCATGCAAACTACATAAAAATCCTAGGCAGAATTATTGTGGTTTGCTAATAGACATAAAGAGCAGTCCTAGAAAAATGGCTCTACAAGGAGCTGTAGAGATCCAAATCACTTGATCACAAATCCTACAGAAAGTAGACACCAAGAGCTACAAAAGTTGTCTCTGCCAACTTTTCATGATATGGCCTCTAAGGCCTTCAAAAATAGTATGCAAACTACTTAAAAATCCTATAAATTGAGAAGTGTGACAAACCATATTTATGGAATTTTACAAAGTAATATTCATCCAATAATTCTACCAAAAATCTCAGAAGTTCAAAACTAGATTTCACATGATCTTCCATGGTTTGCACAATCCCCAAATACTTTTCATCACAAAAAAATCCCATTTAATTAAAAAGGCAACATAAGGTAATTTATCATGATTTTCAAGTAAACAATATCTAACAATTCACACAAGATTTCCAGAGGTCCTAAATGATGTTACAAGGTGATCCCCAGAGTTTCATATTTTTCCATAAGCTTTTCCCCATGAAATATTTTCCATGGACAACATTATGTGACCTAAGTCATGTTAAATCAAAGTAAGGGGTTTTTGGTCTTTAGGGTCCCCACCATTCATTGGAGTGGCATGTTTTGATATTATGAAGGTGCTGCCTAAGTTTCAGAGGCTAACACCAAGCCTTCTCTTCTGAAAATACAACCATAGACTTTGTCTATTGGCACACCAAATCACATAAGAGTAGAGACAAACAAATTGAAATTCCTCTACATGCAGAGATCCATTTGACCTCAAATTTTAACCATAAGTTGCTAGTACCTAGATAAGGTTATCCCCCAAATTTGGGGTCAATTGGAGTTATATAACCCCAAAAATATCATTTATTTAATTTCCTAAGTTTTGAACAAAACTTTAGAAAAAGTACCTCCTAAAATTCTGATATTTTTACCTAAGCTAAATTTGGGTCACATGCATGCATGTACGAAGTTTCAGCTTCATAAGTACTACCAGTAACAAGATATGCACTTTTAAAATTCAGGATTTGGTTTTGACCAACCTCACTAAAATGAGTGCTGTGAGTCCTACAGTTAACCAAATGACTTGATTCCACTTCCAAATGAGAGTTGACATCCAAGCCTACAAAAGTTGTCTCTGGCGATTTTTCTCAAAATGGCCTCTAAAAGCCTTAAAATTCAACATGAATAAGCATGTCAAAGTGTGACAAAAAATGCAATTATCAGAATAATTAAAATAGCTATTTTAAATTGATCCAGCGCGAATTTCAGCGCATATCCAACGGCAGCCCGTCATCGTCCCCGACAGCCAACGGCTGGGATTGATCCCGCCTGGACCGCCTTCCTCCTTCAATTCCCGGCCATCCACGGCCCTCCACCGCCGGCCACCGCCTCCACCGCCTCCGTTGAGGTGGTGGCTAACGCCAGGCGGCGACACGGCCGCCTGAGAACCCGTCTCCGGCGATCCCGAGCAAGAAGAAAAACTCGGGATTTCTCCCTCGTTCTCACATGGGATCGGGCTCAATTGAGCCCGATGTCTCTCCTAAGGGAGTCTAGATACTAGCACAGATGGAGGGGGAAAGGAACTTGCCTGAGCACGGCCTTGGCGGCGGGTGTTGCGGCGGAGGAAGGTCGCGTTCCTATTCCCGGCATCCATGGCGTTTTCTGTGCGGCTGAGCTCAAAAACTTCTTCTGAAGAGGGGGCTCGACTGCTCTGGGAGTTCTGAACGTAGTGAGAGGGAGAAAAGAGGGGGAGGGAGTGTATATGGCCGGCTGCCATTAAGGCCATTCGACCAACCTCCTTGCCGCCCATGGCAGCCAATCCAAACCTCCTCCCCACTGCCCCAAACTGACGGGAATTACTCCCCCTGCTGGGAGAAGAGCTTGGGGAATGATAATGGGGTGCCATTTGGCACCCACTCCCTAATTTCCTCCTCCATGTCCCCTTTGTCTTTTTCCCCCATTTCAAGTCCAAATTTCTTACCATTAATCCCTCCATTTCGAATTTTCAGTGGTCTTAGGGTTCAGTTATCATGAGGGCTGGTTATTGGAGTCATGGGGTTGGCTAAGCCCACTTGATTTGAGCTTTGGGCTCACTTGACCCAAATAGGGCAAATTGGGGATTTTTAGGTTTGGGGCTTGACTCAAGCTCACACCCTCAATATGATTGACCCACATTGCTCCCTAAGACCCTATGGACCTACTCTACAAAGAATTGATTCAAGGTGGGGTCAATTGGGGCTTGAGTGCACTTAATTGCCTATATGGGTAATTTGGGTGTTTGTTGATTTTGCCCTAATTCTCCATGGTTGGATGAACACTATGCTCCCTTTAGGTCTCACATACTCCCTTTAGGTTTTGGTGGTGATCAATTTGGTCATTCTAAGTCCCTTGAAGATTAATTTGGGTTTTAGCACCTTTTAGGTCAATTTGGGGCTCTTAAGAAATTGACCCAATTTCCCCAAATTGATGGCCCTATGATGGGGCTTTTGGGTCCATTAGGTCCCTTAGGGAGGTTGCCATAGGAGAGTGGCTTCAATTTGATCAATTGGGGTTCAATTGCCCTTAATTATGGTGATTTGACCTAAGATTGCTCACAGTTGACTTTTGGTCAATTTGACCAAATTGGTTGACCCCAAGGGTCCCTAGTGGCCTACTTTGTGTACTTAACTCACCATATGAACTATTCATGATTATGTGGGGTTTACAAGATATTTTATCCTCCCTTTTGGTTCACTTCTCATTAGGGTGGATCATGATGGCTAAGTGCACACCATGTGTTTTTCACCTCTTCCATTTTCATCCTAGGGTTCTAGGTCACTTATCCTATTTTTGTCATGACTTGTCATGACAAAAATCATTTAGGGGCCTAGTAGTTTGGGGGATGTTACAAATCCCAATACAAAACAAAACAATTTCGTCCCCGAAATTTAGGATCGGGTGTATGGGTTTTCAGATCAAGCACAATAAAATGAAAATCAAATACATTCTTGCAATCGAGTTTTACCTGATTCAAATAGTTTCGGGTAGCTTTGCTGCATTAGATCCAGTGGTTCCCAAGTATGTTCCTCCTGCCCGTGGTTGGACCAAAGGACCTTTACTAATGGCACCTTCTTTCGTCGTAGAACCCGGATGCTGGAGTCGTCAATCCGGGTAGGCTCCAAACGGACTGTCCGATCTGTGTCTACTGGGCCTGAGGTACGAGTGATCTGTTGTTCTGGCTTAAGCAGAGCCTTCCGGAGCGAAGAGACGTGGAAGACGTCGTGCAGGTTCTCTAATTCTGGCGGTAGCTCCAGTCGGTATGCCAGAGGGCCAATCCGCTCCAGGATCTTGTAAGGTCCCATATACCTAGGACTGAGCTTCTTTAACCTCCGTACCCGTGTGACACCGTGCACTGGACGTACCTTCAGAAACACCTTGTCTCCCACCCAAAATTCTACCTTACGATGCCGCGCGTCGTAATATTTGGCCTGTCGACTCTGGGCTTCTAGCATCCGTTCCCGAATTAGTCGCACCAGAGCGTCCGTGTCCTCTTCAAACTTCGGCCCTGGCACGCCTGGAAAATCATCCTGAACCCATGACAGCGGGGTTCTGCATTTACGACCATACAATGCTTCGTAGGGGGCCATGCCGATGCTGGATTGATGGCTATTATTGTAAGAAAACTCGGCGAGTGGCAGCAACCTTTCCCAAGGTTCGTTGCGGTCCAGAATGCAGAGGCGTAGTAGGTCTTCCATCGTCCGAATTGTACGTTCAGTTTGACCATCTGTCTGAGGGTGGAAGGCGGTGCTGAAGGTCAGCCGAGATCCCAGATAGGCTTGAACAGCCTTCCATTCCCGAGACGTGAACCGGCCATCCCGATCGGACACGATCGACTTAGGGACTCCGTGGTACCGAACAAATTTCTCTACAAATAGTCATACTAACGTTCCGACCGGAGCACCCTTCCTGACTGGAATAAACCGAGCCACCTTCGTCAGCCTGTCAACAATCACCCATACTGAGTCATTCCCGGAGTGGGAGCGAGGTAGCCCATGCACGAAGTCCATGGATATGTCATCAAACTTCCACTCAGGCACAGGTAGAGGCTGCAATAGTCCCCCTGGCTTCTTGCATTCTGCCTTCACTTGCTGACAAGATACACAGTGCGTCACAAAACGAGCGATGTCTTTCTTCATACCGGGCCAGTACATTGACTTTCTCAGATCCGTCGTCATTTTGGAGACGCCCGGATGTATGGAGTACTTGCTATTATGTGCCTCAGCCATGATATCTTCCCGAATCCTGTCTCCTTGTGGTATGAGTATCCGCCCACGGAAGTGAATGAGACCATCACACAAGGTAAAGTTCCCGGAGGGGCCTGACTCCAGGGCCACAAACACTGGTTCCAATGATGCATCTTGTCTTTGCCCAAATTTAATGCGATCTTGAATGTCGCAGGTCATGCTCATGGCTGCCAAGTATTCTGCATAGGTCTCGGGGTTGGCCTTAGATATCAGTGTGACTTGCGTGTCCTGAAGTACCCTTATCAGTTCCATAACCATTAATCGAGGTTCCGTGTCGGATGTACTCGCTCTTCGGCTGAGTGCGTCTGCTACCGTGTTTGCCTTCCCGGGGTGATAGTGCATTGTGTATTGATAGTCACACAAGAACTCTAGCCATCTCCGTTGGCGTAGATTCAAGTCCTTCTGGGTGTCGATGTACTTGAGATTCTTGTGATCCGAGAAGATCTCGCAATGAACCCCATATAAGTAGTGCCTCCAAATCTTCAAGGCGAAAACCACTGCTCCGAGCTCTAAGTCGTGTACCGGATAATTTTGTTCATGTTTCTTTAATTGTCTCGAGGCATAAGCAATCACATGACCATGTTGCATGAGGACGGCACCCATTCCTTGATAAGACGCGTCGGTGTAGATTTGAAATCCCTCCTTTTCGGATGGGAGGGTAAGAATGGGGGATGTGGTGAGTCGGTTCTTCAACTCCTGAAAGGCTGCCTCACACTTGTCTGTCCACACAAATGCAGCATCCTTCTTTGTTAACGACGTGAGGGGAAGTGCAATCCTTGAAAATCCCTCCACGAACTTACGATAATATCCGGCTAGTCCCAGGAAGCTGCGGACATCCGAGGCCGACTTCGGTTGCGGCCAATCCCTTACTGCCCGTTCCTTGGCCGGATCCACTGCCAACCCGGCCCCACTGATCACGTGCCCTAGGAAAGCCACCTCCCGTAGCCAAAATTGGCACTTCGAGAACTTTGCATACATTTGATGTTGCCGTAACTTGCTCAAGACTTGAGTCAAGTGTTGGGTATGCTCCTCCCTTGTTTTGGAGTAGATTAAGATGTCATCAATAAACACGATAACGAACCTATCTAGGTAAGGTTCGAATACGTGGTTCATTAAGCTCATGAATGCAGAGGGAGCATTCGTGAGCCCGAATGGCATCACTGTAAATTCATATAATCCGTAACGAGAACTGAAGGCCGTCTTTGGGATATCTTCCTCTCGTATTCGCAACTGATAGTATCCGGACCTCAAATCAAGCTTAGAGAACCAGAAGGCCCCCTGTAGCTGGTCAAATAGCTCATCAATCCTCGGTAGCGGATATGTGTTTCGTACCGTCAGCCGATTCAGCTCTCGGTAGTCGATGCAGAGACGAAGTGACCCATCCTTCTTCTTTACAAATAGTACCGGTGCTCCCCAGGGTGATGAACTTGGTCTGACGAACCCTGAGTCCACCAGTTCCTGGAGTTGAGTCCTGAACTCAGCCAATTCTCTTGGTGCCATTCTATATGGTGCCCGAGACACCGGTTTTGCTCCTGGTACTAGTTGAATTTGGAAGTCCTTTTCCCTGTGTGGCGGTAGTCCGGGTAGTTTTTCTGGGAAGACATCAGGAAATTTTTGAACTACGGGAATATCAGTCAGGGGATTACTTTCCTCCTTCATTTCAAAGCAGATCATGAAGACTTCATCTCCTTGCAAGTGGGCCTTGACAGCTTGAATTGATGAGATTAAACGACGAGAGATAGGTTTAATACCTTCGATCACCACATCGTCGCCCTCGTGTTTTAGCATGATTTTCTTTGCCTGACAATCGATCTTGGCGTGGTTCCAGTATAGCCAGTTCATGCCTAAGATTAGATCGTAGCCCTTCATCTTTAGCAGTGTTGCCGGCGCTTCGAACATCTTCCCTCCGATCTCCACATTCATGTTGCACTTAGCACATGTTTCTATCTCTGACCCGTCCGCCAGTCGCACCTTCCTTTCGACGCCTTCGAAGTGTTGTACTTGGTCCAAGTCGTCCACGAATTCCGCCGAAACGAATGAGTGGGAGGCGCCCGTATCGAAAAGGGTGTACGCAGGCTTTTTACATACTAGCACTATACCTGGGTGATTTTGCGATTTTAGTTTATTGTTTGACGTAAGCTAAAGATCGGCAGGTAATTAAACAATTATGTAGGGAAAACTGAGGTACCTGTGATCACATCCTCTGGATTTCTGGGTTCGGCAAGATCCAGTGCATACATTTGCTCCGGCTGCCTGCCTCTACCCGGTGGCCCTCGACCTCGTCCACGTCCTCGGCCTCGGCCCCTGATTTGTTGTACCGGTGGTGCTGCTATAGGTAGGGGTGGGGGGTTACCCCATCTCTGAGGGCAGTGAGCCTGCACATGTCCTGGTTGGTGACACCAGAAACACACTGGCGGGGGATGTGCTCCACCTTCTTGTTCTCGGGGCCCCTGTATCCGCATCGGCTGAGGTGCAAGTACAGCCGGGGGTCTCTGGTCCGGTCGGGGGTCTGGATGAGGTTGTCCTCTGCCTCTTTGATGTCTAATGAATCCACCGCGCTGTCGGTGGTCCCGTCCTCTATTCCCGTTTCCATCTTCCGCTGGCCTTTTTCCTCGGCCCTTCACCATTTGCTGATCTGCCTCCAGTCTTCTTGCTGCTTCGCTGATTCGGGCTAAACTGGAGTCCGCCACATATTGTAGGGAGTGTCTGAGATCGTCTCGTAGGCCCTTGAAGAACCTCTTGGCGTACCCAGAGTCGCTTATTTGATGTGATGTAGCGAAGCGAGCCAGGTGAGAGAACTCCCGCTGGTAATCCAATACTGAAAGATTCCCCTGCCTCAGATGCAAGAACCTTTCTTCCAGTTCATCTCTTGCTGTTTGAGGCACAAAGTGCTCAAGTAGTGCCTCCTTAAACTCTTCCCACGTGATGTCGGTGTACTCAAGACCGGCAAAGGTGGTGTCTAAAGCTGACTTCCACCATCTCTTAGCATGAGATTTTAGGGCAGAAACAGCTAAGGACACTGCAACATCCGTCGGGCAACGAATCCCTGCCAGCATTTCCTGGATTGCATCCAGCCATTCCTCCGTTTGCACCACTGACTCAGATCCTGTGTAAGATGGGGGGGGGGAGAGACCCCGGAAGACGCTCAACCAGTTTGCCCCTGGGTTGGGGGCCTGAAGTGGGACCTGTTGCTGAGTAAAAGCCTGCAGGATAGCGGTCAGGGTCTGACCCAGCTCCGTTTGTTGGAACTGGACGGGAGCCGGTTGGGGAGGGACCGCATTCTGTGCGGGAGGTACTTCGTCTTGCAGTGGGGGAACCGTAGCCTGTTCCGGAGGGACTTCATCTTGCACTGGGGGAATCACGACCTGAACATGGGGAATCGTTCTCCGGTTGGGAACATTTACCGGAGGCTACATAAGAAAAGTGTTTAATTAGAAAGGTTGGCCCTAAGCATCTCGTTCGATGGACAATTTAACGTGATTTCTCCTATGGGCACACCATTGCTTCCGCTGCTAGTTTGTCCTCAAACTAACTCGAGCGGGGTTGCCCTAGGGTTGTGGACTCCTTATTTGGATCTGTTTTGGCTAAGCTGATACCAGTTTGTAAGACCCCTCCCCCCTTTTTTTTGAAGGTCCGGGTCTTACCGCCCAGAACCGCCGTCTTGCGGTGGTACCCTCTCAAACATGGTCCCCACCACAACACGCCAATCCTGCCGGCTATTCAACTATATCCAGGCCAACCAAATTCTTAAAAGGAAGAGTGAATTAAAAGTACGAGTCCACAATAATCACCTCAAATAGAGAAACATGTCCAACAAGAGATATTCATACAAAATAAGAGTACATCAGAGTGCGGAAATTAGAATAAAAGTACAACATGGGCCTAAGCCCGGTCCTCGGATGCTTTCTTCGCCTCTCTCCTGGCGAAGATATAACAATCTAAGCATCCACAAGGCTCGACTCCCTCAATGGCATATAACTCCGGCTTCTGACCTGGGTAGATGTGTAGCGTAGGTATATGAGGGGTCTTGCTTACCGGGGCTCTCCCGGCGGCAGCCGAGAGTCCAACTCCGGGCCTGTCCACCGTCTCAGGCACCACCCTCTGGGGGTTGACCTGCTCTTCCTGGTGCTCCTGTAATAATAGGGTCCACTGACCGTCAGTCTAAAAGACTCAGCATATTCCTCACCGCCTCCACCCGCGACTCCTAGGCACCGTGCAGGAGGAGGAAACGGAGGACATCAAGGGGTAAATCAAGGAAGCAGGTGACAGGTGGTAAAACTAGCAATGTATATCAAGCAAAAGATAAGTAGCTTCTAGCTAGCAGGAGTACACTAGTTAAGATTACTCTAGCAGTTCTACAATTTGGTTTGTAATTAAGAGCAAACAGTAGGAGAAAGCTACAATAGCAGTAATATGAGCAAATAAAGTAATATGAAGAGCAGCTAAGAAAATTAACCTTAACTTATATGCGTACACAAAGGCACATAAGCTAAGGGATCTGGCAAGCAATAAACTCATCGTATAAAAGAGCCCACACTGATTTATACGATGAGGTCTCTGTTTATGCAACGTGTAAAAGGCAATGTAATATAAGAAGCAAATAAATATGAGCATCTACGAAAGTAACCTTAACTTATATGCACACACGAGGGCACATAAGCTAAGGGATCTGGAAGGTATAAACTCATCGTATAAAAGAGCCCACACTGATTTATACGATGAGGTCTCTGTTTATGCAGAAATGCTATGCTATGATATGCAATGCAATGATGCAATGTTTGTATCATTATTTCATACACATGCAACTCACTCACACGACTCTGTACGTACAGACCTTTAGTTCCCACTTTTCGGAGGTAGCTAACCTCTCGGGCACCTCCCGTCGTGGTCAAACGGTGGCAGAGGAGCGGGCGTCTCCTCACCTAGGTGGGTAAGTCACACTACCAGACCTAGGCCCAAACGTACGCTGTGATACCGGTACCCGGTACTCACGAGCTCCTGCGTACTAAACTGAACTGGCCAGGCATGGTGTAGGGAATTCGTCCCGTCGGACGCGCAGTAAAACAACCTGGCCCCAATACAACCACTAGCACTGCCGAGTCAACGAACTGCTGTCGGTGTGACGACTAAGACAGAACCGAAGACCCACCACATCTTATACACAAGCAACAAGTATTAGCCATTTACTACCGAGCCTCCAGCTCGCAATTCTATATCAACATTTATAAAGTAGAGCCTACCGCTCGCTAGACTACACTAGTCTTGTATTTAAACTACGTGCCTACCGCTCGCTAGACTACACTAGTCTTATATTTGAACTACGAGCCTACCGCTAGCTAGACTATCCCAGTCCTTCCTTATAACCCGAGCCTACCGCTCGCTAGACTACACTAGTCTTGTATTTAAACTACGAGCCTACTGCTCGCTAGACTACACTAGTCTTATATTTGAATTACGAGCCTACCGCTCGCTAGACTATCCCAGTCCTTCCTTATAACCCGAGCCTACCGCTCGCTAGACTACACTAGTCTTGTATTTAAACTACGAGTCTACCGCTCACTAGACTATCCCAGTCCTTCCTCATAACCCGAGCCTACCGCTTGCTAGACTACACTAGTCTTGTATTTAAACTACGAGCCTACCGCTCGCTAGACTATCCCAGTCCTTCCTCATAACCCATTCCAGTTCGGGATGGGAGATAACTTGGCAAGTTTTCCTACTTAACTAGTTTTGTCTATAATTTAGTTGATCTTAGAAGCTTTAGGGTTAGCCTTGGAACTTCCGGAGGGTTACCCGGTGAAGGGCTCGCAGCGGTATTAGGAAGTGTGACGGGTTGACACCCCGAACTTCCTCTTCCCAAGGTACTTAATCTAGTTGGTATCTCCCCCTTTTTACTTGATCCCCATTTTCCTCTCCGATTACATTAATTCTTTAAGATGAGTTAAGCTTGGCTCCTAGGAGCGGGGGGGGGGGGGGGGGGGGGGGGGGTTCTTTTGAACTCCAACACCACCAATTGTGACCGGGTGCTGACTCTCCCGTCGTCACATTCTAATCTCGAGTTCCCTTCTTCACCGAGGAACTGCACACATTCAATTAGCATTCTCAACCTTTCTTGGACCCACACTCCTATTCTTCGGCATCCTTAACCCTGGGGTTTGCCTTAGATGTTATCCGACTTCACCCTTGAATCTTACCCTAGATGGCTCACCCGGCTAAGGTCAATTCTACTTTCATATAATCACTCACTACGACAAGTTGTGTGTGTGTGAGGCCCTTGACGAGGTCTAACCTCCTTTTCATATCACTGTAAACTTATACACCTATAGCTTGCTAAACACACCCCAATCCTTATTTCCCAAGATGCCCTTAGAGATGCTCTTCCAAATAATCTGAGCCTTCGTAGTCAATAAAGAGTTAATAGTTCTACGTGTGAAGGTCAGTGGTGGTCTAATTCATGTAAATCAGTTTCACTATTCGTGGACCGAAATAAGGTTGATGTAGATTTGGCTCCTATGGTGCGATCTTGATCACATCATATCCAAACGAGTTCCAATTATTACCATAGGATCGCAATGAGTGGTGATCTAACAACCTCATATCCTAATTTCATAAATTCTCTAGGGAATCTTAAATCATAGTTTCTATTAAAAGTAGGAGATATGCAAATAGAGATTTACACATCGAGTATTAGATTATGATCTCAATAAACTCAGGGAAAATTACCATGACATAACACTGGTCTAAAAAAACACCCAACCTGAGTCTCATATTATTCCAAGTGATATTTACCCTTAATTATCATTTATTACATTTGGTGTGCATATATGGGTTTACACTATAAGTGCTATGTTAAGACTTCAATAAATTCTGGGAAAATTATTATAGCACCATATTAGTCTAAAAACACCAGATCCTAAGTCTCATATTATTCCAAGTGATATTTACCCTTAATTATCATTTATTACCTTTGGTGTGCGTATAAGGGTTTACACTACAAGTGCTATGTTAAGACTTCAATAAATTCTGGGAAAATTATTATAGCACCATATTAGTCTAAAAACACCAGATCCTAAGTCTCATATTATTCCAAGTGATATTTACCCTTAATTATCATTTATTATATTTGGTGTGCGTATAAGGGTTTACACTACAAGTGCTATGTTAAGAATTCAATAAATTCTGGGAAAATTATTATAGCACCATATTAGTCTAAAAACACCAGATCCTAAGTCTCATATTATTCCAAGTGATATTTACCCTTAATTATCATTTATTACATTTGGTGTGCGTATAAGGGTTTACACTACAAGTGCTATGTTAAGACTTCAATAAATTCTGGGGAAATTATTATAGCACCATATTAGTCTAAAAACACCAGATCCTAAGTCTCATATTATTCCAAGTGATATTTACCCTTAATTATCATTTATTACATTTGGTGTGCGTATAAGGGTTTACACTACAAGTGCTATGTTAAGACTTCAATAAATTCTGGGAAAATTATTATTGTACCATATTAGTCTAAAAACACCAGATCCTAAGTCTCATATTATTCCAAGTTCATATGACCCCCCTTTTCATTTTATAACCTAAATTAGGGGTAATTTAGTAAATTCCATATCTTGGGATTTTTTTGTACCCAAAAATCCCAAATAACTTTTGGGAAGGCATATTGCTGCCAAGGACCCATGTCCAGCATTTCAAGCCATTGGGTTAACCCCCAAGGCTTAGTGCTCACTCCACCCAAAATTGCTAACAGACATAAAGAACAGTCCTAGAAAAATGGCTCTACAAGGAGCTGTAGAGCTCCAAATCACTTGATCACAAATCCTACAGAAAGTAGACATCAAGAGCTACAAAAGTTGTCTCTGCCAACTTTTCATGATATGGCCTCTAAGGCCTTCAAAAATTGCATGCAAACTACATAAAAATCCTAGGCAGAATTATTGTGGTTTGCTAATAGACATAAAGTGCAGTCCTAGAAAAATGGCTCTACAAGGAGCTGTAGAGATCCAAATCACTTGATCACAAATCCTACAGAAAGTAGACATCAAGAGCTACAAAAGTTGTCTCTGCCAACTTTTCATGATATGGCCTCTAAGGCCTTCAAAAATTGCATGCAAACTACATAAAAATCCTAGGCAGAATTATTGTGGTTTGCTAATAGACATAAAGAGCAGTCCTAGAAAAATGGCTCTACAAGGAGCTGTAGAGATCCAAATCACTTGATCACAAATCCTACAGAAAGTAGACACCAAGAGCTACAAAAGTTGTCTCTGCCAACTTTTCATGATATGGCCTCTAAGGCCTTCAAAAATAGTATGCAAACTACTTAAAAATCCTATAAATTGAGAAGTGTGACAAACCATATTTATGGAATTTTACCAAGTAATATTCATCCAATAATTCTACCAAAAATCTCAGAAGTTCAAAACTAGATTTCACATGATCTTCCATGGTTTGCACAATCCCCAAATACTTTTCATCACAAAAAAATCCCATTTAATTAAAAAGGCAACATAAGGTAATTTATCATGATTTTCAAGTAAACAATATCTAACAATTCACACAAGATTTCCAGAGGTCCTAAATGATGTTACAAGGTGATCCCCAGAGTTTCATATTTTTCCATAAGCTTTTCCCCATGAAATATTTTCCATGGACAACATTATGTGACCTAAGTCATGTTAAATCAAAGTAAGGGGTTTTTGGTCTTTAGGGTCCCCACCATTCATTGGAGTGGCATGTTTTGATATTATGAAGGTGCTGCCTAAGTTTCAGAGGCTAACACCAAGCCTTCTCTTCTGAAAATACAACCATAGACTTTGTCTATTGGCACACCAAATCACATAAGAGTAGAGACAAACAAATTGAAATTCCTCTACATGCAGAGATCCATTTGACCTCAAATTTTAACCATAAGTTGCTAGTACCTAGATAAGGTTATCCCCCAAATTTGGGGTCAATTGGAGTTATATAACCCCAAAAATATCATTTATTTAATTTCCTAAGTTTTGAACAAAACTTTAGAAAAAGTACCTCCTAAAATTCTGATATTTTTACCTAAGCTAAATTTGGGTCACATGCATGCATGTACCAAGTTTCAGCTTCATAAGTACTACCAGTAACAAGATATGCACTTTTAAAATTCAGGATTTGGTTTTGACCAACCTCACTAAAATGAGTGCTGTGAGTCCTACAGTTAACCAAATGACTTGATTCCACTTCCAAATGAGAGTTGACATCCAAGCCTACAAAAGTTGTCTCTGGCGATTTTTCTCAAAATGGCCTCTAAAGGCCTTAAAATTCAACATGAATAAGCATGTCAAAGTGTGACAGAAAATGCAATTATCAGAATAATTAAAATAGCTATTTTAAATTGATCCAGCGCGAATTTCAGCGCAGATCCAACGGCAGCCCGTCATCGTCCCCGACAGCCAACGGCTGGGATCGATCCCGCCTGGACCGCCTTCCTCCTTCAATTCCCAGCCATCCACGGCCCTCCACCGCCGGCCACCGCCTCCACCACCTCCGTTGAGGTGGTGGCTAACGCCAGGCGGCGACACGGCCGCCTGAGAACCCGTCTCCGGCGATCCCGAGCAAGAAGAAAAACTCGGGATTTCTCCCTCGTTCTCACATGGGATCGGGCTCAATTGAGCCCGATGTCTCTCCTAAGGGAGTCTAGATACTAGCACAGATGGAGGGGGAAAGGAACTTGCCTGAGCACGACCTTGGCGGCGGGTGTTGCGGCGGAGGAAGGTCGCGTTCCTATTCCCGGCATCCATGGCGTTTTCTGTGCGGCTGAGCTCAAAAACTTCTTCTGAAGAGGGGGCTCGACTGCTCTGGGAGTTCTGAACGTAGTGAGAGGGAGTGTATATGGCCGGCTGCCATTAAGGCCATTCGACCAACCTCCTTGCCGCCCATGGCAGCCAATCCAAACCTCCTCCCCACTGCCCCAAACTGACGGGAATTACTCCCCCTGCTGGGAGAAGAGCTTGGGGAATGATAATGGGGTGCCATTTGGCACCCACTCCCTAATTTCCTCCTCCATGTCCCCTTTGTCTTTTTCCCCCATTTCAAGTCCAAATTTCTTACCATTAATCCCTCCATTTTGAATTTTCAGTGGTCTTAGGGTTCAGTTATCATGAGGGCTGGTTATTGGAGTCATGGGGTTGGCTAAGCCCACTTGATTTGAGCTTTGGGCTCACTTGACCCAAATAGGGCAAATTGGGGATTTTTAGGTTTGGGGCTTGACTCAAGCTCACACCCTCAATATGATTGACCCACATTGCTCCCTAAGACCCTATGGACCTACTCTACAAAGAATTGATTCAAGGTGGGGTCAATTGGGGCTTGAGTGCACTTAATTGCCTATAGGGGTAATTTGGGTGTTTGTTGATTTTACCCTAATTCTCCATGGTTGGATGAACACTATGCTCCCGTTAGGTCTCACATACTCCCTTTAGGTTTTGGTGGTGATCAATTTGGTCATTCTAAGTCCCTTGAAGATTAATTTGGGTTTTAGCACCTTTTAGGTCAATTTGGGGCTCTTAAGAAATTGACCCAATTTCCCCAAATTGATGGCCCTATGATGGGGCTTTTGGGTCCATTAGGTCCCTTAGGGAGGTTGCCATAGGAGAGTGGCTTCAATTTGATCAATTGGGGTTCAATTGCCCTTAATTATGGTGATTTGACCTAAGATTGCTCACAGTTGACTTTTGGTCAATTTGACCAAATTGGTTGACCCCAAGGGTCCCTAGTGGCCTACTTTGTGTACTTAACTCACCATATGAACTATTCATTGTTATGTGGGGTTTACAAGATATTTTATCCTCCCTTTTGGTTCACTTCTCATTAGGGTGGATCATGATGGCTAAGTGCACACCATGTGTTTTTCACCTCTTCCATTTTCATCCTAGGGTTCTAGGTCACTTATCCTATTTTTGTCATGACTTGTCATGACAAAAATCATCTAGGGGCCTAGTTGTTTGGGGGATGTTACACACCTGGTCAAAATTTTCAAAATCAGAAGGGTAAAATGGTAATTTCTCATTGTAGGGTTGGAGTCCTACGAAAATATAGGTTTAGGGCACCTTACTACTCTAGGTTTAGGAGACCTATGAAAATTTGGGGAGAGAGAGTGCAGATTAAAAGGTTTAAATCCGACGGTGGTTGAATTACTGAGCCAAATCTGATGGCCTATATTATTTGTTGGAATTTCGAACTCATGTATTAGCAGGCCATAATATTTCTTTACATATGGTAGATATATATATATATATATTAGAAAATAAAAAAAATCTACCGGGGGCATTTTTAGTGCCATTTTTATATACATACATATATTTTCTAAATGAAGCGGGGCTTCCAAGCGGTCTTCGCCCGCATTATTCTAAAAGTTATAATTCCCTTTATATAAATAGTAATGTAAGTACTTACAACAACTTGCCAGTTGGTGTGGTGGTTGTGTCTTGATTCAATATATTATAGGTTTTGAGTTCGATCCCATGCAAGTGCAATTTTGTAATTATTAAATTTTTAATGAAGATAAAGACAAAATCGTAATTTCACGTTATAGGACAGTGACTTGAAAATATAGGTCTAGGACACCATACCATAGTAGGTATAAGGGGTCTAGTAAAAATTATATGTGACTGGATTCAATTTCAACGAGATTGAACCAGTATGATTAACTTGATGATAAACATTACAGCATAAGTAAATATACTTATATAGTAATTTTGACGTGTATATATATACTTTATTATGCATATATATATATTTTGATATAATTAAAACTTATAAAGCCGATGGCCGATCCAAAAGCCGAAACGAGCGACAAGCTCTCTATATTTGTGTGTTTGAATGCCAGCGGTTTATGAAAATCGCGAATCTAAAACCTGCGATTTTGACATGTCCTGGGACGCGGACATGGGGTCGCGTCCAGCGCCCTAATACGCGATTCTCATTTCTATTTTTCTTTCCCGATTTCTGCCGAGCCCGACGACCGCTTCCGCGCGCTTCTTTTCTTCCCCTTCTTCGGCGACAACGGCGAGCTCTTCCAGTTCCCAGGCGACAACGACGACTTCCTCCAGTTCTCGGACGACGACGACGACGACGACGACCTCGTCCAGTTCTCCGGCGACAGCGGCCATTTCTCCAGATATCCCTAGCGTGCCCCTGGACGATTCCCGCCTGTGAACGCTTCCTGCACGCATCCCGTCGTTCCCGATTTCTCCGGCGACCGATTTCCCCGCCTGTGAACGATCCGACGCATTGCTCAGGTCGAATTTCTGCCCCTGTTTAGGCATTTTTTTGGTTTTCTATTTGTATTTCACCTTTTGTTTTGAATTTCTGCCAGAATTTTTTTGGATGTGTGGTTTGTGTGTATGTGGATTTGTTTGTGTGTGTGTGGATGTGTGGTTTGTGTGTATGTGTTTGGGTGTAGATGAATGTTTGTGTGTTGGGTTTGTGTGTGTGTGTGTATGTGGATGTGTGAGTGTGTGTTTGTTGTGTATGTGTGCATGTGTGTGTGTGTGTGTATGAGTTTTGGAAATTGATGTATGAAAAAAAACAGCTTCCAAAAGCTGTTTCTCCAAACAGCTTAAATTAGAAAATCGCTCTTCAAAGCGCACTTCTGCACAGAACAAACAAACACTGCAACTTTTCAAAACTGCTCCCCAGAGAGCTCTTTTAAAACAGCTCTAGCGGGAGAAGGAGCTCACCGGAGGTAGTCGATCTCCCAAGGTTTTGGTAAGATCCATCGGCGAGGAAACTCTCCGAGGGAGGAGAGCCACATCTCACCGTCGTGGGAGCATCAGATTGGTCAGCCATGTCTATAAATTAGCACCGTTTTTTCATGTGAGGACGCAGGGTAATTTCTTATCATAAGCGTTTAATGGTGTTCTGCTAAGAGGAATTGGATTGCAAGACATGCTCTAAATTCTTCAATCTCTTCTTCTTCATTATCTTCCTTCTACTTCTCTTCCCCCTCCTTAATCCTCTTAATTCTCCTTCCGATGGATCTTGAGCTTAAACTAAAAGAGTGGGAGGTGGAGGTAGATGAAGAGGGGGAAATAGGGGATACATTAGAAAACTTGAGGCTCAGATTATTTACCATAAATTAGTAAAAACTAATGGTGAAAGGGAGGGAGAGTAAACTCTCATCATCCAACCTCCTATCAATACAAATCATTGAAGAATGAGAGGCCATCAACAATGCTTCTATGCATAATAATCCATATAGTTTCACCCATATATTAAAGTTTCTCATCAAGCGTGTATAGCCCAGTGGAACCTTAACAAAATAGTTGAACTTAGTTCCTTTAAAGATCTAGCTGCTAGCAAAAAGAAAGAGAAAAAAGAATGAGTTTATGATATTGAGCTATTCTCTTCCCCCCTCCCCCTGACACCATCTTATGGTAGATCTAACTCTCCTGTAATTTCATTATTAAATAAATTTAGGAAGTATGTGATTTACATCTTCTCTCTCACTCTCTCTTTCTCTGTCGGTGCAAGTTCATATATATGTATATATACCTATATATGTATATATATACATATATATGTATATATACATGTATATATATATACTAGCATCTTCGCACGGGCTTCACCCGTGCTTGATACGTCGCTGCGGGCTGCGCCGCATTCAAGCGGGCTGCGCCGCATTCAAGCGGGCTGCGCCGCATTCAAGCGGGCTGCGCCGCATTCAAGCGGGCTGCGCCGCATTCAAGCGGGCTGCGCCGCATTCAAGCGGGCTGCGCCGCATTCAAGCGGGCTGCGCCGCATTCAAGCGGGCTCTTAGTTATTAAATGCGCAAAGCCCACCAAGGCGCACCAAGGCGCACCAAGACGCACCAAGACGCACCAAGACGCACCAAGACGCACCAAGACGCACCAAGACGCACCAAGACGCACCAAGACGCACCAAGACGCACCAAGACGCACCAAGACGCACCAAGACGCACCAAGACGCACCAAGACGCACCAAGACGCACCAAGACGCACCAAGACGCACCAAGACGCACCAAGACGCACCAAGACGCACCAAGACGCACCAAGACGCACCAAGACGCACCAAGACGCACCAAGACGCACCAAGACGCACCAAGACGCACCAAGACGCACCAAGACGCACCAAGACGCACCAAGACGCACCAAGACGCACCAAGACGCACCAAGACGCACCAAGACGCACCAAGACGCACCAAGACGCACCAAGACGCACCAAGACGCACCAAGACGCACCAAGACGCACCAAGACGCACCAAGACGCACCAAGACGCACCAAGACGCACCAAGACGCACCAAGACGCACCAAGACGCACCAAGACGCACCAAGACGCACCAAGACGCACCAAGACGCACCAAGACGCACCAAGACGCACCAAGACGCACCAAGACGCACCAAGACGCACCAAGACGCACCAAGACGCAAAGGGGTCTTGGAGCCTAGACGCAGGCTCGCGCCTGACGAAAGCAAGGCGCATCCACTTTCATTTTAAATGATCAACATCAAACATCAGTTCATCTTCTTGATCAAATTCTTCATTTATTCTACTCATTAATCATTCATTACTATCATTTATATCTTCTAAAAATAGAATCAATGTGATCACTTGCATCATATGTAAGTCTCAACGCTCAATTGTGTTTCAAAAATACTAAATCATGCAAAAAATATTGAGTTCTAACATTATTTCTTTCTTTATTTTGAAAAGAAAAGTTTACAACAAAAATCACACTCGGGTGCACCTTTTATACTCCAAAGACGCAAAAAAGGCGCACGAAGGTGCAAACGTCTGAGCCTGGTGAGCCTTGAGCCTCGAGCCTTAGGCGCGCATTCAAGCGGGCTGCGCCCGCATTCAAGCGGACGCACGCCCACATTCAAGCGGGCGCACGCCCACATTCATTCGTAGTGTAGGAGGAACAACATCTAGGATTGTGCAATCAGGAGTGACATTGTGCAATCAGGAGTGAATTGTAATGTGTTGCTGTTCTTCAACTATTTATTACCATGCAAATTGTGCAATCAGGGGTGAATTGTAATGTGTTGCTGTTCTTCAACTATTTATTACCATGCAAATTGCAATATGAAGGTTAACATATATTTAGTTTAGGTGAAAGCTTTGTTTGGGTTGCTTGTTTTTCATCACCCGCTGAATATATTTCATATTTAAATTAAGTTTCTTAAGAAAACTGTATAAAAATCATTTCACTTCATACAAACATCTATGCCAATCTTGTTGTAGAATATCTTGAATTTTATTAGTGTGGGAACTTGTAAAAAGAAGCAATTGTCAAGCAATTGGTAAACTCAGATCAAATATTACAGTTTTATAGTCAAGCCAGCAATTGTCTGGTTTTGTTTGCATTTTCATATTGTCAATTAATCCAACAATTGCCACATATTACTTGAGCTGCTACTTTTTGACTACATGAACAGGGTTGGCATAATACTTGATATCTATGTATGATTTGGATATCCTGTTTGTATTTCATGTAATTCTTTGAATTTATTGGTGTTTTGTGGTGCTTTTCCCTTTTTAATTACTTATCATGTACCGCTAAATGGTTGATAAAACCAGGGCATAAAAGGCGATAGGAAGAAGAATGTAATACCATTAATGAGTGCCACAATTGAAAAATGGATAACTATTGGCTCACTTATAAGAGCTGACCAGATTAACAACTCTGAAAGGAGTAATGGCAGCTCTCAAAGATAGGAGAGGACCTGCAAGGTGAAGGATGACAATGATGAGAAAGAAGACATAGAAACAATAATAGCTAAAAGTTTGGATAATTCATCAATTGTTCAAATGTCCAACATTTGGGTTTATATATAACTCTAACAAGTAGCAAAAAAGTTATAGGCAAGTATGCCTTTGTAAGATTGCAGTATAGCTAATAAGAGTTGGTAAGTTCATTCCCGGGTCCACATCAAAAGATGATCTTTTTTTGTTTCTTCTAGCTTCTTTCTTTCTTTCAAAATGATTGTTTTTTCCTTCATAGTTTGCCTGAACTATAAGCTGAGTTCACCCGCACCTAGCTTTGGTTTGTTATAATTTCTGTAACATATATCTATGTATGTTAAGCTTTCTGTTGCTTATGGATGTATACCAACAGTTCACACTTTCTGAGAAAACAGTTTCATCAGCATTATCTTTGAAAATTTTCTTACTCATTTTCATTTATATATGGATTTTCTGATATGAAGCTTGCTGTATCCTGCTGCTCATTTCATGGATAATTTACATCCTTCATAATGCTGCAATGGACAGGGGGTTCTAGGAGGAAGGTGGCAACTGTAAGTATTTGATAAACTTAATAAACTTTTATTTTCATCCTTAATAGACATTTATTTGATAAACTTAATAGATGATGTGAAAAAAAGCAAGGGATATTTTCTTCTTCGAAACATCAAACACGATGAGCAAACAAAACACATGCATTAGTTAATCATGGTGCACATCTAACAAGCACCCTAAATGTAAATAATAACAAACACTATAAGGTATACAATCACTTGGAGTCTGTTTGGCGCGGCGGTGGCGGTCATGAACGCAGCGGTCAGTGGTAGCAGTCATGAACACAGTGGTTGAAAAGTGCGGTCATGAACACAGTTGCGCTGTTTGGAGAAACAATGTTTTCTGTGCTGTCACGAACTTGAACGCAATTTTTTTTGTTTGGTAATACAGAACTGTGGTGTCTGTTGGAGTGAAAAAATATGTAGAGTAAAAATTGTAATCCTAAACAAATAAAGTGTCAACTTAAATATTATAATAGCCAAATAAAATTACACATCATAACAACAACTTTATAGAACAAATTCGACATGATAACGGCCTCATAAATGTTCAAAACTACTATATGCTAGAAAATTGAAATAACATAGAACAACATATAGTCCTCATAAAGGTTCAGAACTACTACATGCTAGAAAATTGAAATAACATACAACAACATTCACTAGGAAATCCCTTTCAACATGCCAACAACATTCTCTAGCAAATCCCTTTCACTGTTCGGGGATCCCAACAAACATCTCACTACCAAATCCCTTTCTCCCCTCTAACAAACATTGAGAAGCACAAAAATAATCAGATGCATAAAATCAATGAGATGTTTGTTGGAGAAAGAATTCAATGAGATGTTTGTTGGAGGAAGAAATCAAAGAGATGTTTGTTGGGGGAAGGAATCAAGAACAAAAATACCCCCTAAACACATAATAAAGAGGAGCATTAATATCACTGGAACCTGATGGCGCGCGCGCGTCTATTCCCGCAGGAGGCGGTGAACCCTCGCTCGGACGTTCGATCCGAGCCCACGGTTGCGTCCGGATCGTCGTTGCGAGTTGAGTTGCTATATTTATTTTATATTTCGGAGTCTATTTAGCGCCCGATCGGACCGGACATTCTGAGCCGTCCATTTCGGGTTGCCCTAGTCATATTATTATAAATAGTGCAAATGGGGGCTGTTTGAGGGATCGTGGGTTTGCTGAACAGGGCAGCCGCTCGGTCTTCTTCGCCTGGTGCGACGCCGGCGCTCCTCCTCCCGTTGGTGTGACTCCACGGGTAAGCCTCTCTCCCCTCCTCCCCTTCCAGCCTCCCTACCCCGGCCCCCTCCCTCTCCCGCCTGAACCCTAGCCCTCCCAACCACTCGCAGCCCCTCCTCCCTCCCAGCCACTCGCCGCCAAGCCTTGCCCCTCCTTCCATCCCGCCGCCGGACCCTCCCACCTCCAACCAGCCCGCCGCCAGCTCTCCCTCTCCCTCCTGCCGCCGTCCAGCACCACCCCCTCTCCCCACCTACGTATATCCTACCACCCTAATACTCCTCCAGCAACTACCCCCCGTCCACCTCCCCTTCCCCTTCCGTGAATCCTCTTCCCAGCCCTCCACTTCCTGCAGCCCCACTCCACAACCTCGTGCAGCCACCTCCAGCCACACCCTTCCCCTCATCCTCTCCCACGTGCAACCACCTCCAGTCCCCTCATCCTCTCCCTCGTGCAGCCACCTTCAGCCGCACCCCTCCCCTCCCCCTCCAGTCCCCTCATCCTCCCCCTCCATATTTGCTTCTCTTTAATTAATATTTGCAAATGTTGTGCCTCTACTTGAGTTATAATAGTTAATTATTGTGGCTGTTTTAAGCGGACCGCCTCTTGCATTCGCATCGAAACATTGCATTAAACCCTGCATTTCATTAGTCCGCCAAAAGTCCACTTGCCACTGCATCAAATTGGTATCAAAGCGAGGTTTGGGGCCACATTTATATGTGTAGTGGTAGATCTTATAGAGTCTTTAGGTTCATTTATGTCTAGCTATCGTCGTCGTTCGTCTCCTCTATTTGAGGATCCCGAGTCCACCTATGGACGATCTCGTAGAACCCCTTTAGAAAAACCCTCATGTTATCATGAGAATTATTATCGCTCATCGCACACCACTCCTGGAGATCGTGTCGACCCCTCGACGCAATTCCCTTATGCTAGATACGATCACCACGACGAGAGGTCTTCACTTTATCATCGTTACACCTCTCCGCGTCGCTATGATGATAGACCTTCACGATATCGTCACTACACCACGCCACGACTTGATGATAGTAGAGTTGGGCATCACCACAGGACCCCTCCGAAGAGATCCTCATACTATTTTGGTCCTCGTCATTACACCTCCCAGTTATTTGAGGAACCTGAATCTATATATGCTCGACCTCGTAGAGCCCCTCCAGAGAGGTCTTCTTATTATTCTAAGCATCATCCTTGTTCGCCACCTCGCGTTCGTAGGGATCACGTCTACTCTCGGACACGTGGTGAGTCTTGTTGGCATGCCCACTTAGATGACGACCTTGAGTTCTCTAGAGGTCACCATCACACATATGACTTCACGCGTACTGATCGCCCCAGTGTCCCACATGCTGAGATACCTGAGGCTGAGTTTCAGCAACTGTTTCTTGATCAGTTTGATCGCCTGAGATTTGCCCTTAGAGGGACCGATAGGGTGACACATCAGGATTTAAGTGAGACCACCGATGCGTGTAGGAGTGGTCTTATTGACACGAGAGATCTACCACCTGATCTTGGTACTCCTCTTACTGAGACTTCACGCACACGTGATTCAGAAACTGAGTCTGATCATATACGACAGGTGGAGAGCGTAATTAATACGATTATTGAGTTTGAACATGGGAGTGAAGCCGAGCGACCCAGTGATACTGTGATGGTATGTCCATCCTCTACACCCCATGTTGGCTTAGTTACCCCCTCAGTTATGGACCCGTTTTTCGACACTCTACCGATTGGTCCACACTTGAGTTTGAGCTCTCCCCACTCTTCCCTTGGCATTGCCTCGAGCCACATCATGTCTGAGAGTCAAGAGCCTAGTGTCGATCACTTATCGATTGCTTCTCCCATTTTTTTGGACAACACCCCTGTTGTCGGTCCTCATCTGAAGGAACATGATCATATTGATCGATGCTTTGATGGTCATCCTCTTCCGTCTTCTAATGAGCCCCCACCCCTTTATAAGGGTCAAGAGGCAATCATTGACTTTGTTGTCGGCGACCTACTTGTTCCCCGTGATTTACCCATTTTTTGTGCTTCCCTCTGGGAGGACCATCCTACTATTGTTGATTCCCTTGGGATTCAGTCCTCGAGAGGCGTGTCTTACGAACATCCCTCCCCAGAGAGCACCGCCTCCATTATCGATTGTTTGTGTCTTAGCTCTAGTGATCATCACATTCGGGATGACTTTTGGTACACACCTCCTGCTGAGCCACCTGACGGGCCTTGTCCTTTGAGAGGTACCCATCACACCTGTGCGTCATTATCTTTTGTCATCACCTATGACATCCCTTCGGGTGATCGCCTACATGACGTGTTTTCCTATCATCCGCCCGGTGAGCCTCCCGATGATCCGCCTCCTTTAAGAGACATTGGACATATTTCGCAGTTCACTGCCAATGTCTTAGACAATTAGTTGGGTGATCTCTGTACGCTCGATAAGTTTTTCTACACTTCACCCAAAGAGCCTCCAGATAAACCGTCCGTCCTTAGAGATTTTCACTGCTATATAGCACATGCATTTAGTCAGTTTGTCGTGTCAATCACCATTCATTTGCATATGTTGCATGACTTGCATGGATATTCTCATATAGCACACGACGCTTCTATGTCGCATGATTCAAGTCCATCGTCTTTTTTGCATCATTCACATCAATTGCACAAGTCTGTTGAGTCGTTTGTTTATCATTTGCATGTGCTGCATGAGTCGGTCCGTAAGAAAATTGCATATAGTAATGATTGTTATAAAGATCGAGCAGACCAACACCCACATGAACAAATTTTTGAGGTGGGAGAGCAGGTGTTGATTCGCATTTGACCAGAGAGGCTCCCACAGGGGCCTGCTAAGAAATTAAGCGCCCGCCGAATGGGCCCCTACACAGTCGTGCGACGCATTGGCACTAACGCATATGAGATCGACATCCCTCATGGTATGGGCATTAGCCGAGTATTTAACGTAGAAAATTTGACTCCTTACTACGAGGAGCACGTGTATGCTGACCCTTTCTCCACACCCTCACCTGAGCTTTTGCCACCTGTGTCCCTTACCATCCCCTCCCTGTTCCCACCCGGGGAGTCACTCCAGGAGGTTCATCCGACACCGGTTACGATCTCGCCGAGCCAGCAGTCAGACGGAGATACATCTTTGCCAGAGACACCCACTCCTACCGGCGACATACTTCAGATCTTGGGCCACGACTTCTATACAGTTAGCGGACGATCCGTTGTCCGTTATCTAGTTCGATGGAGCGGTCGTCCGCCATATGATGCCACTTGGATTTCTTCAGAGGAGCTCGAGAGACTCGCCCCGCAGCTTCGCCGAGACTGTGATCATCTCCACTCACCGGAGTTGAGTGCTTTTAAGCCGGGGAGAGTTGATGGCGCGCGCGCGTCTATTCCCGCAGGAGGCGGTGAACCCTCGCTCGGACGTTCGATCCGAGCCCACGGTTGCGTCCGGATCGTCGTTGCGAGTCGAGTTGCTATATTTATTTTATATTTCGGAGTCTATTTAGCGCCCGATCGGACCGGACATTCTGAGCCGTCCATTTCGGGTTGCCCTAGTCATATTATTATAAATAGTGCAAATGGGGGCTGTTTGAGGGATCGTGGGTTTGCTGAACAGGGCAGCCGCCCGGTCTTCTTCGCCTGGTGCGACGCCGACGCTCCTCCTCCCGTTGGTGTGACTCCACGAGTAAGCCTCTCTCCCCTCCTCCTCCCCTTCCAGCCTCCCTACCCCGGCCCCCTCCCTCTCCCGCCTGAACCCTAGCCCTCCCAACCACTCGCAGCCCCTCCTCCCTCCCAGCCACTCGCCGCCAAGCCTTGCCCCTCCTTCCAGCCCGCCGCCGGACCCTCCCACCTCCAACCAGCCCGCCGCCAGCTCTCCCTCTCCCTCCTGCCGCCGTCCAGCACCACCCCCTCTCCCCACCTACGTATATCCTACCACCCTAATACTCCTCCAGCAACTACCCCCCGTCCACCTCCCCTTCCCCTTCCGTGAATCCTCTTCCCAGCCCTCCACTTCCTGCAGCCCCACTCCACAACCTCGTGCAGCCACCTCCAGCCACACCCTTCCCCTCATCCTCTCCCACGTGCAGCCACCTCCAGTCCCCTCATCCTCTCCCTCGTGCAGCCACCTTCAGCCGCACCCCTCCCCCTCCTCCTCTCCCTCGCACAGCCACCACCAGCCGCACCCTCTCCCCTCCCTCTCTTCCTCGTGCAGCCACCCAGCAGCCCTCAACCAGCCCCTACTCACCTCTATTTTCACGTGTAAGTTGTTAGTTGGAGTTTAGTCTTTTATTGTTGAATATTCAGCACCTATGCTTTGTTGTGGACAATATTTTATATGCTAGTAGTACCTTTGGTTGTTTGATTTGCAGGACCCCTTTTGTGTGCGCTTAAAATTACTTGCGCTTTGGTTGTTTGCAATCCATATCTGCTTCTCTTTAATTAATATTTGCAAATGTTGTGCCTCTACTTGAGTTATAATAGTTAATTATTGTGGCTATTTTAAGCGGACCGCCTCTTGCATTCGCATCGAAACATTGCATTAAACCTTGCATTTCATTAGTCCGCCAAAAGTCCACCTGCCACTGCATCAGAACCCTAAACCATAGAGAAGCATAAATCAATTTTAAACCCTAAGGAAAGGAATGAGTTACCAAGCTCTGCCCTAGCACCGGTGAGCACAGTCGGAAGACCTAAATCTGAAAGCAGAGGCGCAGGTTTCGAGCCGGGAGATGTCGATGAGAGATGGCGTCATCGAGCCGTCTGCGCGGTGGTCGAAGAACCTTTGCGATCAGAGGAAGAAAGAAGGCCCAGAGTAGTGATGGCGACAACGACCCTCAGCGTGACAATGTTGGAAACGGTGCACCTACGGAGGATGGTGCGCTTACGGATGAAGGCGACACGTCGACCAAGGATTTAAGCCATCGCCGCCTCGACAACATCGATGCACGCTGTTACAATCTCCGCCTAAGGCGCAAGCAAAACAATTAATAATTATAATTGTTTTATTATAAATATTAATTTTATCTTCATTATTTGTTATGTCATTTTTATGCTTTAATTTTGGTCATGTTTAATGTTGGACTGCATTTAGACAAAATTATGGCAAAGCCTATAAGAGGCCTTGATGTAATAATTTTAATTTTTAAGTTTGGAATGATAAGAATTATTGAGCCCTAATCTCTCCCTCTTGTTCTTTCTCTCCCCCTAGCAGCCGCCCCTCTCCCTCTCTCCCTCTTGGAGTTCGACCACCACCCAAAACCACCGCCCCCTCTTGTTCTCCTCCCTCTCCAGTCGCCGGCCACCCCCTCTCCTCTACGGACTCGGCCCCCTCCTCTCTCTCACTTCCCCCTCTTCCCAGGTTCGGCTAAGAAGCCGCCCACCCCTCTCCTCCTCCTTCTACCCCCCCGCCCCCACCTCCTCTTGGACGTCTCTTCATCCTCGACGGAATTCCTCCAAGGAACCTAAATGATACGCGGGATCTTGGTTGCGGTGAAGCGAAGACGGCGAATGGATTCCTCTCCAAACAACGCGCTTCCGGTGGATCCGTAGAAAAAGCGGTCGGGCGAGCGCAAGCTTGAGGCCAATCCTATCTCAAGCGGGGTAACGAACAAACCACTAGTGTGGATTCTTTTCCTTGATTTTTTTGTGGTGGGATTCTGTGGCGTGATCTTCGAATCACTGATTTTTCGCGGGCTTTCTTCATATTGGAATTTTGCATTTCATCCTTGTTTTTAAATTTCGAAGGGGCTTAGCGAACCCCGCTTTTTGTTGGGAGAGATCAACCATTTTTCCGAGTCGATATTTTCGGTGGATCTCTTTTGGTACAACACATAGCGCGATCGGATCGGGTGGGTCCATTTCGCTGGATCGAACATTGGCTTATCGCCCTTGGGAGATCTAAAGAGGATTAGCGATCCTTCGTGTGGCAATTGTTTCTCGTTGTCTAGACCGGTGCACTTGCATTTGCATCATTTTTCTTGAGTCGCGCGTCCCTCGTAAATCGGTCCGTACAAGCGTGTCGGAGAGCGAAGGTCTACATCAATTTGGTATCAGAGGGTGGTTGCGTTGATTTCTTAATTAACGCCGTCCTACAAATCTTTTAGTTCGCCGACACTCACAACCGTCACACGTTAGCGGTCTAAATCTGTTATTTTTCAGCAAAAAAAAATCTATTTTTTTAACATTCTACATATTATTTCCTGTTAAAAAAAACTATTTTATCCTAGTTATTAGGCGAAAAATTTCATTATTTATAAAACTTGTCTGATTAGAAGCTTTTGGGTCTACGTTGCATGCGTACGAGACTTGACACAGAGTATCCTACGTCCTCGTCTCAAATGACGGACGAAAGGGACTCGGGTCACGGTCCAACGGCTGTTGATGAACTCCGTCAAGAGTTCAATGATCAGTTGACGGACATCCGCGAGATGCTACACGAGATTCGGCTAGCCCAAAGGGCACCTTAGGCTCATGCTGCCCACCAACACGTAGGGGAAAATGCTCACGCTAATCATATTCCTGGTCCTGACCCCCCAAACCCTACAACCCACCAACATGCTGAAGGGAACATTAATCCTAATGTTAACCTCAACCAGGCCCCTCGAGCACCGCACGGATTTGATATCACTAGGGCCGTCCGAATCAAACCACCATCTTATGATGGGTTGGGTGAACCCCAAGTTTTCTTGGATTGGGTTACGGAGATAGAATGCTACTTTCAGTGGCAAAATTTGACTGACGTGGATAAGGTGCGCGTAGCGTGTATGAAGTTGTTAGGTCGAGCCAAGTCGTACTGGCTGAATGAGGAGCGGCGTTTAGGTGCGAGGGATGGTTTGCCTCCCATTTGTTTGGTGGGCATGAAAGCCTTGTTGACTGACCAGTATGTCCCGACGTATCATCGAACACAAATGTTTGATGAGTTGGCCTCCCTTCGGCAAGGGAACCGCTCGGTCGCAGAGTACATGGGGATCCTGAAAGACATGATGGTTAGATGTGACGTTCAGGAGATGCCCGAGGTTACCCTCTCCCGGTCGCAAGGGACTTAGCCCCGAAATTCAGGGTAAGCTACTTCGCTATGGCCACACTGATCTGAGCACAACGTATAACGCCGCGTTAGACATTGAAAAACATCTGGCCCATAAGTCTAAGTCGCGATCGTTTCAGAAGAGTAAGTCCATCTTAGGACCTCCTCCGTTAGCCATGCGAGATAAAGGGAAGTTTCGATCCACTGATTCGAACTCAGTCGTAATTACAGCTAGGAATAAGCGTAACCGGTCCGGCGATCGTGTGCCCATAGGTAGAATTAGCAAATCGAACGCTTCTTGTTTTAGCTGTGGGGTTCAAGGGCACTACGCGAGTGAATGCCCCACTAAGGCCAAGCCCTTAGCTCTGTTGGACACTGCTGATGATTCCGCCGAGCTCGAGTATGAAGCCGGTGAAGACTCCGACTCGGAGGGAGTGCCGAGTGATCTAGATGATGACACCAACATGATGGTGATGCGTTGTATTTTCGCCACCCCGCGTGCGTCTGATGATTGGAATCGGACAACATATTTTCGTTAAACTTTAAGAGCGGCGAGAAATGGTGCAAGTTAATCATCGATAGCGGTAGTTGCATGAACGTGATTTCGGAGACTGCGGTGATCCGGATGAAATTGGCCTCTGACCCGCACCCTCACCCTTATAAGGTGGCATGGGTTAATAAAACATCCCTTCCGGTTGCGCGGCGTTGTTTGGTACCGCTCACCATCAAAACCTATTCGAAGAAGGTTTGGTGTGACGTCATCCCCATGGATGTCTGTCACGTGTTGCTCGGACGCCCGTGGCTTTATGACCATGACGTTACCCACTTCGGGCGAGCCAACACCTACGAGTTCAAGTTTAATGGCAAGACCATTACCTTGAAGCCTACTCTGCCTAAGGACCCTTCGAGCGCCTCGAAAGACACAATTGTGCCTGTAGAGAAGAAGACCTTAAGCTTGATTGGTAAGAAAGAGTTCGCACGCTAGACATTTTGGATGTTGTCTTTTATGCCTTAGTTTGCCTACAAATCAAGGAAGACGTGCCTGCGTTTGATAGCTTACCACCCGCGCTGCGGAACATGTTAGAAGAATTTAAGGACGTCTACCCAGACAAGCTACCCCCTACATTACCCCCATTACGAGACATCCAACATGCGATAGATCTCATTCCAGGGTCCTCGTTACCAAACATGCCTCACTATCGGTTAAATCCGTCTGCACATTTAGAGCTCCAAACTCAAATTTCGGATTTGTTACAGAAGGGATTTATCCGTCATAGTAAGAGTCCGTGCGCCGTTCCGGCTTTGCTAGCGCCTAAGAAAGACGGCTCGTGGAGGATGTGCGTCGATAGTAGAGCCATTAACAAAATCATAATTAAATATCGGTTTCCCATCCCGCGTTTGGACGACTTGTTGGACATGTTAGCCGGAGCCACGATCTTTTCTAAGTTGGACCTTAGGAGTGGCTACCACCAGATTAGAATCCGGGAGGGCGACGAGTGGAAGACTGCTTTTAAATCTAAAGAGGGGCTCTATGAGTGGTTAGTAATGCCGTTTGGATTATCCAATGCCCCTAGTACATTCTCGAGGATGATGACCCACGTCTTCCAACCCTACATGGGAAAATTTATTGTGGTATATTTTGACGATATTCTTATTTTTAGCACGTCTACCCATGATCACGAATCGCACTTGCGGACTATTCTAGAGACGTGCACGGAAAAATTATTCGTCAACATAAAAAAATGTACCTTCTATGTTACGTCCGTAGAGTTCCTCGGGTATATAGTGAGCTCGGAAGGCATACACGTGGATCCCAAGAAGGTCCAAGCCATACGAGATTGGCCTGAACCCACTAACATTAGGGACGTTAGGAGTTTCCACGGATTAGCCACCTTTTATCGCCGATTCATTCGCGACTTTAGTAGCATCATGACACCGACCACCGAGTGCATGAAAAAAGGGGAATTCACTTGGACGAAATCGGCCACTCATGCGTTCCAAACGATTAAAGCTAAGATGTCGGAAGCCCCCCTACTGCGGTTGCCGGACTTTAATAAGGTTTTTGAATTATCTTGTGACGCGTCGGGGATCGGTATTGGAGGCGTGTTAAGTCAGGAGGGTCATCCGGTTGGGTATTTTAGTGAGAAATTGGCGGGTCCAAAATTGAATTATTCGAATTATGACCGTGAGTTCTATGCCGTGATTCGTTGCCTCCAACATTGGCGGCACTATCTTCTCCCGAAGGAGCTTGTCATCCAATCCGATCATGAGGCCTTAAGGTTTGTCAACTCCCAAAGCAAGGTCAGCCCCCGACACGCTAAGTGGGTCTCCTATCTCCAGAAGTACTCGTTTATTATCAAGCATCTTAAGGGAACCCTTAACCGGGTGGCGGACGCCCTTAGTCGTGTCTCCTTATTATTGACCACGTTAGAGGTGAAGGTCATCGGATTTGAACGTATTAAGGATGAGTATGTCAATTGTCCGGACTTCAAAGAGATATATCTTTCCGCTCAAGGCGATGCGCCCACGACCGTTTCCGCGTATTATATTCGCGATGGCTACCTATTTAGGCATGCCAAACTTTGTGTCCCTCGCTCATCCCTTCGCCATTTCATCGTGTGGGAGTTGCATAGTGGTGGTCTAGGCGGTCATTTTGGACGTGACAAAACCATCACATTAGTGGAGGACAAGTTTTATTGGCCGGGCCTTAAGTCTACGGTACATAAGATTGTGAGCAGTTGCCGGACGTGCCAATTGGCTAAGGGCAACAAAACGAACGCGGGGCTTTATACCCCTCTCCCGATTCCTTCTGTACCTTGGGAGGATATTAGTATGGATTTCATTCTGGGTCTTCCTGTCACTTTTCGTCGCCATGACTCCATTCTGGTGGTCGTTGATCGCTTTTCCAAAATGACATATTTTATTGCGGGTAATAAGACAGACAATGCATCTCATGTAGCTAAATTATTTTTTAAGGAAGTTGTTGGGCATCGGGGCGTTCCTAAGTCTATCGTCACCAATCGGGACGTGAAATTCACTAGTTATTTCTGGAAGACCTTGTGGCGAATCATGGGCACTAGGCTCTTGTTTTCCTCAGCCTACCATCCACAAACGGATGGGCAAACGGAGGTAGTGAACCGGAGTTTGGGTAGTTTGCTACGATGTCTCGTTGGTGACCACAAGGGTACGTGGGACCTCATCCTTCCCCATGCACAATTGGCTTACAATAATTCTAAAAATAGGTCCACCGGGTTATCCCCAAATGAGATCGTGCATGGCTATAAGGCACCTGTGCCACTTGACTTAGTTCCGTTACCGCCATCTTACAGGTCGAGTCAATTTGCACAGGATTTTACCGCTCATGTTCATGAATTACATAAACACGTGAAGGACACGCTCGATACTCAGTACGCGTCTTATCAATTGCACGCTAATGTACATAGGAGGGCATCCCACTTGAAAGTTGGAGATTTGGTTATGGTGCGTCTTGTCCCTGAACGGATGCCTTCGGGTGCCATAAAAAAGTTGGCTAATCGGCGAGCGGGCCCGTTTCAACTTTTAAAAAAGCTAGGAGAAAATGCCTTTCTTTTGGAGTTACCCACTGATTGGGCAATCTCCCCTATTTTCAATGTTTCGGATTTAACGCCGTATGTTTCTCGACCACTTGATTTATCAGTCTGCCCGTTTGGTTCCACTTCTTTGTCTAATGGGTTTGGGGGTGAGGTTATGCCCGGCTCGCTCTCTTCTTCGGTCCCCACTGGAGGTACGTTGAATGTTGATGACGGAATTAATTCCCCTAATTTGCCTAATGCTTTTCCAAGGTTCCCCCGAATCATTTATGTTCCTGACAGGATCCTTAGAGATGAAGTGCTTACCTCTCCCAGTGGAACCGGTCGCCGCTACTTGATTCGTCGGCGTGACCGTCCAGCCTCCGATGACTCGTGGCTTCCAGAATCGGAGGTGACCCTTTTGGATGATGCTCTTCTCCACCGCTACCTTCGCGACAACTCATCGGTGATGAGTACTTTTGAGCGGGGGGGGGGGGGATTGATGGCGACGACGGCCCTCAACGTGACAATGTTGGAAACGGTGCACCTACGGAGAATGGCGCGCATACGGATGAAGGCGACACGCCGACCAAGGATTTACGCCATCGCCGCCGCGGCAACATCGATGCACGCCGTTACAATCTCCGCCCGAGGAGCAAGCAAAACAATTAATAATTATAATAGTTTTATTATAATAATTAATTTTATCTTAATAATTATGTCTTTTTTATGCTTTAATTTTGGTCATGTTTAATGTTGGACTGCATTTAGACAAAACTATGACAAAGCCTATAAGAGGCCTTGATGTAATAATTTTAATTTTTAATTTTGGAATGATAAGAATTATTGAGCCCTAATCTCTCCCTCTCGTTCTTTCTCTCCCCTAGCAGCCGCCCCTCTCCCTCTCTCCCTCTTGGAGTTGGACCACCACCCAAAACCACCGCCCCCTCTTGTTCTCCTCCCTCTCCAGTCGCCGGCCACCCCCTCTCCTCTACGGACTCGGCCCCCTCCTCTCTCTCACTTCCCCCTCTTCCCAGGTTCGGCTAAGAAGCCGCCCACCCCTCTCCTCCTCCTTCTACCCCCCAACCCCCACCTCCTCTTGGACGGCTCTTCATCCTCGACAGAATTCCTCCAAGGAACCTAAGTGATACGCGGGATCTTGGTTGCGGTGAAGCGAAGACGGCGAACGGATTCCTCTCCAAACAACGCGCTTCCGGTGGATCCGTAGAAAAAGCGGTCGGGCGAGCGCAAGCTTGAGGCCAATCCTATCTCAAGCGGGGTAACGAACAAACCACTCGTGTGGATTCTTTTCCTTGATTTTTCTTGTGGTGGGATTCTGTGGCGTGATCTTCGAATCACTGATTTTTCGTGGGCTTTCTTCATATTGGAATTTTGCATTTCATCCTTGTTTTTAAATTTCGAAGGGGCTTAGCGAACCCCGCTTTTTGTTGGGAGAGATCAACCATTTTTCCGAGTCGATATTTTCGGTGGATCTCTTTTAGTACAACACATAGCGCGATCGAATCGGGTGGGTCCATTTCGCTGGATCGAACATTGGCTTATCGCTCTTGGGAGATCTAAAGAGGATTAGCGATCCTTCGTGTGGCAATTGTTTCTCGTTTCCTAGTCCGGTGCACTTGCACTGTGTGGCTTGCATTTGCATCATTTTTCTTGAGTCGCGCGTCCCTCGTAAATCGGTCCGTACAAGCGTGTCGGAGAGCGAAGGTCTACATCAAGTAGGAAAGTCGGGAGAAGGAAGGTCGGGAGAAGGAAGGTCAGGAGAAGGTCGGGATCGCGAATTGGTGAGAAATCACATGAAGAACACGATCTTTGTCCTTTCTTTAGAGAGCCGTTGGAGAGTGCTGGGCGGTCACCAAAATGTTAACCGCGCGGACCAGCTAGAGATGACTAATTACTGGTCGCGGAATTCTGGGAAAACATGATCCCTACACATTTTCAAGTTCTTAGAAACTTCAGAAATATTCACTTTAACAGCGGAGACCGTGACATGCCTTTAATGCTGAGAATTCTATAAATACACCCGAGAAGACTTGAAATTCCAGAACATTCTTCTGAAACGACAAATTTCTCTCCATTTGCGGTTAAAATAATTCAGATCGCGTCGATAAAGACCACCATGAACGTCTTGAAGAAACTTGAGGGAATAAAGGTGCAGTCTTCTCCCTTGAAGAAGACTGTTGCCAAGAAAGATAGCCGCGCGGTTACCACTGAGAACCTGCGAGCTCTAAGGCAGTAAAAGCTAACGTGACCCCAAAGAAGCCTGCTGCGGGAAAGAAGTTGACAGAGGTCGGAGAGAGTTCCCTTCAAGTTACCAAGATAATTGACCTGGCCAAAGAGACCTGCGCAGTCACGGCGGACCCGTCTCCTGATGTTAATATTGACAATACTCCTTCAGAAAAGATTGCTCTGCAGCTGGGTGATACTGAGATAACCATTGACCCTGCCCAAACCCTGATCGATCTTGGGCAGTCTCCCGGTCTGCCTGCACTGATGACTACTACAACTCAGTCAGATGGCGGTCAGCAAGATAACTTACCTGCCCACGAAGATGTCAGCTTGGACAATGCCGCACTGGGCATGAAGAAAATGGCGACTGCTGCTGACCGACTTTGGCAGCAAATCGGTAAGGACCAAGCACCTGCTGAAGCGGTCAAAAAGCGGACGCGGCTAGCTTCCATGTCAGCAAAGAAAGATAAGGATATAAAAGGAAAGAAGGAGGAGAAAACGAAGAAGGAGAAGAGAGAGAAGGAGATGTTAATCGCAGAGACTGATGCGGTCAACCTTGATACCGTTATTGGCGAAGAGGGGGAGATGCCGCGGTCTCCGGCTGGATCTCCTGATGATGAAGAAGAGAGAAACTCTGATTGGGGTTCATCACCCTTGGTTGATTCTTCTCTGGCCAAGGAGGTTGACCACGACTTAACCGTGCACTTGGATGATATTTTTCCTGAGGAAGATGAAAGTAATTCAAGGCCAAAGCAATCCTGGAGTAGGAGGAAGAAAAGAAGCGCGAGGAGGCGAAACTGCAACTGGAATTGGAGAAGGCCGGTCTGACCGGTGATGGCGCAGACATGCCTGTGGTCAAGAAGGCCAAGATAGAAAAAGCAGCGGCGGCCCGAGTGGAGGCCTTGGAATCTATTCGGTCCGGTAAGGCCCATGCGAAACCGCAAATTTCTATTCCTTCGAGGATTTTTAAGCCCTTGCCGCCCGGTAAACGACCAGAGATCGAAATCATCCATTTGGATGATCTTTTCCCAACAAGTAATGCTGATCTGAAGCAAGGAAGAAAGAGAGGGGAGCGGTTGCAAACGCAACAACTCAAACAGATTGACTCCGAGCGGTTGAGGCGCTCTTCTCGCTTTATGCTGACCGCACCTCCTGCGGTTTCCAAAGTTGCCGAAGAACCCTTGCATGCTTTCAATTCCATTTCCTTAGAAGTTGAAAGTATGTCTTCCCTGTATGTTACTTTTATTTTTTGGGTAGAAAGAGATTTCTTACCGCGCAACTTGTACCTCTTACCGCAGATGAAGACGAGCGTCCCCTGAAGGTTCCAAAAAACTGATACAAACTCAAACCTAGGGCTATAGTTTGGAAATAAATAATTGTGATCTTTTAAAATAAATGCGGGGCGAGAGAATTTTGCGGCTATCTTAACGACTAAAACGACCTAGGCGTCACAAACGAACGTAAGACACTTCCTCACGAACATACAAACGTTATGGATCACAATTTCACAGGTGCAGAAATTAATTGGTGGTACGCACGTGTTTGGAAATAACGATAAAATAGGAGACAATTAATTAAGGGCAAGCTCTTAATAACCAACTATTCATTTAAAGTTCAAGCATAAAATAACTAGTGGTGGGGAGCTGGAGGTCAAGAGGTATACCCAGAAACGAGAGGCAGCGACCGTCGACACTCCTGGAAGGTGAAGAGCAAGGCTGTAGGTGCTCGGGACTTCACAGAAGGGTGGCTGTGGATCGGCCTGCCTAAAAGAAGCCGAAAATAGCGGTGTCTGATATTGGCGAGGGCTGAAGTGGCGGCGTACGACGGCTGGGAGGGGAGGAGAGCACCAGAGCTCACTGGATCCGATGGAGGACAGAGCAGGAGGGGCCGTCGGAGCCTTAGTATACTCAGGCGAGCTCGTCGGCGGCTGAAGAGGCTTCCCTGGGGCTTCGTCGATGGAGAAGAAACTGGAATGCGCGGGGCCTGCTGGTGTCGTCGTCTTGCAGGGAGAAGAAGATGAGTGCCGACAGTGGATGGGAAGGGAGACGGAGGAGGTGCGGCTGGGGCGTCAGCGACGCTGACTAGAGCGGGAGGAAGAGACAGCGACGTCGAGCGGAACGGATCGCGAGCGGTGGCGCTGGAAAGAATCGAACGAAACCAAAAAGGGTTCGTTCCGTTCTTTTCCCAGCCCCTCTAAAAGGGAGGGGAGGGTTTCCCTTTATAGGAATTTTGTTAGGGTTTATTTATTTATTTAGTTATTTCAGGATTTAAGAAAATACCCAAAACCCCAATAGTTAATTCATTTAAAGCTTGCCCTAACTAATCTTTCCCCTAAAATACCGGACCTATGCATTTAAGGTCTCGTTGGCCGGTCACACCAACGAGCCAAAAGAAATGCGCTAGCAACTTGCGCAATACAACTCGACGCTACATAATAATTCAAAAATGCGCGAAGGCATGCACTACAAAAATAAATGACACGTGCAAGAAAAATATTAAAAAGGAAGCGATGCGGGTTGCATCAATTCTCCCGGGGTTGAAAGAGCTTGTCCCCGACGAGACTCGATGTAACCTGCAAGTAGGACATCCAACTGTCGATGGGAGAAAAATGCTGCATGACTGTCTTGTTGATGCTGTCGCTGCGATCCAAAACCTGGAAGTAACCTCTCGTCCCCAAAACTCGCAATCCATTAGTCAAAATTTTATGCCAAATATTTAAATAAACAGTAATTATTAGAGCTTTCAGATGATGACAGGGGCGGTGTGTGTGGAAAACACGTGCTGGGAGGAAAAAGCAGGAAACAAGAGCAAGGTAGAAAGTAAAGCAGGAAGCAAGCGTGATCAACCTGTGGAATCAGTAACTCATAATGCGACATACGCTCGCTCGATAGGCACCTACGAACGTCCGCTAGACCCGGATAGTCTATTGTCATGATTTCACCCGGCAAGGTCCCACTCGAGTCACAAAATTTTAAATAGATCCCAAATTTATCTTGTAAAATTTTCCATAAAAATCCTTTGAAGCGGGTGTCCCATATGAGGAGTAAAAAAATCTAAGGATTGTCTCGACTCCCTCAAGACTACTAAACCGAGGCGTGTCAGAACTCAGACGGTAGTGATGTGGGGACTCAACATGCTCGCCTAAAACCAAAGGAAAGTGACGTGAATAAAAGGCGTGCTCACAAAAAATAAAATCAATATAGGGTGGTGACTCGAGTGTCACTAACGGGTGGCCACCAAGCACAATGTATGTGACCTCAACGGTTTGTGGCGGAAGTGGGCTAAGAAACTCAGGACATAAGACGAACGAGTCTATGTCACCCAAGATGAGGGCCTCATCACTACCCAACTCCTCTGCGAGAAGAGAGAGCGATGATGTGTCATCCGTTGTGAGTGACACATCACTAGTAAGTCCCTCTCCCTGGAGCGGGGCCTCAGGAAACAACTCGACGACTGAAGGATGTGAGTCAGTGGGGGCAAGTGGACACACCATGTCAATCGGGAGGAAGGAATGAGGAGGGAAAAACTCATCTTCCTGGAGCAGGGGCTCGGGAAGAACCTCCTCGATCGAAGGTGGTGCTAAAGCGGAGACAGGTGGAGACACGACTTCCGTCAGGGTGGTAGAAATAGGAAGAAGCTCTTCTTCGTGGAGCAGGGGCTCAGGAAGAACCTCCTCGACTGAAGGGAGTGTCACAGTGGGGGTGGGTGAGACTGACGAGGCGAGACAGAGGACTATCGAAAGACCTAACCTTGTGTTTCACTCTGTGATATGAAGTGTGGAGGTATGCAGGAGCAGCATAATGCGTGCGCGTTAACACCTCGAGGTTGTGAACAGAGATGCACAACTCACTCAGGATCTGCTTGTGGTCTGCAATGACACACTCAACATTTTTCCGCAAAGCTTTAAAACGTGCATCTACATCATCCATTTTTTTTCTCTTAAACGTAAAATACTAACTAAAATATTTTGGAAACGAACGTCGCTCGGCTATCCCACAATAGGAGTGAGATATCTCAACAGCCACACCAAATTGATGCAAACTCAAACCTAGGGCTGTAGTTTGGAAATAAATAATTGTGATCTTTTAAAATAAATGCGGCGCGAGAGAATTTTGCAGCTATCGACTAAAACGACCTAGGCATCACAAACGAACGTAAGACGCTTCCTCACGAACATACAAACGTTATGAATCACAATTCCACCGGCGCAGAAATTAATTGGTGGTACGCACGTGTTTGAAAATAACGATAAAATAGGAGACAATTAATTAAGGGCAAGCTCTTAATAACTAACTATTCATTTAAAGTTCAAGCATAAAATAACTAGTGGCGGGGAGCTGGAGGTCAAGAGGTATACCCAGAAACGAGAGGCAGCGTCTGTCGGCACTCCTGGAAGGTGAAGAGCAAGGCTGTAGGTGCTCGGGACTTCACAGAAGGGTGGCTGTGGATCGGCCTGCCTAAAAGAAGCCGGAAATAGCGGTGTCTGACATTGGCGAGGGCTGAAATGGCGGCGTATAACGACTGGGAGGGGAGGAGAGCACCGGAGCTCACTGGATCCGATGGAGGACAGAGCAGGAGGGGCCGCCGGAGCCTAAGTATACTCAGGCGAGCTCGTCGTCGGCTGAAGAGGCTTCCTTGGGGCTTCGTCGATGGGGAAGAAACTGGAATGCGTGGGGCCTGCCGGTGTCGTCGTCGAGCAGGGAGAAGAAGATGAGTGCCGACAGTGGATGGGAAGGGAGACGGAGGAGGTGCGGCTGGGGCGTCAGCGACGCTGACTGGAGCGGGAAGAGGAGGCAGCGGCGTCGAGCGGAACGGATTGCGAGCGGTGGCGCTGGAAAGAACCGAACGAAACCAAAAATGGTTCGTTCCGTTCTTTTCCCAGCCCCTCTAAAAGGGAGGGGAGGGTTTGCCTTTATAGGAATTTTGTTAAGGTTTATTTATTTATTTAGTTATTTCAGGATTTAAGAAAATACCCAAAACCCCAATAGTTATTCATTTAAAGCTTGCCCTAACTAATCTATCCCCTAAAATACCAGACCTATGCATTTAAGGTCTCGTTGGTCGGTCACACCAACGAGCCAAAAGAAATGCGCGAGCAACATTCGCAATACAACTCGACGCTACATAATAATTAAAAAATGCGCGAAGACATGCACTACAAAAATAAACGACACGTGCAAGAAAAATAATAAAAAGGAAGCGATGCGGGTTGCATCAAAAACTTTTAGAAAGATTCTAAGTTCGCTGATCGAGGACGTCCAAACTATGCGGGAAAGAGAAAGAGCCTTTGAAGATCAAGTGCGGTCTCAAGCCGCTTCTTTTGAGAGGGAGATGAGGGAGAGGACAACGATCCTCCACAAGCAGATGAAGATTCATATGCAAAAGAAGGAATTAGCCTTTCAGAATCAGATGAAGGATCATGCCGCAACATTTGATAAAGAGTTGCAGACTCAAGCTGACCGCATCCGCAGGCTGGAGAAAGACGTTGAGTATTATAAGGGAAAAGCCGCGGCCTTGATCGCTGATGTCGAGAGGACAAAGAGATCTGGTCTTGCGGTCATGACGGTCAAGGTGGGGACATCTTCTACCGGTCAGCAGGGTGAACTGGTGGCTCCGACTGGAGTCCCCTTGATTCCTCTTGACCGGATTGACATGGATGTCTCCCGCATCCATCAGCCAACAATGAACGCTAACCGCTATATATCGCAGGCGCTGACTGCTATAAATCAAATACAGGAGGACACGTCGCATATTGAAAGAGACCACGTGGTTTAACAAGTCTTGATCTTTCTGCTTCTTATGCTTTGATTTGGTCTTTGTAATATTTGTATTATAATAATTTTTCCTGTGGACAATGCCAGTCACTTTCAATTATATGTTTAAATGCAATTTTTAATTACCTCTGAGTTGAATGCTTCTGGGCGGTTAGATGCTAGATACTTGATATTTGTGCTGAATGACTTCCTTCTGAGCTTAAGTGAATGGACCGCGCGGTCTGATACCTAATCACACGGTCACCTTTTTTTTTCTCTTCATTAGGGTTTCCCATGAATTTCTATAAATAGGGCTGAGCAGGGAAGAAGAATGAAGATTTCGTTGATGCGACCGAAGAAGAAATCCGGGCGACCACCAATCATGGTAGCCGCGCGAGTAAATGCCCACGATATTTTTCTGACCGCCATTCACAAACCATCAGGGTTATCAACATCAGAATATAGAGAGTTCTTAGCTAATCATATGATCCAAACACAAATGATCGCGCGACCTCCTCGAGAAGATGAGGGGATAAATACCGGGGCTGAAAGTGTGATCGCCATTCCTATCAACATCAGAATGAAGATCTGGCTCTGGCTCTTCAAGCTCAACTGATAGTTCATCTGAGGAACCTCCAGCAAAAAAGAAGAAGAAGAAGAAGAAGAAGAAGGAGAGTGACGATCGAAGATGCTGTTAGATAAGATCATAATATGTAATTTTTATTTTAACAAAGACGCGGTTTGGTTTTTGTTGGCCGCGCGGTTAAAACACTTGTAATATGATTCTGATATGAAATGAAAGAAGCTTTTTGCTACCTCCTTTGTTGTGATTATTTTACCTCTGCCGTGTCTTTCTGGTGTTTTCCATCACAACTGTTCTGATATAACCGGTCACATTTCATTTTAATCGCGTAACCGCAATACTTCAGATCTTGGAGATTTTTCTTACTTGCTTTTGTGAAACATATAATCGATCCGCAGAGACGAAACGTTCTCCTCTATATGATATACAACATGATGATTGATCACGCGGTCAAGGATAGAAGAAATGGTCACTGAAAGTGCATAATGTAACCTCTGAGTATTCTCTAGAGGGGAAGGGGGGGGGGGGGGTGAATAGAGATTTAAAAACTTTCCCCTGAATATGCACACACAATAATAAAACTATTCTAATAACTATGCAATCACCACAACCAGCACAGAATAATATAAACAAAGAAACTGAAAAACAGTAAGCAGTAAAATGGACAACACAGAAAAGCAAACTCAGAAGACACATAATTTTTATAGTGGTTCCCCAAAATGTGGGTAGTCCACTTTTCTACCACCTGGTAGGATTGCACTATATATTGTCCGAGTCTTTTGATAAGGAGACTCTCAGAACCAGCACTGAGTCTTTTGATACGGAGACTCTTAGAACCACACACTGAGTCTTTTGACAAGGAGACTCTTAGAACCACTGAGTCTTTTGATAAGGAGACTCTTAGAACCAACTGAATCCTTTAAAGAGGGATTCTTAGGACTCTTTTCAGTTACAGACTAGAAAAGGAAAAACAAAGAAGAAGAAGATAATGATTCTGCTGTATAAATCCTTCTACAACTATCACACAGAATGCTGTCTTCTGATGTTCTTGAGGATCTGTATATGATGAACCCTTGCTTATGATAGAGAAGAATGCAAGAGTTATGAGCTTGCGATCCTCTGTGATCTCTGTACTCAAGTTTGCTTGCTGATGTAAGATGTGAAGAAGCAGCATTAACTTTGTTTTGTATTCCTGTACGGAGGTGTTCTTCTTTTCTTTTTTTTTCTAGAGAGAAAGCTTCAGGAAGGAGAAGAAGAAGACGGAAGGTTCTGATTGTTAATTTCTTCTTCTCTGTGTATACTTATTCTTTATCGAAGAGTATTTGAATTTCTTTCCTCTTCTGTTCTGTCCTTAGCATGAATATCTTTTGTACAAAGATATTTCTTTCTTTTTATGTTTCCCGGCCCGTCAATCTATTTTGAATAACTTCCAAGAATGTCTTTGTTGTCCATCTGAAGTACTTCATTCCATTCTTGGCAATAAACGAGTCGTTAGAAGACAGACTATAGCCTTGGATACCTTCTGGAAAAGCATCTGAAAGGACAACAGAAAACATTCCTTTTCTGTCTGTATTCGACGTAGCGTCGATTTTATTTTCCCTCTATTCGACGCACCTCTGAGTTCTTATCGAAGCAGCTTTGAAATCTTTCTTAGCTCTGGCTGAACTCAGATGTCGACGTTGCGTCGAATACCTGTCGACGTATCCGTCGAGTTGTAGACTTGGACTTTGATCTTGAATTTCTGCGTCGACTTCAAATCAAAGTTGCGTCGACTTCTGATATTGCTTTGACAGATTCTTCTTCTGCGTCGAATTTAAGTCGAAGTTGTGTCGACTTCTGATATAACTTTGACAGGCTCTGTCTTCTGCGTCGAGACCATTTCGACGTTGTGTCGACTTCAACTATACTTCGACTTCAGTCAGAGTTACTTCTACTTGCATTCGAAGTTGCTTCGACTTCTATTTGACGCAAGTTTAACTCAACTGAATTTTGTGCTTGTTTTGAACAGGTCTTGACACTCTAGAGTGAATCTGATATCCTAGGACATCTAATTACCAGATTACCCTCTTTATACAACATGTGTAATATATCCTAGATTATGAAATCACTTTAAAATAATTTGTTTAGATAAATCACAAGGGTGTTTTTCCCAACGATCACCTTTATAAGAATTCACTTAGAAAAATTATCCTTCTAACTCCCAGATAGTTTGCTTGATACCTTCTTGATAGACCAAACCGCGATGTCAGATACTTGAGTATTTACCAATGTATTATATGAAACCTCCCATCAAATGTTAATAAGCTTCGTGAAGCAAAATACCACCACTATGAATAGAAAATCTTTTATGAATCATAACTGTCAAGAGAGAATATAATGAGGTTATGAGATCATAGACCACTTCTCAGAATTCCAATTCATAATTTTTAGCTGCATTATGAGTTCTTGAAGACGTTCAAGATGATAGATCTTCTGCAGTTACTTTTGACCGTAAATATAAAGCAATGTACTAGGAAATTCAGAAATTTTTGAGACCATCAACAAAGAAATCCTTTTTGATTGCACATATAGAAATTCCAAACCATGCAATAAGGAAATCCATAATAATATAATTATAAGTGTTTTAATCGCATTTGAGGAAGTTCAGAGGGAATAACATCTCTGACCGCTCGAATAGATTTTCACAAATACATTCAGATAGCATTTTTAACCGCATAGAAGGGAAATCAAGAAGAAATATATTTTTTGGGAGATACACAGACTAAGATGACCAATTGGGCAGATGCGGCTAAAGAGCAGCGTCATTGCTTTCCTCAGAGAGGTCATCAAAGCTATAGTAGCTCCCTAAGGACCTTGGCTGTCAGAAAACAAAAAAGAGGTGCACAAGCCAAGATGATCAATTGGGCAGGTGCGCGCTAAAGAGCAGCGTCATTGCTTTCCTCAGAGAGATCATTGGGGTTGTGACCACCCAAGATAAAACGACCTCGGCGGTCAACAAATTCTACCCGCCCATAGGTGTTGCAGGGCTTAGGCGGCGCTCAAAATGATCCTGACCGCCCCTTTCTCAAAGAATTGCTTTCCACGGGCCAAAGAGTATTCGAGGGTCACAAACTAAGATGACCAATTGGGCAGATGCGTGCTGAAAAGCAACGACATTGCTTTCCTCAGAGAGGTTATCAAAGCTGTAACGATATCCCATGGTGCATGACAAAGATGGACATTCACCTAGACCTCCCTTGATGCAAATGTGTGTCAGATGTCAGCGGGATCCGACATCCTAAAGATCCTCCGCACGAGCTTGGCGAGCCACTGCTACACGGATGCGAAATCTCCCTGCTATCTGTGGTCTTTGTAGGTTTTACATCTCGAGCTTCAAGTCATGGGGGAAACAAGAAGGATCCGTCAATATCTCGCTTGGAGGGATTCAGTCTCGCAAACAAACCATCAGAACATTTTTTTCATGAGACATGGAAAAGTGTCAGTAAGTGTATTGATGATGGTCAAGGACAATGAAGTGCATGGAAGTAGATCATTAAGAGAAAAACCGCTTCAAATCATCACCACTCAAAGTGTGAGAAATTTCCTTCCCGTCGTAGGTCTGGAGACGGTAAACACCATTTTTCAATACTTCCTTTAGAATGAATGGTCTTGCCCAGTTGGGGTTTAATTTTCCGATTGAGCTACATCTTGCCGCTGCATCAACTTTTTTCAGAACTAAATCTCCAACTGCAAACTGTTTCACTCTAACATTTTTGTCAAAATATTTGGCCATCATTTGCTTTACCTCCTCTTGCCTGATTGTAGCTGTATCCCTCAATTCTTCAATGAGGTCAAATCTGCACTTCATTTCTTCGTCATTTGTTTCCATCCAGTCAGCATCATTCTGCTTAGACAACAACACCCTCGGGCTCATCACCTCAAATTCAACTGGGATGTGAGCTTTTGACACATGAAATAGCTTAAAAGGTGTTTCACTAGTAGCTGACGTTGGGGTAGTTCTTAGAGTCCAGAGAACTGATGGTAACTGCTCTGCCCAGTTACTTCGAATATTTTCAACTTTTTTTCAAGAGATTTAAGATCAACTTATTTGCTACTTTAACTTACCCATTACTTCTTGGATGATGTACTGAAGCAAATCACAACTCAATTCCTATCTGATAATAGAAATTTATCAGTTCAGAATTATTAAATTGAGGACCATTATCAGTGATTATAGCCATCGGAATTCGATGTCTGTGCACAATTTCTCCCTAGATGAAGTTCTTCACTATTTGAGTGGTAGTCTTAACCAATGCTTTAGCCTCGCTCCACTTGCTGAAATAATCAATCATGACCAAGATGAAACGGCGTTGCCCACTTGGCATTGGAAAGGGTCCAATAAGATCCATCCCCCAAACTGCAAATGGCCATGATGTTGCTATTGATCTGAGTTACTGTGCTGGTTGATGTTGTAAATGAACAAACTTCTGATATTGTACACATTTCTTTGCAAATTTTTCCGCATCCTTTCTCATTTGAGGCCAAAAATATTCTTGCCTTAGAATTCTCTTCTCCAAAGTTCTAGCTCCTGAATGACTACCACATTCTCCGGAATGAACTTCTCGAAGCACTACAGGAATCTCTTCCTCTGAAACACATCTTGCTAATGGCGAGAGAAAAGTGGTGAGGAAGACTGCATGAAACATTTTCAGTTACTTTTTCTTCCTTGTCTCTATTACGGTTATGAGGGAATTTGGTTATCTTCATCTTGTAATTTTGAAATTTTAAAATTCATTCCTTTATTCTTTGAAAGTCTTCTCCGACGTTAGTTTTGGCTTGGCTAATGTCATTTTATATGCATGATATCCTGATACGATGGGACGAAAAATCAACAGTCAAGGAAATCAGCACACAGTAGGTAACTTATATACATATTCTTTTCTCTATATCTTTGGTATATAGACATCTCAGTATTATCGTCACTTGATATCTTGATTTTTTGGTGCTGTAAATGCAACACTAACTTTTTTTTTGAAGCATTGTCTTTTAATTGCATGATCCTAATTGCGAAAGTCACGATTGAAGGCAAAAACAGTACTTTGAGCAAAGGAAGAGACAAAGACATGCCCCTGGACAGGAACACCGAACCAATGGAAGTGACATGGAAGTTCTCTACAAGGCTGAACCTCGATCATTAGATATTCTCAACATGATTAATTTGGCAGTAGCTTCTAAGCCAGGTGATTTCAATTTGAGTGTTCTAGTAAGTCTACATATATCAGGCGTAAGCCGGGATACAATTTCTTACCACTACAGTGTTCTCATTTATTGCAGCATCAAAGGATTTTCATATTTGATAACTCTAGTATTGGATGAAGATAGTTGTTAAATTATTTAATTTCAGGAGCTTAGGCCTCATTTGTTGTAATGACATTTATAAGCACATTAGGCTTTTATATTTGTGATTTTTTTTTCTTTTGTACTTTTTAAATTTCAAGGAAAATCCATAAACTTTTTAAATAGTTCCTATATAAAAAATAATGAAGAAATTTTTAGTATGGTCCCCAGCTAACGTGTCACTTGCAAATTTGTCAAATTTTTTCTTAATTTCCAATTTTTTGTGCCTTTGTGCTTCACCAATGCTCTGGATGCTGAATGAAGGAAGCATGGTTATGTGCACATAAATCAAAATGGATTCTTGGGTTTGCCCTCTCTGATGTCTTTGAATTTGATTTGAGGGCATGATTCCACAGCAAACACGACGGTATAGGGGGCCACTATTTCAGTGGTACTCTGTGAGCAACCACTGTCCATTTATTGTCAAAGGTTAGGTCTTTCTCCTCTGAGAGAAGCCACTTTGTGCATAGTGCCAAAGGTTAGGTCTCTTTCCAATCTTCCCCCACCCATACCCCCAATGATTGGGGACTATATGGGTTCTGTTGTTGTTGTTGTTGTTCCAATTTTTTGTGCAATTTGAAAGCCTTTATGAAATTATAAAAATTCTAGGACATACATTTGTGCTCTCAATTTGTTTTTGTAATTGCAAAAATGTCCTCCAATGAAGAAATTGAAAAATTCTAATTATTTTGAGGGTGATTTGGCTGAACTTGAGAATTATCTTTGCTTGATGAGGATACATGCAACTTGCTTATTTGTCGACTTGAGAGATGTGACTTGGGGCACCTGGCAGATACATGCCTGCCACATAGCATATGCAGGCTATGACACATGAAAGAGATATGGTATGCCACATGGTAGATGCATGGTATGCCACATGGCAGACGCGTGGTATGCCACTTGGAAGATGCATGGTATGCCACAGCAGATGCGTGCTATGCCACATGGATGGAAGATATACGGTAGCCACATGGCAATATTAACTTAATTTGAAGGGGCTTTAATTAGTGAACACTCGTTGGCGTGACATTGGCAATGAAGCTACACACAATGTCCATGCAATCATTCACCACTTTACATTTCAATAGCAAACTATATGGGCCCAAGGGATTAGTATTTGGTTGAAATGTATCTCATAAGACTTAAGTGCTTACATTTCAATGCTTTCTTGGCTGGATTTTAAAGGGCCTAACCAACTGTCATAGGCATAGGGTCCCCCGAAAATGAGACGTAACATATCCATATTAATTATCTCAAAGGTAACTTTGTTGGAGTGCAAAGTGTCAATGGAAAGGGTGATCCTACTCATCTTTAAGATGACTTGTTTATTGTTGCGCTTGATCCACCCAATCTAGTGGGTGAAACACCTTTGCATGATTATGTAATTGGATCCTTTCAGAAATGCTTTTATGGATAGCATTTTCAGTGCTGCTGTTTATCTACAATGACAATGCAATTTTCCCTTCCATGATGCAATGAGTATAGAAAATGTTATGTTACTGAGTATGGATCTCATCCTGGTGAACAAGCATATTGTGATGGAGGAAGGAGAGATGCTCATCATTGTCTTAAGGTTCAAAGATGATGTATCCCTTGACATCATCCTCCCGTGGATCGTTTTCATCCAAGACCCCACCTTCAATTAAGCCTACCATTTGTCGAGAGGTATACAGTTGGATGTATGTTTGACTGTCCGTACCCATTACAACAAAGCATTTATGTTCATGCAACTTCTCATGAGGCCACCTCAAACCCTTATGGGCCCACCTTGACCGGTGTGTGGGGAAATTGATTTTTGTGGTTTTCGGCTTCCTGGTTGTTTCTAGGGATTCTCATAGGCCAATTATCTTACGTCGACCTGTATTTGGGACTTGTGACGTTGTGGGGAATCCTCTCCACCCTAGTATTTGACGGTCTTTTTCTGTTCTTTTCGCATGGGTATATGCCTTCATAAGGGAAGTAATACACATATATGGTTGACCCCCATTATCTCCAACCTTAATCTGCCAACAAAATGAGAACATAATAAATAATCATATTCTTGGACGTTGAGACTACTTTGAGTGCTCTAAACTTCTGATACTCTAGAAGAAATATTCGACAGATGGCAATTGCTAGATCATCCCATGTTTCCACCTCGAGTTGACCAATAGTTTCAATGTTCTTGTATATTTTCCACCATGTGGTGGATTCTCTTTCCAACTGAGCTTCTGTAAGACCCCCCTTCCGGGAATTGGACATGACCAAGGGAGGTCTTATGCCCAGAACGGCCGCCTTGCGGTAGTGTCAACACTCGGGCTAGCTTCCATCACAAGATGTCTATCCTGCCGGCTGTTTCCAATATCGCATGCCAGCCCATCAATAAATTATAAACAAAAGTCCATGATCCACAGTAGTATATATAAGTCCATAAGTACATAACAAAACAGGAAGCGATAAGAGCTCCTGAAATATATTAGAGTACATAATACAAAAAAAAGAAAACTACCTCATGAGCTCTCAAATCTCACTTCGGTAACAGATGGAAGCCACGCCAAAGGCTGCGTCGTGGTATCAGGCCCTGTCTCCCTGGCCTGACTGTCCTCCTGCATGGTATGCTCCCGCTGCTCTCGTTGGGTGTGCTCCTAAAAGGATGTGCTACGACGATCGTTAGTCAAAAAGACTAAGTGGCTTCGACATCCTCTCCCCCGACGACTCTTAGGTACCGGGCGGAAGATGGGAAAAAGGAGCTACAATATAATCAATATATATATATATAACAAAAAGGTGATAAGTCGGTGTTATAAGATCATGTAATAATAGAGAGCAGCTATAAATATAAATGATACCGACATGTAATAAAGAGCACATCTATAATAAAGAGCATATCTCAAGCAGGGTAATAAAATTGAATTGAACTTAACTTAAAAATGCTCATACAGATTTATAAGTTAAGAATCTGGTACAATAAATAATAACTCATCATATAAAAGTGCCCATACAAATTTATATGATGAGAGTCTTTATGTGATGCTATGCAATGTATGAATGCATGATTACTCACCCATGATTTACTCAAGCACTCTGATTTGCTATGTCGACATAGACCTTAGTTCCCGCTTTTCAAGTGTAGCTAACCTCTCAGGCACCTCCCGTTGTGGCCAGACGGAGACAGTGGAACGGGCTTCTGCACTACTAGGTGGGTATGCACACTACCAGACCTAGGCCTTACGTACGCCTCGACGCTAAGAACCAAATAGTGGAGAACTTGCGTACTCTTGCTCGCAAAAACCAGCTGAGTCTTAATGACACAAGGAAATGGTCATTGGGAAAACAACACCAAGGACCACAACCCCACTGCCCACTATTTTATTTTAGTTAAGTTAGGAATAAACATGCTTAAATTACCTCAATTTGTTGCATTGTATAATACTTAGATCGATCAAAGTTATTATTTCGTTCTCTTTCGTAGGTGTAATTATTACAATCATGTTTGTATAATCATTTCACACTATAGATTTGTTAGTTTATATTAAAAAAACTAGTAAAATATTCTACATATTATTAGTTGATTGAGTTTTATGCTTTTAATATTATTTTATTAAGGAAAGGAAGATTTATTATCAATCAAAGATATTTAACTTTTAAATCTCTTTGCTATAAAACTTAGTGTTATCTAAATAAAATTATTGTGTGATTTTAAATTCAAGTTGATTTGTTTAGTTTAGTTATCTAAGTAAATGTGCTCAAAATTGAGTAAATGAAGCCTTTTAAGGCTTTATTCCTTTAATTTAGGTTTAGACTTTAGTGTTTTTAAATTTAAAATAATATTACGTTAATAAGTACATAATATTTTAATCAATTCGAGTTGATTCTAATCATATTTCGAGTGATTCATGGCATGCATGAAATCGACTCGAAATTTGATTAGAGTCAAATTGAATTAACTCAAATTGAGTCGAAGAAATTGTAATCGATTCCGATTCAACTCAATATTTGAGCGATTTTCAAGTAGTTTTTGAGTTTCGAATTATATGCTCAGCTCCAAGATGAATTAAGATACTTAGTGCCCATATTTAGAGTCTGTCTACCAACATAACATGCCATCCTGGCCTTGCGACTTTGTAGCCGCGTGATGAAGTCCATGAAAATTTCTTTCCAAACATGGTCTGGAATCGGGAACCACTGAAGTAAAGCCAACAAAAATGTCATCTCATGCATTGACAAATGGCTTTATCGCGAAACTCTCAGAAACTCTCGGAAACCCGTCTCCGAAACTCTTGGAATTATTTTTCTTTTAATTTAAAATAATGTAGTTTCTGATACCCTCAGATACTCTTGGATACGCTCAAGTATGCTTGAAAATACTCAAAACTTGTGTATGCTGTGACGATGATATGTAGAAAGACATGTGTTTGGATGATAAGAGGTAAGAGTTAATTGATTACATATTTTGTTTTATGAGTGCTATTTATAATATGATATGATTTTGGACACAAACTGTCTTCATTTAATATATGATATGTGTATTGATTGAAAAAAATAAAGATGTCGGTTAATGTCCACGTATATCTTAATTTTAACATATATTTATATTTAAATTCAAAACATATCCTGTATCCGAACTTTTTTGAAAATCATGAATCACGAATCTCGTATCCGTATCGTATCATATCTCATATCCCATCTCCATCCCCATGCAATATAGTCCCCACAAGCTGCTCCATGACACGTGACATCCCGAGCCAGTGGACCTATGCGGCGAGATGATGATATTTGATAAAAACTCCTACATGCCCGATTGTGGGTATTACATGGATTTCCGCAAGAAACCATGGAATATATGCGTAAGAGACTGATAGTTCAAGACAATTCTGGTATTGGAGTTTGTTGTATTGTAGCGCAAATGGTGAGCGTGTTGCAAGGTCTCTTCTAAGGTCGCCACTATAGCCTGTAGGTAGGATCCATGTGGATCTCGTACTGAATCTTATTAGCCTTCACCCATGTATGATATGAGATTTCCATGAGAGATAGTGGCTCCATCTTGCGGGAGAGGGTGTTTGTTGTTAGATTGCTCTTCTTAGAGCGTAACTAAACAGTAAATTCTTACCCTAACAATTTAACCACCTAAAGTTGCTATGTTGGCTTGGAGATCTTCTGGTCCAAAGGTATCGCAGGCTTGGACGAGAATGTGTGACTAAAATATGCTACAGGGCAGTGCTCCTGCATAAATACTGTTCCAATGATCGAGCTCAATGTTACCACTGAGGCTTGCTGCAGATGGCGGTATGCGATTTCCACGTTGCTTGTCCAGGTGCTTCTTTCGCAAGAGCATCTTTCGCAAGAGCATTTTTCGCAAGAGCATCTTTCGCAAGAGCATCTTTCGAGCACTGACTATCTGCCCATATTGCTGGATGAACAATTTGTAAATAGTTGGTGAGTCCAAGAAAATCTTGTTTCGCCCGTTGAGAACAAGGTGCAGATCACGACAACACGTGCTCTACCTTTTCTTGATCCATTGCTACCCCATGTGTGGAAATGGTGTGACTTAACTGATTTGGGCCTACCCAAAGGAACTTTTCTTCAAATTGACGAACAAGAAGTGTCTACAGGGTGGTGGTGAAGTTCTCCAAGTGGTCCATGCATGATTGATTGTAGACAAGAATATCATAAAAAACAAAAAATGTAGTGACATAGTTCCAGGCGTAAAATATTGTTCATTGTCGTCTGGAACAGTACCAGGGCATTAGTCAACACGAACAATATTACCGAGAACTTGTAGTGACTGTCCAGAGTCCTGAAAACCGCCACGTGTATATCCTCTGCTCGGATGCGAATTTGGTGATAACCATTGCGAATGATTAAGTTGGAGAATACACTGCCATTCCTCAGCTCATCAAGTAGCTCTTTCATCACTGGAATAAGATACTTATCTACGATGGTGACACAAATACGGAGGATGAGGTTTGAGAAGGGGATCATGTTTGGTCGAATGATCCCCGCCACCTACATTGTTGACACAATTCACTCAATCCATTCTTTTTGAGCATGACCGTATTGGCAGTTGGTACCGACAAGAAGTCGACCCTGCATTTTAGAGGAATGCTGTGGTCGGATGCTTGTGGCTGCGATAGACCCCGTGACTCGAATTAAATGGTGGATGATGCATAGAGAAGCCTCTGGATTTCTGGGTGTATCGGGACCGCGGTGGGGTCCATGTCTTAGACTGTCTTTGCGATGGATACATATAGGGGTGTAACTCGGGTCGGTTCCACCTGAAACCAAGAACCGATCCATGTTTGGTTTGATTCTGATTTTTGAGAACCGGAACCGACCAACGTAGCTAAGATATAGAACCAGATCCGAACTGAAAAGGTCGGTTCGGTTCCGGTTCGGTTCTCGGTTTTTCTCATGCTTTAACTTTTTCACATATACTCTTATATCAGTAAACATTTCTAAGTATTGAACAATTAATTTGTAGAACTATATATTTCGTATTACTGAAAGAGTTCATCTTAATGTGATTAGTAATTGAGAATGCAACTCATCCATTCAATGCATGCCAAATGAATAAAACTTACTCAAAATATGCATTCAATGTAATATACGATGAACTAAAGAATAAATTACTAGCAATAACCAGTTCTGACAACTCTAAAATTCAAAGGCCAATTTCAATAATTAGTTCTAAGTCGGTTCTCGGGTACCCGAACATAGAATCGAGAACTGAACTACTCAGTTCTAATTTTTTTGGATCCAGAACCGAACTGAGATCCATGATAACCGCGACCCAAACCGCTCTGCTCGGTTCAGTTTCGGTCCGGTTTTCGGTTCTTCAGTTATTTTTGCACACCTCTAGATACATGCCATAGCAAATTGCAAAAGTTCATCTGATATTTTCTTGAGATGGATTAAATGGAGGTGGGAGAGCGCATAAAGGAAACATCTCTGCAAAGCGTATGCAATTGCCTGTGCATCATGAATGACATCGTAGCATCCGAATTAACTATAACATCTCCAAGTGTTCGAAACTTTGCAACTCTTAAAATGACATCAAGGCCACCTAGACCGAAGGCCTAGAGGCCTGCAATGATAGGGAACCAGCCTAGGTGAAGATGGAAGTGGTAGCAGAGACTGCGTACTGATGACTGCCCCTAGGTGGTTAGTTAATATGAGTGTGGTGTTATACTAGATCTTTAGTTGAGTGCCAATTCCTTAGAGATGAAGTTGTAGTCAGGCCCACTATCAATTAGCACTAGGATAGGTTGTGACAACAACTCACCACAAAGTTTCATAATTCACCGACCTAAGATCCCCCCAACCGGGAAGAGAAAACTAAGGCTCTGTTTGACAACCCGTTTCCTCTCCATTTCGTTGAGGCCGAATCGGAGGTGGAGCGTTTGTTAAACCAGCGCGAGCTCCGTCTTAGAAAGGCTGGCGTGAAAGGGAGAAAACCGGCCGTTTTTCCACTGGCCATTCGAGCACAAGCGTGCCGTCCGAACCGTCCGTTCTGATTTTCGTCTTCCTCCTTCGTGTGTTTTTCCCGCAGGGCTTCATGATGTTCCTCCTCCCAGTCATCCAGGCATCGTCGATGCAGATCCAGGCGTCGTCGAGCTCTACTGTAGAGGAGGCGAGCTTGGTACTTCAATGGCGAGGACGATGCTTCGGGGAGAATCAAATATAATTAAAGAAAATTATTATATAACAATATAAAGCAATATATAATAAAACAAGATATAATAAAAGTAAATTATTATTTAGTAAAAGAATATAATTTACAAGATCTGTTTTTTACTTAGTAAGATAATATAATAATGTTTAAAGTAATATAATTTTTAAACCGCCGCCGGACCGGAGGTTACCCAAACACAACCTCAGTTTTGAAAATTCAGTTTCGAATCTCCCTTTTGAACTGCTCCCTTTTAAAATGGCACCAGTATCCCAAACAACCTAAGCGATGCAGAGTTGCAGATGAATTCTCTTGTGGTACGTCATCGTCCAGTTCCAGGGATTCAAAGTAGGCCATGTATATGCCATCCACATCTTCACTAATCATGGCTCGAAACTCCTTTACCGAGCATTCGTGGGTTGGAGAGTTGGGTTTTTTGGAGCGGAAGCAATACCATTTATTGCGCAAGTCCTTATACTATTGCTTGTATAGGCACGAGTGGGTGTAGGGCGGTTTGGGTGTGGAAGCATGGTGGGTGCTGATGGATGGGAGATGGTCGTGGTTGCTGCTTAGGTTTTTGGGTGGAATAGGAATGGAGGTAGGCATGTGGAGGATGACGAAGAGTATGGGTTGGGAGATCAGGTGGTGCATTTGGCATCTACTAGAAGTGTGAGGTCCATGGATCAGATGATGGTTGAGGGGCGATAAGTGCGGAGGAGAGCTTGGGTGTGGCACTTTATGCCGTGCATGAAGTACCCATGTACTTGTCCGGTTGGAGGCTAGGAACATGCGTAACAAGCTCTATGAACTTGTCCACGTAGGAATCAATGATCCCTTCTGCTGAACTTCACAAAGGTGTTCGACCAGAATACCATAGTGGCGGTGTCCGTAACGCTTTATGAGAGCTTGAGTGATGGATGTCCATGTGAGGGTCGGGGAAGTCTAGCGGGGCCAGCGAACCCAATGGAGTGCCGGACCTTCCATGCTGAGGAGATCTGTGTGAACTTTCTAGGCCTCGCCCGTGCTGTGTAAGTCAAAATATTGTTCTACTCGAGCAATCCAACCCATTGGGTTGATGCCATTAAATATCGTGATATTGTTGTGGCGGTGAATTTGAGGCTCCTCTAGCAAACAACTCAATCGAGAATCCAAGATCGAAGGTGCCATTGGAGGCCAATGGTTGGCCTGATTGCATAGTGCGTAGCATTGCCATGATCGAGGAGATTGCTTGTCTTGGCAGTTAGTACTCGGGGGTGGTGAGGTGGGTGGGATGATAATTATGGACCCAATGTTAGAGGTGGGAAATGGATCAATCCCTAGCACCAGCTAGTGCGAAGGGGTGAGCAGTGATGAAAATATGAGCAGATACATTACTGGGTAATCCGTTTCTCTCGATAGACTTAGGGTTCCAACCCTAATTTTTTTAATGACCAAAGGTAAACATACAAGAGTTGTCCTCCGTATATATAGGAGGTTGCAATTAATGCGAGTAAAAAATTAAAATAAAATGCAAATACTGAAAGGCTAAATGATTAAGTGTCAGTCGAGACCTTAACAAGCCTCACATAGATCGTCCCCACATGTAAGTTCCATTGTCTCCTGCTTAGGCGGCTCCATAACACATGCACTGTCGCATGATGCAGGAAGCGATGAGTCATCAATTGGATGCATGAAACGAGGAGCCGTCAGTTGGAGCCTGAAACTAATAGTTGAGGTACCTGGAACAACGACTGTGTAGAAAAGAGCGGAACCTTGTATATTGTTTCTCAAGTGTCAAATACAATGTAAGAATTCATATATATAGGAGGGAGAAAGAGAGAGGAGTCCCTTATACACAATGTGAGACTAAAGGAAAGAGAAGAACAAGAAATTAAATGGGCTCATACATGTGCCTTTACAAGGATTTTACATGGACTTTTCTAACACTCTCCCGCAAGCTGAAGCGTACAAGTCGTACGCACCCAGCTTGGACAGACATTGATAAAATAGGGTACTTGGTAGGGCCTTGGTGAGAATATCAGCAACTTGGTCAGTACCCGGAACATGCTTTAATTCTAGCTTCTTCATTTGAACTTTCTCCCGGATGAAGTGACAGTCCAGTTCAATGTGTTTCGTTCTTTCGTGGAAAATCGGGTTCTTGGCTATGTGTATAGCGGCTTGACTATCACATAATAAGATAGCCGGTGAGGGAAGTTTTATTCCTAGATCAGCGAGAAGACTTTCAAGCCATGTGAGCTCAGAGACAATTGATGCCATTGAACGGTACTCCGCTTCAGCTGAAGATCGAGCAACCACAACTTGTTTCTTACTACGTCAGGTAACAAGATGTCCTCCAAAGTAGATACAAAAACCACTGGTAAAGCGCCGATCATCCAGGGAACCAACATAATCTGCATCAGAATATGTAACCAAAGTTGGAATAGAAGATGAGGTTTTGTATACAAGCCCTTGACCAGGGGTTGTTTTTAGATATCTTAGGATGCGTTCAACGGCCTGAAGATGAGACATTCGAGGGGAATGCATAAAGCGGCTGACAACCCCAACATCAAAGGATATATCTGGTCTTGTGACCATTAGGTAAATCAGTTTTCCAACCAGTCGTCGATAGTATTCTGGATTTTGAAGAGGAAGATCAACATCAGAGGTATGCACACACAACTTGTGATTGGCATCCATATGGGTGTTGATCGACTTGCATCCAGAGTAGCCAGCATCTTAAAGAAGATCGAAACAGTATTTCCGTTGAGAGAGGATAAGTCCATCAGGACGTCTCGCGATCTCAAGACCAAAGAAGTATCGAAGGTTCCCCAGATCTTTTGTTTGAAATACAGAGCTGAGGTGTTGTTTGATCGCTTGTATTCCCTTTGAATCATCTCCAGTGATTAGGATGTCATCAACATATACCAACAGAAGAACCGTTCCTGTTGTTCGATGCCGAGTGAACAGAGAGAAGTCTGCCGAGCTCCGAGTAAAGCCAACTTCCCGAACAGCCTTACTGAACTTGTCAAACCATACCCGAGGGGATTGTTTGAGACCATAGATTGACTTCTTAAGGTGACACACTCGGGACTCCCCCGTGGTCTCAAACCCGGGAGGCTGTTGCATGTAGACTGTTTCTTGTAGATCACCATTTAGAAAAGCATTCTTGATATCCAATTGATGTAAGGGCCATTGACGATGTACAACTACGGAGAGGAGGACATGAACCGTGTTGAGCTTGGCCACTGGAGAAAAAGTTTCCTCATAATCGAGACTTTGTTGCCGAGTAAAACCACGAGCAACCAGTCGGGCTTTCAGACGGTCAATTGTCCCATCAGGAGCATGCTTGATGACGAAGACCCATTTACACCCAACAGGTGTCTGGTTTGGAGGGAGAGGGATCAGGTCCCATGTCTGATTAGCCCAGAGGGCTGTCATTTCTTCTTCCATTGCTGCCCGCCAGCCAGGATGTTGGAGAGTCTCCTGCATAGAGTTAAGTATAGAAATAGAGGATAATGAAGTAGCAAAAGTTTGAAACTGTGGGGAGAGGCGATGTAAGGATACATAGTTCGCCAAGGGATGAGCGGTGGAGGTTGGTGCCGGATCAGCAGAGCGCTGAGTGTTAGAGGTCGAAATCGACTGCATTGGGGCAACGAAGCGAGGAGGGCGACGGGTGTAGACACGGATAAGAGGGGGCTTGTGGAGAGCAGGAGCCGAGTCCGGAGGGAGTAGTGGTGGAGTGGTAACGGGAATGACTGGTCGAGGGAAGGATTGTGGTGGAAGAGGTGTTGTTGGAGCGGTGAAGAAAGGTTGGTCCTCCCGAAAGGTAACATCAGCATAAACGGTCACTTTACGGGTATCAGGAGAGTAGCAAACATAACCTTTCTGAGTACGGGAATAGCCAACAAACATGTGTTTGGCCGCCCGAGGAGCCAACTTATCTGTGGATGGACCCAGAAGGTGAACGTAGCAGGTACAACCAAATATGCGAGGTGTGAGAGAGAAGACCGGAGTGGAGGGAAAAAGGAGGCTGAACGGAGTAGCATACTGGAGGACGGAGGAAGGTAGACGGTTGATGAGATAACATGTCGTGGACACCGCAATGTTCCAATAGGCATTTGGGTACCTGCATGTGAATCATGAGAGATCGAGCAACATCGAGCAGATGTCTATTTTTACGTTCAGCAACGCCGTTTTGTTGGGTGGGTATAGGCACACGACGTTTGATGAATTATCCCAAACTCAGAACAGAGATTCGCAAATTCTTGGCTAGTGTAGTCGCGAGCATTATCGGTCCTGAGTGTTTTTATGTTTTCAGAGAACTGCATGCGAATCTCAAAAGAAAAAGCCCGAAATACACGGTGAAGCTCAGAGCGATCACGAAGTAAATACAACCATGTTGTGCGAGAATAATCATCTATAAAGGTGATAAAATAGCGATAACCAGAGATACTAGGTATTTTGTAGGGGGCCCAAACATCGGAATGAACTAAAACAAAAGGAGAAGAGCTCCGAGTATAGTGAGAAGGAAAAGATGAACGATGTTGTTTCCCCAAAATACACGAGTCACACTTAAAAGTAGGAAGAGAGATATCTGGAAGAGCCTTCTGAAGGATAGGAAGAGGCGCATGCCCATGATGCTGATGCCACTCAACGGAGGAGACTGAAGAGGGGACGGTAAGAGAAACATCAAGAAGGTAGAGCCCGTTTTGTAGTCGTCCCTTACCAATGATACTCTGTGTCCGTCGATCCTGCATCAGAAAAGAAGAAGAGGTGAATGTTACTGAGCAGTCTAAATCGGCAGTGAGGCGACTGACGGAAAGTAAATTAAACGGGGAGCCCGAGACATGAAGAGCCGAGCGGAGAGGGAGAGAGGAATTGAGGAGGATATCAGCAGAGCCGGAGACAGGAATGGTGTCGCCATTGACTACTGTGATGCACTTGGGATGCGGAGAATCCAAGTATTGGTGTGGTTTTAACGAGGTGATATGGTGAGTAGCACCTGAATCCACTATCCAACGTGGACTAGTGGAGAGACACGCGATACCTTCGTTGGAGATGGAGGCAACAGAGGCAACAGATGCAGGAGGGAGGCTGAGCATGCCGTGGAGTTGCTGGAGCTGGAGGCGAACTTCTTCAAGATCAACACGAATGACAGAAGGACTGTCAGCAACAACAGAAGCAATCAAACGGGGAGGTAGACTATGTTTTCGGTAGCAAGCTGTCTCAAGGTGTCCATCCCTACCACAGAAGGAACACTTAGGACGTGGTCGGCCCCCGCGACCCCTTCCCCGAGGCCCTGAACGTCCTCCACGAGTAGGAGTGAGAGATAGTAATGGCGCAGACGATTGTTGAAGGAGGTCCGGTGAAGGAGGTCCCATAGTATCAGGAGGAGGTGATACCTTTAGCAGCACGGAGCACACATCAGAGAGTGATGGAGTAGCAGCAGATGAGAGGATCTGAGCTCGAATGCTCTGAAGATGAGGCGGGACACGAGCCATCATCATGGCAATACAGACTGCTTCCTTCTGAGCGCGTTGAGCTGCGAGATCCGTAGTAGCGGGCCGATGTCGGATCGAGACTTCAGCCAGTGTCTTAGCCTGAGCAACAAAAGAGGTCAAGTCGGCAACACCACCAGTGTCAAGAGTCTGAAGATCCGTGATGATGTCATATAGGTGCTGGAGACTGTCCTTGCCGGAGTAGAGAGAATGGAGCTCATCCCACATTGCCTTGGCCGTCTCGTGATACATGGCCATTCGATAGAGTTCGCCATCAAGGGAGTTGAGGAGCCAAGTCTGAACACGACCATCGTCCCGTAGCCAGCCATCCGTAGGTGCAGAAGGAGGATCCTTATTGAGATGATGCAGAAGTCCCTTAGATTGGAGGACCCGTCTGACAGAATGCACCCATTCAACAAAATTATTCTTCCCAGCAAGGGAGATGATGGTGATCCTTAACTCATCACGCACCTCCGGAGCAGGAGCCATGCTGCCTGCCGGAGAGGATGTAGGCAGCTCTGAGGATCCCGTCGAAGATCCCATGGAATCACAGTGGAGAGGCGACTAGACAACAGGACCGCGCGAGCAGGGAGCAGGGAGACCGCAACTAGCAGAAGCGAGCAGGGAGGAGGCCGCTGGATAAGGCCGCTGGGAGGAGGCTGCTGGAGTGGCAGACCGCTGGGAGGAGGCCACACGATCTCAGGGAGCTCGACAGACTGCTTGGAAGGAGGCAGCTGGAGGGGAGCTCGGCAAAGGGAGCGACGAGCAGGAGGCCACTGGAGGGAGACCGACAGAGGGAGCGGCGAGCAGGAGGCCGCGGGAGGGGAGCTCGCCAGGGAGCTGCGAGTAGGAGGTCGCTGGAGCGGTGAGCAGGAGGCCGCTGGAGGGGAGCTCGACAGAGAGAGATGCGAGCAGGAGGTCGCTGGAGGGAGACCGCAGGAGCGGCGAGTAGGAGGACGCTGGAGGGAGACCGACAGAGGGAGCGGCGAGCAGGAGGCCGCTGGAGGGGAGCTCAGCAGAGGGAGCTGCGAGCAGGAGGTCGCAGGAGGAAGACCGCACTGGAGCCGAGCGATTAGAGAGAGGGGCCCACTTGTCAGAAGGGAGGAGGCTATAAGAGAGCCGATACGCAGACCAAGCGGGACGGAGAGAGGGGCAACAGAGATCGCAGGGGGGGTGCGGTCAACGAAAAGGGAGACCGCCGGCAGAATGAGCTCGCAGGGGGAGCTCGCAGGGAGGGGTCTGACAGTCAAAATATTGGGAGACCGCAGGTCCGGACCGAAGACTCTGATACCATGTAGAAAAGAGCGGAACCTTATATATTGTTTCTCAAGTGTCAAATACAATGTATGAATACATATATAGGAGGGAGAAAGAGAGAGGAGTCTCTTATACACAATGTGGGACTAAAGGAAAGAGAGAAGAACAAGAAATTAAATGGGCTCATACATGGGCCTTTACAAGGACTTTACATGGACTTTACATGGACTTTTCTAACATACTGCAACAAGATCACATTGATGTAACCAATCGAAAGAACTCATCGACAGAACTGGCAAAAACTCGGTACGAAACAGTAGAAGAGCTCGTCATTGGACCTCCAGAGAGTGATCGAATGCTCTAATACATTGTAAGTTGCACACAACCCAATACAGGAAAGAGAGAATCCACAGATGGCCAAGTATACCTAGTAGTGTCTCCTTGATCTAATCAACACCTTCTCAGTAGTATTCATATGAGAATTCACAAATCATGTGATGTGGTGACCTCCGTGTGACTCTAAGCCCTTTGTTACCTTATTCCAAAGCAATCTGTGTCATCCTAACGTAATGGGCATTTTTGTTTCATGGAAGCATGCGTGTAGATCTGGTAAAGTTATGCAAAAGGACCTTGAATGACCGTTATTTTGTTCATAATATGTAATTTATTTCTTCAAAAGTTTGTTGTTGTTTCAGTTAATACGAAGCTTGCTGTTTCAGCAAATCATACTGTTGCAAATGTTTCAGATGATAGTTTGTCGGGGATAGTTACTGGCAGTTATTCAACAATTGTTGAAGGAGCAAGTAAGAATAATATTCCCTTATACGTATTAAACATTCTTAAGGATGGAAATATATTGGTTTTCAGAAATTGATAGTAGAAATCAATATTAAATTACATTTTTTGCTGTATTTATTTATTTTGGCTCTCAAATCATCAGGATTAACGCAAGAGGCAAAGTCTTCTAATAGGTTGATATCTTTTTTTTTGTCCCTTCAAATGTTCCTTTATGTCATTTGCTATGTTGATATGACTTCCAATTTTATATTCAGCTATCTTCCTGAAGTGAGTCAAACTGATTCTTATAAATGTGGGGGTCATATGAATGAATTGAAGATGCTAGGATCCGGTCCAGAACATTCTTCCAGTTGTCCGGTTAGCACATTGAATGAAACAAATGAAAAGCTTCGAATTGGTAGGCATCGGTATTCTCAATGGAATATTTTGCTGTCCAGTATATTATTTAAGTCTCTCTTTTCCAGAGTCCACTATTCTTGATTTACTTGATGATGGGTCATTTTCAAATGGAAGATCAATTCCAGAAGCTCATGTTGCACTTTTAGTGGAGGGTAATGTGCTGAATATCAATTGTTTGATTTGTTAAAATCCTGTTTCGTAGATCTTTTATAGAAGAATTTTTGTATTTGTGTAGCTCCTAGAAATACATTTCTTTTTGTAGAGATTATTTTTATGTATTTTATTTATTTTCTTCTCGTCTCTATTTAGTCCTACATCCTTTGATACAATACTTCTGAGACCATTGAAGTATAAATATGTCTCTTGACCTTGTTAATAACATCTTTATGCATTCTCTACCTAGCATTGGAGCATATATTGTCGTTGATGTACCCAGTAGCTCATTTTCGTCCAATGACCGCTCTAGTGAGTGCGGTGAGGTCTAGGCTTCCTCCCTTCGCCATTTGCATTGAGGTGGAGGCTCCTTCCACTGTTTTCTTTGCTATTGGTGTCGAAGTCTTCTGTTGCTACCATTGCTGGCGTTGCCTCGTGCCGCCGCATCCACGACCACCATTTACTTATGCTGTAGCATTGCCACCTTGTGCCGCCATTTTTGTGTTGTTTTCATCTGCTTTCCTAGCATTGCCCACCATACTCCTTGCTTTTGCTTGGTGAGAGGCCGTCTAAATTCTATTGGGACTTCGATCAAATTTATCGAGACCCCGATAAACCCCGCTTTCTACTAGCTCGTGCTTTTTATCTCTATAGGATCTCCGGTAAGTTCTATCATTACTTACGGACCATGCTTTCTATTTGTAACGGCCTCAGTTTATACTATCTGGTCATAAATATCCTTTGCTCTTATTGAACCTCTATGCTCCTTTTCTATTGATGATCCTGGCGCTCAATGATTCTGTCGAGCGCCTGATAGACAATCATCTGTTGCTCCATTGTTTGCTAGCCATTTGGTCTTTGTTACATGTGAACTCCTTTTGTAGCTTCATCTCACATTACTCATGTGGTCTCATCTCTCTCTCCTCGTGTAAAAATGAGGAAATTTGGATTATCACCATCTCGTTGATAGGATGAGAATAGTATGCATGAGTAAGCTCTTTTCTTCGCGCACTTCAGATGTACGATCATTTCTATCATGCGACACATGATCCTCTGGCTAAAACTTATGAGCGGTGGTTTTGTGACGATGTAAGAGTTTAGAATTGAATGTTAAACTTAGTAGAGAAAGAGACCTATGGGTTCGTTATCAAATATGAGTCAACCAAGACCATGTGGGGAAAATTTACTCATTTTACGTTGGATAAAACAAATCTCACCCCTTGAGCAATTGGAGGCATGCAGCCTTGGTTGGCCAAATTCAAGGCTATGTTCGATGGTTGGATTCGACATCACCCAATGACTATAGATCTAACCATTGTACGAGTCAAGCTATAAGCTGCTGCTTATGCTATGTTAATGGCCTGGGTTTCGACTCATCTCTACACTGTCAGATTGGAATTCCTTTTTGCTACAACAATTCTCTCTATCTCAGACATATGTTTTATGATTTTGAAAGTGACTCCAGTCGAGATTCCTTAGTGCCATCTTAAGCTTTAAGCAGGCTCTTCCTACACCCTTTAGTACACTGGTTGTATTGACATGCTTCCTTAGATTAGTGGAAATCAACACGAGTTGTAACAGAGGATGAACCACTTAAGGTGTCCAAGGCGAAGCTCATACCATATGTTCTTTCTATGGACTAACGATCCATACCAAATCTATGTGCTATTAGTAGAATTAGTACCCACTCCAGCAATAGCGGACCCATCTCACATTTCCTTTCCTTTCATACATAGTTCTCGTGGCATTGAGCTATTCATGACTTGCTCAAAAGTCACCTCAAATACCATTCCCTTCTGCATCATTGAAAGACATATCATATGCCTTCCATAAGTAATCAAATTCCTCAAATGTTCAATTACTTGCAAACCACATATCAAATAATGAGAAAGTCTTCATCTACTCCGACGAACAAGAAAAGTTAGAAGTCATACTTGGTAATGGAAGGGACGTAAGGAGAAAAAACTGGAGAGTAGAATTTTAGCCCCTAGGACTCACTTTATTGACCGTACTTCCAAGATGCTTCATTTTAGGTCTTACATGGGCTTATATAATGCCTTGCTCAAATACATGAAAGGGCAAACAGTAAATGACCAAATGGATCCTAAATACAAATGCGATAATAAGATAGAGATGACTGAGTGTGCGATGCTCTTGCACACTACTGTACAATATTTGCCATCTCATTGGGACCCATGTCCTTGTTTCTAACGTAGATGTACGCGCCACACGCTAGGCGCCCCTCGCGATCTTCCGTAACAATGTCTCCCTATAAAAAATTTGGCTTGCCCTCAAGCCAAAAGTCTGGGAACTGGGCAAAGAATGTGTGACGGTCCACCCATGAGGCCTCAGATGGGGGTCGGCCAATCTAGAGCACAAAGACCTGATCCACAAAGAGACGTTCCAAGGGAAAATTGTGCATATCCTGGATGAGTTGTAGAATGTAGTCTGATGGTGCGGTGCCCAACGGGGCAGAAGGTAATGTTTTCTCCGCAGCTTGGTTGCCAATCACCTGGTTCAACTGGAAGACATGAGACAACATATGGATGCTGATTGTCGGGGTGGGGGTAGCTGTAGTCGATATGGACCGATGCCTACATGAGCGAGGATCTCAAATGGCCGTTGAACTTGGTTGCTAGCTTGGTATGAGCTCTTGTGGAAACAAAGGTCTGGTGGTATGGGTGGAGTTTGACAAAGACCTTGTCTCCTTCCATGAACTGAATGTTGCGTCGTTGTTGATTGGCTTGAGAAACGATCCTATCTTGGGCCCGCTGAAGGTGGTTGCACAACCGAAGAATGCAATATGGCATTCACCAAGAAGATTACAGGTAACCGAAGGGGGCGGCCGGCTATAGACAAGCTCGAACAGGGTGTACCCGCAACTGTGTGGAAGGAGGTGTTTGATGGATTATTAGGCTTCCTTGGGGGGGGGGAGGTTGTTGGAACCGTCAATTGGTCTCTTGAGTTCGGACCCATAGGGGGTGCAACCTACACCTACTTCTCCCTCACTGACACTCTTGATTGTGGATGAAGAAAAACGAATAGACCCAAAGCTGTAGCGAGGAGGTCCCGTCACACACTCGGAAGATCTTAGAGAGCTTCCCCTCCTAAACCAATGCTCAACTAGACACCTTGGAGGGCAATTCGAGCTAAACAAAAACTAGCCAGGAGGAGAGAGCCCAAAAGATCAGATCTCCTCCAAGGTGCCCTTAAGGGTCTATTTATAGTTTTTCTAGTCTGGTCTGCAAATAGCGTAAACTCTCCTTTTAGTTTTGCTAATCGCACCCCAAACTGGTATGCTAACAGCCTAATTCCGCTGTTCTAAAGGGCTATTGGCAGCCCACAAGAGGTATCTAGGTAATTTCCCCACTGAACCTTTCTGGGCGAGTGGTCCGTGAAGGCTCCACTCGCCTCATTTGGGCGAGTAGTCCGTGAGGGCACCACTCGCCAGATTCCTCGCGTACTAGACTCTCTAAGTTCCACTGGGCGGGTGGTCCATAGGGGCACCACTCGCGAGATCGCTGGGCGAGTGAGGTTCCGCCTTCACTCTCCTGACCTCCCGCGCGTTCACACTTTTAAGCCAGTGCTTTGCGGATGAGGCTTGCACTCGCCCTCATGCTTCTCTGCCTCCTCTGACCTGGGCGAGTGATCCTCCAGCACTCTTGTCGAATGCTCCTCTTGACCTACCTTGCATGCCCCTTGACCCTTTGGGACCCGGGGACCCACTCGACGAATACGGAGTTGTTTGTCCAAGTTTCTGTGTTTTTTCATTTTTTGCTTTTCTTACTGTCATTCGCAAATAGTTCGCGCGCTCGTATGCCGTCCTTCATGCTCTCGCACTCTGCCCACGTACTCGCGTATCACTTGCTCATTCGCGTACCACTGACTCTTAGTCCTAGGTCGTGACCAAGGCGTTCTCGCCCCATAGGTGCGCCACATGATCGCAACTCATTCGCGCACATCCGTGTCCTTTTAGGACTTAGGAGGTCGCGTTGATTTCTGCCAGTAGCGTGACCACGCCGAGAGCTCTCCTCGTCCCGCACGATTCTTACATCCTTTTGGGTAGGTTGTCACTCCGGGTGCATTCGCCGGGCGAGTGCCCTTCTCGATGGACACCATTCGCCGGGCGAGTGCCCTTCTCGATGGACGCCATTCACATGCCTCATATTGAGAGACTTACCTCGTTTCGATCGCTCCTATCTTGGATTTTCCTTCCCTATCTTGCCTTCATCGCGAGTCGCCACCGAGTGAGCCTACGACCCTACCAGCTAGGTGAGAGTCTGGTCAGCGGGTCTGCTCGGGGCCAACCTTTGAAACCTGTCATCCTGCCACCGAGTGAGCCTACGACCCTGCCAGCTATAGGTGAGAGCCTGGTCAGCGGGTTTGCTTGGGGCCAACCTTTGAAACCTTTCCTCCTACCACCGACTGAGCCTACGACCCTGCCAGCTAGGTTAGAGCCTGGTCAGCGGGTCTGCTCGGGGCCATCCTTTGAAACCTTTCATCCTGCCACAAAGTGAGCCTATGGCCCTGCCAGCTAGGTGAGAGCCTGGTCAGCCGGTCTGCTCGGGGCCAACCTTTGAAAACCTTCATCCTGCCACCGAGTGAGCCTACGACCCTGTCAGCTAGGTGAGAGCCTGGTTAGCGGGTCTTCTCGGGGCCAACCTTTGAAACCTTTCATCCTGCCACCGAGTGAGCCTACGACCCTGCCAGCCAGGTGATAGCCTGGTCAGCGGGTCTGCTCGGGGCCAACCTTTGAAACCTTTCATCCTGCCACCAAGTGAGCCTACGGCCCTGCCAGCTAGGTGAGAGCCTGGTCAGTGGGTCTGCCCAGGGACAACCTTTGAAATATTTCATCCTGCCACCGAGTGAGCCTAAGTCCCTGCCAGCTAGGTGAGAGCCTGGTCAGCGGGTCTGCCCAGAGCCAACCTTTGAAACCTTTCATCCTCCCACTGAGTGAGCCTACGGCCCTGCCAGCTATGTGAGAGTCTGGTCAGCGGGTCTGCTCGGGGCCAACCTTTGAAGCCTTTTATCCTGCCACCGAGTGAACCTGCAGCCCTGCCAGCTAGGTGAGAGCCTGGTCAGCGGGTCTGCTCGGGGCCAACCTTTGAAACCTTTCATCCTGCCACCGAGTGAGCCTATGGCCCTGCCAGCTAGGTGAGAGCCTGGTCAGCGGGTCTGCTCGGGGCCAACCTTTGAAACCTTTCATCCTGACACCGAGTGAGCCTACGACCCTGCCAGCTAGGTGAGAGCCTGGTCAGCGTGTCTGCTCAGGGCCAACCTTTGAAATCTTTCATCCTGCCACCGAGTGAGCCTACGACCCTGCCAGCTAGGTGAGAGCCTGGTCAGCGGGTCTGCTCGGGGCCAACCTTTGAAACTTTTCATCCTGCCACCGAGTGAGCCTACGACCCTACCAGTTAGGTGAGAGCCTGGTCAGCGGGTCTGCTCGGGGCCAACCTTTGAAACCTTTCATCCTGCCACCGAGTGAGTCTACGACCCTGCCAGCTAGGTGAGAGCCTGGTCAGCGGGTCTGCTCGGGGCCAACCTTTGAAACCTTTCATCCTGCCACCGAGTGAGCCTACGACCCTGCCAGCTAGGTGAGAGCCTGGTCAGCGGGTCTGCTCGGGGCCAACCATTGAAACCTTTCATCCTGCCACCGAGTGAGCCTACGGCCATGCCAGCTAGGTGAGAGCCTGGTCAGCGGGTTTGCTCGGGGCCAACCTTTGAAACCTTTCATCCTGCCACCGAGTGAGCCTACGACCCTGCAAGCTAGGTGTGAGCCTAGTCAGCGGGTCTGTTCGGGGCCAACCTTTGAAACCTTTCATCCTGCCATCGAGTGGGCTTACGGCCTGCCATCTAGGTGAGAGCCTGGTCAGCGGGTCTGCTCGGGGCCAACCCTTGAAACCTTTCATTCTGCCACCGAGTGAGCCTACAACCCTGCCAGCTAGGTGAGAGCCTGGTCAGCGGGTCTGCTCGGGGCCAACCTTACTTTAAAACTTTCTTTCATCTTATAAGTTATCATATCATATATGAGAAAAACTATGTTTGAAAGAAAACATTCTTATTACATGAATTCAAGGGTAGAAGCGTTTCAGGTCATCACCACTCCAAGTGTGACCGATGGACTCGCCTTCCACATTCTGGAGGCGATATCCCCCTGATTTCAGGGCTTCTCCAATGACATAGGGGCCCTCCCAATTGGGATTGAGCTTCTCCACCGCGGCTGACCTTCCGGCCGCGTCGACCTTTTTTAATACAAGGTCCTCTTTCTCGAATTGCTTGATCCTAATGTGCTTGTCAAAATACCTTGCCATCCGGCGCTTGACTTCTTCTTGTTGAATGGCGGCAAGATCACGAACCTCCTCAATCAGGTCTAATGAGAGACGTAGTTCCTCTTCATTATCTACTATCCACTCCTCATTGCCTCCTTCGGCGGCCCTTACCCGCGACGTCTTGACCTCGAATTCCACAGGAAGGACGGCCTCGCAACCGTGAGAGAGCTTGAAGGGGGTCTCACCGGTGGTGGTGTTGGGTGTAGTCCTTAGAGCCTATAGGACCGAGGGGAGCTGCTCTACCCAATTTCCTTTCAAGTTTTCCATCTTCTTTTTCAGCAGGTTTACTATGATCTTGTTCGCCGCCTCCACCTGTCCGTTGCTCCTGGGATGATGAACAGATGCGAACCTGAGATCTATTCCCAGCTGGCTACAGAAGCTAACGAATTCTTCAGTAACAAACTGTGGCCCATTATCTGTGACTATGGCTTGAGGGAGCCCATGTCGGCAGATGATCTCCCCCCATTCAAAGTTGCGGATTACCTCGAGGTTACCTTGGCCAACGCCCTGACCTCCAACCACTTTGAGAAGTAGTCGATCATGACCAGGAGGAACCTCCTCTGTCCACTTGCCCCCGGGGGAAAGGTCCTACCAGGTCCATCCCCCAAATTGCAAAGGGCCAAGGTGACGTGATGCTTCTTAGCCTCTGAGCTGGCAAAAGTTGAAGCGGGGCGAACAACTGACACTTCTGACATTTTTTGGCGAACTCCGCTGCATCCTTGCTCAGGGTCGGCCAGAAGTATCCCTGCCTCATTATCCTTGATTCCAACGCCCTGCTTCCCGAGTGACTGCTACACTCGCCAGAGTGAACTTTCTCCAAGACCCTCGGGACTTCCTCTTCAGATACACATCGAGCCAAGAGCCCCGAGAGGGTCTTTCGGTACAGGTCCCCTTCATGTAACATATAGTAGGCCGACTTGTGCCTGAAGCGCCTTTGATCTGAGACCTCCTCCGGAAACTTGCCCGTTGCCAGGAAGGTCAAAAAAGGATCCTTCCATGAGGGTCGCCGCTCTATATCCATCAGCTCTCCCTCTTCGATCGACGGGCGGAACAGATCCGTCAAGGTCCCTCCGGCCCGGGACCAGACTTAGCCAACCGATCTACTTGGGTACTTTCTTCCCGTGGTACGTGCCTGATTGAGAAGGTTCTAAAGGTCCCGATGAGGCCTCTCACCTTGGTCAAATACCTTATGAGTGTGGGCTCTCTTGCCTCGAACTCGCGCTTGATTTGTGACACTATCACCATTGAATCTGTGAGGACCTCTACATCGCGAACCCCTAGCTCCTGGGACAGACGTAAGCCAGCGATCACTGCCTCGTACTCCGCCTGGTTGTTGGTGATGGGGAATTGTATCACTATGGCTTGATCTATCTTCACTCCGTGGGGGCTTTCCAATACCACCCCTCCCCCCAGAGAGTTTCTTCCCGAGGCCCCATCCACCAGCAGCTTCCAGGGGACGTGACGAAGGGCTTGCTCCTCCTCCATCTCAACCACATAGTCTGCCACGACCTGGGCCTTCATCGATAGCCGAGGGACAAAAGCGATGTCGAATTCGCTTAGCTCCACTGAACACTTTACGAGCCTCCCCGAATGCTCCACCCCCTCGAAGATTTTGTGAAGGGGGTGGTCGGTCAATACTTGGATTGAATGGGCTTGGAAATACGACCTGAGCATCTTGGCCGAGACAACCAGGGCGAATGGCAGTTTTTCCAAAATCGGGTAGCGGAGCTCCGCCTTCTTCAGGACCCTACTCATGTAGTAGATGGGCAGCTGCTTCTTGCCCTCCTCTCGGACCAAGACGGAGCTCACGACCTCTGCCCCAACTCCGAGATGCAAGGCTAGGCCTTCCCCCTCCTTAGGCCCCTGGAGAAGCGGAGCCTTGGTGAGCTGATTTTTTAAGGCTTGAAAAGCCTCCTCGCATTCTTTTGACCATTCGAACTTCTGATTGCCTCGTAAGACTTTGAAGAAGGGCGAGCATTTCTCCCCTGCCCGAGAGAGAAACCTACTCAACCCTGCGAGCTTTCCCGTTAGGCGTTGGACTTCCTTGGCATTTCGCGGCGGTTCCAGCTCCATTATAGCCTTCACCTTATCCGGATTGGGCCATACCCCCGCCGGGGTAAGGAGGTGACCTAGAAACTTTCCCTTGCTAGCCTCGAATACACACTTCATGGGGTTATGCCTCATCTTGAACTTGCGTAGAGTGGCGAAGGTTTCCTCGAGGTCCTGGAGGTGAGAGCTCACGCTCTTGCTCTTAACCATGAGGTCGCCTACGTGCACCTCCAAGTTCCTTCCCCTCTGCTCCCGAAAGACTCGGTCCACCATCCTTTGGTAAGTCTCCCCTGCATTCTTTAGACCAAAATGCATCATCTTATTGCAGTAACACCCCTCCCTCGTGATGAAGGAGACATCTTTAGTGCCCAGCGGGTGCATCCTGATCTTGTGATAACCTGAAAAACATCTAAAAAACTCATTATAGAAAAACCGACGGCTGAATCAACCAGCGCGTCGATTCGAGACAGAGAGTAACAATCCTTAGGGCATGCTTTGTTTAAAAGAGAGAAATCGATACACATTCTCCAGCGGCCATCGCCCTTCTTTACCATGACGACATTGGAGACCCAGCTTGGATACTGGATCTTCGATACAAAATCTGCTTTGAGAAGCTTCTCCACTTCTTCTCGGATTGGCTCCTCCAGCTTGTCGGCAATGGTCCTTCTCTTTTGACAGATGGGGCGAGTTCCTGGATCGAGGTTGAGTTGGTGGCAGGCCACGCCCGCATCGACGCCCGACATGTCTGCCGCGCTCCAAGCGAAGATGTCCACACTCCTTTGGATGCACTCCAGCATCTTCTCCCTATCCTCTGGACCCAGGCCTCCGTTGATCCGCACCTTCTCCACCTTCCCTTCCCGGGTGATGACCTCCATCTCGACCACTTCTTCTGCCGCCTCAAGCCGGGACGGCTCTTCCCATTCACCCCCTGCCTTCCCCCTTCGACTAGGGCCTCCTCCTCCATCAGCTCGGCACGCTCCTCCCGCGTCGCCTCCATCTCCTCCTCCGGAACACGGATCTCCTCTTCCGCTTCTCTTGGCCCCTCCGGCCCCTCATCTCCCTATCCACCTCTTCAGCCTCCGCCATCCAGGAGATGGTGTTGACGGCAGTCATATAGCACTGCCTCGCCACCTTTGCATCCCCTCGGATTCGACCTGAACTCCCCCGCTATGGAACTTTAGGCACTGATGGAAGGAAGAGGGAACGCATCGGAAGGTGCTGATGAGAGGGCGTCCGAAAATGGCGTTATAACTGCTCGGAGCGTCGACTATGACGAACCGACAGTTCCTTGGGACCCCTCCCAACGTCACATGGAGCCCGAATCCTCCCTCGACCTCCTTCCTCTCCCCCGAGAAACCAAACAACAACCCATCCGCGGCCAACACTCTCTTCGCTTCCACCTGCATAGCATCGAAAGCCTTCTTGAAGATTACATTCTCAGAACTCCCGTTGTCGACCAAGATTCGGGAGACCGTGATGTTTTAGATGACTGTCTGGATCACCAAGGCGTCGCAGAACGGGTCCTCGTAATCTGACATATCTTCTGACGAGAAGGTGATTTTTTCTAGAGGGGGCGGGTTCTGGGAGGTCGACGCGACACTCCTTTTGAACATCGCCTGGTGGCTTCTCTTACGAGTTGCCTCAATCCCGACCCCGCCGTGGATCACTCCGATCCCCCCCGAGCTCCTACGTCAGTTCGGTCCTCTCACCTATCCTCCCCCTCTCCGGGGAACACCTCCTCGATCCTCACCTGCGGCTGCTGCTGATGTGCCGGTCCTCTCATCCTCCTCATCTCCAAAAATTCCCGGCAGGTGGCCGTCGCGTGACCTGCCTCCTGGTGGAAGTCACAATAGGGCAACGCCACCTTGCCCCCTCCTCTTCCCCCTCTTCCATTTCCTCTTCCTCTACCTCTTCCTCGGCCTACTACAATGGTTTGCTACTGAGGGGGTGGGGGTGGGGGGGGGGGGGGGGGGGGTGGCCTCGGACCGTGTCGCTACCCCGGAGGGTTGAACCTCCCTTGCCCCCCATGGAAGTTCCCCCCTCCTTGATGTCCTCTTCCCTGACCCTGTCCTGGTCCTTCATGTGGTCTCCAGGTCAGCCTATTGTTAGGCTCCTGGTACCCCCTGCCTTGCTGCTGTCCCTGGAACCCCTGATCTCTGGGTTCCTCTCTTCTCCTCACTTCCTGCTGCCTTCCTCCTCCCTGCTCCCTCGCTTCTCCGCCGCCCAACTTGGCCATCTGCCTGGCAAACGTCGGGTTTGACGCCTCCACTTCGATCTCCTTCTCCGCTCTCTCCATGAGCTCTTCAAAGGAAAGTGGGGGCACTCTCTTCAGTTCTACTCTGAAGAACCCTTCGCGGAGCCCCAAGTTAAAGGCTAGCATCAGGGTGTGCCCTGACACTTCATCGATCAAGAGAATTTCCTCGTGGAACCTGTCCACGTAACTCCCCAACGTCTCTTCCGCTCCTTGCTTGACTGCGAACAAGAACTCCGCTCCCTTCTTTCTCTTCTTGAACGTCGAGAACCTCAGGAGGAAGCATCGTCGCAGATCCTCGAAGCAGTAGATTGAGCTTGAGGGCTGTTGGTGAAACCAGTCTCGAGCTTTCTCCTTCAGGGTGATGGCGAAGAATCGACACTTGAAAGCGTCCGACACTTACCTGATGGACGGCGTCCTCGAACCACTGAACGTGCTGTACCGGGTCATCCCTGCCAGTATAGTAAGACATGTCTGGTTCCCTGAACCCTTTCGGAACCGAGGCCGAGATGATCAACTCACAAAAGGGGTTTCCCTCCCCTATTCAGCGAGTGGTATGGTCTCGCGGAGTCAGTTCACACACCTTAGCACTCGCCGGGCTGGGGAAGAGGTACCGCCCGGGGAGATCTCGCCCACTCCCCTCCGCCGCCGCCTCCTTCCCGGGTCGCTGACCAGGAGCGTTCTCGCCTATCAGCTGAGGCGCGATGATCGGGACTGCGGGTGTCTCGAACTCGCTCCTGGCGGCGAATGCGAGATGCAAAGTCTGCAGGACCTCCCGCTTGAAGTCTTCAAACATTCCCATTGTTACCCCACTCGCGGGTGGTTGCGAGTGGCCTGGGTCAGATAGTTCTTCCTCCCCTCCAGCCATGGAGCTCAGCTATAGGTTTTTCTGTATAGGCTATGGTCCATGCTCACCGCACCAAAAATGTTGAAACCGTCAATCGGTCTCTTGAGTTCGGACCCACAGGGGTGCAGCCTACACCTACTTCTCCCTCACTGACACTCTTGATTGTGGATGAAATACAAATAGACCCAAAGTTGTAGCGAGGAGGTCCCGCCACACACCCGAAAGATCTTAGAGAGCTTCCCCTCCCAAACCAATGCTCAACTAGGCACATTGGAGGGCAATTTGAGCCAACCAAAAACTAGCCAGGAGGAGAGAGCCCAAAAGATCGGATCTCCTCTAAGGTGCCCTTAAGGGTCTATTTATAGTTTTTCTAGTCTGGTCTGCAAATAGCGTAAATTCGCCTTTTTAGTTTTGCTAATCGCACCCCAAACTGGTCTGCTAACCGCCAAATTTCGCTGTTCTAAAGGGCTATTGACAACCTACAAAGGGTATCTAGGTAATTTCCTCACTGAACCTATCTGGGCGAGTGGTCAGTGAAGGCTCCACTCGCCTCATCTGGGCGAATGGTCCATGAGGGCACCACTCGCCAGATTCCTCGCGTACTAGACTCTCTAAGTTCCACTGGGCGGGTGGTCCATAGGGGCACCACTCGCGAGATCGCTGGGCGAGTGGGGTTCCGCCCTCACTCGCCCGACCTCCTGCGCGTTCGCACTCCTAAGCGAGCGAGTGCTTTACGGATGAGGCTTGCACTCGCCCTGAGGCTTCCCTGCCTCCTCTGACCTGGGCGAGTGATCCTCCAACACTCTTGTCGAATGCTCCTCTTGACCTACCTTGCATGCCCCTTTACCCTTTGGGACACCCACTCGACGAATACGGGGTTGTATAGAGGTGATTAAGGACTGTGACAGAATCTTGATTTCTTTAAATAATGATTTAAAGAGATTCACAGTGGAAACAAAAATATCAAAGTATGCAGATCATTATCATGAACAAAAGAAAATCTTTTATCATTTTTTAGATTAACAAAAAGACATAAAAAGTAGTGATCTTTTAACACAAAGATCAAAAGACGATGATGATTACATCTTTTGTTTTCTATACCGACTCGCTTCTCGAACCGGTTGGGCCATAACAACCCCCCCGATATACCTAAAGCCTCTCCTACCATGAGAACCCCTTAGACCTAAACCCACGATCTTGTCACCACACTGAAGATGATTTTGTCTCCTTAGACCTAACTCGATCTAGTCGCCACAGACGAGGCAAATTCCACCGATTACCATAATCTCCGATTAAATTAAGGCAAAAGAGAAATATAATATAGAGATGTAAAATTAGATCCGGAGAAACTCCCTCAAAGCTGAAGAAGAAGAAGGAAGAAGACGTGGGCTTGCTTGAGATTTGCATCGTTCTTTGCAAAACCTTCTTGAATGATCTTGAATGATGGCTTCTTCTGTTGGCTCCTTTGGAATGAGAGGGAGAAAGTTCTTCCGCACTCCAAGTCGGCTAGGGCGAACATTCTTATGAAATCTTGATAGTTGGAAAGAAATCCCTAAACCGATCTCTCATCCGGCTGCGCACTATCTTTCCTCACGCGTGCATGCCCACACGACTCTGATTTATGTCGCACTTCGACACAAACGCACCTCTACCTCCTGTGGATTCGACTATATCCCACTGCCATGATGCTCATGAGGAGTCCATTGCCTCATTCCAGGCCTTAATGTCGCGGATGGATGCTATGTTCAACGCCCTCCTGACCTGTCGACCGAGTGCTTCATCGACCTCCAACGCGGGGGCCTCCTCGCTTCCCACGACACACTCGGACCTTCCCCGGGATCCTACTCCTCCGCCGAAGGGCTTTCCTTCTGCACTCCGTTCATTCGACGTCGCTTCCTTCAACGATATCGGCCACATGGGGTGGATTGCCCACACGAAACTGTTCTTCGATATTCATCAGATCCCAGAACCGCACAAGGTCAGCACGAACCTCCTTGGCATGGAGGGCTCCGCTCTCCATCGGGTCCGTTGGCTACGTCAGTCCAAGCCCACTCTATCTTGGCCGAACCTTCAGCAGGACCTTAATAGTAGTTACGATGTCCGTTACTCTGGCTCCACAGTGGAACGTCTTTGTGGTCTGCCAGACATGGTCCCTCGATGAATACATCATCGAATTTATTGCCTTATTTGCTCATGCATTTGGTCTCCCTCCCAACCACTACCTCAATTTCTTCATGCATGACTTACTATCACATATCTACGTCCGCCTGCGCACACACCACCTGCCTTCTATTGTCGAGGCCATGGACCTTGTCCGTTTGGTTGAAGCTGCATTCCAAATCAGACCGCTGGATATTGGTCGCCCACCCACGATGGCCACTCCCCGTCTGTCCCCAAGGCCCTCAACTGGCCCGTCCACCGCAGATTGCTCGTTCAACAACTATTTTGAGACCGGTATGGGAGGACCTCTCCATTGTTCAGCGCGAGGTTGTTGCCGACCCACTCCTCTGACCGATTATTGCGGCCTTACGGGCGGATGCCACAACCCGAACGCCATATAGTCTCGCAGGTGATCGCTTCCACCACCACGTCGTTTAGTTCTCCCATACTGGTCTCAAAATAACTGCTAAACGAGCAATCTGCGGTTGATCATGCACTACTTTTCCAATTAAGGGGCCTAAAGACCTGAAATGTGTTCGGTCGTGCTGAATTGGAACTTGTTGACTCCAAGGGACCTAAAGGCCTGAAGTGTGTTCGATCCTGCTGGAATAGATATGATGTCTGATCCAGGGGCCTAAAGGGCTGAAGTGTGTTTGATTGTGCTGGATTATATATGATGGCCAATCCAGGGGTCGAAAGGCTTGAAGCATGTTCGATCATGTTGGATTGGTAGATGGTGACCTTTAGGGTTCGAACCCAAAAGACTGATGACTGACACGGTTACCCTTAGCAGTACCGCTAGTATGAAACGACTGAATGAATAATGAAACGAATGATAAGAATATACCGAATTAATAACGAATGATAAGAATTGAAACATAAAGAAGATAAACACGACTTTAAGAAGTATTTATTGTTTATTACTACTTACAAATTCTTTTACTGCTTGCTGATTCTCACTGTTTAATTTCTGCAATGAATTAAATATGAAATATATGCATATTGTTACTAATCATTTGTATTTGCATGTACAACGATTAAATAGGTAAAAATCTCACTTAGTCTTTATGACTAACCCTTTATATTCTAATTTTTAGGGTCCAAACACAAAGCTAGATGCTAGTAATAAACTTTTCGAAGAAGAGAAGAAAAAGAAATGAAAAGAGCAATACAAACTCTGGACAAAGTTTATTGAAGTGATAAAAGAGGTGGTTGAAGAGAACAAAAAGTGGTGTCGGGACCCACAGTGTCCCACTTATAGGAGGACAAATTTGATTAGATAGTCTAGTTATAGCCTAGTTGTATGTCCATAGCGTAGTTGTGTTACATATCTTATATGAATATGTATATGTGGATTTGGGATATATCCATTTATAAATATGTTTTTAATAAAATAAAAAGTTTTTATTTTGTACATTTTTAACACTCATTGTGCTTGTGTGTTACCGTGCTGCGAACTCAAAACTTTGCTTTGCGATGTATACTGTAAATTGTGGTGGTCTGCGGGTCATCACATACATATATTGTAACAAGTTTGACGACCCGTAGATCGCCATAACAATCGTAAATATCAAGAGCAATTTTTTTCTCGAGCGCAGTACAATAAATAAGAGTATAAAAAACTAATGTACAAAATATAAACTCATTGTATTAAAAACTAGTGCATTACAAAATAATACACACAAACTACCTTATATTGCTCCTCTTTTCCATTTCTTCGTTAATCTTCTGTCTGTCTTCTAACTGGGTCCGTATCTACGCTGGAACCAAAAAATTTAGAATAATAACAGATTAGTCATAATAATATGACTAAGTGAGAAATTTACCTCTTTAATCGTTGTACACGCAAAACAAGAAAATGAGTAACAATATACATAAGATTTATTAAAATTCTAATTCAGCAAAAAGAAATGTGCATATACTATAAATACTATTTAAACATCATTAACTTGTTCTATTATGGATTTTGGTACGTTTCTTGATCTTTCATATCAGTCTTGATATCGTTCCATTTTATTTTCACTTTCAGTATACTTTTCATTTTCCTTCCATACATATTCATTTCATGCTTATTTACTCTTCACGTTCAGTCATGCCATCTTTCAGTATTTTTCGTTTCTGTTCATGTTCAGGCAAATCATTTTTCAGTATTCTATGCTTCATTCTTTTCTTTTCAGTCTAGACAATGCGCCATGGAATCTATATGCATCAGTCAGTAGAAACAATTCAGCTCTTATTAACTCAATTAACCCAGCCTCTCAACAACAAGTCCAGAAACGAACCGACCACTTATAAATTAAGCCCAAACATGTTACCTGCAACTGTCACCCTTTAATTAATCAACACTAAATGTTTTAAAGCCTAAAAAATTAATCATCGTAAAAATTTTGTTGAAAAATTAAACATCGGCAAGCAAATACGTCAAAATTTCATCAATAAATTACGACGAACATCCATCGCTAAAACAATCGCAAAAAATAAATACGAAAAATGAGCGATGTAAATTCTCGCAAATGCACTGAATTTACTTTTTAATTATCATCATCGGTGAAATTTTAATGTCATTATGTTTACAATAAAAGTTCGGGTGTTACAACAAGCACCAAATAATTTCAATAATGTGATAGTTTTTTTTTCAACTCCATTTTGTTGTGGAGTTCCATAAAATGAAGTTTGAAAGATAATACCATGTTCTCCTAAGAACCTCTGAAGTCTTCCACTTGTAAATTCACCTCCATTGTCACTTCTAAGGATTTTAATTTATCCACCAAAATGGGTCTTTGATAAAATAATCGAAATAATTCATACACTTCTATCTTTGTTTTCATAAGGTAAACCAAGTAAAGTGCGTAATGATCGATGAATGAAAAAATAACGAAATTCATTCATAGAGCAAACCAGAGACGCCCAAACATCAAAGTGTATCAAATCAAAATATTTAGCACTTCAACTATAACTTGGAGAATATTTGGTTCTACAATGTTTTCCAAGCTCGTAAGGTTGTCATTCAACTCTAGTGGTAGAATCATTAAAATAACTAGGAAAAGCATATTTCAATGTCTTCAAACTAGCATGCCCAAATTGTTTATGTCATAACATTAACCGATCAGTACTTGAGGATTTCAGAGCACCAAATGTCTCTCTAGTATCCATGACATCTGCACACCACCAATCCTCCTCCCACTCACTTGATCTTGAAATATACAATGAGAAGCAAAGATTGTAATAGAGCAGTTAAGTTGTTTACTTAAATTTCTCACAAAAAGTAAGTTTGTAAGGAATGATGAAACAATTATAACAAAATCGAGAGAACTATCAGGAGAGTGTTGAGTAATCCCTTTACCCGTCACAGATGCAGAAGACCATTCAGCAAGTCTAACACTGCCAGATGAGGAAGAGAAGGAAGTAATCCCACTAGTAGATCCTGTCATATGATCAACGACCCCAGAGTCAACGATTCAGGGTGTGTGCGACTTCATAATCGATAGAGAGGTAGTTTGAGCATGAGCAGCAATACCAGACATGTCCTTTATAAGGGATCTCCCAATATTGACCTTCAAGGCAGTTAACTCTTTAATTGAACTTTCATTTCTATCCATTAATTATCCTTTATTGTCCAAAGTGCCCTACATAGCAGTTTGAGATCTAACATATCTCCCATCTGAACCACATATCCATCATGTTGGAACCAAGTTGGGATGCAAGTTCCGACACTTTTCTTTCCCATGTCCTTTTTTCATAGTAGGGGCACTTCATCTTACTCTTGTCTTCCTATCTTTTAAGCTCCAAGTTTCTAGTGTTCCACTTTTTTGTTCGACAATAATGGTGGATTTGTCATATCCCACTTTCACTTCAGTGTGAAGAGAATTTATACGACTAGCTTCTCACCGAATATAATGAGCAGTAGTCTCCAAATCTGAAATAAAATATCTTCTCAACATCCGAACTCTCTAAAATTCAAGCTCTGGAGGTAGGCCAGAAAATAGTTCAAAGACTCTTCTTTGCATAAGCTTGGTTCTATAGTCCTCAATAGTTTGAATAGCTTTGTATTAACCAATTTCTACCCACTTATATGTCAGTTTATTATAATACTCCTCAAAGTTATTCATATTTGTCATGTGTGTCTGCTCTTTTTGAAGTTGATAGATCCTTGCAAAATCTTTCTTTTTTGAATAGTTTCTTTCAACTAATTCCCACATTTTTTTAGCGGTTTGACATAACAAGAATTAGCTAGCAATTTTGGGTTCCATAAAGTTGATAAGCCACTTGATCACCGTGAGGTTCTCTCCTTCCCATTCCTCATACTAAGGTTTCGTCTTGGTGGGGGTAGGTTTGTATCTAGTGATAAATCCCAGTCTTCTATGACTTCTAATAAATATTTGTGTAGATTGAGCCCACTGAAGGTAGTTTCTATCATTCAATTTGATGTAAATTATCCATATGAGAAATCCACATTCCAATTTCCTCCACCATATAATTTAGTTTGATCAACCGACCCTTCAGGGATGACAATAGTCTTCAATCTGTCCCCTATATGGAGAGAAGAAGCACACATGAAGAAGCACCCCCACAAAAGGAAGCCACATCAATGGGGATGGAACAGGAGCCAAAAGGGGCAAGAGAATGCTAGCTGAAGAAAACAACTAATGATCAGAACCTTGATCACCTGCGAGATAGTCTCCGACAATTTTCTTCCGTCGAAGAAAGTCAAGAAGCAGCTCCTACGATGTCATGACGTGGCAAGGAAACCCGAAGAAGCCCATGGAAGAGACGGGCATTGATGTGGAGGGAGGACGTGCGTTTGGACTGCACAAAGCCGTGACCATCACATAGCACACTCGCCGCAAGACTGTAATAGTGGAGGACGTCGTCTACAGTACCAAGGTCCAGGGATGATCGATGGCCGTGGAGAAGAGAGGGCAGACTAGCGAGATAGTGATGACTCATCGTATCGAGAGAGAGGGAGGATAGGTCGCATCCGGCGAACAAACCTTTAGGTTGTAACGAAGGGAGCAACGCTTTCGCCCGGCGGCCATGGATTCACCCCTCTGATACTATGTTAGAGATGGGAGGGGAGAGTACCTTCGGATTTCCTAATTCCTTTTCGATCCATTTGTAATGGTAGCCACAAATAATATATATCTTGGGAAAACCCTAGCCACCTTCCATTGTATGGTCACCACTCGGTGTGCCTAAACCAGCTTGTTGCCTTTTAACAATTGTATCACATTGATTTTTGGCCAAATTAAAGTTATTGTATTTTCCCACTTTTATCTTTTTCTCGTAACTCTTCACTTGCCCAGGGAACGATAAGCAGAGGCCTGCGCCATTTTTATAAACAGCTGAATGGTTTCCCTGGAAGGCTGCACTAGTTTCATCAATGTGATATATATTTTTTTACTCTGATCTTCCGTTTTGGATTAAATTGAGCTAACTAAAAACAACACATTGGAATCCAAATTTAGACGCATGTAGATTCCTCACAAGCTACATTCATTGCCTATTTGATTGGTTAATTCTTTCCTGAAACTATTTTCAACATCTATATGCTTGGATTAATTATTGTCTATCGTACTTTCCAAAACTGATTGTCTTCTTCTAACTTTCTGTTAACTATGTTTCGTTTCCTTTAGGTCTTGGAAAAATAGGGAGTCAAACACCTGCTCATTCTCCAAGAATACAAAATAGGTTCATTTCTTCACTACCAAGTTTTATTTGTGGCTAAATTAGGCGCTATTATTTGTTGGTAACTATTCTAATGAGGTACTTGATTTGTTTGACTTGATCAATTAGAGTACTGTAATAGTGAAGGTATAATCCATATAATTATGCCTGGAGGGATCTACTTGTGGTAGGTAATTGTACATGCGCACGTGCATGTTGTGTTTTGACAATGATACTGTTGTGGTAGTCAAGTTAGATCAAATTACTTGGTAAATAGTCAGATAGTGATGACAAAGATTAAGATGATACTGTTACCCGACGGGGTCGACGAGGGCGAAAGCCGACCACTGGTGTGGTGAGTGTATCGACGACGAGAGCATGACGCGCGCAATGTGCCAACCTTGCCATTGAGTGGGGTTGTGGTATCCGTTTATTTTGAGCATCGTTATATTTCGGTTTCGCTATGTGTAGCCTGACAAGTATATAAGCCGGAGGACTCCTGTATTTTGTTATGTTTGAAGCATTTGAAAATTTCTGAATTCTCTCCTATTTTCATCTTAGTTTTCTCTCCTCTCTCTCCCTCTCTCCCCTCTCAAATTATCGTGCCCCAATAACTTGGTACGACCTGCCCCCTTCCGGCCGCGGTCTCAGTCGCCCGAAGCTCCAGAGCCTTAGACGCCGCCGCGCTCGTCCGCGCCCGAGTCCGCCTCCCGTCAACAGCAGTCCGTCCCGCAACTCTCGTCCGCCGCTCGCTCACGCGTCACGCAGGCTCGCCGCACCTGCTGATACGGCCTCGCCTCTCCGCCCCGTGCATCTCCTCGCCGCCTCGTGCAGACCATTCATTACGTGTCAGACACTGCCCATATAGGCGGTGAGAGTCTACCGCATTCATCAAATCGTTCATTCGTTGGGTCAAGTCCCCTACGAAGTCTTTAAATGATCTGCTTGTTTTCCCATTTAAAATAATTCATTTTAATTTTCTCACAAAATTTAAAATATTTTAATTATTGTTTGTTTTTAAATTTTAAAATTTTTTTAGCAAAGAGAACCATTTATGCTTAAAAAATTAACTCAAATATTTTAAAAGACTTTTATTTAAAATGGCAGATTACTCGAGTGGGTATAAATTTTTTTATTTTTTTATTTTTATTCTTTTTTTTAAAACTCAAGCTCAAATGACATTTTAAAATTGCTTAAAAATATTTTTTTTTGTTAAAAAAAGAGTAGATCTAATTTTAAATTACTTTAAAAATATATATATATATATATATAGAAAATTTACTCAAAAGATGTTAATGAGATTATTTTTTGAACTTTAAATAAATTTTTTTCTTATTTTGTAGAAAACCCGGATCGTTTGATTCGCGATAGGAGCGAATCAAAGGTCCTCTGATACCAAATTGATGTAGGCTGAGCAGACCAAATTGAGTTTTTGCGTCCAGAATCACACTCATCGGAACGAACTTTGAATAAAAATTGGTAATTTCGTTTTAAGGTTGACTCTCACCTATTTTATGAGTCGAATCTTCTACGAGATTAATACGTCCACAAGCAAATCCACAATAGTAATTATGAAATAACGGTAATTAAAAGCATTTAGAACGTACAGGCAAGCTTAAAATTATTTATTGGTGTTATACATTCATAGAGGCCTTGAGGTGCGTCAAGAGAAAACTTCACTAAAGGGAGGTGAGGTCAACGGTCAAAGCATGATCGCTCGAGTTGAAGAAGCCGAACCCGCCATTTCCGCCGCCAACCGCCAGCACGAGAACACACACGAAACGCGCGCGCCGCCATGACCGAACCCCACTACTGGGGTGCGATTAGCCCGCGCCCCACTAGTGGGGTGCGAATAGCCACACCCCCCATAGTGGGGGGTGCGGCCAAACCGCACCCCATGTGGGGTGCGGCCGCGCCAGGCCGTACCCCATGTGAGGTGCGGCCAGGCCAGGCCGCACCCCCTTGGGGTGCGGCCAAGCAAAGCCGCACCCCCTCGGGTGCGGCCGCGCCGCGCCCCCCCCCTCGGGAGGCCGCGCCGCGCCCCCCTTTAGGTGCGGTCGAACCACTCTCCCCCGTAGCAAGGTTGGGGTGAGTCCCCCCCTCTTCTGGCTTGCCGCCCGCTTTTCGGGCTCCGAATTCCGTTCGGAGCGCTTCCCCGTTCGTTACGCGCTCAGAACACTTCTGAGCGCGCTCAGAGCACTTTCACATTTCGGGCGCGCTCACTTTTTGTCTTTCTAATTTCTCAGATTGCAGGAACGGCTTGTCGCCTTTTTCTCCTTCAACAAAGCTGCCCGAACTGCCCAGGGGCGAGACGGTCATTTATGAAAAATGGCGATCCGTGTGCTCCGAACCGGAAAACGTGATTCGTCCGCCAGGTGGTTACGGTGGTTACAACGGCGAAATTACCGGGCTACCCCCGACCAAAGCTATAAAAGGAGCCCAGAACCTTCATTTGAGGGGACCTTGCCTTCTGCACCCGGGAGAGCTCCTTGAAGATTTTCATTGAATTCTCCTTCGGCGCTTGAAGATCTCCTTCGTGGACTCGAAGATTTTCTCCATCCCGAAAGGCAACTCGACATTCTCAATTTCGTTCTCCGGAGCATTCTCACTTTTGTTCCCCACAGTTCTCAGAAGGAAAAAGACTTAGTTTTCCAAGAGGTGGCCTGTCACCTTCGGAACTCTCTCTCTCTCTCTCTCTATTATTGTAACGAGCAGCGGCCTGTCGTGCTCGAATTCTAAGTACCTAACTGTAAACTCTCAAAAGATAGTGAAGTTTGGTCGGCACAGCTCCGGCCGCGTGGTTTTTTATCCTTTCCGGGTTTTCCACGTTAAAAAGTCTCAGTGTACTCAACGAATCTTTAATTAACTGTTTGCGCGCTCTGTTCGCTTCCGAGCTAAGGTGGTTCAATTGGAACGGTCTACCAGAGCACCCGAGCGACCCGCAACATTTTGGCGCCGTCTGTGGGAAGGAATTCCCAAGGTTCTCTAAAGACTCACCGGAGGTAGCACTTGTCGCCAATTGCAATGGCAAGGAGAAGTGCTCGCACTACTGAAGGATCAATCCCGGAGGGGCGCGTCGACCCAGCTCCCTCCCACTCGCTTATCAATGCGCCTTTCGCAGAAGAGGTAGTGCCTGCACCCGTGACAGTACTAGAAGGGCGCGTACGACAGATGGAAGAGTAGCAAGCCGAGATGCTGGCTCTCGTAAGAAATCTTGGGGCTCCTCAAGCTCCCATTCAACCCCCAGCGTTGAACGTTCCGCCGCCCCCAGCTCCGGGTCATGCTCCGAACGAGGAGGCCGTTCGAGAAGGAGAAGCTTCAGAAGGATTCTCCAACGAAGCAAGCTCCGCTCACCCTGCCCCGAAAGCTAGAGGCCCAGAAGCTGACCACCGTCACCATCACCCCGGAAGAGCTGCCCCTGATCCAGCAATAGAAAGAACCACGCGAGAAGAAATACGCGATATGATAGAAGAGGAGTACGTCCAAGCAGGGCGACGCGCAGCTCTCGCCCGCCGCCCCGCACACCACGGCTCCCCACTGTCGCCTCAAGTCCTGGCCCATCCAATTTCGAATGGTTTCAAGCTTCCCAACATCGAAACATTCGACGGGACGGACGACCCATTGGAACATGTCAATCATTTCACAACCATCATGAAGATTTACAGCGCCCCCGATCAACTCCTCTGTCAAGTGTTCCCGGCAACCTTGAAGGGACAAGCGCGCACTTGGTTCCACTCCCTGCGAGATGGGGCCATCAGCAACTTCGCAGAAATGGCGCAACAGTTCGTGGACCAGTTCATCGCCAATCTTAGGATTGTCCGAGATCCCTCCCATCTCTCGGGAATCCGCCAGAACGACGGAGAAACTCTGAAGGGTTTTTTCCGACGCTTCACCTCTGAGGCTCGACAGATCCCGGGAGTCGACCCCGAGCTTTTGCGAGGAGTCTTCCTTGGAGGTCTCCGCCCATGTGGCTTTTACTCAGCTCTAATGAGAGAAACCGTACCAAGCTATCCTGACCTCGTTCAGCGAGTCGAGGCCCAGATAGCAGCCGATGAGGCAATTGAACCGCACCGCCGACAGTTCGAGGGGAGCTCGAAGAGGAAGAAAGAGGAGTCGCTGCCGCAGACAGTTCCCAATAAGAACAACAAGCATCACGACAACCCCAACCGAGACCGAAGATCTCACCAGCATCAGGACTACACTCCCCTGAACACTACCATGACTAACGTTCTCCTCGCCATCCGTGATAACAACGCGCTACGCAGGCCCGAGCCGCTTGCACCAAACAGAGGAAACCAGTCGCAGTATTGTGACTTTCATCGCGAGCATGGACACAGGACTGAAGGCTGCAATCGATTGAAGGAGGAAATCGAGCGTCTTGTCCAACAAGGCCTCCTCGGAAGATTTTTACTAAACCAAGTCCCGAACCAACGTGGAACACGGGCTGACAATCCAGTAGAGGACGACGCAGTACCCCGACACGGATGAACCAGAGATACCGAGCAGGGAAACTTTCCCCCTAATAGAGCGCGCACAGCCCGCATTTCATTTATCATCAATTTTTATTTTTCGCTTCTTCCAGTTTTTTGCTTTTAAAAACAGTAAGCCGCAAGATTATACTTGTGCGAATCTTTTAAAGTAAGGCGCCGAAATGTTAAGGCCACGTACGACCCTCAGTATTATTACCAAGCAGCAAACTCGCCAACGTAGTGAAAAGAAGATGCCTCTCACAAGTGGAGGACATGCGTCGAGTCCGACAATCTAAATTAAGTCCACAGAAAAGACAACATCGCTCCCACGCTGCAGAGCATCACGCTCCCGCGTTGCAGGGCACACCTCCCATGCTGCAGAGCATCACGCTCCCGCGTTGCAGGGCACACCGCTCCCACGCTGCAGAGCATCACGCTCCCGCGTTGCAGGGCACACCGCTCCCACGCTGCAGAGCATCACGCTCCCGCGTTGCAGGGCACACCGCTCCCACGCTGCAGAGCATCAAGCTCCCGCGTTGCAGGGCACACTGCTCCCACGCTGCAGAGCATCACGCTCCCGCGTTGCAGGGCACACCGCTCCCACGCTGCAGAGCATCACGCTCCCGCGTTGCAGGGCACACCGCTCCCACGCTGCAGAGCATCCCGCTCCCGCGTTGCAGGACACACCGCTCCCACGCTGCAGAGCATCACGCTCCCGCGTTGCAGGGCACACCGCTCCCACGTTGCAGAGGATCACGCTCCCGCGTTGCAGGGCACACCGCTCCCACGCTGCAGAGCATCACGCTCCCGCGTTGCAGGGCACACCGCTCCCACGCTGCAGAGCATCACGCTCCCGCGTTGCAGGGCACACCGCTCCCACGCTGCAGCGCATCACGCTCCCGCGTTGCAGGGCACACCGCTCCCACGCTGCAGCGCATCACACTCCCGCGTTTCAGGGCACACCGCTCCCACGCTGCAGAGCATCACATTCCCGCGTTGCAGGGCACACCGTTTCCACGCTGCAGCACCGCTCCCATGCTACGGAGCATCATGCTCCCGCGTTGCAGGGCACACCGCTCCCACGCTGCAGAGCATCACGCTCCTGCGTTGCAGGGCACACCGCTCCCACGCTGCAGAGCATCACGCTCCCGCGTTGCAGGGCACACCGCTCCCAAGCTGCAGAGCATCACGCTCCCGCGTTGCAGGGCACACCGCTCCCACGCTGCAGAGCCTCACGCTCCCGCGTTGCAGGGCACACCGCTCCTACGCTGCAGAGCATCACGCTCCCGCGTTGCAGGGCACACCGCTCCCACGCTGCATAGCATCACGCTCCCGCGTTGCAGTGCACACCGCTCCCACGCTGCAGAGCATCACGCTCCCGCGTTGCAGGGCACACTGCTCCCACGCTGCAGAGCATCACGCTCCCGCATTGCAGGGCACACCGCTCCCACGCTGCAGAGCATCACGCTCCCGCGTTGCAGGACACACCGCTCCCACGTTGCAGAGCATCACGCTCCCGCGTTGCAGGACACACCGCTCCCACGCTGCAGAGCATCACGCTCCCGCATTGCAGGGCACACCGCTCCCACACTGCAGAGCATCACGCTCCCGCGTTGCAGGGCACACCGTTCCCACGCTGCAGCACAGCTCCCACGCTACAGAGCATCATGCTCCCGCATTGCAGGGCACACCGCTCCCACGCTGCAGAGCATCATGCTCCCGCGTTGCAGGGCACATCGCTCTCACGCAGCAGAGCATCACGCTCCCGCGTAGCAGAGCACATCGCCCCCAAGCTACTCAGGCATCAACGCTAAATAACAAGCCAGCAACAATCTCAAAGTACGAACACACTTCGCCGGCCAACTTGAAGCATCTTCCCTCAAATCGACACTTCGACAACAACCAGGGCAGCGGGGCCACGAGAACGCTATCACAACGCAGCGCAGAACGAGATACGCCTAAACAGAACAAGAAGTCAAAAGCAATCACACGCTCATCCTCCGACAGCAATTCCTAATCAAGGCACCGCAAAGAAAGCAATGATCAAAGCCGCCACAGAAAAATCGAAACCTCCGAACTCCTCCGCGCAGAAGTCCGGACTCCGAAGGTTTGGGGGGCTTATACATCCATAGAAGCCTTGGGGTGCGTCTAGAGAAAACTCCACTAAAGGGAGGTGAGGTCAACGGTCAACGCATGATCGCCCGAGTTGAAGAAGCCAAACCTGCCATTTCCGCCGCCAACCGCCAGCACGAGAACACACACGAAACGCACGTCGCGCGCCTCCTTGACCGAACCCCACTACTGGGGTGCGATTAGCCCGCGCCCCACTAGTGGGGTGCGAATAGCCGCACCCCCATAGTGGGGGGGGGGGTGCGGCCAAGCCGGACCCCATGAAGGGTGCGGCCAAGCCGCACCCCATGTGGGGTGCGGCCAAGCCGCACCCCCTTGGGGTGCGACCGCGCCGCACCCCTTGGGCTGCGGCCAGGCTGCACCACCTTGGGTGCGGCCCGGCCGCACCCCCTTGGGGTGCGGCCCGGCCGCACCCCCTTGGGGTGCGGCCAAGCAAAGTCGCACCCCCCCTCGGGTGCGGCCACGCCGCGCCCCCCTTTAGGTGCGGTCGAACCACTCTCCCCCGTAGCAAGGTTGGGGTGAGTCCCCCCCTCTTCTGGCTCGCCGTCCGCTTTTCGGGCTCTGGATTCCGTTCGGAGCGCTTCCCCGTTCGTTACGCGCTCAGAACTCTTCTGAGCGCGCTCAGAGCACTTTCACATTTCGGGCACGCTCACTTTTTGTCTTTCTAATTTCTCAGATTGCAGGAACGTCTTGTCGCCTTTTTCGCCTTCAACAAAGCTGCCCGAACTGCCCAGAGGCGAGACGGTCATTTATGAAAAATGGCGATCCGTGTGCTCCGAACTGGAAAACGTGATTCGTCCGCCAGGTGGTTACGGTGGTTACAACGACGAAATTACCGGGCTACCCCCGACCAAAGCTATAAACGGAGCCCAGAACCTTCATTTGAGGGGACCTTGCCTTCTGCACCCGGGAGAGCTCCTTGAAGATTTTCACAGAATTCTCCTTCGGCGCTTGAAGATCTCCTTCGTCGACTCGAAGATTTCCTCCATCCCGAAAGGCGACTCGGCATTCTCACTTTCGTTCTCCGGAGCATTCTCACTTTTGTTCCCCACAGTTCTCAGAAGGAAAAAGACTTAGTTTTCCAAGAGGTTGCCTGTCACCTTCGAAACTCTCTCTCTCTATTATTGTAACGAGCAGCGGCCTGTCGCGCTCGAATTCTAAGTACCTAACTGTAAACTCTCAAAAGATAGTGAAGTTTGGTCGGCACAGCTCCGGCCACGTGGTTTTTTACCCTTTCCCGGTTTTCCACGTTAAAAAATCTCAGTGTACTACACGGATCTCTAATTGACTGTTTGCGCGCTCGGTTCGATTCCGAGTTATAGCACCCGAGCGACGCGCAACAATTCTAATGCATAAATCTAAAGCTAATTGACTGGAGCAAAGATACGGGAAGAATACTCCAGTGGGAAAACGATCCAATCCAAATCCGTCGTGCAAGAAGAGAACAACTAGCGTCGTCAGATTGTCGAGGAAGGGTTGCCGGGATAGGTTGTCGAAAATCGACGACAACCTTCACGCAACAATCTGTTATTGAATGCCAGAAGGTGGGGTCGTGTTCGTCGACGGTTGTCCGACTAGCAGTGGATGGCGGTGGAAGTTGGCACAACTGGAATGGCGGCGGAGGACGGGATCGTCGATGGTTTCCATCTGCGGTTGTCTGCAACTTGAGCGGCGGCGAGTAGTTGTCGGCTCCTCCTCCTGAAGCTACAGAGCACTGAAATGGCTGGAAAGGGAAACTGTGGAGCGGTGCGCCAGGAATTGAAGTGGAGAACGGCAACGCAGAGGAAACGTGAGATCATTTTCCCTGCTGTCCGATTCTTTTCCTCCCTTTTTTCTGTTCACGGTGGGCCTATAATATAGTGCAACGTTTTTTGTCCTTGAATGAATTGCCAAAATGATTATTTCCAAATAATCCATTCCAAATAGATTTTTCTAAAGGAGAATTTCTGAACCTTAAATTTATTACCGTTCTTTGATTTCAATAACTTTCCAAAATATTATTATCTCTTAATAATTTTTCCAGATGTTCAAATCTTTAACTTGATTTCTTTGGGTTGAATTTTATCGATTTAAATTTATCCGTTCCAATTAAATAAATTAAGCTTACCCCTTTCATCCTAACTACTTAGAATTGCCGGATTATTTATTCAGGGTCTCATCGGGTGGTCAAACCGACGAGCCGGAACTCAACTTAACATCAGTGCGCGGAAAAATAAAATGACAGAGTAAAATAACAAATAAAAAGATAACGGCCGCGGGATGGTATCGCGCGTACTCGGATGCGGCGATGGATGCATCAATTTGACTATGCTTTCTAGCTTCCTCATATCATCACTTGCTTTCATATATATATATATATATCTCATTTTGAGTGTATTCTCTTCTGTTTGCTTATGCAATCATGCTTCTTCTTGAGATCATCTCTGTTCCTTGCTTAATTACTTTCTTTCCTTTCATTATTTGAACATCCTCCTTATGACTTGGCATATTTAGTTTATGGAATTTTAATTTTCTCGGAGACTGTAGGGATAGGAGTACAACTATTCTAACCAATGCTTCACTAAGCTTGACAAAGGAAGATCCTTGACATTTAGCTCTCTTGTACTTGATATATGTATCAGTAGTCAGTAGTGAAACCCAAGCGTTGTCTTTATGGCCTGATTCTTTACAACCATGAAGGATCGCCGCGAAGCGACCGCGGTTTAACTCTGCCATACCGTCTGGTGGGAGCCACGACCCTAAGTCATCACGAGGCGATCAAAATCCCAAAGCAGTGGCCCCAACGTGCTCAGCCGTCGAACCCCTAAGAAAACCTCAAAACTCCGAAGAGCAATCACCAAGAAATCCACGTGCGAATGGTACTCCACAACGATCAGAACTGCTCGACAAAATCCTAAGCAAGCTATCACAATGTCGTTGGCCAGGACGACACTGAGGCGGCTCTGGGGAGTCACCGAGAGCTGAAGGCGGTGGGTTGTGCGTTCACTAATTAAACTGTGGGCACTACCAGAATCTATAAGAGCGACCAACTTTAAACCGCATCTGAATCGTCTCACCCGCGTGAGGGCTGGCAATAACATGCAGAGAAATCGCGAGTTCCCCCGGATCCTCCTCCTCAGAGGGGTCGCAGACCTCAAGACAAAAGTGGCGCTTGCAGCAGTGACCACGATTGTAAGGTTCGTCACAATTGTAACAGGGTCCCTTGGCCCGATGGTCGACCATTTCTTGGGTCAACAGACGGCGGATAACGGTCGGGTGTTCGCCCTCCTTGTCCTTACTAGGCATACTATTGTATTGGGCGGGTGAAGCACTAAAACCCAGGGACGGTCCATCGCAGCTACGACATCGTAGGTGTGGACAATCCGTCAAAATATGCTTCTTGCAGACACGCGCGAGGCTCATGGCGATAGTGAAGTCTGTCGGATTCTGGAATGGACTTCCAGACGGAAACGCTCATGGAGGCCCGCCGTGAAGATGGGCACCTGATGTGCCGGTGGAATGGATGGGGTACAAGCGAGCAACACTTGGAACTGCTCCAAGTAATCATCAATGGATCCCATTTGATGGATAGAGATGAGGCCACCGATAGTGTTACTGCGAAGGGGTGGCCCGAAACGAAGGTTTCAATGGGATTTGAAATCCCCCCAAGTCAAATAAGGTTTTTCCCGCTGTAGTTGGGAAAACCATAGTTGTGCTTAGCCCATGAGGTGAAAGGAGCCAACAACGATCCAATCCTCCCAAGGGGTGCGTTGATTGGCAAAAATTATCGCACCGCATTAGTCAAGTCAAGGGGTCCTCGCGTGCGTCAAAGAGAGGGAAATCCATCTTCACATAGTGGGGAATGCCACTGCCTTAAGAATGGGGTGTGTAAACCCCAGGCGGGGCTGGGCTGCTAAGCCGTCGTGAGAAGAGCTCAAAGCGGTTCTCGATGGTGGCTGGGCGGTTGTTGATTGCTTCGAGGATGGTTGTGTTGTTAGCCCCCATATATTCTGAAAGGACTCCAAGAGCCGCGACAAGGTAAAACCTCCCTCGTCCATGAGAGTAGCTGCCGAAAGGAGAGATGTGTGGTTGGGGTGGGCAAGAGGTCAGCACTGTTGTTGAGCGGTGTAGCTGCAGGTGGGGATGCTAGAGGAAGCGGCTGTGTGGAAGGAGTAACGTGCGCAAGCGAAAGGTGTGCGCACGACGCCTGTGTGGGACGATCAGAGACACGCGCGTGGAAGGTGGCTGAACGGGCAGGTCGGCGACGGCGGGGAATGATGGAAGGACGACGAGGGAAGTGTTTGTTCTGATACTAAGTTGATAGAGGCCCCCCGTCTGCAATCTCGTTCGTGGCCGGGTGACGTGGAAATCTTGGAGGAGGTTAAAGTTTCTCTTCTTGGGTCCTCGGGAATGACGGGAGGTGACCGGTGTGGAAGTAGAAGGAGATACCCGAGGAGAGCGGCATGCGACTTGAGGCTAGGGCAACACAAGTGAGGTGGGACTGATAGAAAAGAAAAGCGGGGGGGGGGGGGGGGGGGGAGAAAGAGGAATATGATTTAACATTGCTTAAATTCAATTCCTGCAACCCTCCCGCCTATAACTGGTGGACACAAAAGCAAACAACAATAACTTTTTCCCAAATTGCCCTCTCACTAGGCTTAACATCATATGAGGTTCAAAACTAAAAATGCGACGATAACCAGCCACAAAATTAAAAGACAAATACTAATAATGCGGAAATCATTTTGCGGGGCCATGCACGACGTTGGTATTTGACGCCTCAACGTGGATCCGCAACATGTTAGAGAATCATTGAGGGATGCATCTGGAGATAGATGGGGTTTGGGTTGAGAGATGGGTGATCATAGTAATTGGGATGATTCAATGGGTGGAAGTGAGAGAGGAATGGTGTATATAAGAGGGGTGGTGGATGGCAAGGAGAGAGGAGGCTGTTTGGTCTTAAAGATCACCTTTTTGGAAAAGAGTGAGTTATATAACCTCTTCCTAGAAGGAAGAGGAAATCCCTTAGAGAGGCAGATGGAAGGAAGGATATGAAATGGTGAGAAGGGCACTCATGATCCTGCCGAAAGGAATTATGCTCATTACCAATTTATCCTTCAAGAGTTTGAATACCAGCCTAACCCAATCTATCTTTTTCCTTACAAGAATGGATGTCATGCACTTAAACGTCTCATTGTTAATGGCATCGTAGGCAGAGGTCTTGCAGAAAATGACTTTTCCATCGATATCAGCCAGAAACTTGTACTCCTCAGAAGCTCCATTTCTTTAAGTTTGACGGCTTTGAGCCTGTAAATCCTATAACTGAAAGGGCCTTACCCAAATCCTCCTCATCCATGGTGTCCTCATTGACATCCTTGTCCAATTCAAAAGAATCACAAATAACCACAGAGGTTATGATTACTTCACTTCCTCGAACGGTACCTTTTATCATTCCCTCCTCCAGTAAATTTAGGGTTTTATCAAACTCGACAAGCTCTGTCTCAAAGATCCTGGACCTTGTTAGAATTTTGTTCAACTTATTCTCTGTCAACAATTGCAAAACATCCCGAAATTTCTGTTTTGGTGCACTGAAGGAAGCAAGAACAACCTTGAACTTAGCTGCCATTGAGAGTTTCCTGCGAAAGCTTGTAGGTAACAAGAGAGGGAAGACAAAAGCTTTGAAAGAGAATGTATGGCCATGAGGCTTACAATAAGTCCCTTATATATTAGTCGAAACCTAGAATATTACATACGTTGAATGGAAGCTGACGCACGTTGATATCTTATTCGACGTTTAGCGGCATTCAGAGCATAAGTGCTTCTGTTCTTGACATTAGCCGAATAAAAGAACGCTGATTGCAGATGATTTTTTAATATCAATTGATCTTTGCCAACACCATTCAACATTACTAAAGTACGAATGAAATAAGTGTGCTTCACTTCATTAAGGGTTTTGTGATGATATTATCCCTCTAATTATTCGTGGAAATATATTCCAAGGAAATATTTCTTTTCTTCACATTATCTCTGATGAAGACGTACCTTATATTAATATGATTGGCTCTGCTATGCAGTACATGATTTGAGTTGCATTTGTGTTGTCACAGAAGATAAAGAGTTTAGAAAACTTATAGTCACAGGCTTGGAGTTAGTTCTACATCCAAAGAAGTTGAGAACGACAACTTCTTTCTGATATGTATTTAGCTTTTGCAGTAGATGTAGAAATTGAGTTTTGTTTCTTAGGCTCTGTTTGGCGGAGCGTTTTTGCAGCGGGGTGCCGCTGTTTTTTGCACCGCCCCGCCAAACAGCCAAAATGACATGAGCAGTGCGAAAATCTACCGCGTAAAAAACGCGGAAATGGCGCGGCATGGAGTCGTGAAATAATTTCACGACTCTAAAATCGCGGAGCCCTCCGCGTCTTCCGCGTTTCACCCTAGTAGAATCTGCACAAAAGAGCGACACTGCTTCCTTCTCCCGCCAACGAACGCTACTAGCCGACGACCAATATTCTCCTTCGACGCACCTTACACCCCGGAGATCGTCGTCAGCGAAGAGGTCATTTTCTCGATTACACGTCAGCATCTTTTTCGTCGGCGAAGAGTTTTTTTTGGATGCAACGAAATGGACGATTACAGGAACTTCATCGTTACCTGTATGAAGAGGTCCTTCATCACTTCTGTAAAATGAAGAGGTCCTTCATCCTGTAAAATGAAGAGGTCCTTCACCGTTTCCTGTAAAATGAAAATGTCCTTCATCATTTCCAGTAAAATGAACGATTACAGGAACTGTAGGTTTTTCCATGATTAGTCTTGATCGTTTCCTATAAAATACACATGTTCAATGAACAATTTCACGGATTTTTTCCTGTAAAATGAAGAATTACCGTAAAAACGAACGATTTCACTGCTCACATTACTTTTGATCCACGATTACAGGAACTCCATTTCACGGCATCACATTATTTTTTTGAATCTGATACATTCACATTTTATATGAATCAAAATATTTGGATTGCATTTTATATGAAATAATTGTGAGATTGTTCGCCCAATTAATACTCTGTGAAATATATTTAACTACGTATTGTAATACTTTTTTTAGTTTAGGATATTAGTGTCTTGTTATACTTTTTAAATTATGCAGGATTTCACGGCTATGTTTGTTTAGGGAATGTTAAGACTAGTTAACGGGTTTGGAATCCATTTTCTTTTGTTCATATATGTTTGGAATCCAACATATTTGTGGAATGGGAACTTGAGATGTATATCTTTTGTTTTAATTGGATGAAACTTGAATTGTATAGCTAGTAAACAAGTATGTTTTATGTTAATATTTTTTGTCTCGGCTTAAACAGCTTCTCCTTTTCAAACAGCACCGCAACGCTGTTCTTCCAAACAGTTTAACAGATTCTGCCACCACTCTGCAAAACAGCTGATTATTCCACCACTGCTTCTCACCACTGCTTCTCTAGTCGCTGCAGCTGAGCCAAACAGAGCCTTACTAAACCAGGAAATGAAGCTTGTGCTTAGTAATTGACATGTCCCTGTAGCGCTTTTCACGTCCAATTTACACCCTGCAAAATCTACATCTGAATAGCCTGTTAGTTCAAATCCAGACTCTCTAGAATTTCATAAGCCAAGTTTAGGTGAGCACTTAAGATATGTCAGTATTTTCTTGATGTGAGCCCTGTGAGATTCTGTTATGGGCCTACTCAGTGATTGCCGGAGGAGTGGCCGAAGGTGAAGTTGACGATGACGGAGATACTACGGATCCATGACCGCGGCTGCCTAAGCGGTGCGTGCTCAAGAGAGAACTTCCAAGTTCTCGTTTATGGTTTAGGAAAATATAACTATTTCATTGCTTCCTCATACAAGACCCCTAATGTCTTTTAAATAGAACTTACAAATAAACTTTTAATGAAATAAATGACAGACTTGGACATGCGACTAAAAAGGACACCACATAAAGATACGACATAAATAACGATGTCTTAAAAGGACGCGACTCTATGATAGAATAAATGCATATTAAGAAATAAATAATGCCATAATAAGACCCGTAACATCTCTCTCCTGCCTTGTAAACTGAGCGTGTCCTCAAGCTCGGGGAGATCAATAGTGTACTGCTCGTCGCAGTTGAAACACAAGCCCTGAGCGCGCCATTCCATCATCTCGTCCCGAGATAGTTTACGGACTGTTGGGGCTAGACGACCCTCGGGACGACCTTGCTGAATGCCCGTGTCGGTGGGCAAATAGACCTCGTGCACCAGTTTGAGCCGACAGCCACATTGCCTGACAAGACTCATATCGGTCACTAAGTCTGGAGGAGCCTCAAATTTGACATCAAGTCGCAGGTGATCGCGAAGTCCGCCGGTAAAGATGGTGGCCTACATCTCTGGGGAAAGCATGACGTGCGCCAAAATAAGTTGAAACTGGTCCAGATAATTGTCCACGGAGCCCGTCTAGCGTAGCGTCGTGAGGGCACCGAGGGGGTTGCTGCGTTAGCGTATGGGAGTGCCGAAACGCAGGTTGCAAAATCGCTTGAAGTCGTCCCACGTTAGACCCGACTGATCAGTGAAGAGACGAGTGGCCCAAAGCAAAGCCGAGTCGAGAAGATGGAAGGAGGCCATTGGAAGCCGTTCATCTGCCGAAGTTTATTGGTGGCCAAAGAATTGTTCGCACCTGGTGACCCAGCCCAAGGGACCAGTTTTCCCATTGTAGGTGGGGAATTCCAACTGGGTATAGCGCAACATAATATCAGCTTCAAGGTGTAATAGGGTCTGTGGTGGTGGCTCGTGGCGGATGAGCGACGGTAGCGAAACTTGACTGTTGCTGGCGTGATCCGTGGGTGGGGTGGTAACCACGGGAGGTGCTGCTGTGAGTCCATTAAGCTTGGTGGTGAGGATTGCCATTGTTGAAACAAGTATCTGGCCCAACGAGGAGTTCGGACCCCTGTAAAGGGGGGCAGCTAACACCTACTGATCCCAAAGGGGAAACTGATCGGAGACATGGAGCTAGACACAGACCCTTGGCTACAATGTGGAGGTCCCACCACACACCCAGAAGATCTTTAGAGCGCTCCCCCTCCTAAGCTAAAGATGAAGCTGAGCACCTTGGAGAGCCTAAGGAGCTAACCAAAATGACCTAAGGAGGAAGAAGCCAAAGAAGTATCTCCTCCAAAGATGCCCTTAGGGTCTATATATAGTTTTTGCCTTCTGGTCTGCTAATAGCGTGATTCTGCCTTTTGGTTTTACTAAATGCACTCAAAATGGGTCTGCTAACAGCCAAACTCCGCTGTTCTGGAGAGCTATTGGCAACCCACCAAGGGTAATCTAGGTAAATTTGCCCCCGGACCCTTACTGAGCGAGTGGTCTATGAAGACGCCACTCGCCAGTCCTTCCGCGAGCGAGGCTCGCGAGATCCCCTTCTGCGAGTGGCCAGTGAGGGCACCGCTCGCTAGCCCCCTGGTGCCATACACACCTGCCTGGCTCGCTTGCGTGAGGCGGCGAGCCCTTCCTTTCCTCGTCACTGCTAAATGCACCCCAAAAGCGCAGAGACAACATCTGCTTCGCTCTCGCATTACACTCGCACGGATATCAGCCTGGCTCGAAGACCCCCTCGCGGCCCGCTCGCCGCGAGGCGGCGAGCCCTTGCGCGCTTCGTCCTCGCGGTCCGTTTGCCGCGAGGAGGCGAGCCCTTGCCCGCTTCTGGGGCCCTGCGGAGACGACAACCTGAGATTTTTCCGAGCCAGCATCCTGAGATTTTACCGAGCCAGCACCCTGCGAGATCCTCTCTACTCGCCCCAGGTGGGCGAGATCTTTTAAGCCGCCCTCGATCTTCTTTGACTTCGACGAATTACGGGTTATGCACAATCCCCGCTTTTTTCAGACTCGACACGAGATCGGAAAAAACAATGGAGAACCCATGGTTCGGAGAGATTGGAGCTAGACCACATACCACTCCGGGCGAGGGCCTGATGGAGCCGGCACTCCCCTGCTTCCCTTACACCTCTGGGCGAGTGCCTGATGGAGCCGACACTCGCCTGCTTCCCTTTCATCTTCGGGCGAGTGCCTGATGGAGCCGGCACACGCCTGCTTCCCTTTCATCTCTGGGCGAGTGCCTGATGGAGCCGACGGCGAGTGCCTGATGGAGCCGACACTCGCCCGCTTCCCTTACACCTCTGGGGCGAGTGCCTGATGGAGCCGACACTCGTCTGCTTCCTTTTTAGCCTTTGGGGTATGCCCTTTTTCTTCTCATTTCGCTACCTAGCGCTTGCTCAAAGGCCCCATTCGTCCGTCTGCCGATTTTCGTATAGCCATGCGTTGGTCGAGACCTTGACCACCCGCCTTCCTCAACTCGCCTTAAATCGAATGGCAGACCTTACCACCACTCGCGCGAGACGCGCTTCCCACTCGCCGAGCAGTATTATATTGGTGAGTGGGTGAGATCTCAGCCGGCGAGCAGCTCGCGGTACTTCACTCGCCACCCCCTTTGCTTCCTTCCTATGCTAAGTGAAGTTCACCTATTCCTGAGTGCTGCACGTCCTTCGCCAGCTAGGTGAGAGACTGGCCGTCGGGTCTGCACCAAGCCAACTATATTTTGAAACTTTCCTACCACCGAGCGATCCTACGGCCCTGCCAACTTGGTGGGAGGCTGGTCAGCGGGTCAGCAACGGGGCTAAGTACCTTTTGAAACCTTCCTGCCACCGAGTGATCCTACGATCCTGCCATGGTGGGAGCCTGGTCAGCGGGTAATCATCGGGGCTAAGTACCTTTTGAAACCTCCCTGCCACCGAGCGATCCTACGACCCTGCGAGCTTGGTGGGAGCCTGGTCAGCGGGTCAGCATCGAGGCTATGTACATTTTGAGACCTCCCTGCCACCGAGCGATCCTACGAACCTGCCAGCTTGGTAGGAGCCTGGTCAGCGGGTCAGCGGGTCAGCATCGGGGCTATGTACATTTTGAGACCTCCCTGCCACCGAGCGATCCTACGACCTTGCCAGCTTGGTGGGAGCCTGGTCAGCGGGTCAGCATCGGTGCTATGTACATTTTGAGACCTTCATGCCACTGAGTGATTCTATGACCCTGCCAGATTGGTGGGAGTCTGGTCAGCGGGTCAGCATCGAGGCTAAGTACCTTTTGAAACCTTCCTGCCACTGAGCGATCCTACGGCCCTGCCAGCTTGGTGGGAGCCTGGTCTGCGGGTCAGCATCGGGGCTATGTACATTTTGAGACCTCCCTGCCACCGAGTGATCCTACGGCCTTGCCAGCTTGGTGGAAGCCTGGTCAGCGGGTCAGCATCAGAGCTATGCACATTTTGAAACCTCCCTGCCACCGAGCGATCCTACGGCCCGACCAGCTTGGTGGGAGCCTGGTCAGCTGGTCAGCATTGGGGCTATGTACATTTTGAGACCTCCCTGCCACCGAGCGATCCTACGGCCCTATCAGCTTGGTGGGAGCCTGGTCAGCGGGTCAGCATCGGGGCTATGTACCTTTTGAAACCTTCCTGCCACCGAGCGATCCTACGACCTTGCCAGCATGGTGGGAGCCTGGTCAGCGGGCCAGCATCGGGGCTACGTACATTTTGAGACCTCCCTGCCACCGAGCGATCCTACGACCCTGCCAGCTTGGTGGGAGCCTGGTCAGCGGGTTAGCATCGGGGCTAAGTACCTTTTGAAACCTTCCTGCCACCGAGCGATCCTACGACCCTGCCAGCTTGGTGGGAGCCTGGTCAGCGGGTCAGCATCGGGGCTATATACATTTTGAGACCTCCCTGCCACCGAGCGATCCTACGACCCAGCCAGCTTGGTGTGAGCCTGGTCAGCGGGTCAGCATCGGGGCTAAGTACCTTTTGAAACCTTCCTGCTACCGAGTGATCCTACGGCCCTGCCAGCTTGGTGGGAGCCTGTTCAGCGGGTCAGCATCGGGGCTAAGTACCTTTTGAAACCTCCCTGCCACCGAGGGATCCTACGTCCCTGCCAGCTTGGTGGGAGCCTGGTCAGCGGGTTAGCATCGGGGCTATGTACATTTTGAGACGTCCCTGCCACCGAGCGATCCTACGACTCTGCCAGCTTGGTGGGAGCCTGGTCAGCGGGTCAGCTTCGGGGCTATGTACATTTTGAGACCTCCCTGCCACCGAGCGATCCTACGGCCCTGCCAGCTTGGTGGGAGCCTGGTCAGCGGGTTAGCATCGGGGCTATGTACATTTGGAGACCTCCCTGCCACCGAGCGATCCTACGGCCCTGCCAGCTTGGTGGGAGCCTGGTCAGCGGGTCAGCATCGGGGCTAAGTACATTTCAAGCGTCGCCATCTTATAAATTGACACCATCCATTCATAAAAGAAAAACAAAGTTCGAAAACACATATTTTTACTGTTGAAATTCAAGAATAGAAATATTTCAAGTTTTCACCGCTTAGCTCGGGATATCCCTTCTGCCTCTCATTCGTCTCCTCCTCCCAGGCATGGATCTCCTCAATGCTCACCGCTTGTTTTTGTTGCTGCATCGAATCCCTTGTCCCCCTCATTTCCAAAAACTCTGGGCAGGTGGCCATCGCATGACCTTCCTTCTAGTGGAAGTCACAGTAGGGTAACGCCACCCTGCCCCTCCTCTTCCTCTTCTTTCTGCTTTTCTGGCTCTCCTCCCTCTTCCCCGGCCAATCGCCATGGCATGCTGAGGCGGGGGGAGGAGTGACCTCGGGCCCTGCCTCCACCCTGGCTCCGGAGCCCTCAGCTCGTCCCTCCTCCTGACTTCCTGTTGCCTAGTCTCCGGCTCACTCAGCTTCGCCAACCATTTCGCGAACTCCGGGTTGGCCGCGTCCCCTTCGATCTCCTCCTTCGCCCTTTCCATCAACTCTTCCAAGGACAAGGGGGGCTTCCGCTTCAGGTTCATCTTAAAGAATCCCTCCCGCAACCCCACTGTGAAGGCAAGCTGGAGGGTGAACCCGGGTACCTCCTGAACGAGCAGGACTTCCTCCTGGAATCTGTCCACATAATGGGCTAGCGACTTCTCTGGCCCTTGCTTGATCTTGAAGAGCGCCTCGGCATCCATCTTCCTCTTCTTCGAGGTCGAGAAGCGAAGCAAAAAGCTACGGCGCAGGTCTTCGAACGCATAGATCGACCCTCTTGGGAGCTGGTGAAACCAGTCCCTTGCCTTCTCCTTCAAAGTAGTTGCGAAGAGTCGGCAATTGAAGGCGTCCGACATGGGCCTGAGGGAGACCATGTCCTCAAACCACTGCAGGTGCTGGACGAGGTCATCTTTGCCGGTGTAGTACATCATATCCGGCTCCCTGAACCCCTCTGGGAGTGGTGCCGAGAGCACCAGCTCGCAAAACGGGCTCCCCCCGCTCACTGTTCTTGCCTGCTCGACCCGCCCCACGAGCCCTTTGACCTGACTTGCTCCTGCTGGACTCGCACTCGCTAGGGGACCACTCGCCGGTATGGCGCTTGCCTAAACCCCACTCGCCTGGATCCCACTCGTCGGGCTGGGGAAGAGTTCTTGCCCGGCAAGGTCTCGCCCTGGTGCCTCGGACGCTGTCTCCTTGCCTTCCCTCTGCCCCGGGACGTTCTCGCCAACTCTCGGCGGCGGAACCACCTGGGGCGCTGGGGTTGCGAAGTCACCTCGCACTGACGCGAATGTGAGCTGGATCGTCTTGAGCACCTCCTTCCGAAGATCTGCCAGCATCCCTGCCGTCACTGGCGAGCCAGATGGTGGCGAACCGCCAAAGCCGGCATCTCGCTTGTCCTCTCCCGCCATGTTATTTCCTTGGGAATTTCTTGTACTAGCTGCGTTCTACGCTCACCGCACCAAAAATGTTGAAACCAGTATCTGGCCCAACGAGGAGTTCGGACCCCTGTAAGGGGCAACTAACACCTACTGATCCCAAAGGGGAAACTGACCGGAGACTTAGAGCTAGACACTGACCCTTGGCTACAACGTGCATGTCCCACCACACACCCAGAAGAACTTTAGAGCGCTTCCCCTCCCAAGCCAAAACTGAAGCTGGGCACCTTGGAGAGCCTAAGGAGCTAACCAAAATGACCTAAGGAGGAAGAAGTCAAAGAAGTCTCTCCTCCAAAGGTGCCCTTAGGGTCTATATATAGTTTTTTCCTTCTGGTATGCTAATAGTGTGATTCAACCTTTTGGTTTTACTAAACGCAATCCAAATGGGTCTGCTAACAGCCCACCAAGGGTAATCTAGGTAAATTTGCCCCCGGATCCTTACTGGGCGAGTGGTCTATGAAGGCGCCACTCGCCAGTCCTTCCGCGAGCGAGGCTCGCGAGATCCCCTTCTGCGAGTGGCCCGTGAGGGCACCGCTCGCCAGCCCCCTGGTGCCATACACACCTGCTTGGCTCGCTTGCGTGAGGCGGCGAGCCCTTCCTTTCTTTGCCACTTCTAAATGCACCCCAAAAGCGCCGAGCCCACAACTGCTTTGCTCTCGCATTACACTCGCACGGATATCAGCCTGGCTCGAACACCCCCTCGCAGCCCGCTCGCCGCGAGGCGGCGAGCCCTTGCACGCTTCGCCCTCTTGGCCCGCTTGCTGCGTGGTGGCGCTAGCCCTTGCCCGCTTCTGGGGCCCTGCGGAGACGGCAACCTGAGATTTTGCCGAGCCAGCACCCTGCGAGATCCTCTCTACTCGCCTCAGGTGGGCGAGATCTTTTAAGCCGCCCTCGATCTTTTTTGACCTCGACGAATTACGGGTTGTGCATCCATGTTGTCCTAATGACGCGCGTCAGCGTCCCGAAAGCGTTCTTCTACTTCCTGAAGGCGTGCATCCATGACGGATATAATTGCGTGTAGCCGGTTCATATCATCCAAGAAGTCGACCGAGTCTCCCATATTGTGGATGGAGGTAACACGAGATAAGGAGCGGGTGATGGGACAACTAGATTGCTCGGAGGCTGCTGTTTGGTAGGTACTGCGAGATCCGCGTCGTCTCCCAATGTTGGCGACACAAATCTAATTATTTAATTAATTCAATTTAGGAATTAATAAGCAATGAGTTTTTGAATTATTAATAATTAATTAATCAAGAAAATGATTAATCAATTAAAAATAAAATCATTAGTAAGGAACGTCAGCAAGGCTTATTAAGGAATGACCGCAACGCCTAATAATGAATGGTAGCAGGGCTTAATTGGTCGAAAAAATCGCGCCCCAGAAGGAAGGTCTGGGAACTTGCGCGTGTGATAGGAGCTCAATATGGCTGTTGTGCGGGGGCTCGAGACGAAGAGGCTCGTGCATAGCACGAGATAAGGAGCGGGTGACGGGACAACTAGATTGCTCGGAGGCGGATGTTTAGGAGGTATTGCGAGATCCGCGTCGCCTCCCAATGTTGGCGACACAAATCTGATTATTTAATTAATTCAATTTAGGAATTAATAAGCAATATTTTTTTGAATTAGTAATAATTAATTAATCAAGAAAATGATTAATCAATTGAAAATAAAAGCATTAGTAAGGAACGACAACATGGCTTAATGAGGAATGACAACAACACCTAATAAGGAATGGCAACAAGGCTTAATTGGTCGAAAAAATCGTGCCCCAGAAGGAAGATCTGGTAACTAGCTCGTGCGATAGGAGCCCAATGCGACTGTGTGCGGGGTTCAAGACGAAGAGGCTCGTGCGGAGCAGAGAAAGGCGTAGACACAGAACCCAAGAGCTTCTAAGATCTCTTTCAAAGAAGAGACGCGTACAGGCAATGTGGAACTGGAGCGGCTAAAGGGATACGTTGGCGTCCCGCAACAACCAAGTCAACAAAGAACAGAGGCGCAACTAGACGCTGAGGATGCGTCGGTGTTGGAGAATCATCGGTGACTGGGGGTCGACGATGGGCCTCGTCAAAGAAGAAACATGAATGGTCCTGTTTGAAGGACAGACGACCCGCAGAGGCTTTGTCACGGGGAAGGAGTGGAAGGTTACTGTCGTCGAACACAGAGAAGCTTCGGGGGCTGTTGTTGATGCCAAAGTGATAACGAGGAAGGATCGAAAGGTGGATGATGGGTGGAAGGGAAAAACGGTTGGATTGAAATTGCAGCAGCTTCAGAGAGTGTCGACGGACGAGGAGAATCAGAAGCTCTGATACCAAGTTGTTATGAGCCTACTCAGTGATTACTGAGTGGCTGGAGGTGGAGATGATGGTGACGGGGATACTACGGAGCCATGACCGCAGTTGACTAAGCGGGGCGTGCTCAAGAGAGAGCTTCCAAGATCTCGTTTAAGGTTTAGGAAAATAGAACTATTTTATTGCTTCCTCAGTTCCTCATACACGACCCATAGTGTCTTTTGAGCAGGACTTACAACAGACTTTTAATGGAAATAAATGACAGGCTTGGACATGCGACTAAAATAGGATGCTACATAAAAACACGACATAAATAACGACGTCATAAAGGGGTGCGACTCTAAAACAGTTTAAATGCATATTAAGAAATAAATAATGGCATAATAAGACCCACAACAGATTCTATAGCAGACACTTGATACTTAGCACAAAGGCATGTATAGAACATTATGTCAAACCTACTTGTTGGAAGGTAGAGTAAAGAACTAATGATTGCTCTGTGTATCTTTTGATCTAAAAAATTTCTAGTCTATTACAACAGTTTTAGCATGAGTGTCTTCACGATGAAGGCAGTTTCCATCTGAACTTCTTGAGAAGCTCTTTGGTATACTTAGCTTTGGATATGAAGATGTCTTATTTATCTTTCTTCACTTGGAGACCACACATTTCAAACTTGTTTTGTATTAGGTTAACAAATCTTTTGCAGAGTTTATCATCTATAAAGCCAAATATAATATTATCCACATAGACTTGAACTAAGAGCAGTTTGTCTTTATGCTTCCTATTGAAGAGAGTCTTAGTAACCTTTCCCCTGAGAAAAGAGTCTTTAAGTAGAAAGGCCTAGAGAGTCCATACCAAATTGTAGTGACTTGTTTGAGATCATACAAAGCTTTACCCAATTTAAAAACATAAGAAGGAAAGATTGAATTGACAATACTTAGGGGTTGCTCCACATACACTTCCTCTTAGAGCTTGCCATTCAGAAATGCATTCTTGACATTCGTTTGAAAGACTTTGAACCTATTATGGGCTGCATAGGCTAGGAACATCTTTATGCTTCCAATCCTACAACTGGAGCAAAAGTTCAATCATATTCTATGCCTTCTTTTCGTTTATAGCCTTGTGCAACCAACCTTCCCCTGTTTTTGATGATTGTTCCATCAACATCTAACTTGTTTTTAAATACCCACTTGATTCCAATTGATTGAGAATATTAATGTTAGTTACTATAGAGGGGGTGAATAAAGTATTAAAAACCCAAGCCCTTCTAATTACAATCACAACTACAGATCACAGATAAAATAGAAAGTAAATGTATAATAAAACTAAAGTTGTAGAAAGAAGACACAAAATTTATAATGATTCCTCAAACTTCGGTACTCCTCTCTTCTACTACAGTAGGAATCCACTGTCTATCTCAAGGACCGAGTCTTTTAATAAGGAGATTCATAGAACCACTGGATCTTTATAAGAGAGATTCCCATAACTCTTTTTATAATAAAGATTGAAATGATGTATCGACTTTTCCACAATGTAAGCGATCTGCAAACAGACTGAGATCACTGTAAGTATTCAACTTCGTGTGGATTCAATCTTTAATCCCTATTGTTCTTCAAAGATAAAGATGAAGAATAAGAGACTTCTTTGAGAGAGAGATTTAGAACAGGAGGGTGACGACATGGAGATTTAGATTCAAGATTCAAAAAGATTAGTAAGACTAGGAAGATTAAAGTTCTTCGCCGTCATAGGAGTCCTTTTATACTCTGATTCAAACTTCACCTCAGATAAGATAGAAAAAGAAGTTTCCTTGCTTCTGTAAAATGAATAAGACAAACTAGATCACTTTAGCGATAATCTAAGTGTATCAAATCGGGCCAAAGTAGTCTGCACTCAACGAATCTTTATTGTATCTGGATTTTGACTAAGCTCCTTGACCTGCAGAAAGAAGAGTACAACCGATGCCTTTCTATTCATGATTAAAGCTTAAGCTAGATCACTTTAGAGATAATCTGAGTGTATCAAATCCAGGAGTTTTCCCAACAACCTTGTTGGCCAAGGCTTTGCTAAACACACCCATCCACGCCCTTAGGCTCATGCAGGACTTGTTGATTATGATGGCTCGTCATAAGATCCCTCCATTTCGGCACCATGTGGCTTTCTCTAGCTGATATGGAGTCCCTTATTGCTGCTTCAAGAATTTCTATTGCAGTTGCTTTTCTTCTATTCTCTTTAGGTAAGTCCTTGGTTGCTTTGCAGTGTGAGTGGCTTATCAATTCAAATGCTACTCGTCATATGTTACCTTAAGGATTTTAGTGCAACTAGTTGGACTTTGGTAGTGAAGATGGGGAGAAGAAGAGAAGGGGATATGAGGAGAACTCCAAGGAGATTCCTTAACCAAGCCCTAGGATCAAAAATATCATACCATGTATAAAGGGAGTTCATAATTATACATTCCAATATATAGATTGTAACATCCGGGGACAAAATCATAGATATAGAGATATGAATGCAAACACGAAATTAAATAAGTATAATTTGTGCGTTGTGATACATCATCGAACAAAGGACGAGACACGCTTGCATTAAATGAGAAAAACGGAAACAATCCGGAGCGAACTCCGGCCAAGATCTAGGAGACTGGTTCCTCCTAAGACCCCTCTCTCAAATGAGAGCCAAAACCCTAATAACCAAAGATCCCCATAACAGTCCCATACCTCCTCCTTATATAGGGAGGATGGGGCTCACATGACACTAAACATAAAATGATATTTAATTAATATTACAAGAAAGATATCATGGCGGCTTCCATATGTGCTCCCGTGACTCCTGCAAGGTGGTGTGCTCAGGTAGATGCGACGTCGTAACACGTTGTCTGCAAGGTTGTAGATGTCTGATGTCGGGCTCATGTCGATTTGAGTTTGAAATGTCGGATGTCAGATTGCGGGGGATATATCGAGGATATTTTACAATGTCGGATTTTAATATTTAAATAAATTTATTTATATATATATACACATTTTTTTTTGAAAATATGAACAATTGTACCCATAATGTATGGTTATAAATTACACAATAAATATGTAATAATATGATTATAATTAAGTAATGAACACAAAACAAAATATTACCACTCGGTCATTGAAGCTAGGCTCAATGAGATGCACTAAATGAAGCATGGAATAAAATATTAACACTCGGCCGCTTAAAAGAAATGAAAAAATTATTTTTAATACTAACATCGATATATCGGCCTCAAGATATCAGATAAAACCGATATATCGGATAAAACCGATATATCGGATAAAATCGATATATCGGATAAAACCGATATATCGGATAAAACCGATATATCGGATAAAACCGATATATCGGATAAAACCGATGTATCGGATAAAACCGATATATCGGGCGATATTTTCAAAAATAACTTTTTTCCTTAAAATATCGATGTCGTGTCGTTTTCTCCCCAAAACCTTTATGTCGACCGACATGTCGGGTGACATCTACAACAATGGTTGTCTGTACCAATAACTCATGAGGGTCGTCCTTGTATAACAGTGCATGTAGACCCTTTATGTTCCCGTGCTTGTCCCACCGCCTGGTTCCACGCCCATAACATATCTCCTTTTAGAAAATTTGCCTTGTTCCCAAAGCTATACTCTAGAAACTTGTGGCGAAAATCGTCTCACACTACCCATATATCATATGATGTGGATTGGTATTTCCAATTGACACACACTAAATATTTTTGCCACTGTTCCTTTGGTTCGATCTGCCAATCAATCATCAAATCGGGGTGATACAAGGGCACTATCTTAGTCACCACATGGGACGGTAAAGCCCCCTCGACTTGGTGGTCTCTTACCCATTTTAGTTGGGATACATAAAATACCAGGTGGAGGCGGCCACCTATTGGGACAAGCGGGCGATATGCTACCTTACCTATCTAGACTTCGTTTGCAAATGACACAAAGAATTGCTCCGCGAGCTCCACTTTCCATGGTGCGGCTATCAACCCTTAGCGATATAGTTGAAACTTGACAAACACTGCATCATTCACTTCAGATTGCACATCACAATGAATTTTGTTGGTGTTAGTCACCAATTTCAGTTGGGCCTGTTAGAAGTGAAACTTGGGTTACCGCAAAATCTCATCCCGCTTCATAAGTTGTGTTGCTAAGGCTTCCATTTCATGTCCCTCCAATAAGTGGCGTAAGATAGAGGGAGGCGATCAACCATATATCATTGGAAAGGGGTGGTATTGACACGGTGGAGGGCATTATTGTACAAATACTTCGCCCACACATGGGGCTGGTCGGAGATGAAACAATAGACGTAGGTCTCCAAACACAAATTCAGCACCTTAGACTAGTTATTCGTTTGTGGATGTTAAGCTATGCTCATGCACAAGTGAGTTCCTTGTTACTTGAATGACCTTTGCTAAAATGTGCTCATGAAGATAAGGTCACTGCTGTTGGCGATAGACCTTGAAAACTCTTGTAGGTGCTCCCTGCCATAAATGAATTGGTCCTCCCTTGAAGGTGTGGTGAAGGGATGTCGCAGTGGAATGAAATGTCTATACTTAGAAATCGGCCCACATCCACCAATATGCAGTCAAATATGCTGGACCTGTGCAACTGCGTGATGAAATCCCTCACAATGTCTTCCCAAATTTGATCTGACACTGGAAGTTGTCAGAAAAGCCCCCCAAAAAAGTCGTCTCGTATTTGGAGTGTTATCTTGGAAGGTATACCTCCACGAACTACATGGCACGTCAAAGCATGCCATGCCAATCTGCAAGTCGGCGGTATATAGTGTGGTGTGGAACTCTTCCAATAATTGTTGAATGCAAGATAAGGTGGCTGAGTGAACCAGGTTTCCCCAATGATGGAACTAGTTACAAATCAAAGTGAAATGAGGTGTGTTATGGGATCTCCCCGCAAAGTTTCTAAGGTGTGGCGGAGGATCGGGTCCACCTCTACCTCCTCCTTCTCCCACATGGGGATGTGATATCGCTAGAAGTAATGTATAGTCCGATTGTCTAGATAGAGCATCAATTGCTGTATGGCCTATTGGTTTTACCTGCTTGAACTCCATTGGAAAGTCATATCCAAGGAGTTTGACCACTTCAACCTATTAAGCGGGAGTAGATATCTTCTTGATGAGCAACTAGCGAAGGCTATGATTGTCGGTTTGTGAAGTCAAGTGGTAGTCGGGAGGTAAATATAAGAACCCCCTCCCAGAAATGAGCAAAATCGTGAGGATTCTTATGCCCAGTCTAGCCGCCCTACGGTAGTGTTAGAAAATAGGCTAACTCCTACCACATGAAGTCTACCCTGTAAGGCAAGACATCCTCACTTCACATAATCAACCTATAAAGAAAGTAACAGAAACACTAAACATGAAGTCCCAGTCACATGCATATTACATAAGAAATAAAAGTCTATAAAGTCTTGATACATCAACAGAAATATGGCTAAAACATGCCCTACAAAATATCTAGAGATTAAAATAAGTAAAGTAAGCCCTTATATCTCTCATATTCTGAGTGTCCTCTGGGGACAAGGTCGGGGAAATAGCTGGGGATAACGTCGTCTCAGTATCACGGTTGCCCTACAGGAGGGACTACTGTTGCTGGTGGTGCTCTTAAAAAGTGGTAGCAACAAACCGTTAGTCAATGACTTAGTGGTTTCCCTTCTGCTCCCCCGATGCATCCTAAAGCACTAGGCAGGAGGAAGGATAATAAGGCTGCAATACTAACATAATTAATAGCAGGTGACAGGAAATGAGGGCGTAGAAGATCTAACAAGAGTGTAAATAGTTTACATATAATGCGAGTATACAATTCTATCAAGATATATATGAGCATGAGAGAACAGTAGGGAACTAACTGAAATAACTTAACTTATAAGAATGCTCATACACACTTATAAGTTAAGGATCTTGTAAAAGCATAAAAGTAACTTATCATATAAGAATGCCCATACAAACTTATATGATAAGGTTCTTGAAATACAATGCATGATATTATGCATGCTAAGTGTATAACAACAATACATAACCTCTATGTCGACAAAGACTCAATCCAATTGTTAAGTGGGTAGCGAACCTCACAGGCCTTATCGTCGGGCAAGACGATAACAACGGATCAGATAACCTCCGCTTCTAGGTAAGTGACACATTACCAACCTAAGCCCACAATGTACAACACTTCCCCGTGCCTATACTATAATCAAGTAACTTCCGCTCTTCCAACAATGTCAATATATTCAAGCTAAGGTGAGCACCCACTAGGACTTAACACTAGGAACACTACCTAGGTTTGTCCACAAGGTAACTCTTCCTATAGCCCAAGAGTCTAACCCATAGCTCCCCGTCAGTGTGCCCTGTTCGATAGAGTCGGTAGATACGCCACAAGAAAACCCAATAATCACCAGTATAATTATACTGCTACAGGCTATAAGCAAGCCTCGGTATCCCGAACAAGCTGTGGGGTTTTATTTAACTTACGAATTAACGCGTACAATTTACCGCAAGGGTGTATGTACCTTAGTTTGACGATGGAGCCGATCAAACTAGCTCTCCATCGATCCCAGAATTTAAAGCAAGATAATGCGTAAATTTCGAATTTTACACGGTAAGATCGAGTTCTTCACAAAATCGATGCAGACGAGGGACGGGATTAGAACCCTAGGGGTCATATAAAAAGAAATATGATGTGGCATAACCGTAATAAGTCCCAACATTTGGACTTATAAGAAATTAATTTATACAAGACGCGATACATATGACACAATGATTAGAAGACACGATAAACATGATAACTCTAAATATCTACATAATAAAACATACATTAAGATGAACAGATACAGAAAGTGAGACCATAACATGTTGTCTCATTAGTACTGTGCCGTAAAATGATTTCTTGGAGACTTAAAAGGTATATTTTATAAAATTACTATTAGTCCAACAGTGTTGAATGATTCTGAATTAAGAGCAATAAAAAACTGTTTAGATTTAAGGTGAGTCTGGTGGAAATGAGAATACTAAGATGAATGCGTAAAAAATTAAAAAGATAGATAAATAAAGGATTATTTTAGAGAATCAATGCGAATTATAACTATCAAAGATTAGATAATTGAAAATAGACTTAAGTGGCGTGTGTATTTACAACAATGGATTGAAAAGTAAGTAATTACATGAGTGAGATAGAATTAGTGTCGAAAGATAATGTATGAAATATGTAGCCCCAACAAATATAGACGAAAGTTGTTAAAAATGATTTGCATTGCCTAGATTTAACACCCAGAGAGCATTAGATATGAAGGAATGAAAGTAGAGGATACATAAAGCCATCCCCAAATAATTGTTATAACATGGGTATCATCTTAATTAATATTTGGCTACCTATTTGATCTTTGTATTCTTAAGTGTGTCTCTAATGAAGGATCATCCTTTTTATGAAAGCTAGCAATACTTCTGCAAGCGTTTGATACCAAAGGCAAAAATGAACTCTTTAGGTTTTGTGCTTGAAGGATTAAGGGGTAGGCTTATAGTTGAATGATCTTTGTTTGATTTAGAGTGCAAAAGTTGATCCAATTTATATAAATAAACATTTTCATGAACTTCCGTGTTTTGCACTATTATTGTTGTTGAAGACTTAATATTACTATGATAAGCAAATATTACTATGGAATTCTCTATAGAATTAAACATTTATTTCATTCATTTGCTAGGTTCTCATGCAAGAGTACTCCTATGTCTTCAAAATCCTCAAAACGAGACCGCTCATCGTCAGCCCTAGAGACATCTTATAATGACATTGATGAAGATCTGGTGAGGTTTTAGAAGAATCTCTGAATTGTTTCTCTAGTCTTGCCCTCATGATTATTTCCATGCAGAGTTTGTACCTTCAAAATATTTTTGTTTCCATTATCCTTAATACAATAAATTAAACAGAGCAGAATCTTTTCCATTTCCTTGTTGATCTACAGACTGGTGGTCTGGTGATGAAGCTACGGGCTGTAAAGCAGAGTAAGTTGCAGAAAATCTGTCCAATAAAAACCCTTACGAAAAAACCTGCTCTGAAATCAGCCCATATCCAGCAAAGAGGGCACAAAACTGCTCCAAAACAGCCCAATAATTTGCAGTAGGAACAGTCCAAAGCAATATAATATCACTATACCTTGAATTAGAGACGATAGGTCATCAAACTTCCATGAAAACAGAGGAAGAAATTATTCCGGAAGCATTCAAGTAGCACAAAACTGCTCCAAAACAGCAACAATGAACCATAACCTCAATATGCACTCATATGAACCTTAGTTTCTTCAAACGCCATGCAACAACCACTTGAATCACAAAAAGTCATACAAAGTAGTCAAAGCAGCACCTTCTAAAACTGTACTTCGAACAAGGAAAAACTCTGAGAGAAAGCTAGTCCCGTTGACGACATAAGATTTTAAATCTAATGACAAAATATGACGAGCACAAAACCATCCCCTGAGGGTTTTAAAAGAAAAAACATAATATAAAATTTCTTAAAAAGACCATTTTAAGCCTTCAAAAACTCATATGAAGACATTTGACCAACAAAACATCATAAATCACGCCAAGTGTGCTCGATGCCGCTCTCCCATGCCCCCTGATGAACTCCAATGTTCCACCTTCAATACATATCGAAGAGTATTCTTTGCACTCAGGATTTCTCTTCTGAAGCTCCAATCCTATTCTTTTTCATCTCCAAGCTGACTCGATGCATTGGGATATGCATCATCTAGCACTATGGGTATGGCCTTTCGGATCCCTCTATGGACCGACGTAGGCATCGCGGGCCATCCTATTGGTTGGTTCATGCTGTCTTTGCCTCCGTATATGTCTTCGTTATCATCATGTATATTCTCTTTTGACATTGTAGAATCTGTGCCTAATAAGAGAGCAATAAAAGTATAAACATGCCATGATAAAACTATTGCGTACACCATAATATAGTAAAGGAAACATGCCATGATAAATACATTTCGGGCCCAAAAAACCCTTCAGTGGGTAAGAGGTGCAAATCCAAAAAATCATTCACACTTCAATAAAGAAGACTTTAGTTGAGAAGTAATCGTAAAGCAAGGACCGGATGACAACAAACAATTGGAGGTCATCATTAAAGTAATATATCAGCTATTAAACATTTGGGGAAAATGAATTGAAAATTTGACATCGAACCAAGTACTTAGCTCAATTCGGAAATCTTAAATGAGTTGGAACCATTCTTCAAGAAGTTGACTGAAAAAGCAATATATAGTACCGCACCAAACATAAATAATTTAGTAATTGAGTGCAGCTGCGTTTTTTGTAAAAGCGATATTTCATCAAAGTCAAAGTCGTAAGTTCAGTGAATTGCAAGTAAACTAAAGGGCCCGCCACATTTCCGAACTATACTTCTGCGGCTGCAGTTCAGTTGTTGCAGCTGCAATGTGAGTAATGAATGATTTGTGAAAAAGAAACCAATATATTACAAAATCTTGTTCTTACAATGTCTGCCATGTGCGAGAAGTATAGTCATGCACCGATAATCATCGCCTTAACATGACATCCACCAAAAAATGCAAATAAAATCCAAATTCTCATTATGTGAGGCAATGCTGATTATATATTTGTAATCTATCGAAAACAGTGTAGAGAACATAAAAAAGAATCAATATCTGGAGCACCACTCATTTGGTTCTAATTCTGCTTTCATTTGATATCTTTTGGTGCACATCACTCAATTTTATTCCTAGGAAGAGCATGAAGTTTCTTAACTCAATTATCTTTTGGTGCACATCACTCAATATTCTTATGAAACTATTGTAATGGAAGGAAGCAAAGAAAGTAGGAAAAGACCATGAGTACAGATAATATCATATGATGATAGACACGTGACATGGTAAATTACAATGAGGAAATGCCAACATAAGGAATAATGGTGAGTAAAACATACATGAAAATAACATAAATAGAAAGAAAGTTGGAAATGAAATTTTCATGACAAAGACAGAGAGAGAGAGAGGAGAATCTGTACTGCAAACGCAAGCATAGTGGAAGAGTCTTGAGCTAGTAGAGACGCGATAGAGAGAGTGGCCGGATATGGAGGAGTAGAGAGTGTCTGCAAGTTTATTGAAATTTAGGGTCAGCGGAAAGGGATATCTATATGGTTTTGGGTAGGAGCAGAGGCAGGATCAAAGATATCTATGTAATATCCCTACTTAGTTTAACATCAGTTCAAAAGCCCGGACGACACCTGTGATATGGAGCAAACTAAGCAACAGTAAATAAATTGGTTTATAACAGAAAATATCTTGAGTTTACAATGGAAAATTTTAAAAGTGGAGTTAAGGTTAATGAAATACCTCAAATTCTTATTAACAGAGCTAACTAGAAATGAAAAGAGCAAAGAGTTTGAAATATTGAAACTTAAAACGAGTATGATACATTTGAGTTCATAAATAGTTGATAAAAAAATTGAAAGAAAAAACAAACTAAAAGTAAAAATCCTTAGAAGCTTATCCTAGGCGAATCTCCCGACCTGTGACCTTTGAAAAGAAATGTCCGAAGACGGGGTCAACCCAACTTGTGAGTAAGAAAAACTATCCCTCTAAGTGACACTAAAATAACTTAAATAAAATATGCGTGAATAATTTAAAATAATATTTTATTTTATGAAATATGTATGTTATAGTTATATGTATGTCTTTCTATAAAAGTAATTTTGAATATAAATGTCTTTTCTATTACTTGATGCCACATTGAATTTTTCTCTATCTTTGGAATTATTAAAGTATAGGGCTTGTAGGTTCCGACTTGTATTTAGAATTGAGATGAGTTAAATCCTCTTTCTTCTTATTTTCAGTGGAGTAAATTCTTATGCACATTCTAACGATTTGAGTCCCTAATGACAAACATAGGTGCCCTAATGTCATAGTGTGTCTCGGTCACAGACACAGACTTGTTTCTACTAATTTTTCTATGGGGTGTCGACTCCCCAATTTGTTGACCATATGGTTTGCTACGCCCTATGAGTAAAATAGTGCGCCTCCATCAATCACAAGAGGAACCCTCGATCGTGTCTCCTATTTATCTTCTTATAGTGGCCGACATGAACAACATAAAAGAACACCTGCTTAAAGCCACTAATCTTAAATTAAGTGTTCTATTAATCTTTTACCTTCATACTAGTGATGACATGATTAATCTTAAGGGAACGGTGCTTTACACCTCTTTAAATTCGGATTACATACTTTATTATCCTTTCATTTTAGGTTGTATCTCATAAATAATTATACGCTTCACATGCATATATCCACATTTTCATATCGTTCATACATCTATAAGGAGGTACATGATCACATATAGTTTACTTGTTTACAAGATTCATAATGTGTTTAACTGAAAGGAAAATCATTTCATACGTTCTAGCATGGGCTTATTTGTATTATTGTGACAAAATGGTTGATTTATGATTTATTATTCTCTTATATAATAGAAGTTCGATAAGCATAATTTCATATTCTTTCCATATCCTTTCGTAACTATATGGGAAAACACATATATTGAACTGTGTGGTCGAGACAAGGAAGACTGATCGAGAGACAAGACTCGACCAGCTGCTAGGTTCACTGAAAAAAAATCGGAATCCTTGATTCCTGAAATCGAGCATAGGAGGAAGGATGAACCATGAAACACACTGGAAAATTAATAACTGGCTGTTACCTGGCGAAACTATCAGAGGAGAAGGTCGGGCGTGAGCCCGATACTGCAAGGAAACGTAGTCGAGCCTCCTCGAGTAGGAGGAAGTCGTAGAAGGTTTCCGGAGAGGGAGGAATGGATGGCGTTTGTTGTCGGCGACTTCGACGGGGAGGGAGGCTAGTCTGGGACGAGAAAGGAGTGAACCGTAAAAAGAATTATGCGGTCTCTTTAATCAGGCACGAGGGATTTGAGGATGTTCTAAAAAATTTTACAAAATTGCCACTCATATTAAAAATTCCCATTACTTAGTGTGGCACACTCATGCAGACTATCAAAATGTGCATAACAAAATTCGTACGCTATTTTATTAATCATTTGATTACCATAATGTCTTTAAGGCATGCTTACCTCACTTGACGACGACATCAACATTAACCTTGGTCAGATCCTGAATTAAAAAATATAAACTAACAATTAATTTTTCCGGATGTTATAACTCTCCCCTCCTAATAAATTTTTCGTCATCGAAAATTACAATCATACCTGAGTCAAAAAGGAAGACATATTCTTTATTTCCCTGAAGTTCATCTTCTCATTCCTATTTATACTCTGGTCGACCACAATTCATCCAAAAGACCTTCACAAAATGAATCTTTCTGTTCCTGAGCTTTTGAATCCTTGAAATTGACTGGCTTAATACTGATACTACGATTTGATTCGACTGGTGCATCCTCAGTACTGATCACCTAACTGGGGTCTTTGACTGCTCTCTTCAAATAGGAGACGTGGAAAGTGATACGAACGTAGAAGAAAGAGAGCGAGATTGAGAGAGATCTAGAGAAGAAGGGAGAGATTAGGGTTAGGGTTGAGAGGGAAGAAGAGAATACCTGAATATTGATCTTGATACCCATCCAGGAGAGTCCCGGGGTTATAAATACCCCGGGATTAAAGGGGGCCGACCGGCCCACCCAATAGGGGCTGAACCGTGTGGTTTAGCCCCGCAGGCCTCCTTTTAGTGATTGGGGGTTGAACCGGATGGTTCAGCCCCGTTGCTCCTTGTGGCCTCCTTTGGTCGTCGAGCATATTGATGTCCCGTGAACCGCAAAGCGTTCGGGGGCATAACATTCCCCTCCCATCAAGCAGTAACTTGTCCTCAAGGTGGAAGTCTGGAAACAATTCACGGAACTCTAGCAGATCAACCCAGGTATTGTGTGCAGCTGTCAAGTTCTTCCATTTAACCAGGATCTCGGGACGGTATTCAGTGCCACGCTTCTTCCACTTGGTCAACAATATTTCCTCCAGCAAGGGCCGCAGTTCCCCCGTTGTAGTAGATTCAGGTAATAGAGGGCTTGCTTGAACTGCGTCGCCAATATTCTTTTTGAGTAAGGATACATGAAAGGTCGGGTGTATACGGGAGCCTTCCGGAAGCGCTAAGGTATAGGCCACCGGTCCTACCCGCTGAGTAATGCGGAACGGCCCGTAGTACCGTGGTGCCAATTTCTGATTCCCCGTGCGGGAGACGGAGAGCTGTCTATAAGGTTGGAGTTTGAGGAAGGCCTCATCCCCGACCGCGAATTCCCGCTCTATCTGATGTCTGTCTGCCTGTGCTTTTATCCTGTTCTGAGCCGCTCTGAGGTTGTCACGCAGGAGGGCCAAGGTGCGATCCCGGTCGCGCAATGTGCGGTCGACCGTTGGAAGAGCTGTGCCGCCTGGCTCATAAGAACCCAAGGATGGCGGAGGACGGCCATAGACGACCTCAAACGGGGTAAGCTTGCTGGCTGTGTGATAGGAGGTGTTGTAGCAGTACTCCGCCCAATGTAACCAGCGGGTCTAAGTACGTGGTTCATCCATCACGAAGCATCGTAGATATGTCTCCACACCCAGATTGAGAACCTCCGTCTGGCTGCCGTTTGGGGATGGTTGACCGTGCTCACGCGCAACCGCGTACCTTGTAGCCGAAAAGGCTCCCGCCAGAAGTTGTTCACGAACATTGTATCACGGTCCGAAATGATAGACCGGGGCACGCCATGAAGATGAACGATCTCTCAAACAAAAAGATCGACTACGGATTCCCTGGTGTAGGGGTGGCCCATGGCGAGGAAGTGCCCGTACTTTGAGAGTTTGTCGACAACGACCAAAATGACTGACTTGCCCTGAGATTTGGGTAGGCCGTCTATGAAGTCCATGGAGATCGTGTCCCAGATATGGTGCGGAATTTCCAGCGGGGTAAGCAAGCTCGCTGGGTAGGTCGTTTCATATTTCTGTCATTGGCATACCGCAGACTATTGCACAAACTGCTGAACGTCATGACGTAAGCCTTTCCAAAAGACATTCACCCTCAGCCGTTGGAGAGTCCGGAGCACGCCGGCGTAGCCCCCCATCAGAGAAGAATGGAACCATGCATCATAACTGTCCTCCAGGCTGAGGTAGGTGGAATGACTACTCGGCCCTGGTAATAAAAGTGCCCTCCCTGTAACTGGTACCTTGGTTTGGTCGTTTTCCTCTGTCGTAGTGCATCTAGAGTGATTCGGAGCTCTGGATCCTGTTGCACCTCCTCCTGTATGTCGTCGAGGGAGTCAATCAAGGGACCCGAAATGTGGGAGAGCGAGCTCTCCAGAAGCCGTGATAAAGCATCGGCGACCACGCTCTCCTTCCCTTGCTTGTAGACGATTTGATAATCATAGCCCAACAACATGGTCAACCACTTCTGCTGAAGAGGGGAGGCTAACCGTTGCTCCAGGAAGTGCTTCAAACTCTGGTGGTCTGTTCGAACGTTGAGGTGATGTCCCAGCAAGTATGGCCTCCACAAGGCCACCGCGTGTATGATGGTTAGCATCTCCTTCTCATAGGTGGACAACCCCAGGGTCCTTGGGGCTATTGCCTTGCTGAAATAGGTCTGGGGCCTCTATTACCGAACGAGAAGAACCCGGCTAGGGAGGGCCGGCGGTAGGGGAAAGGGAGAAGAGAGGGGGCTAGGGTTGAGGGGAAAATAAGGGTGCAGCCCTTTTCTTAGCACATCCAAGACAAGAAACAAAATAGGTTCCACACACCCTCTTATAACTACGAGGTGCCAATAGCCAAACTAAACATAATAAAATACCAACATAATAAAACTAGGTAATATTAATTCGCCTCCGTGCTTGGGTTCGCCTCGTTGTTTGGTTTCGCGTCTTCCGCCATCGCTCCGTGCGGTCCCCGCCGCTTGTAAACCCGCCATGGGCGCTCCTCGTTGTGAATGTCCGTAACAATGCCGCCCTCTGGAAAATTCTCCTTGTCCTCAAGGCAGAAGTCGGGAAACTGTCGGCGGAAATCATTGCGCAAAAGCCATGTAGCCTCGGACGGAGGACGGTGCCGCCATGCCACAAGGACCTCCTCCGGGGACGCATCTCCCAGGAGGTGGTGTCGGCGGTCTAGAATGCTGCCCGGATAGGTGGGAGCGGAGCCGGAGTAGTCGAGATCGGCCAGGATGTGGTCCAGAGTCGGATGGTCGCCCACGACGCGGCGAAGCTGTGAGACATGGAAGACCGGTTGGATGCGGCTCCCCGCCGGAAGTTGGATCTTGTAGGCGACAGCCCCAATCCGGGCCACGACGGTGAACGGACCGAAGAAGCGAGGGGCGAGTTTGGGGCACGGTCGGCGGGCGACCGTAAGTTGGCGATAAGGATGGAGCTTGATGAAGACCTTCTCGCCGACTTGGAAGGACAGGTCCCGGCGCTTGCGGTTGGAGAATGAGACCATCTTTGCCTGGGCCCGACGAAGGTGATGCTTGAGACTATCCAAAATGATATCCCGATCCTGCAGGTGGTTTGCCAAACTCGGCACTATGCACTCGCCGGGAAGGTGGCGCACTACATCTGGTGGTGTTCGTCCGTAGACGTACTCAAATGGAGTGGATCCGTCCGCATGGTGGTAAGCGGTGTTGTACGAGTACTCGGCCACCCTAGCCACTTGACCCATGTGCCCGGTCTCTCGCCAATGAAGCAGCGAAGGTGAGTCTCCAAGCAACGATTGAGAACCTCTGATTGGCCATCCGTTTGCGGATGGTATGCGGAGCTCATGCGGAGGTGGGTGCCCTGGAGGCGGAACAAGGACGTCCAGAAACTGCTCAGAAAGAAAGGATCTCGATCACTAACAATCGAGCGGGGAAAACCATGGAGTCGGACCACTCCGGAAATGAAGTTGTCAGCTACCCCTGCTGCCGTGTACGGATGCCTGAGCGGAATAAAGTGTGCGTACTTGGAGAGGCGGTCCAATTTGACGAGGATGCAATCGAACCCGTTGGACCGGGGGAGGCGTGTGATGAAATCCATGGCGATGTCCTCCCAGATGCGCTCCAGAATGGGCATGGGCTGAAGTAAGCCGCTCGGAAACATTTTCTCGTATTTCGCCTTCTGGTATGGAAGGCAGGCGACAACGTGGGATTTGACTTGCTTGAACATGTTTGGCCAGTAAAGAGAGGCCGCCAAACGACGGTAGGTGAGGAACGCTCCCGCGTGACCCCCGGTTGGTGTAGCGTGGAACTCATCGAGAAGGCGCGGGATGAGAGCGGAGGCCGCGGACAATACCAGGCGGCCCCGGTAAAAGAGCCGACCACCCACCAGAGAGTAAGGACGGTGGCTTGCCGGGTCGGCGATGAGGGCCGTGCGAATGGCGGCCAGGTGCGGGTCCAACTCCACGTCATGCTGAATGGAAGCTGCGTCCTCCTAGACCGGCCGAGAGATGGCGCGGAGTTCCGGGGAATGAATTTGCCGTGAAAGAGCGTCCACCGCTCCGTTGGTGCGCCCCGAGCGGAATTCAATAGAGAAGTCATACCCAGGAGCTTTGCCACCCAAAGCTGTTGTGCTGGCATGTCGATCTTCTGCTTGAGGAGATACCGCAAACTATGATGATCGGTGCGGACGATGAAGGGCCGGCCCAAGAGATACGACTGCCAATGTTGCACGGCCAGGACAAGTGCCATGAGCTCGTTTTCATATGCCGAACTGCTACAGATGCTGTTGGAGAATGCCCGACTGTAGTAGGCGATGGGGCGGCCGCCTTGCATGAGGACGACACGTATCCCGGTACCCGAGGCATCACATTCGACGATGAAGGGTTGGGTGAAGTCGGGCATGGCCAGAACTGAGCCATTCACCAGAGCCGCCTTGAGGGCGGTGAATGCGGATATGGCAGCCGAAGTCCACGAAAAAAGGTCCCTCCTCGGTAGACTTGAGCAACTGCGTGAGCGGGCGAGCCAAGGTGTCATACTCCCAAATGAAGCTCCGATAGTAACCGGTGAGGCCCAAAAACCCTCGGACGTCCCGAAGGGAGGTGGGAGTCGGCCAGTGAAGAACCGCCGAGATTTTGTCGTAGTCTATGGCCACCCCCGGGCCGAGATCATGTGGCCCAAGTAACTGACGGACGTCGCCCCGAATGAGCACTTCTTGCGGTGGAGGACAAGATGATGGCGGCGAATCGTTTCGAGCGTGCGGCGGACGTGACATAAATGCTCCTGCCAGGATGAGCTATATACCAAAATATCATAAAAAAACAAGGACGTGTTGTCGAAGTACATTTTATAAGTATGTGGAAGCCACAATGAAAGGGTAATGCTCATGCATTTTTAATAAAATCTAATGTCACACACTATGCTGAAATGGTGAACGTGCAATGAGTCACAATAGTAAATTGCCATAAATTAAATGATCAGATACATCAAACATCCTAGGAGTTGTCCACAATACACGAGAAAATGGTTGGCAATAACTAATACATGAAAGTAAATCCAACAGTAACTGAAAAAAAATACATAGAACCTGCTGATACAGTAATCAAAATAAAACCTCCAAGCAAAGCTGCAACTGAACTAAGAAAAAACTCAGGGAGCAGACGACGCGGTCACGAACCCTAAGGCAAATCCAAACAGAAGGAAAATGCCTCAGAACAAGAAAAAATAACAGAAAACAGGCTATAAAGTGGAAGCCACAATGAAAGGGTAATGCTCATGCATTTTTAATAAAATCTAATGTCACACACTATGCTGAAATGGTGAACGTGCAATGAGTCACAATAGTAAATTGCCATAAATTAAATGATCTGATACATCAAACATCCTAGGAGTTATCCACAATACACGAGAAAATGGTTGGCAATAACTAATACATGAAAGTAAATCCAACAGTAACTGAAACAAAATACAGAGAACCTGCTGATACAGTAATCAAAATAAAACCTCCAAGCAAAGCTGCAACTGAACGAAGAAAAAACTCAGGGAGCAGACGACGCGGTCACGAACCCTAAGGCAAATCCAAACAGAAGGAAAATGCCTCAGAACAAAAAAAAACCCAGAAAACAGGCTATAAATTTAAGTACGTGCAGAAATAATTCTAAAGTACTAATTAAATCTTGAAGTAAGCTAGTGAAACAGGCAAGTAACTGAAACAAACAGAAACTATTCTAGAAATATTAGCCTACTCCGGAGTATAGCTTAAACATTTATTTTGCAACGACATAAGCTGTAATCGATGAAATGCATAGGTGTTTATAGTGGGGTGCACATGGTTCACACTCAAGTCCAAGTGTAAGTCTTTCTAGAATAAGAGTATTTCCTGCTTACCGTGACCATGCAATCAAGACGATGCACCATTTAAACCATAGCTTCCAAGATTTACTTATGACACACAGGATCTAAGTGATTCATGTTTTTCCGTGGAAATTTCTATCATAACAAGACTTACTCACGAGATATGATTTTTGTGTTATCGAATACAGTTAATAACTTAGATACAAGTATAAAGAACTTAAATTCTTAATTTGCAAGCGAGAAGGAATTTCTCCACTTGCCTTAAGGTGAAGCAGGAACTACTAGCGACAACTAAGCGGCGCAAGCAAGGTCAAAGGCACTATTGAACCTGTTCAGGAATAATCGCAGGCAATATTTGATACGTGACAAGCAGAAAACCATACGCTAGCAAAGACAGTTATTTTGCAAAAACTAACTCAAGAGCAGGTTAGCAATTTACCTCCCTCAAGTATGAGGGGAGAGGAGTTACCACGAACAAATCAGAGATTTGACAGCGCTTAGGCGACAGAGACCCTAAATCGGAGAGGGTTTTGGAGAGGTTCCACCACTAGATCCGACGAGCGGCACCGGAAACACAAACAAATTCGGTATTAGATGATTATACGACGAACGCAAGGCGGACCGACGAAATTACGTCGATCGGAGAGCGAAAATCACCAAGAAAAAAATTAGGGCATAACTGGAAATGAAAGTTTGGCAGAGATCCTTACCCAAGGAGACCAGATCTGGGCTCAAGAATCCACGAGGAGGGGTTTCGAGCGAAACCCTAAAAGTCCCCTTGAAATCCGCCGGCCGAAACGGAGAGGAAGAGGGGCTGACGACCTCTTTGGAGGAGGAGGAGCCACCGCCGGCCCTCGAGAAGCGGAGCAGAAGGCACAGTTGGCCGGAGGAAACGAGGAGGAGGGCTGCTACCCTCACTGGTCGGAGAAGGGGAAGAAAGAGGCGGACTTGCTGCTGCCGTCGACCTGGAGAGGAGAAGAAGGAGGCGGCCTCGCTACTGCCATCGACCTGGAGGGGGGAAGAAAGAGGCGCAGCAGGCGGCAGATCGGCACGGGAGCGGGAGATCGTCACGGGAGCGGGAGATCGGCACGGGAGCGACGAAATCGTGAGCGGCAGCAATGTACAGGAGCGGGAGACGGGAATACCTAGCGCTAAAGAGATTTAAATGGGGGGGGGGGGTCTGGGCTGCGGCTAGCAATTACCATAATAAAAGTTATTTTATTATTCCCCTTTTTTGAGTTGTTACAATCTCCCCTACTTAGGAAGTTTCGTCCCAAAACTTTCAAGATATTTCCTGAATGGAGTCTCTTATACCGAAGATTCAGATGCTATTTATTCCAAACAAGATTTGCAAATCATGACATGGAAGCTAACTATGAATATGTTGAAACAGAAAAGAAAACAAGAGCGGAGACTTACCAAGATCAAGAGAAAAGTGCGGATACTTGCTACGCATGTCAGCTTCGAGCTCCCAAGTGAACTCCTCTGACTTGCCATACATCCAAAGTACCTTCACCATAGGAATGACCCTCTTTCGAAGCTTGCGTTCTTGATATTCCACTATCTTGGCGGGCTCAATCAGATAAGACAAATTAGCTTCAGGAACCACCGGGATTTCCTCGAGAACACGTTTGGGATTATGGATGTATTTCCGGAGCTGGCTGACATGGAAAACATCATGAACACCGGTCAACGAATCTGGTAACTTTAAACGATATGCAGATCCTCCAACACGCTCTGAGATGGCGTACGGCTCTACAAACCTCGGGCTGAGCTTATGATGACGACCAAACCGTTTCACCCCAGGAATAGGAGAAACCTTCAAGAACACCTTATCGCCTACGACAAACTCCAACAGACGGCGGCGCTGATTGACATACTTCCTCTGTCTTTCAATGACACAACTGAGCTGAAGACGAGTTTTCTTGGTGGCTTCTTCCCTTTCTTGAAGTAACTCAGGGCCCAACACCACCTTCTCACCAACATCTGACCAAAAGAGAGGAGTCCTACAACGACGCCCATACAACGCTTCGAAGGGGGCCATCTGAGGCTCTCCTGATAGCTATTGTTGTAGGCGAACTCGACCAATGGTAGGTGCTCATCCCAAGCTCCCTTGTAGTCCAAAATATAACACCGAAGCATGTCTTCAAGAATCTGATTAACCCTTTCGGTCTGCCCATGGGTAGTTGGATGATAAGCGGTGCTCAGGTTGAGCTCGGTGTCCAAAGCTTGTTGAAAACCCTTCCAAAAGTGCGTAACAAACCTCGAGTCACTATCAGAAACAGTCTGCAGAGGAATCCCATGAAGTCTAACTATCTCAGAAACATAAATCCGGGCCATCTTCTGGGTGGAGTGACCTTCTTTGTACGGGATGAAGTGAGCCACTTTCGTCATGCGGTCCACTATGACCCAAATCGCATCATGCCCTCTCGGAGTACGGGGCAAACCCGTGATGAAGTCCATAAAAACATCTTCCCACTTCCATTCGGGGATAGGCAAAGGCTGCAAAAGACCACCCGGACGCTGACGCTGAGCTTTCACCTTCTGGCACGTCAGACATCGAGAGATGTAGCGAGCTATATAATTCTTCATACCAGGCCACAAAACGATCTGCTTTAAGTCATGATACATCTTATTATTGCCTGGATGACCAGATGTGCGGGACTCGTGAGCTTCTCGGCAAATACTATCAAGCAATTCGGGAAAATCAGGAATGCAGAGGTGGCCTCGGAAACGCAGGACATCGTCAGAGATAGAGAAATCCGGAAGAGCCCCAAGTTCAACCTGTCGGCGGATGCGCTGGAGTGCGGGATCAGATGGCTGCAAATCCTTCACTTGCTCTACCCACAACGGAACAGAAACCTCTCCATGACCCTCGGGTGCGATGGATATATCCATCCGATCGAGGTCATCAATCAAGGCTGCTAGAATAGCTGACATGGGTGCACAAGCGGCTACGGAGGCATGCCGGCGCAACGCATCTGCCACTGAATTGGCTTTACCAGGAACATACGTGAGCTGCAAGTCATAATCTGCCACGAACTCGAGCCAACGCCTCTGACAAAGTGACACTTCACGCCATAGAGATAATGACGCCAAAGATTCAAAGCAAACACCACCGCAGCGAACTCCAGATCATGAGTGGGGTAATTGCGCTCGTGAACCATCATCTGCCTTGACCCATAAGCAATAACACGATCATCCTGCATCAGGACACAACCCAAACCAACTCCGGAAGCGTCAGTGTAAACTGAAAAGTTCAACCCTTCCGACGGAAGAGCTAAAACAGGCGCTGAACACAGACGTTGCTTCAGCTCAGAAAAGGATTGTTCGCACTGATCTGACCACTCGAATCTAGCATGCTTTTGAGTTAGACGAGTCAGGGGGCAGCTAGAGGGGAGAAACCCTTGACGAAGCGTCGGTAATAGCCAGCCAAACCAAGGAAACTGCGTATCTCGGTAGGGGTAGAAGGCCGCTTCCAGTCCATAACTGTGGAAATCTTGGCAGGATCAACCGAAAGTCCATCTCCTGAAATGGCGTGGCCTAAGAAGACAACACGATCCAGCCAGAACTCACATTTTGCCAACTTTGCATAAAGCTGATGCTAACGAAGGGTGGAGAGAGTGAGTCTAAGATGGGCTGCATGCTCCTCGCGGGTCTTGGAGTAGACCAGGATATCATCAATGAAGACGATGATGAACTTGTCCAGGTACTCACGGAAGACACGGTTCATCATGTCCATGAATGCAGAAGGGGCGTTAGTCAACCCGAAAGACATCACCAAAAATTCGAAATGCCCATACCGAGTCCGGAAGGCCGTTCTGGGGATGTCAGAGTCCTTGGTCTTCAGCTGATGGTAACCCGACCTGAGATCTATCTTAGAAAAGACTGTACTGCCTTTTAGCTGATCGAATAGATCATCCACACGCGGATGGAGGTACTTATTCTTGATGGTCACCTTATTAAGTTCTCGATAGTCGATGCACAATCTCATGGATCCATCCTTCTTTTTCACGAAGAGTACAGGGGCTCCCCAAGGCGACGAGCTAGGGCGAATGTACCCACGCTCAAGCAATTCGTCTAACTGCGATCTGAGTTCTTCTAGCTCACGCGGTGCCATACGGTAAGGAGCTTTAGATATGGGGCGCGTCCCAGGCTCTACGTCAATACAGAACTCTACATCTCGATCAGGAGGCATCCTAGGCAATTCGGCGGGGAACACGTCAGGAAACTCCGAAGCAACAGGAATGGACTCGAGTTGAGGAGAGATAACATCTGAGTGCGAAGCATAAACAAAGCAGACAGAACATCCTTGGCTAAGAAGTCGAGTGGCGCGTACAACAGAGATTACCTTCAGGTGACTGCGGGTCTGAACATGAACGCTGTAGTCCTTGCCATCGATGCTGAGATTGACCCTCTTCGCCACACAGTCCAGCTTTGCTCGATACACGACCAACCAATTCATTCCCAGGATTACGTCGAACTCTTTCATATCCAGAACTATGAGGTCAGCGACGATTTGCAATTCTCCAAGCAGGATCAGGCAATTGAGAACGCCTCTGGTTGAGAGATGCAGATGACCGGGTACAGAAATCTCAAAAGGAACCTCAAGTGGCGAAGTATGCCAACTATAAAGGTCCACGATGGGGCGAGTGATAAAAGAGTGTGATGCACCGGAATCAAATAAGATTTGCATCCACTTATTTTTGACCCTAAAAATTCCTAAAAAAAGGAAAACATAAACGCATAACAAGTTTATTCGACTAAGGCAAGCCAGATTTAAGAATGCAGAAAAAATTAAAATTCTACACGAAACGTACCAGAGATGACGTCGGTAGATGCGAGCGCCTCGCCCTGAGTGACAACGTTCAGCACAGCCTTGCCCTGTGCTCCGGGGATAACTTGCAGAGGCTGAGCGGGGATCGGGCTCTCCTTTATGGGGCAGTCGAGCATGAGGTGCCCAACCTGCCCACATTTGAAACAGACCTTCTGCTTACGGCGACAATCCTTTACCAAGTGGCCTGGCCTCTTGCAGAAAGCACAGACAGAGGCAGTAGAGGCAGGCGTCATTTGAGGTTGTTGCGCAGGAATAACCATTTTCTGCTTCTTCAGGAGGGAGTGGCAGACTTGGGTGACATGACCCACCTTGTGGCAGAAGGCACACACCTCTTTGGGTTTGAGGCCTTGCTCCTGAGATGGAGCACCCTTGCGCTTGAGGTCAGAGGTGACGGCGTTGCTAGAACCATGTTGGACTTTCTTGGCAGTACGATCTTGCTCAATAGCTTCCACCTGTAAGGCGGCATCCACCGTCTCGGCGTAGGTGGTGGCTGTTGAAACCAAAATCTTGCGAACAAGACTTGGTCTCTGTGGAGTTCGGGGTCCCTAAAAGGGGTGGTCTCACACCTACTCCCCTCGAGCCAACTCTCTAGGCAAGAGCACTTAGATTTGGAAACGGACCAAGGGCTTAGTGGGGAGGTCCCGCCACATACCCGGAAGTCCCCTTGGAACTTCCCCTCCCAAGCCACTACTAAGCTTGGGCACCACTGGAGCCTCTCCTCACCCTCTATAGAGACTTGGGAAGGGAGAGAGAGAGGGAGAGAGCTAGCCTAGAATGAGATCCTCCCAAATGGTGCCCCCTTGGTCCTATTTATAGGTTTTTCGGATCTGGACTGCGAATAGCCAAAACTGGACTGCAAATAGCCAAATCCCGCTGTTCTGAAGCGCTAAACGCAGACCATTGGACTGCGAATAGCCAAAACTGGACTGCGAATAGCCAAAACCCGCCGTTCCACGGCGCTAAACGCAGACCGAACGCCTTCCTGGGCTCGTCCACCTACTGGGCGTGGGGAGTGGGGGCGAGCCCTCGGGCAGCAGCCCGGGCTCGCCCCCCTTGGATGGGGAGCGGGGGCGAGCCCCCGGGCAGCAGCCCGGGCTCGCCCCCCTTTGATGGGGAGCGGGGGCGAGCCCCCGGGCAGCGGCCCGGGCTCGCCCCCCTTTGATGGGGAGCGGGGGCGAGCCCCCGGGCAGCGGCCCGGGCTCGCCCCCCTTTGATGGGGAGCGGGGGCGAGCCCCCGGACAGCGGCCCGGGCTCGCCCCCCTTTGAGGGGAGCGGGGGCGAGCCCCCGGGCAGCAGCCCGGGCTCGCCCCCCTTGGAGGGGAGCGGGGGCGAGCCCCCGGGCAGCAGCCCGGGCTCGCCCCCCTTGGATGAGGAGCGGGGGCGAGCCCCCGGGCAGCAGCCCGGGCTCGCCCCCCTTTGATGGGGAGCGGGGGCGAGCCCCCGGGCAGCGGCCCGGGCTCGCCCCCCTTTGATGGGGAGCGGGGGCGAGCCCCCGGACAGCGGCCCGGGCTCGCCCCCCTTTGAGGGGAGCGGGGGCGAGCCCCCGGACAGCAGCCCGGGCTCGCCCCCCTTGGAGGGGAGCGGGGGCGAGCCCCCGGGCAGCAGCCCGGGCTCGCCCCCCTTGGATGGGGAGCGGGGGCGAGCCCCCGGGCAGCGGCCCGGGCTCGCCCCCCTTGGATGGGAGCGGGGGCGAGCCCCCAGGCAGCAGCCCGGGCTCGCCCCCCTTGGCCTCCACCTCCCTTCGTGTATGGGTCAATGCTACCGTGATGCTCCGATAAGCCTTCCGGGAGTATACTCGGCGAATATCGGGGTTGTACAACGCTGGGCCTCACTCGATGGATATGGGGGTTGTACACAATCCCCGCTCTTTGCGAGGTTGGCACAACCTCGGAAAGAAAAGTCCAAGCCCAAATATCCATCGAGGGGGGCAGAACCTCGCCCTCGAGGCATATTCGGCCCACCCAGCTAGTGAGAGCCTGGAGTGAGGAGGACTTCTCGGCGTTGAACTTACCCATCCGAGGATCATTCGACCCACCCAGCTAGTGAGAGCCTGGAGTGAGGAGGACATCTCGGCGTTGAACTTACCCATCCGAGGATCATTCGACCCACCCAGCTAGTGAGAGCCTGGAGTGAGGAGGACATCTCGGCGTTGAACTTACCCATCCGAGGATCATTCGACCCACCCAGCTAGTGAGCGCCTGGAGTGAGGAGGACATCTCGGCGTTGAACTTACCCATCCGAGGATCATTCGACCCACTCAGCTAGTGAGAGCCTGGAGTGAGGAGGACATCTCGACGTTGAACTTGCCCATCCGAGGATCATTCCACCCACCCAGCTAGTGAGAGCCTGGAGTGAGGAGGACATCTCGGCGTTGAACTTACCCATCCGAGGATCATTCGACCCACCCAGCTAGTGAGAGCCTGGAGTGAGGAGGACTTCTCGGCGTTGAACTTACCCATCCGAGGATCATTCGACCCACCCAGCTAGTGAGAGCCTGGAGTGAGGAGGACATCTCGGCGTTGAACTTACCCATCCGAGGATCATTCGACCCACCCAGCTAGTGAGAGCCTGGAGTGAGGAGGACATCTCGGCGTTGAACTTACCCATCCGAGGATCATTCGACCCACCCAGCTAGTGAGAGCCTGGAGTGAGGAGGACATCTCGGCGTTGAACTTACCCATCCGAGGATCATTCGACCCACCCAGCTAGTGAGAGCCTGGAGTGAGGAGGACATCTCGGCGTTGAACTTACCCATCCGAGGATCATTCGACCTACCCAGCTAGTGAGAGCCTGGAGTGAGGAGGACATCTCGGCGTTGAACTTACCCATCCGAGGATCATTCGACCCACCCAGCTAGTGAGAGCCTGGAGTGAGGAGGACATCTCGGCGTTGAACTTACCCATCCGAGGATCATTCGACCCACTCAGCTAGTGAGAGCCTGGAGTGAGGAGGACATCTCGGCGTTGAACTTACCCATCCGAGGATCATTCGACCCACCCAGCTAGTGAGAGCCTGGAGTGAGGAGGACATCTCGATGGCAACGTACTAATCATATAAGCAAAATAATTTCATCCATCTAATGGGGGGATTTCCCTTGCCAAAACCTCCTGGCCCAACCAGCGAGGGGTAGAACTTACTACAAAGGGAAACAACAAAAAACAAAAAATTAACACAACATACCCCCCCCCCCCCGGCACTCGCCTCTCAGGCTGCTTGCGCGAGATGATCATTCCTTTGCTTCTCCCGCCACTTCCATCCTGCTCATGCTCTCCATGACCTTCTCCATCTCCTCCGCCCCTGCTTGCCAAGAGATGCTGTTGACGGCTGTGACGTAGCAGTGCCTCGCCATCCTGGGGTCTCCGCGGATCCTGACTTGGATTCCTCCAGTGTTGAATTTGAGGCACTGGTGGAAGGATGATGACACGCATCGGAAGGCGCTGATGAGGGGTCTTCCGAAGATGACATTATAACTGCTAGGGGCGTCAACTATGACGAACCGACAGTTCCTTGAACCTCCCCCCATCGTCACTTGGAGTCCAACTCCACCCTCTACCTCTTTCCTTTCTCCGGAGAATCCAAACAAGGGCCCATCTGAGGCCAGCACCCTCCTTGCCTCCACCTTCAACTCATCAAATGCCTTCTTAAAAATGACGTTGACAGAGCTCCCGTTGTCAACGAGGATCCGAGAGACAGTGTAACCTTCGATGGCTGTCTGAATGACTAACGCATCACAGAATGGATCCTCGTGTTCTGGCATGTCCTTGCTTGAGAAAGTGATTTTCTCCTCGGGAGGTGGGTCCTGTGACGTTGAAGCGACGCTGCGTCGAAATACGGAGTGGAGGCTTGCCTTACGAGTGGCCTCGACCCCTACCCCCCGTGGATTACCGCGACCCGTCCTTTGGCTCCAACGTCAGTTCGGTCCTCGCAGATGTCATCATCCACTACTGCTCCAGGTGGAACTTCTTCAATCCGCTCCGGCGGCTGCTGTTGTGCCTGACCTCTCGCCTCTCTCACCTCCAAGAACTCTGGGCAGGTAGTTGTTGCATGCCCCTCTGCTTGGTGGTAGTCGCAGTATGGCACCGCCCTTCCCCCCCTTCTCCTACGGGCTGGGATGTCTCTTGCTTCAACTCCTCCTCTTCGAATCGCCATAGCTTGAGCTGGTGGGGGTAGGAGCTGCCTAGGGGCCTGTCTCCAAAGAGGGGGGTTGGGCCTCCCTTGGCCTCCGTAGAAGTTTCCCCCTCCTTGGGCGAAACCCCTCCCTTGCTCCTGACCTCCCTGGGGTCCCTGGTACCCTTGACCCCTCTGCTCTTCCCTCCTCCTTCCTTCCTGCTGCCTGAGGCCACCTTGCTCTCTTGGCTCGGCCTCCACCAATTTTGCCAACTTCTTTGCCAGCCCTGGGTTCGCCACCTCGGTGGCTATCTCCTTTGCAGTTTTTTCCATCAGGTCCTCAAAGGACAAGGGAGGCTTCCTAGTTAGGCGCATTTTGAAGAGGCTCTCTCGTAGCCCCACGGTGAAAGCCATCTGGAGGGCATACCCTGGCACCTCCTGGATGTTCTGGATCTCCTCCTGGAATCTGTCCATGTACTGGGCCAGCGTCTCCTCGTGCCTCTGCTTGATCAGAAAAATGGACTCAGCATTCTTCTTCCTCTTCTTGGATGTGGAGAAGCGTAGTTGGAAACTTCGGCCCAAGTCCTCGAAGCTGTAAATGGAGCCAACCGGGAGCTGGTGGAACCAGTCCCTAGCTTTGTCTCTCAGGGTGGTGGCGAAGAGACGACACTTGAACGCGTCCGTCATGGGCCTGATGGAGACGATATCCTCGAACCACTGTAGGTGCTGGACAGGATCATCCTTCCCGGTATAGAAAGTCATGTTGGGCTCCTTGAAGCCTTCCGGGATGGGAGCCGAGATGATCAGCTCGCTAAAGGGTGACCCCCCACTCGCCGGCTTCGCGAGCTCCACTCGCGCGACTCCTGCTCCGAGCGAGACCTCACTCGTCGGGCTAGGAAAAAGCACTCGCCCGGCGAGGTCCCGCTCGCCACTCTCAGTCACTGGTTCCTTGCCTGGCCGACCCCCTGGAGCAACCTCTCCTGACCCCCCCTGGGCGAGCACTCCTTGCGACCTAGAAGGCGGTGTCTGGGGGGAGGGAGCTGAGCAGTCACCTCCCCTGGTGATGCCTTGGAGCAGCTCCATGATTCCCTTGATGGCCGTCATGAACTCTCCCCTTCCTACCACATCACTTGGGAGGTGAGCCCCCTCATCGTCTCCTCCTCCGAGGTCTCCTGCCATGAGATTTGGTTCAAGAACTTCTGTGCTGACCACTCTCCACGCTCACCGCACCAAAATGTTGAAACCGAAATCTTGCGAACAAGACTTGGTCTCTGTGGAGTTCGGGGTCCCTAAAAGGGGTGGTCTCACACCTACTCCCCTCGAGCCAACTCTCTAGGCAAGAGCACTTAGATTTGGAAACGGACCAAGGGCTTAGTGGGGAGGTCCCGCCACATACCCGGAAGTCCCCTTGGAACTTCCCCTCCCAAGCCACTACTAAGCTTGGGCACCACTGGAGCCTCTCCTCACCCTCTATAGAGACTTGGGAAGGGAGAGAGAGAGGGAGAGAGCTAGCCTAGAATGAGATCCTCCCAAATGGTGCCCCCTTGGTCCTATTTATAGGTTTTTCGGATCTGGACTGCGAATAGCCAAAACTGGACTGCAAATAGCCAAATCCCGCTGTTCTGAAGCGCTAAACGCAGACCATTGGACTGTGAATAGCCAAAACTGGACTGCGAATAGCCAAAACCCGCCGTTCCACGGCGCTAAACGCAGACCGAATGCCTTCCTGGGCTCGTCCACCTACTGGGCGTGGGGAGCGGGGGCGAGCCCCCGGGCAGCAGCCCGGGCTCGCCCCCCTTGGATGGGGAGCGGGGGCGAGCCCCCGGGCAGCAGCCCGGGCTCGCCCCCCTTTGATGGGGAGCGGGGCGAGCCCCCGGGCAGCGGCCCGGGCTCGCCCCCCTTTGATGGGGAGCGGGGGCGAGCCCCCGGGCAGCGGCCCGGGCTCGCCCCCCTTTGATGGGGAGCGGGGGCGAACCCCCGGACAGCGGCCCGGGCTCGCCCCCCTTTGAGGGGAGCGGGGGCGAGCCCCCGGGCAGCAGCCCGGGCTCGCCCCCCTTGGAGGGGAGCGGGGGCGAGCCCCCGGGCAGCAGCCCGGGCTCGCCCCCCTTGGATGGGGAGCGGGGGCGAGCCCCCGGGCAGCGGCCCGGGCTCGCCCCCCTTGGATGGGAGCGGGGGCGAGCCCCCAGGCAGCAGCCCGGGCTCGCCCCCCTTGGCCTCCACCTCCCTTCGTGTATGGGTCAATGCTACCGTGATGCTCCGATAAGCCTTCCGGGAGTATACTCGGCGAATATCGGGGTTGTACAACGCTGGGCCTCACTCGATGGATATGGAGGTTGTACAGTGGCGCCATGAGCTACCACGTGCTGGCGGAAATCATGTCGAAGTCCCTTCACAAAACGGCTGATCTTCATGGACTCGTCAGACACAAACTCTGTGAAGAGAAGGGAAAGGCGAGAGAACTCCTTCTCGTACTCGATCACCGTCCTGCTGGGCTGCTGGAGAGACAAGAACCTCTCAGCTAGCTTGTCTCGCTCCACGGAAGAGAGAAACTTCTCCAAGACAGCTTCTTTAAACTGCCCCCAAGTCAAGGTGGCGGAATTCGGGAGACTGCGACTCTGAAGCCACTAGGTGTACGCATCCTCGGTCAGCTGGTAGGCCGCAAGGGGAACCTTCTGTGCTTCCGGAACTCCAGCATACTCGAAATGCTTCTCCATCTGGGAGAGCCATTCAGATATCACAAAGTAATCTCGATTGCCATCGAAAGACGGCGGATTCAGCTTCTTGAATGCCAGAGTATCTGCCATTGCTACGGGCGGGGCAGTCAGGCTTGACACGAGCGGGGGCACCAAGGTGACGACAGGCGAGCCGGTCCTAGAATCAGTTGCAATTGGGGTGGCTCCAGGAGGGGCTGCAGTGTTAGTAACTACAGTTGTCCCTGCGCTGCCGGAACCAAGGGCTGGATCAGGAGTTTGGCGATCCTCTTCCAGTCGGGTGAGACGTTCCAGAATCTGCCTCAGCAGCTGGGCAGTGGCATCTCCAGATGTTCCTCCCGCTGAAGAGGTAGCCTGCTTCCGCTGCGATCGCTTAGAAACCATCTAGAAGGAGACACAAAGAATCGAGTAAGAGAAACAGTCAAGTTAAGCATAAAGGATTTAGACTACAGGTTCTAGCATTCTAATACTGTTGAATACGTAATTCATGTAATAGTTACAACATTTTCATTGGACAACTCTAGGTGATGGCCATGCAAGTGCAAATGCGACGATAAAGTCGCGTGCGATAGAAAAATGATTTGAAGAATCCATGCGTGTATAATCGTCATCTGTTGCTCTCAACTTAACACTCGTGCAATGAGTTATGTCATGCATGCAATGTATTTATGCCTATAATGCATTCTTAAGAATGTTCATGAATGGATACGCTTGCCATGTTAAACGCCCATATCACTTAACATGTCACGCGCATGATGATTCTAATGTCAGCGCACTTGAAAATATTAAACCGCCCATACAATTTAATATTCGCAAGCGGTGTTTATCCTAGTGAAAATTCATATGCATATAAATGTTAAGTTTGCTCATACTCCCTTAATATTTATACGCATACTACTCATGCTTATGAGTGAGTGTATGCGTGTTTCAGCCTCGAACAACAGACAACGACAAAGTGAGTGAGAAAATTAAGCATGCACGTATATTTACATAATAGATTTCAAATATATGAATTTTTTTAAAAATACTTAATCTTTAGATGCTCAACCTCCCTCTGATACCAACTGTCACGACCCATCTCGACAAGGGTCAGAGCGTGCTTCGGGCGGGCCGTGATGCCACAGGCATGGGCGGAAAGGAACTCATGCCTGCTAAGGCGGAAACAGAAATACCTTACTAGTTTTGAATTTGATACTTTGAAATGAATTTAGTACATTTTATAAGTATACGAAAGCCACAATGAAAGGTTAATGCTCATGCATTTTTTAATAAAATCTAATGTCACACACTATGCTGAAATGGTGAACGTGCAATGATTCACAATAGTAAATTGCCATAAATTAAATTATCTGATACATCAAACATCCTAGGAGTTGTCCACAATACACGAGAAAATGGCTGACAATAACTAATACATGAAAGTAAATCCAACAGTAACTGAAACAAAATACATAGAACCTGCTGATACAGTAATCAAAATAAAACCTCCAAGCAAAGCTGCAACTGAACGAAGAAAAAACTCAGGGAGCAGACGGCGCGGTCACGAACCCTAAGACAAATCTAAACAGAAGGAAAATGACTCAGAACAAGAAAAAATAACAGAAAACAGGCTATAAATTTAAGTACGTGCAGAAATAATTCTAAAGTACCAATTAAATCTTGAAGCAAGCTAGTGAAACAGGCAAGTAACTGAAACAAGCAGAAACTATTCTAGAAATATTAGCCTACTCCGGAGTATATCCTAAACATTTATTTTGCAACGACATAAGCTGTAATCGATGAAATGCGTAGGTGTTTATAATGGGTGCACATGGTTCACTCTCAAGTCCAAGTGTAAGTCTTACTAGAATAAGAGTATTTCCTGCTTACCGTGACCATGCAATCAAGACGATGCACCATTTAAACCATAGCTTCCAAGATTTACTTATGACACACAAGATCTAAGTGATTCATGTTTTTCCGTGGAAATTTCTATCATAACAAGACATATTCACGAGATATGATTTTTGTGTTATCGAATACAATTAATAACTTAGATACAAGTATACAGAACTTAAATTCTTAATTTGCAAGCGAGATGGAATTTCTCCACTTGCCTTAAGGTGAAGCAGGAACTACTAGCGACAATGAGGTGGCAGGGAGACCCTTCCCATAAGAACTGCATAGTCTTCTCCGCCCAGTTGACCCGCACGTCGCCTAAGGTGGCTAGGCAAACCACGCCAAGAATGATGTCGACGCCGCCCAACTCGAAGACATAGAAATCCGCCGTGACCGAGCAAGGCCCCATGGAGACCCACACTGCAGGACACGATCCTTCTGTCGGCCGACGACGCCCGTCCCCCAGCCAAACAGTGAAGTCCGGCGATGGCGTGCACCGGAGGGCGAGGCGTCACACCAGGCGATGGGCGATAAAATTGTGGCTTGCGCCGCTGTCGATCATGATGAGAACGGGATGGTCATGGATGAGGCCTGTTAACTTCATAGTCCGCGGTCCGGTGAGGCCGCCCACCGAGAAGCAGGGGAGATCTAACCGGTGGAAGGTAGCGCCGTCGGTTTCCGGGGGTGGCGGCTCGTCGGTCATTTGAAGTGCCTCACAATTCGCGGCTGTGATTTCGGGGCCAAAATCCCCGATGATCGCTTGAAACTCCTTCACGGCGCATTCGTGTTTGGGAGAGTTTGGTTGATGGCACCGGAAGCAGAGCCCCTTCCGCCTGAGTTCGTTGTAGTCCCCGTTGGAGAGGTGATGCGGTGTTGGAATGCGCCCCGGGCGAGGGCCGCCTATGGGAGGGGGCCGCGGACCCAAGTCCCTTGGTGGCGGGGCCCGTGGAGGAGGAGGCCCGGTAGGAGTCGACGGGCGCGCACCGAGATCGGCCTCGACGGCACGCGCGAGATCGAGCGCCTCAAAGACGGTTTGAGGCTGATGGGTGCGGAGGCGAGAGCGGATTGACGGAAGGAGACCTTGCATGAAGAATCCCAAATAATGGTCAGGCGGAAGGCCAGGGACATGTGTGACCAAGGCAACGAATTCGTCGATGTAGGCATCGAGACCGACCGACTGGCGGATGCTGCAAAGCCGCTCGATGGCGGATCCCGCATAACGGGGCTCATAGCGGCGGACCATCTCTTGCTTCATCTCGCCCCATGAGATGAGGGGTTGAGATTGGCGGAACCACCGCGCCCAATGGAGAGCGGATCCATCCAGGCCAACCAAGGCGTTGCCGACCTTGTCGGTGTGAGGTGGAGGTCGAAGTATTGTTCGGCCTTGACGATCCATCCCATGGGATCGGTTCTGGAAAAAGTGTGGAATGGTCAGGGCGAGAGGGGCGCGGCCCGCGAGAGCCAGCGGAATGTCAGGCTGTGGGGGGGGGGGGGCGCTGAGCAACGAGCCCCCGTCGGCAGGAGAGGTGCACCCCCCGCTGGTGGCGGGCGCATGCGAGGCGGGGCGGGCGTCCAGGCGTGCTAGAATCGCTTGTAGCGTGGCCTGGATGGAGGCGAATTGGGAATCATGGCCGTCGAGGCGACGCTGGACGACCTCGTCGGCGGTCTCAGCGCTGGATGCATCCGGATGAAGTCGAGTCGTCGGTGGCATGGTAGGCGAATCGGTCGCGGAATCGGAAGAGGATCGAGCAGCGAGGCCGAGCCCGAGCGGTCGCAGGCGGAGAGAATGGCGAGGCGGTTGCCGCGGGGAGACGGGGGTAGACGGTGGCGCTGTTGCAGGAGAAGGACAGAGGCTACGATAGCGGGCGGACGGGCAGGTCTGACCAAATATTACCGAACGAGAAGAACCCGGCTAGGGAGACCCAGCGGTAGGGGAAAGGGAGAATAGAGGGGGCTAGGGTGTAGGGAAAAATAAGGGAGCAACCCTTTTCTTAGCACATCCAAGACAAGAAACAAAATAGGTTCCACAAGCCCTCTTATAACTGCGAGGTGCCAGTAGCCAAACTAAACATAATAAAATACCAACATAATAAAACTAGGTAATATTAATTTGCCTCCGTGCTTGGGTTCGCCTCGTTGTTTGGTTCCGCGTCTTCCGCCATCGCTCTGCGCGGTCCCCGCCGCTTGTAAACCCGTCATGGGCGCTCCTCGTCGTGAATGTCCGTAACAGCCTCCCTTCCTGTATCAAAATTGCGCCAACCCCTACCCCGGATGCGTCGGTCTCCAACACAAACTCCTTGCTGAAATCCGGTAGAGCCAGGACCGGCGTAGTCGTCATGGCCCGTTTTAGAGCCTGAACAGCCGCCTCGGCTTCCTCCTGCCACACGAAGGCATCCTTCTGTAATAGCTGAGTGAGCGGTCTCGCGATCTTGCCGTAGTCCTTCACGAACCGACGGTAGTAGCGCGTGAGACCTAGGAATCCCCGCAAAGACCACCTCGTCGTAGGACGAGGCAGGTTACCATGCTCTCGATTTTGTGTGGGTCGGCCCGAACTCCCTATGCCGAAACTAGATGGCTGAGATACTCGACCTCCGCTTGGACGAAAGTGCACTTGGACTGCTTGGCATATAGCTGATGTTGGCGCAATATGGCGAGGACATGCTCCAGATGCTCCTCCAAACAGCTACTGCAGACCAGGATGTCGTCGAAAAAGATCAACACTAAACGACGTAGAAGTGACTGAAAGATCTCGTTCATCACGGCCTGAAATGTGGATGGGGCGTTGGATAGCCCGAAAGGCATCACGAGAAACTCGTAATGTCCATCATGGGTCCTGAAAGCAGTCTTATGGATGTCCAGTTTGGTGAATAGACATGCTCCGTGTAGCTCATCTAACAACTCCTCAATCATGGGAATGTGAAATTTGTCTTTGATTGTAGAACTATTCAGGCCTCGGTAATCAACGCAGAACCTCCATTAGCTGTTTTTGTTCTTTACTAGAATGATGGGCGAAGGGAAGGAACTGGTGCTGGGACGGATGTTCCCGGTAGCAAGCATCTGTCTAACGCTACGCTCGATCTCCGCTTTCTGTATGTGCGGGTAGCGGTACGGTCTGATGTTGGTGGGTTCCGACCCCACCTTGAGCTGAATCGCGCGGTCTCTGAACCTCGGCGGGGGAAGTGCGTGCGGCTCCTGGAAGACATCTTCGTACTGGGTCAGCACGGGTCGCATCTGCTCCGGTACCTCTGATGGAATATGAGTGGAAGATGCTAGTCCCATGATCATCGCCATCGAGCTTCTTTGTTCGCTTAGACGTTCCAAACTCATGAGAGAGATCTCCTGCAGCGGAGATGATTTGAAGTCGTGAAGGTAGTAATCCCTTCCAAGCCGTGTAAACTCCATGGTCATTTGGTCCCAGTCGAAGATGACTCTCTTCAACTGTCTCAGCCACTGGACTTCTAGTACCATATCAGATCCCCGGATGGGCAGAAGGTAGACGTCGGTGCAGCAAGTGTACCCCTGTATCCGCAGTTCTACTCCCCTCATCACCCCTTCACACCTCAGTTTGCTCCCATTTGCTATCATGACCTGGAAAGCGGCGCCATGCCACGGTTGGGTTGCTGAAGTTGTGGGTGCTCACACTATCGATCAGAATTGTAACCCGCTCCTGGGTTACTTTCCCCGCTATGCGCATAGTGAGGGGGGTCGTACACCCCTCCATTGCCTGTAAGGACACCAAGAATTCTGTGAGATCCAAATCCTCCTCTAGTTCCACCTCGGTGGTTTCTTCTTCCTCTTCCTCCTCTCTCAGCATGAAAACCTAAATATTTTGGCACTTGTTCGCCGGACCATACTTCTCATCACAATTGAAGCACAACCCTTTTTCCTTCCTCGCCTGAAGCTCAGGCCATGCTAGCCTCGTCACCGTCGGTCGGCCAGGTGCCGGATGGTCTCTCCTCGCGGGTGTCGGGGATACCGTAGCTCGCACGGTAGTGCGGTTCATCTGCCTGTTGAAACGTTTCTCTTGGATCCGTGCCAAGCTGATGGCGTGACTCAGGCTTCGGGGCATGTATGCATGGACTTCATTTCGCAGATGATCCTTCAGCCCGGAGATGAAGCAGCTCAGTAGTGTCTTCTCTTCCCATCGTACCCTGTTTGCCAGCCTCTCAAACTTCGTACGGTACTCCGTCACCGCACCCTTCTGCCGTAATTTTTGAAGGAGAGCCTGAAAGTCCTCATACTCCAACGGACCGAAGCGGGCGGTGAATCACTCAGTAAACTCGGCCCAGGGTGCGTAGCCTCGGCCCCTCAAGAACCACTGTGTCCACTGGTATGCACCGTCCTCGAGATGGAAGGACGCGAGTTGTACCCACTGCTCTTCGGGAATATCCTAATAAGTGTAGAATAGTTCGGCCTTCTGTACCCATTCCAAGGCGTCTCCGCCCTTGAACTTTGGAAAATTCATGCGTGTGCGCTTAGGTGGCATGTACACCCTCGGGTTCACTTGTCCGTACCCACCCTGCTCCTGTCCACCTCCTCTTGGTCTGCGATGCTCTGCGGGAGGGTTTGGTAGTCCAGGGGGTCCATGAAAATCCATCCCTCCTTGATGTGCTGTCTGTTGCAGCCGTTCGACCCCTTGTCCACCACCGAAATGAGGCCCTCCTCCCTGGATTCCGATCTGTGGTGGCCGATTGCCCCATTGGCCGTTGTTTCCGTGACCTGCGTTGGGTTCGAAAGCTCGAGGAAGCGGAAGAAGACCCGCAACTCCTCCGATTGGAGCGCCTGAAACTCCTGCCGGTCGGAAAGTACCCGTCGAACCCTCGCCGGTGCGCCATACTCCCCTGCGCCCTGTGTCTCCCTCGCTCCAGGCGGCGGAGGCCGTACCCGAGCCGGACGTGCCGTCGGGGAGCTCCCCTGCTGGCGCGGGAAGCATTCCGCCCCCCATGGTGTCGATTAGCCAGGCTTCGCTCCAGGCTGCTACGCATAGACCGGCCTGCGGATCGTCTGATGCGCTGTGCGGAGAGGTCCTTCCGGTGTTCCCTTCGGGTTCATTGTTCGCCGTCGCCTTCCCCTTCAAATTTTGTGTTAGGAGGGCTTTGATCTCCTCCATGCGGGCGTCGAGCCGTTCTTCCAATTGCTTCGTGGACGTCTTCATGTTTTCCTCGATCGCCGCCACCGTGTCCGTCAATCCGGTATAACCCTCTTCTAGGGCTGCTAGTCGTGTGACGTCTTCTTGCGTTCGAGTGGTCACCATGGTCGCACGATGATTGCTCTGATACCAAATGATACGAACGTAGAAGAAAGAGAGCGAGATTGAGAGAGATCTAGAGAAGAAGGGAGATACTAGGGTTAGAGTTGAGAGGGAAGAAGAGAATACCTGAATTTTGATCTTGATACCCATCCAGGAGAGTCCCGGGGTTATAAATACCCCGAGACTAGAGGGGGTCAGATGCCCCCCCAATGGGGGCTGAACCGTGTGGTTCAGCCCCGCAGGCCTCCTTTTAGTGATTGGGGGTTGAACCAGGTGGTTCAACCCCGTTGCTCCTTGTGGCCTCCTTTGGTTGTCGAGCATATTGTTGTCCCGTGAACCGCAACGCGTTTGGGGGCATAACCGAAAACATGATGCATACCACTCATCTCTTCAGGTACGGCTAACCTGTATGCAACCTCAGCAATGCGTTCAAGCACTTTGAATGAACCAACGAATATGAGACTCAATTTCTTCATCCGCTTAAGTCTAAAGACACTTTTAATTGACCTGACTTTGAGATAAACAAAAATGTCCAACATTGATTTCTATCGTTCTGTGTTTCTGGTCATAATATTTGGCTTGTCGATCCTGAGCTATCTTCATGTGCTCTTGAGTGAGCTTAACTCGATCTGTGGTTTTATCAATCCATGATTTTTTATTTGAATTTCTCTCTTCGCTCTCTGCCCAACATAATGGTGCCCGAAATCGTCTGTCATAAAGAGCCTCAAAAGGTGTCATCTCAATACTTGCTTGAAAACTGTTATTGTAAGAAAATTCTACTAAGGTGACATATTTCTCCCACTTTCTACAATAATACACATTCGAAGCATATCTTCCGTAGTTCTATTAGTGCGCTCAGTTTGTCCATCAGTCTGAGGGTGAATTTAACTTTGTGTCCACGTGCTCTTGAACGTACTTTCAATCTTTAGAGGTAAATCTGTCATCCCTATATGAAATGATAGACTTCGGAATACCGTACTGTCGGACTATCTCATCCCCGTATAACTGAGCCAATCTCGGAACCTTATTTGGTCTCGACCGTCCGAAACAAATATTGTTTGGTCAGTGTTGACTTAGGTCCGCGAGAGCCAATATGAGGTCACGGGCCGGCTGTGGAGAGCTTGGGGGTTAGATTGCATCCTCTCCTTGATCGATGACAATTGTTCTTACTCATGTGGTTCTCTGTTCAGAGCCACCGTGTGTCTGTCCACTGCATCCGTTGGCATGACTGCGAGCTTAGGGAAGAGAAGGTTGACATGGATCATGCCCTGATGTGGTTGCGATTCTTCTTGCACATCGACAACACTAGTGGAGGACTCCTCGGAGTATGGTGGTACGACAGAGGGAGCGAACAGTTGGGAGACCTTGATGGGGGGTCGTCGGTTGCGCCCAAGGTTGTAAATATCGGATGTCGGCGACATGTTGGATGTCAGAAGTCGGAAACATGTCGAAGATATTTTAAAATATCGGGTTTTCATATCTTATAAATAAAATATATATTTATGAATACTAATAATCATTATATGCTTTAAAGTTTTAAAATATTTAATATAACAAATATACAAAGAATGAATCATGTATATCCCAAATAAATTTGAAGAGTAATCAAGATAAAATATTATTAGCAAGTACAGAACGATACATTGTAAAATATATTTAATATTAATACAATAATATTATTTTGATAATACTAAGTTTATAACAAATAAAGATGATTCAAAAACTAACTATCCTTGATTGATTATCAGCCTTTCCAACTTTATATATTTATATTAAAACCATAAAAATAATCAACTAATAAATGTGTTAAATTTTTTCATATTTTTTTAATATGAAATAAAAAAAATTGTGAAAAAATTATACAAAATTGGTTGTATGAATAAAACGCTAAAAAGAACGAAACAATAAGTTTGATTGATTTAAACATATATAATATAATACATATTGGTGATTTAAACATATACCGTTAGTCTTCTAATATAACATAAAATAGAACGATATATTCAAAAGTTGGGTCGACGGATATATCGGAAAAAACGGATATTTTGGTAGATATATCAGAAAAGAGGATATGTCGGCCTATATTTTACAAAAGAACAATCTATTTATTTGAAAAATAATATCATTTTGCCCTAAAAATGACATGCTGACAGATATATTAGAGGACATTTAAAACAATGGTTGCACCCGACGTTGTGTCTGTGCATCAAGCTTATCCATGCACGAGCTTGGGATTGAGACTGGGGAGGGTGGACTTGATTTGTTGGTAGATATCGGGGTCAATCTTGGTGCTGGTTCCTGACGATTGGAAATGTAGTGTCTGGAGAGCGGCTAGTCGGACCATTGTTACCGAGAGACGAGTGCGTGAGAGAAAAACCCAGAGGGATTGTGAACATGGGAGTGATAGAGTACTCAAAGGCGATTGAAGTGATATGAGAACACTCAAGGCGAGTGGGAGAGAACTCAAGACGAAATGCAATAAATGGTAACAAAAATATGATAAAATCGAGAGACAAGCTCCCGTAGACTCTCGTAGGCTGGGTCCTCCAAAGATCTTTTCACTTAAAGAGCTCCCGAACTAAGGTATCCAATATATCGTCAAACGGGCCTAACCCTCACCTTTATTTAGGTAGTTGGGGCACACTAATAATTTTAAAAAAATATATATTATTAATTAATATAATTAAAATAACTAATATTAATTAATATTAAGTCATTAATTAATACTTGTTAGTTAGCACTGTTCCCAACAATACTAATTAATTACTTTACATTATGTATGATAATATCACTCTTCAGGGAGGTTCACTCTGCGTGTTTTGTTATGGATGTGCAGGGGTTTGCTCTGAATGCGTGCATAACATACGCCTGTTGTGTTCACAGCCTGTCCAATAAGAGGACAAATCATCTCCCAAATCTATCAAGTGTGTTTTCTTAGGGTACTATTGGCGCCAAAAAGAATATCTGTGTTATTCCTCAACACTTCGACACACATTCATTTCAGCCGATGCCACTTTCTTTGAGTCCACACCCTTCTTTAATCAATCTATGTACATTCTTATATCCAATCATGAAGTTCTTCCCATTTCTTATTTTTCCTACAACCGATTATGTTGTCCCTACTAATATGGGTTTTCTGCCTCCTCTCCTAATCTTTAGGTGGGGTTCATGTTTTCGGTCTCGACATCGCCGAGAAGAGTCTTGGTTTCTATGGACGTCACAACTTTACCAATCCCCTCTCTGGTCAATATTCCCACCCTCCTGAAGCTGACCCCTCACCTCCTGATGATTGTCAGATTGCCATACACAAGTCCCACTGGACATGCACCACTACTAACCATATGTTATATTTTTTCTCCTATCATCACTTGACTATAGGTTATAGTGCATTTGTTACATCTCTTTCTTTAGCTAATATACCTTCGACATTGTCTGTTGTCCTGTCTCAGCCCGGTGGAGGCATCCCATGCTTGAGGAAATGAAGGCCTTGGACTTGAATGGGACTTTTGATTTAATTCACCTTCCTACTGGAAAGTCCTCCATTGCCTGATGTTTGGTTTATATAGTCATATGCCCTCCTAATGGCACTGTAGGCTGATTGAAGGCTTCCTTGGTTGCAAAGTATACTTTCAAATACTTGGTGTTAGTTTTCTTGATATGTTCTCCCATGTTGCCAACATTGCCTCAGTTCGTATATTCTTGATTCTAGTGGCTATTCATGATTGGTCTCTTCATCAACTTGATTTCAAGAATATCCTATATGGTGTTATGGATGAAGAAGTATACTCGGACTAACCACCTGGCTTTGTTGCTTAGGGGGAGGTTAGTCTGGTATGTCGCCTCAAGAAAACTCTATGGTCTGAAACATTCATCATGTCCTTGAATTAGTAGATTCAGTTCTACTCTCCTACAATTTAGTATGTTCAGGAGCAGTTCCGGTCATTCTGTGTTCTATCTTCTAAATTAGGAAAAAACAATGTTAATTGTGTATGTTGATGACATTCACAGCCACATGGTTAGGAAAAAACTATGTTAATTAGGAAAAAGACATCTACACGAGCAATTCTAGACCAAAGACTTTAAAAGTTGGAATACTTCCTACGCCTTGAAGTTGCTAGCACCAAGAGACATTTTTATATCCCAAAGGAAATATATACTTAATATATTCGAAGAAATAGTCATGCTAGGCTCAAAGCCACTTGATAGTCCCATGGATCCGGTACCTACGCTTGCGCCCCAATAGATGGGCTCTATGGGGACCTGAAAGATATCAAAGATTAGTTGAGTAACAGAACTATCTCAACATCACACAAAGAAACATCTTATTTCCTATCAGTGTAGTTAGTTAGTTTCTTAATCCCCATTATGAAGTGCGGAAGCTGTATATCCAATTCTCCGATATTAGAAAGGTGATACTGGTAGAGGATTATTATTTCAAAATTGAGGCCATCAATATGTCATTGGTCACACTTATGCAGATTGGGCAAGATCTCCTTCAGATAGAAGTTCCTCATCAAGATACCGTATTTTACTTGGAGGGAATCTTGTTTCATTGTAAATTTAAAATAGTTGCAAAATCGAGTTCCTAAGAAAACGATGTGTAAGACTCCTTTTTTTTTGCTTTTGAGTCATACCGCCCAGAACTGCCGCCTTGCGGTGACACCAACTTACGTGTTAGTCGCCACCACAAGAAGCCAGTCCTGCCGGCTATTTCTTTCATCCATGCCAACCACAATTCATAGGAGTAAAGAAGTACAATAAGCATTCCAAAACAAGTTCACAATCACACATATATTAATATCGAAATCAAGAGGTAGTGTCCACAAAATGAGATAACATAAGTTTTAAGGGCTTATGCCCTGTACATGAATGTTCGCACTACATAATCACACGCGGAAGCAAACTAAATCACTAATCACTCACATCTGTCGGGGTAGTGTCGTGGTGTGCTGCATCGGCTCCTCATGCTCCGTCTCCCTGACCTGTTGCTGCTGCTCCTGCTCCACGCGCTCCTGGTTGTTATGACCACATCCGATCGTTAGTCAAAAGACTAAGCGGTTTCATCCACCCCTACCCCCATGACTCCTAGTCACCGGGTGAGAGGACGAGGAGAAAATGTATACAAAAGTAGAATGACAAAGCAGGTGGCATTGCTCTCACTAACATAGTATGTGTAAAGAATGTATAGCTACACTAACAGTTCTACTAAGTAAGTATTGTAAAACTATAATAGCAGTTCGACTATGTAAGTACTGAAGAGTAAAAGCTGTAAATAAAGAGCAGAAAGTAAAGAGCAGTAAAGTAAATAAATACAGCTATCTACCATTACAGAAAAGTAACTTAACTTATAAGAATGCTCATGCAAACTTATAAGTTAAGGTTCGGGTTGCTTAAGTAATTCATCATATAGAAAGAGCCCATACTAATTTTATATGATGAGGATCTTTGTGCATGCTATGTGTTGGGTTTTCCTTAAGGGTTAGACACATCAAATGTGCGCAGGGGAATATTCAAGAACAACCCAAAAGAGAGATAATAGGATCTTGCTCAAACCATGAATTAAGAAATCGAAGCAATAAATAAGTTACCTGTGGGGGATCGAGTCACTGCTCAATCAGATGCTCCAAGAAAATTCTTCTAGGAATCAGAACTCTATTCCGAGTCCTCTTCCTTGTTCCTGCGGCTCTGATGAAATCGACAAACTCGTCTGAAGGAGTTAGCACAAAAATAGATCCGAACCTCTGCAGAAGTCCACACGAGCCTTCAGAGAAGCCTAAGTTCCTGCCAAACAACAACTAGATCGGAGATGGAATGCCCTCAACGTCTCCACGGATTACTAGATTCGATAAGGAGAGGCAGCGACGAGAATGGACGGACGGGACGCGACTAGAACTCACAGAAACACTTCCTATCCGATCTCTAGAGGCGACGAGATTTCAAGGAACCTTTCCTCTCAATCTCCAAGAGCAGCGACGACAGGAGTACGGGTGTCGATCGGGATCACCCTTCCGTTCTCGGTCTCGCGTCTTTCACTTCATGTCTATCGGCTACTCTTAAAACCTAAAGTATGGCTTTTTATACCCACGAGTATAAGGCAGACAAAAGGCTCCTCTATCCGCAGACCCAGCCATAACAGAATATCAAAGTTTTGTCGGGATCATTTCATTCGTCGAGACTTTCTCGACGAAATGACCTGTGACAGACAATCTCGCCGAGACAGTCTCGACATCATGGATCATTCGTCGAGACAGTCTCGACGAAATCGTCGAGACATTCTCGACGAAATATCCATGAGTCTATGTCGTCGAGATGTTTATGTCGTCGAGATGTTCTCGACGACATGTGATCCTGACAACAGACTATCTGTCACGACGACATTCACAATGTCGTCTCGAAGTCTTCTCGTACGATATTCACAATATCGTCTTGAAGCCTTTATCGACATGCTCCCTACAATATTCATAATATCTAAGGAGTAGTCTTCCCGAACCAACTCTATTCCAAATAGTCCTATCACTCATATCCAATATGAGCAAGGCCAACACAAGCCCTTCTCCAACTTCTCCAAACGCTTTTATGTGCTACCCTATAGGCTCGTACGCGTTGGCAGTGAGACTAACTGCTTGATTACTTCCGGATCACCGTAGAAACTCTAACACAATGTTACGTATGCTATGCAATGCTTTTGCTATTATTTCACACAAGTGCAACACACACACGACTCCATGCACACGGACCTTTCATTCCCGCTTTTCGGAGTTAACTAGAGTCTCAAGTACCACCCGTCGTGGCTATCGGGGACAGTGCAATGGGTACCTCCACTCCTAGGCGGGTATGCACACTACTGGGCCTAGACCTTATGTATGCCTCTGTACATGTCCTAGGTGCATTCTAGAGTCCTTGCGTACTATTGCTGGAATCCACTAGTCTTTTATGGCCGAGAGTAGGACACTGATCTTTATAGGGAATGTGTCTTTTGGAAGCGCAGCAAAAGCTGGCCCTCTGAACCTCTACCACTCGCCAGAGTTAACGCACTTCCATCGGTATGACGACTGGTATAGTACCGAAGACCCGCCACCTCCTATGCACATGCACATATATGTATTACCTCAACCACCCGAGCCTCCAGCTCGCAGGACTAACCAGTCCTCTATAACATAACCATATCACAACCAAACCCAGCCTTAGCTTCCCGGACTATCCAGTCCTTCGTAACCAAATCCTTATCATCCCCCGAGAGGTGTGTACATAAGTTCTACTTATCTTTCTACTTAGTCTAATCTTTTCTAGAATTTAGTTGGACTTAGCAGTTTAGGGTGGATCTTGGACTTCCCGAGGACTACCTGGTGAAAGGCTCGTAGCGGTTTTTGGAGGTATGATGGGGTGACATCCCAAACCTCCTTTTCTCAAGATATTTAATCTTATTGGTGGCTACCCTTACTCGAAGCCCTCTATCAATGTTACACTTATTACCCTAAGATGGATTCATACTTCTTTAGGGGAGAGTTGATCTATCACTTGGACTTCTTATGTTGATTACTCCCCTTAATGACCATGTACTTTGTCACTCATCACTACTTGACTAGTTGATCTAGGACTCAATTTAGAAGTCTATCATACTCCCAAGATGTCTCTAACCCATTTATAATCAGGTCCTAGGTTTATTTTTGAGGTTTACTCACTAGCCTACGTTTCGTTATACACAACTCATTTCCAACTCTCTTAATCAAGTGAATAGTGTAAACCCCAAACACTCTAATCTATATGCTCCAAGATAGATCCAGAGATGCAACATGATCACCCTAATGTTCTATCCGGAATTTTTCATTTTTTTAAAATGATTTGACTGGTCAAATCAATAAATCATGTTTTTGTTAAACGCAGACCAATATTGTTCAAATTGTGTTATTCATGTCTTGTGTGATGTAACATCGAAACTACATGGTCAATACCTCTAAATTAATTTTCAGAGGCTCAAGATGTCATGAAAGATAATTAGAGATTCGAATATTTCCTAATTTAATTTGGGCATAATTCATATTTGTAATTTAACAAATATATGACAATTAATCAATTTACACATGAGGTACATAAATCTGATGTCCAAATAATCCAAATAATTTTTCAGTGGTTCAACATGTCCTGAAAGATGATTTTCTAGAGAATCAAATATTCCTAATTTTTTTTGGCCATAATTCATATTTAACAAATATGTGACACTTAGTCAATTTACACATGAAGTACATAAATCTAGTTTCAAATAATTCAAATAATTTTCCAGTAGTTCAACATGTCATGATAGATGCTTTTTCAGAGAATCAAACATTTCCTAATTGTATTTGGCCATAATTCATATTTAACAAATATGTGACACTTAGTCAATCTACACATGAAGTACATAAATCTGATGTCCAAATATTCCATGTAATTTTCAAGGGTTTATTATGTCATAAAAACATGTCTTAGCAGAGAATCAATAATTTTCATAATTGTTTGCTCACTAAAATTTTATAAATACTTTCATGGGATAAATCCATCATTACACAGGAAGTACAAAAATTACTCATCCAAAAATTTTAATTAAATTACGAGAGGTTCATAATGCTCTAAAAAGTATCTAGCCAGAAATTTGGAATTTTCTAAAATAGATTGATCAAGTATTCATCATCTACACATAAATGATACAATCCCTATATAATGATAAATTGCAAGGAAAAAGTTATTCTAAAATTCCCAATAAATTCGCAGAGGTATGTTTTGACCTAATTAACCATATACCAGAGATTTGGATTTTTCCTAAATTGTTTGGTCACATATTTTTCATTAAGTTCAATATGTGCCGAAATTAGTAATAATTTAAATATTAGGAAAATTAAGTCCAAATGTTACAATATCTCCAGAGGTGGTATATTTTATTATAACATGTGCATGACCAAAATCTGATTGGCTTTCTTCAAGTATCTTGGGAGAAATCCTCAAAATACCCTTTGTGACTTATACACTAAATTTTCCATACATAAAAAATCTTGCATGTGGAATATCTCCATATGCCCTAAGCCAAATGATCCCAAAATTTTACCAGAGTTATTTGAGGACCTAAGTTACCATCTACCAAAGATATGAGTCATTTTGACATGATCTAACCATAGATCTAGCACATACATCATAAATTAACTATTTTCTAAAACTATAGAAAAATATGTTCCAAAAATTCTTATTTTTGGGCAGGGGGTGTATCTAGGTATGACGTATACAAAATTTCAGCCCCATTGGATAAGTATTTAGTTGAAAATCTCCATTTTAGTGTCTTGGGCACCTTTAGGACACCCTCCACTAAAATGGAGATTCTGGGGGCTGTAGCCTGTAGGGCACCCCTTGTGATGTTTAACCTCAATCTGGAAATGTCTTTCAAGGGGCTATATTTTTGGTATTGAACACTTTATCTAATTCAGCCCATAAAATGTCTATTTTGGGGCTTGAAGTTTCAGCAAATTGTGTGACAGATTTTAATCAACATTAAAATAACTATAGCATATAATATTAATAATCCAGATCTAGGGCATCCAAAATGGACGGCATCTGGTTGTCTCCTACCTTCAGCCGACGTCTGAAAATAAATCTTGCTGGCCCATTTTCAAAGGCCCTTCTCCGACCACCCCCTCCTCCCCATGTCCGGCCACCACCACCACCACCTCCGTTGAGGTGGTGGCCATCGGTTAAGGGTGTTTGGCCGCCGGAAAACGTGAAAATTGGGGGTTTTAGGAGGGGAAAAATTGGTTCAAATTCTGATTTTGATCATGGTGGATCTTGCTCTACTGAGCCCGATTCCATTCCTAATTGATCTAGGAAGCTAGCATGAGAGGAGAGGAGGAGAATCCGACCTGATTTGGGACTTGGCGACAGGTATTCCTTCTTGGTGCCATGGCCGACCAACACCTCCAAGCTCCTTGCCGATTTTGTGTTTCTCCACCAAAAGCTTTGATCCAAGGCTTTATTCCGACTGCTTGAGTCCCTCTGAAGATGATGGAGGGGTTAATTAGAGGTGGGGGAGACTAAAAGCTGGAATGCCATTAATGGGTGGTTTCGGCCAAGGTGAAACTCTTTGAATTCTCCCTCCAGCTGGCATGGGGAGACTGGAAAACGGCTGATAACTTCCTAGGGAGTTGAAGGAGATGTATTGAGAGGGAATTGGGTGCCCATTGGTATTCAAAACCATGAATGCACCATGAATGCAACCCCAAAATTGGGGAAAAACTTAAATTGACCATGCCATGTCACCATTCTCTGAAATTGGATGGCATTGGAGGTAATTATGCTCATGGGAAGCAGGGTGGGCTGCCCATGTGGGCCTTAGCCTATGGAAATTAATTAAATTTCTTAATTTTCCATTTTAGGTCTATTTTGACCAAGGTTGCCTTTCATGGTTGACTTGGTCAACCAATGGCGGGGTTGACTCAATTGGATGGTCATGGGTTCCATGGCACCATCCAATGTTCATTGGGTCTTGGTGGGGTCCACATTGGGCTAATTGATCCAGTTGGGGTTGATTTGACCTAAATTTACCTAAATTTGACTTTGGTCAAATTGGGTGATTTGGCTGACCTCATGGTGTGGTTCATGGTTCATTGACTCCCTAATAGGATTAGGAAGGTATTGGTGGGGTCAATTTGACCAATTGAAGTCCAATTGAGTCATTTAGGGTTGAATTTGGCTAAGTTGACCTAAAGTTGACTTTGACCCAAAGTTGACTTTGGTCAATTTCATGAAATTGGGTGAGCCCAATATACTATTTATGACCTAATGGCCTACCTTAGTGGTTAGGAGGGTATGGGTGAGGTCAATTAGGTCAATTGGAGTCTAATTAATGCATATTAGGGTTGGTTGACCTAGTTAGGCCAAGGGTGACTTAGGTGATTTCACTTGGTCACCTAGGCTTCTATGATCAAATTCTTGCCCTAGTGACCTAATTCACACTAGTCACTAGGGGCCTAGAAGTAAAGGGGATGTTACACGATGCGTGCTCCTGATTGCGATTTTGTGTTTGGTCGAGCGAGAGTGAAGCCGAAGAGGGTTGGATTTCCCGTTCTTCAAGTTGGTAAGAGCTATGGTGGCTGCCGGTGGGAAGGAAGGCGCGGCGTCGAGCGGTGGTCGTGAGGTGTCAAGCGAAGTAGATCGTGGGCGAGAAGCCCTATTTGGTTCCAATAGAGACAGATGGAGAGAGAGAGAGAGGGAGGGAGAGAAAGGGAGAGCAAAGAGCTTAAGAGATTTCTAATTCATGTCCTCAAATAAGTTTTCCCTCCCCGTATATAGGAGGAACCCACAAACATCCATTGTCCATATTGCCTCTTATTTAGGGCCGAATACAAGTGAGTTAAGATCGGATAAAAATAATAACATACGAAAATTAAATATAGTACGAATCACCCAATCCTTGAGTGGCTTTGCACATCGTTGATACGTATGACCCCAATGTTGGTCCATATTTCTGTCCCCGTTGCAATTCATGTCTTCAAGTTGTGGTGGCAAGGGGACCAATGGCTCTGGCATGGGGGGGGGGTGGGTTGTACTATGAATGACTTCAACTTAGAAACATGGAAGATATTGTGAATCTTGGCCTCAGGTGGGTGCTGCAGTTGTTATGCTACCTACCTGATTTTCTGGGTCACCGGGAGCAAGCTTGTCAGGATCGAGATCTTACGTAAGATCGGTCGGCAGTGGTACGATCGTAAAACGTGGGATCGACACGAAACGGTAAGATCTTACTTATTATACAAAATTAAAAAAAAAATCTAATTTATATATAAAAATATCTAGTAGATCAACAATCATAAAGCAACATATATATAAAAAAGTTCAACTGCATAGTAATTAGTAAATAATAATAGTAAAAAGTTCAACTGCATAGTAATTTACCTCATTCAAAATAAAAATAAGTCATCTAAGCTAAAGTCCTCCGAATTGCCTAATGAAGCATCTTCGTCGCCTTCATATATCCCAAGATCTTGTTCTCCCCCTATGTGAGCAGCTGCCTCTTGGTCCTCTTCAATATCCAGAGGCTCTATGTCAAGATCTTCATCATCTTTATCGGCAACAATCCACTCATTAGCAGATGGAATATCATCAAAATTATGTGCATGAGTTTTCTTCAACTTGCTATTGGTCAAACGAGAATTCGTCATCACAAAGACAACATCATTCATTGTCTTTTGCTTCAAACGATTTCTTCTTTTTGTGTGTACTTAGAAAAAAAAATCAATTAGTATACAATACTTTTGGTGAATGGTGATTAAAGATATTTAATAAATTGTAATTATACCCTTTCAAATGCACTCCAGTTTCGCTCGCATCCAGAAGAACTACACGTCAAGCTCAATACACGTATTGCAAAATTTTGTAGTTCCAGATGTTCTTCTCCATAAGAATCCCACCATGCCGCCGGAGTTTTGATATTAATACCAGTTTTGGCTACTATAGAGCCAAAGAATTTTTTCCTATTCTTAAAATCCTCCAATTGGGCATTAATCTTTGAAATTTCATCAATATCTCCCCCGGTCATTCTTTCTAAACAGTCATATAGTCCTCGCTTCACCTCATAATCAGGTTTAAATGACGGACTATAGTGAAATTGAGGGTTTAGATAATAACCTGCAACATGTAATGGTCTGTGCAATTGTTTGTCCCATCGAGCATCAATCACATCCCAAACTGGTTGATAACTAATCATTACAAATACTGGAATTAGTATATAAGGAAAAAATCTCATGTCAATGATACTTAAAAAAAGAAACTAATTGACTTACAATTTTTGCACACCATTAAAGGCATGGGCAATTCGTTCTTTTGCTCGATCCATTTCCTCATATATATATATATCCCATAGCAGACTTCTCATCTGAATCAACCAAACGAAGCACCTTCATTAAGGGATAAGCACCCTTCAAGCAAATGACAATTTTCTTCCAAAAATCTCTATCCATCACCACCTCCTCAATTAGTTTTCCTTCACTTGAACTTCCAGGTCGGCTAGCTTTCCATTCATCTGAATTGAACATTCTTATCAAAGCAAGTTTGTTCTCATGAAGGCAGCCCAAAGTTAAGTATGAAGTGGCGAAACGTGTCATTGCCGGTCTCACCAAATCTCTGTCCTTAGTGAAGGTTTTCAATAAAGATATGAGGGATGTTCTGGAATAAATATATGTCGTGATTCTCTTTGCTTTAGGAATTGTATCATGATGCACTTGTATCTTCTTCTCAAAATCCTCTAGCATCAAATCAATACAATGAGCAGCACATGGAGTCCAATATAATCTTTTCCTCTTTAACATTAATATTTCTCCAGCGGCTTTGTAATTTGCAGCGTTGTCCGTCACCACCTGGACAACATTCTCTTCACCCACCTCATCAACAATATCGTCAATCATCTTGAAGACATTTTCTGTTGTTTTGGATATATGAGATGCATCAATAGACTTTAGAAATATAGTTCCCATTGAACTATTCACTAAGAAATTAATCAATGTTCTCCTTCTTTTATCAGTCCATCCATCTGTCATTATAGTGCATCCCATTTTCTTCTAATGAGCTCCATGTTCTGAAATATTCTCCATAGTTTGTTGATATTGTTGCTTCAGATATTTTACTCTGATATCATGATATGATGGAGGCTTAAAACCCAAGCCATGCCTTGATATAGATTCACACATCTTATGAAATTCTTGACTTTTTACCACATTGAATGCTAAAGAATTGTTGTAGATGAATGATGCTATATCATTGCATGCTTCTTCATGCAATCCCTTCTTGAAAATTGAATTGATAGTAGTTTGATTTGAACTTGCTCCACTTCTCTTAAAAATTCCAGTTGAGCTTCTATCTTCCCTTTTCCTCTTCAAATCTCCAACATCCTCTTCTTCTTCCACTAGGGGGATTGTTTTCTTCAATAACTTTTGTTGTAAACCAACAACAATCTCCCATATTTCTTTCTTCACTTCCTCAGGAACAGCTCTACATGCTCCAACGTCTTTTTGAGTACCCGCCAAATGATGCTTCAATCTATAAATTCCCCCGGTTACGGTTTTCTCACAAAATTTGCACTTTATTTTTCTCCCATTTTCTTCAACTGGGCTGCCATACTTCCATCCAATATCACTCTTACTTCCAGGAGCATTTTTGGCCATTTTAGACCCTTTGCTAGTGGTGGCAAGAGCTCGAGCATTGCTACTCCCAACTGCACTACTTGAAGAGGCACCACTTGAAGACATTTTTTAACTACCTACTCAATACAATTATACAAATCAAACCATAAGCACATGAACGATGAAATGACGAAAGAGTGAAAGACTTAACTGAGAAATAAACGAGAGGGGAATCTGTATGCCTGGATAAATTGGTGTACTCAATACCTAACTGAGGAATAATTGTTGTACTTAATACCTGGATAAATTGCTGTACTTAATCTGTATGCCTGGATAAATTGCTGTACTTAATACCTGTGAAAAAACGTGAGTGAAAGACTTAATCTGTATGCCTGAATAAATTGATGTTTCGTTTTAAATTTAATTAGGTCTGCGATCTTACCGTGATGCAGAGGAAGAGGAAAACACTTGAAGAGTCGAGCGGCTGTGATGCAGAGGAAGAGGAAACCTAGCGCCGAGCGTCGAGCGGCTGTGATGCAGAGGAAGAGGAAGCCGAGCAGCGTCGACTTCGAGCGGCTGTGATGCAGAGGAAGAGGAAACCACCTAGCGTCGAGCGGCGAGCGGCGAGCGGCGAGCGGCGTGATGCAGAGGAAATCTAGCGTCGAGCGGCCTGCAATCTTGCCTGCGAGTGACGGAGTGAGGAAGAGAATCGACGAAGATAGGAGAAGTCGAGCCGCTCTGCGTAAATTAGGTCGGCGCTCTCTAGCGAGAAGAATTAGACGCGTGGGTTGCAATTCCAATTAGGTCGGAGATAAATTTATGCGTGGAGTAGGATCGCCCAGGATCGTAAGATCGGGTGATCTTACGATCCTGAACGGTGATCTTGTCGATCCTACCCCAGTGGCGATTTTGCATCTTGCACGAAACACTCCCCTCTAAAAAATCGTAAGATCGTACGATCTTACGTGTAAAAACGCATTTTTGAAAACCTTGACCGGGAGTGGTCCGTAATATCTGGGGCCCAATTTGTTGTATGGGGTCTTGGTGGCTGACGCCTGACGGTATTGACGGTGTTTCAACCATACCTAGTCTTGTACAACAAAGGAGAGCTCACGGTGCCTGCGTTTGCACGCGGTCTCCACATAGGCTTGGGCCTGGAGGAGGCGCTCCCGAGCAATCGTCAGACCAGTTCACGGATAATGAGATTGTGACCAACGATGATGATTAGGGTGCAATCGTGGAGTATCCTTCTCACATGAGTCAGAATGGTGTCGTCTGCAGGGTGGTGTAATAAGATGTGTTATAACAATACTCCACTCATGGGAGCTAGTGAGCCTAATCCTTGGGGTGATCTCCCGTGATGCAGCGTAGGTACATCTGCATAGTGCGGTTGACAACCTCAGTCTGCCCATCTGAATGTGGATGATATTCTGTGGAGAAGACTACCCTAATGCCGCTAAGAGTGAAGAGTTCCTTCCGGGATCTACTGGTGAATACATTATCCCGAATAGACATGATGCTCTCCAGTCGGTCATGTAAGTTGAATACATGCTCGAAGAAAACATGAGCAACTCCTTCTACCGTATGAACACGAGCAAGGGGAATGAAATGCGCCCCATTTGAGAAACTGTTGACGATCACCAAGAGAATGGAGTTCCCCTTGGAGGTGGGTAACCCTTCCACAAAATCCATAGACACGTCAGCACAGATTTGGGTTGGGATGGGCAACGACTGAAAGAGATCTGTGCAAGGAGGAGGTGGTCGGTCTTATATCACGGGTAGACGGAACATCCGACATTGAAATCCTGAACACGCTTCTGAAGCACGTGCCAAAGGAACTCTTCCCCAATGCATTGGATGGTCTTGTGGAGTCGGCTCCCTCGTGTCCCTTCCATTGGTGCTTTCTAGGATGGTGTCAATGAGGGGAGAGGCTAGCTCCAGATACAGATGATCCTTGTAGAGCTTGAGACCTTCTCATGCTGTCCAATAGGGAGAGCGACGTTCTTTGCCTATGCGGTGGTAAAATTCCGATAGTGTAGGGATGTCTGAATCTCTTGACGAAGAGAAGAGTCGCGTCATCGGATTGATCCCTGCGGGACAAGGCATCCTCCACGTGATTGAAAGCTCCCTCCGTATACCCGACGTTAATATCGAACCCAAGAAGTTTACTAACTCAACGTTGTTGTGGTATTGTGCTAAGGTGCTGCTCGGGGAGGTATTTCAGGCTAAAGTGGTCTATCCGGATCAGACATGTTTGCCCTCAAAGATTTGGCACTAGTGTTGCACAACCTTAGCTTGGCCGATCGACTCTTGCTCGTACGCGGGCAATTTCTGATGGTCGAGGGCTGGAGACGAAAAGGGGGAGACATTGCTGCGGGTCATCCCCTATTGTATCATAACACTGCATTGGCGCTCGATTTAATCCTTCTGAATAAAGGGGTATCGGTAGAGGCGGACCACCGCGAGCGCTGTACTCGGAATGTGGCATATGGGGTGGTCTTGACGACTGGTGGGGGAAGCCTCTGCGGTGGTGCAAGAGTATTGTTTCATGGGAGTGGTGTCCCTCCACCACGATAGGTACCCAACGATTGATTCCCGGACACACCATCTTGTTTAGGTTAGCCACAAAATCATTGATGCAGGGACGTGGCATTACAATGAGCTGCAGATGTTGCACGACGGGCTCGCTGATGAAGCTATGTGTGCTCCCCGAATCTCTAAGCGCGTGTAAGGGTTGAGCTGTGAGTGTGACAAACATCTTAATAGTGTCACCTAGATGCGGTCCCACAATATCTTTCCCGGAGATCTATCGATCCCCTGTGTCATACTTTTCATCGTCCTCGTCAGACGGGTCATCCACCTCCAACCAGAAGAGGCGTTTGCATCTGTGTCCGAGTCCGCATTAGTCATCACATTGAAACAAAGGCTCCTGGCAGGGTGATCGACCATCTTGTCGGATGAGAACAGCCGCCAGATTGGGGGATGACCCATCTTCGTCCTCTTGGTTGAGGTGATCACGGGATGAGGTGCGGGGTTGCTAAATCTCCGAGACGGTCCGACCCCATCTGGTCGACCACTATAAGGTCAGTCCATAAGCAGTTTCCTTATGCAAACCAATACGAGGATCATTGTTGTTGTGAATTATGTCGGCATTTGTAATTCCACATCAAGACGCAGACACTCAGGGAGGCCTGTAATGAAGATAGGCACATGTTGCTCGGGACTCACCGAGGGAGCACGAGCTAAAAGGACCTGGGACCCTTCCAAATACTAATAAATGGAGCCTGTATGTTTAAGACAAACGAGGCTGGCGCAGAGTTGTGTTCCAAAACGTAACATGCATGTGGATAGTTGTCATGCGTCAGATGGGGTCGCTCGCGTTGTAGTTGTATGAACTTGAGTTGTGCAGATCCCATAATGTGAAAAGAGGATACAATGATTTAGTCCTCTCATGGTGTCCATTAGTTCTTGAGAAGTGTTTGCAACGTGTGAGCCACACGATAGGGTCTTTGCAGCCGTCAAAATTGGGAAAGTCCATTTTGACGTAGCGAGACACGCAACTCCTTTCTGGCCGGTGTCCCGGGGTGTCGTACTCGTAACAGGGTTGGCCCAGTGTTGCATCGTGTGAGGAGCCCAATGTGGACCATTGAGTGAGATGCATACTGTCGAGCGAACAGAGAGAAGATCCATCTTGGTGGCATTGTTTGCCATCTTCTGTTGAAACATCTCCATAACTTGAGAGAGTGTGAGACCTTCCTCTATTGAAGTCGGCTGCGGAGTAAGTGTTTGAGGCTTCAGTAATAGACCCGCGCGATAGAGCAGCCACGGTGCACTGTCATCGAGTGGCAGCTGCTCGGTGAAGGAACTAGTAACTGTGACCTTTGGAAGCCTTGCACTGTTGCTGGAAGACGCTGGCGAAATGGGGAAGTCGGGAAGGGTCCGACTACTAGCTGGAAGGAGGCAGTTGTTGATTCACTGGATGCGATCAATTGAGCCTGTGCACCGTTATTGGGATCACACGGGAAGAGGTGGCACGAGGGATTAAAGTGAAGAGCCGAAAGCTTCACCAACATCATTTGGCTCTGATACCAAGATGATATGTGCTCCTGTCTCCGATATTTTGTTAGGGAGAGCGAGAGCGATGTCCCAGAGAGGGTTGAAGTTCCCCTACTTCGAGTCGGGAGGAGCTATGGTGGTTGTCGGTGGGAGAGGAAGGAGGTGCGGTGGTGAGCAAAGGTAGTGCGGCGTCAATCGAAGGTCGTTCGACGTTGAGTGAAGGAGACCATGGGCCCGAAGCCCTATTCGGTTTCGGTAGAAAGAGGGAGAGAAATGTGTGAGATATTTAATTGATGCCCTCAAATGAGTTGCTCCTCCCCATACATATGAGGAAACCACACACATCCATTGTCTGAAATGCTCCTCATTTAAGCCCGAATACAAGTGAGTTAAGATACGATAAAAATAATGTCACATGCAAATTAAAGATAACACGACTCGCTCATTTCTTGAATAGCTTTGTGCATCCTTGATATGCCTGATCCTAATGTTGGTCTATAACAACAGAGTGCAGAGTTATGATCGTAGCTAAATTTGAGGTGTTGTGGCTCGGACATTTATTAACCGTGTTGGGATTTCCTTGTAATGAACCTATGAAGTTGTTACGTGACAATCAAGCAGCGGTACACACTCTTTCATGAAAGAAATAAACATATTGAGATTGTAAGTCACTTTATCAGATAGAAGGTGGAGTTCAAGGAAATTGATTCCTCATTTGTGAGCTCCAGTGATCAACTAACCAATCTTCTTGACTGCTAAACTACAACGGTCATTATTCTGGTAGATTAACGTCGGCATTGCACCTATTGAAATAATATAAGCGATGAATAATCGAGTATCGAATCACGTGTAGCACGAGTGAAGATACGAGAATGTCCTACGCCTTGAGCTATCTAAGCGAACATTAGATTGATTGAGAAATCCTATTCCTACACATCAACTAACCAAACTACACAAACATGAATCTCCATAAGGTAGAGGAAAAGCCAATCCATGAGATTTCACAAATTAGGGCAAAAATCATATAAATATGAAGTCACAAGGAACCATCAAAATACATAATTAAATCTCAATAGAGATGTAATGTTAGCCATACATTCATAAAATAAATGGAAAAACTAATGAAGAAGAAGGGAGAGGCAAGTATAGCACCACATGCACAAAAAGAGTGGAGTCTATTCCTCGAATATGGGAGAAGGATCACGGATGTCACTTTGGCTTCTCACGCAGTCCTCGACTACCGTCTGGGGTCCAAGAGGCCTGTCACCACCTCTCAACCTTACCCGTCTTCTCTCCAAGTTTGCTCAAGTCTCCACATTATTACCACAAACCACCTTGAATCACCTTTTTTCACGCTTAGAATACAAACTTTGATCTCTGGAATGAAGTGGGAGGAGTTTCCCTTTTATTTGGAGCTCCATGATCTGCAGGAAACGGAGGAAGAAACAATAGAGAATGAGTTATCCTGGGAAAAAGCCCTAAAACATGTATTTATAGGTGCAGGACGAAGCCTACGCACGCCCGTGCACATAAAGATGCACGGCACGTGCGTGAAGGAAAGCTGAACTCATCCAAGAAGAGGGCAGTGAACGCGCACCTGCATGAATAGTGCACACACATATGTGCGCGAAGAAGGCGCACGGGCGCTCCCAGAGAATTGAAATTCCAGGCAATGTGCGCGCATATGCATAAACAATGCACACACGCGCGTGCCTTAAGAAGACGCACAAGCACTTTTAGAGTCCCGATTCTCAGCCCGGGGCAGTAATAATGCACGCACACACGTGCCAAAAGGAAGTGCATGCCCGTACCCATCCCCAGAATCCCCTGTTAACAAGCCCGTGCTCCAGATGGCACACAGGGCGTGCTTGGAGAAAATTAAATTTAACTTCCCCACAACCAGAAAATAAGCATACATGGCATTTCACACACATGTTCCACCATCGTTCATGCAGAATACTAAAGGGATAAAAACACATTAAAAACCATACAAATGTAGGACGATTGTGCATTAAAATCATGCAAAATGCAACCCAAAAATACAATACGAAATGTAAGTATCAAATACATCCAAACATAATCATTTACTTTTCCCAAACAAACCAATCTCACCATATGGTGATTACAACATTTAAATGCACATCTATGAATCGCGGGATAGTAATATATTCTTTCTTCAAATTGCAGAAATGAAAAACGAGGTAGAGTAAACACATTGGAATTGAAAAATGAACACACAATTCTTGTTAAGTACACAACAGAGAATTCCGATATGCTTAAACACCACAAAAATAGATCTAGTTGTAGAAGTGTGCATTGAGAACCTAGAATTACTATCAGATCGGATTTCTTGGCTCAGTCGTACCCAAAATGCCGACATTGGAATCTACTATTGATAACGCATTTAGGCTTGTCCAACTACACCTTCTCCACAGACACAACTGAAAAGCTAGTACTGGAATCACTAAGACTTCTGTAGGATGAAATGTTAGGCATAGGCTTAAGGAGAGGAAAATCAAAGATAAATACGACGGCTCTTTCACATTAAGTAGAAAGGAATGAGCTCAAAGTAGTAATCTTTATCCATAAGCGAGATGAAGCGAAGATTCTCTAAACTCATCATGAAATGTATGGATCAACATCATCAATGAGCTATACCAAAATATGATATTATTCTTTTATTTTCTTCTTTTCAACTTCATACATGAATTTCTTTCACAACAGAGGGGGGGGGGGGGGGGTGATGAATTTTATATTCGCCTCCCCCCACTCACCCCAAACTTTTTCTTTTTGTTTCCTGCAAATAGATTTTCATACACTAAGAGAGTCATGAAAATCGCCAAATTCAAACCCCATAATGTTTTTCACCACAAAATTAGCATAGTAGAGCTCATGGCTTAATTGTGAAAATAGGAAAACAATTTGGCCATGGTGAGTTTGGTTGGTGAAGCTAAACTAATAAATTGGGTATAAGCTCAAAGTGTGTATGCGAAGGTGAATAGGCAAGGAATTGTAGAAAAACTCAACTTATCCAAAAGAATTCCTAGATTCTTTTCCAAATTTACTCAAATTTTGCAACAATTCAAAAATTCCAATTAGGCAAATTCTAGAAATTACGATGGGCGAACCGATTTCAATTGGGCAAAGAAGTCAACTCTTTAATATCTCTACTACACTCAACTACAACATTTACTACCGTGCGATGAATGAAACACAAAAACTTCATAGTATGCAAAGAAAAAGAATGTAATTCAAATCTATTCTAATTACTTTTACCCTACATCCTATTTTCATAAAAGTAAGGTGAAGAGAAGAAAAATCACTAGGTTCTGATAACGAAAGCTATGACATTAAATAGCGCCATCCACAAAAGTGAGAAACTTCTACTCAAAACGAAACAAGAAAGCAAAATTTAGGTGAATCTTGATTCAACTATTCTATACGGAAATCTGATACTTAAAATCAAATATAGGAGCAGACAATGATATAAGCATGCAACTATCCACAGTACCCCCAAACTTATTTCTTGAGCTATATTTAGAGACAAGGAGTAATAAGGGTAGAAGTTACCATGCTTTGAAGCATAGCACCCAAAGAAGTCGTGGCAGAAAATGTGGAGAAAACCACTTCCACCAAGCAAAACGCCTACAAAATTTATTAGCATAAAAATATTTAATATTAAGTAACCTAGGCTATAATAGCAAAATTCCTTGAGATGCCTCTCAGGAAGCGCTTTGTTTAACGTCCATGAGTTGCACTAAATACCTGTATTAACAATGTATATATATCATACTAATAATACGAAAATAGTCACAACAGTACCACAAGACAAACGAAAACTCAAAATTTGCAAACATTCAACATCATACAAATAGTCCCTGCCGACATTCTGGCTCATCATCAAAATAGTGTATCTCCAACGCAGAAAGAGACAAAGGTGATTCAGTAGAAAGGCCACTTAGGTGGCGGGCTAGCAGGTCGGTCACCAGAAGAGCATCTGGATCAACACCCATGCTAGTTCCCAGTTGACGTAGGTATCCCGTTCCCAGTCCACGTAGTTATCCCGTTCCCAGTCCATTAAAGTACAAAGATGATCGATACGACAACATGCGTCGGGGAAAACCTCCTCAAATGACCTACGACCATAGGACGGCTCGACTCTTTCTTCTCTTGCATCCTCGGCTGTCTACTGCGACAGTGGTCCCGAGGGATTGTGCCGCACGAACCCGATAGCCATGATGGTAGTGAAAATAATCGGAGTGGAGGACGAAGCCTTCTGCATGTAGGGGAGAGTGTCTCACAATCCCATCGATCTGACCACCCATGTGATATAATGTGCTCCCGAAATCTTCTTAATATGGTCATCCTCAGCCTAACATAGTAAGAACTGAGCAACCATAGAGCCCCAGGTTGATGGGAACATGACTATCCATGCTGTAGAGGTACATCGAATCCTGCCTCCCCACGACATGGGTGATCATGCTATGGGCAAAAATGTTGTGGCTAATAAGATGATGCATATACCGAAACTCGGGACGTAAGATAAGAGTAACTCTGGCCCGAGGAGAAACGTAAGTAGATGTTTTGTCTTTGCCCTCCAATACTCATGGGGGGGGGGGGGGAATCCAGTGGGAACTCGCCGTGGAAATCGGAGAAAGCGTGCGTGTTCACAAAATCATGAGAATATAGCCCGAGGTGGACTGAAAACTCTAATAGACTCAAGCTACGTGCAACACCCATAATGCGGAATGAGAAGGTTTGACGATGGGGGTGCTCTGCCGCAGTTGGGTCCACCCGGAGAGTAGAGAGGGATTCTACAGAAAGTTCAGAAAAACCCACGCCCACAATGCTAAATAACTCCTCCCAACCACCGTGGCTGACAGGAGCACGCACTTGCCTATGCTGGTCAAGGGTATCAAGCACTTTCCAATCAATTTTCCTTGGATCCATGAATGTCTTGGCCCTCAAACGCAAGTATCACTCAACCTCGTTATGGTGAGAGAAGGAGAGCATGGCATACATAGTTTCTTCCTAATGATCCGTGGAAGATTTCTCACCCGACATTCTCCTCTTAGCGGCCACTTCCTTCGAAGTCTGTGAATACTTTCTTGACAACATTGCAAATGGAAGGAGCAAAAAAAAAGTAAAGGAGAGATTTGAGTATCTCAAGTGCTCTTCGTGGGAAATGAACACGCAATGTAGGATGTGCTCCACCGAGAATATGGTAATGTCGCCGACCAAGCCTCCCAAAGAGAAATTTTTGGTGGAATCTGACATAGGAGAGGAGGGGCATGCTCGCATCACCTAGGGGAGATGTCGCACACAGCTTGTCGGAGGAGGTAGAGGAGGATTTGGGGTTTGCGAGAAAGAGAAGAATGTGCATGCCCAAGATAAATGGTATTAGGCGCATGCGCGTGCGCAATAAAGGTCACTCCCGTGCCTAATTACCATAAGGCATGCACGCATCTGCAATTAACGTGCACACGCTTGTCCGGAAGAATTCTACACATTAGACAGCCACATTCACCTGATTAACACAAGAAGCACACATATAATGCGACAAGCATGAAATTCAATAGGAATGTATTACGATGAGCTTATTGAATAAAGATAACCATGTATTTAAAACTGTATAGAGCAATAATGAAATCAACAGATACCTACTGGGTTTATTGTCTACCAACAAGACTTATTCTAATTTCCCCTAATCTTAAGTAATAGGACTAGCGAAAGAGAAGTGCACAAGTGTTCTCTTCAATTTGCAGGTCGGTAGGTAATACCAACACCATCACAGTCTCCTCCTCCGCAAAAGTGGTTTCACGTGTAAAAAAGAGCACTTGACGCTCCTGGTCAAAAAGCAAGAAAGGGATATCATGGTTTCCCTCGCTTGATCTTGGAAAACAAGGCCATCTACACAATAAAAAAGGGACATGCACATCCTTCTCTTGAAGGAATCAAGTAATATAATAGATGAAGGAATGAAATCCGAATAAAAAAGAATGAGAAGAAATACTCACAGAGGGTGTGATCTCGGAGTCACTCCCATCAAGCTCCATGCACCGATCTTCGTCGGCACATTGCCCCCTCTCAGGAGACAAATGAGCAGGATGGTGCATTGGTGATGATTTGGACTTCCCCCTTCTAGGTGGAGATAGAAACCTCCTCACTAAGGAGTGTATCCTACTCAACACAACACAACATTATCACGATCATCAAACTCCTGCAAAGAAATTACAACAACGGTAAGATCAACGTGAACAAGTGTAGTAGAATCAGAAAAAATAAAAGGAGAAATATCAACAGATTCAGAGAAATTATATGAACAATCCTCCAAGGCTAAATCCAAAGGAGGTGATAATGTAATAATGGAATAAATTGGCATCTCCAAATCATCATTTGGATCAACTACTATACTGATCAAGGTATCTGCAATGCTCCCAAGAAGACATGGACACACTGAATATATCTCATCAGCACAAAAAGACACTGTTTATGGGGGGAGGTTGACAGAAAAGTAATCATCGGCTCGTCATCCTCCTCCATTGTCTCTTTAAATTGAGCACAATCCTTCAATGCGTGATCCGGACTTTGATAAAACAAACATCGCTTCTTGGCAGGCTTTGACGTCAAAGAAACTGGACCAACTGGCGAAGGCGGCGCCCACATTAGAGATGCGTAATTATAATAAGTAGGTTCATTATATGAAGAACCATAGGTAGTGGATTCCCCATATGATGCTATACGGATTATAACTGCAGCTTCCCATATAATAATCTTCACTAGCATGATTATAAGCTCCACACCATTTGCATTGCTGATAAGCGTACATACTGATGTGGAGATGGATTCAAGATAATATAATTAATATTATGACTCACTACAAAAGTAGAACAATAAAATTAGTGCGAACTTATATAAGAATTGTTGAAAGGTGGGCTAACCCTCGTCGGGACTGTGACCCACCAGACAGACTGCAGTCTGAGCACCCCAATGAAATCTCCCAAGGCTAACCCTCGTCGGGACTTTGACAAGTGGGTAGGTTGTTGAGGGAAGGATTCGATCCCGCAACCTCTTTTATAAGAGAGAGTTAACCTGAGCTCAGGTTAAGAGGGTGCGCACTTGGGTATAAAGGAGGATGCGGGATCGAATCCTGCCCTCAACAACCTACCCATTGGTCAAAGTCCCTGACGAGGGTTAGCCTTGGGTGATTTCGTTGGGGTGCTCAGACTGCAGTCTGGTTGGTGTGTCACAGTCCCGACGAGGGACTGCATGTTTTGTTAAAAGGCGGGCTAACCCTCGTCGGGACTTTGACTCAGCAGCCAGACTGCAGTCTGAGCACCCCAACCAAATCAACCAAGGCTAACCCTCGTCGGGAGTTTGACCAATGGGTAGGTTGTTGAGGGCATGATTCGATCCCTCAACCTCAACACACTTGGGTATAAGAGCTCAGGTTAACACCCTCTTATTAAGGAGGTTGCGAGATCGAATCCTGCCCTCAACAACCTACCCATTGGTAAAAGTCCCGATGTGGGTTAGCCTTGGGTGATTTGGTTGGGGTGCTCAGACTGCAGTTTGGCTGTTGGGTCACAGTCCCGACGAGGGTTAGCCCACCTTTCAACAATAATAAAAATGGTAAACAAGAGGATTAAATTGCAAGCAAAATACAGAAATGCTTAGTTTAGCCTAAGCATAATCGTTCCTAGACCTTTTGACTAAGTCCACCGCTCTTCGCGACAATGAAGCCAAAAACTTAGTCACTAAACTACAATTGTCGTTATTCTTTCGGATTTGGCAGTGCACCGGTCAAAGTAATATAAACGATGAATAATCACCAAATATCGAATCACATAGAGATATCCTACGCCTTGAGCTATCTAAGCGAACATTAGATTGATCGAGATTAAATCCTATTCCCACACATCAACTAACCAAACTATACAAGCATGAATCTCCATAGTGCAGAGGAAAACCATTCCACGAGATTTCACAATTTAGGGCAAAAATCATATAAATGATAAATAACAAGGGACCATCAAAGTACATGATTAAATCCCAATAGACGTATAATGTTAACCATACATTTATAAAATAAATGGAAAAACTAACGAAGAAGAAGGGAGAGGCAAGTATAGCCACAGAGAGAGCGGAGAGTCTATTCCTCGGATATGGGAGATGGATCACGAATGTCATTCCTCCTTCTCACGTAGTCCTCGACTACCGTCTGGGGTCCAAGAGGTCTGCCACCACCTCCCAACCTTACCCGTCTTCTCTCCAAGTTTGCTCAAATCTCCACACTATTGCCACAGACCACATTGGATCACCTTCTTCATGTTTAGAAATCCAAATTTTGATCTACGGAATGAAGTGGAAGGTGTTTTCCCTCTCCTTTGGAGCTCCACGACCTCCATGAACTAGGAAACGGTGGAAGAAACGATAGAGAATGAGTTCTCACGGGCAAAAGCCCTTAAAACTGTATTTATTGGTGCAGGACGATGGCCTCGCACGCCCGTGCGCATAAAGATGCACGGACCATGCGTGAAGGAAAGCTGAACTCATCCAGTAAGCAGGAAGTGAACACGCACATGCATGAACAATGTACGCACGCACGTGCGCAAAGAAGGCGCTCGGGCGCTCCCACGGAACTGAAAGTCCAGACAATGAGCCCGCACAGGCATAAACAGTGCACACACGTGTGTGCCTGAAGAAGGCTCTCCCAGAGACCTGATTTCTCAGCCCGGGTCAGTAATAATGTACGCACTTGCGTGCCAGAAGGAAGTGCACACCCGTGCGTATCCCCAGAATCCTGTATTAATTATATAATGATCACGCACGCCCGTGCTCTTGATGGAGCACGAGGCGTGCCCGAAGAAAATTAAATAACTTCCCCACAACCAGAAAATAAGCATACACATGCATTTCACACACATGTTCATCCATTAGTGATGCAACATACTCAAAAGATAAAATCACATTCAAAACCATACAAATGTAGGACGATTGGGCATTAAGATCATGCAAAATGCAGGCCAAAAACACTATACGAAATGTACGTATCATAACAAAATGTTGAGTGTACTAGAATTTTGTATATATGTAACAAGCTGTGTTTGAATGATATATATTCACCAACTTGAGGGAAAGAGTTGTGTACAAGTTAGCGTTAGACAAGTTTTTCTCATTTTGATAGATTTCAATCTTGTACTGTCATAATTTATCTGATATTATTTACTGTTATTCAAGTAAATATTATACTACGCTGAGGTGTCACAGGAAATAGTTTGAACATGATCTTGCCTGATTGGAAAGTTGGGAGTGAGCTTGCTTGATTGGAAAATGCCCATTCACAGTCCTACCCAAATCACATTGAAATAGTCTTGTAGCAGTTGATAATGCCCCTGGTGTTTTTATCAGTGAGATGTTTATGGACTTGACAATAAAGGCAATACTAGCTCCATCCTTATCCAGCTGTGGTTATTGCATTGATAGCATCTATTTAGGGTGCCTTTACTCGGCATGAAGCGTCATTATGTTTGATGTTTATAAACAAGTATAAGTATATTGTTCACTTGTTGAGAAATAGCTGGTATCAAACTATCCGACAAAATCATATACTATATGTATAAAATACTGCATTATATTCTTGACTAAAATACCTATGAGCTAACACTCTCTTCCAGCTGGTATATAGGTATCAACTATTTCCAACTTGTTTCAAAAAAACAAATGATTGCATATGTAAGGATTTTCTAAAAAAATATCTACAATTATAGAAGTACACAAAATGCTGAAGGGAGATGTTTTTTGAATTGCATGATCCTAAAATTACAGTCAGCTTTTAAGTAATTTATTCTCTCATGAAATATAGGATTTTATAACATGCATGACAACATTTTTTCCACACCAAGGAGTAACAGGAGTTTGATAATATAGACTGTTTGTATGCTTCCTCATATATATTTCGATGTTTTTTATGCATCATCATCAATGAGAAATTATCAACATAAACTATGAGAACAGTAAGGCCAGTGACTTTCTTTCTCACAAACACCGGGTGTTCTGCTTGACTGCGAGGAAAACCAATGGTGTTAATGTCCTGACAACACTTGGCAATCTAAACTTTGGGGTTTTGTTTTAGTTCATAGATGACCTTCTTGAGTTTGCATATCTGGGACCCCCCTTGAGCAGTGTACCTTGGAGGTTGCTCTATGTACATAGTTTTTTTGAGATCGTTATAAGGAATTCTTAACATCAAGTTAGAACATAGGCCAGTCCTTATTGACAGTGACAGAGAGTACGATTCATATAAAACTAATAGAAACCACTAGTGAGAATGTATAAAAGAAGTCAACACCATGTGTCTGAGTAGTGATGTTGTAAACAAACCTAGCTTTGCAGCTGTCAACTTGACCATTCAGAAGAATTGTTATGATGAAGACCCAATGACATCCAACATTATCACCACGTGGGGGGGTGTTGAGATAAGGCTCTAGGTATTCACGAGAATGAAGATCAGATATTTTTTCATCCATAGTTGCTTTCCAATCGGGGATGTCCAGGCCTATGCTATATGATGGAGAAATAATGGCGGCAGACAATGCTGTAGCAAACTTGCTGTAAGAATTACTTAAATTCCGAAAGGATACCACATTGGCAATGGGATGGCTACGTACAACACATGACCCCTTTTCGAGAGCAAGGGGAGTCCACTACGGAGGTGACGATGGGTGGCCATAGTCACATATATCTTTATTTCTCACACATTTTTTTATATTTCCCGCGCTATCATATTTACTCATATATCATTTGCCTCGGATGGGGGGGGGGGGCATAACTGTAATATTTTGGAACCTTCCCAACCCATTATATAAATGACTAAGGAAGGTATTGCATGCAAGCAAGAATTATTCCTCTCTTTATTCTTTTAGTTCTCCTCCTCCCTAAATTAGAGTTTGGGTTTAGCAAGGTTCCCTCTTCGTCTTTCCTTCCTGTGGTCGAGCTCTGCTCCCGCAGCTATCGTCACCATTGGAAAGATTGGGTCAAAGAAGGATCAGGAGGATCCCCTCCAGGACTCTCACGACCGTGCACCCACTCCCAATCAGAAGCCCATAATAACTTGGTATTAGAGCCTCTTCCACCCGCAACCGCAAGCAACCTATCCTCCACTCGATCCCATCCCAACAACGTTGGACGACCTCGTCAACCTCAAACAAGCTTTTAGACACTACTGGCTCATGACCCTTTTGTACTATGAGAACATAAAGTACCCATATTCACTGCAAGATTGCATGCTCGATTACTTCTCGATGTTGAATTCGAAGCCCCATAGGAACTAAGCACTGCCATGATCCTAAAACGTATTTGTAAGAAACGTCTACTCATGGACAATCTATATAACACCCTCCATGGTTGGAACAGAGAGAATCGTAGGGAGGACACCTGTTTTTACCACACAATGGCTTCTCAATCTTAGCCAGAGGCATGGATTCCAGCGACACTCCGATCTTTAATCACCTGGCATACCATTAATATTTCTGAACCTTCCCCTCTTGCCAGGTAAGTGAACAAGGAGGGCATTGTATGCAAGCAAGAATTATTCATCTCCTTACTCTTAATGCTCTCATCTCCTCTTCCCTAAATTAGGGTTTGGATTAAGCATGGCTCCTTTTTTCCTCTTCCCCTTTCTTGGTCGAGCTTAGCTTCCGCTGCTATCCTCACCATTGGAAAAGTTAGATCAACGAAGGATCATGAGGATCCTCTCCAAGACCTCTCCCTCTCACGGCCGCACGCCCACTCCCAATTGTTAGGTCATGATTGGAATCTTCCGAAGGAGGAGATACTGACTTGGATGATGTGGAATGTGGACGTGGAAGGAGGGATGTGGTCATGAGGAGGAGGATGTCAGTGGAAATTATGAATTATGGGGTGAAGGAGAAGAATGTTGAGTGGTATCCGGGTGTGGGGAATAAACGATATCTATAAAGGTGCATGATATAGGATTAGAAGGTATATTGGGCATGAGGGAAATATTTTTGCTTTTCTCAGAGAAATAAATAGTGAATTCGAAAAATGTGATGTTAACGGACACATATTGACATCTGGTGAGAGGATGGATACATCGATACCCTTTTTGGGTTGGAGAGTAGACCAATAAGACAGATTAGGTTGCATTAGTAGTCAGCCTGTCTCAATCCTGAGGGGGGGACATGAACAAAGGCGTCACACCCAAATACGCGAGGAGTGAGTAAAAACGGGGAAACACTTGGATAAAGAATTGATGTATACCTAGATTGAAAATTACTTCTACCGATTTGGATTAATTCAGATCAAGTTACTCCACTCAATTTCAGAAAATTAGAGTTGGCATAAGATTTGAAATCAGATATCGTGAGTGATATCCTCAAACTCTCGCGAGGCAAACCTGACAATGGATCAATATTTTCATAGGAAAAATTCACATAAAGCAGTTTATGACTAGATAGCGACAATAAGAGATAACATAAAGAATCAAAGCAAAGCTCAAAACCACGTTGATATAAATATCTATCTGTAGATATATCTTAATGATTTGCTAACATGAGAAGGGGTTATGAGACTTTACCTCAAATAGTATCCTGCACGAGAAGGTCCACACAGGTTCAACAATGAATATAGAGCACTCAACGACTGCAACGGGATTGGGGCTTCAGGCTTTGGTGAGACAGTAGAAATAAGCTCGAGTTGACAGATGCATATGGTAGGAAAACTCGGAACATCAAGAAAAGATCGGCGGTGGATTCTGGATGGAAGAAGTAGGTGTCGAAAGGGGGACCGGGCCCTTGAGCGAGATCTTGGCAATCGATGAAGCTTCCTCGTGCGTGGTCGTCGAGAGTAGTATCTACTACAGGGTCTAGAGAGAGAGAGAGGAGAAGAGGTTCGTCAGGTGACAGATCGAAGAGAAGGACCGCGGAGTCAGACCGTCGTGACGACGACCCATTGCCTCTTATATGAATAGACTCGCGTATGCCCTAGAGTACGATGACCCATACTTTAAGTGTGATCCTCATTACCTCTTAGACAAACTTCCTTGCCTTCAAGATAGCAAGATGTACCTAGAGATACATCAAAAGAGAGAAAACTGCTAAAACGTTTAGAAAGGAGATAGCATAAACCAACTTTACATCGACGGTCTAACAACTGAAGTTGATAGACTGAGTTTGGTGATTCTTAATATGGAAAAGACCTTGAATTTAAGTTCCTACAATTGGATAAGAAACTACAAACAATCAAGATAATGCAATTGTATACTTGCCTATGGAGGAGAGAAACAGATGAATTGGAGCTTGAATATTAAGGAAGTACAGAATTTTACTACTAAGAAAATAATTGGGATATCAAATCAGACAAAGGAGGTGAGAAATCCATACACGAAACCAGAAAAGAGATTCTTCAAGCTCTAACTGTTTCGTCGTTGATCCCTAGAATTATATTTTTGGTTGACTGTAGCTGTAACAGAGAACAAAGTTCCTTTTCTACTAATCGTGGAGCCCCAGTAAATTCATCATCGAGCCTTGATAGTTTCATAGTCAATTCTTAGAAGTTCCATTACCGAGCTGCAAGAGAGTTGTCTCTCATTGAGAATGATACCCCTAGTTGTATCAAGAATGAGAACAAAGAACTTGCATTGCATTAAACAAAAATAAAGATACAATCAGGAGATAACTCCTGTCAAGAATCCGGAGGCTGGGTCCTCCTTGACACTCCACTCTCCAAGAGAGCCAAACATCCAAGACTCAAAAGATAAAACAAGACTCCACCCCTAGTGCTCCTTATATATATGGAACCACTCACTACAAGACAAAACACTTAAAGGCACATACATGACAAGATACGTAAAGACACGTGTGTATCAATAACTCGGCCTGAAAAGCGACTTTGTCCTCAAGGTCAAGCCAGGAAGGGTCCTATGAGTGCGTCGGCGAGACTCGGGCGGCTCCTCTGGTGGGCGGATCTGGTGATACATCAGATGCGTAGAGGCATCGTGGCGGGCCAATTGCTGCAGATCTGTGGTACATGTGACTGAAACGGGCGTAGAACTTGACATGAGCCTGCTTGAAAGGTGAAACAATTCCATGCCCGCAAAATATCTCATCCTGAAGGACGAGCGAGGAACATGCCAGTTGGGCCAGGGCCGCGGTCAAAGGCCAGATGCTATGAAGATTGATGGGGAAAACCCTTCCAGGTCCTAAATGATGGTCGTAGGGCCGAACATTAGGTCGATGTGGAGTAGGCTGTGATGATTTGGAAGGAGACCCGATGGGAAGGCTGGTCGAAGTGGGAGAGTGCTAAGATGTGAGGGTAGGGTAAAAGTGAGCTCAAGAGATGTGGGAAAAGATGAGTCGGGAGATAAGCGAGCTCACAGGCGGGAGGGGGTCTCCAAGAAACGGCGTGAAGAGGAAAAAGCATGTGGCTCTGTGTGAAAGGCTAGCGAGCCGCCAGGTGGAGCCTCTGTCACGGGCTTGTCGGATGGTGAGCAGATTGGAGGGCAACTGGTGCAAATCAGAAGATGGGGAGGTATGAGGGTGGTGCGTCCTGCGGTCGGCAGTGGGAGAACGATGGGGGTGTTGGGAAGGGAGGAAGCGACATCGGTTTCAATGGTCGAAGGACCACTGAGGGGTGGCGGTGGGATGGAGGGAGGAGGCTCGTCGGGAAGAAGAGAGGTGGGCAGGGGATTTAAGGGGGCATGTGGAAGAAGCTGACAACGAATTTCAAGCTCCATGACAAGGAGATTATCTAGGGCAGCTTCAATTCGATTGCAACGAGCATGCAATAAGTCTGAAAGGATAGCCATGGTGGAAAAAGGGGGGTGATGGCCAACTGAAAGCGGCAGAAGGCTCTGGAGGGCTGCCAGAATACAAGAGGAGCCACAAGAGACTGTCAGAATGCTGCTGGAGCTGCCGGATGGCTGCTGGAATGTTGCGGGAGCCGCAAGAGGCTGACGGGATATTGCATGAGTGCTGGCGGGCCATTGGAGTTGTGGAAGTTGAAGGCGCACTGGATTCGTGCGCTGGAGGAGGGACGGACACGGGAACGACTAGGAATCGGTCACTGGAGGTGCCTTCGGACGGCTGAAAGAAAGGTTGTAAATATCGGATGTCGTCGACATGTCATATTGAGCTTTTAAATGTCGGATGTCGGAAGTCGGAGACATGTCAGAGATATTTCAAAATATTGGTTTTTCCTATCTTATAAATAAGAAAATTATTTTTATGTATATTAAGTATAATTATATGTTCTAAAAGGAAAAAAAATTAACATAACAAATAAACGAGTAATGAGTCATGTGTATCCCATAATAATTTTGAAAACAAGTAAAATATTATAACAAGTAAAATATTATAACAAGTAAAATATTATAATAAGTACAAATCAGTATAATGTAAAATATATTTAATATTATATCTTAATTTTATTTTGTTAGTACTAAGTTTTATAACAAATAAATAAGATTTAAAAGATAAATATTCTTGTTTGATTATAAGTCTTTCCGTGCTTAATAAATTTATGTTAAAATCATATAAATAACAACTAATAAATGTATTGAGCTTTTTCATATTTTTTGTAATATGAAATAAGAAAAATAGTGTGAAATAATTATACAAAATTATTATAAGAATAACACATTAAAAGGATGAAACAATAAATCTAATTGATTTAAATATACATTATATATATGATTTAGACATACTTTAGACTACTAACACATAAAATAAAATAGCAGACGATATGCTCAAAAGTCGTGTCAGATGATATATCGGAAAAAAATCAAATATATCGGCCTATATTTTGCAAAAGGACATAATCGATTTTGTTAGGAAAAATTATCATTTTACCCTAAAAAATGACATGTCGGAGGACATTAAAACAGTGGTTGGGAAAGGGTGGCGGTGGGAGGAGTCGTTGCTGAAAGGACGCGAGGCGGTTGCTTGATTTGGACGGACGGGCTGCTGGAAAAAGACGAACCAGAGAGGGGACTGCGACTTCCACGGGAGGAGGAGAACGCACAAGTGGGCCGCGCATTGAAGATTATCGAGTTGCTATCGGGCTCCTCCAAGCAGAAGGCGCAAGCGGAAGTCGCAAGCGGACTGCGATCAGGTGTGCTACCAGTTGTCGGCCCGGGAAGACGACGATCGGTGTCGTGAGATGAGGGAGCACGTTGAAGGCCCGAGGAATATGACGATTGTGACGTGCGATGAAGGTCGCGCGATGAAGGGCCGGGGAAAGATTAAGCAGAGAGAGGGATGTGGGATCCGGTCGTGCGGCCGGAACAATGAAGATCCAATTAGGGTTTCAGTGGAAACCCTAAAAGAGAGCGGCAGGTCGGACCAATTGAGACACCATAGTCGTATCAAGAATGAGAACAAAGAACTTGCATTGCATTAAACGAAAATAAAGATACAATCCGGAGATTACTCCTGCCAAACATCAAGAGGCTGAGTTCTCCTTGACACTCCACTCTCCAAGAGAGCCAAACATCCAAGACTCAAAAGATTAAACAAGACTCCACCCCTAGGGCTCCTTATATATATGGAGCCTCTCACTATACAAAACACTTAAAGGCACATACATGACAAGATACGTAAAGACACGTGCGTATCAGAGACCTAGCAGTGAGAGAAATCCAAAGATTTTTGCTAATATTTTTAAGGTTTATACATTGACCTCCCCTGTGAGTATGTAGTTACCAAGACCTCTCCCACTTTTGAAAATGTGAAAACCTGCCCTTCAAGTTTTTTTTGTTAATTTTTAGTTTAATAACCTATAATTTATAGATTTTTAGGAGGGGTGCATTCATATTGTATGTTAAATCGTGTCATGTAAAAAAAGGGGCAGCCCGGTGCACAAAGCATCCCTGCACAGCGAGGGTCCGGGGAAGGGTCCCACCACAAGGGTGAAATTTAGGCAAACCTTACCTTGCATTTTTTCAATAGGCTGCAAAAATTTGAACTTTAGGTTTTGGTAATTTTAAACAAGGGGAGGTCCCTATAATTATGCCAAGTGAATCAACATTGAATTGACACCGGACAACTAAAAGGTGGTTATTTAGACATATTCAAAGGTAGGTACAGGGTTTTTAAATAGAGGTTATCCCAATTGCTTTATCAGTAACCCAAATAAACTTGTTGCTTAATGATCTTCTCTTGCTAAGACTTCACTTCATGCATCAGACTTTTCTGTTCTTAATATTTCTAATTGCTAATGTAAACTTCTTTGAAGAATGGCTTTGCTCCTTATTTCTATGCATTCTCATATTTTATTAATCTGCCCCCTTTTTTGCCAGAATGCTATGATTGGTGACTTCAGGGTATCACCCTTATCCATTAAGGGCGGCTCATGGCCTTACGTTGGTACTAAACCCACAACTTCCAAATCCAATATAGCACCATCGCCTACATATTCCCACGAGGATCAATTAGAAAGAACCTCCATTACGGGAAAATGTTTTGATGCATGCTCATTGCCCCCAAATGAGAAATATCCAAATGGTAACCTTTATTTTAGGATGTTCTTATATTTATTTGAAGTTTGTTCAAGAGTATTGAAGCATTCTATAAAACTTATTGCAGAAAAATGGAGATTTTTCGTGACTTCTATTAGTTGGCAAGAAAAATCGTGCCTTCTACTATTCCCTGTAGACATGAGTGCCATTGTTTAATTATTGCTGATAATCACATTTTTTATTTCTCTAAATTCACAGTAATTAGACTGAGTGATGTAGGGTAGCCTACATGAGTATGCGACTAGCATGCAATCCTAGGGAGTGTCATGGAAATAACTCGATTCTTCTTAACGGCTAAATGCGACACATGCAAATCTGACGGAGGGATCAAATAATAACAATAAAAATTAAACTGCAAGAGATAATTTTAGCAAGACCAAAATAATTCTTTAGGACAACAAGTTTAGGCTTTCCTCCGCGTGGAAGAACAAAATAAGAATGCACGGCAAATTGATCCTGCAAATCACAATAATAATACATGACAAACAACTACGAAACAAGAGATCCAATCAGCATGAAATCACATCACCATATTTTAATATTAATAACAAAAGTCCATGCAACTATAAAGTACTCACTAAGTAGAGGGGGTGTTGTAGGGTGGAGGTCCAATGTCCCGGCAGCAGTAACTACGATCTGGTGGTGTAGATTGAGGCTGGAATCAGTTTACTTTCAGTGGGGAGGGGATGGAGGATGGGCTGATTTGAGACGTATTGAGGGGTGGGTTTCCAGAGGGGAGAATGGGGTTGGGGTGGGTCTTGGATGAATGGAGTCAGGGAGGGGATGCGAGGATCGGTGGGTGATTTTGATAGAGGGGTCCAGGAGTTGAATACATGGGCAATAGTGGCGTGAATTGTTCGATAGGAAGTGGGCTCCTAGGTTGGACGGAAGTGCCCAAATCTGGATGACAAAGGATGCGTGTTTTTTTGTGCGCTGGAAGAATGGAGTCGGCCGAGGTTTGCAAGAGTTATGGAATTCGGTTGGGGCTTTGGTCGAGGAAAAAACGAAGACTATGGATGGGGGATACACAAGTGATGAAGGAAAATACCTAGGAGTCGTCACCTAGGGTTTCATGGAGTCGTCACCGTGAGAGGATCGTGTATTTCGGGATTAATCTCTGTAAAATCTGCAATGAATCCAATGGCAGCCCCCTACTCCTATTTATAACAAAAGAACATTAGGGCACCCTAACATCAACGACTATGATTGACCGAGAGTGTCAGGTGCTCGATTACACTAAATAATGACTGAAATACAGAAGTTATATATGAAAAAACATGTAAAGAAAAATTTGGACGCATCCGCGGAGTCGGATCATCGATCCGGAGATACCATATATGGTAGGTGGCCAATCGGCCCCGAACGGGCCCAAAAATCGTCCTCCGTAGCGGGTCCGCGTCGCCGTTCCGCATCATTCTCTCTGGCTTGAAAGAATTTATCTCCTCATGAATGGATATCGAAATCCTCTCGGTGTGTGCTGGGCAAAATCAATGAGGGATATCGGGGGTCGTTCATGTATCGTCGATCATGGGGCATCCTCTCGAATGGTACTCCTGTATCTGGCTGTCTGGTGTGGCTATGCATGCGTGAATCACGATATCAATAATGCTCTCATGAATCCACTGATGTGCTGGTAGTCCTGGTGCGATCGCTGGTTTAGACGGTGAAGCCATAGGCGACTGACCTAAATTAGGTTGGGCTTAGGAGTGGAATGGGTGCTGGACCGATGATGTGGAGGTGTAGACTCAAAAGGATGCGGATGGGCAGACTCAGAAGGATGTGGAGGCTCAAAAGGATGTCGAAGTGTAGGCTCAAGAGGATTTTGAGGTGTTGGCTCAAGATGATCTCCATGAAACGGGGCCACATGCTCATGAGGCTTGTAGCATGGCGTCAGGTCCTCAACATTAAATATGGGATGAATACTCATGCTCGTAGGGATATCAAGATCGTAGATATTTGCTCCGATCCTTCTCATGATTGTGTAGGTATCCATTCGCCTAACGCTCAAACTTTTAGCAGGCCTCTCAAGGAGCCTCACAACGCGGATTCTAACAATCACCTGCCCGCTTTCATGAAATACCTGATCTTGCCAATGAACATCTGCATGCGATTTATAAGATTTATTACCAGTATTGATCCTCCGCCAGACCGACTCATGAAACACATGCAAACGATGAACAAACGACTCAACAAACACATGCTAATGACGAACAATTGACTCAACAGACTCATGCAAATGAAACACGACAGACACGACACGTTCTCGAGGGGGCAATCTGACAATGACCTGCAAATATCTAAGACGGGGCGGCCTATCAGGAGGCTCTTTCGGTGGAGAGTAGAAAAACTCATCAAGTGTGCAACGGGTATCCAAATGACTGCATGAGGCATCTACACTCAAATACGAGCTCATAAAGTGCCAAATGTCTATCAAGGAATGTGACGCATTAGGGAGCTCGCCAGGAGGTATGTATGAATAGTCGTAGGGAATGCGACGACCACCTGAGTGAAAACCATATACATCGACAATAAGATGTGACTCTAGAGTGTGGTGAGTGCCCCTCACAAGAAAGAACTCATTTGGTGGGTCAGCAGGTGGTGTGTCCCAACACACATCAAGAGTGCGAGTGGTCAGATGATAAGCTATCAAAACATCAGAAGTATACTCAAGTGTTCTTAAGGAAAATCTACATATTTCATGCTATACTCAAGCTCCGTTCTCTGGGGAAAGATCAGGGTTGATAATTGAAGAGACATCAATAACTCGATACTCATAAATGAGTGGCTCAACTAAATCTCATCCTCAACAGGACGTGGTGGTTCAATAGGAGGCTCAACGGGGGGCTCGTCATAGAACTTGTAAACTTGTTTATGATCCTCCAAACTAGTACCTTCGCAAGGGGTAGTGTCCCCATAAATGGGTGAGATAGCCATTACGAGATCAACACTAGGCTCTTGGCTCTTGGTCGTGATGTGGCTCGGGATAATGACAAGGGGAGAGTGGCATGGACCTACTCTCAAGAATGGGTCTATAGTTACAGTGTCAATAAATGGGTCTATGGTAGGGGCGCTAGCTAATTTTGGGTAGAGTGGGAGGAGGGGGATAGGTGATGGACACATCACTATAGGATCAGTAGGTCGCTCGGACTCATTCTCAGTCTGGGTCACAAGAAATAAGTTAGGAACAAATGACGGTCCACTCACCAGACTAAGTACCTCACTGGGGTGAGAGAAATTCGTATCAGGTATCATTTTCATCGTGTCCGACATCACAAGGGTAGGCGAAGTGATGACCTAAGTACGGGAGGGATAATCGAGTCGTGTCGAAGGATCTACATTATTCGTTCGAGCGAAGGAATACGGACAGCGGTAATCACCATAGTGATTGTCTTTAGCATAATGTGATCACGTCGATGGGTCAACACGCTCTCTAGAAGTGGTGTGCTGCGATCGGGAATAATCAACGTAGTAACGTGAGGATCTCTCGGAAGGGGCTCTATGAGATCGGGTGTAAATAGACTCGGGATCCCCAAATAGAGGAGAGGGACGACGACGACGATAACTAGCCATAGATGAACCTAGAGACTCTATATGACCTACCACTACTTATATACATGTGGCCCAAACCTACCTCTGATACCAACTGATGTAGGGTTGGTTATGTGGGTATGCGGCTATCATGCAATCCTAGGGGGAGTGTCATGAAAATAAATCGATTCTTCTTAACGGCTAAATGTGGAGGGATCAAATCATAGCAATAAAAATTAAATTGCAAGAGATAATTTAAGCAAGACCAAAATAATTCTTTAGGCAAGCAAGTTTAGACTTTCCTCCGCGTGGAGGGCCAAAGCAAGAATGCACTTCGAATTGATCCTGCAAATCACAATAATAATACAAGACAAACAACTACTAAACAAGAGATCCAATCAAACATGAAATCACATCACCATATTTTAATATTAAAAACAAAAGTCCATGCAACTATAAAGTACTCACTAAGTAGAGGGGGTGTCATCGGGTGGAGATCCAATGTCCCGACAGCTGTAACTACGATCCTGTGGTGTAGATTGAGGCTGGAATCAGTTTACTGTCAGTGGGGAGGGGATGGAAGATAGACTGATTTGAGCGGTATTGAGGGGTGGGTTTCCGGAGGGGAGAATGTGGTTGTGGAGGGTCTTGGATGAATGGAGTCAGGGGGGATGTGAGGATCGGTGGGGGATTTTGATAGAGGTGTCCAGTAGTTGAATACGTGGGCAGTAGAGGCGTGAATTGTTGGATAGGAAGTGGGCTCCTAGGTTGGACGAAAGTGCCCAGATCGATGACAAGGGATTTTGTAGGCTGGATGAATGGAGCCGGTAGAGGTTTGGAGGAGTTATGGAATTCGGTTGGGAATTTGGAGTTGGAAAAAATGTAGACTATGGATGGGGTATACAAAAGAGATGAAGGAAAATACTTAGGAGTCGTCACCTAGGGTTTCACGGAGTCGCCACCGTGAGGGGATCGCCGGATTTCGGGATTAATAAAAGAACATTAGGGCACCCTGACATCAACGACTATGATTGGCTGAGAGTTTCATGTGCCTGATTACACTAAATAATGATTGAAAATACAAAAGTTATATATGAAAAAACATGTAAAGAAAAATCCAGACGCATCTGCAGAGTCGGATCATCCATCCGGAGACGCCATATACGGTAGGTGGCCAATCGGCCCCGAACAGGCCCAAACTTGTTCTCCGTTGCTGGTCCGCGGTGCCATTCCGCATCACAAAGTGCTCGTTAATAGTGGTGAATTGTGTTGAGAGAGTATGAGCGAGCGAGCGACTTCATACAATCTAGGTAAACGTGTAAGACACAAGATAGAAACACAATTACCAAAGAGTTTGATAACCACACTATCATCGTGTTGTCGTTTTTTTGAACCAAGCATTGTTTATGACCTTTACTCTTGAGGGCTTTCTCCATCCCTTTAGACCAAGACAAGTAGTTACTGGTGACAGGAAGAAATTGTTGGTGAGACGTAAGCTTGTATTTGTTAGAAAAGTCCATGTAAATGCCCATTTATGAGCTCATTTAGTTTCTTGTTTTTCTCTCTTTGCTTTAGTCCCACACCGTGTATAAGAGACTTCTCTCTCTTTCTCCCTACTATATATATGTATTCATACATTGTATTTTATACTTGAGAAAGTATATACAAGGTTCCGCTCTTTTCTACATGGTATCAGAGCTAGGTCCCAAACCTGCGGTTAATCTTTCGTAAACGCCTGCTCTCTGCAGACTCCCCTCGCCTCGCGCGGTATTAAATTCTCAAACCGCATGGTCTCCCTCTCGCCGCCTGCCCCTGCTAACCGCAGCTCCCTGCGGTCTCCTGTTTTTCACACCGCTGCTCTCGTGCGATTTCCGCCCCCCTCTTCTCCTCAATATTCTCGGCTCTCTTATAGCCTTCTCCCTTCTGACAAGTGGGCCCCGCCCCTCCTAGCCTTCTCCCTGCTCAACGTGCTCTCAGCGGTCTCCCCGCTCTCGCGGTCCCCGCCTCTTCTGGCCTTCTCACTGCTATCTCAGTTCGCGCGGTCCCTTCTCGCTCGGTCCCTGCTCGCACGGTCTCCCTTTGCTCAGCTGTCTCCGGCTCTCCGCATCTCAGCAGTCTCCCTACTCGCGCGATCTCTCAGCTCGCCCGGTCTCCCTGCTCGCGTGGTCTTTGCTCGCACGGTCCCTGCTCGTGCCCCTCAGTAGTCTCCCTGCTCACGTGGTTCCTGCTCGCTGCGGTCTTTGCTCGCTGCCCCTGCTCGCTACTTTGACCGTGCCCGTTGTCAAGTCGCTGCGGTCTCCCTGCTCGCTGCGGTCTCTAGTCGCCTCTCTTACCGCTGTGTCTCCATGGGATCTTCGATGGAATCTTCAGAGCTGCCTGCATCCTCTTCTACATTCTGCATGGTTGCTGCTCCTGAGGTGTGTGATGAGTTGAGGATCACCACCATCTCCCTTAATGGGAAGAAGAACTTTGTTGAATGGGTGCATTCCGTCAGAACAGTACTTCAATCTAAGGGACTTCTGCATCATCTCACTAAGGATCCTCCTTCTGCCCTTACGGATGACTGGCTACAGGAGGATGGCCGTGTTCAGACTTCGCTTCTCAATTCCCTTGATAGCAAACCCTACCGCATGACCATGTATCACGAGACGGCCAAGGTAATGTGGGATGATCTCCATTCTCTCTACTTTGGCAAGGACAGTCTCCAACACCTATATGACATCATCACGGATCTTCAGACCCTTGACACGGGTGGTGCTGCCGACTTGACCTCATTTGTTGCTCAGGCTAAGACACTGGCTGAAGCTTGGATCCGACATCAGCCCGCTACTACGGATCTCGCTGCCCAACGTGCTCAGAAGGAAGCAGTCTGTATTGCCATGATGATGGCTCGTGTCCCACCTCATTTTCAGAGCATTTGAGCTCAGATCCTCTCGTCTGCTGCTATTCCCTCACTTTCTGATGTGTGCTTCATGCTGCTAAAGGTATTACCACCTCCTGATACTACTAGACCTCACTCACTGACCTCCTTCAACAATCCTCTGCGCCATTACTATCTCTCTCTCCTCCTGCTCGTGGAGGACGTTCAGGGTCTTGGGGAAGGGGTCGCGGTGGCCGGCCACGTCCTAAGTGTTTCTTCTGTGGTAGGGATGGACACCTTGAGACGACTTGCTACCTCAAACATGGTCTTCCTCCTCGTCTGATTGCTTCTGTTGCTGCCGACAGTCCTTCTGCCACTCGTGCTGATCTTGAAGAAGTCCGCCTCCAGCTCTAGCAACTCCACGCCATGCTTAGCCGCTCGCTTGTCTCTGCCTCCGCTGCCTCCATCTCCAATGAAGGTATCGCTTGTCTCTCCACTGGTCCACGCTGGATAGTGGATTCAGGTGCTACTCACCATATCATCTCGCTAAAGCTACATCAATACTTGGATTCTCCGCATCCTAAGTGTATCACAATGGCCAATGATGACACCGTTCCAGTCTCCGGCTCTGCTGATATCCTCCTCAATTCCTCTCTCCCTCTCCGCTCGGCTCTTCATGTCCCGGGCTCCCCATTTAATTTACTTTCCTTCAGTCGCCTCACTGCCGATTTAGATTGCTCAGTAACATTCACCTATTCTTCTTTTCTGATGCAGGATCGACAGACTAGACTATCATTGGTAAGGGACGATTGCAAAATGAGCTCTACCTTCTTGATGTTTCTCCTACCATCCTCTCCTCAGTCTCCTTCGTTGAGGCGTTGAGTGACATCAGCGTCTTGGGCATGCCTCTTGTCACGACCCGTCTTGACAAGAGTCAGAGCGCGCTTCAGGAGGGCCGTGATGCCATAGGCATGGGCGGGAAGGAATCCATGCCTGCTAAGGCGGAACCAGAAAAAACTACACTAGCTTTGAATTTGTTATTTTGAAAAGAATTGAATATACTTTATAAGTATGCGGAAGCCACAGAAAAAGGTTGATGCTCATGCATTTATAATAAAAACTAATGTCTTACACAATGCTGAAACGATGAACATGAAATAAGACACTACAGTGAAATGTCATATTTAAAATGATCTGATACATCAAAATATCCTAGGAGTTGTCCACAATACACGAGAAAATGGCTGACAATAACTAATACATGAAAAGTAAATTCAACAGTAACTGAAACAAAATACATAGAACCTGCTAATACAGTAATCAAAATAAAACCTCCAGCAAAACTGCAGCTGAACGAAGAAAACTCAGGGAGCAGACGGCGCGGTCACGAACCCTAAGGCAAATCCAAACGAAAGGAAAATTCCTCAGAACAAGAAAATAATAGTAAACAACAGGCTAAAGATTTAAGTGCGTGCAGAAGTAATTCTAAAGTACCTAATAACATCCTGAAGCAAGCTAACGAAACAAGCAAGTAGCTGAAACAAGCAGAACTATCTGAAACTATTATCCTACTCCGGAGTATAGCCTAAACATTTAGTTTGCAACGACATAAGTTGTAATCGATGAAATGCGTAGGTGTTTATGGTGGGTGCGCATGGTTCACACTCAAGTCCAAGTGTAAGTCTTACTAAAATAAGAGTATTTCCTGCTTACCATGATCATGCAAACAAGACGATGCACTACCTAAACCCTAGTTTCCAAGATTTGCTTATGACACTCAAGACCTAAGTGATTCATGATTTTTCCGTTGAGACTGTTATCATAACACGACATGCTTACGAGCGATGATCCTCGCATTGTCAGTTACAGTTAATAACTTAAAATACATGTAAAAAGAACTAAATTTCTTAGTTTGCAAGCGAGAGGAAATTCTCCACTTCCCTTAAGGTGAAGCCGAAACAAACAAAAAGAAGGCGGCGGCTAAGCGGCGCAAGCAACACTCAAGGTCTGTATTTAACCTGTTCAGGGACCATGAATTTGACGTAACGGGAAAAATACATTAACATAAGCAATCCACTTAACAAGCCTAAACGTGAAGGGTTAACAAAATTACCTCCCTCAAGAGTGAGGGGAGAAGAGGCTACCACGAGCAAAATCAGAGACTTGGTAGCGCTTAGGTGACGAAAACCCTAAATCGGAGAGGGTTTGGAGAGGTTCCACCACTAGATCCGACGAGCGGTACCGGAAACACAAACAAATACGGGATTAGGCGATTATACGACGAACACGAGAGGTACCGACGAAATTACGTCGATCGGAGAGCGAAAATCACCACGACAAATTAGGGCAAAACCGAAAATGAAAGCTTGGCGGAGTTCCTTACCCAAGGAGACCAGATCTGGGCTCAAGAATCCACGAGGAGTTTCGAGCGAAACCCTAGGAGTCTCCTTAAAATTTGCCGGCCGAAATGGAGAGGAAGAGGGGTCGTCGACCTCTTTGGAGGAGGAGGAAAACTCCTTGATGTTGCCGGCGTCCAGAAGAGGGGAAGAAGGACAAGGTTAGCCTGCTGCCGATCCTTGGAGGAGTAGGGCTACTTCAGTCGGCCAGGAGAAGGGAAGGAGGAGGCGCAAATGTCGGTTGGAGGTGGAGCAGGCGGCGGTGGCGCCGGCAGGAGGAGGAGAAGGGGACGGCGCTTGCGCTGCGGCTTGCGATCCAGCGAGCGGGAGACGCATGCGGGAGCGAGATCGTGAGCGGGAGACGGGAGCCCTAGTAGAGCGGCTTGCGGTTTGCGGGGGTCTTAGACCGGGGGGTTTAATTGGGAGGGGGGAGAAAGGAGATGTGCTGCGGTTAGAAGGGAATAAAGAGGGAGTTCTCTTTTATTTTTGTTTTATTTTTTTATTATTGTTATTATTATTATTATTCTTGCTAGGTGAAAATTGAAGGGTTGTTACATTCTCCCCTACTTAGAAAGTTTCGTCCCGAAACTTCTTGGGATTTCCTGGCTGGGGCTAATATGACGAAGATTCAGATGTCATTTATACCGACAAGGTTTGCAAATCAAAGCATGGAAGCTAACTATGAATATAGCAAAACAGAAGAGAACAAGAGCGGGGGCATACCAGGGTCAGGAGAAAAGGTGCGGATACTTGCTACGCATGTCAGCTTCGAGCTCCCAAGTGAACTCCTCAGACTTGCCATATGCATCCAAAGTACCTTCACCATCGGAATAGTTCTCTTTCGAAGCTTGCGTTCTTGATATTCCACTATCTTGGCGGGCTCAATCAGATAAGACAAGTTAGCTTCAGGAATCACCGGGATTTCCTCGAGAACACGATTAGGGTCATGGATGTATTTCCGGAGCTGACTGACATGGAAAACATCATGAACACCGGACAACGAATATGGCAACTCCAAACGATAAGCAGATCCCCCAACACGCTCTGGCGTACGACCCCACAAATCTCGGGCTGAGCTTATGATGGCGACCAAACCGTTTCACCCCAGGGGTGGGAGAAACCTTCAAGAACACCTGATCACCTACTGCAAACTCCAACGGACAGCGGCGCTGATTAGCATACTTCCTCTGCCTCTCAATGGCACGACTGAGCTGAAGACGAGTCTTCTTGGTGGCATCTTTCATTTCCTGAAGTAACTCAGGGCCCAACACCACCTTCTCACCAACTTCTGACCAATAGAGAGGAGTCCTACAACGACGCCCATACAATGCTTCGAAGGGGGCCATCTTGAGGCTCTCCTGATAGCTATTGTTGTAGGCGAACTCAACCAACGGTAGGTGCTCATCCCAAGCTCCCTTGAAGTCCAGAATATAACACCGAAGCATGTCTTCAATAATCTGATTAACCATTTCGGTCTGCCCATCGGTAGTTGGATGATAAACGGTGGTCCGGTTGAGCTCGGTACCCAAGGCTTGCTGAAAACCCTTCCAAAAGTGCGAAACGAACCTCGAGTCACGATCGGAAACAATCCACAGAGGAATCCCATGAAGTCTAACTATCTCAGAAACATAAATCCGGGTCATCATCTCGGTGGAGTGACCTTCCCTGTACGGGATGAATTGGGCCACTTTCGTCATGCGATCCACTATGACCCAAATCGCATCTTGCCCTCTCGGAGTACGGGGGAAACCCGTGATAAAGTCCATAGAAACATCTTCCCACTTCCATTCGGGGATAGGCAAAGGCTGCAAGAGGCCACCAGGACGCTGACGCTGAGCTTTCACCTTCTGGCACGTCAGACATCGAGGATGAAACGAGCTATATAATTCTTCATACCAGGCCACCAAACGATCTGCTTTAAGTCATGATACATCTTATTATTGCCTAGATGACCAGATGTGCGGGACTCGTGAGCTTCTCGGCAAATACTATCGGGCAATTCAGGAACATCAGGAATGCAGAGGCGGCCTCGGAAACGCAGAACATCGTCAGAGATAGAGAAATACGGAAGAGTCCCGAGTTCAACCTGTCGGCGGATGCGCTGGAGTGCGGGATCAGATGGCTGCAAATCCTTCACCTGCTCTACCTACAACGGAACAGAAACCCCTTCATGACCCTCGGGTGCGATGGATATATCCATCCGATCGAGGTCATCAATCAAGGTTGCTAGAATAGCTGACATGGGCGCACAAGAAGCTACCGAGGCATGCCGGCTCAACGCATCTGCCACTGAATTGGCTTTACCAGGAACATACGTGAGCTGCAAGTCGTAATCTGCCACAAACTCGACTCAACGCCTCTGACGAAGATTGAGGTCCTTCTGAACAAAGATGTACTTTAAACTCTGGTGGTCGGTGAAAAAATGACACTCCACGCCATAGAGATAATGACGCCAAAGATTCAAAGCAAACACCAACGCAACGAACTCCAGATCATGAGTGGGGTAATTGCGCTCGTGAACCTTAAACTGCCTCGACCCATAAGCAATAACACGATCATCCTGCATCAGGACACAACCCAAACCAACTCCGGAAGCGTCAGTGTAAACTGAAAAGTCCAACCCTTCTGACAGAAGAGCTAAAACAGGCGTTGAACACAGACGTTGCTTCAACTCAGAAAAGGACTGCTCGCACTGATCTGACCACTCGAACCTAGCATGCTTTTGAGTTAGTCGAGTCAGGGGAGCAGCAAGAGAGGAAAAACCCTTGACGAAGCGTCGGTAATAGCCAGCCAAACCAAGGAAACTGCGGATCTCGGTAGGGGTAGAAGGTCGCTTCCAGTCCATAACTGCGGAAATCTTGGCAGGATCAACAGAAAGTCCATCTCCTGAAATGACGTGGCCTAAGAAGGCAACACGATCCAGCCAGAACTCACATTTTGCCAACTTTGCATAAAGCTGATGATGACGAAGGGTGGAGAGAGTGAGTCTAAGATGTGCTGCATGCTCCTCGCGGGTTTTGGAGTAGACCAAGATATCATCAATAAAGACGATGATGAACTTGTCCAGGTACTCACGGAAGACACGGTTCATCATGTCCATGAATGCAGAAGGGGCGTTAGTCAACCCGTAAGACATCACCAAAAATTCGAAATGCCCATACCGAGTCCGGAAGGCCGTTCTGGGGATGTCGGAGTCCTTGATCTTCAACTGATGGTAACCCGACCTGAGATCTATCTTGGAAAAGACTGTACTGCCTTTAAGCTGATCGAATAGATCATCCACACGCGGAAGAGGGTACTTATTCTTGATGGTCACCTTATTAAGATCTCGATAGTCGATGCACAATCTCATGGATCCATCCTTCTTTTTCACGAAGAGTACAGGGGCTCCCCAAGGTGACGAGCTAGGGCGAATGTACCCACGCTCAAGCAATTCGTCTAACTACGATCTGTGTTCTTCGAGCTCACGCGGTGCCATACGTTATGGAGCTTTAGATATGGGGCGCGTTCCAGGCTCTACATCAATACACAACTCTACATCTCGATCAGGAGGCATCCCAGGCAATTCGGCGGGGAACACGTCAGGAAACTCCGAAGCAACAGGAATAAACTCGAGTTGAGGAGAGATAGCATCCGAGTGTGAAGCATAAACGAAGCAGGCGGAACATCCTTGGCTAAGAAGTCGAGTGGCGCGCACAATAGAGATTACCTTCAGGTGACTGTGGGTCTGAACATGAACGCTGTAGTCCTTGCCATCAACGCTGAGATTGACCCTCTTCGCCAAGCAGTCCAACTTTGCTCGATACGCGACCAACCAATTCATTCCCAGGATTACGTCGAACTCTGTCATATCCAGAACTATGAGATCGGCGACGACTTGCAATTCTCCAAGCAGGATCGGGCAATTGAGAACGCCTCTGGTTGAGAGATGCAGATGACCGGGTACAGAAATCTCAAAAGGAACCTCAAGTGGCGAAGTATGCCAACTATAAAGGTCCACGATGCGGCGAGCAATAAAGGAGTGTGATGCATCAGAATCAAATAAGATTTGCATCCATTTATTCTTGACCCTAAAACTTCCTAAAAAGGAAAACATAACGCATAACAAGTTTATTCGACTAAGGCAACCAGATTTAAGAATGCAGAAAAATTTAAAATTCTACACGAAACGTACCAGAGATGACGTCGGTAGATGCGAACGCCTCGCCCTGAGTGACGACGTTCAGCACAGCCCTGCCCTGAGCTCCGGGGACAACTTGCAGAGGCTGAGCGGGGATCGGGCTCTCCTTTATGGGGCAATCGAGCATGAGGTGCCCAACCTGCCCACATTTGAAACAGGCCTTCTGCTTACGGCGACAGTCCTTTGCCAAGTGGCCCGGCCTCTTGCAGAAAGCACAGACGGAGGCAGCAGAGGCAAGCGTCATCTGAGGTTACTGCGCAAGAGTAACCATCTTCTGCTTCTTCAGGAGGGAGCGGCAGACTTGGGCGACATGGCCCACCTTGTGGCAGAAGGCACACACCACTTTGGACCTGGGGCCTTGCTGCTGAGATGGAGCATCCTTGTGCTTGAGGTCGGATGCGGCGCCATTGCTTGTTCCATGATAGGCTTTCTTGGCAGAACGATCCAGCTCAATAGCTTCCACCTGCAAGGCGACTCCCACGGTCTCCGCGTAGGTGGTGGCGCCATGAGCTACCACAAGCTGGCGGAAGTCATGACGAAGCCCCTTCACGAAACGACTGATCTTTTTGTTTTCATCCGGCACGAACTCCGCAGAAAGGAGGGAAAGGCGTGAGAACTCTCTTGCGTACTCGGTCACTGTCCTACCAGGCTGCTGAAGGGACAGGAACTTCTCAGCTAACTTGTCCCGCTCCACGGAAGAGAGGAAGTTCTCCATAAGAGCATCCTTGAACTGTCCCCAAGATAAGGTGGTAGAATCGGGGAGGCTGCGGCGCTGGAGCCACCATGTATAAGCATCCTCAGACAATTGATAGGCCGCAAGGAGGACCTTCTGGGTCTCGGGAACTCCACCATACTCAAAATGCTTCTCCATCTGGGAGATCCATTCAGTGATCACGAAGTAGTCTCGATTGCCATCGAATGACGGCGGATTCAGCCGCTTGAATGGCAGAGTATCTGCCATTGCTACGGGCGGGGCAGTCAGGCTTGCCACAAGCGGGGGAACCAAGGTGACGGCAGGCGAGCCGGTCCCAGAATCAGTTTCCTGAGGGGTGACTCCAAGGGGGGTTGTAATGTTAGCAACTCTAGCTGTCCCTGCACTGCCGGAACCACGGGCTGGGTCAGGAGTTTGGCGATCCCCTTCCAGACGGGTGACACGCTCCAGAAGCTGTCTCAGAAGCTGGGCAGTTTCATCCCTAGGGGCTTCCGTCGCAGATGCGGTAGCTTTCTTGCACTGCGATCGCTTCGAAGCCATCTAGAAAGAAACACAAAAGAGTCAAGTAAGAGAAACAGTCAGGCTAAGCTTAGAGGATTGAGACTACAGGTTCTAGCATTCTAATACTGTTGAATACGTAAATCATGTAATAGTTACAGCATTTTCATTGGACAACTCTAGGTGGTAGTCATGCAAGTGCAAATGCGACGATAAGATCGCGTCCGATAGAAAAATGATTTGAAAAATCCATGTGTGTACAATCGTCATCTGTTGCTCTCAGCTTAACACTCGTGCAATGAGTTATGTTATGCATGCAATGTATTTATGCCTTCAATGCATCCTTAAGAATGTTCATGAATGGATACGCATGTCATGTTAAGCGCCCATATCACTTAACATGTCACGCGCATGATGATTCTAATGTCAGCGTACTTGAAAATATTAAACCGCCCATACAATTTAATATTCGCAAGCGGTGTATATCCTAGTGGAAATTCATATGCATATAAATGTTAAGTTTGCCCATACTCCCTTAACATTTGTACACATACTACTCATGCTTATGAGTGAGTGTGTGCGTGTTTCAGTCTCGAACAACAGACAACGACAAAGTGAGTGAGGCAATAATGCATACACGTATATTTACATAATAGATTTCAAAATATATGAAAATTTTAAAATACTTTATCTTTAGATGCTTAACCTAGCTCTGATACCAACTGTCACGACCCGTCTTGACAAGGGTCAGAGCGCGCTTCGGGCGGGCCGTGATGCCACAGGCATAGGCGGGAGGAATCCATGCCTGCTAAGGCGGAACCAGAAAAAATTACACTAGCTTTGAATTTGTTATTTTGAAAAGAATTTAATATACTTTATAAGTATGCGGAAGCCACAGGAAAAGGTTGATGCTCATGCATTTATAATAAAAACTAATGTCTTACACAATGCTGAAACGATGAACATGAAATAAGACACAACAGTGAAATGCCATAATTAAAATGATCTGATACATCAAAACATCCTAGGAGTTGTCCACATTACACGAGAAAATGGCTGACAATAACTAATACATGAAAAATACATTCAACAGTAACTAAAACAAAATACATAGAACCTGCTGATACAGTAATCAAAATAAAACCTCCAAGCAAAACTGCAGCTGAACGAAGAAAACTCAGGGAGCAGACGGCGCGGTCACGAACCCTAAGACAAATCCAAACAAAAGGAAAATGCCTCAGAACAAGAAAATAATAGTAAACAACAGGCTAAAGATTTAAGTATGTGCAGAAGTAATTTTAAAGTACCTTAATAACATCCTGAAGCAAGCTAGCGAAACAAGCAAGTAGCTGAAACAAGCTGAACTATCTGAAACTATTAGCCTACTCCGGAGTATAACCTAAACATTTAGTTTGCAACGACATAAGCTGTAATCGATGAAATGAGTAGGTGTTTATGGTGGGTGCGCATGGTTTACACTCAAGTCCAAGTGTAAGTCTTACTAGAATAAGAGTATTTCCTGCTTACCGTGATCATGCAAACAAGACGATGCACCACCTAAACCCTAGTTTCCAAGATTTGCATATGACACTCAAGACCTAAGTGATTCATGATTTTTCCGTTGAGACTGTTATCATAACACGACATGCTTACGAGCGATGATCCTCGCATTGTCAGTTACAGTTAATAACTTAAAATACATGTAAAAAGAACTAAATTTCTTAGTTTGCAAGCGAGAGGAAATTCTCCACTTGCCTTAAGGTGAAGCCGAAACAAACAAAAAGAAGGCGGCGGCTAAGCGGCGCAAGCAACACTCAAGGTTTGTATTTAACCTGTTCAGGGACCATGAATTTGACGTAACGGGAAAAATACATTAACATAAGCAATCCACTTAACAAGCCTAAACGTGAAGGGTTAGCAAAAATACCTCCCTCAAGAGTGAGGAGAGTAGAGGCTACCACGAGCAAAATCGAAGACTTGGTAGCGCTTAGGCGACGAAAACCCTAAATCGGGGAGGGTTTGGAGAGGTTCCACCACTAGATCCGACGAGCGGTACCGTAAACATAAACAAATACGAGATTAGGCGATTATACGACGAACATGAGATGGACCGACGAAATTACGTCGATCGGAGAGCGAAAATCACCACGACAAATTAGGGCAAAACCGAAAATGAAAGTTTGGCGGAGTTCCTTACCCATGGAGACCAGATCTGGGCTCAAGAATCCACGAGGAGGAGTTTCGAGCGAAACCCTCGGAGTCCCCTTAAAATCCGCCGGCCGAAACGGAGAGGAAGAGGGGCTGTCGACCTCTTTGGAGGAGGAAAACTCCTTGATGTTGCCGGCGTCCAGAAGAGGGGAAGAAGGACAAGGGTAGCCTGCTGCCGATCCTTGGAGGAGAAGGGCTTCTTCAGTCGGCCAGGAGAAGGGAAGGAGGAGGCGCAAATGTTGGTTGGAGGCGGAGCAGGCGGCGGTGGCGCCGAGAGGAGGAGGAGAAGGGGACGGCGCTTGCGCTACGGCTTGCGATCCAGCAAGCGGGAAACGTGTGCGGGAGCGGGAGACGGGAGCCCTAGCAGAGCGGCTTGCGGTTTGCGGGGGTCTTAGACCGGGGGGGTTTAATTGGGGGGGGGGGGGGGGGGAGAAAGGAGATGGGCTGCGGTTAGAAGGGAATAAAAAGGGAGTTCTCTTTTATTTTTGTTTTATTTTTTTAAACCTATTATTATTGTTATTATTATTATTATTATTATTCTTGCTAGGTGAAAATTTAAGGGTTGTTACATTCTCCCCTACTTAGAAAGTTTCGTCCCGAAACTTCTTAGGATTTTCTGGCTGGGGCTAATATGACGAAGATTCAGATGTCATTTATACCGACAAGGTTTGCAAAATCAAAGCATGGAAGCTAACTATGAATATAGCAAAAGAGAAGAGAACAAGAGCGGGGGCATACCAGGGTCAGGAGAAAAATTGCGGATACTTGCTACGCATGTCAGCTTCGAGCTCTCAAGTGAACTCCTCAGACTTGCCATGCATCCAAAGTACCTTCACCATCGGAATAGTTCTCTTTCGAAGCTTGCGTTCTTGATATTCCACTATCTTGGCGTGCTCAATCGGATAAGACAAGTTAGCTTCAGGAATCACCGGGATTTCCTCGAGAACACGATTAGGGTCATGGATGTATTTCCGGAGCTGACTGACATGGAAAACATCATGAACACCGGACAACGAATCTGGCAACTCCAAACGATAAGCAGATCCTCCAACACGCTCTTAGATGGCGTACGTCCCCACAAATCTCGGGCTGAGCTTATGATGGCGACCAAACCGTTTCACCCCAGGGGTGGGAGAAACCATCAAGAACACCTGATCACCTACTGCAAACTCCAACGGACGGCGGCGCTGATTAGCATACTTCCTCTGCCTCTCAATGGCACGACTGAGCTGAAGACGAGTCTTCTTGGTGGCTTCTTCCATTTCCTGAAGTAACGCAGGGCCCAATACCACCTTCTCACCAACTTCTGACCAATAGAGAGGAGTCCTACAACGACGCCCATACAATGCTTCGAAGGGGGCCATCTTGAGGCTCTCCTGATAGCTATTGTTGTAGCCGAACTCAACCAACGGTAGGTGCTCATCCCAAGCTCTCTTGAAGTCCAGAATATAACACCGAAGCATGTCTTTAAGAATCTGATTAACCCTTTCGGTCTGCCCATCGGTAGTTGGATGATAAGCGGTGCTCAGGTTGAGCTCGGTACCCAAGGCTTGCTGAAAACCCTTCCAAAAGTGCGAAACGAACCTCGAGTCACGATCGGAAACAATCCGCAGAGGAATCCCATGAAGTCTAACTATCTCAGAAACATAAATCCGGGCCATCTTCTTGGTGGAGTGACCGTTTCTACTCTGAAATGCTACGTCTGCTACTCTCCTGCTACTCGTAAAGTGACCGTTTCTGCTGATGTTGCCTTTCTGGAGGACCAACCTTTCTTCTCCGCCCCATCCCCACCTCTTCCACCACAATCCTTCCCTTGACCTGTCATTCCCGTTACCACTCCTCTACCACTACTCCTTCCTGACTCGGCTTCTGCTCTCTACAAGACACCTCTTATCTTTGTCTACACCCGTCGCCCTCCTCGCTCCGTTGCCCCAATGCAGTCAGCTTCGACCTCTGACTCTCTGCGCTCTGCTGATCCGGCACCAGCCTCCACCGCTCATCCCTTGGTGAACTATGTATCCTTACATCGCCTCTACCCACAACTTCAAACCTTTGTTACTTCATTATCCTTTATTTCTATACCTAACTCTGTGTAGGAGGCTCTCCAACATCCAGGCTGGCAGCCAGCCATGGACGAAGAAATGATAGCCCTCTGGGCTAATCAGACATAGGACCTGGTCCCTCTCCCTCCAAACCAGACTCCTGTTGGATGTAAATGAGTCTTTGTAATCAAGCATGCTCCTGATGGGACAATTGACCGTCTGAAAGCCCGACTGGTGGCTCGTGGTTTTACTCAACAACAAGGTCTCGATTATGAGGAAACATTCTCTTCAATGGCCAATCTCAACACTGTTCGTGTCCTCCTCTCCGTGGCTGTGCATCGCCAATGACCCTTACAACAACTGGATATCAAGAATGCTTTTCTAAATGGTGGCCTACAAGAAACAGTATACATGCAACAACCTCCCGGGTTTGAGACCACGGGGGAGTCCCGTGTTTGTCACCTTAAGAAGTCAATCTATGGTCTCAAACAATCCCCTCGAGCATGGTTTGACAAGTTCAGTAAGGCTGTTCGGGAAGTTGGCTTTACTCGGAGCTCGGCAGACTTCTCTCTGTTCACTCGACATCGAACAACAGGAACGGTTCTTCTGTTGGTATATGCTGATGACATGCTAATCACTGAAGATGATTCAAAGGGAATACAAGCTGTCAAACAACACCTTAGCTCCGTGTTTCAAACAAAAGATCTGGGGAACCTTCGATACTTCCTTGGTCTAGAGATCGCGAGACGTCCTGATGGACTTAATCCTCTCTCAACGGAAGTACTGTCTCGATCTTTTTCAGGATGCTGGCTACTCTGGATGCAAGCCGATCAACACTCCTATGAATGTCAATCACAAGCTGTGTGCACATACCTCTGATACTGATCTTCCTCTTCCAAATCCAGAATACTATCGACGACTTATTGGAAACCTGATTTACCTAACGGTCACGAGACCAGATATTTCTTTTGCTGTTGGAGTTGTCAGCCGGTTTATGCATTTCCCTCGAATGTCTCATCTTCAGGCCGTCGAACGCATCCTAAGATATCTAAAAACAACCCCTAGTCAAGGGCTGGTATACAAAACCTCATCTTCTATTCCGACTTTGGCTGCGTATTCTGATGCAGATTATGCTGGTTCCCTGGATGATCTGCGCTCTACGAGTGGATTTTGTACCTACTTTGGAGGTCACCTTGTTGGCGTAGTAAGAAACAAACTGTGGTTGGTCGATCTTCAGCTGAAGCGGAGTACCGTTCGATGACATCAGTTGTCTCTGAGCTCACATGACTTGAAAGTCTCCTACTGATCTAAGAATAAAACTTCCCTCACCAGCTATCTTACTATGCGACAGTCAAGCCGCTATACACATAGCCAAGAACCCGGTTTTCTACGAAAGAACGAAACACATTGAAGTGGACTGTCACTTCATCCGGGAGAAAGTTCAAATGAAGAAGCTAGAATTAAAGCATGTTTCGGGTACTGATCAAGTTGCTGATATTCTGACCAAGACCCTACCAAGTACCCTATTTTATCAGTTTCTGTCCAAGCTGGGTGCGTACGACTTGTACGCTTCAGCTTGCGAGGGAGTATTAGAAAAGTCCATGTAAAGGCCCATTTATGAGCCCACTTAGTTTCTTGTTTTTCTCTCTTTACTTTAGTCCCACACCGTGTATAAGGGACTCCTCTCTCTTTCTCCCTCCTATATATATGTATTCATACATTGTATTTTATACTTGAGAAAATATATACAAGGTTCTGCTCTTTTCTACAGTATTGAAGTCATTGCTTGGAAGCATTTGGCAAGCTTGACAAGAGGTTGTTCAAGTGAGTCACATGCTTGGAAGTGCTTGACGTGAGGTCGTTGGATTGTGTCACGAGCTTGGATGTACTCGACGAGAAGTCATCGTGCAGTTGTTGATAGATGTGAAGACCACTTCTCAATAAGATTTGATGTCTCGGCAAGAGGTCATTGAGCGGTGGTCCGTTCATAAATACACTACGAGAGGAGAAATCGACGAAGAAGTTGGTGCTGGATCCGACGTTGATGTGAGATCAAATTTTTAATGCGGTTTGTGCCCTGATGCAGGATCATTCGACAGAGTCTTGAGGTGGATTAATCCAGAACTCTAATACCATATAGAAAGAGTATTTTTTTCTTCTTCTTTCAAATGAGTGTACATATACATATATAGAGAGATATCTGGGTCAAAAACTAACTTTGTACAGGAGATTTGGATCTAGTTACAATATCCATTACTATAACAGTACAATATGTAATGTTATCCTACCAAATGGCCAAAAAGAACACTAAGATATTGGATTATTTACAAAAGTGATTCTATCTACTTTACAAGGCTCATATGGTGGTCATAGGCTTCACTCTTTTATGAACATTGTCTATGTTGACCAACGTTGTAAAATATTGGCTGTCAGTGATGTCAAATTGAGTTTTTAAATGTCAGAAGTCGGAGACATGTCGGGAGTATATTAAAATATTTGATTTTCATAACTTAAAAAAAAAAATTTCTGTGTTAATTGTATGCCTTGAATCCTAATACAAATACGACGACGGATGTTGAATACAACCTGCGACACACGGGCGTGTGCCCAGGGCGAGTGCGGTTGTAACTGCTCCAGAAGTCAAGGGGCGCATCCTGAAGATAGAGCTGTGACTTTTCGGGGCACACGGTCCGAGAAAAATGGGCCTGTGCCCAGACCTTGTGCCGTTCTGACGGTTCTAGGATGATTTGTTACACATGTTGATGAAAGGACGCGATGATTGGGACACATGGCCAAGGCACACAGGCGTGTACCTCTGCCTGTGTGTTAATCCTGCTTCTCGAAATTGTAATTGTACGGTCGTTCCGGGGTTTGGGTATTGGAAAATCTGAATTATGAAAACTTCCCTCTCTTTATAACCTCCTTTATTCTTGATAGTGAAGATTTGACTGCTGCTGCCCTTGGACGTAGCCCATTTTATAGTGAATTATGTAAATCTGTGTCGTCTGTGATTGTTTGATTTCTGTTTCGTTCTTCATTCTTCTCGTATTTCCACAACACTATGTATACCCAGTATAACTATATGTCCTAAAGTTAAAAAACAAGTGGACGAATAATAAGTCATGTATATCTCAAACTAAGTTTGAAGAATATCCAACATAAAATTTTATTAACAATTACAAATAGATAAATTGTTAAATATATTTAATTTATAAATAATTTTATTATGATAACATTATGTTTTCTAACATATAAATTAGGTTTAAAAGCTAAATATCCTTGATTGATTATAAGACTTTCCAAGGTTAATAATTTTTTATTAAACATAAAATAATCAACTAATAAATGTGTTCAACATTTTAATATTTTTGTAATATTAAATAAGAAAATTTACCCCTTCGAATATAAATAAGAAATTTTTTCCCGTTCGGATCCCTGGAATTGGAAATTGGAATTGGGGCAGCGGAATTCCAATTCCAGTGTTCGGGTGTAAGGAATTCCCGTGGAATTGGAATTGGTCCAATTCCATGAAATTCAGTTTTGTACTATGACCAATTTTTAGGGGTAAAGACAGATTTTCCATGGAATTCAGTTTTGTACTAAGGCCATCGTCGCCCGATCTCTCCATCGTCGCACGATCTCGCCGTCGTCGCCCGATCTCGTTGTCACTCGAACAAGTCAATTTTGTTACCGTCTTTGTCCATCATTCACATTTTCGTTCCTTGGTATGCCAATTGCCATTAATCTTCCTGGAGATGAATGGATTGATTTATCGGGCTATGGCTAGGTGTTAAATTTTTAATAGTGATTTCGGTTCTTGATACCAATATCTAAATAAGATTATTTAGATATTGCAATGCTTTCCTTTCTGAAACCGGACTTTTGCAAGATCTTTTACTTTTCTTGCAGCCATGAGAAAAAAAAGCAATCCCAAACCAAATTCAATTCCAATTCTAAAAAACCATCCGAGAGTCGAACAACTGCATTGGAATTCAGACCAATTTCAATTCCTACAATTTGAACGGGCCTTAATAGAAATTGAGGGGATAATGATATTTTTTAAAAAGCCACTTATTAAGATATAAAAATTGTAGTAAAGATGGGGTAAAATTGGAAAGATAAAAGTTTCACCAAATAGTATTTTCCCTTATATGTAGTATATATTATGCACTAGTTTTATTTGATAATACTATGTTTTATAGTAAATAAGTAAATTTAAAGCTAATCATCCTTGATTGATAATAAGTCTCTTTAACCTTAATAAATTTATGTTAAAAACATAAACATAATCAACTAATAAATGTGTCGAACATTTTAATATTTTTGTAATATGAATTAAGAAAAATATTATGTGAAATAATTATACAAAATTGATTTTAAGAGTAACACATATTAAAGAGAATGAAATAATAAGTATATTTAATTTAAGCTTATATAATATAATACTTATTTAAGTATATATAATATAATAAACATAAGTTATTTAAAAATATATTCCTATTCTCCTAACATAACATAAATTGAAATAGTGGATGATATGTTCAATGTCGCATCGGCCGATATATCAGATTTTTTGATTCGTCAGCCTATATTTTACTAAGTGATATAATATATTTAAAAAAAAAATCATTTTCCCCTCAAAAAGAACAAGTTGGCGGACATGTCGGATGTGCAAACTGACATTTATGACATTGATTTTGCCACTTTCTTCCTGTTCTTAGGCTTTATAAGAGAATTTCATATAGTGTTTTAGACGCTCATCTAGCTTGATTTTCATAGCATTTGACTCACAATTTAGCTTATCTACTGGTTATCTTTCTCATATTTGCAAAAGTTTTCTTGTGAGCGCATTTGAGTTAGATAGAGCATAGTTTGTGTCATTTCATGCATGAAGGAGACTTCATCTCCTTCTCATTTCATTTGTATACTTAGATATTAGGTTGGCGGTTGTGCGGATGTTATTTTCTTGAGATGTTGAATGCATTTGCTGCAGGTACAGTGCTTGTGTAGTTTCCCCCGGGCGTCTCGGCCCTTTTCTATTGAGGAGGCCACTACTCGTCCGTTTTTCTTCTTGCACGAGCAGTGGCCACCTCTGCGCACGACCATTAGTCGTGCGCAACCAATTGACAAAATCGAACCGAGCACCCCCTTGAAAATGCATGAGTGTACGCACGAGGGAAATCGCACGACCGCGGGTTGTGCGCGCTCAACTATTTTCCCCCCAAATGCCAAATATTTCCGGCCAGTCTAGGTTCCTCCTCGCACGAGTAGAGGACATTCCTTCGCGCACGACCACTGGTCGTGCGCCTACTCTTGCGCAAGTCAAATTTCTGCTCTGTCTATAAATATGCAGGTTCACAATTTCTTCCGCCCCGCCCCGATTTTCCAGTACCGAATTCCGCCGTTTTCTCCCCAAGCCCTAGGGTTTTGTCCCCAGGCCTCCTCCAACCTCCCCAAGCATTACAAAGATGTAGAAGTCGATTTCCAAGGTCCCATTGGAGCTCTAAGGCCGGAGCGCTTGACGTGAAGGCGACAATCCCGAGAGAAGACATGACTAGGAGTTGGTGACAACTTCTCCCGTATCGTGGACGACAGCCAAGGCGGAGTTGGAATGCCGGTGGACCAAGTCAAGCTCTCTTACGAACCTGAGGAAGAGTCTCTCGTCTCCTCCGTATCTCGGAATGGTAACTTGTATTTCTTTTCTCCTATTTGGGATGTTTGTAAGCTTAATGTCATGTGTTCTAAAGCATCTACACATCATGACCATTGAGTGTAAATGTTCATAGGTATATTTTCTATTGTGGATGGTTTGGATGAGTTGGCTTGTGTTATGGTTTTGTGATTTGTGAATGTGATTGGTTGTGTGGCGTGTTGCTCCGGCGACGAGTGAAGCGGAGGACTGCGACCCGCGGAGGTGCGAAGCGGAGGAAGGCGACCCTCGGAGATGTGGAATGGACGAAGGCGACCCTCGGAGATGCGGAATGGACGAAGGTGACTCGCGGAGGAGCGAAGCGGTGCTGACGATCCCATAGTTAATTAGTTTTCTTTTATTGCAATTAGTTGTTAGTACAGAAATCATTCCCCCTTAAAACACCGACTTAAAGACATCTATCTCAAGTCTCGTCTTGAAAGATTATTCCACCCCGCCGTGTTCCACGTGAGATCGATACTCGGGGGTAACTCCTCGTTTTATATTATTACTTGTACGGCCATGGTGCACTTGCCCGCGTGCGCATCAAGGCTTAGACTCGTTTAGATTCTCCTCTCAGTATTCATCAATCAAGGTCGATGTCAGTAATGTCTTCCTCTATGATAAACTTCATGAAGTATTTTACATGAAGAAACAACATGGAATTGTTGCTTACGTAGGTTATTTCAGTAACAAAATCCCCGGGGCTGGTTTTACAATATCTGTATAAACTATTGCTGAGCACCTTAGATCACTTCACTATAGCTGAGCACCTTAGATCACTTCATTTTGTCGGACATACACCATCAAGTTTGGTTATATTATATATACATATACACACATATATATTGTTGGTACAAAAATTGCACCCCCACGACTTACACTGGAGAAAAAGGGGTAAAGAACTGTGGACGACCGGTTACTAAGGGTCTGGAACTATTGAGAAGGATGTTACTAGAGAACTAGATTACGAGAGGAACCTTAGGGAGGACAAAAACTGAGACCGCCTAGGCTGATACTACGATCTAGGCTCCAACCAAAAGTCATTTTAGGGACCCCTACCCCTCTATTTATAGACGCGGGAGCCTGCCCAAACAGGCAGATGTCGAAAATACGAGCTGCCTAGGATATAAGGAGGCCAGGATGGGGGAAAGGAGTTACCTGAGCTGCCAACAACAGACAAGCCACAGGTTCTAGACCGCGCGGTCTGACGGTCTCAACTAACCTTGACCGCTGAGAGCTTCAAAATTTTACTGCTGAGAATGAGGCAGGCGGTCTGAAAAAATGGAGACCACCGTGACCGCTGAGAGCAGATGAATTCTGTTGAGCTTTTGAGATCGCGAACTTCTGGGCAAACATAATCCCCGCACATTTCCAAGTTCTAAAAGACTTCGGAAATGTTCGCTTTGACCGCGAAGATCGCGATTACCCTTGATGTGACTGACGGCTATAAAAAGGTCTCCAGAATCCCGTCATTATGAACTTTTTTCAAAACTTGACCTGGAAATCTAACAAGCGGTCTTAAGCTTTCGAGATCGTCGAGGTTGTCTTGACAATGAGTTTCATAAGGCACTTGGAGCAAAAGAAGGCTGTAATTCCGCCTGTAGTTTCGCAGAAATCTTCAACGAAGAAGCCTAAGACCGCAGAGTTAGCTGATTCTAAGAAGATACTTGAGACGGGGTGTTCAGAAATGACGGTCAAGGAGACCGCTGGGACTGTTGAAAAGCCAGAGATGAAGAGACTTGATGCACCATCGCAGGCGGTCTCGAATCTAGTGGACATCACAGGATCTTCTTCAGAGATGCCAGAACTTGACCTTGCTGGTGTGAAGATTTCTTTTGATTCAGAGAAATCGCTAGAGATGCTCAAACAGACCACTGTAAATCGCGGTCAGATCACTACTGAGGAAATAAAAGCCGGCCTCTAGAGGAGCATAGCTTCTGCTGAAAAATTGAGAAAAAAGATTGGTGAAGAAGAAAAAACTGCTGAAATCAGAGAAAGAAGTCAAAGAGCGATTCTCCTTATGAGATCGGGAAGACCAGAAAGAAAGGACATAAGAAGCTTTTAACTAAAACTGTTGCGATTAAACCCACTTCCACTCGTCTTCCTTCTGAAGCTCTTGCGGTCGCTCCTCTGCAGGTAGTTAACAAAGCAACTCATTCTTCTCTCGCGGTCTCGCAATCGTCGTGCGGTCTCAACTCTGAACTAAATGCCTATCTTGTTGACCCTTCTTTAAACAATTCTTCTTCCCCTTCTATTGCGCAGTCCATCGATCCTTTTGAGGTTGAATTACATCGTTCTGAAGTAGAGCAGGCGGAGAAAAAAACTGAGCTGCTGAAGATTGAGATCGACAAGGAAGTTAAGAAGGTGAAGACGGAGGAGGAGGGTAAGATCGAGCTGGAGCAGAAAAGAATGAAGTTGTTGGACGAGAAGACTAAAGCTGAACTGGCTGAGAAGGTGCAGAAAGAGAAGGAAGAAGAGACATGGGGAAGAAGAAAAAGGAGAGAAGAAAATGTTGGAGGAGAAGAAAAGGAAAAAGACAGAGGAAGAAGAGAAGAAGAAGGGAAAAGGAGAGGAGGAGAAGAGGAAAAAGAAGGAGGAAGAGAAGAGGAAGAAGAAAGAAGAGGGAGAGAGGAAGAGGAAGGAGGAGGAGGAAGAGAATAAAAAGAAGGCAGAGGAGGAGAATAAGGAGGAGGAGAAAGAGAAGAAAAGAAGAAGGGGAAAGAGACAGAGGAGGAGGAGTTTGGAGAGGAAGAAAAAGAGGAAGAAGGAGCTGAGGAGGAAGGAGAAGGAGAGGAGGAAGAAGAAGAAGAGAGAGAGGAGGAAGAGAAAGAAGAGACGGAAGAGAAGGAAGAGAGAAGAGACGGAAGAGAAGGAAGAGACCGCGCGGACTCGTGTGGAGGCGCAACTCTTCAAAGAAAAGAGGTTCTTTCTGGCAGGAAGAAGGTGACCGCTGCGGAAGATGCCAAGCTGACCTAGGCGGCTGCAGACCGTGTGGCTGCGATCTCGGCTATTCGGTCCGGTAAGGTTAAATCGATCGCTGAACCTAATTTTTCCCTTCCAGTTTATATTTGACCTCAATCACCAAAGCGACGTCGTGGGGTTGTCATCATCCCAACTGATGATATTCTTCTGAGCCATGAAGAGCTAAAAAAGAGAAGAAAAGAAGGAGAGAGATCGCGAAAGAGGCAATCGAAAAAGATGGACCTTGAGCGCTGGAGGCGGTCTAATCGTCTTGTGTCGACCGCGTTTCCTGCGGTCACTGAGGTCGCCCGGGACTTCTCTTGCTTTCGCCGTCTCTCCTTTTCTTCGAGTACGGGCTTTCCTTTCGCGATTCTTTTTTCTGTTCGTCGTCTGATCCTGCTATTTCTCTTGACCGCAGATGGATTAGTAGAGACCGAAGAGTTGCCACAGAAGGTTGAACTTCCTCAGCAGGTCGCTCCTCCTTTGCTTTCAGAGGTTCTGACACCTCTTTCTGAGATGCTTCAGGCTTCACAAGCTAGGGAGAGAGTGTTAGAGAAGGAGTTGCAGGGAAAAGATGACAAGCTCAAGGAGAAGGAAGTTTAGTTTACTTGGCGGCTTCAGGCGGTCTCTGCTCAAGGCGAGCTGAAGATTGTTGAAACAAGGAAGCAGGCGGACCAGAGAGAAAAAGAAGTTAAGAAGAGGCTTGATGATGAAATAGCTAACCTCCATAGGATGCTCCGAAAGGCCAGGGAAGATGCTACTTATTTCAGGGGGAAATCAGACGCTCTGCTTGCTGAGAATGAGCAGCTGCAAGCGAACTCTCCTAATCTACTCGTTGGGTCCCCTAGTAATCATCCTGCAGACTGCCCGGCCTCTGAGATCGCCATTCCTCTTGACCAACTTGATAAAGAGTTAGGTGGCATTCATAAGTCAGCTTTGAGCACTATCCACAGTCTGGCGATCACTTTGTCGGCGGTCTATGAGATACATGACAAGACCGCTCATGTTGGTAGAAAGCGCGATCAAAGGAAATGACGTCTTGTCCTTCACAACGCTCTTTAGCTTTTGTATTGTGTCTATTGAATAACTTTGTACTTTTCTGAGACAATTTGTGTTTTGTAATTATAATTTCCTTTTTCTGCTTGCTTGTGATCTCTTCATTATTATGCTGGTGTGATGAATATTTTTCTCTTTTAAGTTTTTTTTGCTTGAGATCGCACATCCTCATAACCGGTGAATGATTTATATTCTTCTTGCCAAACTCCCTTTTTTGTCCAAGTAAACAGGTCGCGCGATCTTCCCACGCGATCTTGTCGGTTCTACCCTCCGTCATGATTACGCCATCATTGCCTGGGAAACTATAAATACCGTATTTGGTGGCTCAATAAATGCATTCTTCAAAATTTCTACTTCCCACCGGTCTCCGCGGTCTCTCAAGATTGAGACATCGCGATGCGCTGCAACTGAGATTTTCATGATCGCCGAACATAAGCCAAATCGCCTCTCTCAGGCAGAGTTTTGAGATTTCTTGGAAAAATATCAGCTCAACTCGTAGATTTTGGTTCGACTGCCTGCTGAAGGTGAAGGATTAAGCACCTGCTCGCTGATGAAGATCGTCGTTCCCATCGACCACTTTGAGTGTGGGTTCACCTTTCCTTTACCTTGGGAGCTGGTTGAGGTTTTCAAAATATTATGGCGTTGTGCCCGCTCAGGTTCCACCGAACTCAATAGCCTTGATGTTCGCCTATATCTGCTATCTGAGGTCGGCCATGGTGACCTTCACTCTTGACCTCTTCCGCGCGGTTCTTACCATGAAGTCATTAAAAGAAGGAAAGAAGAAAGAGGAGTTCAAAGGGTTGATGTACTTCTCCTGCCGGGGGGTGAAGATCGTCAATCTCCCGAATAAGATCCCGAATTGGACAAAACGATTCTTGATCTTTGAGGGAGCGGCGGTCTTGAGACTCGACCTGCTCCCCGAGCTGAGGCGGTCTTCAAGAAGCCGAAAACTCTATTAGAGGTGGAGACCGCTATCAAGGAGATACTTTCACTACAAAGGATCGATCTTCTTTATTACATCAATTACTAGGATGAGGTCGCTGAGCTCGCGCCTGAGGAGAGTAAGAAACATCATGCAATCTTAAAACTCTTTGATTTCGTGTTTAATATCTGATGCAAGTTTTCTGACACAGCGACCCTGGTGGTTTCGTCGATCTTTTCGGTCCCTCCAAAAAGGAGGCTTTTACTCATCGCGAGCTGAGATTAAAGAGGGAGAGGGAGAGGTCGCAGAAGCAGACTGCTGAACCATCTTCTCCTGCTCAGGAAAAATTCCCCTTGGCTGGATACAGGATGAAGTTGAAGGACCTTGAGGGGAGACCGTTACTTAAGTGGGATGAGAAAGGAAAGAGAGTGAAAGTTTCCGCGGTTCTTCCACTTTGGAGTGGCGGTCTCTGTCACGGCCCGTCTCGACAAAAGTCAGAGTGCGATTCGGGGCGGGCTGTAATGCCACAGGCATGAGCGAAAAGAAAACCATGTCTGCTAAGACGGAGACAGAAATACTATAAATAGCTTAAAAAGATGTTACTTTTGGTAAATCAAATTGATTTATTGCGGAAGCTTTAAAATGTGATAGTTTGAAACAGGTGCACATGCATTTTTTGCAGAAAAACTTACGATACAAGTCTTGGAACAGATTTTTATGCAGTGATCATCGCAGATGAATGAGCATGCAAATATGTCGAATTCTAGTAAATATAATATTTAGCCTAACAGTTGTCCATGAAACAGGAGAAAATGACTGATCGTAATTATTACATAACAGAAATATCTGACAGTAAAAGAAATGAAACATAAACACAAAACCTGAAGTTTGACGCAGATCAGCCTCAGAGAGCAGGCTGCGCAGACACGAACACTAAGACAAATCCAAACAGACGGAAAATGCCTCAGAACATGAAAATCAACAGTAAACAAGCTATAAATTTAGGTACGTGCAGAAAAAATTAAAAATTCTAAGGTACCAATTAATCTCGAAGCAAGTCAGTGAAACAGGCAAGTAACTGAAACAAGCAGAACTATCTGGAAATACTAGTCTGCTCCGGAGTATAGCATAAACATTCTTGTAACGACATAAGCTGTAATCGTTGAAATGCATAGGTGTTTATAGTGGGTGCACATGGTTCACACTCAAGTCCAAGTGTAAGTCTTACTAGAATAGGAGTATTTCCTGCTTACCGTGACCATGCAATCAAGACGATGCACCACCTAAACCCTAGCTTCCAAGATTCGCTTATGACACTCAAGACCTAAGTGATTCAGAAGTTTAAGCTCGCTATGACCGGTCCTTTGTTCCCATTAGGGATTCAAGAGGGAACCCAAGTCAAGAAGTTTCATCAATTAAACCCTACCTTTCAATGTTAACTTACGTTATTAATGACTTAGTGCAGGATTTCGTGGATTCTAGCATAACAAGACATGTAACTAAAATACTGATTCAGATATACAAGAGTATATTTTACAAACGTGAAACGGGAGGAACCAAGTTATAGAACATTATTTACTCAAGTCTTAGAACCAGACAGACATAATAAACAAGATTCGATGACTCAGAGAACTCGATAGAGAGTTTTGAAACTTGCGGATTCAAGTATTCACGAGTAATAAGATTACTATACAACATTTTGTAGGATATCCAGTATTCCTTTAGCTTACGTCATTTCCAAGACACGAATATCTTCTAAGTAACCATGTGTACGAGTCGAAGATTTTATATCAAGCACAATTCACCTAGTTGCTAGCAGAAATCTTAACATTTATTATTATAACAATTAATGTTCCTGCTCGAAAAGATCTACTAGTCTTACATTTATCCATCAAATGAGATGCAATTCATTTAAATAAAATCCAATTAAAACCACTTTCGTTCACTAACTCGTCTTCCAACAATTGAGACACAATTCATCTACGTGAATATTCAAGTAACCATCATTCACGTTCACAACTCGTGTTATTTCAATCCGGAGACAGAGCACTCCTCCGAAAGGACGTCTAAGGCGATCGTGGCATCCACTACTCGACCTAAGGAGTCTGCTGCCAGAGGCTATGGTGGACCAGTTGGGCATAAGACATCAGTGGAGCTTTCCTTCGCTATAGTCTTCTAGGGGGTTTATGACATCCATTGTTCAGAGCTTGTCCTCAGAATGGCACCGAAGCGATAGCGACACCTTTGTTGATGCGTGACAGACTATGTAAATCACTCAGATTAGCAGGACCTCCCACATATGCCTGTCGTGAGCAAGCTTGTAGATGTCGGTCGACATGTCCGACATGTCGGCCGACATGTCATTTTTGAGGGGAAATCGCAACGTTAGCGACACAGATGAGAAAAATGGCGTTTTTCAGTATGGCGGCCGACATGTCGGACATGTCGGCCCGTTATGGCGGGTTATGGCTGCCATTAGAAATTAATAAGTGTTTTTTATTAAATTTTATAATTAAATCAGTTTTTATTATATACTTATATAGTTATACTACGTTTGCCCCTCACGACGACTCCTCATCTCCCTCGCGTCCTCCTCACGACACTTTGGGCTCTCGTCTTCTTCGCTTGCCCTAATCTCCGCTTCTGGCCCTCGTCTTCTTCGCAGCTCTCCTTTGGTTACATTTCGACATTTTGAAAGTATGCAATATTTCTTATTTATTACAAATTGATTAAACACTTGTTAGTAGTTTCATTTTCTAATATGAATTTTAGTGTATACATCATTAAATAAAATAATTACCATCTAATTAAAAAAATATTATGATATATACTATATATATATATACATATAACATTACAATCCGACATTTTGAAATGTCCCCGATATATCCCCCGCAACCCGACATCCGACATAAAAAACCCAAACCGACATGAGTCTGACATCCGACATCTGCAAGCAAGGTCGTGAGAGGATCCAATGAGGGAAATTGTAGTGGTATTACGGTAGGGATAAGAGGAGACAAGCTTGTGCCGGCAGAGAGGGTTGGAGACTTGAAGACCAGCGCAAGAGATTGGATTCGTAGATCGTAATTCGAAGGGTTCGAGCAAGTTTCGGCGACTGTCCAAAGGGAGTGGTTACTGTCTTAGAGTCCTCCGAATGATTGGATCCGGGAGTCGCGGATCAAGGGGGTAACAAGTAAGCAATATTATGATGATACGGTTGCTTGTTATCTGTAGTTCAGATGTGACCCGAGAGACCTCACACCAAAGAGAAAATGTTAGCAACATGTAAGCAACCACAAAGATATATTAAATGTTCGAAAGACAATAACTGAAGAACAAGAATATAGGGAGGATATCATGCCCTAAGAATCTTTTTAGGTCATCGTCACAACAAGTGTTGGAGATCTCCTCGCCATCGTAAGTTAGATGGCGGTTAACACCGTTCTTAAGCACTTGACGATGAAAGGACCTGCCCAGTTCGGGTTGAGATTTTCCACCGAAGACATTCTGCTTGCTGCATCCACCTTTTTCATGATGAGGTTTCCTAACGACGAATTTCTTTAACCTTACGTGTTTGTCAAAATACTTGGTCATTCTCCCCTTGACCTCTTCCTGTCTAATGACGGCTTGATCCCTTAGTTCCTTGATGAGGTCGAGACTACACTTTACTTCCTCATCATGGTTTTCCATCCAGTCTTCGTCATTCTGCTTCGAGAGAAGAACCCTCAGGTTCATGACATCAAATTCCACCTGGATGAGGGCCTCAGAGTGGTGTGGTAATTTGAAGGGTGTCTCTCCAGTGGCCGAAGATGGAGTGGTTCTCAACGTCCATAGTACCGAAGGTAACTGCACTGCCCAGTTCCCGTGAGTGTTCTCCACTTTATTCTTCAGGAGATTGAGGATCTGCTTGTTAGCGGCCTCCAGGGTTCCTGGGCTAGTGACTGCGACTTCTCTGCTAGGACCTGTCCGAGGAGCGGACACTCCATCAAGTAGCTGCTCATCCTGGGTGGTCCTTAGTCAGGAGAACTCCGCTGTTGCTGTCCGACCATTTTTGCAGATTCTTCGATTGCTTGAGAGCTGAAGGTCGCATTTTCGAGTTGTTGAGGACAAAAACATCCCCTACCTCCACACTCAACCATGGACCTTTAGATAGTGGGGAAATCTGGGACTGCAAGCGACCAACTACTAGCCACAAAGAGTCAGAGAGAGAGAGGGAAAGGATGCCGCGAACGACTACACCAGATGTTCCCGCAACGGGAAAAACCCTCTTGTTGCTGGAAGTAATATTTCTTACTCAAACAACTATTATAAAGCTATTACAAGGTACAGTTAGGCAACCGAAAGTTTGGCAACAGAGAGTGATGAGCACTTGGGACCGCACCAACAGGGAGGAGCAGACTCAAGTTTCAGCTTACCTTTCTGGATACCTTGGTTCTTTATCTATACTAAAAGGGACCTGCCCGAATGGGCAGGTGCAATAAATGCAATCAGCCCTGGATACAGGAGAGGCGGGCGGGAGAGAGAGAGATAGAGAGGTTACAACAGGCTTTAACCGCCCTTGCTACGGCCGCTGAGGGAGAAGGAGCAGGAGCGGTCATTCAGAGTCCGCCCGAGCTTCTCGAGGTTGGGGCTGCTATTGCTTGACTTGGAGACCGAGAAGGTGTGGACACCTTGGGAGTAACTTCCTGATCCCTGAAGGCTTGCTCTGGCTGAGGGTGACTCGGTTCTTGCTGCGGTCGCAGGATCCGGGTTAATAGAGAAAATTTTTGATGATCTATCTCATGATCGAAGGCTAGTAGGAAAATTGGTCTTACTTTCCTTAGTCCTAATTTTTTAGCATATCCATCATGATTTGCTTGCGAGTGTATGAACTAATGGTCACACGGATATTCTTGTGTAGCCATTATTGTGAAGCAATAATTTACTATGGCAGTCATCCAGATTTTCTTTTGACTTAAATTTGATGAACTGTTTAATTTGTGGCATTCATGTTTACTTATGAACTTAGTTGATCTCAGACTATTCTACTGACTTTATTTCCAAATTATGTAATATCATAAGAGACTAATTAGTGATTTACCAATCTGTCATCGAGCAGATAACTTTGGCTATTTCAAAAGACAATTCAGCGACGAAAGCTATATGACTCCGTCACCTAATCAAATATTTTCTTTTGAGGGATATTCCTTACTTAACTCCAGTACCAAAAAGTTTGAAATATATGAAACCTCCGACTTGGAAGTCACAGATACTTTTCCAGGAAGCAGCAGGTTGGTCGCATCAATAATTAAATTACCAATTTGCTAAACATTATTAATGCGTTGACCTCATCTTGACTGCAGGAATTTGTGGGAAGGGACTGCCAAATTTGAGGATTCTGGTGCTAACATTTTCAATGTTACTAAACTTAATGCATTCTTTTTTCTTACTTGAAACTGAGAATGCAGTTTCCTGAACATCTGAAGAATAACGATATTGTTGAGCAATTGTAATATTATTGTTGTTGGTGTTGGACCGTTTATTTGTAGTCCTTATGCTATATCATATATTATTTTGTCTTGTACATTTTTTAATGTAATTTTATGTTTTAGAGTTTGTTTTAGTTTTTAATTCTCTCTTATTTAATTGAAAGTGGGTGTGGGAAATTTTAATGCATCATAATTTACAACACTTCCACATGGTATCAGAACCGCTTCATTCCTTCTTCCTAGCCAGTAGCAGCTTATTTGTCATTGTAGCTGCTTCTTCCTTCCACAAAATTCTGCTCCGTTGCGGCCCCTTCGAATGCAGTTTCTTTATCCAGGACCATCATTGGCAACAAAGTCTCTGATTTTTCTCCATTGTTAGCAACAATTCGAGCCTTTTACTTGATATCTCTCCAAGGTGACAGTGACAATTCTTTGACAAGAATGTCAGCTTTCTTCTTAGATCCCTCTTCATTGTTGACAGCAGCTATATCATGATTATCATAGCACACACCTTAAGGATTTTCCAAATCCACACCCCCTTTTCTACTTTTCTTGGCGGACAGTGTGATGGGGATCATAGTTTGAGGCAGATCATCGGGAACCGTACGAATCTACATGCACATCAGATTGACATAAGATTGTAGTATGGACGACCCGAGCCTGCATTCACATCTAAAACGACGACAATATATTTTTAAATAATTTTCTATTTTTATTTCATGGGACTTTACAGTCCTCATTGTTGATACCAAAAATGTACCAAGTCCACACTTGCTTAAGCTGAAGAATGAGGGGGGTAACTGTTGGGTGGTCGGTTACTTGAGTCACGAGAGAAGGAGAGGTTTGCGACTTGAAAAAGGATGTCCCAGCTAGAAGAAGGAGGTCGCCTAGGCCGCCTAACTAAGGTCGCGAGGCCACAGAGGTTGAGGTCGCCTGGAAGAGGTCGGGGTCGCCGCGGTCACAGAATTTGCGACCTCTCGGGTCATAAGTTGGAGTCTGGAAACTCCCCGAACTCCATTTCTGAATACCCCCTCCCCTCTATTTATAGGCACGAGAGCCTGCCCGAACGGGCAAGTCTAAAGATAACGGGCTGCCCGGATCTACTGAGACCGTCGGAGATCGCTGAGACCGCCCGGGACAAGCTGAGACCGCCCGGGACAAGCTGAGACCGCTCGGGACATGCTGAGACCGCCCGGGACAAGCTGAGACTGCCCGGGACAAGCTGGGACCACCCGGGACAAGCTGGGACCGTCCGGGACAAGCTGGGACCGCCCGGGACAAGCTGGGACCGCCCAGGACAAGCTGAGACCGCCCGGGACTAGCTGAGACCGCCCGGGTCAAGCTGAGACCGCCAGGGACAAGCTGAAAATTACCGGGACAAGCTGAGACCGCCCCAGACAAGCTGGGACCGCCCGAGACATGTTGACATCGCCCGAGACATGCTAAGACCGCCCAAGACATGCTGATATCGCCCGGGACATGCTGAGATCGCCCGAGACATGCTGAGATTGCCCGGGACCTAAAACAATCTGCTCGGAGGGGATCGCAGATTTCTCGGTAAACATGATCCCCACATTTTTTCATGTTTTGAAAAAACTTCGAAAAAATAGAACCTACCGAGGAGAATCGAGATCCACCTTTTCTGTCATAACAGAACATGTGTATGAAAGAGTGTAAGTACCTGAAGGAAAACTTGCGAACACCTGTTTCTATCTGCAAAGGATATAAAGAACAAATATATGAAAAATAATACGCGGGTATCTGATGGAAAACTCGCGAACACCTGTTTCTATTTGCAAAAGATATGAAGAACAGGTATTTGAAAAATAATATGTGAGTACCTGAAGGAAAACTCGCGAACACTTGTTTCTATCTGCAAAAGATATAGAATAGGTATATGAAAAATAATAATACGCGAGTACCTGAAGAAAAACTCGCGAACACCTGTTTTTATCTGCAAAAGATATGAAGAACAGGTATATGAATAATAATACACGAGTACCTGAAGGAAAACTCGCGAACACCTGTTTCTATTTGCAAAAGATATGAAGAACACGTATAAGAAAAGTAATACACGAGTACTCGAAGAAAAACACGCGAGCACCTGTTTATATCTGCAAAAGATATAAAGAATAGGTATATGAAAAATAATACGCAATTACCTGAAGGAAAACTCGCCAACACCTGTTTCTATCTGCAAAAGATATAAATAACATGTATATGAAAAATAATACGCGAGTACCTGAAGGAAAACTCGCCAACACTTGTTTCTATCTGCAAAAGATATAAAGAATAGGTATATGAAAAATAATAATACGTGAGTACCTGAAGGAAAACTCGTGAACACCTGTTTTTATCTGATTTCATCTAGGGCACTGTCAAGTCTTTGATCAATATACTCCTTCATTGTATTTTCAGGAATTTCAACTTTCTCATAAGTTTTGTAATAAGATCTGTCCTTTTTGTACATTTTTCTTTCCTCTTTTGTATTTCTCTCCCAGATGGGTATATTTCTTCCATATCCTCTTCCTCTTCCATCTCTTCCTCTGAAATTTCTTCCCTGCCCTCTTCCTATGTATGGAGGTTTTCCTCTGAAAGCAGGTGCTTGGAGAATTGGAGTGGGTGCTGGAGTAGGATCAGGAGGGAGCTGAGTTGGTGGTGGAGATGATGGAACAGATTCAGGAACCTGGTCAGCAGGCTTAGATGATGGGACCTGGTCATCAGGCTTGACTGGGGATGGTGCTATTGTAGATTCTTCAGAGTAAGTCCAGAACCCTTGTGTCTCAGGAATAGATAGTTCAGTTGACTCATTTTGCTGTTGCACACTCTTTAAGTAACCATTGTCATTTGAGAATAGGTCACTCTCCCCCTGTTTTGATGACTCCCCCTGTTCTTGGAGGAGAGGAATATGCTGGGAGTGGAATAAACATGGAGGTGATGGCAGGGTCTCCGTCAGAAATAAAGGACAAAGGGACAGTTGTAGTGTATACTGAGTCTTGAGGTGGCTTGCTTGTACACTTCTCCCCCTGCTTTATATCGTTGAGAAAGGATATAAAGCCATCAACAGGCAATACTGACGATCTTGTTTCTGTATCAATTTCCTTTATTTGAGCAGTTAGGTCTCACAACCTTTTGTGTTGAGCACAACTTTCGATAGCAGTCGTTTGAGAAATCAAGGTAGAGAGAACTGAATTGAGAGAGCAAAGTCTCTAGATCTAGATCAACTGCTTCGACAATATCTCTTTGATTTGAAGGAGACGTCATTGATGTCCTGTGAGTACCTGCATTGAAACAGAAAGAGAGAAGTAGAAAGGAAGATGGAGGAGAGCGAGAGGGAGAGAATTCGAAAAGCACAATAAAGTTGAATGCCTGAGTTGCTTTGAGTAGATGAATCGTCGCAACTTAGGGTTATATTCGAAGCAACGTTGAAAAGAGATGAATTCAGCGCGCCAAAACATGTCAATATCGCTTCTAGAAGTAGTCTACGCGCGCTTTGCAAAGTCGACGTAACGTCGAGTAGAAATCGACGTGGCTCTGAATATAGTCAGCAACTATGATGTCGACGTAAGCGTCGATATGTATTCGACGCTACGTTGAGTGCTATTCGAATGAACTATCCCAATCTGCTCTCGAAGCTGACGTCGAATAGAAATCAATGGTGCGTCGATTTTTATTCGACGCAGCTCTGATTTAAACGGTTATATTTTTCTTAAAAAATTTGCTGTTTTTCCCAGCAATACCTTTCTATAAAAAATAGGTTTGAATACATAATAGAGGTGTTCCAGAGGGCTTTATCAAGCATTCTCAGTGCATTGATGAAGAACTTGTGCTTATTTTCATCAAGTGGCTTTGTGAAGATGTCAGCCCTTTGAACATCAGTGGAAATGTATTGAAGATTGATCTTACCCTTCTCAACATTGTCCCTGAGAAAGTGGTGTCTTATCTCTATGTGCTTAGTTCTGCTGTGGAGAACATGATTGGAAGCTATAGAAATAGCACTAGAGCTGTCACAAAATATTGTGGAATTGACAAGAGAAAAGTTGTAGTCTAACAACTGATTTTGCATCCACAGTATTTGAAAGCAGCAACTTCCTGCAGCTATATACTCAGCTTCAGCTGTAGAAGTGGAGACTGTGGTTTGCTTCTTGCTAAACCATGAGATCAGTCTAGCACCCAGGAATTAACATGTTCCTGAGGTGTTTTTTCTATCCAGCCTGCATCCAGCATAGTCTGCATTTGAATAGCCAACTAAGTCAAATCCAGATTCTGCTGGATACCACAAGCCAAGTTTAGGTGTTCCCTTTTAGATATCTGAGTATCCTTTTTACAGAACTCATGTGGGATTCCTTGGTGTCAACCTGAAACCTAGGACATATACAAGTATCAAACATTATATCTGGTCTGCTAGCTGTCAGATAGAGAAGAGAGTCAATGACTACTATGTAAGTCTTCTGATCAAATGACTTACCCTTTTTCATCTCTATCTAAAACAACATTAGTAGCCATGGGGGTTTTCATGACAGAGACATTTTTCATCCCAAATCTCTTGATGAGTTCTCTGGTATACTTGGATTGGGATATGAAGTTGTCTTCTGCATTCTGCCTTACTTTGAGGCCTAGGAAATAGGATAGTTCCCCCATGCTACTGATTTCAAATCTTGACTGCATTAGGTAAGCAAATTTTTTGCATAGGGATTGATCTATTGACCCAAATATAATATCATCTAGATATATCTGCACTAGTAAGAGCTGATTCTTATGTATTCTTGTGAAGAGTGTTTTATCCACTTTCCCTCTTTCAAAGGAGTGTTCTGGAAGAAAGGTGGATAAAGTCTCACACCAAGCTCTTGGAGCTTGCTTGAGACCATACAGTGCTTTATCTAACCTATATACAAAGGAGGGAAAAGATGGATTGACAAAATCTGGGGGCTGCTCCACATACACTTCTTCCTGAAGAGTTATATTTAGGAAAGCACTTTTTTACATCCATCTGATAAACTTTAATCTTCATGTGTGTAGCATATGCAAGGAACATACTTATGGCCTCCAGTCTGGCTACTAGAGCAAATGTCTGGTTGAAGTCAATCCCCTCCTCTTGCCTATATCCTTGAGCCACAAGTCTGGCCTTGTTCCTGACTATAACTCTTGTTGAATCCATCTTGTTTTTGAATACCCATTTTGTTTCAATGACTGGGTAATCTTTGGTCTCTCAACTAGTGTCCAGACCTTGTTTCTCTCAAATTGGGTTAGCTATTCTTGCATTGCAGATATCCAGTGAGGATCATTGTCGGCTTCTTTAAATTTCTTAGGTTCATATTGAGAGAGAAAACATTGCAGCATTGTTTCATTTGTTAGCTGATTCCTTGTCTTGACTCCAACTGTCAAATCTCCTATAACTTGTGTTGGAGGATGATCCTTTAGAGTCATTCTGGTTCTTGTTGAGTTATTAAGGAGGTTCTCTTCTTCTTGAAGATCCACTTGCTCATTGACAGTGGGAGCACCATCTTCATTCTCTAGAATGATCTCAGTGGCCGGTTGTTCAGGTGCTGTAAGTTCCTCTTCATCTGTTGCAGAGTCTTCATCTGAATCAGTGTCAACTTTTTATTTTCCTTTGTCTTGACACATTGATGAATGATCCATGATGGCGAGCCTTTCAACTTACTCTGCTAGTTGGTCTTCTTCCTGCAGAATAATGTTGGTGGAAGTTTCCTTCCCCTTATAAAACATGTTAGCTTCATCAAAGACCACATGTACAGACTCCTCAATCTTGAGAGAGCTTTTATTATAGCACTTATAGGCCTTGCTTGATGAGGAATATCCCAAAAATATTCCATCATCAGTTTTCTTGTCAAATTTGGCAAGATGACTTTTCCCATTGTTGAGGATAAAGCAAGTACAACCAAATATCCTAAAGTATGTGGCTATAGGTGTCTTTCCCTTCAGTAACTCATAGGGAGTCTTCAACTTTGTTTTGTGGATGAGACTTCTATTCAGAACATAGTTGACAGTATTCACTGCCTCAGTCCAAAAAGACTTTGGCAAGTTGGATTCAACCAATAATGTCCTTCCGGATTCAATTAAGATTCTATTTTTTCTTTCAGCCACCCCATTTTGTTGGGGGGTTCTAGGAGCTAAAAATCTGTCTTATCCCTTCATCCTCACAGAATCTACACATTAACTGATTTTCAAACTCAATACCATGATCACTTCTGATCACAGCAACCTGAGTATTAAATTCAGATTGAATCTGTCTAATGAATCTTGAGAGGATCTTGAAGGTGTCTGACTTAGCTTTTAGGAAGAACACCCAGCTGAATCTAGAAAGTCATCAACAATGACTACAGTATTGGACTTACCTGCTAAGCTCTGAGTGGAGATAGGACCAAATAGGTCCATGTGCAACAGGAATAAGGTTCTGGGGGAATCATTCTTACCAATTGGTTTGAATGATGATTTGATCTGCTTTCCTAGTTGGCAGACTCTACAGGGATGGTCTTTATTGAACTTACTTGTTGGTAAGCCTCTTACTAGGTTAAGCTTAGAGAGTTTAGCAATGGTCTTAAAATTAAGATGACAGAGTCTCCTATGTCACAGCTCATTATTTTCTAACTGAGAATTGAATAAGCAGATCTCTGACTTAGTATACGCAAAGTCTACAACATAAACCTTACCTTTCCTAAGACCAGTCAACACAATTTGGTCAGTTACAGAGCTAACTATATGACATAAAGACTTAGTGAATACAACTTTGTATTCACCATCACACAGCTGACTAATACTTATTAGATTATGTTGAAGTCCTTCAACATAAAGCTACCTTAGAGAAGGAGACTTCCCCAATCCTGAGCAAACCATATCCTTTGGTTTGACCAGGGTGAGAATTCTCCAAAATTACCTTAGGCCCTTCCTTAGCCTTGTAGTTGTCCAACAATTCTTTTGCTCCAGTCATATGCATGGAGCATCCACTGTCCAGATACCACAGCTGGTTTGTGGTTGAACAGTCTCCTTTCTGCACATGAAATCAAACATTAGTATAGACTCTCACTTGTTGGGCTCCCTTTCTTCTATCATCATATGGAGTTATGAAAGAATATGATGGTCTTTCAGTATACCCTTAGGGTGAAGAAGTGTTGCATTGTTATGCCAACAATGTTTATCTATGTGCCAAATTTTAGAGCAACAGAAATATCTAGGAATGTAAGCAAAGAGAGATTTAGATGGCTGAAAATTTCTTGCTGGAAGCATGCGTCGATAAGAAATCGACGCATCTTTAGAGTTGCGTTGAGTGTCATTCAACGTGTCTACATAGTTACGTCGATAATAATTCGATGCAGAATATTGGTTGCGTCGAATAGAATTCGACGCACTCTCATGCTTGCTTCGAGTTGATATCGACATATATGCTGGACTCCGTCGAGTTGTATTCGACGCATCTTTAAAATTGCGTCGAGTTCTAGTCGACGTATGTTTCTTTTTATTAAGATTTTTATAATTATTATTTGGCTTTTCTAAGGGGTGTTTACCTAGAATCCTTGTTTGATTGGTAATGTTTACCCTATTGAATATAGTGAGTTTATTAGGGTTATTATTTTGTTCTTCACATGATTCTAAGTTGTTATTAGATTGATTCATGCTAGACCTAATTAATGTTACATGATTTTCCCAAGCAAGTTTGCTAGGAATTAGTGTGCTAGTGGATGGTAGTGGTTCTAGATCAAGATGATCAAATATCTTGGAGAGATTATGTGAGATATCCTTAAGCTTTTGACTCCTTTCATTGAGTGAGTTCTCAAAGGCTTTTGCCTTTGTAAGTTCTTTCTCTAAGTCAGAATTTTCATTACCTAATGTGTATATTTCTTTTTCTTTCTTAAACAATTGACCTCTCAGATCATAGTCAACTGAGCACAGATCTTTTCTAAGGTCTTCTAATTCTGTTCTGATTATGTTAAGCTCCTTTTGACTATTAATATAATCTTGACAGAATTCTTTGAAACAATCTTTAAAATCTTCAGAGGAAAAGTCAAAATCATCAAAGATTGTTACCTGATTTCAGCAGTAGAGTCTTCCAGAGCCATTAAGCAGGCTTCTTCAGTTTCACACTCTTCATCACTATCAGATGAGGAGGTGCTTGACTCAGACTCTGAATCACTCCAGGTTTCAGCAATGAAACCTTTCCCTCTTTTCTTATCCTTCCTCATGAAGGATTCTTCTTGTGCTCCTTCTTCTGCTTATTGCTTTTGCTCTTTTCTTCTTCAGGACATTCAGTGGCAAAGTGTCCAGGTTTTCTGCATGAGAAGCAGATAATTTCCTGTTTAGGAGTTTTGTCATACCTTGGTTTGCTTGAACTCCTCTCTTTCCTTCTGGGGTCCTCTGTCCTGACCCATCTCTTGAATCCTTTAGCCAAGAGATTGAACATCTATTCTTCAAAGGTGGAGGGCTCTGCTTCAACAGTCTTTAGTGCAAGTGCCCTTTCTTTAGGAGTTGAGATTCTCTCCTGGGCTTCTGACTCAGCCCTGTTTTTTAGCAGAAACTCATAGGACTTGAGCTTCCCCAGCAGAGCATCTGTTGATATTTCTCTGAGGCATCTAGAATCTCTGATAGCCCAGATTCTAGAGTCTCATGTGCCTGTCATACATTTCAGCTATATGCTTCATCAGCCTTCTTCTTAAAGTTCTCATATTGGGATATGAGAAGGGACTTCTTGCCCTTTCTTTCATCAGAGCTGCCTTCAACTAATCTAGAAAGAGATTCCTAGATTTTTTTGGCAGAGTTGCAATCAGCAACTTTTTGAAATATGTCATCTAACGTGGTTGATACCAGGATATTCATGGCTTTGACATCACATGCCTTCACCTTCTTCTCAGCATCAGTCCACTCTGCTCTAGGGACTGCAGTTTGTGTTACTGTCGCACTAGCATCTTTTCTCACTGGGGTTGGGGGACCTGTAATAATGACATTAAAAATGTCTTCATCAATAGAGTTCATATACAACTTTATTCTGGCCTTCCAGAGTGTAAACTTATTTAGGTTACACACTGGTGGTCTTGTTGATGCATAATCTTTAGAACTCATTTTCTTTAAAAATTAGTTTTAACTAATTTAAAATAAGGAAATCATAGTAGGGAGATCTTTTGATCAAGATGTTAACCTTTTAATGATCAACCTCCCCTGATACCAATTGAAAGTGCACAGTGTGCCTCTGAGTATTCTCTAGAGGAGGGTGAATAGAGTTTTAAATATTTTCTACTCTAATTATGCACACACAATAAAATATTAAGTATTATGCAATCAGCAATCCAAAGATAGAATAAAGTAAAGACAGATTGCTGGAAAAATAAACACAGAAAACTGAAATAGGGACAGCACAGAAAATCAACACACAGAGGATATATGAATTTTTATAGAGGTTCTCCAAAATGTGGGTACTCCTCTCTTCTACCTCCCCGGTAGGATTGCACAACCTGTGCCTGAGTCTTTTGATAAAAAGACTCTTAGAACCACTTAGTCTTTTGATAAGGAGACTCTTAGAACCACTGAGTCTTTTGAGAAGGAGACTCTTAGAACCACTGAATCATTTGAAAGATGGATTAATAAAACTCTTTTACAGTTTGAAGAATAAGAGAAGAAAGAAAGAAGGAAGAGGGAGAATAGAATTCTGTTCTCATAATTCTTCAGAAGCAATTTCTCAAGAACTGCAGCTTCTGATTTTCACTGGATCTGTATATGATGAACCCTTGCTTATGATTGAGATGATTGCAAGGGTTATTTGCTTGATCCACTTCTTGTTAACTAGCTGCTGTGTGATAAAGAAGAGGGAGCAGTTGTATTCTTTTTTTTGTGCAGAGAGAGCACTTGTTTTTGTCTTAGGGTTGAAGGAGGAAGAAGGACCACTTTTTCGACGGATGAATTATAATCAATCTCTTGATTTTCTTCTCCTCTTCAGCATACTTATTCTGTATGATTGGTATTTGAATTTTTTCTCCTTTTAGGGTGTCCTGAAAAGGAACTCTTATTGGACATTTCATTTACCTTTCTTCTTTTGATCCCGACCCGTCCATCAGATGTGAATACCTTCCAAGAATGTTTTTGTTGTGTCCTGGAATGCTCCATTCCATTTTTGGCAATAAACGAGTCGTTGGAGAACTGTCTTTAACTTTGTGGACCTTCTGAAAAGGTGTTAAAAGGACAGCAGAGAAGGCTTCCTTTTTCAGACTGTATTCGACGAAGCGTCGAATTGAACTTCTTTCTTATTGATGCACCTCTGAGTTCTTATAGGAGTAGCTTCGAAATCCTTCTTAGCTCTGACTGAACCCAGATGGCGACGTTGCGTCGAATTGACTTCCTTCTTATCGACGCACCTCTGAGTTCTTATTGAAGTGGCTTCGAAATAGTTCTCAACTCTGAATGAACTCAGATGTCAACGTCACGTCGAATACTTCTCGACGTATCCGTCGAGTTGGAAGCTTGAACTTGGACTTCATCTTCTGCGTCGAGTTGAAATAGAAGTTGTGTTGACTTCACTGATGGCTTCGACAAGCTCTTCTTACTACGTCAAGTCCATTTCGACGATGCGTCGACTTGACTTATACTTCAACAGACTGATTAAGTTGCTTGGACTTCTAGTCAGAGTTGCGTCGACATCAAGTCGAAGTTGCGTCGACAACAAGTCGAAGTTGCGTCGACAACAAGTCGAAGTTGCGTCGACTTTCATTCGACGCAAGTCTTAACTTAGCTGACTCTATGCTTATCCTGACCTGGTCTTGACACTCTAAGATGAGTGTGACATCCTAAGACATTTAATGACCATTTTACCCTTTCTATACAATGAGGGTAATACTCCTAGGGAGTAAAATCACCTATAGATAATTTATTAAGTTAAATCAAAAAAAGTTTTTCCCAACAACTTGTGTTGCGTTAGATTTGCGAAGATAAAGGTTCAGGGTCTGTCTAAGATTTATTGGATTGATGTAGATCATATGATAAAACGCGAAGGTCTTCGCCTCATATCCCATTGGGCATACATGAAGCGGGACTTAAAGCGGAAGTATCTCTCGATATCTTCTTGGAGTCAACTCCTTGATCAGTTACATGGCCTTCGAGCTTCGACAATAGACATGATGTCTCAATTCCACAACTTTGTAGCGTGAAGTGATATTTAGGATGAGCCCAGCCGCTTCTTGATTTTGATCCAGGCTTCGCACATAGATTCGTTGAGAGTTGATTCCTTATCCCCAGTTTCTATCAATCATATATTTCGCCTTGCCCACCATTATGGATAACATTTGATATTCACCGGGCCAAGGCGTGGCTAATGAATACACAACAAGATGCCTTACTCACTAGAGTGGGTGCGCTTTCATTGTTGATACTTGGATGACACTCAAGCTGCTAGATCGGCTCGCCTCAAATTACACTGAGAGCATGATTGTCTTCATTCAGTGGAGATGAATTATTTTAATCCAGGGCTGACGGGGATCATTGTTCTAGAGCTGATCATTGGGACCCACACAAGTATACATACACAGGAGGCAGACATAGTATTGTTGCCTGGACGATCTAAGCCTATAAAATTTTTTATTTGTATTTCTTGGGATTGTACAACCATCATGATCGGACAATCTTTACCGCTCATAATGATTGTCCTAGGTCGTGTTGTCTATAATTACAAGCATAGAGGGCTAACTTTCGGCATCGAATATTTTGGTTATAGTTTCTAGGATCTCTTGGTCTTCTCACGATGTTGATGTCGTGGAACCTAGGTGTCGATGCTAGGTCTCACCTCCCCACCCCCCCATACCCACCCACCCACACATTTGACCAGCCACACGTCTCCCTACAACCCTCCAACCAGCCAGCCACCTACATTGCACCTGCCATCCACACATTCCCCTCCCCACAACTACGCCACTCTCCCCTCCCCTCCCAGTAACTACCATAACCAGCCACTTCTCCTTGTAATAAATCGAGTTCCTTCCAATAACTACCATCACCCATTACCCTTCCAAGAACTTCCAAAAGCACCCCCATTCACAATCCATAAACTAACTTGTTCCTCAATTCAACAGAATTTACCTCCAACCACTCCACTGCCAATAAATACCCAATCACTTCTTGGGTAACCTGGTAAACTACCCCCATAACCAACCATTAATTAGTCAATCCACTACCCCCTACTGAAACCTGTCCCCTTCTTCTCTGACCCCCCCCCCCCCCCCCCCCAACCACCATATAATACTTCCCTACACCGCACAAACCCTCATTATCCCCTTTCGGGCTCCTAAAATCCCTTCGCACAGCAGATAGTAGCATTCACTATTCGACAATCAGAGACGAGTTATTTAATATCTCGTATGTACTTTGGTGTTTAAACTGCAACACGCCGTTTCGGGCACAGCTCGAACATGCCTAGCTTCCTACCACAGAGTCTTGGACCTAAAACACATTTTTGGCTTCTGAGTAAATCACTGCTGTGAACCAAACACCACCAAGAGTTGCAGTGTCTCTTTGGGGGCACCGCAGTAGAGCAAAAAAGCTCGTGCCAAATGGAGCTTTATGTTGTGTTTGTAGGGGCATTTACCGAGACCTCCCCTCTAAGTTTGCAAAATTACAAATTGCACCCCTCTTATTATTGAAATTACAAAAACCTCCCCTCAATGTTACAAAACATAACATTTACCTCCCCTGAAGTTCACATTTCATAACATTCATGCACAAAAATACCCCCTTCGGAGTACATTTTCAGGGGGGGGGGGGGTATTTTGTGCATGGATGTTATGAAATATGAACTTCAAGGGAGGTAAATGTCATGGGGAGGTTTTTGTAATTTCAATAATAAGAGGGGTGCAATCTGTAATTATGCTATCTTCCAGGGGAAGTTTTGGTAAATATTCGTGTGTTTGTATGCAAGTAATTGAGTGAATGAGAATAAGGAGTTCATCATCGTCATTAGACTTGTGGTCGACTGTGAATACCCATTTGATTCATTCATGTTAAGTGATGGATGAGGTGTTACATATTCTCCACAAAATATTTTGAATAGCTTTTATCAATATTATCTTAGGTCTCCCTTTTCTATCTTAATCCTATGACATTAATTTTCTACTGATCTAATGTGTGCAGTTTTTATATTTAATCATAAATTTAAAATCACCTAGTTCTATTTTTAATTATCTTATCTTCAAATAAATATCATTCTAATTGTTCTTTCAATAATTTGTCCTTCTCAGTTTGGTCGCACGTCTATTTAAATATTCTCTTTTATGTCATTCTCTTTTATGTCTCCTTGATACTCTTATGGTATAATACTCCTTCCTCATTGTTTTTCATTTTATACATGTAGAGTTAACTCTTCAACCAATGTCATCATCTATATTCATATTATTCCTTTAAGATCCTAAATACTTAAAACTCCTCCCACCGAAGTGTCATTTATCTTTTAATAATAATGATTGATTGTTAATTTCACATGCACTAAACTAATTTTGCATATCATGTACTAAATCATTTTTCTACTATTTTTATATTTTAAGCATTTTTCCTCTGATTGCTTTCTGTTATTTTTCCACTTATTCGGCGCTAAACGTTTTCATTAATTGTCTTAACAAATGTCTCTTCCATAGTAATTATTCCTAGCACAGAACTAAATTGGGCTCAAAAGCTCATCCTCATATTACCCACTTAAAAAAGAAGACTACATGTTTATAGGCCAAAGACTCCTACATGAGAGGGTGTATCGAAGATATAGTCTCACATTAGGAAACTATGTAGCCTTAAGTGGTCAATTGGTTTTAAGTTGACAGGTATTTATGAAATATATTCTACACATTCCGATTGGGTTATGATGGCCTGTCAACAAAAGATGACCCTTTTTGTAGCTATTTAGAATGTAAACATTTCAAATCATGCCATAAGTTAGAGACTATATTGCAATTTACCATATTCCCATAAATATTTTTCTCAATACTAAGGTTAATACTTATTTCGAGGCCAGCAACGTCCACTCCCTATCTCAGGCGCTCAACATTGGAAAGAGAGATCCACACATCGTTTATCTCGGACAGGTATCTTTATATAGAGAATCTTCTTAGGTGTTTTACTTTGTTTCTATTTATCCCACACAATGCGAATCACATCTGTGCGAACTTTCTGTATAAATAGTCTATTAGGCCTTGTTTAATTCAATTCAATCACTCTCCCGACTCTCCACACTTTTTACAATGTTAGTGCTTGTTTATTAAACCTAAAATCTCTGATGGTAGTTGTATTGATGCTTTTAGTGGCCATACCAATGCTGATGGGAATTTCGATGCACCTGCCTGGAGTTTGTTGCCAACAGAAGATTATCAAGATAACACAAGTCCATTAAGGTTGATTTAATTCGTGGTTGTAATTTTACTTGCTCAATTTGTGTTTCCCATGAAATTCCATATCAAATTTTGACGCATCCCACATTTTTGTTTGTTGAACTTGCAGCGAGAATTCAAACTCATCAGCCGCAGGTTTGTCCTATTCATCCTTGATATGATCTAAAATGACGAGTGATTATTTCTATTGTCTTGATGAACCTCTTTGCAGCGAGGAACAAAAGCAGCCTCGGTTTTGGGACCTGTTCAGTGAAACCTGGCAAGATCAAAGCAAAATTTAGTGAGAAGTTCCAAAAGGTCTCTGAGGATGGGAGTTTTATGGGACTCTGCTCTGAAGATCAGGACATTTTTGACGATGCAATCTGGGGAGAGCAACAAAATAGCAATTCTGCATTCAAAATGTTAGGTGTTGAGAACATGTTTTTACTGGATCAAACTTTCCCTTCGAAAACTTCGTCTATGCTAGATCCCTTCAACAGCTTCTCACCAAGGAACAAAAGTATGGTGTCACGTGGTTACGAAGCAATGACTCTAGATGATCATTTTGATCCACTCCTCATGCCCAAGACCAAGTTTGAAACACTTTCCGGATGTGACCCCCCCAATGATTTCATCTATCCGCATGAAATCTCCAGTAAATGGTCGGGTTTTGATCTAAATTCACATGTACCAACCAAGCCTTCATCATTAACTAAGGGCCATGTTCAATATTCTTCAAGTGGTGGCGGTGGATTCTTTAAAGAAATACATTTTAATCATCTGCCGAAGTATCAGGAGAATAATGAAGAAAGAGGCAGTTCTGGAAAGCCACAGGGGAAGGATGCTGAAAAGAGATCCACATCTTCCGGAAATGCTGAAAGTGCCGCTGGGGTAGAATCATTGGACAAAGTTAGCGAGCACGATCATTCAAGAAATGAAATTCCGGAACGGTCTAATAGCCCGGGTGTTGAAAAGTTAATTGATGAAGCTGAAGTGATTCCAGCTATGCTGGAGGAACTTCCTACTCAGATACAGAACTATGTGCAAAGTAAACTGTAAGTACATGTGCTTGCTAACGAATTCATGCCATCATTTTTGTAACATACAATTTTGTGTTTTCAGTAATCAATTTCATGGGCGTTCACCGGTCTCATCCCATCCAAGCAATGAAGGTTCCTCAGTTCTTTCATTCTCATCTTCCTGTTGGTACTCTCTTTCTGTTTGAGTAGCAATTTTTTTTAAAAAGCCTAATTATTATGATTTTTGAGTCATTTTAGTCCTTGTCCATAAAAGATAATGTTCTTATGGCCTTGGTGTTGTGTTGTAGAATCCAAGGCAACATATGAACCCAAAACCAAGAGATTTCAGACCGAGGGAAGCGGCGATGGTGACACATCTTATCAGGTTATGCTTCAAAGCTACGTGCTTCAACTTCTCTGTGTGCAGAAAGTGCTATTGGAAGCTTCGGGAAAAGATATAAATAAGGCATAGTACTCTAGTAGAGTTTTTCATTGCTCAAAGTTATTAGAACCTTTTTTGAAAAGTAATACATGAATTACTATACGTCAATTGTAGTACAAAACAATGTTGTCGTGGCTATATTGGATATTTCTTCGCTCTTGTGACAATCAGCAAGCTACTCGCGAGGAATAAGCATTCAGCTTAACTTTCAATTTAGATGTACAGATTTAGGATCTATATTAAATACATAAGGTTACAATTACATTAGTTTTCCAATGTGAGACTATGGCTCTGTTTAGGGCAGTTTTTTTCTATTCAAAAAGTTATATTTGAACAACAAAGGCTATTTTTTGGTTTGCTTGAATGAACAACTTTTTCAAAAAAGCTTCTTCTAAAAAACTGTTTTAGAGGCTCTTTGAAAAGTCAGTCTTACATTGCCTTCTAAAAATCTTTTTTTCTGCTTTTAGTCTTTTCTCTTTTATTAATTACATCTCGCTACATAACAATAGAGCATTTTCGGCCGAGCGCGTATTTTCAGCCGGGCATTCGTTTTTGGTCGGGCACTCATTTTTTGCATGAGCGGCCATTTTTCGTCTGGGCGCTCATTAATTTTTTTCGGGCACGTTTTTCGCCCGGGCGGCCGTTTTTCGTCTGTGCGCGCAATTTTTGCCCGGGCGGCGTCTTTTGCTTGGGCACGCGTCTTTCGCCCGGACGTGCGTTTGTCGCTCGGGCGGCTGTTTCTTGCTCGGGCTGCTGTTTCTCGCTCGGGCGGATGTTTTCTCCCGAGAGCGCGTTTTTTGCCCGGGCACGCGTTTTTCGCCTCGACGGTCGTTTTTTGCCCGGGCAAACGTTTTTCGCCCGGGTGGCTGTATTTTGTCCGGGCGTGCGTATTTCGCCCAGTCTGCTATTTTTTTTTCCGGGCTGCTATTTTTTGCCCGAGCGACCATATTTTGCCCGGACGCGAGTTCTCACCAACATTATTTTTCAATATTTTTCCAAAAAATTTGAACAACCTCTACAATTGTTGCACAAAGGTGATCCAACCTCTACTAATAAAATGGGCAGCTCGGTGCACAAAGGCATCCCCGCGCAGTGAGGGTCTGAGAAAGGGTCCCACCACAAGGTGAAATGTAGGCAAATCTTACCTTGCATTTTGCAAGAGGCTGCTTCCAGGACTCGAACCCGTGACCTCAAGGTCACAAGACAACACCTCAATGGGTGCGCCAAGGCTCACATTCAACCAACCTCCACTATTGCTATGAAAAATATCATTTGACTTCAAAATAGTTGATTATAGTTAACAACAACAATAATAATAATAATAAATATTTTTAATGATGTATAAATTTGGTTTAGCACGATTAATGTCACTTGTAAATGAACTGTCTGAAGTCTCTGTTTTATTTTATATCTTAGGTAGAAAAAGACCATGATATATGAACAATCACATTTTTAAAGGCGCAATATAAAGAAATGTTATTAAAATTTTCATGACTTGATTATTGTAAAGAGATGTAAATACGATTGGGCCATAAATTTTTGGATTATTTTGAACAGTTGAAGCCAAACAACGAAAATTCTCTCAAATAGCCATGTGGAGTTGGAGTCTAAGAAAATCTAGAGGAATGTCAAATGTCTTATTTTTTACTGTCTTCTCGAGTATTATGTCTTCTCTGTGTTTGTAATGTGTGGGATATTAAAAGAGCAAAGGCCTATTCTTTATACTTTCACATTTGCCTTTAAATTGGTCATGTTTCTACTATTTTCAGAGCCGCATAATGTTAGCATAAGCTTTTTATAACCTTTGATGGTAAATAGGGTAGAAATGATGATGAGCACCTTCTATCAAGAGTTGGTGGCAGCTCTCCCATGACCCGCAAGTTCTAACTTGTCGATTTAGTAATAGACTACCACCGAGCAAGGATCCGGCATGAAAAACATGTGGTAATCATGAATATAGAATTCCTGAAATTTCAGCCATAAGAGAATTTTTACATATAATCATGAAAAGCTTAAAAACCCTGATATCTAATAGTTTCTCCTCCTTTTAGGATGGATGGTGGTTCCTCACACTTGCACTTTTATAAATTATAAATAAATACTTATGCAAATCTCTGCTTGAGTTTACTCCTCTTGAAATATATTAGATCGCAATCATCAAACAATCAATTAATTACCCTTAAAGTGTAAAATTGACCTAAAAGTAAAATCAGTATAAGTCTACCATGAGTCATTTCATCCCGCTTGAATCCCTAAAATGTGAATCTCATTTTGAAATTATAATACTTTCATGATTCAGTATTGATAACATTTTTGTTGTTTAGCAGATGAAATGCAATGGCTATAAATTGCATGATAGCTATGAGTTGAAGGACAGGTATGATAAATCCCAAACTCAAATAATTTTTTCTTCCTTAAATCCCAGGGCCAGATTGCAACATATACAAATAGATGTTCAGAGCAAATTACCACAACAAATTGTGGTAATTCACATGCTTTCAAGTTTCAATTAACACACAATTTTGATGCAAAGATAGAGGAGACAAATAATCATAATTTGTTTTACTATTGGAAATATAGGTGGTCCAACATTCTATTTAAAAATTACAGAGAATCAAGCAACTTTCTTCTTAATTATTTTGACACCCTAAATTAAATCGATTACATGAGTGTCAGAGGTTTAAGCATTTAGCAACACTACAAACGTCAACCTGAATGATGTTGAAGCAACAAAGTTCTTTTCATGTTTGTTTTTTGTGTTAATTTCATAATTCTCTAATTCAATGACTACTTTGTTGTGTAGATTGTAAAATCTAATTCTTGTGATAAGGAAAGAAGGAGGGCTTTTGTTTATGTGTCTCTTTTCTGGCTACGGATTGTGGCCTAGGTTTTGCTCTCCTCATCATATCTCCGTTTATATTCATGTATTCTAGGTGTGCTTTGAGATATTAATCAAGTAGTGGCTAAGCAAAATAATATAAACTATGTGATGAATGTCTGTAGGGATGCTCCATAGTATTAGTCGGTAGATGGTCAAACAGAGTAGATAGATCTTTATTATAATGTTGTGTCATTTTTATAATGTTGTGTCCAATACTATGGAGCATCCCTACATTGCATTATTATTATGTTGCGTCATTTTCTTTATTTATCTTGTTCAATTGTTATTCGGTTCCGTTTAGCAAATTTGTTATGTTATTATATAATGTGATATGGATTTGAAGAAATTTGAAAATGGAGGGCCAGAAGAGAAAACCTAGTCTCATCGCTTCCATATTTCAAAAGAAGTTAAAATCTCAAAAGCCTTCTTCAACGTGTAAATCTCTAACTCTAGAGAGTGAAAATAAGGAGTTTTCCCCTTCCCCATCTGAAGACAGTGAGAATGTGTCTCCTTCTCAGTCACCTCAAACTCAAGATATTGTAGTGGGGTCTGTATCTGATGTTGAGATGCTTCCACATGATCCTGAAAAGAGAAAAAGTATATCGACCTATCATTTAAATGGTCAAGATACAGTGAGGAAAGCTTATATACTAAGATTCCATGCCAATCAAGATTTCACTATTTTCCTCGGAGAAAAATAGAAGATCGGGATCGTTAGTTTGTTATCACTTGGTTTGATATGTTTGGTTGGCTTGAATATAGTGTTGAAAAAGATGTCGCATCTTGTTCTGTACTATTTGTTCAAGAATGATACCACAACTAGTGTTGCTAGGGGATGCTTTTGTTAGTGGTGGAAGGCATAGGTCTTGGAACAAACCCGGTGGATTCACAAAGCATGCCATCAAGATTAATAATGCACATCAGCTAGCATTGCAGAAATTTGAAGCTCTAAAGGAATCCAAAAAGTCTATCATTGGTGCTCTTAATAAGAAATCAGATAAGACTAAGCTTAAACATAGATAACGCTTACAAGCTTCTCTTAAATGCTTGAAATTTTTTTGCATCAAGGACTTTCCATACGTGGTCATGATGATAGTCAAGATTCACTTAATATGGGAAATTTACTTGAACTTCTACAGTGACTTCAGGATATTGATGAAGAAGTTGATAAGTATGTCTTGAAACATGCCTCAGGAAATAATCAATTTACTGCTCCTTCAATTCAAATAAACATAATTAATAATTGCGCCAAAGAAACTACTAGATTATTATGCAAGAGCTTGGTGATGACTGCTTTTCAATTCTAGCCGACGAATCTAGTGATGTGTCACATAGAAAATAACTGGTTCTTTGTTTGTGTTATGTTGATAAAATGGGAGGTTAACAAAGCGATTTCTTGTCATTATGCATGTCGTTATAGAAATACATGTCACTTATAGATGCAATTGAATCTTTGCTAATGGAGCATTTAATGAATTTTTCTAACATGAGTGGTCAGATAAATGGTCTTAAAATTTAAATTTTGAGGGATCATCAATGTGCATACTACATTCATTATTTTGCTCATCAACTTTAGTCAACACTAATTGCAGTTGCTATAATAAATGATGACTATTGATGTTTTTTTGAAGCAATTGCAACATAGTTAAATAGGGTAAGTGTTTCTTGTAATTGAAATGAAATGCATAGAGAAAACTATGTCCAAATGGTTGTCAAGACACTACAAGATGGTGAACTAATAATTGGATCATGTTTAAATCATGAGCTTCATTTGAGTCGAACTGGAGATACTCGTTGGGGATCACATCACAAACACTAATGCATGTTATTTCATTATATCCTGATATGGTTGCTACACATTTGAAGATTGAGAAGAGTAAAACAAATGACAAGGTGAAGACACAAGGTGTGTTGTTTGCATTGTAATCATTTGACTTTATTTTAATGATTCACATGATGATAACTATATTTGGGTACACACATGAGTTAAATCTTTCTTTGCAAAGAAAGGATCAAGATCATTAATGTTATGTATTTTGTCAGTATAATGAAAAATAATTACAAAACTTGCTAAATGAGGTTTTGCTATTTTGTAGCAAAAATGGTATTCAGATTTCTAATATTGATGATCAGTATATTCTTCAAGGAAGATCAAAGCAGTTTGTTGAAGAGTATACAATTTTGTATCATTATAGGGTTGAAAAATTCTTTAAAATCGTTGATATAAAACTATAAGAACTTAAACAATCGGTTTGATGAGGTGTGTATAGAGTTACTTCATTGTATGCTTGAATCCTATTAGCTTATTTGGTTGTTCTTACAAGAAAAGGTGCTAAGTCTTGCAGAGTTTTACCTTAATAAATTTTCAAGTTTGAAGTTGCTTAATTTTGATTTTCAACTAGACAACTTCATTGTCAATATGAGAAGTGGGAGATTTTTTGGTTTGAATGATCTTTGTCATCTCTCTACGAAGTTTGTTTAAACTAGAAAGCATGTTTCTTATCAGCAAATTTATAATCTTATAAAGTTTGTGTTGATTCCTCTTGTGGCTACTGCATGTGTTGAAAGAGTACTCTCAATTGTGAATTATGTCTAGAATAAGTTGCGAAATAGGCTGGATCAAATATTGAATGATTGTCTTGTTATTTTTTATTGAGAGAGATATTTTGTTGAAAGTTTGTGATTTTGATGTGATTGATTGTTTTCAAAAAATAATGACTCATCATGGACAATTGTAATTTTTTTCGTATATTTTGTATTTTCCAACTTTGACAATTGAATAAATTTTGTATGGCTTTGTAGTGTCATAAATGTAACATTTTATGTACTATTATATCTAGAAAATTTTTGTGCCCCCCCCCCCTTTGTAATTTCCTAGATCTGCCACTGATGGAATTCAACTACTCTTTCCCAATCTCTTATGCATTTTAGATTGATTTCCTTGCAAATTTTTAGTTTTCTTCTTATGATTTGCATGAGGTGATGGGAGATTGTAAATTTTTAGGATTTTAGTTGTTTTGCTTATTATATTCATAGATATCGATTAAAACCCCTAGATTTTGATTTTAATGAGTCGATTTGAAGAATTATTATGGATTTTATGTGTTTTCTAAGGTTCTCCCTTTTAAAAAAATTTATTTGTAGTTCTTGGGTTTTGTTCGATCTAAGCATAAATCTTGAGATTGGTTAGTGAGAGAGAAAGATACAGTTTGTGAGGCATACTATGCAGTATCACCTATGATAATCGACAATGCCCACATATATTTGGCGCATATGTTATGTTTTGAACATGTCGATGGTGTTGGGTCACTGTTTGACAGTTTTCTGGGCTATCACCACATGATAGACGATATTGTTGGCGACAATCTAATGAACCATCACAAATTTCTCTGAATATTATCTGCATGTTTTATATATCCTTTATCTAATATAAGTGCATTCCAATCGTGATTTTATCTTGAAACCATTGTGATTTTTATAGTGTAATGGTAGCTTAGATCTCACATGGACATCGTGGTTCATCAAAAAGGACATTTACAGTTAAGCAATCTTACCATGTGTAAAGAGTGCATTGATAAGTGCAAGCTACAAAGTGGTATTGGATACTGAGGCACATCAACATATCTATGTGTTTTTGTGGCTGCATGAATCCTTCCTCTTCTGTATTTAGAGATGGGTTTTTCTTCAGTTCTAGTGTAGGAATTCCATAACTTCTTAAAAGATTCGATGAGAAATGATATGGACATAGGAGCGGAGTCCGCGATGCAGGGCTATTCAACAAGTATTAATCATGCATATTTGAAGGAGATTTATGGTTTTGAAAAGCACAGCCATAGACATGATATTAGGGAGAAGTTCTGTGCTCCATGGTATTGGACTCAGATTAACTAGGTACTTCATTGCAGGGAGTACAATGAGGATCAGATTTCCATTGTGGCCACTCTTACCCCTTGTTAGAACGTATGTATGTGCGGTTAACCTTGGGTAACCACACCTTGCGGTGACCGCGGCTAGGTTTGTCTTACCACATGTTATGCTGATCAAGAGCACGAGCAGTCACTATCTTGTAAGTGCTTGTTGTGGTCTGGGCATTTAAGCATTGTCTTAACCGCTTATTCCAGGGTTCATGTTGCTGATAAAGACTAGCGGTTTCCTCCTTGGTACCTGCTCACTGTTGTATGTATGTGCGGTTAACATTGTAACCACACTTTCCTAGGCGGTCAACCTTGTATTGACCGCACTGACCAAGCTAACCGCACCTGGATTTATTCTTGTAATTAGTCCCATATTGTTAAATTGTAAATCCTCTCACCTCCATCGTTCTATATAAAGAAGGGCACACCCATGTAATATTTATATTTTTTGGAAATAAAAATTCAGTTTTTTTTTAATTTCTCACGAGTTATTTCAAATTCCACGCAAGTTCTTTTCATTTTCTCATGACGTGGTATCAGATCAAGAAAGATCGTTCAGTTGTGAACTCTGTACTCACCCATTCTGATCTCTGGTCACGCATGGTCTTCGGTTATATAACCACCCATTTCTCTTCACTTTGTGTGTGTGCGGACTTTGGTTTTCTAATTGCCCGCCCTTTGTCCTTCGAGTGTACGGACTTCAGTTATCTAACAATCTGTCTCTCTTTGCTTTGTGTGTGCGAACTTTGGTTTTCTAAACTCCCACCTCTTTTCACTCAGCAATGCGTCTTCCCCTTTGCGTCTTGTGCGGTCTCCTATTTCTTAACCGCCAGACAGTTCGCTCATCGCAGGCTCTGTTTCTGTTGTGAGGTCTCGATACTATGACCGCACCAGCTTCTTATCATCTTCTCTATGGCAACTCTGGGTATCCCTCCTATTTTAGGTACCTCTGGAAATCTTAGCACTGCGTCCAAGTTAACCGGGCCAAATTATTCGGATTGGAGTGTCTCTTTTACCTTTTTGTTGCGATCTTAGCGCAAACGCCATCATTTAACTTGCGATCCTCCTGCCAAAGGATCTTCCACATATGATGACTGGGATGCTTGCGATGCTCTTGTTCGCACGTGGCTTGCCAATAATCTCTCTAATGAGTTTACCCATCATTCGCCATGATGAAACTGTCAAATCTGCTTGGAACCATCTTGTTGCTCTTTACTCAATGGGAGCTAAGACCTCTCGCATTTACACATTATATGCAAATCTCTTTGCCCGCCCCACCATGAACCCCAATGAAGCTTACCAAGAAGTACAGGCACTTGGCGCAGAGCTTTTTTAGCATCGAACATTCTCTACCGATCTTGTCAACCAGCACAAACATTTCCAAGAGCTATTGGTCATGCGTTATCTTCTACGCTTACCAGACTCCAATGACATGATATGTCAGTAAATTCTGGGTGAAGCCAATTCTCTTAAACTAGATGTCATTGCTGCTCTCATCTCGACAGTCACGACCCTTCTTCAACGGCCTATGATTAACTTCCCACCATCTTTTTGACTGTTTTGCTCACCCTACTAACCTAGGTATCACTAGAGTTCGTAGAGGATACCTTAGTGGAAATGAACCTATCAGGCACATATGCTCCCACTGTGGTAAGCGGGGCCACTTTGTGCATCGTTGCTTTATCATGTTCCCACATGCATCTTCGTCCATCAACAGTTGAGGCACCTCCTTTAGCCTCCAAGCATTCTTCATCCATTGACTCTACCTCAAGTAGCGCACATGTTGTCACTCAGGGTAAGTGTCTCATTGACTCTGGTGCCACCAATCATATGATAGGGAATCCTCTTTTCTTTTCTCATTTGGACAAACATGATCAGTCACCATCAGTGTTGATTGCGGATGGCTCCCCATCTCCTGTGTGTGGGACTGGCTTGGTCCAGGTTACCCCATCTATCCGACTTGCGGATACTCTATACATGCCTATGTTTACGTGCAATTTATTGTCTGTTCCAGCTATCTCAAGGAAATTACAAGGCTCTGTCATGTTTACTGATTCTTGTTGGAATATGCTTTCCACATCTCTTGGTTTGAGAATAACAAATCCCATTGTATTTTATTATACTTGCCATGTGTTTATAGTGTGCAGGAACTTCTACTTTCAAGCCTCTATGACTATGAGAAATAAAGACGAAGAATTCCCTACCAGGTCAAAGCTCTGGCGCTAGCACGACACGCTAATGCTACCGCCGGCGGTAGCTGTGCAAATTTGGAAACTTCGTCGAAAAGGAAACATTCGTCGAGAGTGGATATGACAACTCTTACCGCGGAGCATTAAGGCTAACGCCCGACGGTAACTTATGGAAGTCCCGCGATCCCGAGGCTTATTGAGGAGCAAAAAAGGAAGGAGATCTGATGGATGGGAATAATATATACTAATGCGGCGTGTTAGCATTACCTTGGAGCGGTAGGAGGGGATACCTATTCTGGAGCCAGAAGGTTGCCAAAAATGGCTTGATCCACGTGACAGAATGTTGCCTAAAGAGGTTACCACCCGGCGGTAGAATTACTGCTGGCACTAGGATTTGAGCCTATTTAAAGAGTGGTCCGCCTCTGGTTTTGATTAGTCGATTAGCCTATTTAAGAAGATATCGAAGCCACAACTCTTATATTCGTGAGAGCCTCCTCTTTGCAGCCAAGAGAACTCCGTCAACATTCGTGAACGCTAAGGACTTCAAGAAAAATCAACCATGTCGACTTCATCTTCAAGTTCATCCTTTGAGTTCTTTGATGTTTTTGTTTTTATTGTTTGCAACCTTCATATTTTTATTGGTAGAGAAATTCGCCGCGTGGTTGGCGACTAGGGCCTTGAGAGTACTAAGGAGATTTCGCCACATGGGTGTGGCGACTATGTCTAGGGTTTGATCTAGGGTTGGCTCGAGACCTCATCTGGGGAGAGATAGGCTAGAGCCAACCGGTCCTTGGGAGAAGGGTCAGTATAAAAAACCAAAAAAGATTTTTAAGCATTCGCCTCTATCTCAAGCGTCATTGGGATAAGTTTTTTGTAATATTCTTCAAGCAATAATAATATCTGTATTTCTCTAATATTGTCTTGAAATTTCTGATCATTGAAATCTAAACGAAAAAGGGGTTCTTTGTCACTAACGTCGCGCGGTAACGCTACCGCAGGCGGTAGTAATAGAGTTCTCTTTTGTCGTGACAAATACAACCCTCTTTCATAAAATCCTACTGCAGTATTTAAATTGAGATATTCTTGAAAATACTGTCAACTCATTTAAATAAACTTAATTTAGCATAAAAATTTTTAAACCCTTATTCACCCCCCCCCCCCCCCCCCTCTAAGGGCGCCTACATATCCAACAATTGGTATCAGAGCCAGGTTATTCCTAAACAGTCTAACAACATGGAATAATGTCGCTCAATGATCTCGCTTTTCATGAGGGGTAAGGAATATCTAGACCTCCACTTTTCACTGGACCTGACTATAACTACTAGAAAATGCGAATGCGTTGCTTTCTAATTAATTTACATCTAGACGTCTGAGCTTGTATTGAACAACCGTATACTACTCCTACATATGTTGTTGGAGAAGTAACCATGGAAAAGCCTAGAGATGGGTGGGATGATGGAGATAAACAAAAATGCAAGAACAATGTTAAAACAATGAATGCCTTATTTTGTGTTTTAGATAGAACTGAATTTAATTGAGTTAGTGCTTGCGAAACCGCTTATGATATTTGAAATCTATTGGAAATAATGCATGAGGGTACTTCACAGGTTAAGGACTCAAAGCTATTCCAACTGGAATCAGAGTTTGAAAGGTTCAGAATGGATACAAATGAGGACGTAGACTCGATGTACACTCGCTTCACCAAGATTGTCAATGCCTTAAAGATACTTGGAAAAACCTTCTCAAACGGTGACTTGGTGAGAAAAATCCTTTGGTCTCTACCTCCGAAGTTCAATCCAAAAGTGACTGCTATTTCTGAATCACATGATCTAAGACGACTTCAAATTCATAGCCTCATTGGGAACCTCAAAACCCATGAGATTGAACTCAAAATCCAAGAAGAAGAATACAACAAAGAGCCAAAGAAGAAAGCCTTAACACTGAAGTCAATGAATGAGATGACAACGACGAGGAGGATGAGGAGAGCCTTTTTGTGAAAAATTTCACAAAGTACATGAAGAAACCGGAAAGAAGGAACGATTTTCGTAAGTTTTTCCGAAAAGGTCCATCATCTAAAAGAGAGAATAAGGAGAAATCAAGCGACGACGACGAGCGGCCTCCCCCCCCCCCCCCCCCCCCCCCCCCGAGTGCTTCCACTGCAGGAATACCGGGCACATACGAAGCCAGAGCCCAAAATACCTAAAAGACCAAAAAGTAAAGTGGCGCAACGGTAAAAAGAAGAAGAAGGTTCTGAAGGCTGCAATATGGGATGACTCTTCATCTGAAAGCTCAAGCGGGTCCACTTCAAGCGATGGTGATGAGGCAAATTTTTGCCTCATGGGTAGAAGCCATGAATCTTCGGATGATGATTGTTGTAAGCCCCCCCCCCCCCCCCACCCACCCAGAACACAAGACACGTCCGAGGGGAGTCCTATGCCCAGAACAGCCATCTTGCGGTAACGTCAACACACGGGCTAACCTGTACCCCAAGACATCTATCCTGCTGGCTAAACCATTATCATCATGCCAACCCATCAATAATAGAAAACAACAGAAGCCATAGATCTACAATAAGTAAAAGTGTCCCAACAATATATACAAAAAGGACAGGTAACTATAAAAGCACCTGCAAAATATCAGAGTATAGAATTGCCTCGAGGGCTACATCTCAAGCTCTCACTCATATAGGTCACTGACAGAAGGGAATGTATCATAGTCACAGGCCCTATCGCCCTGACCTGGCTGTCCTCCTGCGTTATATGTTGCTGCTCCACTTATCGCTTGATGTCCTCCTATGAAAATAGTGATGTAGCAACAAAGTCATAAAGACTAAGTGACTTCACATCCTCTCCCCCAACAACGCTTAGGCACCGGGCGGAAAGAAGAGGGAGAATACTGCAATATAATCAGTATATACAATACAACAGGTGGCAAGGTAGGCGGTAATCATAGCAGATATATCAAGAGTATAAGAGCACATTTATTCTAGTAGTATAGTCAGCAACAGAGTATGAAAAGAGCAGTGTAGGTAAAGAACTGAATTAAACTTAACTTATAAATATGCCCATAAAAGTTTATAAGTTAAGGGTCCTCCACAATATTAAGTAACTCATCATATAAAGGTGCCCATACAAGTTTATATGATGAGGATCTTTATGCGGAGCACTGCAATGAATGTATATATGAAGACTCATCCATGATTTACGCACGGACTCTAATTTTCTATGTCTACATAGACTTATACTTCCCGCTTTTCGAGGGTAGCTAATCACTCAGGCACCTCACGTAGTGGCCAGACAGAGACAGTGGAGCGAACATCTCCACTACTAGGCGGGTATGCACACTACCAGACCTAGGCCTTACATACGCCTCAACGTTAAGAACACAACATCGGAGACCCTGCGTACTTTTGATCGCTCAACCAGCTAAGTCTTATGACGTGGAAGGGGCTTTGGGAAGTAAGCACCAAGGCCCAGCCCAACTGGTCAAGATCTATCTGCCAATTCCCATCGGTGTGACGACCGGCGAGCCCGTGGATCTGCCACAAGTAATCCTCCAATAAGGATCATTATGCAATCGTGTGAAACTATACACACCCAAGTAATTTCCCATGCTTAACCCATGCTATCGAGCACCCAAGGACTCCCAACCAAATCCATAACAAATGTTAATGTACAAGTTCAAACAATGCTAACTAGCATACAAGGACCTACCAACCGGTTCCTCATAACACCTTAGGATATAACCTTATCCTATAATCCGGACCAAACCATCACTTCTACCCATACCGAGTTGTCATAACTCTTGTGCAGTGTGTGTGTATATAAGGGAAATACTCTCTTTGATCTTATAGGACTACTTGTGCGTTTAATGTCACATTTCCAAAGTCCTTTTCTAAATGTGCACCCTAACATTTCAATTCAGCATAATAAATTATAACAACACATTTAAATAAGGACTCAATTCAAAGCCAAATCCGCTGAAACTTCTACCATAGGTCATAATTAATGTCATTATCATTCCGACCAAATTTCGACCTCATTGTATTATGCAATACTTATTTATGGTGCCCTACATTTATATGATACGACAAGCAATTTCATAGTAAATATGTATCCAAAATATCCTGAAACTAAACAGGGGTGATCACAACATCATCAGACACATTCCTACCAAATTTTATAAGCATTCGATAAACATATTGAGATAAATCCGTAAAGCCTTAAAACTCGGTTCATATTCATTAATGTTTACTAAAATAGGATTTCTGGGAGTTACAAACCACCAAAAATAATGTGTCACCCCATTCAGAAAAGGTATCGCCAAGGGATACAACTTTCGTGTTGAGCCCAAGATCCAGATCTAAGCCTTACCTATCTAAAATCGGGTTTGAACTCAACAGAGTAAATCTGGACAACAAGCTGTCATGTACATAAACCAGATCATTTTCTGCACAACCATTTTTTATTTTAGTTTGCTGGAGCTACATAGCTTCCCTGAAAATGCACAACCACTCCTTGAAAAGCTCTTTACGAGGGATACAACTTTCATGTTGAGCTCAAGACCTGAATGTGACCGGATCATGCCTAAAAATAGGCTTGAAGTCTGTTGCGTGCAGAAAATAGATTCCTGTCTAAATATTATAAGGAGCACGGATCTTAAGGTAGATGAACAACATCTGTTCATTTTCTTCCTCCAGCACACTAATATATTCTTTCGCCTTCTGTCCTCCAATACACCCTCAATAGACCACCATTCTTCATGAAATCAGTTCCTACAATTTCGTATTGAAGAGAAGACTTGATTGAAGATATTTTCTCGGTGAACGTCGCCCTAGAATAGAAGTTCTAGTGTGGTCTCATCCAAGAAAACTCCATTGAACTCACCAAGTCAAGCTCTTTTGAGTCAACATCTCTCCTAAATCAGATCTAAAGATCTAGCACCAAGGGAGAGAGGGCAGAAGTCACCTGTTTTTCGGCCATGGAGCGGGTTTGTCTTCTCGACGTCATGGTGGTGGTCGGCCAAGCTCTAAGTCCTCCTTCTAGACTTGATCTCCTTTAGGAAAACAGCTGGTCCCAATGCTTGAATGTTTGGAAGTGGATCAACTTTAAACTAGCTAGTATTTCTAGGGTCGTTGCACGCACGTTGGTACTAGCATTGGGAGGGTCTCCATAGAATGGTGTCAGATTGACCAGGTTAAATAATGTGGAGGTACCAAATTCAACGGGAAGATCTAAGAGGTAGGTGTTTTCACTTAGTCGCTTCCGCACTTGAAATGGGCCAAACTTCCTTTCAAGGTTGTAAATGTTGGATGTTGGGTTTAGTTTTAGTTTGAAATATTGAATGTTGGATTGCGAGGGATATATTGGGGATATTTTACATTATCGTATGTAAAACAAAGTAGATGACGATGGAACTAGTCTACTGGAAAAATCTACCACTATACAGTAAAGTTAAGTGGAGTAAAGCAAGGCATAGTAAAGTAAGAAAAGTAAACGTTGATTTATAGGAATGCCCACACAGACCTATAGACCAAGGGGTCATTTAGCAGGGACTATCGTATAAAAAGTCCCATAACCAATTTATACGATAGGGGTGGGGTTGAGATGCAATGCTTATGCTATGACATGCAGAGTTATGCAGTTTATGCTATGTTCACACAAGTGCAACTCACACACTTCGACTCTATGCGCACAGACCTTTTGTTTCCCCTTTTTGGAGCTAGCAAGACTCCAGGATACTCCCATAGTGGCAAACAGAAGCGGTGGGTTGGTCCTCGCCCATCTCTAGGTTGGTATTCACACTACCTAACCTATACCTATCGTACGCCTCAATGCAAAACTGTGGAGCATCTGCGTACTCTTACTAGCTGGACCACCAGACTTTTCTTGGCTAAGTGCAAATCCACACTTACCGAATCAGCGTATTAATGTCGGTGTGAACGACCGTCAATACCGAAGACCCACCACCTTTATGCACATGCAGTTATGATTACCATCTATCTCCCATCCATAAGCTCCCTGGGCTAACCCACCTGTCACTATAACCTTTCGAGCCACCGGCTCGCCGGACCAACCTGTCCGCACTTACAACCACCGAGCCTACCGCTCGTAAGACCAAACCAACTAGCCTCCCATAACCATGCGGTGTGGGTGTGTTGATTATTAAGGCAATCTTGCATAACAGTTTATTCCTGCAGTTTAGGGTTAATCTTGGACTTCCCGAGGTCTATCCTGTGAGGGGCTCGCAGCGGTACTAGGAGGTGCGATGGGATGATAGCCCAAACCTCCCCTTCTCAAGACACTTTATGTTATTGGTAACTACCCAAAGGATACCAATCTTATCATTACACTTGGATTAACCCTAGGTATTTTATGACTCTATAAGGGGAAAGACGATCTTTCATCGATCCCGAGCACAAACTTGCCCCTTTAGCTTATTGGGCACACTTATCATATAGACTCCTAATGGTGACCTCACATATTCTCAACCAGAATAGGTACACCATCTACCTTCCATTCCCACCTTCTGGTCTTCAATTTACCCAAGTTTTATAGTTTTACTATATGCAGACCAAATGAGTTATATGAGTTGCATAAGAGGAGGTACTCCAAATATTCATCCAACTGACTTAAGATTATTACTGGGAGTCTATCATGATATTATAAGACTAAATCCATAGGATCATATTTTTCCTTAATTAATTGATATTTATTATAATTTCTCCAATATTGGCCAAGTATGAAATTGAACATGAAGTGTAAGATCTCCTTATAATTTGGCCTCCACAAAATTATGGAAAATCTATGATATCAAAATAACAGTAAATATATATAGAATATCACAAATTTATAGTAAGATATGGGCCTTTAATTATAATATTAAATCATTATCAAATATTGGAAGTTAAAGAAGGAACCACCAAAAAATACTTGTCCAAAAATTATGGTAAAATTACCAGACCTCTATAATGATCAGAAAAGTCTACTGACTAAATTTCAGAATTTATCAGAACTAACTAGTCACATAAATAAATGTTCCAAGTAAATCCATACTAGGGAAAACTGTGAAGTAACCTACTGATAAATAATTCCAAAAAATTATAAAAAAATTCACAGAGCTTCCTAATGCCCTAAAATGTCATATCCTCAAGTTTCACAATTTTCCAGAGAACATTTGGCCCTTATTTGTTTACCACAATCTTAGGGCAAAATGGATAACTTGTGAATGAAGTACTAATTAAATCAATCCAAAAATTACACAAAAATTACCAGAAGTTTATATCATGATTATATGAGCACCACCAAACTTTCATCAACATCCAAGATAAATTGAGCATGTAAATTCTTCTTACAAGAAAGTGCCCTAAAAAGGTTATAACCTAACTCAGAGGGAACAAGTGATCCTAAAATCCTTATAAAATTACTTAGGGCATACTTACACCATATGAACTTATCTACCAAGTTCCATGCCCATTCAAGGACATATGACCCTATGTCCTTCACAAGGCTCAAAGTGCAACCCTAGGGTTAGAACTAAGGTTCTAGTGCACATCCACCCCAAACCACCCCAAACCACTCATGGGGGTGTTTTATGTGATCGTAAACCAGTGACCAAAGTTTCATCACTTTTGGATGAGGGTTGACCCCTTAAATCCACCAAGAGCACTTTTGACTTAAATATGCCTAGTTTGACCAAACTTGGGTTAATTAATGACCCTGTGGGATGATATATTTAACCAAATCAGTCCCAATTGGGATGATATATTTACAAGGGTCATATAATGACCCTATGGACCACTCACCAAAATTTGGAAGGGTTTGGAGGTCATTTGACCTTATATTTAATCATTACATGAATTATTAAATGTTTGCAAAAACCTTAGAAAAGGTTTCTCCAAAAATTCTCATTTTTGGATATGTTTAGTTAGTAGGTATAATTAGACTATGCTCCAAATTTCAGACCATTTAGATGGCTGGTTTAGTGTGGGCATTCAGATCAAGGTCTGGTCAGCCCTTTGGACATGTTACATCATTTTGGGTGCTGTGATCAGACCACTGATCCAATTTGGCTGAAATCAATTTTAAATTAAAGTAGACTCCAAGGGATACAACGTTGGTATTGATACATTTCCAGGTCAGGGCCCTAAGTATTTTTTATATTTATTTCTAACTACTGCCAGTAATAATACATAAAATGAAATAATAATAATCATCACTTATAAAATTTCCTGTACAGAAATTGGAGGGCCACGATTTCGTCTTCTCCGATGAGCCAACAACCAATTGGGTTTTCTATATACCATTCAAAATGATAATAGCATATCAAATATGCGCAGCGGAAAAAAGAAAAATAAGAACAGCCCAAAAGAGTTACGGATCTTGTGATTTAATGAATCAAGATATTAGGAAAGCAACACATTGCAATATCTGAAGGGGATTGAGTCAATACTCAACCGAAGTGCTCCACAACTGAAATATGGAGAACAGTCATTGAGTCCTAAGCGCAGAAATGGATTGGCGCCTCTACGGGAGTCCACACGAGCGAAGGAGAACCCTAGCTTCTTGTCGCACAAGAACTAGGTCGGAGAAGAAGAGCCCTCTATGTCTCCCACGAACTGCTAGGTCCGACGACAGGGAGAGGTGGCAGCGATGTTGGGGGGCGGGAACAGTCGATCGGAACTCTTCCATCAGAATCGCGAAAGGCTTCTGTCGCACTTCGAAACTCTTCCGTCGCACTTCAGAAGGCTTTCGTCGCACTCTGGATTTGCAAAAGAGGATCACCTCTTTAGGTCGTAGAATCGTATTCTATTTATACCCAGGCGAGAGAGATGCTATCCACACACCCACGACATATATTGATATAAAATAGAATTTGTCGAGTGAACCTTTCACTGAAGAAATTTGTCGAGTAACAAATTGAATTCGTCGAGTAACAAATTGAATTCGTCGAGTAAAAAATAGAATTCGTCGAGTGAACCTTTCACTGAAGAAATTCGTCGACTATAATTCAATTCATCGAGTGAACCTTTCACTTCTCGTCGAGTACAACTCAATTCGTCGAGTGAACTTTTCACTTCTCGTCGAGTACAAGTCAATTCGTCGAGTACATGAGTTTGTCGGATTCGTCGAGTCAATCATGGATTCGTCGAATCAACTTTTAATTTTTCAAGACAACATGGATTCGTCGAGTCAACATGGATTCATACATTAGATGAACTGAGGTAAGAGTCGTCGAGACATTCTCGACGACTCATCTCGAAGACTTGCCAATACACTCCATACAGTATTCATAATACCTGTGGAGCATTCAGTTGACTCGACCCAACTCCAATAAGTCATAGGATTGGTCCTTCACTCATATCCAATATGAGTAAGGCCAACACAATTCTTCCTCCAACTTCTCCAAACACTCTTGTGTGTGACCTCATAGGCTCATATCGCGTTGGCAGTGAGACTAGATGTTTGATTACTTCCAGATCACCTTGGAAACACCAACAGTCTCCCATTTGATCTTGAACGTATCAAACAAAAGTCTCACAAACAATGAGCGTCATCTAGCAATACATCATTGCTACCCAAGCGATAAGAGTCCATAACTCAACAAGCCTGTCTTGATCAATGTACCAGTGATGTCAGGTCCCTTTGTCCTTACATCCGGATAAAACTAGAGGCATGGACCATGTCACCCTCATAATTATTGAATCCAAGTTTCCTGATCTAGAATAGACCTTAAGAGAGTGGTAAGCTCAATATCACATATTGGCTCAACCCAGCATGACCATGCATTTCTCGGTCTCATTCTATCAAGGGGCCCATGCATGTAACTCATGTCATAAAGGAGGACATCTCATATCTGTCTACACACAAACACCCAAATGAATCATAACATACCCAATAACCACCCTTATCATCAACCTTTCTCAAGGAAGACTTTAGATGGCATCAAAGTACGCTCTTTCTCACTTAATGAATGTTGTGACTTCAGGTCAAAGAACTACAAACACCATTGCCAGTTGAGACCTACTTGTGACACGTTCATATAACAATCCACAAAGTAGTCTCAAGGTGGGCCTGTCCAGTACAACTTGTTCACTAACAAGTACCCATGTGATGAATTGATATCACAATATCATGACCTGTGAGAACCGGTCATCAGTCAACGCACATGCTAGTCTTAGTGTATCATCACTGCCCTTCAGCTTCTAAGATGATACTCTGACTATGGACCATTTAAGAATGAAGCTTCTTGTAAACATAGGCCCTCACATTGAAGTCACGTACTTGAATTCCTATGGAAACAAACATTCTAAGGGCATTTATTATGCTAATTAATCTATCAAATAGAAACTATTGACATAACAATAAGAACTTGCCATAAATGTAAAATGAAAAACACAGTACATATCACAATTACTCAAATGTATAAACAACTAACAAACATACAATCCACAAGGCTCCCACTAAAGACGATCATTCGGGTATCTAATACCCATTGATCTAACATGACCATCATGCTTCTTTTGCGCAAGAGGCTTTGTCAGTGGATCCGCTATGTTTTCTTCAGTCGGAACTCTGCAAATGTTAACATCTCCTCGATAGACAATCTCTCGAATAAGATGGAACCGCCGAAAGTATGTGCTTGGAGCGCTGATGAGATCTAGGTTCCTTAGCTTGGGCTATTGCACCATTGTTGTCACAGTAGAGAACTACGGGACCAAATATGCTAGGAACTACACCAAGCTCACTAATGAATTTCCTAATCCACACAGCCTCCTTCGCCGCATTTGCAGCAGCGATATACTCGGCCTCAGTGGTAGAATCGGCAACTGTCTCTTGCTTGGAACTCTTCCAGCTTACAGCTCCTCCACTAAGGCAAAATACAAAACCTGATTGGGACATTGAATCATCCCTATCAGTCTGGAAGCTAGCATCTGTGTAACCATTTACAACGAGCTTTTCCTCTCCACCATACAACAAGAACATATCCTTAATCCTTCTCAAGTACTTTAGGATATTCTTGGCAGCAATCCAGTGAACATCACCAGGATCAGACTGATACCTGCTCGTCATGCTTAAAGCATAAGAGACATTAGGTCGTGTACATAACATTGCATATATGATTGATCAAATTGCCGAAGCATATGGAATCAACTTCATGCGGTCCTTATCTTCCAAAAATTTAGGATACTGGTCCTTAGAGAGACTCACACCATGAGACATGGGTAAGAATCCCTTCTTGGACTCAAGTATGCTGAACTTTTTCAGCACCTTCTCAATGTATGTACTTTGGGTCAAACCCAGCAACTTCTTCGATCTATCTCTATAGATCTTAATACCAAGTATGTAAGTCACTTCACCCAAGTCTTTCATAGAAAAGCAGCTCCCTAGGTTGTCTTAACAACTTGCTAGTTCGGAATCTCATTCCCGATCAACAGTATGTCATCTACATATAATATCAGGAAGACAACAATACTCTCACTAATTCTCTTGTAAACATAAGGCTCATCTTCGTTCTTAATGAAACCAAACTCTTTGATTTTCTCATCAAAATGAAGATTCCAACTTCGAGAAGCTTGTTTAAATCCATAAATGGATCGATTCAACTTGCATATTTTAGTGGTTTCACTAGGAGATACAAAACCCTCGGGTTGTGTCATATACACTTCCTCAAGGAGGTTTCCATTGAGGAATGCCGTTTTGACATCCATTTGCCAGATCTCGTAGTCATAATGCGCAACAATATCAAGTAGAATTCTGATGGACTTGACCATGGTCATAGGGGAAAAGGTCTCATCATAGTCAATACCATGAATTTGCCTGAAACCTTTAGCCACCAGCCGACCTTTGAATGTCTGTACATTCCCATCCAAGTCGGCCTTCTTCTTGAAGACCCACTTGCACCCTATGGGTCTTACCCCTTCAGGTGGTTCCACCAAGGTCCAAACTTGGTTTGTATACATGGAGTCCATTTCAAATTTCATGGCCTCAAGCCATTTTTCAGAGTCTGGTCCATTCATAGCCTCTTGGTAGGTTGTAGGCTCATTATCATGATCCATAAGCAACACATTACCTATCTGAGACACGAGAAATCCATATCTCTTAGGCTCAAATCTTAGTCTACCAGATCTACGTAGGACTTGTGTTTATTGAGCAGGCTCTCCGGCTACAACTTCTTGTAGTCCTTGCTCAGGTTCCAATTCTGGTTCGTTCATTGTTTGTGGTTCTTGAACTTCTTCAAGTTCTACCTTTGCAGTCTTTCTGGATAAGAACTCTTTCTCCAAAAAGAAACCAGTCCTTGGGACAAACACTTTGCCCTCAGACGGCAGGTAGAAGTAGTATCCTTTGGTCTCCCTAGGATACCCCACTAGATAACATTTATCTAATTTGGGTTCCAGCTTGTCGGGCATTTGACATCGCATGTACGCCTCATAGCCCCAAATCTTAATGAAAGACATACTAGGACGCTTTCCAGTCCATATCTCATATAGTGTCTTTTGAACCATTTTCGTTGGAACTCGATTTAGTGTGAAAGCAGCAGTCTCTAGAGCAAAACCCCAAAAGGAAACAGACAAATCTACATGACTCATCATTGACCGTACCATGTCTAACAAAGTACGATTCCTCCTCTCAGACACACCATTATGTTGTGGTGTTTCGGGCAGAGTGAGTTGTGATACAATACCACATTCTCTCAGATGATCACGAAACTCATGACTCAAATATTCGCCACCTCGATCAGATCGGAGTTCTTTTATCCTTTTTCCCAATTGGTTCTCTACTTCATTCTTAAACTCTTTGAACTTTTCAAATTTTTCAGATTTGTTCTTCATTAGAAACACGTATCCGTGTCTACTGAATTCATCAGTGAATGTAACGAAGTAGTAGAACCCACCTCTAGCCATAGAACTCATGGGTTCGTATACATCACTATGTATTATACCCAAGAGATCATCATCCCTCTCACTACAACTAATGAAAGGATCTTTCGTCATCTTGCCTAATAAACATGACTCGCCCCTCTCAAATGATTCAAAATCAAATGAGTCCAGTAGTCCATCTCTATGGATCTTGGATATGCGTTTCCCGTTTATATGGCCTAAACGACAATGCCAAATGTACGTAGGATTCGAGTCATTTGTTTTTAGTCTTTTAGTATTTTCTACATTATAGATCGAATGGTCTAAGTTCAAAACATATAAACCATTAAACAATTGGGCTACACCATAACAAACATCATTCATAAAAATCGAACAACAATTGTTCTTAATTATAAACGAAAAACCTTTCATGTCAAGACATGAAATGGATATAATTTTTCTAGTTATGGCTGGAACAAAATAACAATTATCTAGTTCTATTACAAGCCCAGTGGGCAAAGAAAGACAATAGACACCAACGGCAACGGCATCAACTCTTGCTCCATTTCCGACGCACAGGTTTACCTCCCCTTTACCCAGCATTCTTCTCCTTCTCAGTTCCTGCACATTTGTACAAATGTGAGAACCGCATCCGGTATCCAATACCCAAGATGAAGGAGCAGAAAGGTTTATCTCTATAACGTAAATATCTGAAGTGGAAGTCACACTTCCCTTCTTCTTTTGCAGATCCTCAATGTAGATATGATAGTTTTGCCTCCAATGCCCTGCCTTACCGCAGTGGTGGCACTTTCCTTCCTTCGCCAGACCTTTCTTTTTCAGTGCAGAAGATTTGGGATCAAGATGAGACTTAGATCATATCTTCGTCTTCTTGGATCCTTGGCCTTGCCCTTGCCTTTATGCACCATCCCTATGGGGATAACAGGCTTGACCTTCTTCACATTATTTTCGGCAGTTCTCAACATGCCTAGGAGCTCGGGCAGTGTCTTGTTTATTTCATTCATGTCATAGTTCAAGACGAATTGCTCATAACTGTCCGGCAACGATTGCAGGATCAGATCTGTGGCCAACTCTTGGCCCAATGGAAAACCTAGTCTTTCAAGGTTCTCTATATACCCAATCATCTTGAGTACGTGAGTCCCCACTGAGTCTCGAGCTCCCATCTTGCACTGAAATAGTGCCTTGGATATGTCAAACCTCTCTTGCCGAGCTTGCCCTTCGAACATTTTCTTGAGGTGCTCGATTATCTCATAACCACGCATGCCCTCGTGTTGCTTCTGAAGCTCAGAGGACATGGTAGCAAGCATGAGTCATTCCACATCCAAGGTATCATCCCGATACTTCTTGTAAGCATCTTTGTCTACTCGCGGAGCATTCCCGGTCGGCTCTATAGGGGCTTCCCCTTCCAAGACATAGAGCTTGCGCTCTTGCCTGAGAACAATTCTCAGGTTTCTGTACCAGTCAAGGAAGTTCATCCCATTGAGCTTGTAAGACCCCTCTTTTTGACAAAACCGAGTCTTATGCCCAGAACCGCCGCTTTGCGGTGACACCATCACTCGGGAAGGTCGCCACTACAAAACGCCGATCCTGCCAGCCATATCGATCACAGAAGAAGAAAAGTATAAATGAACAAATATAAGTTCAAGTCCACAATCACATGCTATATATAATAAATATCCACATGATATAACTAAAATAACAAAGGTTACAATAATAAAGGGCTCATGCCATGTACATCATATCCTCACCACAAGATCACTCGCGGAAGCAAACTACTAATCACTCACTAATCCTGAAACTGGTGCTCTTGTACTAGACTGGCCCGCCTCCGTCTACACCGGCCTCTGGTGCTGCTGCGTCTCCTCGGTCCCCTAAAATGATATGGCCCACCGACCATTAGTCAAAAAGACTAAGCCTCGTTTCTCATCACCCATCCCCCAGTGGCTCGTAGGCACCGAGCGGGAGGGATGAAGCGGAGGACAACAAGGGGTATAAAACAAAACAGATGACGACGGAACTAGTCTACAGGAAATGTCTACCACTACACAGTGTATATATAAAAGTTGAACAGTAAGTAAGACAATAAAGTAACGAGGAGTAAATTAAGGCATAGTAAAGTAAGAAAAGTAACCGTTGATTTATAGGAATGCTCATACAGACATATAGACCAATGGGTAGTTTAGCAGGGCTTATCGTATAAAAAGTCCCACAACCAATTTATACGATAGGGGTAGGGGTTGAAGTGCAATGCTTATGACATGACATGTAGAGTTATACAGTTTATGCTATGTTCACAAAAGTACAACTCACATACTTCGACTCTATGCGCACAGACCTTTAGTTCCCCTTTTTTGGAGCTAGCAAGACTCCCAGGATACTTCCGTAGTGGCAAACGGAAGCGGTGGGATGGGCCTCGCCCACATCTAGGTTGGTATTCACACTACCTAACCTAGACCTATCGTACGCCTCAACGCAAAACCGCGGAGCATCTGTGTACTCCTACTGGCTGGACCACCAGAATTTTCTTGGCTAAGTGCAAATTCCACACTTGCCGAGTCAACGTATTGACGTCGGTGTGAACAACCGTCAATACCGAAGACCCACCACCTTTATGCACATGCAGTTATGGTTACCATCAATCTCTGAGCCATAAGCTCCCTGGGCCAACCTGCCCGTCACCATAACCTTCCGAGCCACCGGCTCACCGGACCAACCCGTCTGTACTAATAAGCATTACCGAGTCACAAACTCACCGGACTAACTAGTCCACTGCTACAACCACTGAGCCTACCGCTCGTAAAACCAAACCAACTAATCTCCCGTAACCATGGGGTGTGGGTGTGTGTATTATTAAGATAATCTTGTACGACTTCTTACTCCTACAACTTATGGTTAATCTTGGACTTCTTGAGGTCAACCCTGTGAGGGGCTCGCAGCGGTACTGGGAGGTACGATGGGATGATAGCCCAAACCTCCCTTTCTCAAGACACTTAATGTTATTTATAACTACCCATAATAATACCCATCTTATCATTACACTTGGCTTACCCTAAGTATTTTATGACCCTCTAAGGGGAAAGACGATCTTGTCCGAAAAATTATGGTAAAATTACCAGACCTCTATAAAGATCAAAAAAGTTTACTGACTGAGTTTCATAATTTATCAAAACCATTTAGTCACATAAAAATATTTCAAGTAAATCCAAACTAGGGAACATTGTGAAGTAACCTACTGATAAATAATTCTAAAAATTATACAAAAATTCATAGAGCTTTCTAATGCCCTATAATGTCCTATCACCAAGTTTCACAACTTTTTAGGGAATATTTGGCCCTTATTTATTTATCATAATCTTAAGGCAAAATAGTTGACTTGTGAATGAAGTACTCAACCAACCCATTCAAAAATTACACAAAAATTACCAGAGATTTATATCATGATTATATGTACATTAACACACATTCATCAACATCCAAGATAAATGGAGCATCCAAGATAAATGGAGCATCTAAATTCCCCTAAAAGGTTATAACCTAATTCAAAGGGGAATAAAGTATTCCTAAAATTCTCATTAAATTACATAGGGCATATTTACACCCTATGTACTTATCTACCAAGTTCCATGACCATTCAAGGACATATGAGTCTATGTCTTTCACAAGGCTCAAAGTGCAACCCAAGGGTTTGAACTAGGGTCCTAGGGCATATCCACCCCAAATAACTCATGGGGGTGTTTATGTGATCCTAAACTAGTGGCCAGAGTTTCACATCATTTTGATGGGATTTGACCACATAACCCCAACAAGTACACGTTTGACCTAATTTGACCTAATTTGACCAAACTTGGGTTAAATAATTACCCAAATAATTCAGTCCCAATTGGGATGAAATTTTTACCAGCGTCATATAATGACCCTAAGGACCACTCACCAAAATTTGGAGGGGTTTGTATGTCATTAGACCATGCAATTAATTTATATATGAATTATTAAATTCTTACAAAAACCTTAGAACAAGTTTATCCAAAAATTCCCATTTTTGGATATGATTAGGGGGTAGGTATAATTAGACTATTCTCCAAATTTCAAACCATTTGGATGGTTGGTTTAGTGTGAGCACTCAGATCAAGGTCTGGTCAGCCTTTTGGACATGTTGCACCATTTTGAGAGCTATGGTCGAACCACTGATCCTATTGGGTTGAAATAAATTTTAAAATAAATTAGACTCCAAGGGCTACAACTTTGGTGTTGAACATTTTTCCAGAAGGGTGGCCTAAGTATTTTTAATAATTATTTCTATCTACTGCTAGTAATAATATATAAAATGGAATATTAATATAAACTTTTATATTTTCCTGTACAGATCAACGACATCGCTTCATCTTCCTCCTCTAGCCGACAGTCCAGATTCGCCGCGCCTGTACCACTTCCTCCTTCATTTTCCCGGCCATCCGGCCACCTCCCTGGCCGACCACCACCACCACCTCCGTTGAGGTGGTGGCTAATGCCGGGCGGCGGCACGACCGCCAGAGGGGCCAATACCGGCGAACCCAACGGGAAGAAAATCCATGGAAATTTTAGATTTTTGCTCACCGGATCAGGCTCAATTGAGCCCAATTTTGATCTAAGATTTATCCACTGAGATAGAGGAGGGGAGGACCTTTATTGGAGCCCGACGACGATGGCGGCGGTGGTCGGCCATGGCTTTTCCCCTATCCGGCGAGCTTGCCTGATCCCTCGATTCTCCACCAAAATGTTCGATCCAATATATTATTTCGACTGTCATCCACCTTTTGAAGCTAATGGTGGAGTTGGATTTGAGAATGGGGGGCTGTATAGAGGGGATTTGAGGGGGGGAAATTTCGGTCATGGCCATTAATGGCCATTAAGGGGGAATTTCGGTTTTACTTGGGGAGATGAATATGACTTAATTTGGCCGGCAGAAGGCTGGAAACTCCTCCTCTCTCTAAGAGAAGATGAATCCCATCAATTGGGAGAGCCTTTGGCCTCCCTTGGCCATGAATGCCATTACTCCCTCTCTTTCCCTCTCCACCATTTTTGGGGAAAATGGGGGTTTCTCTCTCCTGGCTGAATTTCTTGAAATTGAATGGCAATTTTAGCATCTCCCAACCCCATTATCTAGTGGACCACTTCAATTGGGTCTAGCCCGAGTGAATTGGGCTTGATTAGGTCAAAATAGGTAGTTTTGACCTAAATTTAGGGTAGAGTTGACTTTGGTCAATTTGACCATTTGGGTTGACCCCAATGGGTGGGTAGTGACCCATTGGCATCCCCTAAGGGTTAGGAAGGTCTAGGTAGGGTCAATTTGGCAAGGTGGAGGCCAATTGACCCACAATAGGGTAATTTGACCAAAACAGGGCTAGAGTTGACTTAGGTTAAATTGGCCAAATTGGTAGCCCCATGATGGGAGTTTTTAGTCCATTGGGTCCCTAATATCCTTATAAGGGTAGTTTCAAGGTCAGTTTGGCATGGTGGAGGCCAATTGACCCTAATTAGGCTACTTTGACAAATTTAATGTTAAGGTTTGCTTTGGTCAACTTGACCACTTTGGTTGACCTTAATGGGTCCTTGGTGCTCCAAGGGGACCCCTAAAGGGTTAGGTATACTATGGTGGGGTCAAAGGGTCAAGGTGAGTCCCTAAAGTCCAACCCTAAGCTTGGTAACTGGAAATTACTATTTGTAGACCAATGTGGTTTCCTCCTTCCTTCATAAGCTTTTATGCTCCATTTGTGCTTCCTATGGTTTTGTCAGGCCCTAGTCATGACAAAACCATTCTATGGGTCTAGTTTTGTGCGATGGATGTTACAAATCCCAATAAACAAAAAAATAATTTCGTCCCCGAAATTCAGGTTAGGCTTGCCGGGCTTCTACCGCAAGTGTTTGAATGTAACATCCCTTAAGAAACAAATTATACCTGACACGAAGACATTCAGATAATTCTGCTGCTCCAGCCATAGTAGAGCCCTCCTAAGGGAGGAGACATAGAAGACGTCGTGCAATCCCACTAACTTCGGTGGCAGCTCAAGTCTATAAGCCAACGGGCTGATCCACTCCAGGATCCTGTAGAGCCCCATCTATCTCAGACTAAGCTTCTTCCGCCTGTGAACCCACGAGACTCCATACATCAGATGTATCTTCCGGAACACCCGGTCTCCAACCTAGAACTTTACTTGACGATACCACACATCGTAATACCACACCTGCCTGCTCTGGGCCCCAGCATCCTAACTTGAATCAGTCGCACCTAGGCATTTATGTCCTCCACAAATTCTGAGCCGAGTGCCTTGGGATCCTCATCCTGGATCCAAGATAGTGGAGTCCTGCGCCTCTGTACCTCTAATGGTGAAAAGATGTACTGAACATCAACTAGGAGACCAGATCAGCCTGGACTAATCTTCACTCCTTGGGCGTAACTCGTCCATCCCGATCTGACACAATCGTCTCGAGCACACCACGATAACGGACAAACTGCTCAACAAATCCCATCAAACACCCATGGGAGTGTCCTTTCCGCCCGGGGTGACCCTAACTACCTTGGTCAATCTATCCTCGATGTTCCAAATAAAGTTGTGCCTTGAGTGGGGATGTGGTAACCTGTGTATGAAATCCATAATTATATCCTCGAGCTTCCGCTCTAACATGGGCAGTGACTATGGTAGTCCCCAAAGACACTTGCACTTGGCCTTCATAAGTCGACAGACCTCACCGTGCATCATAAAACCTATGCCGTCTTTCTTTATTCTGGGGAAATACACGCTCCGGAATACACCATTTTTTTGGTGGATAAAGCTCTTGTTTGTATGGGTAGACAACGCCTTTATAAGGTTTTCTCTACACGTTTAGATTCTTACTCCTTCACGTACGTCTGAGTAATCAATCAACTCAACTCTACAACCTATCCAGTTCTTACCATTGATGGCACTGGTCAGATCGTTGAGCGTCTCAGTTATCCTCGAAAATTTAAGGGGGTGTACTCGTGGACTCTTATGAGTATCTGTTAACGGACCATGATGGTAAGATGACTACCAATCATTTTCTACATTGAGTTTGATTCATAAGGTATGAGGGCGAAATTTTGATACCCTAAGGTTTTTCACAAGTCAATTTCATCAAGGAAATATCATCATGATTATTTCTCCAATTTCCTATCACCTATGTTAGTCTTGGTCACTTTCGTATGGTCAAAAGTAAGATAAAAATTTGATCGTTCCTACAATGGTGACTTTAAAATTTTATACACCAAATCCAATAATTCATCCTCTAAGATCTCTGGTTATTCCTCATCATGGCTTCCATGGTTTGAGGATTGTTATCGTAGTTAAAAAAATTCTGCCATGATAGGGCGTGGTTTTTAACAATTCATGAGTTAATCACTTCCGAATGCCTCAAGCCACAAGAATTTTCGGTTGTAACTATAACTTGTAAGATCTAATTTTCGTCCTCAACTTCTAGAATGGGACATCGGCATCCCTAAGTGATTAATCCCGATGACTTTATATTTTCAATGATTCAACTAAGGTCAAGTTGTTGTTCAATCAATGATGTCTATCCATTGTCCGGGTAATACTACGGATCATTATTCTGAACATACTGTTACACCCTCTCATCTTTGCCCGAGTAACGTCGAATATGATCAACTTCAAAATCATTATGTTCACGACGCAACACTTTCTAAATTAGATCTTAGGGAAACCCAAGTTAGTAATTAATTTGTCCAATAAACAAAAGGTAAGCCCAAATAAACAAAAGATAAGTCACTATCTATTTTGGGCTAAGTATCTTCGATATTTCTATGTTATATTCGTCCTAAGTATGTAAACAATCCTCAGGGCACACAACCTTAGACTTGGGGTTCTATCTTGAGACTTGTTGGTGTACTACATACTTTAGACTCATCAAGGTACCCTCTACGATAACCTTATCAGGGTCAACATGTGACCCAATCCCAAATTGGTCTCTTCTGAACTTGAATTCTTATCCGACCCTCGGTGTTTGTCGTGGTGTTTGTCTCAATATAAACATGTCACCGTACGAGGGTTAGATCTATAAGTCCCCTACCATTCTACTTATGTGTCAATTTCTCTTTCTCTCCTCTTTGGGGTATACTCGTACCTTCACCAAAATTATACCTACGGTCTATTTCAGACTAGGGCATGGTATAAATTGTCATGGTAAGTCATGTGTGTAACGCCCTTGATTTTTCAGTAATTATTTAATTCAGTGATGACGTGTTTATTGACGTCAGGGCGTTACTTTTAACGTCGAGTTGACAGCACGTCGCCGTTTGCGCATTTTCGCGTCCGTTTGGGTCAAGTTGACCAAAATTTGAAACAACCCGGAATTAGAAAATTTTACGTTAGGAAATTAAATTATTTAATTTTAGACTTGCTCGTCAAGTTTCGTTGCAATCCGAGTCAATTTGAAGCCTCGGTGAATTTTCAAAGATTGGTATATTAATTCATCGTCGTAAAACTTCGGCCATTTATATCTCGAGAACGGTACGTCGGATTTTGATTCCGACTTCGCCGTTGGATTCGTAGCGCCGCCGTTCACCTACGGTGCGTATTTCGTCGGTTTCGGCATTCGTTTAATTTTCGATCGTAATAACAGCATACATATATTATTATTATTATTATTATTATTATTATTATTATATGATACGGCTAATCATATTCGGCTATTATTATTATTCATACTATTCATATTCGGCTATATATAAGTAGATTCGGCTATTCATATACATAATCAGCTAATAATAATAGGCGAATGGGTAGGCTGGATATAATCGAATCGGCTATAGGGTATCAGCTGCTTTTATACATTCGATGATATTGCTATTATTAATAGGGCATATCGAACCAGTTGTTTCTCTCCTCAACTTATTATTATTATTATTATTATTATTATTATTATTATTATTATTATATTTAATATCTTTATTCCCTTTATGTATAAACAGCTCTTCCCCTTCGTAAGAAAAGTGAATCGAAAACCCTATTCACCTTCTTCCCCGATTCTTTTTGCGAACCGTAAGCGGAGGCGTCATTCCGAGAACCTTCAGATCGCCGCCACCGGAGCCCCGGGGCACGGAATTCTCGTCGGAGCATAGATCTGGAAAGCTCTCGCCGAGCTCTTCGCGTGTGCGGTAATTATTTTGAGTTTCGTAGATTTTTGAGGTTAGAATCGGTAGCCCTAACCCTCTTTTTCGCCCCAAAAGTTTCAGAGATCGTTCCTCGTGATTTTCTAACGACCGATCTGCGACGAGGAGTTGTTCGGAGGACGGTTCCGGGGATTTCAAGGCAAGTGGTGGTTTTCCCCTCTTCCCCTCTCATTTTTGGATCATGATATTAACCTTTACACTACTCTTATCTGATTTTGATCAAGTGCGATGCGCTTAAATCGCGTTCTTGACCGCTCCTTGTCACTTAAATTTCGTTGGGCAAGTTGTTTCGTCCAAGTCCGTCATATATGAGAGTGTGAGTAGTTGTCCACTTGTTTATTCTTCCTACCCGTCGTGACGAGGTTTTTACTTGTTAAATCGACCGTGTAATTTCGCCAAAGCCCGTGATTCGTTCGTCGATTGAGTTTCGTCTGTTGACTTAGTCCTTCGCGTTCGTAGTATAAGTCTTTCGATTGAGTCCTTGCACCCGTCATGAGGTTGATCACTCACCGAGTGGGCGTCGATTTAGTCAAACTTGTGCGTCAAATATTTGCGACGATGCCCAGTCGATCGGGGATCTGACATGACATGTCGGCCTTGATGATTTCCGTGTATTAAGACTAGTGGTAACTAGTCTAGTTTAGTCGTGCCATTCTCGAGATATATGTAGTCGATTTGGGGTGTTGGTGTTGGTGAATTAAAACCACCGCCTCAGTGCCCTGCACTTAAATTGATTATTTGACGGGAGTTTACCCGAGTTGATTTGTTGGTTGTTTGTTGTTTTACTGCGGGTGTGCTGGCGGAGGTATCTCCCACCGCAGTTGCTGGATATTTTCCAGTTCAGGTGTGTCAGACAATGAGACCACCTTTCCCTTGGGCCCTTGTGGTGTTTGTTTCTGTGGATGTGCTGGCGGAGGTATTCCCCCCACAGTCACCGGATGTTCACCGGTGTTAGTTTTGCTAATTATTTTAGAATTGTATACCATTATTAGTGCTCACTTTTATAGCGGGGTGTTCAAGCCCTTGCCTTTTTCCGCACCTGCTGTAGTCAGGTATTACGTAAGCTTTGTCTGCTATTACTCAGCTTTCTTATTACTGTACTGCCTCTTTTGTTTAGCCGGTCTTGGGTTGGTACCCCTGTTGACCGTTATTTTTGCTTGCTTTGTTTTTCTGCCGCCACTTGTACCCTCTTGCTGAGGTGTTCTGTCTTTGGAATGTCTCGGGCTCAGGGCAGTAGCTGGTTGCAGAGCTAGAGTTGTTGGTGTTGCTGCATTGCAGTTGCTGTTGTTTTCCCCCGCACCGCTGTGAAGTAGTCTTTTGTGGTTTTGTTTTTATTATAGTTCAGACATACTTTTGTGGTATGTGGGTTCGTGTCAGGTTGTTGACACCCACAGAGTGGTGTTGATTTTGGACACTTTGCTAGCTGTTAATTGTTACTTGTTGTTTTATAGTAGTTTACTTGCTCTCTGGGAGGTTTTATGTTAGGATGCATGATAGTTACTTTATATACAAAACTGCATAATTCTTCATACATGACATCTCTTTTAAAACTATCATCCTTCTATTTTGAAACTCGTAAAAGAACTCTTTTTACTTATACTAAATATAGAAATTTCATATCATTGGAATGTTGGTTAGTTCATCATGCTCATATACGGTGAATTGAAGTAAATTATGTATTTTCCGCTGCGTAAACCTATACTTTCTTATTTATGGACTAGTTGATCCATTAAACCGAGGGACACGGTGTTTGAAAACCTAAAACTTAAATCATGTTTTAAACATAAAATTCATGACTTTCTAAAGAAATGTGAGAAGTTAAGGCTCCTGAGTGTCTGCAGTTTTCCCTTGCACGACGTGGCATCATGCCGCGTATTTTCTCGTACTCTGACGTAATATTTAATATGGGGAAATGCGGGTTGTGACAGTAGGTATCATAGCCAGGTTTGTTCAACAAGTTGGTCGAGCGACTAATTTGATATAGTTTAGTTATTTGGTTTCATTGCATACACACACCGATGTGTCATCAGTACGTCTTGGCTGAAGCATGAACACTACACTCATAGCATGATAAGAAGTATACAGGGCATATAATGTAGTATGAGATGCATAATATGTGTTTGTATATGGATCCACCATAGGTGGCAACATGTGACAGTTATGTAGTATGAGATGCATAACTATCATCACATGGATGCCCATTAGCACATTTTTCTTTTCGTTACATGCAATATTATGTAGTATGGGATGTATAATATTTCATGTGTACGCCGCTCATAATATGCATTAAGGCTTTTCTTAGAATGCATAGCACAACATACATGTCATAACATCGCATAAAGCACCCATGCCAAGCTAAAGATTTACACGATGACACTCGTACACACATGATTTGAAAGGAAGGTTTAAACATTCATACATCCATGTGACATGCACAAGAGTCAAAGGATGGTAGTATATCATCATAAGTTAAAGCATAACATCATTTGTATAAAATCCCAGAGCAAGGTAGTAGCTAAAGCAAGTGTCTTTTCCTATTTGGTTCGAGCTGAGTTGTGTAGTTCTGGTTTCAAACTAGGGTTTGATGAGTCATTTATTCATGTTTATAGCTATGTCGTCGAGGCGCATTGCGACGAGGTTGACTCCCCAATCGGATGGTGAGTTTTCAGGTGCACAGAGTGAAGCTATGATCGAGAGTCTGCGATAAAGTAATGAGGCTCTGTCTAGACAGTTAGTTGCGATGCAATCGCAGATTCAGACGTTGATGGCTGCAACCGTTGTGCAACAGCCTGTGGTGCAGGACCCTGCAGTGGGTCAGACTGTACCTGTTCCTCACGCTCCTTTGGTGGCTTCAGTTCTGCTGCCACCAGAGATGAACTTCTTATCGCATTTTCAACGATTAGGACCCCCAACGTTTGACGGAAGAGCTGATTTCATGGCATTGGATGACTGGCTAGTTGCCATTGAGGAGATGTTTTCATATTCAGGAATCTTTGCGGACCAAAAGGTGATGGTCGCCGCTTACCAGCTGAAGGGACTTGCTAAGAGCTGGTGGATCAGGGAGAGGGAAAGTCTTGTAGACGGATGTTCGTGGGAGTCGTTTAAGGTAATGGTGTTAAAGAAGTTTCTGCAGTCGGTCGAGCAAGACCGTCTGATGGATGATTTTCTGCGCCTGAAGCAGAGGCAACTCACGGTTAGTGAGTATGAGGTTGAATTCAGTAAGTTGAGCAGATTTGCTCCAGATTTAGTAGCTTCAGAAGCAGGAAGAGTGAAGCGATTTTTCGGAGGGCTTCGAAGCGACGTTCAGCAATTGGCTAGCGCATACAGATCTGAAAGCTATGGTGAAGTAGTAGAAGCCGCGCTAAAAGTAGAGGCCATCGACAACGCCAAGAACAGAGGCGCGTTGACGAGGAAGGATAAGAGAAAGGTCGAAGAGGGGGATAGCTCCAAGGTATCTGACCCTTCTCCAAAGAAAAGAAGTGGAGAAGTTTGTAGCTTTTTTGGCGCTCAGGCCATCCGTTCGAAAAATGTTTCAAGAGGTTGGGAGCTAAGAAGCAGCAGCAAGTGTCAGCAATACAGAGCGCTCCCAGAGGAGATCTGACATGTACCTTCTATAAGCGAAATGGGCATGACGTTGCCCATTGCTGGTCAAAGGATAAGGTGTGTTTTCAGTGTGGACAGAAGGGGCACGTTAAGACTAGATGCCTGCGTCTCCAACCGCCTCTGCAGTCAGTGCCACTTCAGGCTTTGCTGCCACCGCAGCCGCAGCATCAGGATAGAGGAAACGACAAGTTGAACGTGACGACTAGGGAAGAAGCGCAGACTTCAACCCAAGTTATTTCAGGTTAGGCCTTAATTTAACTCTCAGCCTTTATCCTTAGTTTCAATTTCTGTTCGGCTAGTTATGTATCCAATTGTTATAGGAGAATTTAAGGTAAAGAACCGTTGGGCGCGTGTCCTTTTCGACTCTGGTGCTACCCACTCGTTTGTGGCTAAGACTTTTGTAGAGCATCATCGTTTGATCCTCGATCAGATTGGCGATGCGTTTCGTGTTAAGTTTCCTTCTGGCGACTCCGTGGTGTCGGACCAGGGTATCCAGAATTGCCCTATCCTCCTAGGTGACTTCTTAGCTTTTACTGATTTAAAGGTGCTAGACCTGGATGATTTCGACGTGATTTTGGGCATTGACTGGTTGTCCAGATATGACGCGGTTATCCAATGCAAGGTTAAACATTTGGACTTCAAGATGGACAACGGTCAACCCATGAGTGTGTATGGCTTTCCGCGCCAGGATTCCCCGATTATTTCTGCGGTATGTGCTCGGAAAGTCTTAGACTCCGGTTGTTTTGCTTACTTTGTTTCTGTGTTAGAAACAGTTAGTGGTTTGCCGTGTATCGAGGATGTTCCTGTGGTGCGAGAGTTTCCTAATGTTTTTCATGTTAGCCTTCCTGGTCTTCCTCCTGAGAGAGATGTGGAGTTTGTTATTGATCTTGAACCCGGTACTCGTCCTATTGCTAAGGTACCGTACCGTTTGGCCCCGCGTAAGCTGGAAGAGTTGCGTAACCAGTTAGATGGATTATTGTAGTGTGGATTCATTAGGCCAAGTTCTCCGCCCTGGGGTGCTTCAATGTTGTTTGTGAAAAAGAAAGATGATTCTTTGAGGTTGTGCATAGATTATAGGGAATTGAATAAGGTGACCATCAAGAATAGATATCTGTTGCCGCAAATAGATGATTTATTTGATCGATTGCGTAGTAGTTCGGTGTTTTCAGAGATTGACCTTCATTCAGGTTACCATCAGTTGAGGATCCGTGAGTCAGACGTTCCTCGAACCGCTTTTCGTTCCCATTATGGACATTATGAGTTCTTAGTGATGTCTTTTGGTTTGCTTAATGCACCCTCTGCGTTTATGGATATGATGAATCAGGTGTTCAAAGACTTTTTAGACCATTTCGTAGTAGTTTTCATCGATGATGTGTTGGTGTATTCAAGAAGTGACGAGGAGCATGCTACGCATTTACGCTTAGTATTGTGTACTCTAAGAGAGCACAAGTTGTATGCGAAATTGAGTAAGTGCGAATTCTAACTTTCGCAAGTGTTTTTCCTGGGTCATGTAGTGGGAAAGGATGGAATTTCTGTAGACCCAACAAAAATTTCTGCTATTTTGGATTGGAAGACGCCTACAACGCCTAAGGAGATAAGGAGTTTCTTAAAGTTGGCAGGTTATTATAGAAGATTTGTGCAAAGATTTTCGGTGCTGTCGGCACCTCTAACAAAGCTTACCCAGAAGAATGCAGCTTTTGTTTGGAGTGATTCCTGTGAAGGAGCTTTTCAAGAATTAAGGAAGCGTTTGTGTAGTGCTCCTGTTTTGACTTTACCGACCGAAGGAGTAGAGTATGTCGTTTATGTGGACGCATCTCATGTTGGTCTTGGTTGTGTTTTGATGTAAGAAGGAAAGGTGATCGTGTATGGATCGAGACAACTGAAAGTTTATGAAAGGAATTACCCTACGCATGACTTAGAATTTGCGGCAGTGATATATGCCTTAAAGCTTTGGAGATATCTTCTTTATGGAGTGTCGTGCAAGATTTTCATGGATCATAAGAGTTTGAAGTATGTCTTTACCCGGAAAGTATCAGATTTTGGAAGATATGATCAGATGTTACCTTTTGGAGCATGGTGGGGCTTGGAATAAGCGTCTTGGACTGATTGAATTTGCATATAACAACAGTTATCAGGAGAGCCTGTTCGCATCTTGGAGACTCAGGATCGAGTGTTGCGGAAAAAGACAATCCCCATGGTCAAATTTCTTTGGCGGAATCAAGACGTCGAGAGCGCGACGTGGGAGTTGGAGTCAGTGATGACAGAATCTCATCCGCATCTCTTCTCTTAGTTTTTTGGTAAGTCGTTCTTTTGTTAGCCTTTAACTATTCCTGTTGTTTTGGGTTTGAGTTGTGTGTAAGTTTCGGGACGAAACTTCTTTTTGGGGGGGTGACTGTAACGCCCCTGATTTTTCGGTAATTACTTAATTCAGTGATGACGTGTTTATTGACGTCAGGGCGTTACTTTTAACGTCGAGTTGACAGCGCGTCGCCGTTTGCGCGTTTTCGCGTCCGTTTGGGTCAAGTCGACCAAAATTTGAAACAACCCGGAATTGGAAAATTTTACGTTAGGAAATTAAATTATTTAATTTTAGACTTGCTCGTCAAGTTTCGTTGCAATCCGAGTCAATTTGAAGTCTCGGTGAATTTTCAAAGATTGGTATATTAATCCATTGCCGTAAAACTTCGGCCATTTATATCTCGAGAACGGTACGTCGGAATTTGATTCCGACTTCGCCGTTGGATTCGTAGCGCCGTCGTTCACCTACGGTGCGTATTTCGTCGGTTTCGGCATTCGTTTAATTTTCGATCGTAATAACAGTATACATATATTATTATTATTATTATTATTATTATTATTATTATATGATACGGCTAATCATATTCGGCTATTATTATTATTCATACTATTCATATTCGGCTATATATAAGTAGATTCGGCTATTCATATACATAATCAGCTAATAATAATAGGTGAATGGGAAGGCTGGATATAATCGAATCGGCTATAGGGTATCAGCTGCTTTTATACATTCGATGATATTGCTATTATTAATAGGGCATATCGAACCAGTTGTTTCTCTCCTCAACTTATTATTATTATTATTATTATTATATTTAATACCTTTATTCCCTTTATGTATAAAGAGCCCTTCCCCTTCGTAAGAAAAGTGAATCGAAAACTCTATTCACCTTCTTCCCCGATTCTTTTTGCGAACCGTAAGCGGAGGCGTCATTCCGAGAACCTTCAGATCGCCGCCACCGGAGCCCCGGAGCACGGAATTCTCGTCGGAGCATAGATCTGGAAAGCTCTCGCCGAACTCTTCGCGTGTGCGGTAATTATTTTGAGTTTCGTAGATTTTTTAGGTTAGAGCCGGTAGCCCTAACCCTCTTTTTCGCCCCAAAAGTTTCAGAGATCGTTCCTCGTGATTTTCTAAGGCCGATCTGCGACGAGGAGTTGTTCGGAGGACGGCTCCGGCGATTTCAAGGCAAGTGGTGGTTTTCCCCTCTTCCCCTCTCATTTTTGGATCATGATATTATCCTTTACACTACTCTTATCTGATTTTGATCGAGTGCGATGCGCTTAAATCGCGTTCTTGACCGCTCCTTGTCACTTAAATTTCGTTGGCCAGGTTGTTTCGTCCAAGTCCGTCATATATGAGAGTGTGAGTAGTTGTCCACTTGTTTGTTCTTCCTACCCGTCGTGACAAGGTTTTTACTTGTTAAATCGACCGTGTAATTTCGCTAAAGCCCGTGATTCGTCCGTCGATTGAGTTTCGTCCCTCGACTTAGTCCTCCGCGTTCGTAGTATAAGTCCTTCGATTGAGTCCTTGCACCCGTCATGAGGTTGATCACTCACCGAGTGAGCCTCGATTTAGTCAAACTTGTGCGTCAAATATATATATGCGACGATGCCCAGTCGATCGGGGATCTGACATGACATGTCGGCCTTGATGATTTCCGTGTATTAAGACTAGTGGTAACTAGTCTAGTTTAGTCGTGCCATTCTCGAGATATATGTAGTCGATTTGGGGTGTTGGTGTTGGTGAATTAAAACCACTGCCTCAGTGCCCTGCGCTTAAATTGATTATTTGACGGGAGTTTACCCGAGTTGATTTGTTGGTTGTTTGTTGTTTTACTGCGGGTGTGCTGACGGAGGTATCTCCCACCGCAGTTGCTGGATATTTTCCAGTTCAGGTGTGTCAGACAATGAGACCACCTTTCCCTTGGGCCCTTGTGGTGTTTGTTTCTGTGGGTGTGCTGGCGGAGGTATTCCCCCCACAGTCACCGGATGTTCACCGGTGTTAGTTTTGCTAATTATTTTAGAATTGTATAACATTATTAGTGCTCACTTTTATAGCGGGGTGTTCAAGCCGTTGCCTTTTTCCGCACCTGCTGTAGTAAGGTATTACATAAGCTTTTGTCTGCTATTACTCAGCTTTGTTATTACTGTACTGCCTCTTTTGTTTAGCCGGTCTTGGGTTGGTACCTCTGTTGACCGTTGTTTTTTACTTGCTTTGTTTTTCTGCCGCCACTTGTACCCTCTTGCTGAGGTGTTCTGTCTTTGGAATGCCTCAGGCTCAGGGCAGTAGCTGGTTGCAGAGCTAGAGTTGGTGGTGTTGCTGCATTGCAGCTGCTGCTGTTTTCCCCCGCACCGCTGTGAAGTAGACTTTTGTGGTTTTGTTTTTATTATAGTTCATACATACTTTTGTGGTCTGTGGGTTCGTGTCAGGTTGTTGACACCCACGGAGTGGTGTTGATTTTGGACACTTTGCTAGCTGTTAATTGTTACTTGTTGTTTTATAGTATTTTACTTGCTCTCTGGGAGGTTTTATGTTAGGATGCATGATAGTTACTTTATATACAAAACTGCATAATTCTTCATACATGACATCTCTTTTAAAACTATCATCCTTCTATTTTGAAAGTCATAAAAGAACTCTTTTTACTTATACTAAATATAGAAATTTCATATCATTGGAATGTTGGTTAGTTCATCATGCTCATATAAGGTGAATTGAAATAAATTATGTATTTTCCGCTGCGTAAACCTATACTTTCTTATTTATGGACTAGTTGATCCATTAAACCGAGGGACACGGTGTTTGAAAACCTTAAACTTAAATCATGTTTTAAACATAAAGTTCATGACTTTCTAAAGAAATGTGAGAAGTTAAGGCTCCTGAGTGTCTGCAGTTGTCCCCTGCACGACGTGGCATCATGACGCGTATTTTCTCGTACTCTGACGTATTATTTAATACGGGGAAAATGCGGGTTGTGACAATGTGTCCTAGTGGGGTTGAGTCTAACTCATTGACTAAAGGACTATATAAAGAGATCTTTGCAGCCGAAGGTATTTCCTGCTGGGGGCAGGGTTCTCCGCAGGCTACAAAAGAAAACTTGCCCAAAAGATTCAGTTAAAAGTGGACTTTTTCATGTGATTTCTCCATATGGGCACACCATTGCTTTCGCTGCTTAGTTTGTCCTCAAACTAAACTCGCGCGGGTGGCCCAGGGTTTGTGGACTTCTTTTCTTCGGATCGAGGTTCCCTCTGATACCAGTTTGTAAGACCCTTTTTTTTTGACAAAACCGAGTCTTATGCTCAGAACCGCCGCTTTGTAGTGACACCATCACTCGGGAAGGTCGCCACTACAAAACGCCGATCCTGCCGGCCATATCGATCACATAAGAAGAAAAGTATAAACGAACAAATATAAGTTCAAGTCCACAATCACATGCTATATATAATAATTGTCCACATGATATAACTAAAATAACAAAGGTTATAATAATAAAGGCTCATGCCCTGTACATCATATACTTACTACAAGATCACTCGCGGAAGCAAACTACTAATCACTCACTAATCCCAAAACTGGTGCTCTTGTACTAGACTGGCCGGCCTCCATATACACCGGCCTCTGGTGCTGCCGCGTCACCTCGGTCCCCTAAAATGATATGGTGCACCGATCGTTAGTAAAAAAGACTAAGCCTCATTTCCCACCACCCATCCCCCAGTGGCTCCTAGGCACTGAGTGGGAGGGATGAAGCGGAGGACAGCAAGGGGTATAAAACAAAGCAGATGACGACGAAACTAGTCTACAGGAAATGTGTAACACCCCGCCAGTACAAATAATATAACAGTAGGTCCGGCCGGGACCCCACGCTATACTAACCATACTAGCTAGGCATTAAAAGGAGGTATACAGAAAAGAACTACACCAGAGTTTACTAAACATAAGCGGAAGCATAAAGATTTAGCATTTCTTTTAAAAATTGTCCACTATCCCAGGAATGAAACAAAAGAGTTACGGCCTTAAGGCCTTACATTTAACAAATGTATAGAAACTCAAAACATACATCGGCACGCAGGCCGACAATACAGGAAAAGCAGAAAAGAGGCTGGCCTTCGAGGGCCAACACAGCAAAAGGGCCACCGCTCGCTATTTCCCGCTTGGCTCACCTGCACCTGCAACAACGATCCACCAAAATGTGGCAAACAGGTAACCGGTCAGCTAAAGCTGACCAAAATTATAACGACCCCACCCCTAAAGCCGGGGTGGTGGTACTCCTTCCCTGCAGGCATACAGTATAGGCATAGATTGTCAAGGTGCATTAAAACACCACATGTACAAGCAATCAACGCCAATGTGGGAACGCACAGCCACACATTTCGTGCTATCAAGGAACTCTCACGGTGTACTCGCCGAGCAACACCTAACAACTCCTTAAAATAAGAGTTCGCATGAGCTTTGACCGTCAAGACTAACTTGCCTTACGGACCAATCCCAACATCATGAGGTGCACCGAGGGGCTACCTCTTCACCGATTCGGTATGGGAGCGGGTTCGGTTCAGCTTTGCTCGTGCTCAAATCGTCGGAATCAATCATCGCGATGCGGGTACAGCTTCACCTCGGCCCGAATAATGAAAGGAGGTCTTACACCTCCACAACCAGTTCACTGGGAGCTACCGCCGATGCTAGCGCTAGCGCCGGGCGGTAGTGGCAGATCTCCGAATCCACCCACAACTTCGGGTATTTCCTGGAGGTTACCTCCTGGACTCCCTGCAGTACCCTATTGTACACAGAGCCCAAAAATAGCGCAAACAAAACACGGAGTATTCTCCGGCATAATTAATCACTATAACCATCACCAATCCCGACCAACCTGTCCGGATGGGTTTCACACACAATTCCTATATCCGTACTACGATTCCGGATGCTAATGCAAGTGACCAAAGGGGATCGAAACGTTCAACCCGCTGGAAAACTCCCTTTTCTCCACCAATCGGTGCGGGATTTTCCATGCAAACATGCCATAAAAAGGACGACTTCACTTGTCCAAGTAGAAGATCGTTACCCTTGTCGTTTTCTTGTTCACCATGAGAATCCAAGATTCTAATCGGATGGAAAGAACCGCACCGGGCTGCTCTTCGTGGATCTGCAAACGGCTCGCGATTCGGAGCTTCGGAGCTCCGTCAATGGTGGAAGACACCTTCTTCTTCCTCCTTGGCTTTCCTCTTTCTCAAGCTTGAAGAGAGATAAGACTTTAGAAATAAAGAGGATATCTCCTCTGGTCAAGACTTAAGAAATCCCGGATTAAACCCCAGCCATCAGATCTAAGAACATAGGGATTTGACGGCCACGATTTCAAAACACGGATCTGTATCGCGCGCTAGCGCCGGCGCTAGCGCTAGCGCCTGCGCTAGCATCCGACTCGACGCTAGCGTCTGTCGACGCTTACAGCCTCCGTCTCGACGCTAGCAAGCGTCGAGATGGCTAGCGCCAGGCGGTAGCGCTACCGCCTGCGCTAGCTCCCAGCAATCCAAAACTGCTTCAAAGCTTTGGGGTGTTACAACTCCACCCCCTTAACAGAATTTCGGCCCGAAATTCCGAAAGTAGAAAGGTACAAGAAGATTATACCTGAAAGGAAAAGCTCGGGGTACTCCGCAAGCATGTTTTGCTCTCTTTCCCAAGAGAGTTCCTCTTTTCCGCAGTTGTTCCAACAGACCTTCACCATCCGAATGGACTTGTTCCTCAACTGCTTCACAGCAGTGTCTTCAATGCAAATGGGTTTGACTTTCGTCGCTAGCCCACCATCTACCGACACTTCGCTGACCGCAACAACATGAGTAGGCTCTTTCACAGCCTTCCGCAAAATAGAAATGTGAAATATGTCATGAAGCCCGCTTAGCTCCGAAGATAGAGCGAGCTGGTAGGCAGCTTCACCAATGCGCTCCAAGATCTCGAACGGTCCTAAGTACCTCGGACTTAGCTTTTTCAAGCGTCGGATCCTCGATACTCCTTTGAACGGTTTGATCTTGAGATAAACCCAGTCGCCAACGGCGAACTCGACATTCCGGTGGTTTGCATTGTAGTATTTTGCTTGCCTATCCTGGGCAATGAGCAACCGCTCCCGAATAGCCCGGATTGATGTATTTGCTTCATCCACCTCCTTGCGTTTTAACAACTTAGTGTCGCCCGTTTCAGCCCAAGATAACGGTGTGCGACATTTCCTACCATAAAGAGCCTCGAAAGGTGCCATCTTTATACTTGCTTGGTAGCTATTGTTGTAAGCAAACTCAATCATATAGAGATGGTCCTCCCATCTCTTTCCGAAGTCCAGGGCGCACATCCTCAGCATGTCCTCCATCGTCCTATTGGTCCTTTCGGTCTGTCCATCCATTTGCGGGTGGAAGGCCGTGCTAAACTTTAGCTTGGTACCCAATAATTGATGAATCAACCTCCAATCATTTGATGTGAACCGCCCATCGCGATCACTGACGATGCTACGGGGAATCCCGTGCAACCGTACGATGTTATCGACGTACAACTTTGCCAGCTTTTCCACAGAATCATCCTTCTGGTTCGGAATAAAGTGTGATACTTTCGTCAATCGGTCCACGACCACCCAGATGGCGTCGTTTCCATGTTGCGATCTCGGCAATCAGTGCACGAAATCCATCGAAATATCATTGAACTTCCATTCCAGAATCGTCAATGACTTCAGAAACCCACCAGGACGTTGACATTCCACCTTCACCAACGCGCAAGTATGACACTTGGCCACGTAGAGGGCAATGTCTTTCTTCATACCTGGCCACCAGAAGAGTTTCTTCATATCCATGTACATTTTCGTGCTCCCAGGGTGGATCGAGTACTTGGTATGGTGAGCCTCGTACATCAACTCCGCCTGTAATGTACCAACATTTGGGACGCACAATCTGCCGTTCTTCCACATAAGGCCATCTTCGAAAGAGAAATCAGCGTTTGACCCATCGACGGTCTCCGCTTTATAGCGTTTCATGCTCTCATCCAGCTCCAAAGCTTGTCAGACTCGGTCGGCGAGGTCGTATTGAACCTCCATCCAGTTCAAGCATGCTGAAGGAGACGCTCTTCTATCGACGCAAAAGATCTCCATAACTTCTAGCTCGCGGATGAGACGCTCATCGTGCATCAAAATCCAATTTGCTTGAGCAGGAGCCCGACGACTCAACGCGTCCGCAACTACATTTCCCTTACCAGGAGCATATTTGATGTCGAAGGTGTAGTCCCCAAGGAACTCCATCCACCTCCTCTGACGCATATTCAACTCCCTTTGATCTAGCAGGCACTTGAGGCTCTTGTGGTCAGTAAAGATATCGATCTTCACGCCATACAAGTAATGCCTCCAAAGCTTGAGTGCGAAAACCACGGCCGCTAGCTCCAAATCATAGACCGGGTAGTTCCTTTCATGAACCTTCAGTTGTCGGGAGCCGTAGGAAATTACCTTTCCGAACTGCCCTAGGACGCAACCCAAACCACTCCCCGAGGCGTCACTATAAATTTCGTAGCCTTCCGTACCACATGGAGAGCATAGAATGGGCGCCGTGGTCAGACGACTCTTCAGTTCTTCAAAAGCTCATGCGCACTCGGGCAACCAGTCGAACTTGTGATCTTTCCTAGTCAGTTTAGTGAGAGGGAGTGCGACCCTTGAGAAGTTCTCCACAAAGCGCCTATAATAGCCAGCAAGTCCTAAGAAACTTCGGACTTCCGCTACGTTTTTCAACACAGGCCACGCTCGGATCGCTTCTATTTTCGACGGATCAAACGCAATTCCATCCCCACTAACAACATGACCCAGGAATGCTACTGACGATATCCAAAACTCGCACTTGGAGAACTTGGCATATAATTGACTCCTCCTCAGGGTGCTCAAAACTGCGTGCAGATGCTCTGCATGCTCCTCCTCCGACTGAGAGTATACCAAAATGTCGTCGATGAAGACAATCACGAATTGATCCAAATATTCTCGGAACGTTCTATTCATTAAGTCCATGAATACCGACGGTGCATTAGATAGACCGAACGGCATAACAGTGAACTCATAGTGCCCAAAGCGGGTACTGAATGCTGTCTTTGGAATGTCACAATCCCGAATACGAAGCTGATAATAGCCGGACCTTAAGTCAAGCTTAGAGTATACCGTCGACCCAACTAGTTGGTCGAATAAATCATCGATTCTTGGAATCGGTTATCGGTTTTTCTCGGTCAACTTATTCAGCTCTCGATAGTCGATACAAAGACGCAAGCTCCCGTCCTTCTTTTTCACAAAGAGGACCGGTGCACTCCAAGGCGATGAACTTGGACGTACGCAGCCTTGCTCTAGCAGCTCTTGCAATTGAACTTTCAGCTCTGCCAATTCCTTTGGCGCTATCCGGTACGGTGAGCGGGCCACATGTTTGGCACCTGGCACCAGCTCAATATAGAAATCAATCTCCCGCTGAGGCGGAGCCCCAGGGAGTTCGTTAGGAAACACATCGGCGTACTCCGCTATAACTGGGACATCACATAACCTGGGCTTTGGCTCCGAAGCCTCGAACAGACTGAAGAACAATTCCGCGCCCTTTCTTACCGCCTTAACCACCTGGAGAGCAAACATCAGTGTCTTGCTCGCTCCTCGCATACCTGCGAACGTGGTTTCGTCTTCGGTGTTCTTTCCCAGAGTGAACTCCTTTGAATTGCAATCTATCCATGCTCGCTGCTCCGAGAGCCAGTCCATGCCGAAGATCACATCAAATTCAGCTAACGGTAATAACGGCGCTTCCAAGTCGAAATCCTGATTTCCTATCCGCACCTTCACACGGCTCTTCCTATCCGCACTCATGCGAGACCCGTTAGGTAGCACTACCTCCAATCTATCTTTTGCTAAGGTTGACGACACTCCGATTCGCACCACGAAGCCCGTAGACAGAAACGAGTGCGATGCTCCCGTATCAAATAGAGCTCTCGCCGGATAGTTGAAAATTAGGACGAAACCTAATTGCACACAAATCAAACATAAAGTCGCACAACAATATCAATCACACATAGCTATGAAAAAGCTAACATTTAATTCATACCTGTGACGACATCAGTTTGTCGTATGGCTTCTTGCCGGCCAAGTGAGTAAACTCTCGGCTGGGTCGGAATTTGCTGGGAAGCAGCAGACTCCGCAGCTTTGCCCTTTTCCGCATGACCCGCAGCACGAGCATAGTCAATCGCTCAGTTCTCTGGCGTCGGGGGACCACTGCGACACACGCTTGCTTTGTGTCCCACCTTTCCGCAAGTGAAACATGTGAATGGACCACGTGCAGTCGTAGCTCCCGACACAGTTGAGCGAGTTGGCTCCGCCGGTTTGAACTTCCTTTTGTTCCTCCTGAACTCCGACTTGGACTGAGAGGCCGGCGCATGAAACTCAGGTTTCTTTGCCACGCCCTGTGCTTGCACTCTCTTCATGTCCAACTCCAGAGATCTGGCGCTTTGCACCACCACATGGAAGCCAAACGTCATTGGGCCTGCAAGGAGCAGCCTCAACTCATCTCGAAGACCTTCATAAAACTTGTTCGTCTTCATTTCCTCATCTTCCACCAAAACCCCCGCATAGCGGCCCAATCTAGTGAACTCGTGCAAGTACACGTCCACCGAGCTATCGCCTTGAGTTAACTTCAAGAACTGGTTCTGCAATGCAATGCGTTGGGCAGAAGGAATATACCTCTGAAGAAACGACTTTGAGAACTCCGCTAATGTGATCTCGGTAATCTCCTTGCCTCCAAACCTATGCACTTCCTGCTCGGCCTACCAAAGCTCTGCCACTCCGTTGAGGAGGAAGGTGGCTAGAGTGACCATCACAGCTTCTTCTATTGCTGTCGCCTTTAGAGTTTTTCTAACCGTTGACAGCCAGTCCTCCGCCTCCGTTGGGGATCCGGTCCCCGAGAAAGTTGGAGGGTGGAAGCTTAGAAAGTGCTGTAGTTGTTGATCATGCGCTCGCGCAACAGCTACACGCCCTACACGACGCTCCACCCTTGGCACCACCATAGGTTCCACTACAGCCACGGGCACATGGGTCTCCACCCTCGGTTCCACTGCAGGTTCCACTGCAGGTTCGACCACAGGGGCCGCATCTGTAATAGGCGTAGCAGGTTGTGCAAGCCTTTGCGGTTGAGCATTGATCATCGCGAAGACAGCTTCTGCGATTAACCTGATCATCCCAGCAGGAGGAGTGGTCGCTGACACCTCAGCCGACCCACTACTTTCAGCGGTGTTACAGGGTCGAGACTGCCCCGCAGCACTCCTAGTCACCTATAATCGTGCAAGACACAATTTAGTGACCGAAAACATAGCAAACAACAATCATGGAACGCTCAGGTTCCGCAAACAAGTATGTTTTTCCATTCCTAAGTGGACATTCTTATTAGTTTTTGTCGTTTTTTTAGGTGAATGCACATCCCAGGCACACCACCCCTTAAAAGGAATTCGTCCCGAATTCGCTAAACGACGGATCGACGCCCTAAGTCCGATACCAAATTGTAACACCCCGCCAGTACAAATAATATAACAGTAGGTCCGGCCGAGACCCCACGCTATACTAACCATACTAGCTAGGCATTAAAAGGAGGTATACAGAAAAGAACTACACCAGAGTATACTAAACATAAGCAGAAACATAAAGATTTAACATTTCTTTTAAAAATTGTCCACTATCCCAGGAATGAAACAAAAGAGTTACGGCCTTAAGGCCTTACATTTAACAAATGTATAGAAACTCAAAACATACATCGGCACGCAGGCCGGCAATACAGGAAAAGCAGAAAAGAGGCTGGCCTTCGAGGGCCAACACAGCAAAAGGGCCACCACTCGCTATTTCTCGCTTGGCTCACCTGCACCTGCAACAACGATCCACCAAAATGTGGCAAACAGGTAACCAGTCAGCTAAAGCTGACCAAAATTATAACGACCCCACCCCTAAAGCCGGGGTGGTGGTACGCCTTCCCTGCAGGCATACAGTATAGGCATAGATTGTCAAGGTGCATTCAAACACCACATGTACAAGCAATCAACACTAACGTGGGAACGCACAACCACACATTTCGTGCTCTCAAGGCACTCTCACGGTGTACTCGCCGAGCTACACCTAACAACTCCTTAAACAAAGAGTTCGCATGAGCTTTGACCGTCAAGACTAACTTGCCTTACGGACCAATCCCAACATCATACGGTGCACCGAGTGGCTACCTCTTCACCGATTCGGTATGGGAGCGGGTTCGGTTCATCTTTGCCCGTGCTCAAATCGTCGGAATCAATCGTCGCGACGCGGGTACAGCTTCACCTCAGCCCGAATAATGAAAGGAGGTCTCACACCTCCACAACAAGTTCACTGGGAGCTACCGCCGGCGCTAGCGCTAGCGCCGGGCGGTAGTGGAAGATCTCCGAATCCACCCACAACTTTGGGAATTTCATGGAGGTTACCTCCAGGACTCCCTGCAGTACCCTACTGTACACAGAACCCGAAAATAGCGCAAACAAAACACGGAGTCTTCTCCGGCATAATTAATCACTATAACCATCACCCTTCCCGACCAACCTGTCCGGATGGGTTTCACACACAATGCCTATATCCGTACTACGATTCCGGATGCTAATGCAAGTGACCAAAGGGGATCGAAACGATCAACCCGCTGGAAAACTCCCTTTTCTCCACCAATCGGTGGGGGATTTTCCATGCAAACATGCCATAAAAAGGAGGACTTCACTTGTCCAAGTAGAAGATCGTTACCCTTGTCGTTTTCTTGTTCACCATGAGAATCCAAGATTCTAATCAGATGGAAAGAACCGCACCGGGCTGCTCTCCGTGGATCTGCAAATGGCTCGCGATTCGGAGCTTCGGAGCTCCGTCAATGGTGGAAGACACCTTGTTCTTCCTCCTTGGCTTTCCTCTTTCTCAAGCTTGAAGAGAGATAAGACTTTAGAAATAAAGAGAATATCTCCTCTGGTCAAGACTTAAGAAATCCCGGATTAAACCCCAGCCATCGGATCTAAGAACATAGGGATTTGACGGCCACGATTTCAAAACACGGATCTGTATCGCGCGCTAGCGCCCGCGCTAGCGCTAGCGCCTGCGCTAGCATCCGACTCGACGCTAGCGTCTGTCGATGCTTACAGCCTCCATCTCGACGCTAGCAAGCGTCGAGATGGCTAGCGCCAGGCGGTAGCGCTACCGCCTGCGCTAGCTCCCAGCAATCCAAAACTGCTTCAAAGCTTTGGGGTGTTACAAAATGTCTACCACTACACAGTGTATATATAGAAGTAGAACAATAAGTAAGACAGTAAAGTAAAGTGGAGTAAAGCAAGGCATAGTAAAGTAAGAAAAGTAACTGTTGATTTATAGGAATGCCCATACAGACCTATAGACCAAGGGGTCGTTTAGCATGGCCTATCGTATAAAAAGTCCCATAACCAATTTATACGATAGGGGTAGGGGTTGAAATGCAATGCTTATGCCATGACATGCAGAATTATGCAGTTTATGTTATGTTCACACAAGTGCAACTCACATACTTCGACTCTATGCACATAGACCTTTAGTTCCCCCCTTTTAGAGCTAGCAAGACTCCTAGGATACTCCAGTAGTGGAAAACGGAAGCGGTGGGTTGGGCCTCGCCCACCTCTAGGTTGGTATTCACACTACCTAACCTAGACCTATCGTATGCCTCAACGCAAAACCGTGAAGCATCTGCGTACTCTTACTGGCTGGACCACCAGACTTTTCTTGGCTAAGTGCAAATTCCACACCTGCCGAGTCAATGTATTAACATCGGTTTGAACAACCATCAATACCGAAGACCCACCACCTTTTAGCACATGCAGTTATGATTAACATCTATCTTTGAGCCATAAGCTCGCCGGGCCAACCTGTCCGTCACCATAACCTTCCGAGCCACTGGCTCACCGGACCAAACCATCCGTACTAACAAGCATTACCGAGCCACAAACTCACCGGACTAACTAGTCTGCTGCTACAACCACTGTCAGAACCCGCATTATTCCCATGAATTTAATAAATATTATTTGAGCAAGGGGAAAATACGCGTCGTGGTGCCCCATCATGCACGGGACAACTACAGACGCTTAGGCAAACACTCCTTACGATTAATTTATAAAATACATAAATATGTTTGAGTTAAATAAAAAGAATTTACATTTTAGCTTAAGATAGTGTCCCTCGGTCCAATGAATCAACTAGTCCACGAGTAGAAAACTATATATACGCAGCAGAAAATCGGTTCATTTTAGCCTACATGAGCATGAAGATCAACATTTCCAGAAATGATATGCATATATCTAAGTTTAATATAAGTAAAGAAAAGATTTTTCTATGATCTTCAAAATAGGTGTTATTTACTTAAAACCATGCTATGCAAGAATGCAATTTTTTATACATAAAATAACTCATGTATCCTAACATAAAACTTCCGAGAGAGCAAGTAGGTAAACAACCAGAAAGTAACAGCTAAACAACTAGCAAGTAATCTAACACTAGAAAACTAAAGCTACAGCTGAACAAAGGAACTACTACCTCACAACAGTGAGGGGAGAACGAACAACTGCAACTAACTGCAGCTCTGAAGACACCAACTCTACCACCCGAACCGCTAAAGCTCCGAGCCTGAGACATTCAAAAGAAAATAATGCCTCAGCAAGAAAGAGCAAGTTGTAGCAAGAATAAAACTTAGATTCTACACATTGATTAGCATCAATTCAAACAATAGACTGCAGAAAAGAGAACTAAAAAGATAAGCATGCATACGCTTACAACAACCCGAGCCAGCTCAAACGAGTGCACTCGGTAAGAGGAAAAGCCTGCACCAAAAGTAATAGACAAACTAAACAAGGCCAACCACGTGTCCGTCCCTGCAGCTCAGAGGTGATGGTTATACATATAATATCATAACATAAATATATAAGCCTGTAAGTTTACAAGCACTAGAGACTAATCAGCTTGAAGAAAAGGCATCATTTAACACCGGGCCATACGAGCCACGAGTATTTGATCCCCAAGAAATGACACTGCGACGGTGGTATAATCCACAAAACGCCCACAACCCAATAAACAAACAGGAGTGCTACGGCTGTGGCTCCAATCCACTCAAACCAACAGAACAAAAGAGGCACTGCGATGGTGACTTTTAGCTCACACGCCCAACAAACTCCAACAAAGTACCAAAGGCAGTGTTGCATAAACATATATATAAGTACGCATATTAAAAAAACACACTTCAGACCACCAGAAAACACTCGGAGCATTAGACAACAAAGCATACTTAGCTCATAAATCCAACAGAGCAAACAGAGGAGTGTCAGGCAGGAAAACAGGATTTCAGATAGTTGTGACCACAACTCAAGACGAGAGAATCAGTAAGCACCTGGTTCAGCAAGTAATCAATATATCAACATTCAACTTACAAAAAGGTTGAAGATTTCAGAAAGCCGACACCATGCAAGGCTTGGTGTCGGAACAAGACGAAGATAAACTTAACACGAAGGCCAAACACCAGAACATTACTCAACGGTTCATTTGAAAACACTTGGTGGGTCCAAACTTGACTCCCAATGAACTTCTCGTAACAATACGACGAATAAGGCACAAAAAGACACCATAAATGATCACTAACCAAATACATGACAACTCAAAGAATAAAGCATAGCTTCATCAAAAGTCTCAACGAAAGGACTTAAAATGCTTGATAATATCGCTCAAGATACCCGGGAACACCCGACAAAAGAACATATAAATATATGAGGAAATAATTCAGAATAAGCGATGAAATTGACAGAAAAAATTATCAAAAGTTGACAGAAAAACTTAACAAAAGTTGACGGGAAAAGACTTATATCAAAGTTGACTAGAAGACTTCATGTCAAAGTCGATGGGAAACTTCATAAAAGAAGAAATAATTACATGCTCTTGGGGAGAGCAAACTTTTCTAAACCTAGGGAAGTCTTAGCAGACTACCTGGTAGCATAACTAAACAAGTATAGAAGCTATCCAGATTCCAAGGGGGATGACAGCAGGAATCAAGAACCCAGAACACCAATGAAGGACCAAAAAGGAAACACAATAGCCACTAACCTAAAATCAACAGGTTAGGAAGACAAGGAAGAAGAAAAGGACTGAAATGAAGGACTTTCAATCACCCAGCAAAATCATGCCAAGGGGACTACTACTACCTGAAGGACACAGCCAACCAGAGAGCCTAGCATAACTAAGCTTAAAGAAACAAAGTCATTAAGGAGAAGGACTGCCATTTGCAGCCCACAACCACTAAGAGGAATCTTTACATTCAACTAGATTGCTAAGACAATGAGGAAGAATCATTACCCTTCACTGAGAAAGTTAACACAAAAATTACATGGAAGACTGAGTCTGGAAGGGTTTAAAACTACTAATAAACAAATAAAAGGCAGATTACACAGAAAACCAGAGAGTTTTGGACAGAAATTCTGGACAGAAAGACTAATAAATTCAAGGCAGAAGTTCTAATAAATTCTGGACAAAAAGGCTAGAAAATTCTGGAACTACACAGAGAGAACTTCTAAACAAGTCTATGGTATAAACAGGAATCAAAATGCACAAGAAGAAACTTGATTTCCGAGAATACACAGAAAATGACTTTTCTGAGAGAATCTATCAGAACAACAAGGAAGACCACAACAAAACTTCACATGCAGAAAAGGGGGAGAAACAATCATTAAAGGAGGAGAGAAGCAAAACAGGAAAAAGGATTAAAAGAGAAGGGAAAGGGCAAAATCGACTGGCTGTCCCGTCGATCGGCGGACGGTCCCGTCGATCGACGGGAATAGCCGTCGATTCTGGCTTAGGAATATAACAAAGGCTTTCTCCCCCAACTAAGGGCAAAAATTGGCGGGATGGTCCCGTCGATCGACGAGACGGGAAGTCCCATCGATTTTGCCTTAGAGAAAACAGACAAAAAAACCATAAATCGGCTGAGACCAGGGATCGACGGGATGGTCCCGCCGATCGATGGGAGATCCTGTCGATCGACGGGATTACCCGTCGATTCCTACTTTGACAGAAATTCTAAACAGGAAGAAATTTCCCTAAGCTAACCTAACTACAAAACAACCTCCAGCTCAGAATATACAACAACACTTAAACCAAAGATATATATATATATATGTATGTATATATGTATATATGTATATATATATACATATATATACATATATATACACATATATATACATATATACATACATATATATACATATATATACATATATATACATATATATACATAAGATATAAATAAAGAAGAGTAAAAAGGAAGAAATCTGGAGACACAATCCAAGGGGAAAGAACAACAAAACCACCACTTGCCTTTGCTCGAATCACCGAAGAATGGACTCACATGCCCTCCACGCCACAGATTGGCTCAAACACGGACTACGCACGAAGGATTTGCGAAAAACGGACTAAAAGAGGGTTAGGGCCGCTAATCCTAGCGCCAAAAATCTACGAATCGAATGAAACTTACCACGCACACGACGAGCACAGCGAGAGCTATCCAAAACTATGCTCCGGCAAGGGATTCGATCACCGGAGCTCCGTCGGCGGCGATCGAAAAGCTCACAAAACTCTAAACTCTCTCTCTTTCTCTTTCTTTCAAAAGCTCTAGCTCGAGAAATGGAATGAAGAAGAAGAAGGAGAAGATTAAATAATATATATATATATATATATATATATATATATATATATATAAACAGAGAGAAAGAGAGTGGATTGAGAGTTGATTACAGCAAAAAAAAATCAATAATTATATTAATAATAATAATAAGAAAAGGATGATCGAACCAACGGTCGCCGATTCCAACGAAAATTGCACCAAAGACCAATGTCGGCGCTACGAATCCAACGGAGAAGGCGGAAACAAAATCCGATGAGCCAAACTCAAGATATAAATTTTTGGAAGATTGCGGCGACGATAAATATACAAATCATCGGAATATCACCGGGGCTCTAATAACGCTCGGAACGCAACGAGACTTCGACGAGCCAATCTAAAATTAAATAATTTAACTTCCTAACGCAAAATTTCTCAAATTCTGACACACTCCAAAATTTGGTCAACATGATCGAAAGAACGTGCAAACGCACAAACGACGGCGCACCGCTAACTTCGTACTAACGTAACGCCCTAACGCCAAAAATGACGTCAAAGAAGGAATAAAATAATTCCTGAAAATTCTGGGGCGTTACAACCACGGAGCCTACCGCTCGTAAAACCAAACCAACTAAAGTCTCGTAACCACGGGGTGTGGGTGTGGGTATTATTAAGATAATCTTGTACGACTTCTTACTCCTACAACTTATGGTTAATCTTAGACTTCCCGAGGTCAACCCTGTGAGGGGCTCGCATCGGTACTAGGAGGAACGATGGGAAGATAGCCCAAACCTCCCTTTCTCAAGACACTTAATGTTATTGATAACTACCCATAATAATACCCTTCTTATTTACACATGGATTACCCTAAGTATTTTATGACTCTCTAAGGGGAAAGACGATCTTTCGTCACTCCCGAGCACCTCTTTACCCCAAACTCACCAAGCACACTCTCATCACAAAAACTCCTTTTGGTGACCTCCAATATCTTCAACCAGGCGAGGTACACCAACTACATTCCATTCCCACCTACTGGTCTTCAATTTATTCAATTTTATAGTTTTACTATACGCAGACCAAATGAGTCATATGAGTTACATGAGATGAGGTATTCCAAATATTCATCCAAATGACTCAAGGTTATTAATGGGAGTCTATCATGAAGTTATAAGACTAAATCCAGAAGATCATAATTTTCCTTATTTATTTGGCATTTATTATAATTTCTCCAATATTGGCCAAGTGTGAAATTGAACATGAAGTGTAAGATCTTCTTATGATTTGGCCTCCACAAAATTATGGAAAATCTATGATATCAAAATAACAGAAAATATAGAATGTCACAAATCTACAGTAAGGTATTGACCTCTAATTATGTTATTGAATAAATATCCAAAATTGTAGATTAAAGAAGGAACCACCAAAAAGACTTGTCCGAAAATTATGGTAAAATTACCATACTTCTATAATGATCAGAACGGTTTACTGACTGAGTTTTATAATTTATCAAAACAATTTAGTCACATAAATAAATATTTCAATAAATCCAAACTAGGGAACATTGTGAAGTAACCTACTGATAAATAATTCTAAAAATTATACATAAATTCACAGAGCTTTATAATGCCCTAAAATGTCCTATCACCAAGTTTCACAACTTTCCAGGGAACATTTGGCCCTTATTTATTTATCATAATCTTAAGGCAAAATAGTTGACTTGTGAATGAAGTACTCAACCAACCCATTCAAAAATTACAAAAACATTACCAGAGATTTATATCATGACTATATATACACTACCAAACTTTCATCAACATCCAAGATAAATTGAGCATCTAAATTCCTATTATAAGAAAGTGCCCTAAAAGGATATAGCCTAATTCAGAGGGGAAAGCGTTCCTAAAATTCTCATAAAATTACCTAGGGCATATTTACACCCTATGAACTTATGTACCAAGTTCCATGACCATTCAAGGACATATTAGCCTATATCCTTTACAAGGCTCAAAGTGTAACCCTAGGGTTTGAACTAGGGTCCTAGGGCATATACACCCCATATCGCTCCAAATCACTCATGGGGGAATTGTATGTGATCCTAAACCAGTGGCCAGAGTTTCACATCATTTTGATGGGATTTGATCACACAACCCCAATAAGTACACCTTTGACCTAATTTGGCCTAGTTTGACCAAACTTTGGTTAAATAATTACCCAACCAAATCAGTCCCAATTGGGATGAAATTTTTACCAGTGTCATATAATGATCCTATGGACCACTCACAAAAATTTGGAGGGTTTGGATGTCATCAGACCATGCAATTAATTTATATATGAATTATTAAATTTTTACAAAAACCTTAGAAAAAGTTTATCCAAAAAATTCCATTTTTGGATATGATTAGGGGGTCGGTATAATTAGACTATGCACCAAATTTCAGGCCATTTGGATGGCTGGTTTAGTGTGGGCACTCAAATCAAGGTCTGTCAGCCTTTTGATAATGTTGCACCATTTTGAGTGCTGTGGTCGAACCACTAATCTAATTGGGATGAAATTAATTTTAAAATAATGTAGACTCGAAGGGCTAAAACTTTGGTGTTGAATATTTTTCCAGCAGGGGGCGTAAATATTTTTAATAATTCTTTCTATCTACTGCCAGTAATAATACAGAAAATGGAATATTAATATACACTTTTATATTTTCCTGTAGAGATCAACAACATCGTTTCTGTTGTTAATGGAACGTTCACCTAGAGGGGGGGGGGTGTTAGGTGATCTCGCTTCTTTTCAAAATATTAACATGATTTATGACTATTCAAGCACATCACACAAGTATTGCACAAGAAAATCACAGCAGATGACAAAAGATCTATAGAGGTTCCTCAAGACCGGCTATCTTGAGAAGTCCTCTATCCCTCTGCGCCTACCTAGCAGTGTGCTATGATCGGCAAACTCCGCCAAAACTTCAGGCCCTCAAGCCTTACAACACGGACCCGCAAGTTCTACAGCCTAGGCCCGCAAGCCCCTACTGCACCCAAGCCCGCAAGCTCGACACTCAGGCCCTCAAGCCCTACACAACACAGACCCACAAGTCCTATGCCTATAGCCTAGGACCGCAAGCCCTTACTGCACCCAAGCCCTCAAGCTCGACAAATTCAGACCCACAAGTCCACTGCCCTAGCCCTTAAGCCTCACAGCTCTCCAGCCCTCAAGCTAGACGGTGTCGGACCCGTAAGTCCACTGCCCTGGCCCTCAAGCCTCAGTGCTCTCCAGCTCTCAAGATAGACACTTAGGCCCTCAATCCTTACAACAATAAGAGATTTACAGTAATAAAAGCTGTTTCTTCTGCCTGATGAAGATCGCCTACTTAGCCTGATGAAGATCGGCTTCTTGAGGTTGAAGAAGATGTTTCTGATTCAGATCTTGAAAGCACAATTCTTCTTCAATCTCTTTTCTTAGCCTGATGATGATTGGCTTCTTATCAGTCAATGGAGATGACTGATTCTTTTGAGAACGCTTGATTCTTGTTTTCTACTTTCTTTTCGCCGCTTTTATTGTTCTATTTGATGTATGCGTAAGTTCTTTCTGATTGATTCTTCTTTAGGGCAACCTTTTATCTCTTTTATAAGACTGCGAGACTCCCAACGATCTTCTGAAAAAGTTCCTTAAGAGTTAGACGCCCCATTCCATAAGAGCACGTGCTTATTGGACAATCAGGCGGCAGAATTAAATGCTGACAGCGCGTCCGCAATTTTGAATTCCGTCTCGATGATATTTACAGCTTCATGCCGATACCGACAGCATTACAACGATATGGATAATATCTCGACGACAGGACTTTGTTGATGCCTTAGACCTTGGTAGATCTTCAAGCCTTCTAGCCTCAGCCTCTGACGCCGATGTCTCGACGATACGAGATATTCTGGTGTTTTTGCATATACGACGATATGCTAACTCAAACTGTGTCGTCGTGATCTCCTTTCTTGTAGACTGTCATCGTAATCACTTTGTTCTTTCGACGATATGCGCGATATCATGTCGACAGACTATGCTTTAGCACCTGCTTGTTTTCAGCTGTCCTTCTTCAGTCTTCTCGATGTCATGCCTTCTTTACGACGATATCTGTTCTTCTCGGCGACAAGGCTTCTTTGATGATGTCGACGATACTGCATCTTCTCGATGACATTCCTTCCTCTTGAATCAGTCTCAGCGGTTGGGCTGAAATAGATTCCTCTTCTCAGCGGATTTGTCGATCTGTAAAGAAGTTTTTGTGTTCGACGAACTGCATTCTTCATTCGACGAACATCATGATGCGTTCGACGAACTTCATTCTTCTGTCCCGTCTCTGCGTTCGACGAACTTCATTCTTCATTCGACGAACAACATTCTGCGTTCGACGAACTCGCCAAGTCTCAGCGTTTGCTTCTGTCCTGTCTTTGTGTTCGACGAATTTCATTCTTCGTTCGATGAACATCATTCTGCGTTCGACAAACTGCATGCTGCGTTTGACGAACTCGCCAAGTCTCAGCTTTTGCTTTGCTCATCATCATGACGACAAGCATACTTTGTCGACGACATCTCCTATTCTTCTCGACGACATACCTTTAACTTCCTGAGATTATGATCTGGAGAAGTGATCAAATACAAAGTGAAGTTTTCTTGACTTGGTGTCTTCTTCAAATCAGGAATCATGTGGGCAAGATTCCCAACAATCTCCCCCTATTTGAAGAAATCAGAATCTCAATTCAAGACTACTTTCAATTGACAATAAATGTTATAGTCTTAAATGGAAGGCATGAGCATTTAAGATTTTACTTATCTTTTGTTGAACTTATGAGTACATCAAGTTTGTAGCTCCCCCTTGATTTGATGTCTCTTCTTTTGGGTCTCCCCCTACTCCTTTGCTCCCCCCATCTTTGAGGTCTTCTTGATCATCCTGTCTTGAACATATTGATGCCATTTCTCCTCCTTTCTGACTTCTTTCCTGCAGCTCTCCTTTAGGTAGACAATAGTCTAAGCTCCCCCTTGCTCAGTCATAGTTCATCCAAATCCTGAGAGATTTTCTAACCAAACATCTAGAAAGGGGTTAGTGAAGAAAAAGTTAAGGATTATTCTAAGTTTAACATTCCCAATTGGAATTTGAAGAAGTTAAACTTAGCTTCATCTAGAGGCTTTGTAAATATATCAGCCACTTGTTTGTCTGTTCGGACAAACTCAAGGGTGATGTCTTCATTTTCCACATGCTCCCTGATGAAGTGATACCTAATCTCAACATGCTTAGTCCTGCTGTGAGAGACAGGGTTCTTAGCAATTGAGATTGCATTTGAAGAGTCACAAAACATGGGTGTTTTGGTCATTTTTAGATTGTAGTCTTCAAGTTGATGCTGAATCCATAGCAGTTGGGCACAGCAACTTCCAGCAGAGATATACTCTGATTCTGTTGTAGAGATTGTCACACTGGTCTGCTTTTTACTGCTCCAAGAGATCAGTCTTCCACCAAGGAATTGACATGTCCCTGAGGTACTCTTCCTATCTTCCATGCACCCTGCATAATCTGCATCTGAGTAGCCAGTCAGTTCACATTCATTGTTCCTAGGGTACCATAGGCCAAGATTTGATGTACCCTTTAGGTATCTTAAGATTCTCTTGACAGAGACATGATGAGATTCCTTAGGATTCACCTGATATCTAGCACAGACACATGTATCAAACATTATGTCAGACCTACTTATAGTTAGATAAAGCAAAGATCCAATCATGCATCTGTATTTGGTTTCATCAAAGGGTATGCCCTTCTCATCCTTGTCCAGAGACACATTGGTTCCCATTGGAGACTTCATTGAAGAAACACTCTCCAATCCAAATTTCTTTACTAGCTCCCTAATGAATTTGGTCTGGGAGATGAAAATACCATCTTCAGATTGTTTCACTTGGAGACCTAGGAAGTATTTGAGCTCACCCATACTGCTCATCTCAAACTTTCCCTGCATCAAGTTGGCAAACTTTTTGCAGAGATTATCTGTAGAGCCAAAGATGATGTCATCCACATAGATCTGCACTAGCAAGATCTTGCCCTTTACTTCCCTTAGGAATAGTGTCTTATCAATCTTTCCCCTTGAGAATTTGTTCTCAATTAGAAAGCTTGACAGAGTTTCATACCAGGCCCTAGGTGCCTGTTTTAAGCCATAAAGTGCTTTTCTAAGAAAGTAAACATAATTAAGGTGAGTAGAGTCTACAAAATCTGAGGGCTGCTCTACATATACTTCCTCTTTGAGGTCACCATTTAGAAAGGCTGACTTCACATCCATCTGGTAGACCTTGAAACCTTGGTAGGCTGCATGAGCCAGAAACAGTCTTATTACTTCTAGTCTGGCTACTGGAGCAAATGTCTGATCAAAATCTATCCCTTCCTCTTGTCTGTAGCCTTTTGCCACAAGCCTTGCTTTATTCTTGGTGATGATTCCATTTTCATTCAATTTATTTCTGTAGGCCCATTTCGTTCCTATGATATTCCGTCCTTGGGGTCTTGGAACCAGTTTCCAAACTTTGCATCTCTTAAACTGGTTCAGTTCCTCCTGCATTGCTGCAATCCAAAATGGATCCTGATTTGTTTCCTCAAATTTCTTGGGTTCAATTTGAGAGAGAAAACTCAGGTACAATGCTTCATTTGCAGCTCTACTCCTTGCCAGCACACCTTGGTTGACAGCTCCTATAATTTTCTCCTGAGGATGATCTCTTACTTGTTTCAAGGTGGCTAGCAGTATTCTGGGGATTTCTTCAGCTGCAGGTCTTTCAGGTTGCACTTCTTCTGTTGTTTCCGTGTCTTCCACAACATCTATTTCAAGCTCAACATCTATTGATTGATCTTTACTTTTGGCTGAGGTTCCAAGTTGGTTATCAATAATTTTTCCATCTTCTCATCAGTACCTGCATTCACTAGAGAACTAGACCAGCCTTTGTGAATGAGGCTAGTCTCATCAAATACAACATGTACAGATTCTTCCACTATTTGGGTATTGATGTTGTACACTCTATAGGCCTTGCTATGAGAGCTGTAGCCAACAAAAATACCCTCACTGCATTTCTCAGCAAACTTGGTTAGTTTGGATTTCCCATTATTAAGGACATAATATTTACTACCAAAGATCCTAAAGTAGGATAGGGTTGGTTTCTGCCCTTCATTAACTCATAGGGAGTTTTTTTGTGGTCTTTGTTGATTGAAGCCCTGTTTATCACATGACAAGCATTGTTGATAGCCTTTGCCCAGAAGTATTCTGGTAGAGAGGAGTCACTTAGCATTGTCCTACTTGCCTCTATCAAAGTTCTATTCTTCCTTTCAGCAACCCCATTCTGTTGAGGGGTTCTGGGTGAGGAAAATTCTTGGGAGATACCTAGTTTTTGGCAGAATTCTGTCATGGCCCCTGACTGAAATTCTGTCCCATGGTCACTTCTGAGTTTGACCACAGTACAGTCCATCTCATTCTGGATCTGCCTGATAAAATTTCTCAAGATATCTAGGGTATCTGATTTCTTTTTGAGGAAGAATACCCAAGTGAAACTTGAATAATCATCAACAACTACAAGGGTTTAGACCTTCCCTCCTAGTTATGAATTGACATATGACCAAACAAATCCATATGCAGTTAAAATAAGCACATAGAGGACTCTTTGTTAGACATGCTTTTAAAGCTGGTCCTAGTCTGCTTTCCAAGTTGGCAAGCTTGACAAGGACCATCTTTGATGCACTTAATATTAGGTCCATTCCTAACAAGGTCTTATGAGAGAAGCTTGCCTATTGTCTTATAGTTGATGTGTGCAAGTCTCTTGTGCCATTGTACACATAGAGCCTCTTTACCATCAGCTACAAGACATATGGGCATGGAAGAATTTGTATTAAGAAAGTTTAAGCAATAAATATTGCCACTCCGAGTGCCAATTAAGGTAGCCTCAGAATCTGAGGACTTCTTAATTAGGCACTTGTCCTTGTGGAAAGTTATAACAAAGCCTAAATCACAAAGTTGACTTATGCTTATGAGATTGTGTTTCAACCCCTCCACATAAGCTACCTTTGTGATGGTAACTAACCCATTAGAGATGTTGACATAGCCCCTGGTCACCACCTTTTCTGAACCTCTAAAGATCACGGTTGGTCCATTCTCCATAGGGATGAACTCTCTTAAGTACTTTCTGACTCCAGTCATGTGCCTGGAGCAGCCACTGTCCAAATACCAAATTGGAGATTGGTTGGCATTTGGACATACCTGCAAAACAAATCACTTCCTCTTAGGTACCCGATAAGGATTGGGTCCTTGGTTTCTGTTAGGGTGGTATAATGGAACAACAAACCTCTGAGGGTTCTGCACTCTCTTTGCATTGAGCCCTGTTGGGTTGAACCAACAGTCCAAAGCAAAGTGGCCTACTTTCCCACAACACCAGCATTCATATGTGTTGTATCTTCTCTTCTGCTTCATCATCTGAATGGGGTGGTAGTGCCGATGAGCAGGAGAGAAAGCTTCTTGCCTAACAGATCTTGGGTGAACCTCATATGTGTGAGTCTGGGGAGGAATTGGTCTCACCACATTTTGATTCACCTTCTTGGGAACAGGCTATGTAGGAACATCCTTTCCCCTACCCTTGACTGCTGTTGCTGCAGGTCTGTGGGCTGAAGGACTTGACACCAGCACCTTCTTATAGGAAGGTCTAGCTTCAGGATCTCCTGATTGAAACCGATAGCAGCTTTAAACTGTCCAGAGAAGGTGTCGATGATGGGCAGGATAGTTTTTGGCATAGAGAAGCTGGATGCAAGTTTCTTCTCAGCCAACAACATTTCCTCAAGGTCCTTGATGACCTTGTTCTTCTGTCCTAATTCAGCATTCTTAAGCCTTATGGCTTCCTTGAATTTGTCCACTTCTTTTCTCATAGTAGCCAGCTTCTCAGCTGTCTCCTGGAGCTTAGATTGAACCGGCTTCAAGGAATCTAACTCCTTGGTCTGGACTTTGAGGAGTTTCTTACAGCTTCTGAAAGCTTTCCACAAGGCTTTATATTGCCTTATCAGTTCAGATTCAACATCATATTGGGAGCTTGAGGTTGTTCTGTTGGCAGCAGACACACCCTCATCATCATGCAAGGAATCTGCTGCTGATTCAGAATCAGAGACAGATAGAGAAGTTTTGTTAGTTACCTTCCCAGGAGAGATGTCATCCTGGTTGTCTTCACTGATGGCCATCAAGCTAATGAGTGCATCTTCCTTAGTACCAGAGGAGCTTGAGTCAGAGTCACTCAGTGTTCTGACCTTCTTGGCCACGAATCCTTTTTTAGATTTCCTCTTACTCCATGAGCTTCTTCTTTCTTCATGGTTCCTTGACTCCTTCTTCTTAGAGGGGCAGTCAGCAGCCATGTGACCTGTCTTGCTGCAGGAATAGCAAACAGTATTATTTAAATCATGTTTACCAGGGTTAGATCTGTACCTTTCCTCCCTGGGGGCTCTGGATCTGTCCTGATAATCAGATCTTCTGGAGCTTGAGGAGGAGTTTCTTTGATTGTCCCTCCTCCTTCTGTGTATCAGCTTCCTGAACTATTTTGAGAGAAGGGCCACCTCTCTGTCAGTATCATCAGAATCTGAAGAGCTGACTTCTGATTCTTCACTGCTCTCAGATCTGTTCTGAGTTGCAGAGGTCTTGCCCTTGGATCTTCTGTGCTCTCAGCTCCCCTCAAGCTTTCTTCTTCAGCCTTCCTAGTGTTAAGCTGAAGTTCATGAGATAACAACTTCCCATACCGGTTCTTGGGCTCCATGATGCCCAGCTGAGCCATCTCTCTGATGGCATAGATCTTGATGTCCCTTTCTTTTGTGAGGGATCTAAGAAACTTGTCATTAAGGTCAGAGTTGGTAAACTATCTTTCATAGTTTCTTAATCCATTCATTATCTTGAAAAATCTCTCATAACAGTTAGAGATTGTTTCATTCTTGCCTTGCTTGAAGGCCTCATACTCCTGGTTGAGAAGGGGTTTTCTATCATCCCTTAACTCTTCAGTACCCACAATGTACACGATTAGGGAGTCCCACATCTCCTTGGTCGTTTTGCAGTGAATCAGATTCTGGAGGGTAGATGTTGGAACCCGGATACCGGTCCAACTATGTTCGAGACTGGGGAGTAGCTTGAGTTACTTCTCTCTTCGTTCAATCCCTAGACCTAAGTATTTTGAGCTGGAGACAAGCCCTCACAGTTAGGTGGTAGATTGCTGGAATAGGACACAAAGGCTACAGCGAGGAGGTCCCGCCACTTACCCAGAAGTCTTCTTGACTTCCCCTCCCTGAAAACCAGAGGCTGAGCCTGTCTCAGATAGCACGAAGAAGAAAGCACAGGCTCTCAAGGGGGGGGGGGGTGTGGATCCGTGCTGATCTGAGACATAATGGGTCCTATTTATAGGCAAAATCTTCTAAGGGTAGAATGGTCCGGATGACCTGCAGATAGCGTAATTCTGCCTTACAATTTTACTAAGCGCACCCCCAATTGGTCTGCAGGTAGCCAGACTCTGCTATCCCGAAGGGCTATAGGCAGTCCACCAAGAGTGCCCAGATGATTCTATCCCCCAGAATCCGAGTCTGCTCGCCGAGGAGATACCTGTCTACTCTCCAGGCCTCCTTGGCTCTACTCGCCGAGGGAGATACCGGCCTACTCGCCGGGTATCTTCGACTCTACTCGCCGAATACACACCGGCCTACTCGCCAGGTACGTTCGGCCTACTCGCCGAATAGGGTTGTACACAATCCCTGCTCTTTGCGAGCTCGCTAGAGGTCGGAAAGAAGAGTCCAACCCTTTATTCGGCGGAGCTGCGAGTTCACGAGCTCTTCCTCTATAAATAGAGCAGGGGGTGGGATGCCTTCCTTACTGCAAGCTGAGATGTCTTCTGGAGGGGTTCTACCGCGGACGCTAACCAGGAGCTTGCTGACAATGAGCCAGAGGCGGCCGTGGTTTTAGGCATTCTTGGCGAGTTCCTGACGCCTTGCCTTCTAGGCTCCGTGCGGAAGAAGAAGCACAAGAAGAGAAGGATCAACCCCGATCTCCGTGAGAGGTCCTCCACAGATCCTGAGTCCACCGTGCGGGACGGATCTAAGCCAAAAGGGTGGCCACCTCGCCCATCCAGGAAGAGTCCATTCTCGACCTGGTCCCGCGACAGGGTGGGGGTGTGACTGAGGTCACGATCACGGGGGCTGGCGAGATGGGATGGCCTCCAAGCAATACTGGTGTCCCGCCTTCTTCTCCGGCTCGCCATACCGAAATGCCTGGTAGGGTTGCTGAACCACTCTATTTTGGTATCCCGTCTACTCGAATCGGGCCAATCACCGAGATCTTCTCGCTCTGCAGCACCTTCCAATCGCCTTCTCCCACCATCCCGCCTGGGCGTGGCGATCATCAGAGACCGGATGACTGCAGCCTCTACTGCTCCGGGGTACGCGGTGGTGACCGTCATCCCGTCTTCTCGCCCTACCTCCGGAGGGAAGTCCATAACCATCAGCCCCAGGCCTGGGGGTACGGGTGTGGTCCTCCGGTTATCCGGCTCCGTCGGCACGCCGTGGGTCGATCCACCACGACTTCAAGGGGAGGATGGTGCCCTTGTAGACGTTCGTCTCTCTCCTGCCGGTACTCACTCTACTAGACCCCCTTTCCTCTCTCTTTCACTATTCCGCCTCGCCGTCTCAGCTCTCTTTCTCATTTTCAGGCAATCAGAGGTCCGCCTCTTCCAGCCATCAGCCATCTCTGGAGTCTCTTCCGGAATCACCGCCGCCTGTGATGTCTACTCCCATGAGGGATTTCCTCGCCGACCCTCTGGCATTTGGCGAAGAGTCGTGGACTCGCCTAATTGCTGTTCTCCAAGCCCATGACTCCTTTTTATTGGCTATGCCGCCTGCCGAGGTGAATGCTCAGCTGGTTGATCTAGGGGACCACCTCGCCGGAGTGGAGGAGTTCGAACAACAGCTGCAGGGCGAGGATGGCTTACTTGATTGGATGACCGACTTGGAGGCAAGGCTATATGAGATGGAAACTCGCTAGAAGGCCACCGAGGATGACCTCCATCAGTTCGCGCAGGTGGCCGGTATCGTGGGGGAAGCCTCCCTGCTGGAAGAACATATCCGGCGAGGCGAGGACCATCTCCGTCAGGGTGAAGAGAGCTTGGAGAGGGCTCGCGAAGATCTGCGCGCAGCCCGCAGCATCACCTGGAGGGCTCGCCACCCTCAGCGTACGCGTCGCCGAGGCCGCGGTCCAGTGCATCGCGGTTGAGGTCCTAGGGGTGATCTCCATTTTTTTTTGATTTTTTGAGACTAGGTTCCTGGGCCTTTGTAACCGACGGGTGCCGTTTTGTGCCTTCTTACTGTACTCGTGCTACGTTCCTTAAGGATTTTCCTATGTATATTTTTGCTTCTTTTGGCCGTACGCTTCTTTACTTTCATTATGCATGTGTCTCTGATCTTTATTCGTATTCTTGCCCTTAGGGCGCTTACTCACTTAGGGCGTACTTGCCTCGCCCATTGGTCTACTCGCGCGCGATTAGGCTGGGGAGCGGGGGGCTATAAATATGGACCCCCCCAGGGGGGTAGGGGTACGCTCCCTTAGCTTCTCAAATTCCCCTTCCTCCTCCTAACCCTCCTCGCCGGCTTCCTCCTGCACCATGTGGAGAATGGTGAAAGAACCTTTTGAGGAGGGCCGCGCCTTCTGCGTGCGAAACTTCAAGGCGCACAGCTTCCCTTCCTCGCAGACCCTTGGCGAGGAGCTGGCGGACGTGGAGAATCGTTTCCTGCCGCCTGGCTACACAGCGAGGCGGCCAGCACCCGGCGAGTTCCTCAACTCGCTCTATAACTGGGAGCTCGCCCTTCCCCTTGCCAGATTCTACGTAGGGTTGAGGCTTCCTCTGTGGCCTGAGGTGCGTCATGTCCTTCGGTACTTCGGGATGGTCCCCGCGCAGGTTAAACCCAACACAATAAGCGTTCTAATCGCTTATGCGTGCTACCTGCGCGAGGAGAAGATCAAGTTCGACCTCTCTGTCTTCCGCAAGGTGCTCACCTTAAAGGCAACCAGCGACGACACTATGTTCTTCACCAACGTGTGCGTCAAGGTCGCCGAGATGCTCAATAAGGTCCATCACTGGACCGACAAGTTCTTCCTCGTGCGAGGCGACTTCGGCAATATCCCGTTCGCTCCGCTCCAGAAGACCAAGGCTGAGTACAGGCCGCCTCGCCTGAGGGGGGACGCGCTGAGCCTCTACCTCTACATGAAGGACAAGGTCATGGACGTCGTCTACCTGCGGCGAGGCATGGACCGGCTCACCTTCGTAGACCTGGGAGTAGGTAATTCTTGAGTTAGACTCGCCGCGCGATCTCAGTTACCCATTCTCAATAGGGTCAGCGGTTAACGCTTTCGTTTTTTCATGCAGGGGAGCGTGTCGTCCCCACTCGCCCTCCCCACGATGCCTCCCGACAACGATCGAGCGAGTCCCATCCCGGGGAGCTTCTCGCGGAGGTGGTGGTCGCGGTGGATAGCGAGACGCCTCCATCCACCGGCAAGGGCAAGGGTCGGGTCGACCCAGAAGCGGACGTAGTCAGCGAGCCGCGACAAAAGAAGCGGAAGACGAAGGGCTCATCTTCTCACCCCCCAGCGAGTCCTCCTCCGGATCCCTCCACCCATACACATTATGGGTTGGGGATGAGGAGCCAGGACTCTCGGGGGAATCCCCTGATGATATGGGATCCTGAGTCGAACAGGATCTCCGTTAGATTGCTCCGCCCTTCCTGGGAAGACTTCGAGGAGGTCGGCGACGAGGCGTTTAACCTGATCTTTGGGTTGTACGGGCATGATGACGCTAAGGTACTCGCAGAGATTCCCATCCGCAAGTTGGCCAATCTCAGCTACAGCTCCGTCCTCCGGACGGCCGAGTTGATTCATCAGACCGCGCGGCGGGGGATCCAATCGAACAGGCAGCTCCGCGACCTGGGCATCGCCTACGCGGAGTTGGAGAAACTGGTGGTCGGGAAGGACAAGGAACTCGCCCAGCTCCATGCCAAGGAGGCTCCCCCTCCCGAGGTATGGGGTCTTACTCGCCCCCATCCTTCTCGCCTACCCCGGCATTGGTTAACGCTTTACTTTTCAGGAGGCCGTGATAGTGTTGGTGACGCGGGTATCGGAGTTGGAGGAGCAGCTAGCCGCATCGCAGAGTCAAGTCGATTATCTCGACAATCATCTCGCCGAGGCCGAGTCCGAGATAGAGGAGCTCCGCCATCAAAGCCGGGAGGAGTCATCGACCATGCCAGCCATCCTCCAGTTTACTCCCGTTCAAGTTGCCGAGACGCGCAGGAAGCTGGCGATCCCGACCGCCGTGTTCGTGCGGGAGCGTCTCCGATGTCGGTTCATTCTTACTGTGGAGGGGGCCCAAGTCTATCTCGCGACCCTTCTTCCAGAATTATATCGCGAGGCGGTGAACCCACCCCCTGCGGGGACCCGAGGCGAGGAATCTTCTAGTGGATTAGAGGAAGAAGATCAGAACGCTTGAGCTCTCCTCTTTACCGGTCTCTCACGAATCGTTTGTAATAATTAGCTTTGTTTGTGTGAACATCTTCGGCGTACTCGCCCATTATATTTTGTGAATAGATGTTTTTGTCTTAGTTTATTCTATGACTGTGCTGCCTGTTCTTGCCGTGTGGCTGCTTTTCCTTTCCTTATCGTACTCGCCTCTAAGGGATACTTGCCCATAGCTACGATTCGTATAGGGCCCGTCATTTCGTGGGTGCGGAGACTGGGCCTCCCTCACCTGTCAGGATGCGAGAAGGTTGTCGGGGCTTGCTGTGCTGAGTGCACGCGCATCGGCTCTACGATCTTGGGCGAGGCGGTGAGACAGGTTCAACATCGGTCTCTCGCTGGTGGGGTGTCGGTAATACCCGCCTCGCCCTCTTTTCTCACCCCCTAGGCTCAGGGAAGGTCCTAGCATACCCTTGAATCTGGGTCTCACCCGAGGTGGCAAGTAGCCAGCCTGCAGGGGAGGAGCCCAGTGCCACGGCCTGGTCTACGGCAGCGCTCTGCTCGAGGACTCAGAACTCACTCGAGGGGGTAAGTAGGCAGTCCGCAGGGGGGGGGGGAGCCCTGTTCTACGGCCTGGTCTATGGCAACGCTCTGCTCGAGGACTTAGAATTCACTTGAGGGGGCGAGTAGCCAGCCTGTAGGGGAGGAGCCCAGTGCAACGGCCTGGTCTACAGCAACACTCTGCTCGAGGACTTAGAACTCACTCGAGGGGGCAAGTAGCCAGCCTGCAGGGGAGGAGCCCAGTGCTACGGCCTGGTCTACGGCAACACTCTGCTCGAGGACTTAGAACTCACTCGAGGGGGCAAGTATCCAGCCTGCAGGGGAGGAGCCCAGTGCTACGGCCTGGTCTACGACAACGCTCTGCTCGAGGACTTAGAACTCACTCGAGGGGGCAAGTAGCCAGTCTGCAGGGGAGGAGCCCAGTGCTACGGCCTGGTCTACGACAACGCTCTGCTCGAGGACTTAGAACTCACTCGAGGGGGCAAGTAGCTAGCCTGCAGGGGAGGAGCCCAGTGCTAAGGCCTTGTCTACGACAACGCTCTGCTCGAGGACTTAGAACTTACTCGAGGGGGCAAGTAGCCAGCCTGCAGGGGAGGAGCCCAGTGCTATGGCCTGGTCTACGACAATACTCTGCTCGAGGACTTAGAACTCACTTGAGGGGGCAAGTAGCCAGCCTGCAGGGGAGGATCCCAGTGCTACGGCCTGGTCTACGACAACGCTCTGCTCGAGGAGTTAGAACTCACTCGAGGGGGAAAGTAGCCAGCCTGCAGGGGGGAGCCCCGTGCTACGGCCTGGTCTACGATAATGCTCTGCTCGAGGACTTAGAATTCACTCGAGGGGGCAAGTAGCCAACCTGCAGGGGAGGAGCCCAGTGATATGGTCTAGTCTACGACAACGCTCTGCTCGAGGACTTAGAACTCACTCGAGGGGGTAAGTAGCCAGCCTGCAGGGGAGGAGCCCAGTGCTACGGCCTGGTCTACTGTAACGCTCTGCTCGAGGACTTAGAACTCACTCGAGGGGGCAAGTAGCCAGCCTTAAGGGGAGGAGCCCAGTGATACGGCCTGGTCTACGGCAACGCTCTGCTCGAGGACTTAGAACTCACTCGAGGGGGCAAGTAGCCAGCCTGTAGGGGAGGAGCCCAGTGCTACGGCCTGGCCTACGACAACGCTCTGCTCGAGGACTTAGAACTCACTCGAGGGGGCAAGTAGCCAGCCTGCAGGGGAAGAGCCCAGTGCTACGGCCTGGTCTACGGCAACGCTCTGCTCGAGGACTTAGAACTCACTTGAGGGGGCAAGTAGCCAGCCTGCAGGGGAGGAGCCCAGTGCTACAGCCTGGTCTACGACAATGCTCTGCTCGAGGACTTAGAACTCACTCGAGGGGGCAAGTAGCCAGCCTGCAGGGGAGGAGCCCAGTGCTATGGCCTGGTCTACGGCAACGCTCTGCTCGAGGACTTAGAAGAGTTTCATTACTTGATGTCTGTCGCCTAAGGGGTGGAGTGTTACACATTTGGGACCGAAAATATTCGCTTTATTCTACCACAAAAGATGAACTAGATATTACATAGATTTTAGGAGTAGAAACGTTTCAGGTCGTCTCCACTCCAAGTGTTTCCCAGGAGTTCTCCCTCAACGTTCTGTAGGCGGTACCCGCCGGTTTTTAATACCTCGAACACAATGTAGGGGCCTTCCCAATTGGGGTGAAGTTTACCTACCGCGGCGGATCTTCCTCCGAAAAAGTGATTTCGCCCATAGGCGGCGGTGTTTGGGAGGTGGAGGCCACATTCCTTCGATATACGACACTAAGGCTTCCATTTCGGGTTGCCTCTAACCCTGCCCCTCCGTGGATGATGCATATTCCTCCGTGGGCTCTGAGGTCTCCCCGGTCCTCGCATCTTCTCAGAGCGGGGGCTCCTCCCCCCTCGATCCTCAACATCCTCCCTCCCTCTCGCTCCTGCTGCCCCTCCTGGGCTCCTTCTGCTCCTCTCCTCAACTCTAGGAATTCAGGGCAGGTGGCCATAGCATGACCTTCCGCATGATGGAAGTCGCAATAGAGCACTACCCGACGCTCCTCTTCTTCTCGGGGCCGTCGTGCCCTCACTCTCCTTTCTCTCCCTCGTCCTCTTCTGATCATGTTTGCTTCCCTAGGCGGCGCTTGGTTCTGCCTCCACTGCCCCTGCCTCCGCTCGGGTGAATGGCAACGGTGTCGCCGCTCCGGGGAGTACCTTCTCTCTGGTCTCCCTTGGTAACCTCCTCCTGCACGTCTCCAGGCCGGCCGGTGTGGCGGCGCCTGGAACCTCCTATCTTGGTTTCGCTGGTCCCTATCCTCCCTGGACCTTCCCTCTTCTCTCCTTCTTGGCTCGTCCCTCCTCTTGTTCTCTCGCCGACCGCCTCCAGCTCCTTCCATTTCTCCTCCCTCTAACCTCGCCAACTTGGTCACGAACTCCAGGCTGGTTGCCTCCCCCTAAATCTGCCTCGCGGCCCGATTGACCAACTCCTCGAACGACAACGGGGGGTTGCGGGTGATCTCCATCTTGAAGAATCCTGGCTGCATCCCCAGCTTGAAAGCTGATAGCTTAATTTTTGTTTGGTTTAGGGTAAATTAACATAAAAATATAACTAAACCTAGGGAAAATTATGCTAAACTAACCGAAAATATTATGACTAAAAACTACTTATCAAACTCCCCCATGCTTAGGCTTTTGCTTGCCCTCAAGCAAAATAGAAATGAAAATATAGGAGGCTACACTACCCAATATTTTAGTTGAGAGTACCAAACAAAAATTAAGCTATCAAAACTAATATGCTACCAATGAGTGCGGCGAGAAATCAATGTAGAGGAGAATAAAGAAGAGTTTAAAAACATTACTTGGGCATAAACCTAGATTGCAAATTTCCTACTAACATAACAAATAGGCATCAAAAGGTTTAAGCTAACAAACATAACAAGAGTAGTAATTCATCCGAAATAAGTGCATTGAGCAAGCAACAAGTTGCTAAGACTACGATTATTCTACAAACACTCCAAGGTAACCTCCAAAGAAATCCATCAATGATGGTGTCCATAGGCTTGCCCGGTCACACCCTCTCCACTACACGAGTACATTGTCATGGCTTAAAGATCAATAGGACTTTCATTAGGTATAAAGACTTGGCTTAGGTAAATAATAAGGATTTGGAAATCAAAGATAAACACGATGGCTAAAATATCACACTAAACCAAGGGGAGAGTTTTAAATAAATTTCAAAATAGAGCACACCATAATGAGAAGTGACAAGAGACGTACGTCAAATTTCTCAAAATTTAAGAAACATAAGGCCATGGATATTTTTCCTTTTTCATACTTGGCCAACAATAACTTTTCAATTAATTTTTTTTTGGATAATAATTTTTCATGATTTTTTTCATTTTTTTAACTCATTGCACATAAGAGCTCCAAAATAAGCTTGAAATAATTTCCTCCTCAATTTTCAAAATAACAACACAACACAAAATGATATTTAAATAAAACTCAACAATTTAGTTGTGATAATAGGAAGGGTATTTGGCTTTGGTAAAAAATGAGAGGTGGAGCTAACAAAGAAAATAAGGAGAAGGCCCAAAATTGTTTTAGCAAATTAAATGTTTTAGGTGGGCAAAAAAAGCACAAACTATCCAAAAGATGCCTAAATCATTTCTAAAAACCATGACAAAATTATGCAAATGCTTCGAGGATCGCTAGAGGCAAGTTCTAGCCACCAAGAAAGACTACAATGTGAGTGAGTGTCTAATAATATCATCTAACAACAAATACACGCTACTACACTTAGATTAGAAGAAAAATTACAACATCGTTATGATGATAAAATAAAAATATGATGCCAAAAGTTATGAAAGAGAAAATGAAAAACTAACGTATGCAAAAGTAATATAGTTAACCTAAACTCTATTCTATCATACTACCAAAGATTAAAAAATACTACATGAGCCTACGCAACGCTCAAAGAAACATACTAAAGAAATGATAGAAAATAATTTTTCATGATTTTCTCATTTTGTGTTTTTTTGATTTTTTTTCATTTTTTATATTTTTTTCATTTTTTTTGGGTTTTGAATTTTCTAGTTTTTTTGGATTTTTGATAAACCTTAAAGAAAAAGTAGAAAAACTACAATTTTTTGTGATTTTTATATTTTTTTAGAAAAGAGAGAAATAGAACAATGAAACCCTCCCCCATCCTTAGTTTTTTCATTGCCCTCAATGAAAAAGAAAAACAATGAAGAGGAAGAGAATGAGAATAAGGGGAAGAGACAAGAAATGCAGTAAAATAAAAAAAATCGGACTTCCCCGGGGTTGTGATGGACGAATGCGGAAGTCGATCCCCCATGCTTGAGCTGGAAACCAACTCAGGCCTAAGGAAGAGAAGATGGAGCCAAACGAACCGCCGAAGGTTTTATTCCTGCAAAACAAAATAAAAAGAAAAAGAAAGAACAAAAATGGTAAGCAAGGGGTGCCTCCCAAGAGCGCTCTTTGTTTAACGTCGTCTGAGCCCGACGTTATTGGTTAGCTAAATGGAAAATAAAAACTAAGATGAAGAGATAACTCCCTAAGTATGTGCTTATGAGAGTAAATAAGAAAAATAAGGAATGAAGAATCGCACCGACATGCAGTGGAATCTTCAAAGGAATGACGACCAAAAATGTACGGACGGAGTTATAGAAGAACTCCGCCGTTTGTAAAAGGGGAAAGAATGGGTCGTCAAAAGAAGAAGAAATAAAAGAGGAAGAAATAGAAAGAAGAATAAAAGAAGTAGAAAAAGAAATTCCATTAACGGAAATTTCACAAGGAGAAAGTGAATCTTGTGAAATTTCGGGAGAAGAATGGGTAGAAAGAACTAAAGAGGAATTATCTAAAATAAAAGAAGAAGAAGAAAAAGACTCTCTAAAACTAGGAAAAGTTGGAACAATTGAAATTAAATTGACATGGAATCACATACGTCTTCAGAAAAAGAAGGGAAATTTTGAGACAGCTCGTCATCCTCAAAAGGTAAGAAGCATGCCGGAGTATCCATATGTGTGTCATCCAAAGAAGGAAGGACACAATCCGGAATATCCGAATAGTTATCTTACTCGAGAGGAATAAGACAAGCCAGGATATCCGGTGACTCATTACATAAAGAAATTGGAGGAGACGGAGAAGAAGACGAAGAAAAAGACGCGACCTCACAAGAAAAATAATCAACAATGGTCTTAAAATGCGAATTAATATTATTTAAAGAAGTTTGCATTTCAAGATACCAATTATCGATAGAATTAAAAATTGGAGGCGCGGTGCTTTGCGGGGCAAAATCATGCGAAAAATAAGACGGGTTCCCCACCTCCCATGTAGGATAAAAATTGGAGTAAGGGTCAAATTGGCCACTTTGTCCTACTCCAGAAAAATTGGAATCATATGAGGGAGGGGTTCCCGAAAAACATGTAAAATTAAAATGGTCAGGAGACCCGCAAAGAGCGCAGAAAGAAGATGATTCCATGATAAAAAAAATTGTTACAAAAAAAAGAAAGAGAAAATTTAATTAAAAATGATAATATTTTTTTCTTTTTAGGCAGATTATGTTAGTCCTGGACTTCCCGAGATCTGCCCTGTGAGGGGTTTGCAACAGTACTAGAGGCTGTGATGGGAATTCAAGCCCAAAACGCCCTTTCCAGGAATTTAGGTGGGGTAGAAAAATGATGATGTGGGTTAATTATAATATATAATAATTTTTTTTTGATTTTTTTTGTAGAAGTAATAAACTCGGTGCTTTCGTAATATTGCCAAAAATATTCCCCAGCAACGGCGCCAAAAACTTTATAGAGAAATTTGTGTTCTCCAATCTATACTCGATTAAGGCAAGTGTACCTATCGAAATATAGCATATGATATAAAATATATCAAGGTCGTATAAAAACTCGGGGCAGGCAACTACTATTACTCACAACGTTTTTATTATCCTACCGAACGATTGATTGGGTTTTTGGAAAATAAAAATAAACTAACTTAATTAAAAGAGAAATAAACTATTGAAAAAGAGTGTTCGATCGACGGTCCACTTTGAAATAAAATAACGGAGAAATTTAGTTTAACATTTGCAGATTTATAAAGACCGTGACGGATCCGAAACTAAGAAATATTTTCGCTAGAGCAATAAGTCTCCTAACTTCTAGACATTTTGACCGAAATCTCTTTGCAAATCAAAAAGGCATAAAGTCGCATTATCGAATTGATCCGCACTATTGGATTTGACTCCAATCCGGAGGATTTACGTCATCCTATCTCTAGGGTTGCGTGCAACTCCTTCCTTCCTTGAGTGATCTTTCACATTCACGAGCCTCTCGGCTACTCGAATATGAGATCGGAATCTACTACCGCATACTAGCAATACGGAGTCGATACGAAATAAATCAAGGCCGGATCGAAATAAAAAGTACAAATGCCAACATAAAATAAAGATATTATTTCATTGCAAAGTTCATCGCGATCGAACACAAAAAGAAATTAGCTACGCATTATATAGGGAGAAACAAGAGGAGAAGAAACAAAGTGCATATTCATTAAACTTGAAATAAGAATACAACAATACTAACTATTACATGAAGAAATAAAGACAAGGCAAGAAGAAATACTTGAAAGAAATAGAAGCTTGCTCTCTAACTCTCTACACTCCAACTACATTAGCCTCCTTATGCTTGAGAAATGAGGTCCTTATATAGAAGAGGGGGAATGTTCTAGAAGGAAGAAATGAAGGGGCACATGGGGTGGAGATGCATGAATCATATTGATGAGGGAGAGAGAGGAGGAGAAAGTTCAATGCATGGAGGAGGAGGTGCATGAATGATGTTAAATGGGAGGAGACATTAAATGAAGATAGAAGTGACTATATTAAATTAAAGATGGTGGAAGAATTATTTATGTGGAGTTCACGTGAGATTTGGAAGAGGAATAGGCAATTTGGAGGAACATGAAGGGTTGCTTCATGGAAGGAGTTCGGCCATAATAATGAGAAGATGAGGTAGGTGGAAATGGCGGCGGTAAGTAAAAAGAGAAGTGAATGAGTTTTAATATTAATGGGGTAATATTGCAAAGTGGGTTCCACGTTAATTACTTGGGATAAATGAATGGGGGGCTATATGAAATTATGGAGGTAAGAGGCATCAATATTAAACTAATGAATATGGCGTGAATGGTAGCTGATGTGGAATAGTGATGTGGCCACCTCATGCAAAATGAAATATTAATACATGGAATAATATTATAAGGTAGAGTCTACGTCATGGCTTTGCATGAGAATTGGAGGTGACTTAAATGAAGAATTAGGTAGATGGCGACGATGGCGGACGTTGCAACGACATGCAAATTAAGGTGGCGGCGATGGTGGGCATCAACTTTGACGGGCACGCGATAGCAACTTTGGACGACATCGGCGGGCACACGACGGCGATGGCGACGACAACATTGAACATTGAAGGCGCGATGATGGCGGTGATGAGCAACATCAAACCTACAAAATAAAATTTAATATAATTTTAGTTTTGATAAAATAAAATAAGAAATTATAACAAAACAAAAATAAGGCACAACATAACATAGTTTAGAAAATATAAAAATATAAAACAACAAAAACATAACAAACATAAAAATATTAGGACTAAAAACTAACCTAAAATATAAAAACAAACATACATAAAAAAAACATAAAAATATAACTAAACCTAGGGGAAATTATGCTAAACTAACAGAAAATATTATGACTAAAAACTACTTATCAAAAGCCAAAATCAGAGTGTGCCCCGGGACCTCCTGGACCTGGAGGATCTCCTCCTGAAAGCGGTCAAGGTAGGACCCAAGCATCTCTTGGGGCCTTTGCTTGACGAGAAAGAGGTCCTCTTACCCCTTCTTCCTCTTCTTGGACGTGGAGAAGCGCAACAGAAAACTCCTTCGCAGGTCCTCAAAGCTGTAGATGCTTCCCACCGGCAACTGATGGAACCAGTCTCGGGCCATCTCCTGGAAGGTAATGGAAAACAACCGGCACTTGAAGGCGTCTGTCATCGGCTTGATAGAGACCATATCTTCAAACCATTGCAGATGCTTGATTGGGTCATCCTTTCCGGAGTAGAAACTCATGGTGGGTTCAACGAACCCTGCTGGAATGGGGGCGGACAGCACCAGCTCGCAGAATGGACTAGGCGGGGCGAGCTGGCAAAGTGGGCGAACTCGGTCGTACTCACCCTCCGACTGGCGGGTATCCTTCGGGCACGCGAAGAGCACTCGTGCGCGGAGTGGATGATCTTCACTCCCTAGGTGCGTCTCATTGCTGGGGCGCTGGCTCATTCCGGCTTCGGTGGGCGAGGCGGCGGCGATAGGAGAAGGAGCTCCCGCCTCGGCGCGAGGTGCGAGTAGCCCCCTGATGGTGTCTTCCATTGCTTTCATGCCCTGCTCAAAAACGCTCTTGGTTACGAACTCGCTCAGAGGCAGCGTGTAAGACCCCAAATAGCATGTGCACCCAAAATACCAAAAATGATCATGAGCTGAAATCAGGGAGCTAGCGCCAGGCGCTAGTGCTAGCGCTGGCGGTAGCACACCCGTTGAGACGTCGAGGCGTCGAGGCGACGAGATGTCGAGGTGTCGATAGCGCCAGGCGCTAGCGATATCGCTGGCTGTAGCAGCTCTTAGCGGTACCGACTCAGGGCTAGCGCCAGGCGCTAGCCACTAGCGCCGGCGGTAGCGCTAAATCTTAAATAACCTCAATCCCGACTTTTCAGCCATTTTTCTCTGAAATCCTTTGAAGTCCTGAGGGCAGATAGCTGGGAGAAAGGAAGGAGAGCCATTGGATTCGAGCTTTCATCGTGCCAGGAGGGAGGTTAGTGAAGAAGCGTCTGCGTGCGTGTGCCACCGCGGATTCCAGCCATCTCCCTCTCAATTCTATGGCACCAAAACGGCCTACAAGGGTAACGATTCTCCTCCCTAATCCTTGGACATGTACGTCCTTTGATTTGCATGCATTTTGGAATACTTCTACTAACTAGTAGATCGTCTATTCCGGTTGGTTGAAGTGATTTCCCCACAAATTGCATATAGAGTCCGGAATGGTATTACGGACATAGGCATGCTGTGTGAAGCCCATCCGGACAGGTCGAGCCGGATTGGTGATGATTAGTGCATGTAAAGTGCCGGAAACAATTCCGTGTACGTGCTGTGATTCGGGTCATGTGACTGTTGCTGTACAGAAAATAGGACCTGGAGGTGTTTCCCAGGCTGTACCCGAAATTTGGTGGCAGAACTGAGTTCTGTCACTAGCGCCGGGCGCTAGCGTTAGCGCCGGCGGTAGCTCCAGGTGAGCTACTAGTGGTGGTTTCCCATAGGTGGCAGTACAGATTTATGTTACCAGTGCCGGGCAGAACTAAGTTCTGTTGCTAGCGCCGGGCGCTTGCGTTAGCGCCGGCGATAGCGCCCAGCACAATGCGTGTTCTTCAGTGCTACCTAAAGTCCTGGAAATTGGACGTGTAGCAGGCAAAGCTGTGGAACTTGCAAACCCCAGCTTTAAGAGATGGGTATTGGGTGAATCTTACTCGTATCGCATATATCGCGATGATTGAGCACGGGCCTAGCTGAACCAAACCTCCTATAGTGGTGGTGTAGAGGTCGCCCCTCGTTGCACCGGGCTATGGAAGAGTGCCGTAACTTCGTTTACGGGCTAGCTCAATTTGCTTGTCTAAGTTGAAATAAGACTTAGCGTAAGGGCGTAACTCAGGGAGTATGCCAAAGTGTTCCTTGAGAGTACCAAGCGGGTGGCTTGGTTTGCCTCCGTTGGGGTTGTTTGCGGATATATATATGCTGCTGACTCTTACTTACACGGAAGGAGCACCGCCGCCCCGAGTGTGGGGCGGGGTCATTATAAATCTTGGCCAGCTAAAGCTGACCAGTTGCTTGTTTTCCCACCAATTTGTGGATTTGCTTATACAGGTCCCGGTGAGACTAGCGGGAGATAGCGGGCTGAAGCCCCTGCTGCTGTACTGTGCTGGCCCTTGAAGGCCAAAGCTTTTGTTTACTTTTGTTCATGTGTGGCCGGCCTGCGTGCCGATGTTTGGAAGCCACTTAGATGATGTAAACAAACTCATGTAAATAACTCTTGTTGTATTTCATTCCTAGTAGTAATGTGGACTTGTTATGAACTGGTTTTAAAAGAAAAATAAATATGCTTCCGTTATGCGACTCTGATGCTGAGATAGTTATATTTGTAACTGTTTAACACTAATTTTAGTAACGCGCTCTTCTGTTCATTTCATATGGCGTGGGGTCCCGGCCGGACCTACTGTTATATGCTATGTAACAGGGAGGGTGTTACAAATTGGTATCAGCTACGGGTCTCGATCCCTTTCCGTCTGAATTCGTGGTCGAATTCTTTTAAGGGGTGGTGAGCACGTGTGTGCGTCGCCTTTAACTCATATAAATAACTAGTTTTGTCCACTTTAGGAATGAATTACATGTATATGTGTAGCATTCAGATGGAACTTCTGTGTTCCTTTCTTGCGTTATGCTATCTCTTAGTCGCTAATTATGTTTTGGGTACATATATAGGCGACTGGGAGTGGAGCGGGGCCTTCTCGACCCCCTCGTTCGACTGCAAGCAGTGCACCAACTCCGGTGCCGACTCCTCCTTCAGCTGAAATAGTAAGGATGATTGCTGAGGCAGTATTTGCAATGTTCACTGCGCAACCAGGAGGTCATGTCCATGGACAGCCTCCTACCCCTGGAGTCGCTCCAGTGCAGGCTCCAGCAGCTGAACCTCCAGTGCAGGATCCAGCAGCTGAACCTGTGGTTGAAAGGCCAGTACCGTTGAGGGCACGAAGAGCTCCAGATCAACAGCTGCAATAATTTTTGAGTTTCCACCCTTCCACGTTCACGGGGGCAGGAACCCCAACGCAAGCAGAAGATTGACTGTCAAAGGTGCGCAAAACCTTGAAGGCCACGGACACGGAGGAAGGACAAAAAGTGACTTTGGCAACCTTCCTACTAGATGGAGAGGCGCAGCTGTGGTGGGATGAGTTGGAGATACATCAGCTAGCAGGAAGGCAGCTGGCTGATATCTCTTTTGATGAGTTTTCCAAACTGTTCTTGGAGCGATATATCCCACAGGCCCAACAGATAGAAATGGAAAATCAGTTCAACCGTCTGACTTAGGGTGATCGTACTATCGATGATTATCTGCATGAGTTTACACGATTGGGTCGCTATGCAGGCATGACATTTGCAGATGAAGCACGTAAGACAAATCGGTTTTACGAAGGCTTGCGAGAGGAGTTGCGGTTTCTTCTGACGGGGCCAATGACGCAGGGGTTTATGACCCTGGTCAACTCAGCTCGTTCCTTAGAGAAAGACATGAAGCGGTCCCACAGTAGAAATGAGCTAGCAGTAGTCAAGCCAGAGTTCAAAGTATCGAGCTCGGCAAAGTCGGGGCAAGGCAAATGGAAGAAAGGAGCGCGACCGTCTGGGTCAGCTCAATCTTCAGCATCGGGAGTGACTGGGCGAGGCCCAATCATCTGTTACAACTGCGGCAAGCCGGGAAATATTGCACGTGACTGTCGTAGTGGGAAGAAGCTAGTTGCGGCCTATGCGGTAGAGAAAGGGAAGGCGGCAGAGTCAACCGCATCCCGCGCTGCTCCAGCCCAGCCTAGAGTTTACAACCTTGGCCAACAGGAGGCCATCAAACAGAACGATGTGGTGACAGGTATGCGATAGTATATAGCTTTTGTTGCTTTTTATACTTCATACCTTATACATTGCTTGTTAACCGTTGATGTCCTAGGCTTTGTCCTGATCTTTAACTATCCGGCAAGAGCACTATTTGACACGGGTGCTTCACATTCCTTTATATCGGAGGCCTTCATACAGCAACTTGGAGTGCCTTCGTCGTTTAGACAGGAACGATCAGATGTGATGCTACCCAATGGGTGTTCGATGCGCGCGGATCGTGGTTGTGTAGTAAAGGTATGAATAGGGAGTCAAGACTTTGATTTGGAAGCACTGATACTCCCGCTTTCGGAATTCGATGTAATCTTTGGTATGGACTGGCTGTCAGCGCAGCAGGCCTACATTGATTGCACTTCTAAGGAGGTCACACTGGGGCGAAATACAGAACGTGCGACTACGTTTGCTGGTTTGCATGGATCGAGCAAGACACTGATGTCTGCTATCCAAGTGGTCACGGCGGTTCGGCAAGGCGCAGAGTTATGTGTTGTGCTAGTGGGGGCTGCAAAGCCTCAACCCAGTCTGAGTGATGTTCCTGTTATTTCAGAGTATCCATATGTGTTTCCGAAAGATCTTCCTGGGGCGCCACCTCAGCGAGAGATTGTCTTCACTATAGAGCTGGTGCCAGGTGCCAAACTTGTTTCACGCTCTCCGTACCGAATTGCGCCAAAGGAGATGGCAGAACTGAAAGTTCAATTACAAGAGTTGCTAGATCAGGGTTATATACGTCCAAGTACCTCCCCTTGGGGTGCTCCGGTCCTTTTTGTGAAGAAGAAGGACGGAAGCCTGCGTCTATGCATTGACTACCGAGAATTGAACAAGCTGACCGAGAAGAACAAGTATCCGAATCCTCGAATCGATGACTTATTCGATCAGCTAGTTGGGTCAACGGTATATTCAAAGTTGGATCTCAAGTCTGGCTATTACCAGTTACGAATTCGGGATTGTGATATCCCTAAGACAGCATTCAGTACTCGCTACGGACACTACGAGTTTACAGTGATGCCGTTTGGATTGATGAATGCACCGTCAGTATTCATGGATCTGATGAATAGGACCTTTCGAGAGTGCCTTGATCGGTTTATCATTGTCTTCATTGACGATATCTTGGTGTACTCTCAGTCTGAAGAAGAGCACGCGATTCATTTACGTGAAGTTTTGGAAACCCTGCGACGTAGTCAACTATATGCCAAGTTCTCTAAGTGCGAGTTCTGGCTAGCCTCAGTGGCGTTCCTTGGTCATGTTGTTAGTGGCGAGGGTATCGCAGTAGATCCGGCAAAGATTGATGTAATCCAGAAGTGGCCCGTTTTGGCGACAGTAGCGGAAGTCAGGAGCTTCCTTGGACTTGCCGGCTACTATCGGCGCTTCGTGGAGAACTTTTTGCGGATCGCTCTACCTCTCACCACCTTGACGAGGAAGGATCAGAAGTTCGTTTGGTCACCGGAGTGTGCACGGGCTTTTGAGGAATTAAAGAGGCGTCTGACCACAGCACCAATTTTGTGTTTGCCATCTGGTGCAGAGGGTTATGAAATTTATAGTGATGCGTCAGGGAGCGGCTTAGGCTGCGTACTTCTTCAGCATGGTCAAGTAATAGCTTATGGCTCTCGTCAGTTGAAAGTGCATGAGCGGAATTATCCGTTCCACGACTTAGAATTGGCGGCCGTGATTTTCGCTCTAAAGCTGTGGCGACACTACTTATATGGTGTGAAGGTTGACATCTTTACAGACCATAAGAGACTTAAGTATCTGTTAACGCAGAAAGAGCTCAATATGCGACAACAAAGGTGGATGGAGTTCCTGGGGGACTACACGTTTGATATACATTATACTCCCGGAAAAGGGAATGTCGTCGCAGATGCATTGAGCAGGAGGGCTTTTTCCCAGGCCAACTGGATTCAGATGTATGATCCACGTCTGATCAGGGACTTGGAAGCCTTGGAGATCTCCTGTGTAGAGAGGAGTTCTAATGCGAATGCGTGCTTAAACTGGACGGAGGTGCAGTATGACCTCGCGGACAGAATACGACAGGCCCTGGAGCTTGATTCGAGCATGCAACGCTATTTGGCAGAGTCTGGGGATGGGACTGCTGCAGAGTTTGTGATGGACGATGGTCTGATGTGGAAAGACGGTCGGTTGTGCGTCCCAAATGTGGGTAAGTTGCGGGAGGAATTGATGTATGAAGCGCATTTTACCAAATACTCAATTCACCCAGGGAGCACAAAAATGTACCAGGACATGAAAAAGCTGTTTTGGTGGCCAGGATTAAAGAAAGACATCGCCTTGTACGTGGCAAAATGCAAAACTTGCGCACTGGTGAAGGCGGAATGTCAGAAACCTGGAGGTTTCCTGAAGTCGTTGCCTATACCGGAATGGAAATTTGATGACATTTCGATGGATTTCGTGCACGGTTTGCTGAGATCACAGAGTGTGAATGATGCCGTATGGGTGATCGTGGATCGCTTGACAAAGGTAGCCCACTCTATTCCAAACCGGAAGGACGATTTAGTTGAAAAGTTAGCAAAACTTTATGTTGATAGCATTGTACGATTGCACGGTGTGCCCCGTAGCATCGTCAGTGACCGAGATGGGCGCTTCACTTCGAAAGATTGGAGGCTAATCCACCAGTTGTTAGGTACAAAGCTGAAGTTTAGCACTACCTTCCACCCTCAGACGGATGGGCAGACTGAACGTACGAACAGAACTCTGGAGGATATGCTCCGAATGTGCGTCCTGGACTTCGGTAAAAAATGGGAAGATCATCTTTTCATGATCGAATTCGCTTATAATAATAGCTATCAGGCAAGTATAAAGATGGCACCCTTCGAAGCCCTCTATGGTAGAGCTTGCCGCACTCCCTTATCTTGGGCGGAGATAGGTGAAACGAAGCTATTTAAGTGAAAGGAAGTCGAAGAGGCAAATTCGGCTATTCAAACAATTCGTGAGAAATTGTTAATTGCGCAGGATAGGCAGGCGAAATACTACAATGCCAAGCACAGAAACGTCGAGTTCGCCGTGGGAGACTAGGTTTATCTCAAAATCAAACCTTTCAAGGGTGTGTCCCGGATTCGGCGCTTGAAAAAGCTGAGTCCAAGATACCTTGGACCGTTTTAGATACTAGAACGTGTTGGCGAAGCTGCCTATCGACTCGCTCTTTCGACAGAGTTGAGTAGTCTGCACGATGTGTTCCACATATCAGTATTGAGGAAAGCTGTACCAGAGCCTAGCCAAGTGCTTCTGGCTAGTCAGGTGCCGGTCGATGATGGGTTGAAGACAAAGGTCATACCTACTAGCATCGAAAACACTGAGATCAAACAGCTGCGGAATAAATTGATCAAGATGGTCAAAGTCCGCTGGAACAACTGAGGTCGTGAGGAGCTTACATGGGAGCGCGAGCAAACCATGCGTGAGGAGTTTCCCGAGTTGTTCCGTTGAGGTACAAATCATATTTCATATTTTTGTGATTGTTTGCACTGTTAGAATTTCGGGACGAAATTCTTTTAAGGGGGGAAGAATTGTAAGACCCCAAATAGCATGTGCACCCAAAATACCAAAAATGATAATGAGCTGAAATCAGGGAGCTAGCGCCAGGCGCTAGTGCCAGCGCCGGCGGTAGCACACCCTTTGAGACGTCGAGGCGTCGAGGCGTCGAGGCGTCGAGACATCGAGCTGTCGATAGCGCCAGGCGCTAGGGATAGCGCCGGCGGTAGCAGCTCTTAGCGGTACCGACTCAGGGCTTGCGCCAGGCGCTAGCCACTAGCGCCGGCGGTAGCGCTAAATCTTAAATAACCTCAATCCCGACTTTTCAGCCATTTTTCTCTGAAATCCTTTGAAGTCCTGAGGGCAGAGAGCTAGGAGAAAGGAAGGAGAGCCGTTGGATTCGAGCTTTCATCATGCCAGGAGGGAGGTTAGTGAAGAAGCGTCTGCGTGCGTGTTCCACCGCAGATTCCAGCCATCTCCCTCTCAATTCTATGGCACCAAAACAGCCTACAAGGGTAACGATTCTCCTCCCTAATCCTTGGACATGTACGTCCTTTGATTTGCATGCGTTTTGGAATACTTCTACTAATTAGTAGATCGGCTATTCCGGTGGGTTGAAGTGATTTCCCCACAAATTGCATATAGAGTCCGGAACGGTATTACGGACATAGGCATGCTGTGTGAAGCCCATCCGGACAGGTCGAGCCGGATTGGTGATGATTAGTGCGTGTAAAGTGCCGGAAACAATTCCGTGCACGTGATGTGATTCGGGTCATGTGACTGTTGCTGTACAGAAAATAGGACCTGGAGGTGTTTCCCAGGCTGTACCCGAAATTTGGTGGCAGAACTGAGTTCTGTCACTAGCGCCGGGCGCTAGCGTTAGCGCCGGCGGTAGCTCCAGGTGAGCAACCAGTGGTGGTTTCCTAGAGGTGGCAGTACAGATTTCTGTTACCAGTGCTGGGCAGAACTAAGTTCTGTTGCTAGCGCCGGGCGCTAGCGTTAGCGCCGACGATAGCGCCCAGCACAATGCGTGTGCTTCCGTGCTACCTAAAGTCCTGGAAATTGGATGTGTAGCAGGCAAATCTGTGGAACTTGCAAACCCCAGCTTTAAGAGATGGGTATTAGGTGAAGCTTACTCGTATCGCATATATCGCGATGATTGAGCACGGGCCTAGCTGAACCAAACCTCCTATAGTGGTGGCTTAGAGGTCGCCCCTCGTTGCACCGGGCTATGGAAGAGTGCCGTAACTTCATTTACGGGCTAGCTCAATTTGCTTGTCTAAGTTGAAATAGGACTTAGCGTAAGGGCGTAACTCAGGGAGTATGCCAAAGTGTGCCTTGAGAGCACGAAGCGGGTGGCTTGGTTTGCCTCCGTTGGTGTTGTTTGCGGATATATATATATATATGCTGCTGACTCTTACTTGCAGGGAAGGAGCACCGCGGCCCCGAGTGTGGGGCGGGGTCGTTATAAATCTTGGTCAGCTAAAGCTGACCGGTTGCTTGTTTTCCCACCAATTGGTGGATTTGCTTATATAGGTCCCGGTGAGACTAGCGGGAGATAGCGGGCTGAAGCCCCTGCTGCTGTGCTGTGCTGGCCCTTGAAGGCCAAAGCTTTTGTTTACTTTTGTTCATGTGTGGCCGGCCTGCGTGCCGATGTTTGGAAGCCACATAGATGATGTAAACAAACTCATGTAAATAACTCTTGTTGTATTTCATTCCTAGTAGTAATGTGGACTTGTTATGAACTGGTTTTAAAAGAAAAATAAATATGCTTCCATTATGCGACTCTGATGCTGAGATAGTTATATTTGTAACTGTTTAACACTAATTTTAGTAACGCGCTCTTCTGTTCATTTCATATGGCATGGGGTCCCAGCCGGACCTACTGTTATATGCTATGTAACAGGGAGGGTGTTACACAGCGAGTCCGCCCGGCCGGTCTCCGGCTCTCTATGCTCTGTCATGGGATCGTCCGATGAGATTTTCTTCTCTTGCTACAGTCCACGCTCACAGCACCAAAAATGTTGGAACCCGGATACTGGTACAACTATGTTTGAGACTGGGGAGTAGCTTGAGTTACTTCTCTCTTCGTTCAATCCCTAGACCTAAGTATTTTGAGCTGGAGACAAGCCCTCACAGTTAGGTGGTAGATTGCTGGAAGAGGACCCAAAGGCTGCAGCGAGGAGGTCCCGCCACTTACCTAGAAGTCTTCTTGACTTTCCCTCCCTAAACACCAGAGGCAGATCCTGTCTCAGATAGCACGAAGAAGAAAGCACAGGCTCTCAAGGGGGGGGGGGGGTGGATCCGTGCTGATCTGAGACATAATGGGTCCTATTTATAGGCAAATTCTTCTAAGGGTAGAATGGTCCGGATGACCTGCGGATAGCGTAATTCCGCCTTACAATTTTACTAAGCGCACCCCCAATTTGTCTGCAGGTAGCCAGACTCCGCTGTCCTGAAGGGCTATAGGCAGACCACCAAGAGTGCCTAGATGATTCTATCCCCCGGAATACGGGTCTGCTCGCCGAGGAGATACCTGTCTACTCGCCAGGCCTCCTTGGCTCTACTCGCCGAGGGAGATACCGACCTACTCGTCGGGTATCTTAGACTCTACTCGCCGAATACACACCGGCCTACTCGCTAGGTACGTTCGGCCTACTCGCTGAATATGGGTTGTACAGTAGAGTCATCTATGGAACTCACAATAACATTTTGGGCCCTCTTATCTAGGCCTGCCAAGGCTAGCTCATCCTTGGTCATGTCCTCATATTTCTTTATCACCTTCCTTATTGGATCAATGGTGGAGGGAGTTGTAGGGATAAAGGGACCCTGTTGGACTCTTAAGTAAATTCTTGGATCAGCCGCCTCCATAAAAAGCCTTACCCTCTCCTTCTAGATGGGAATGTTCTCCTTTGTGCAGATTGGGAGTTTCATGGCTCTCATTTCCCGATTCTGATCTCCACCAGCCATGGCGAGTCGTTCCACGATCTAGATCATACGGTTAAGTCTTCGTTTTGATCAACCTCACTTTGATACCACTTGTGGTTAATGGAATGTTCACCTAGAGGGGGGGGGGGGGGGGGGGGGGGGGGGTGTTAGGTGATCTCGCTTCTTTTCAAAATATTAGCGTGATTTATGACTATTCAAGCAGAGCACACAAGTATTGCACAAGAAAATCACAGCAGACGACATAAGATCTATAGAGGTTCCTCAAGACCGGGTGTCTTAAGTAGTTCTCTATCCCTCTGCACCTACCTAGCAGTGTGCTAGGATCGGCAAACTCCACCAAAACTTCAGGCCCTCAATCCTTACAACATGAACCCTCAAGTCCTACAACCTAGGCCCGCAATCCGCTACTGCACCCGATCCCGCAAGCTCAACCCTACACAACACAGACCCGCAAGTCCTGTGCCAACAGCCTAGGCACGCAAGCCGTTACTGCACCCAAGCCCTGAAGCTCGACAAATTTGGACCCGCAAGTCCACTGCCCTAGCCCTCAAGCCTCATAGCTCTCCACCCCTCAAGCTAGACGGTGTCGGACCCGCAAGTCCACTGCCCTGGCCCTCAAGCCTCACAACTCTCCAGCTCTCAAGCTAGACACTTAGGCCCTCAAGCCTTACAATAATAAGAGATTTTAAAGTAACAAAAGCTGTTTCTTCTGCCTGATGAAGATCAGCTTCTTGAGGTTGAAGAAGATGTTTCTAATTCAGATCTTGAAAGCACAGTTCTTCTTCAATCTCTTTTCTTAGCCTGATGATGATCGTCTTCTTATCAGTCAATGGAGATGGCTGATTCTTCTGAGAACGCTTGATTCTTGTTCTCTACTTTCTTTTCACCGCTTTTACTGTTCTATTTGCTGTATGCGTAAGTTCTTTTTGATTGATTCTTCTTTAGGGCAACCTCTTATCTCTTTTATAAGACTGCGAGGCTCCCAACGATCTTCTGAAAGAGTTCCTTAAGAGTCAGACGCCCCATTTCTTAAGAGCGCGCGCTGATTGGACAATCAGGCGGTGGAATTAAATGCTGCAGCGCGTCCGCAATTTTGAATTCCGTCTCGACGATATTTCCAGCTTCATGCCGATACTGACAACATAACGACGATATGGATAATATCTCCCAGCCTAGACCTTACGTACGCCCCTAAGAACACACATGGTATCCTCATACTATCTGGTAAGCACCACCTCTATCCCACTTTTCAAGTCTCCGCTTAGGTACACCCCATTGAGGCAAACAGGGGCAGTGGATCGGGTCCTCCACTCCTAGGCCAGTATGACACCTCTCAGCCTAGACCATATGTACGCCCTTAAGAACACACATGGTAGCCATGTACTACTTGATACGGCAATGCCTCTAAGTGAAACACCGAGCGTACCGCTCGCAGGACTAACCCGCAATTCTAATATACCGAGTCTACCGCTTGGAGGACTTAACCCGTCCATCTAGTATACCGAGCCTACCGCTCGCAGGACTTAACCATCTTTCTAATATACCGAGCCTACCGCTCGCAGGACTTAACCTGCCCCTCTACTATACCGAGCCTACCGCTCGTAGGACTTAACCGTCTTTCTAATATACCGAGCCAACCGCTCGCATGACTTAACCGTCTTTCTAATATATCGAGCCTACCGCTCGCAGGACTTAACCCGTCTTTCTACTATACCGAGCCTACCTCTCGTAGGACTTAACCATCTTTCTAATATACTGAGCCTACCGCTCGTAGAACTTAACCCATCCTTCTACTATACTAGGCCTACCGCTCGCAGGACTTAACCCATCCTTCTAATATTCCGAGCTTACCGCTCGCAGGACATAACTCGTCCTTACTTGAGCAATACTAATCTGTCCCAAATTTGGGACGGGGATTATACTATCAAGTTCACCTATTTAAACTACTCTTGTCTACCGATTAGTTATACTTAGAAGTTTAGGGTGAATTCCAGACTTCCCGATGGTTATCCGGTGAAGGGCTCGCAACGGTACTAGGGGGTGCGTTTGTGGCTGAAGCCCAAATCCCCCTTTCCATGATATTTACTCTTCTTGGTGGCTACCCATTCTTATATGCCCACTTTCTCTCTAATTTCTCTAAGGTCCTATGATGGATTACCCATTTGACTTGGCAGACAAGTGTCGGTGATCAATTGAGCACTGAACCCTACCTTCCCTAGTGACCCATTATTTCTTTGTGTTATCTCTCAATAACAAATTGTAACTCCTGCTGGGTCACTCCTTACCTACTTAAGGTCCCAATTCATACATCAAGCATACTTATACTTGCTAACAGTTCAATCCTCTTACCATATCATCGCAATCCTGAATTGATGGTTTTAATAAACGCACCCCAACCCCTTTCTTCTAATCAATGTCACTAATGGTTAATCCTTTAATCAAGCTATGACTTCGTAATGATCGATGAGTTAATAATTCCATAGGTGATGATCTGGAGTGGTCTAAATCACATAAAATAGTTTTTACTATTCGCAGACCGAAGACCTTTAATAAAATCCTCATGTCCTAAAGGAGTGACTATATAAATCCTAAATCAGGATGAGTCAATTCTTGTTCCATATTTTCATAATGATATTATAAGTGTTAATAATTCAAGATATGGATATTCTAAAATATAATTCCAAAGTCTACATTGTGAATGAAGTACCAAATATATGTAATCATAAATTCCAGGAAAAATACCAGTGGTTCATAATGTTATCGCAAGCTTATATTCAGATTCCTAGAATATTGATTGTCCATAACTCAAGATATGGATATTCTAAAATATAAGTCCAAAGTCTTCATTGTGAATCAAGTATATCATTAACTCAATGATTAATTCTAACAAAATTCTCAGAGCTTCTTACTGATATGAAAAGTCTATATACAAAATTCGATAACCATCCAACAAATATATTTCATGGATGAATTTCTCAAGTTATAAACTCAAATTGTACTTTGTGAAGGAAGCATGCCATTTACTCAATGATAAATTCTAAAAAAATTCTCAGAGCTTTTTACTGATATGAAAAGACTATATACAAAATTCTACAACATTCTAGCAATTATATTTCAGGGTATGAATTTCTCAAGTTATAAACTCAAATTGTACTTTGTGAAGGAAGCATGCCATTTACTCAATGATAAATCCTAACAAAGTTCCCAGAGCTTGCTACTGATATTAAAAGTCTATATACAAATTCTATAACAATCTAGTAACTATATTTCATGGTATGAATTTCTCAAGTTATAAACTCAAATTGTACTTTGTGAAGGAAGCATGTCATTTACTCAATGATAATTTCTAACAATATTCCCAGAGCTTCCTACTGATATAAAAAGTCTTTATACAAAATTCTATAACAATCAAGCAAATATATTTCATGGTATGAATTTCTCAAGTTATAAACTCAAATTATACTTTGTGAAGAAAGCTTGTCATTTACTCAATGATAAATTCTAAAAAAATTCCCAAAGCTTCCTACTGATATGAAAAGTCTATATACAAAATTCTATAACAATCTAGTAACAATATTTCATGGTATGAATTTCTAAAGTTACAAACTATAATTGTACTTTGTGAAGGAAGAATGTCATTTACTCAATGATAAATTCTAACAAAATTCCCAGAGCTTCCTACTGATATAAAAAGTCTATGTACAAAATTTCACAACATTACAGTAATCTTTGACCCTATAATTACTCACTTGGGGTCTATGTGACCAAATCATGTGAAGTCAACTTTCCTAGGGAAATTACCCAAATGTTGATGATTTTCACTATAGAGTATTGTCCTATGATCGTAAGGGAAGATTTTAAATTTCATGAAAGTTGACCAAGGGAAAACGCTTAAATTCTAATGTAATTATAATACTACATGGTTATGCTAAATGCACACCAAATTTTCCTTGCACTTGCATATGAAATAAACTAACATGCAGATGTCCAAAAGACCTAAGATTTTAACCTGAGCCTATTACATGCATGACCAACCTCCCAAAGCAGATTTGGAGTGATTTGAGTCCAAATCACCCATATTATACACCTTTTGCGATCTATTAAATTTATATTAAAACATTAGGAAAATGTGCCCCAAAAATTCTGATTTTTGGGCACATAGTAGATTTAGGATACATACACAGATGATTAAATTTTTAGCCTCATAACTTTTACTATATTAAAGTTATTCACATTTTAAGGTCTGTCCTTCACGAGGACCAGCCTTACTAAATCTGCCCTATAGAGAGGTGTAGGGCTCCAAATGGTGTGATCCCACTTTGTACTGATGGTAGACACAGGCCTACAAAAGTTGTCTCTGCCTACTTTTCATTTTAAGGCCACTAAGGGCCTCAAACTTTTGTGTACAAGATGTCTATTTCACTAGAGCAAGAATAACATTTAGTGTGACCTAAATGAAGATTTTTCTATGGCTTATCAAAACATGGATCTACTCACATGCAAGAGTCTAATTGAGCCAAGAATTTTACCAGTGACTAATACACTCATAACCAACCTCCCAAAGGATATTTGGAGTGGTTTGAGTCAAAATAACCTATAATATGCATCATACATGATTTATTTAATTTCTACAAAAACTTTAGAAAAATGTGCCCCAAAATTCTAATTTTTGGTTAAGAGATGTATTATATCATCATAAAGGTGTGTCTAATATTTCAAAGATTGAAGCCAAGTAAAAAGAGCTAAGGTCACATAATACCCATTTGGGCATATACACACCACACCTAAACCATGTCAAGACATGCAAGAGGGTTAGCCTAATATGCAGTGGTCCAAATGGCCTTAAACTTCTACCATAGACTATGTTTGGCCTGATATACCATCCAGGGAAAATTTGAGAGGATTTGGACCAATATTATCCTAGATCTAGGCCATATAAGAAAAATGAAATGTTGAATAAAACCTTAGAAACATTATTTCCAAAAATCACCAATTTTTGGCATTACTACTTTAGGGCATGACTTATGCATGCCCCAAATTTAAAGTCATTTATAGTTATTTATCTCTCTAAATTAATTTCTAAGGATCTAGGGCTTCATATGTACATGCCTCTCAAGAATGGGTGCCCATGGAGCTACCTTGCTCCAAATGATCTCAAACAAATTTCTAATTTTATTTAAGGTTATAAACTACACTTTCTATTCAGGGGGTAATTTTTGGTGAAGTGCCTAAGTAAGGTGAAAAATCATCTAAAATTGACTCACATTAAAGGCAGAATTTTTAATTACATTCATAAGGACACATTTATTTGAATATATAGATGGACTTTCCCAAACATGCACTAATCAAAATGAAGTGAAATTTTTACCAGAGGCCTAAGTTATCATATTAAATCTCCCACCAAAATTTGGGGTAATTTCAAGGACTTTGAACCATGTAAATATCTTCAACATGGAACATGTAAATATTTTCAAAAACTTTAGGCAAAGTGTACCCCAAAATCTCAATTTTTGGACAGTGAATAAATTAGGGCATGACTCATGCATGCGCCAATTTTCAGCTCATGTGGACAAAATAAAAGATATGGGCACCCAAAATGGTGTCTAGGGCTCAAAGTGAACACCCTACACCAAAATGGGTGTACATGGAGCTACATTGCTCCAAATGACCTCAAACAAATTTGTAATTTTAGTTAAGGTCATAAATTACACTTTGTATTCAGGGGGTATTTTCTGAATCCAAGCTATACTTTTTCTAGAATTAATTTCATGTTCAGTCAAATTTAGATTATTTCAACATTTAAATAAATCCAGGAATTAAAGAATTTGCCTGGGTCGCGATTCGTTCTCCCATGGCCATCTTTGGCGCCGATTTTCGGCGACCTTTGATCATTCCCGATGAAACCCTCAAGCCACAACCTTCGACCGAGGTAGGGCTATCCACTAGCGGTGAGAACGCGGCTGGGGGTGGCTGGAATAGGGCCCCCGCTGCTTTCATTTTTTGGCCAAGAACAAGGAAAATGGGAATGGCATGTGCCATTCAATGCATTGATTTTGAAAAGGAAGATGAGTGATGCTAGCACCAGAGGAGGAAAGAAGGAATACATGCCTTGATTGAAGCTTTGGTAGCTCGTTTCTCTTGGTGCCATGGCCGACCACCTCCATGCTTTCCCCATGCCGATTCCTCCATCCTCCAGCTAAAGCTCCAATGTAAAAGCTCTCCCCGACTCCTTGAAGCTCTCTGCAGCTAATGGGAGAGCTTGATGGGGGGGAGTGCTATTATGGGGTTGCCATTAAGGGAAACTCTCGATTAGTCAATGGGCTCCAAAATTCCCTTCCAGCTGGCCACCCATGTGCATGAATTTGGCTGGACTTCATTGTGGGAGCTGAGAGGAGATGTTGGGAGAAGGAATTGGAGCCACGTGGGGCTCATTCCATGCAAAGCCATTAATGTTGGCCGACCTCCTCTTTCCAATTGATTTTTCTCCCTCTAATCAGCAGCCACCTCACTCAAAATGCTGGGAAATTCATGGGGAAGCTGAGAGGGGTCTTTGGGGGTGAGGAAAGGCATTCCATTAATCCCTCCATTGTCTCATTCAAAATTGGGGGAAATCCCAATTTTACCCCCTTGCATGTCAACCCCTCCTTAAATCTGAGGGCATGCATGGTCATGTGCTATTGGGCTACAGGAGGGGCCTCCTATTGAGGGCTTAGTCCATTGGGATTGATTTAGGCTTTTAATTTCTTCTATAAGGCTCAACTTTGACCATTATTGACTTTGGGGTTGACTTGGTCAAAGTGATGAGTTGACTGGTCCAATGTGTTGGTCTTGAGTCCCTTGACACCACCCAATGTTGATTGGGTCATGGTAATGCCCCAATTGAGCTAATTTAGCCAATATGTGTGATTTTGACCAAAATTGGGGGAAGATTGACTTTGGTCAAATTGGACCAATTGATGACCACTTTATGGGGCTTTTAGGTCCATTGGGTCCCTTATAATGTTATAAGACTAGGGGTGAAGTCAATTTCATGTGTTGGGGGATAATTGGACTTATTGGTGAAGGATTGACCTATGTTGACCTAAATGGTACTTTGGTCAATTTGGGCTAATTGTTGACTCCATGATAGGGATTTTGGGTCAATTGTAACCCAATAAGGGGTTGTAATACAATGGTGGGGTCAATTTGATCATATTAAGTCTAGTTGACCCAATTTGAGATGAATTGGCCTATGTTGACCTATTTTGACCTGTAGTTGATTTGGTCAAATTAGCCAAAATTGGTGACCCTATGACGGGGCTTTTGTGTCAACTAGGAATCTCTTAGGGTTAGGGACCTATTGGTAAGCTCAATTTGATTTTGTGAGTCCAATTTGAAGTAAATTGGGCAAGGTTGACCTCTGCCCTTTTGGGGTGCTCATAGCAATTTTCTTGAGTCCAAGTTGACCTAGGATCATTCCATGATATCTACTCACAATTTCAACCCTAAACCCTTCCCAAGAGGTCTAGAAGGAATGGGGACGTTACAATAAGTGATGTGACTGTTCTTACAATTAAACTTATAGCAATTAAAATAAATCACAGCAAAGAACACAACCACAAAACTCAGCACACAAAGATACATGATTTATATTGGTTCCCCAAAGATGGGTACATCCACTTTCCCCCAACACATATCTAGCAAGCAACTAGCTTAGGCAAACTCCTCCAATTTCTCAGATCTCCCCCACTGATCCTACAACTCAGGCACAATAGGCTCTATAACTCAAATCCACTTAGGATCCTACATCAGGTTCCTGGAACCCTACAGCTCAGGCACCAGATGCCCTACAACTCAGATCCACTTAGAATCCTACCTAAGGTTCTTGGAACCCTACAACTTAGGCACAAAAGGCTCTACACTTAGATCTACAGTAGATCCTACCTCAGGTTCACACAGAACCCTACAACTCAGACTCAAAAGTGTCCTACAGAGAATGTAATGAGTTTACAAAATAAAAGAACACTCCACAAAGTAAAGAATAGAAATATCCTGGAGAGTCTTTTGAGGCCTAAAGCAGACGACCTATGGATCTGAAGAGAAGGCTTTGAAGAACTAGAAACTGATGCACAGTAGCTCTCTTTTGATCCTCTTCTTCATTCTGGAATAATACTTATCAGTCGATGGTGCCTGACTGAACCTTGGAGAACTAAGAGCGCATGAAGTTTGTTCTAAAAAATGTTCCTTCAGCCTTACTGGGAGCCATTACAATCTTTCGATTCGTTAGTCCTCTGTATTTTTATGGCATACAACTTATCATTATATATGACAAGGATATCTAACGGTCTATTCCGAGGTTTCTTAATTATCAAAATCCCATTCCTTAACAACATCCACTGATTAGACCCTTAGACGATGACATTAAATGCAAACAATGTGTTTCAAAAAGTCTTGGTTTGTTTCGATGATATGAACAATATCTCGAGGACAGGACTTGCTATTTCACCGATCCATCTTGGACTTAAACAACTCTTCAATTCTTTTGAAAATTTCACTTGAAATAGGTAACTCGACGATATATGACTTAGCTAATTCTTCTTGTGTGATATCATCGTGTGTACCTAGTTGACACGACGATATTTGCCTTTGCATACTTTCTTTGAGTTCTCACAACGATATTGTTAGGTCTAGCGTTCCTTCACTTGACCCGCAACGCCCTTTCCCACTTCCTTAAAGAAAAAGTAGCGCCCATCCCATCAGTCCAGGCTTTTGGGATAGTTGGTTGCACTTGATCCTACAAGTGGTATCCGAGGGAGGTTACGGGTTCGAGATGGGGTGGGGGAGGGGCACTGATAAATCCCGAAATTTTTCTACCTGTGTGGGTCTTGGTGGGTCAGGAGACCGCGACCAAGTGAAAACCACCTCTGAGCCATGTGGTGCACCACCTCTGAGACATGTGGAGAACCTCTGAGCTTGCGGTTCGTGCTGGACGCTGGGGGGGGTGGGATTATTGGGTCCAGCGTTTCTTCACTTCACCCACAAAGCCCTTTACTACTTCCTTAAAGAAAAAGTTGCGCCCTTTCCATCAGTCCGGGATTTTGGGATAGTTGGTTGCGCTTGATTCGACAGATATCTTCGTGTGTACCTATTTGACATGATGACATTTTCCTTAGTATACTTACTTTGAGTTGTCACAACGATATCATCGTGTGTACCTAGTTGACACGATGATATAACTCCTTCACGACAATATTTTAACTTAGTCAGAATTCCACTTCTGACTCCTGAAGTATCCTTGCAAGACAACCTTTTCAACGATAGCCTTATACTTTATCAACGATATGTCCGATCCTTCTCAACGATTTTGGACTTAGAGATTTGAGAAGTACTAGACATACTAACTATACAATGCATTCATAAATAAGATAGAACATCAAAGACACATTACTTTTATCATTGACCTGAGCACTTCTTCAAATCAAAAACATTGCTGGGCACTGTTCACAATAGTATTACATAATTAAAAAAAACATTACATTTAGAATTAAACTGAAATTCTGGGAAGTCATCATGGGGTTCGGCACGGCTTTTGTGTGCGCTCCCTGTTGGATCTATAGGCGCCTTTAGAGGGGGGGGGGGGAGTGAATAAGGGTTTTAGAGACATATGTTATATTTTGAAATTATAAGAGATCAAAATAGTGCAAAACCAAAACAAATCAAGTGAAATAAAATAGAGACATGATTTTATTAATATGAAATATAAGATTACAAAACTTGACTTCTTATAATGCTAGAAATCGAAGGCGAATAATAAAAAGGCTTTTTCATTTTCTATCCCAACTCGTATCCCCACGAACCAGTGGCTTTAGCCTATCCTTCCCCGGATACGGCCTCAAGCCGCTCTAGCCAATCCTTCCCCGGATATGGCCTCAAGCACCCCTTAGACCAAACCTAGATCTAGTCACCCACATGAGGCGAATTCCTCCCTAAGTCCTACCCAGACCTAGTCGCCAACACAAGGCGAATTTACTATATGATTACAATAAAAAGAGATGAAAATAACAACAACAATATTAAAACTCCTTCTTGAAGAACTTCTGAAGTTGGAGACGAAAGACCGCTGTAGAATAAGCGTGGTTGAAGCAATCGTCGGTCGGATGCGGCGTGAAGAAATCCTCCTTCAGAAACTCACAGAACTTTGGGTGGGAGATCAATTCTCAGCAGAATAGGGCTCTGAAATTTTGGCACTCAACCTCTCTCAAACTTGTGTGTTCAAAATGAGAGAAGAGGGCTCCTTTAATAGGAGAGCGAGTTAGCGCCTGTGCTAGCGCTACCGCCGGCGCTATCCTGAGTTAGGCAACATTCTCCGCGTGCGTATCTTCATTCCAAGGAAACCCTGCCGACATTCCTTATGTGCATCGAGATAGCGCTCGCGCTAGCCGCTAGCGCCTTCTAAAAATGCCTCTCGAAATTGCTCTAATTAGCGATAGCGTCTGCGCTAGTGGCTACCGCCGACGCTAGTGGGTATGCTGAAATTTTGGCTTCAAACTTGGGAGAAACCTTCTTATATTATCCTTGAGTCATGTGATATTATTTCCTGCATACTTAAACAAACAAGATCAAATACACATAGGATTGGTTATTATCAAACCTAGGAAATGCGGAAGACAATGTTCCAACAAACTCCCCCTTTTGATAATAACAAATCCATTAATGATAAATCAGAGCATTAATACATAAAACATGATGGAACCTACTTGTGTGTGTGTGAGTGATGACTTAGGATAATTGTCAATTTTGGTATTTAGAATTGCTCCCCCTAAATGCATGCTCCACCTATGTGAATGCTCCCCTTATATGTAAGCTATCATCTTAATCATTAATCATTTTAGTTTTCCCATTTGATAGTGATTATTATTTATCATGTTAGTTCTCCCCCTTTTGTTATTAGCAAAAGTGGGTTAAGGGAGCAAGAGACATAGAAAGAGGTTTTTTGATAAAAGATAAGACATGATCGAGCTTTTAGAGGAAATGGAATGATAAGGAGTTTTTAGCATAAAATTTTTCATAGAAATAAATTAGAGTTTTAGCATAAAAATTTTCATAGAAATAAATCAGAGTTTTTAGCATAAAGATAATATGTGTGTTAGAACAACCAATATAAAATTTACCAAGAAAATCTACCACTTGTTGAAGAAAAAGAATTTTGAGTTTTAAGACTTGAGACAAGCATGAAAACGCAAGGTAAAAGTTATATGGTAATGTTGCGGAAGACTTATAGAAATACAAGAAACATCTTTTTGTAAATATGACGATTTATAGGAAGAAATGTGAGTTTAAGTCCAAAATAAGAATATGTTGTTGTAAATCTTTTTTTTTTTCATTTTTCTTTTAAAATCTAAGGTTTACAATAAAGCAACCAAGCAGGAAAGTAAGATATCAAAAAGAGACTTCTACAATGTTATTTCAATTCACATATTCAAGACATACCAAACATTGTAGAGAGCTTGCTAGGTTATCTAGTGCATTTATATATGAAGAGTAGTATATAATTAGCATTAGGATCCAATACTCATGATAAGAAGTGTTATGGAAGATAATGATGTGCACATACGTGTATTTTGAAGAGAGTAAACAAATCATTTAATCAAAAATACAAGACATATGTAGAGTAAAGTGCACAATAAAACACAAATAATTTTACTTCCACACACTTCAATGCACATAGAAAAAATGTACAACTACCAAGGTGCTCTGCACACACAATGCTCATTAAGACTTATCAGGGTGCAAAGTAGTGCTTGAGGGATCACACACTTTATTTTTCAATATTGATATTTGTGTGATCCGGTGTACGTAAGAATAAGTGGTGTAAAAAAAGAACTAAGGTTTGCACAAGATGCTTTACTATTCTTTCCAAGGTGCTCAACCTCACAATGCTTATTAAGGCTTATTAGGAGGTTCAAGTAGTGCTTGGTGGAGTTATCTTTGTCAATTTATTTGATGATTTTTTGTTTTGTATAAGATCTCTGAATACACTTGTTTTGCAAACCAATGTATTTTGAAAGCACAAACACTTTTCTTAATTTTTAAAAGTGCAAGTAAATGTAGTGTAGGTAAGATACTTGTGCAATTTTAATTCATTGTACAATTACAATACACAAGCAAGTATTCTTGGATTAAAAACAGATGTAGACTTTGCCAAAATAAGCGAGTGAAGAAAGATCATTAACAATCATAAAACATTTACTCATACTTAGAGGCATGCTAAGCTTGGTTCTACACAACACTTTTTCAATACAATTGATGCACATGTGTTTAGATATATCAAAGCATGATAAAAATGTTCAAAGTAGTTTGAAAAGATAAATTTCAACATTATAGACGACCTAAATGATAGATTAAACCATGTTTGACATTAACAATAAAGTCCATACAGTTTTTTTGATATTTTGAAAAGGAATTTTGTTTCAAAATTTGAACTCTTATAATTGATCTTGGACTTCCCGAGGTCTACCCTGTGAGGGGTTCGCACCGATACTAGGAGATGTGATAGGGTGACATCCCAGATCTCCCTTTCGCAAGATACGTGTAAATACAAAAAAAGTTTAAGTTCAAAAAATAATTTTTGGTAATTTTTTGTTTTATAATTTTGTATTTGATTTTTGCATATAGAAATAGAAATTAAACAAATAAACAAAGAAAGAAAGAGAATAACAATATTTTTTGTAATTTGGATTTTGTAATTTTTTTTATTTTACTTTTTCAAAAATCAATTACTAGTAGAAATGCAAAAATAAGTAGTACATATAAGAGATCATATTTCTAGTGATTTTGTGAAAATTTTAAAAATACAAAAAATTGGACACTCGAGCTAGCGCGACAAACAGTATGCTATTTTTTAAGATTTTGAAAATTCTGATTATTGATCTTGATTAAGTGTCGCAAGAGTAGTTTCATGCAGAAATTTCAGAATTTTTGGAGATGTTTAGATAGGTAAAAAAATGCATAAAATGATTGTGTTTATGAATGTGACTTAACCCAAGAGATCTAGGACACCTAATTCAATTCTTAGCAATCGAAATCTTGCATCGGGAAGAGGTTTAGTGAATATGTCAGCAAGTTGGGAGTCCGTACCAATGAAACTTACTTTTACATGCTCTTTCTTAATATGATCCCTAATGAAGTGATGGCGAACATCAATGTTTTTGGATCTAGAGTGGTGTACTGGATTATTTGTAAGATCTATGACACTTTTGTTGTCACATTTGAGATCAATATTTTTGAGATGAAAAACAAAATCCTCAAGAGTTTGGCTCATCCATAAGGCTTGTACGCAATAACTCCTAATAGCGATGTATTCGGCCTCCGTGGTGGAGAGTACAACCGAGGATTGTTTCCTACTAGACCATGCAACTAATGAGGCTCCTAAAAAGTGTTAAGTACCACTAGTGCATTTCTGATCTAGTGAACATTCGGTGTAATCCGAATCAGAATAGCCCTGTAGTGTAAATGAATCATTGTGTGGGGACCATAATCCTAATTTAGATGACCCTGATAGATATCTAAAAATACATTTTACCGCTTTGAAATGAGATTCTTTTGGATTGGCTTGAAAGCAAGCACATAAACATACAATAAACATTATATCTAATCTAGATGCACTTAAGTAAAGAAGAGATAATATCATACCTCTATATAAAGTTTGATCGATACAAATTCCAGATTCATCTTTTCTTAGTTTTAAAGAAGCACTCATAGGTGTAGAAGCTTGTTTAAGATTTTCAAGTCCAAATCGTTTAAGCATATCATGAACATATTTTGTTTGGAAAATAAAAATACCATAATTTCGTTGTGAAATTTGAAAACCAAGAAAATAAGAAAGTTCTCCTACAAGGCTCATTTCAAATTCATTTTTCATTACTAAGACGACTTTATTACACAACTCTTCATTAGTGAATCCAAAAATTATATCATCAACATATATTTATAAAATAATTAAATCATTATTATTATGCTTAATAAAGAGTGTATTGTCAGCACTTCCCATGACATAACCGTGATTTAACAAAAATGATGTAAGTCTTTCATACAATGCACGGGGCAGTTGTTTTAAACCATAAAGCATTTGTTCTAATTTATAAACATGATTAGGAAATTTTTCATTTATAATACTGGGGGGTTGTTCTACATAAACTTCTTCTTTTATAAACTCGTTTAAAAAAGCACTTTTAACATCCATTTGAAATATTTTATTCTATTAAAACTCACAAATGCAAAAAAAATCGTATAGATTCTAAGCGAGCAACAAGTGCAAAAGTTTCTTCAAAATCTGCCCCCTCGATTTGAGAAAAGCCTTGAGCGACTAAGCGAGCTTTATTTCTTGTAATTCTAGATTCATCATCTAATTTATTTTTAAAAATCCATTTTACGCCAACAACGGGATGATTAGATGGACGTTCTACTAAATTCCAAACTTTATTTCTTTCAGATTGATCTAGCTTTTAATTCATAGCCAAAAACCAAAATTCGTAATTTAAGCGGTTGAAACGTTTTTAGGTTCAATTTCTGAAACAAAGCAAATATTTGAAGATGTTTCATGAAGTGAAGATCGAGTTCTTACCCCAATAGATGGTTCCCCAATAACTAGCTCCTTTGGATGATTCTTTGAGAAGTTTAAGATGCTTGGAGACACATATTCATCTTCCTTGGCCTCCTCCTCCTCTTTGGAAGGTTCCTCTTCGTCGTGTTCCAAAGATGGTAAGGGTTCATCATTTGTACCTGTAGGAAGTTTTTCTATACAAGGAATAAATTCATCAAATTTTACATTAATAAACTCTTCAACCTTACTCATTCTTTTGTTAAATATTCTATAAGCTTTACTTATTGAATAGTATCCAAGAAATATTCCTTCATCACATTTTTCATCAAACTTCCCTAAAACATCTTTTGTGTTGAGAATAAAATATTTACAACCAAATACTTTAAAATATGATACGTTAGGATTCTTTTGATAATATAGTTCATATGGTGTGAGATTTAAAGATGAACGAAGCATGACTCTATTCATTACATAACAAGATGTGCTTACGGCTTCGGCCCAAAAAGACTTAGGTAATTTATATTCAGATAGCATAGTACGCGCTAGTTCTTGAATTGTCCTATTATTTCTTTCTACAACACCATTTTGTTGAGGTGTGCGCGGAGCAGAGAACTCATGCTTAATACCTAACATTTTGCAAAAAGATTTAAAATTTTCATTTTCAATTTCTCCTCCATGATCTGAGCGAATGCATTTTATTTTTAAATCTAGTTCAGTTTGAATACGTGTACATAATTTTGAAAATTCGCAAAATGCATCAGATTTGGAAGAGAGAAATAAAGTCCAACAATATCTAGATAAATCATCTATTAGAACAAATGTATATATTCTACCACCAAGACTTGCGGTGATAACGGGGCCAAATAGATCCATATGAATTAATTGCAAAGGTCTTGTAGTAGAAATTTTGTTTTTGCTTTTAAAAGATAATTTTGTAAATTTTCTTTTCTGACATGGAGAACATAGTGAAGATAAATTTCCATTTAATCAAGGCAATCCTCAAATCAATTCCTTTTTGGCTAGTTTTAAAATGAGCTTTGTACTAGCGTGACATAAACGTCTATGCCAAAGTTTTAACTCATCATTTTTAGTTATAAAACATTTTATAGATGATTTGGAAAGATCATGAAATGAAGCTATATATACGTTGTGAGTTCTAGGTGCAGTTAGTAAAACATCTTTTGTGTTAGGATTAAATATTTTGCAAAGATTTGTGGATGACTCAAATAAAACATCTAATCCTTTATCACACAATTGACTAATAGATATTAAGTTATGTTTTAGACCTCTTACATAAAAAACATTAGAGATAGTACAGGATTCATTACCCACTGTACCGACTCCCACAATCCTTCCATTATCGTTATCTCCAAATATTACGATCACTCCCTTCTTCTTTTCTAGGCTAAGGAACTTTTCTTTGTTGCCCGTCATGTGCTTGGAGCAGCCCGAGTCCAAGTACCATACATCCTCCGTATCCTTAGCCTTCCTGCAAATCTATAAAGGAGACGAGAGTAAAGATCTGGATACCCAAGAGGTACCACACATAGAATAAGTGGATGCCTTAGGTACCCAGATTTGTTTTTAAGATCCCTGTTTTATTTTCCTACAAGGGCTAGAAGTGTGTCCAAACCTATGACAGTTTGCACACAAAATAAAGGGGGTTGAGACCCTTTTCTGAAATTCTATATTGCTCTTACTATATGAGGTTTGATTTTTTGAAAAAATTGAAGACTTTGTATATGAGGGGCTACCGCCAGAGTTAGTGGCTAGCGATGGGCGGTAGCTGTCACTTTGATATCCTAGCCCAAATTTTCCAGAACCATAATATTGGTTCCCCAAAAACATGTCCAGGGATTTTTGACCAATTCCAAATTTTTTGATGGCCATGTTGAGGTCATGAGTTTGTTTTTTAAGAGATGAGTTTTCTTTTACAAGCATGACATATTTATTTTCAAAACCTCTTTTTGTTATTTTCAATTTGTAAGAGAGATGTTTTTAGTTTTCTCTGTAAGTCCCCCTTTTCTCTTGTAAGAGTTTTGATTTGTGAAAGGGACTTAGAAAGAGAAACTCCAAGATCTTTTGCCTTACATATGGAGTGTTCAGACTCTTGGAATGAAACCTTTCTCTTTTCCAAAGAAATAATTTTTTTAGTAAGCTAATGATTTTCTTTGATGAGAGATTCATTTTCACGATTTAAAATAATATTATCTTCTATGCTTTTATCATAGGCTTTGCAGGTTTGAACAAATTCATCATAAAGTTCTTCGAAGGTGGGAGGAGTTACCTTAGTGTCACTAAGAACACTGATGTCATCATCGTTGTCTTTTTCCATCAAGCATAAGTTTGCTTCCCCCTCGCTCCTTGACTCAGATCCGCTTGATTCTTCAGAGGAAGAATCATCCCATGATGCAGCTTTCAACACCTTCTTTTTCTCTTTCCCTTTGTATCATTTTTCTTTTTGCTCCTTTAGATACTTCGGGCACTGGCTCCGAATATGCCCGGTCTTCCTGCAGTGATATCACTCTGGTGGGTGTCTTTCTTCTTCGTCTTCACTTTCCTTTTCTTTCTTTGATGAAGAGGAAGACCCTTTTCGTCGAGCATCCTTTTGGAAGTATTTCCGGAAGGTGTTCCTTCTTTCTGGATTTCTAATGAATTTTTTGAAGTTCTTGACGAGGAGACCTTCTTCATCTTCATCATCATCTTCGATGCTCCCCTTCTTTAAAATGTAGTTCCAGTGCCTTTTTCTTTGGTTCCTTGTTGTATTCATCATGTTGAATCTGGAGTTCTACCTCATGGGTTTTGAGATTCCCAATGAGGTTCTCGATCTGGAGTGTTCTTAGGTTGTGTGACTCCGAGATGGCCGTCACCTTTGGATTGAACCTTGAAGGTAGAGAGTGAAGATTATTTATGACCAAGTCATCGTCAGAGTAGATCTTTCCAAGAGCTTTTGAAGCGTTGACAATCTTGGTGAAGCGTGTGTACATCGAGTTGATGACTTCTTCAGCATCCATCCCGAACATTTCATATTCCGATTCCAATTGGAATAGCTTTGCATCTTTCACCTGCGATGTACCTTCATGTGTAACTTCCATATGGTTCTAAATATCATAAGCAGTTACACATGCAGAAATTCTATTAAATTTAGTTCTATTAAAAGCACAATATAAAGCATTCATTGCCTTAGCATTATTTTTACATTTGGGTTTATCGTTATCATCTTATTTATCCTTAGGTTTTTCTATAATAACCTCTCATACTACAATTGCAGGAGGAGAGTACCAAACTTCTACCATGTTCCATAATTATATATCCATGGTCATAAGAAAACACATCATCCTAGATTTCCAGTAGTTGAAATCTGACCCAGTAAAAAGAGGTGGTGTACTAATACCCACGTCATTTATTCCTGGTTGTTAGACCTTTTGGAATAAACCGCTCTGTTACCACTTGTTGGATCTGTAGGCGCCCTTAGAGCGGGGGGGGGGGGGGGTGAATGAGAGTTGTAAAAATGTATGTTATATTTTGAAATACTTAAATTATAAGAGATCAAAATAGTGCAAAACCAAAACAAATCAAGTGAAATAAAATAGAGACATGATTTTTTTAATATGAAATAAAAGATTACAAAACTTGACTTCTTATAACGCTAGAAATCAAAGGCGAATAGTAAAAAGTCTTTTTCATTTTCTATCCCGACTCGTATCCCCAAGAACCGGTGGCTTTAGCATATCCTTCCCCGGATACGGCCTCAAGCCGCTCTAGACAATCCTTCCACGGATATGGCCTCGAGCACCCCCTAGACCAAACCTAGATCTAGTCGCCAACACGAGGCGAGTTCCTCTCAAAGTCTTAGCCAGACCTAGTCTCCAACACAAGGTGAATTTACTACACGATTACAATAAAAAGAGATGAAAATAACAACAACAATATTAAAAATCCCTCTTGAAGAACTTCTGAAGTTGGAGACGAAAGACCGCTGCAGAATAAGCATGGTTGAAGCGACCATCGATCGGATGCGGCGTGAATAAATCCTCCTTCAAAAACTCACGAAACCTTGGCTGGGAGATCAATTCTCGGCAGAATAGGGCTCTGGAATTTTGGCGCTTAACCTCTCTCAAACTTGTATGTTCAAAACGAGAGAATAGGGATCCTTTTATAGGAGAGCAAGCTAGCGCCTGTGCTAGCGCTACCGTCGGCGTTATCTTGAATTAGGAAACATTCTCCGTGTGTGTATCTTCATTCCAAGGAAACCCTGCCGACATTCCTCATGTTCTTCGAGATAACGCCTTCTAAAAATGCCTCCCAAAATTGCTCTAATCAGCAATAGCGCCTGCGCTAGTGGCTACTGCTGGCGCTAGTGGGCATGCTGGAATTTTGGCTTCAAACATGGGGGCATCCTTCTTATGTTATCCTCAAGTCATTTGGCATTATTTCCTGCACACTTAAACACACAAGAGCAAATACACATAGGATTTGTTATTCTAAAACCTAGGAGATGCAGAAGACCATGTTCCAACACTCCCTCCGTGTTGTTCTCCTCCATACCCAGCTACTCCATAGTTGCTTCCTCCCATACTAGCTTCCTCCATGCTAGCCTTCTCCGAAATGAGGTCCTCCATATTTGTCTCCTTCATACTGACTTCCGCTGTACTGACTTTCTCGTTACTGGCTTCCTCCAAATGGAGGTCCTCCAAATTTAGGCCCTCCAATTGAGGACCTCTATGTGAGTCTCCTCCATACATGCTTCCTCAATATTGGCTTCCTCCATGCTGACCTCCTACAAATAGAGGTCCTTCATGTTGGTCTCCTACTTAATGGCTTTCTCCGTAACCAATACCTCCATACATGACTCCTCCATATTTTGTTCCTTCGAGTGATGAAGATCATCCAAATAGTGTTTTTTAATGTTTCTATTCATAATTGCTTTTTTTTTCTATCGAAAATATTGCTGCTCTTGACTACTTTTATGCTATCCAAATCTATCATCATGATACCATGATCTTGTTTAGCACTATAAGGATCTAGTTTTCTCTTATCATTTTTGATTTTTAACTTCATGAGTTGATGTATAGAAGACCTATCAATTGCTCGTTGTTCTTGCCCTCTCTTTAAAATCTCTATGATTTCATCATTTTCTTTATTTGGCCTTCAATATCACAACTCTTACCACTAAATTTTTGCAACACCATCCTTGTTACATAGAATATAACAGTAGGTCCAGCTGGGACCCCACGCCATATTAAACGAATAGGTAAGAGAGTCACGTATTAGTTTTTAAAATAGTTTAATCAAACCATCTCAGCATATAACAAAGTTATACAACGGAAGCATTTTATTAAATCAAAACCAGTTTACCTACGTGTCCACTATATACAGTAGAAATGACAATTCAACAACTTTATTTCCAATGTTTACTACAACACATGTGATTTACTAACATCGGCACGCAGGACGGGCACACATGAAAACTAGTAAACAAAACTTGGGCCTTCGAGGGACATCATAGTGCAACATTTGGGGTTCCAACCCGCTATGTTCTGCTAGGCTCGCCAGCACCTGTATAAGCACATTTCCACAAAAGGTGGCATACAAGTAACCATACAGATTTTACTAACCAAGGCTTATAATGACCCCACACCATTCTCGGAGCATCGGTACTCCTTCCCTGCAAGCAAGAATCAACAACATATATCTCAAGAGTCCGTTAAACACTACAAGAATCACCAATGTAGGCACTCAAGACCACATGCTTCGTGCACTCATGACACACTTTCGGTGTACTCCCTAAGTTACATCACCATCATAAGACCTACTTGTGAAGATGGTTATGAGCTTTACCGTCAAGGTCATCATGCCTTACAGTTCCTTTCCCAAAATTCCTTCAGTTCACCGAGGGGCGACCTCTTCATTGACCAGCTATGGGATGGGTTCGGTTCAGCTTTGCCCATGCTCACATCGTCCGGATAAACTTTGCCCGACGCGGTTAGGACTTCCTCTTGTTCCCGCTATTGGCACTCAAGGACATCGAAGCTAGGCACACTGGCCCTTTCGCTTCACAATGCTCTCGTTGGAGCTACCGCTTGGCGGTAAATCTTGCTATCAGATTTCTTTTCTTTCAGTCATGGGGAAACTTGGGCTGTTACAAACCACCTCCCCTTAGAGAAATTTTTCCCGAAATTCTAGATATAAGAAAATACTGTAAAGATACAAAAAAAACTTTGTACCTTAACGGAATAGCTCGGAGCACTCCTCATGCATAGTTTGCTCTTGCTCCCATGTAAGCTCCTCACGACCATAATTGTTCTAGTGGACTATGACCATTCAGATCAATTTATTCCGCAACTGCTTGACATCAGTGTCCTCGATGCGAATAGGCTTGGCCTTCATCTTTAGCTCATCATTAGCTGACACTTGATTAGGCACAAGCACTTGAGTAGGTTCTTGCATAGCCTTCCTCAACACGGAGATTTGAAATACATCATACAAACTGCTCAACTCTGTCGAAAGAATGAGCTGATCGACAACTTCACTAACACGTTCTACTATCTCAAATAGTCCAAGGTACCTCAGACTCAGCTTTTTTAAGCGTCGAATCCTTGATACGCCCTTGAACGGTTTGATTTTGAGATAAACCCAGTCGCCCATGGAGAACTTGACATTTCTGTGCTTGGTGTTGCAGTACTTCGCTTGCCTATTCTGCGCAATTAACAATCGCTCTCGGATTTTTTGAATCGTCGCAGTAGCATCTTCGAATTTCTTTTGCTTAAACAACTTAGTTTCGCCCGTCTCCGCCTAAGCTAAGGTTGTACGACACTTTCTACTATAAAGGGCCTCAAAGGGCGCCATTTTAATACTAGCTTGATAGGTGTTATTGTAAGCAAACTTAATCATAAAGAGATGATCTTCCCACTTTTTACCGAAATCCAAGGCGCACATGCGGAGGATATCCTCCATTGTCCTATTGGTCCGTTCAGTCTACCCATCTATTTGAGGATGAAAGGCAGTGCTAAACTTTCAATTTGGTACCCAATAGTTGGTGGATTAGCCTTCAATTTTTTTATGTGAAGCGCACATCTCGGCCACTAATGATGCTACGGGGCACACCTTGCAATCATACTATACTATCAACGTATTGCTTTGCCATTTTCTACACTGAATCGTCCCTCCGGTTTGAAATAAAATGGGATACCTTTGTTAAACACTCCATGATCACCCAAACGACATCGTTCATGTGATGCGATCTCGGCAAACCATGCACGAAATCCATAGAACATCAAACTTCCACTCCGGAACAGGTAACGACTTCAGGAACCCACCAGGTTTCTGACATTACGCCTTCACAAGTGCGCAAGTCTTACATTTTGCCACGTAAATGGCTATGTACTTTTCAAACCTGGCCACCAAAACAACTTTTTCATGTCCTGGTACATTTTTGTGCTCCCTTGGTGGATTGAGTACATTATGAAGTGTGCTTCGTACATCAACTCCTCCCTCAGTTTGCCAACATTCAGGATGCACAACCGACTGTCTTTCCACAAAAGTCCATTGTCAAACACAAACTCGGCAGTAGACCCATCCACAGCTTCTGCCACATAGCACTTCATGCTTGATCAAGCTCCAAGGCCTGTCTTATTCTGTCTGCGAGATCATATTGCACCTCCTTCTAGTTCAAGCAAGCATTCGAGCTAGAGTTCTTATCCATACAAGAAATCTCCATGGCCTCCAAGTCACCGATTAGATGCACATCATGCAACTGAATCCAACTGACTTGCGTAGAAGCCTTGCGACTTTAAGCATCTGCGACCAGATTTCCCTTCCCGGGATTGTAATGCATCGTGAAGGTATAGTCCCCAAAGAACTCCATCCACCTCCTTTGTCGCATGTTTAAGTCCTTCTGTTCCAATAGATACTTCAAGCTCTTATGGTCCGTGTTGGAACAACCCTATTATTGATTTGGGCTAGGATCTCTATATGTTGACTAAGGAGAAGTTGACCCCAATGTATAGTTTATGGGTCAAGAGTTTAGGAAGAGTTTTGGCTGTTAGAATTACAGATTTCATTCAGATTCTGCGTTCGACGAATGGCTAGCTGCGTTCGACGAATAACGAGCTGCGTTCGACGATTGGCGAGCTATCTGCGTTCGACGAACAGGCTTGTTCTCAGCGGTCGAAGAATTTTGTCTAAGTGCAGCGCTCGAAGCTTTTGCTCAAGCTCAGCGGTCGACGATTTTATCCAGACTCAGCGGTCGACGAATTCTTGAGCTCGACGAATTTGAGTTCGATGAATATGTTCAGTTCGACGAAAATTCTCGCAGATCAACAAAATTAATTATCCCTTTGAGGTCGACGAAGTAAATGTTGTGTTCGACGAAATTCTTGCGGTCGACGAATCTGAGTTAGACAAATTTTGTTCAGATCGAAGAAATATTATTTAAAGTGCATATTTAATTTCAGAATATTATTTTCATTCATTCTCTGAACTCAGATCGACGGCAGTAACAACTCTTTTCTTCAGATCAAGTAAGGAAATGTATTTCCTTTATTATTTAAGTTATAGCCGTTGACAATTCCAGCAGAAAAGGACAAATCGTGGAAAAGGAAAGAGATTTACGGCGTGCAGCTGTACTGTTCCCAGAATATCTTCTTAGATATATTATTTTCCTTAATATAAGGGATCTGCATTGAATAGCTGTCAGATATTTTGAAAAGGGAGAAGATATACAACAGATTATATTCAAGTTTACATGACAGATCATATATATCATACTTTACATATTTGCTGTACATAAATCGACAGAAAAGGAAGAGAGAGATATACAGAAAGAATAAAAGAATAGATCTTCATCTTCTTCCTACCAAGCAGTATTCAGAGCACAGAACTTTCATCTTCTTCCTCCTTCTCGAGAAGCAAACACTTTTTCTGAGAACAGCTACACTATCCCTCAGATTTTCTGCTGCAGAAAATAGATCAAGAAAGGAGAAAAGTTTCAGGAAGAAAAAGAAGAACAAAAATACAAATCATCATCTTCTTCTTCAACAGCAGCAATCTCATTTCAACTGAGAACTTAAATTCTTCTCTCAGACTTTTGCTGCAAACAAAGATCTTCAACAGAGCAACTATAATCTGAAGAAATACTTCTCTCAGATTAATTAGCTACAGGAGGATCAAGTGTTACAAAGAGAAAGCTCCAGCAATTTCTACTGTCAAACAACTTCAATCAGACAGAGGAGTCTTTCTTCAACATCAAATCCACTAGAGTCTTCTCTATACATCTTGACAGAGAAGAACACTTAAACCCCTCTCTATTCCATTCTATACAGGGTTAATACTCCCTTCAAAAGTGTAACCTACTAGTGGCAAGACACCTTATCAAAAAATCCTTGTGTGGTTTTTAAGCACCTTATCAAAAGCTTATCGGTGAATTGGGCACCTGATCAAACTCCCATTGGTGTGTGGACACCTTATCAAAAATCCCTTGGTGTGAGGGCACCTGATCAAACCTCCTAGTGGATCCTACCAAGTGTGGTAGAGGAGTAGACGTACCCAGGTTTTTGGGGAACTACTATAAATTCCTTGTGTCCTCTGTGATTGTCTATTTCTTTGTGCTGTGCTGTGTGATTTTACTTATTCTATTTTTATTTATTTTGTTTTATATCTCACACTGTTTACACATATATATAACACTATTTTAATTCTGCTAAAAAAACTAAGGAAAAGTTTTTAATACTCTATTCACCCCCCTCTAGAGTAACTTAAGATCTAACCTCCACTTTCAATTGGTATCAGAGGGTTGTTGATCTTATTTACTGGCTAACACCTGAATCATAAAGATCAATTAGATCTTAAATTGTTTTAGAGTTTTTGTTTATTTATTTTCTATTAAAAACTCATGGCACAAAACAAGGAGTATTCAAGCACAAGACCTCCTATGTGCAATCTTAGTAAGTTTGCACTGTGGAAAGCAAGGATTAGGCTTTATATGAACTCAATTGATGAAGAAATCTTTAATGTCATTTTGACAGGGCCTCCAGCACCTACAACAACTACAAGCACTGATGTAGCAGCAAACAACACTGCTGTCCCACCTCCTGAATGGACAGAAGCACAAAAGAAGCAAAGGAGTGCAGATGCTAAAGCCATAAACATTCTGGCTCAAACTATGTCTGATGACATATTTCAGAAAGTGGTAGATTGCACCTCAGCTAGAGAGATATGGACCTCTCTCAACAATATGGTTGCAGGTTCTGCTGATGAAAGGAAAGACAGAAGATCTCACTTGATCTCTCTGTATAAGAACTTCAAGAAGGGTGAAGAAGAACCAGTTGCAAATATGTACACTAGATTAAGTGTAATCATAAGTGAACTCAGAACACTGGACAAGGAAATCTCATTAACTGAGATCAATGACAAAATCCTAATGTGCTTTCCCAGCACTTGGGACTCTAGGATCTGGCCTATCAAGGAAGCCAGAAGTCTTAATGAGATAACTACTGAGACACTGCTAGGAAAGCTCAAATCCTATGAGCAAGTCATCAAGACAAGGGAAGCTGAACAATTGAGCACCTCCTCTTCAACAAAGAAGGACAAGAACATTGCCTTCAAAGCTACAGAAGAAGAAGGAAAAACTCCTAACAATAAGGAGTTAATGAGTCTATTTACTAAAAGATTCTATAAGATGGCAAGAAAAGATTTCAGGAAAAAGTCATCCAGAAGCTATGAAAAGCAAATGTATGACAAAAGCAATTTTAAAGAAATTATATGTTTTAGTTGCAGGAAACCAGGACATATTGCACCAGACTGTCCAGAAAACCAGAAGAAAGAAAAGAAAAAGGACAAAGAAGAGAAAAGAAGCTCCAGCAAGTCTTCCTCCCACAAACACAAAAAGAAGGGAAGAGGATTTGTAGCAGAATCTTGGAGTGAAACTGAATCAGAATCATCATCCAGCTCATCAGATGATGAAGAAGAAACAAAAGAGAATGATCAGTGCCTGATGGCAATTTATGACTCAAGCAGTGAGTCAGCAGATGCCACTTCATCCAGTGATGATGAAGACAATGAAGAAGAAAGAACCTTCTGCATGATGGCAATCAATGCCTCAGCCAACAATTCTGATGAAGAAGGATCAAAATCAAAAGCAGAAACTGATGCAGATCAGGTAATATCTACTTTTGATTTTACTTCAGTTGAATTCAAAGCTGAATTCAAAGTCCTTTGCTCAGACTTAATCAAATCTAAGAAAGAAATAATCTTACTCAGAAATAAGCTAGCTGAAATGAATAGTATAAGTGAAGAAAATATAAATCTTAAGAAAGATTTCGCTGCCTCCAGGGAACATATTGTTCTCATTGAGAGCAAGTTGTCTGAAGCCAAAAAGTTTGAAGAATCCCTGAATGGGAGAAGCATCAAACTGATGGATATAACAAGCACAGTAAATACTAGACTTAACAGTAAAGCCACCTCTAGTAAATGCACAGTAAATGCCACCTCTAATTAAGAAGAATATATTATCTACACCCATAAAATTCATCTCTGCTAAGAGCAAAGAGGTTGTAGATAAAAATAAATACATTTCAAGTAAGACTGTCGAGAATAGCAGAATTCAGCAGAATTCATCGAACGATGGTCGACGAAATGCATCCATTTCGTCGAACGGAGCTCGACGAACTCTGAAGACAGATTTTCAATATAGTTATTATATGAAGGGGGCTCGACGAACTCAGCCCAGTTCATCTAACACAAACTATACAGCAAATCTAAAAAATTCTCATTCTTCACATTCTATCAATCCTTTCACTGAATGGATTATACAAGGACCAACCTGAAATGTCTTTTATTTCAGATTTTTGTGGAAATACAAAAAGACCCAAGGTAATCTGGGTCAAGAACAAATAGATTGTTTTCTTGTATTTGCAGGTACACAACTGTCCAAGAATTAGTGAAAAATGGTATTTGGACAGTGGCTGTTCAAAACATATGACAGGGAACAAGGCCAACCTGAACAACTACAATGCAAAGCTTGGACCAAAAGTTATATTTGGAGACTCCAATTGTGGGCAGACCAAAGGCTATGTAAAAGTCAGGATTGGATAAGTCACCTTCAAAGAGGTAGCTTATGTAAAAGGACTGAAGCACAACCTTATCAGCATAAGTCAATTATGTTATGAAGGGTATCGGGTAACATTTAATAAATTGAAATGCCTTATTAAATCTGCTGATAATGTTATTGTTTTATCAGGTATTAGGCAGGGTAATATTTATTTAGTGAATTTCAATTCATCTACTTCAGAAATCTGTTTATTTAGTGATTTAAGCAAACTTAGTGAACTTTGGCATAAGAGATTAGGACATGTAAACCTTAGGACCATTGCTAAATTATCTAAGGACAATCTTGTTATGGGTTTACCCTTAGGTTCATATAAGAAAGAAGGTCTTTGTAGGGCACGTCAACTAGGCAAGCAAACTAAAAATAGTTTTAAATCATTATCTAAAAGTGATTCACCTAGAATCTTATATTTTCTCCATATGGACCTTTTTGGACCTATTGCAACAAAGAGTTTAGGGGGGAAGTCTTACACTCTAGTTATTGTAGATGACTTCTCTAGATTCACTAGGGTGTTCTTTTTGAGAGAAAAGTCAGATAACTTTAATGTTCTTACAGACTTTCTTAAGAGCATAAAGATTGAGTACTCAACTGTAGTTGCATTGATCAGAAGTGATCATGGCACTGAGTTTGAGTCTCTTCTTATGCAAGAATTCTGTGAGAAGGAAGGTATCAGGCATTGCTTCTTAGCTCCTAGAACTCCTCAACAAAATGGGGTAGTTGAAAGGAAAAATAGAACTCTAATTGAATCAGCAAGAACATTACTTGCAGATGCTAATTTGCCCCTATAATTTTGGGCAGAGGTTGTTAGCACAGCAAATTATGTACTGAATAGAAGTTTGATAAACAAACTTAAGGGTAAGACTCCTTATGAATTACTTAAAGGGAAGAAACCTAAAGTTAATTATTTTAGAGCATTTGGCTGTAGATATTATGTTCATAATAATGATAAGAAATATCTTAGAAAATTTGAACCAAAATCTGATGAAGGAATTTTCTTAGGTTATTCTCTAATCAGCAAAGCATATAGGATTTATAATAAATCTTCTCTTAAAATAGAAGAATTTATGCATGTTTCTTTTGATGAAACTAACATGTTTTATAAGGAGAAGAATTCTTCTACCATAGAAAATCTACAGGTACCTACATTATGTGAGCAGCTAGATCAATTAGCTCTACATAAAGAAGGATTTCTAAATTCTGAACAGCAGAATGCTGAAGACAGTGAAGAGGAAAAATACCCAGATTTTCTTGAAAGTTCAGAACAGATCATCCTCCACAGGATATAGCAGCTGAACAAATTCCCCAAGTGGAAATTATTGCTGAACCCACTCTAACTGTTGATCACATCACAATTAGAGATCACCCAATATCTCAAATAATTGATGATATCTCAGCAGGTGTGCAAACAAGACATCAAGTAAATCAGAATTTGATGCACACTTGTTTTCTCTCTCAGATTGAACCTCAATCCTTACAAGATGCAGAACAAGATCCCAACTGGATCATTGTTATGCAAGAGGAGCTCAATCAGTTTGAGACAAACAAAGTTTGGGATTTGGTTCCTAGACCAAAAGACCATCCAGTTATTGGAACTAAGTGGATCTACAGAAATAAGCTAGATGCAGATGGAAATATTGTGAGAAACAAAGCTAGACTAGTAGCTCAAGGATACTCACAAGAAGAAGGAATTGATTATGATCAGACCTTTGCTCCTGTGGTAAGGTTAGAAGCAATCAGAATTTTCCTTGCATTTGCTGCATACAAGAAATTCAAGGTTTATCAAATGGATGTAAAAAGTGCATTCCTGAATGGAGAAATCAAAGAAGAAGTCTATGTGGAACAACCACCAGGTTTCATCTCTCCAACTCATCCCTCTTTTGTATTTAAGCTTAAGAAAACTCTTTATGGTCTCAAACAAGCTCCTAGAGAATGGTTTGATACTTTAGCTTATTTTCTTTTAGAGAATAAATTCTGTAGAGGCATAGTAGATAAAACTCTATTTTTCAGGATACATAAAAATCAAACACTACTAGTTCAAATATATGTAGATGATATCATATTTGGCTCTACTGATTGAAATTTGTGCAAAAGATTTTCTAATCTAATGCAATCTAAATTTGAAATGAGTAGTATGGGTGAGTTATCATACTTCCTTGGTCTTCAAGTGAAGCAGACTCCAAATGGAATCTTCATATCCCAATCAAAGCATGCAAAGGAATTAGTGAAAAGATTTGGTATGCCTGATTCTTCCACCATGAAAACACCCATGCCCTTAAATTCTGTTGTTGATAATGATGAATCAGGGAAACCTGTTGATTCAAAAGTATATAGAGCAATTGTTGGCTCTTTACTTTATTTAACATCTAGTATGCCTGATATAATGTTTGCTACATGTATTTGTGCTAGATTCCAAGTTAACCCCCAAGAATCTCATCTAATTTTACTAAAAAGAATTTTGAGATATATAAAGGGTTGCCCTAATCTAGGACTTTGGTATCCAACATCATCTAAATTTGAATTAACTGGATTCTCAGATTCAGATTATGCTGGATGCAGAGTAGACAGGAAAAGCATATCATGAACTTGTCAGTTTGTTGGTGATATGCTTGTGTCTTGATTTTGTAAGAAACAAACATCTGTGTCCACATCAACAGCTGAAGCTGAATACATAGCTGCTGGAAGTTGTTGCTCATAGATATTGTGGATATAAAATCAGCTCCTAGACTATGGTGTCAACTTAAATAATTCAATTATATTTTGTGACAATACTAGTGCAATATCTATAGCACAAAATCCAGTTCTCCATAGTAGTGTTGGATCGTGTGACGCCCTTAGAGGGGGGGGGGGGGGGGGTGAATAAGGGCTTTTTAGAGATTACGAATTTTACCTAATAAATTTTTAAACAGATTTTACTTTTCAAAAAATTACTTATAAACATTTTAAACCAATGCAATTTTTGTATTAAACCAAACACAAAATTCTAAGATAATGATTTAAGCAAACAAATTTGCAATTAAAGAAAGAAGCATAATTATATTAATCATGAAATTTACATACAATAAAATGATCTTAACAATGCTTAAGATCAATGCACAAATATGATAATATAAATTTCAATAATCTTGATTTTACCAATCCTTCTCCCAAGGATCGGAAGGCTATCACTTGTCTCTCCCAAGACCAAGCCCAAGCCTATCCTCTAGATCTTCCCAAGATCTAGACGTAGCACACAAGGCCACGATTTCCTACCAAGCCACGCAAGGACTTGGACGCTCCGCAAAAGGAAGCGATTTTCCCCTAAGCCACGCAAGGACTTAGACGTCGCACGCAAGACGACGATTTCCCTACCAATACAAAATGAAATGTATGTAAATGAAAATACATTATGAAAAGAACAACTCCCTAGAAATTCAGATCTCTGAAAAGAAGGTTGAAGCCTCGAGATGATCGTTGATTTAGAAGCGCGCCCGATCTTGTCTTCAATCTCAATCCTTCTTTGCACAAATGGGAGTTGAAGAGGTTCTGGAGCTCTCTGGTTCGTATGCACTCAGGAAGGGACTTGGAATTCTCAATACTTGGAATGCACGAACACAAGGAGTCAATTTATAGAAATTCGCTGTCGCCTGGGCGACATCGATTATCGGAATTTTCGACAGCGCTAAACTGCCGCCGTAGTGCTGTCGTGCGTGCAGTTGCTGTAACCTCCGAGCTGTCGCCTGGGCGACATCGATGTCGGATTTCCGACAGCGCAAAACTGCCGCACGTAGTGCTGTCGTGGGGGCAGTTGCTCTAACCTCCGAGCTTTCTCCTGGGCGACATCGATGTCGGATTTCCGACAGTGTAAAACTGCCGCTCGTCGTGTTGCTGTGGGGGAAGTTGTTGTAACTTCTCTGCTGTCGCCTGGGCGACATCAGCTGTCGGAAAATTCCGACAGTGAAATTTTCATAAACGCAAATTTAGCTCCAGCAGAATTGTGAACATCTCATACCTGTTACCTGCACACCATTAATAAAAAATAGAATCAAATACAAACAGGACTTTGTTATTATCAAACCGGAGGAGTGTGAAACGCATGCTCCAACAATCTCCCCCTTTTGATAATAACAAATCCGTATAAAAAAAATCATGTCTATTTAGGTTATTGATTTTTAACATATGGTGTGTGCACAAAAATAACATGATATATTTCTCTTAAAATAAATAATCTCCCCCTAGATGAATGCTTCTTCTAAATGAATACTCCCCCTAAATTAATGCTCCCCCTAAATGTTAAAGTAAGTTAAAATGATTTATTGTTTAGGTGGAATATTTAGGTGTAATAGTTGTTTGATTTTTTTGAATATACTTAATTCTCCCCCTTTTGGTATTAGCAAAAGATAATATGAGATAAAGGAGTAGTTCTTAAGTGAAGAGATAAGATGTAAAAAATAAGAGTAAGCGGAAGCACTTGCTGGGAAAATGATTGAAGGTCTCGAAGTAATAAGAATATGCCATAGTATTGAATAAACTCATGAAGAGACGGTATAGCCATATGAAGTAATAAAATAAAATAACTCAAACATGATTAAGGTCATTTGAAAGTATCATAGAAAGACACAATAGTGTATAGAAATTTGGAATATTTTCGGTCCAATTCTCATGAGATGAATGTTTATATAACATAATGATGTGTACATGTGTTACTTAGATCAAACATATGAAGTTATTTAATGTACATGATCATTGGAATTGAGAACATAATAGAAGCATATAAAGACAACTTTGACCTTGAAGATATAGCACAAGAAGAATAGAATACCATTTTTCTTTTGCACAAGACACTTTACAATTCTTTCCAAGGTGCTTAACCTCACAATGCTCATTAAGACTTATCAGGAGGGTAAGTAGTGCTTGGTGGAGTATCCTTGTCTTTAATTTAAAATTTTTTTTGATCGCATATTTTGTGATATCTTAATTTTGAGATTTTTATAATTTTTTAATTGACCAAGGATCTCCGAATTCACTTGAATCACAAAAGATGGTGTATATTTGGTTGTGCTAACAAATCAAGGTTGAAAGTAGTATTTATGAAGTGCTATTGTATTATGTTAAAGCAAATATGATTCATGTATATATTAAATAGAAAGACATATGTATGGATCAAAAGAAGTGAACGTGATAGTTCATTATTATATATAAACAATTTCTCATACTTAGAGGCATGCAAAAACCATTTCCAATGGTCTAAACAACTAAGTAGGAGTGTCAATACGATGATAGCTTGGAAATGAAATCATATAATCATGTAAGAGCCATTTTTTTTAAAAAATAAAAAGCACATGGTGTGGCATCAATTCATGAGTTGTAGCATTAATAAAGACATATAACTATTGGAAAATATCAAAGGGACCAAAAACTGAAGATTTAAGCAAATCGGGAGCTGTCGGAAATTTCCGACATTCACTATCGCCTGGGCGACAGCTAAAAATATAAATACGGCTTTAGACCGAGTCAAACCCTATTGTGCATCATTTCCTGGACTTAAGGACGAGAGGAAGCTGTCGGATTTCGGCGACAACCCTAGATATAAGGTATGGGGTTTTTGATTTTGAAGTTTTTGACTTAAAACCTTTAGAGATTTGTGATTTTGGAAAGGAGAGAAGATGAAAGATGTGGTTTTCAGTTTAACTTTGATTAATGGTGTAGATCTTTGAAGTTTTGTGTATTAAAGGTGTAGATCTAGTGTAAATCAAGTGGATCTTGGTAGATCTTGGTAGATCTAGTGTAAATGTTGTGATTTTTGGGGTTTAAGTTTTGATTTTTTTTACATTGTTTAATTTCAAAAATGGAAGATTTTTCTTTTGTAGAAGGTTGAAGAAGATGAATAGTGAGAAGATGTAGTTTTGATCTAGAAATTTTTTTTTTTAGAAAGATGTTAAATCAAATATGAAATATAGCTTGATTTTGAGTAGATCTGGAAGTGTATTTAAAAAATTTCAAGAAAAGTTCACTGGAGTACTGTCGGAATTTTCCGACAGTAAATGTCGCCTGGGCGACATCGTTCCAGTGCACAGAACATGTTTAATCCATTTTTGTTATGTTATGTTTGCAGAATGGCTTCCAGTTCTAAAGCGCGAAGGAGTACGTCTGAAGATGCGCATAGTTCGTATCAAGTTTACCCTGGAATTGAGAAAGCCATAGTTGGAGTAGCGAAATATGTTGAATTTGACTCTCCGAAGCACGATCATATCTATGATTGTCTTGCGAATGCAGGTATAATTTCAGTAATTACAGCAGATTCGTTCTCATCCTTTTTGATTCGAGAATTTTATAATCATTTGGAAGACCCGAGTTATACTGAATTGGATGGGGGAGTGAGATCTAGAATCCAGGGTCAACATGTGGAAATAACACATGGTGATCTTAGAGAGGAATTCGGTCTTCTTATGAGTGAAAATATGCCGGATATAGTGGAGAGCTATAGAAAGGATAGAGATTGGACCTTTGTAAACATGAGTTTACATGGGAGTCAAAAGAAGACCCTAACCACTGAAGTTTCGTCACTCACTCCGGATGCATATTTAGTCCAAGATATATTAAGGAACTCAGTTATGTTAAAGAGTGGAGATACATGGAGTATCACGACACAGTTGACGCTGATTACATACTTTATTATGGAGGAGGAACCTTTTGATGTAGCGGACTTCATACTTTCCCAGATTCGGTATGCTTTTAGATTAAAACATCCAAAATGGGTGAAGGTTCATACTCTGCCAATGGGGGCTTTAATTCAGCGTATACTATATAAGAAGTATGGATGGATAGTTCAAGATTCGTATTTTGATGATTGTTTTCCTGAGGTATATTATACGGGTACTATGAAAGTGAAGAAGACGCAGAGAAAGCCTCATCCTAGAATTGAGATTAGAGAGCCTACAATTCCTAGGGGAGGATCACTACGATATTCTATAGATGATCTGCGTGATTCCTTTGAGGAGCACAAAACAGAAGTGAAGAAGGATCGTAGTAGAATGCAGAAGTTTATGAAATTTCTGGTGAAAGGTCTGAAGTTAAAGCCTACTCCGGAAGAAGCGGCCGAATGGCAAGTTCCAGATGAAGAACCGCCATGCCAATCGGTGAGGCGGACTCGACGTGGTAAAGCCGTAAGACGAGGACCTCCAGAAGACTGTCCAGAGAGCAGCGGGGCTGGTTATGTAGATTCTGAGTAGTTTTCATCAAGGTGCTGCTTCTGATTGATGTCGGAATTTTCCGACATCCACTGTCGCCTGGGCGACAGTGAACTTCTTCAGAATTCGTTTTCTGTTAATGAACTTAAACTTATGTTGAATTCTACTGTTTTATGGAATAATTTTTTATGTAATATTAATGATGTGGGAATTTTTGTTAAGTCATTTCAAATTCTATGGTTTGATTTAAAATTTTAGTTTTTCTTTTTAAGATGTATAAGTTTTGTGATGTTTTTTTTTTAAATTTTATATGTTTTGAAGTAGTGATATATTCATTGTCAAATGTCTAGGATTCCCAATTTTAGCCTAAGCATAGAAAAACGGGAATCCGGTAACGGTTTAGTGAATATATCCGCTAGTTGTGAATCCGTTCCTATGAATTGATTTTTATATTACCCTTCTTAATATGATCCCTTATAAAATGATGTCGGACATCTATATGCTTAGATCTAGAATGTAATACGGGATTGTTAGTTAAGTATATAACACTTTTATTATCACACGTTAATTCTACACTACTTTGTTGTATGCCAAAATCTTCTAACGTTTGTGACATCCAAAGAGCTTGGGCACAACAACTACCTAGTGCAATATATTCGGCCTCGGTAGTAGAGAGGGCAACAGAATTCTGTTTCCTACTCGACCATGAAATAAGTGAAGGGCTGATAAAATGACAAGTGCCACTTGTGCTTTTCCTATCTAAAGAACATCCCGCATAATCTGAATCCGAAAAACCATGCAAAATAAAGGAATCATTATGAGGATACCATAATCCTAATTTAGATGTTCCTATAAGATATCTAAAGATGCGTTTCACCACTTTTAAATGTGACTCTTTAGGATTAGCTTGAAATCTAGCACATAAACAAACGACAAACATAATGTCAGGTCTAGATGCGGTTAAATACAATAAAGATCCTATCATACTTCTATAAAGGGTTTGTTCAATTGAAACACCACTTTCATCTTTTCCTAATTTTAGTGAAGTACTCATAGGAGTGTTTGCATGCTTTAGATTTTCAAATCCAAATCTTTTTAACATATCATGAATATATTTGGTTTGACATATAAAAATACCATCATGTTTTTGTGTAATTTGAAAACCTAGAAAATATGAAAGTTCTCCAACCATGCTCATTTCAAATTCATTTTTCATAATTTGAACTATTTCATTACACAACTCTTCATTAGTGGCTCCAAAAATAATATCATCAACATAAATTTGCAAAATAACTAAATCATGATCAAATTGCTTAATGAAGAGTGTAGAATCCACACTTCCTATTTTATAATCGTGCTTTAATAAATATTGACTTAATCGATCATACCAAGCACGAGGCGCTTGTTTTAATCCATAAAGCGCTTTATCTAATTTATAAACATAATTTGGATATTTCTCATTTACAAAGCCAGGGGGTTGTTCTACATAAACCTCTTCTTTTATATACCCGTTTAAAATTGCAGTTTTGACATCCATTTGATATAATTTAAATCTTTTAAAACAAGCAAATGCAAGAAATATCCTAACCGCTTCTAATCTTGCTACGGGTGCAAAAGTTTCATCAAAATCTACCCCTTTAATTTGTGTATAACATTTTGCAACTAATCTGGCTTTATTTCTAATAATTCTAGATTCACTATCCAATTTATTTTTAAAAATCCACTTAACACCAACTACAGGACGATTTTTGGGTCATTCTACAAGATTCCAAACTTTATTACGTTCAAATTGATTAAGTTCCTCATTCATAGCTAAAAACCAAAATTCATCATTTAAAGTGGTGGAAACATCTTTTGGTTCTATTTCAGATACAAAGCAAAGGTTTGAAAATAAAACATGTAACGATGAACGAGTACTAACCCCTTTTTGCGGATCTCCAATGATAAGCTCCTTTGGATGATCCTTTGAAAACCTTAATTCACTTGGAGGCACATATTCTTCTCTTTCTTCTACTTCTCTATCTTCTTCTTCTCTTTCTCCTTCTCTTTCTTCTTCTTTTCCTTCTTCATTTTCTCCAAGTTCTTCATCATCATTCTCCACCGACGGAAGGGGTTCATCTTCTTTTCCTGTAATTTTCTTTTCTACACATGAAGCAAACTCGTCAAACCTAACATGAATAGATTCTTCAACTATTTTTGTTCTTTTATTAAAAATTCTATAAGCTTTACTAGTTGAAGAATAGCCAATAAAAATACGTTCATCATATTTTTCATCAAATTTTCCTAAGGAATATTTAGAATTCAAAATAAAACATTTACACCCAAAAACTTTAAAATAAGAAACATTTGGTTTTTTACTAAAAATTAATTCATAAGGAGTTAATTTTAAAATAGGGCGAAGCATTACTCTATTAATTACATAACATGCCGTACTAACTGCTTCAGCCCAAAAAGATTTTGGTAATTTAAATTCAGATAGCATCGTACGGGCTAACTCTTGAAGAGTTCTATTTTTCCTCTCCACTACACCATTTTGCTGTGGTGTGCGTGGAGCGGAAAATTCATGTTTAATTCCTAACTCCGTACAAAAAATAATAAACTTTTCATTTTCAAATTCACCTCCATGATCCGATCGTATGCGTTTAATTTTTAACTCAAATTCATTTTGAATATGCAAACATAATTTTGAAAATTCTGAAAATGCATCGGATTTGGAGGTTAGAAATAAAGTCTAACAAAAACGAGAATAATCATCAATCAGTACAAATGTGTATTTTCTACTTCCTAAGCTAGAAATTCCAATTGACCCAAATAAATCCATATGTATTAATTGAAGTGGCCTAGTGGTAGAAATAATGTTTTTACTTTTGAAAGATGATTTTGAAAATTTTCCTTTTTGGCAAGGCTCACATAATGAAGAAGATAAATTTCCATTTAACAATGGTAAACCTTTAATTAATTTATCTTTTGAAAGTTTTGTAATTAACTTGGCACTAGTATGTCCAAGTCGCCTATGCCATAAATCTAATTCTTCATTTTTTGATAAAAAACATTTTAAGGTAGAATTTGAAAAATCAAGAAATTTAATCATATATACATTATGACATCTAGGTGCGGTAAAAACAATTTCATTTGTTTTGGAATTAATAATTTTGCACAAATTTGTAGAAGATTCAAATAAAACATTTAAACCCTTATCACATAATTGACTAATAGAAATCAAATTATGCTTTAATCCTTCTACAAATAAAACATTTAAAATTGAAAAATTTTCGTTACCCACAACTCCGATGCCGATGATTTTTCCTTTTCCATTGTCTCCGAATGTAACAACTCCTCCTTTCTTCATCTCCAGGCTAAGGAACTTCTCTTTATTGCCCGTCATGTGCTTTGAACAGCCCGAGTCCAAGTACCACACGTCTTCTTTGTCCTTAGCCTGCCAACATACCTAGAAAGAAGAGGTGAGTAAAGATCTGGTTACCCAAGTGGTTCCACCCATAGTATAGGTAGAAGCCTTAGGCACCTAGATTTGTTTAATTTTACTTTTTTCCTTCCTTCCAGCAAGAGTCCGTAGTGTGACCAAATCTATTGCATTTGGCACATATAATGTATTTAGAAGCGTATAACTTTTCTGGACTTTTACTGGATGAGGATGCAGTATTTGACAATTCATTAACTTTAGAATTTTTAAAAATGGATTTTTTGGACTTTTCACTGTCGCCGGCGACAGTGGTTGTCGCCGGGCGACATCTTCCTGACGTGTATCCGAGTCCAAATCTTCCAGATCCATGGCGTTGGTATCCTAAGATCATATCCAGTGATCTTCGGCCCATTCCAAATTTTTTCATGGCTAGTGTTAAGTCATGAATCTGGTTTCTCATTTCTGTATTCTCGGATACTAGATTTACGCATCTAAGTTCAAAATATTTCTTTCCCTCATGGACTTTGGAAATTGAAGATTTCAGATCTCTCTCTAAAATCTCATTCCTTTTAGTAAGAATTTTTATTGTAGAATGATATTTGGAAAGAGATTCTTCAAGTTCTTTAATTCTTCCCAAAAAGTGATCACACTCTTGGCAAGAAATATCTCTTTTTCCAATAGTCTTAATTTCATTTAACAAATTTTTGTTTTCTTTAAGCAAAATTTCATTTTCAGATTTAAGAAGATCATTATCTTTTAAACTTTTTTCAAAAAATTTGCAAGTTTTTAAAAATTCAGAAAATAATTCATCATAGGTTGGAGGAGTTACCTCAGTGTCGCTTTGGACACTGCATTTATCATCAGATATGACGCTCTTTCCCATTAAGCACATGTTGGCCTCCTCTTCTTTACTTGAGTCTGAACTGCTTGCATCCTCAGAAGTAGTATCATCCCATGTTTCCGCCTTCAACACCTTCTTCGACCCTTTGTGCTTCTTTTCTTTAAGTTCTTTCAAGTACTTTGGACACTTGCTTCGGATGTGTCCTAACTTCTTGCAATGATAGCACTCCGGTGGCGGTCTCTCTTCCTCCTCATCGCCTTCCTTTCCTTTTTTCTTCCTAAAAGTCTCCTTCTTAAAATACTTCTTAAACGAATTCCTCCTCTCTGGATTTTTCATAAATTTTCTAAATTTTCTAACAAATAAACTTTCCTCATCTTCTTCTTCCTCCTCAGAATCACTAGTTTCTTCCTTCTTAGATCTTAGAGCCAATCCCTTCTTCCTTGGCTCCATATACTCTTGTTGTTGAATTTTCAATTCAACTTCATGAGTTTTCAAGTTCCCAATAAGGCTCTCCAATTTTATGGTCTTAAGATCATGTGACTCGGAAATTGCAGTCACTTTAGGATTGAACTTCGGGGGAAGTGATCTTAAGATTTTCCTTACTAAGTCTCCATTTGAGAACACCTTTCCTAGCACCTTTGAGTCGTTCACGATTTTTGTGAATCGTGTGTACATCGTATCAATCTCTTCATCTACCTCCATTTTGAACCTTTCAAATTCAGACTCCAGTTGAAATAGCTTTGAATCCTTTACCTGCGAGGTACCTTCATGAGTGATTTCTAACAGATTCCAAATTTCAAATGCAGTATAACAAGAACAAACTCTATTAAATTCAGTGCGATCTAGTGCGCAAAATAAAGCATTCATGGCTTTTGCATTGTTCTTACATTTTAATTTATCATTGTCATCCCACTTGTCTTTGGGCTTATCCATAGTTACATCTCCTACAACAAATGTTGGAGAAGTGTAACTAGATTCTACCATATTCTATACTTCTATATCTAGCGCAATTAGAAAACAACGCATACGTGTTTTCCAATAATTATAGTCTGTGCCCGTGAATAAAGGTGGTCTACTTATGCCTTGCCCCTCAACGAACGCGTGATCGTTGTGCGCCATTACTCCCGGTGGTAAAACCGTTTTGGAGTAACCTCTCTCTGATACCACTTGTTGGATCGTGTGACGCCCTTAGGGGGGGGGGGGGGGGGTGAATAAGGGCTTTTTAGAGATTATGAATTTTACCTAATAATTTTTTAAACAGATTTTACTTTTCAAAAAATTACTTATAAACAATTTTAAACCAATGCAATTTTTGTATTAAACCAAACACAAATTTCTAAGATAATGATTTAAGCAAACAAATTTGCAATTAATGAAAGAAGCATAATTATATTAATCATGAAATTTACATACAATAAAATGATCTTAACAATGCTTAAGATCAATGCACAAATATGATAATATAAATTTCAATAATCTTGATTTTACCAATCCATCTCCCAAGGATCGGAAGGCTATCACTTGTCTCTCCGAAGACCAAGCCCAAGCATATCCTCTAGATCTTCCCAAGATCTAGACGTAGCACACAAGGCCACGATTTCATACCAAGCCACTCAAGGACTTGGACGCTCCGCACAAGGAAGCGATTTTCCCCTAAGCCACGCAAGGACTTAGACGCCGCACGCAAGACGACGATTTCCCTACGAATATGTTGGAACCATAGCTTTTGATTTGAGTTAGGATTCATCCTCTTATCAAATTTAATAAATCTAAATTAACACAAATTAAATATGATACGATCAAATCGGAGAATATACTTAAGCAAATAATATAAGTTCTCTTCATTCGACAAATGTCGAACGGCGCTCGACAAATAGCCAGACAGCGCTCGACAAATATTCATCAGAACAGCGTTCGACAAATGCCGAACGGCGCTCGACGAATCCAGTCAGAACAATTGAAGTAGGCAGGCATTCTCTGAACGGTGCTCGACGAACTCATCCAGACTTAGCAGGTCGACGAGATAAATCAAGATCGACAAAATATCTTATTTGCAGAGAACTGTTCAGCACATCAAAAGGCGCTCGACAAATGCCGTTCAGTGCTCAACGAAATTCTAGCCAGAGCTCGACTAATATTTTATTTTGCTATCTTTCTTTATAATATTTAATCTAGCCGTTACAACATTAAAAGCATATTGTCGTTTCTGTATTGTCAAATCGGCAACTCCTCTTTCCAAGGAACAAAATTAAAGAGATTTTATCTCTTTCCTTTTTCCCGAGCAAGGATTCAAAAGCTTTCTCCAGACTATATATTCATGAGAAGAGCAGAAAGAAACATACAGATATAGGAGAGACAGAGAAGAATATACATAGCAGCAAATCTATTTTTCTAGCTAATATTCTCTTGCAGATCTCATACATCCTGAGACAACAATCACGGCCAATTGCTCAGGATCATCACTGCAAAAGAAGGAAGAAGAATTTGAACAATCAAAAGGAAGAGACCTCCAGAACTGTCATTCATCTATACCAGACAGGGGGAGCTCTTCACCATCTGATCCTTTCAACATCCACTAGAGTCTTCTCTCAGCATCTTGACAGAGAAGAACACTATAAACTTTTTCCTTCCCATCTTGTACAGGGTTATAACTCCCTTCAAAAGTTAATCTCGGTGACAGGGCACCTTTGCAAAAACCTGCAGTTTGGTTAGAGCACCTTATCAACAGCTCACCTGGTGAGAGGGCACCTTAACAACAACCTCACAGTGGATTCCTACCAAAGGTGGTAGAAGAGTAGATGTACCCAGTTGAGGGGAACTACTATACATCTTGTGTCATCTGGATGATTGTTTTATTTTTCTTTGCACTCTTACTGCTTGTGTAAATTATTCTTTCAGGAAACACATATAAATATACATATCATTTATTTTTGAAACCAAAACTTAATCAAGATCTTTTAATAAAGTAAATAAGAACTAAAACACTCCACTTTCAATTGGTATCAGAGGGGTGTTGATCTCTTTACAGGCTAACACCTGGATCACAAAGATCACTTTAGTTCTTTCATATGTTCAACACAGTTTTTCAAAATGGCTTCATCAGTTTTCTCTATTACAGATCCACCTTTATGTAACTTGGATAGATTTGAGCTATGGCAAATTAGAATTAAATTATATATGAATGCCATAGATGAGAACATTTACAAATCTATTTTGACAGGACTTCCCCTCATGTCATCAATGGCAGTTACACCCGCATTACCTAGTTCCATGGGTATCAAGTCTCCTTCAAGAGCAATGAAAGGGCCTGGTTACAAAAGAAAACGTGGCAACAGAAAGACTGATGTCACTGCCTGTGTTTGCAAAATGAAGCCAGATAAATTCAAAGCTGGTACTGATGATGGGCGGACTGATAAACATAAAGAACCTTCCCCATCTACAGAACCTTCCCCATCTACAGAACCTTCTCCATCCTCAGAAGCAGATGCCAAAGCCATGCAGATCTTGACTCAGTCAGTGTCAAAAGACATTCTTCAAAAGCTTGAAGACTGCACCTCTGCAAGAGGAATCTGGACCTCCCTCTCTAGGATGGTAAATAAACCTTCTTCCATCTCTTCAACTAACTGTATCTTTGATGCAGAACCATCAACAAACCTAAGTGAAGAGGAAGAAGAAGAAGAACTTAGAGCTAAAGCTTTCTGCATGATGGCCATAAATGGGTCATATCACAGTCCAGATGCAGAAGCAGAAAAGGTAAATGAGGTAATATTAATTCAAAACCCTACCTCTAAAAATTACAAATTTTCTTTAAAAATAACTTTTACCAATAAAATAAAATGTAACATAAAAATAAAGAAGTCAGCAAATATAAATCATTTGATTCCCGAACATAACAAACCTAAAGAAGAACAAAATGACCTTTTAAAACATAAACTTGAACATTTTTTTAAAGAAAAACAAATTGATTGTGTTCAACAATTTCAAGAAAGATTTTCAAATTGATATTTTAATGAAATAAAAAGGCTAAAACTACTAAACCTTTCAACTCTAATAAAACTCAAAGAAGTTCTCAAATTAACTTCTCACCATTAAACTCAATCCCAATTTAAACAGCAAATCTAAAATTTACATGGATTGTTTTCATCATAAAAACTATGTTAAGACAACTTTGTATTCTTACAGACTTCTCCAAGTCAGTTTGAGCATTCTACTGTAGCTGCATTGATCAGTATTGATCATAGCACTGAGTGTGAGTCTCTTCTGATAAGGGGATTCTATGAGAAAGAAAATATCTGCAATGTTTTTATAATCTAAAGCATTCCTTAAAATCCATTAATTGCTGTAGCAATTCAAGATATTAAAAACATATTAACTCAAATCTAGATCAAATGAGCTGCTTAAATATAATAATTTAAAGAGTCTAGAGAAGAAAATTAAAAACTAAACCAAGTGAGAGAGAAAAGGAGAACATCAGAGAAGCCAAGTGAGAGAGAAAATGAGAAACACAAATCTCAAACAAAACTTAAAATCTGTATAAAGGTTACTGCAATTAGAAATTTTAAATATGCTGAAATTAATATTTTTTTTAACTGAAAATTCTAAAAGCCATTTTAAGATTACCAGGTCACTAGTTTTGATTTAATCCCAACTCAAATAGGGGGAGATTGTTGGAACCATAGCTTTTGATTTGAGTTAGGATTCATCCTCTTATCAAATTTAATAAATCTAAATTAACACAAATTAAATATGATTCGATCAAATCGGAGAATATACTTAAGCAAATAATATAAGTTCTCTTCATTCGACAAATGTCGAACGGCGCTCGACAAATAGCCAGACAACGCTCGACAAATATTCATCAGAACGGCATTCGACAAATGTCGAATGACGCTCGACGAATCCAGTCAGAACAATTGAAGTAGGCAGGCATTCTCTGAACGGCGCTCGACGAACTCATCCAGACTTAGCAGGTCGACGAGATAAATCAAGATCGACAAAATATCTTATTTGCAGAGAACTGCTCAGCACATCAAAAGGCGCTCGACAAATGCCGTTCAGTGCTCGACGAAATTCTAGCCAGAGCTCGACTAATATTTTATTTTGCTATCTTTCTTTATAATATTTAATCTAACGTTACAGCATTAAAAGCATATTGCCGTTTCTGTATTGTCAAATCGGCAACTCCTCTTTCCAAGGAACAAAATTAAAGAGATTTTATCTCTTTCCTTTTTCCCGAGCAAGGATTCAAAAGCTTTCTCCAGACTATATATTCATGAGAAGAGCAGAAAGAAACATACAAATATAGGTGAGACAGAGAAGAATATACATAGCAGCAAATCTATTTTTCTAGCTAATATTCTTGATGGCGCGAATCTAAGCACACCTCTATAGGCGGTAGCTCGACTGCGACACGAAACGGTAGTGTACCGATCGTTCAAGTAATATAAAACGAGGAGTAATCCCCGAGTATCGAATCTCTCAAGGAACACAGTAAGGTGGAGTTTATTATCGAGGAAGGACTTGAGATTGAAGTCCTTTCGAGCGGATGGATGCGGAAATGGGGGATTTGGTTTGCGAATAATAAAATAAAATATTACAACTACTCCTATGCAATGCCGCTATGCAATGCTTCGCTTGGCGGAATGGAGACTAGGCAGGCCTTGAACGCGCTGCGTCGCAAGGGAGGATGGACGAGTAGGCTAACGGATCGAACTATGCAGGACTTGAGCGCGCTGCTTCGTTAGGCGGGATGGAATACACGGGCCGCTATGCCACGCTTCGGTAGGCGGATGGGCGAGTAGGCTAACAGAATGAGGGTCATCGGCACCTCTTCGACAAGCACGCCACTAGCAATTACTAGTGCGGCACACGAACGTGACAGCGGGATGGAGGATGGCATGGGGCGCACCTCAAGCAACTCAAACAACAAAAATTTCACATAAACATGAAATATATAGAAATACAAACTAGTTTAAGTGCAACTTCATCTTAATACACAGATCTAACTACATACACATCAATAAGAGAAGAATAAGGCAAGAAATCGACCGAATCCGAAGGCTCGTTGTAGATTCACGGTGGGAAGCACCGGGTTGTTAATCTGCGTCCTAGCTCAGTCCGCAACTACGTCCGGGGTAGAGAGAGCTGTCACTACTCTCCAATGAGCCTGTCTTCTTCGTGTCACGATCCGGTAGAGGTTGCAAACTTCCTTTTGCTTGATGGTGATGGCGGCTAGGTCTTCCCTTGGAGCGCTAGGATGAAGGAGGAGGCCGAGAGGAAGCTCTGGCTCAAGGTTGGCATGAAGAACAAGCCCGGAGCACCTCCATATGGTGGGCGGCGATGGATGGGGCGAAAAATCTGCGGAAGGGGCGAAAACGGCGCAGTTGGGCGTAAAAACGGCGAGGATCCCGACCTAAATCGCGAGCAGGGCAATTTATAGGCGCTGGAATAAACAGTGCGCACGATCATTGGCGCACGACCAGTGGTCATGCGCACTATCATCCTGTGATCGTGCGCCTGCCTGGACGGAGCCTGCAAGGGGAAAAGATTATAAAATACAATGTTCGCACGACCAGTGGCGCACGACCAATGATCGTGCGCGCTATCGTAAGTGGTCGTGCGATAAGGAAAACAGAACTCAGTTTTCAGGGGTTAAGTGCACACGATCACTGGCGCACGACCAGTGGTCGTGCACAACAGAGCCAGTGATCGTGCGCTGTGTTCCTGTATAGAATTGTACCGGAAACACCTGCACGACACCTGCTCCAGCATACAACACTAATCAAACCACTGAAAGTGACACTTAACCATGCATGAAAACTAAAAATGAAGATAAACAAGAAATAACACCAAAACGGGCCTAAAAGTGCACATAGCATGGAATAACAAATATGAGCGAAAACATGCCTAAAGTGCAGTGCATAGACTAGAAAATCGGCCCAGATGAGTCCATAAATGTGTATATATTTGGGACTCATCACACCCCCAGACTTACCTGTTTGCGCGTCCCAAGCAAACAAATTCTAATCGAACGGGGAAAGAAAAGTAGATGGCTTAAAATTACAATACAGAGTACCATGCGAAGTCGCATGCTCACGTGCATAAGAAAAATAGTGGAGAAGATTTCTGATTATATAAACAATTTATATATTTCTAAAAGAGTAAAAGCATATTACAACTACTCAAAATGGTGAACTACGGTGAATCGTCCGGTTATGCATACGGAGAAAGTAAACTAAGCGCTGAGATGAGGATTGCTCAAGATCGGGGTGCGGGACAAACTCCACTGAAATCCATCAGTGTCGGTGACCATAGGCTCACCCGGTCACATTCTCTCCACGACACTAGATTGGTCCATAGCGTGAGTCGGTAGGACTTTTAGGTTTTAATTGAGGCTTGGGTTACGGTGAGGTAAACAAAGATAAACATGGAGGCTAAGCACACCTAACCCAACATGAGCATAAGATAGAGCTACCCGCACGACGATAATAAACAAATGCACCACACCCCCAGACTTGGACTTTTGCAACATAGGTGTGTGCACCGCCCGCTCCCAATACCAAAATTTCAAAATTTTCAATTCAACTTTTATCATAACAATCCCCCTTTTTTTTCTTTTTCTACTTCATTCTTCTTTTTCTTTCTTTTCTTTTTTCAGCAAAAAATAAAAAATAAAAAATCAATTAATACACCCACAATTTCCACTATAAAAATTACCACATCAACACCCCCCAAAATGTAAACATAACTATAATTAAAGCTCAGATTTGGGTGTGCGACTAGGTTAGGCTTTTAAGCTTTTGGTGAGATAAAAGTGGGGCTGAATCAAGAGGAAGGGGTAGGTACAACGGGGATAGCAAGGGTAGATGATAGGCATGAAATAAAAAGCTCAACCAGGCCAAAATAATGGCCTACGTCATTCTCACGCACTAGAACTATCCTATGCCAATGTTTCAAGAATCGCTTGGGGTAAGTTCTAGCCACCGAGAAAGATTCTCCTTTATCCCGACTCAAGCAATACGAGTCTAGCGATCGTTTACACACATCCCTATGCTATCGTTTGATTCCACCGGATTCACCATTTGAGTAGAGTAAACAACATTTACACTAATAGAAAAATATAAAACCATAAGTATAAAGAGAAGTCTAATCTACACAAATTCCTAAGCAGCCGAGCACTCGACTAGGAGCACTACTGGAGTCAACATTTTACTCTGCTACATAGTCCTAAGCCATCACCTAGACTTTCCCAAATAAGTAGAAGAATTAAATTCACAACAGAGCAGGCAAACAGATGAGTACGCGCTCAAGTGGGTGCTGTGGTGTGCAATGAAGATGAACAATACTAAATAAATGAAATAGAAATACTTCTAGCATGCAATGCAATAGTGCACGTGCGTGGGCACACAAAACTACTCTCCCCCAGACTTAAACTAAACAACCCACATAATATATGACATGAAAATCAAAATAGGGCTAGGGAAAGAGAGTACCCAATGCTCAGAAAATGAGCATACCAGAAGATTGGCGTGTAAGCTAAAATGAACCGCGGCATCCGCCATCCAGAAAAGATACCTGCAGGGGTCAGCTCCGCAAAAACAAAAGAAAATAGAAAACTGAAATAAAGTGCAATTAACTAAATAAAATTAGAAAAGAAATGAAAATGCAGGAAAAATTAAGATAACTACTGGGGTTATTGTCATCCCAGCACGACTTATTCAAAACTTTATAATATCTAGCTAATGGGAGTATGGAAGGAGAAGTGGACAGGTAGCTGGCCCAATATCCGTGTCGGTAGCGGGTACCTATACGGAGAAAGAACAGTCACGCCTCTACCCGAATATAAATAAAACCTGCCCATCACAGGTAAAGGGAAAAGAAAGTAAGAAGAGGAGGAGGCCTAGTCCTCACTCATCTCACCAAAACTATCCTTGCCCAGCAAGGTATCGTCCACAGCAGGTCCGCAGGAGGAGAAGGCAACGAATGAGGCTTCCTTAATGGAGGAGGAATCAACCTCCTCGCATAAAAGGACACACTCATCATTGACTTGAGCACAAAGCTCCAAGTCCTCCTGAAGTACCTGTGAAGATTCAACCTGCACAGACTCAGATGAAGGAAGGGGATCAAGAAATAAAGAAGACGAAGAACATAAATAAACATCAATCGGGGGAGTGATCTCGGTCTCACTCCCATCGGGTTGGGGAAGTAAAATAATGTTTTCATTGTCATCAATGCCGCAAGGTTCAGCGGGATCGACAGTGGCCATGCCCAAGATTTGGACTTCCTCCACCGGTGTTGAGGAAAGCTCCTCTTCACCTAGAAGGTTGTCCTCCTCCATAGGAGCAGGCATAACACATAAATCGCCAGCCTCATCCCGCGACACATCCTCAACAATGTCGTCAGAGACGAAAGTAGTATGCACAACAGGGGGAGGAATAGTGCTTGGATAAATGTCAAGCACTAATTCCTCACAAAGAATCGAATCCACTAGGGGTGGTGGATGCACATGGAGAATAGGCTCAGCAATGTTGGTGCATAGATCAGCCACACATCCGGTGACCGTATCCAGGCCATTCCCTTCACCGATGTGAAGGTGACAAAGACACATAACCGGATGTTGAAGGTGTGCCGCCAGAGTTAGGAGTTGGGACGATCCGGATATCCAGCTCGTCATCCTCATCCAATTGGCGAAGATACTCGGCACAGTCCTTCAAGACATGATCAGTGCTCCGACAAAACCGGCACTGCCTTGCGGGCTTCTTTGGCACAGCGGGGGCTGAAGCCGAAAAGAAGTATGATGGTAAAGGCTCAGCAGAGTAGCCATAAGACTTACGCGCACCATATGGAGTATCAGACGAAGTCGGTGCTCCATATGCTGGGCTATAAGAATTATGCCTACTATTCTCCGTAGGGCATTCATCACTAGAGTGGGAGGTAGCTCCACACCAACGACAACGGAAATTAAGATGTGCCCACATAGTGTGAAGATAATACGATTCAAAATAAAAATGCTATTGTGCAAAATACTACACCTAACAAAAATTACTAAAGCAACCTAATTAAAACAGGAAAATGGAATAAAAAGAAATAAAACAAAGAAATGCAATTTACAAATGGAAGGGCTTCTCTCTCAGGTTCTCCCTCTCCAGAAAACTCACACGACTGTGTTCCCCGGCAACGGCGCCAAAAACTTGATGACGCGAATCTTAGCACACCGCTATAGGCGGTAGCTCGACTGCGACACGAAACGGCAGTGTACCGATCGTTCAAGTAATATAAAACGAAGAGTAATCCCCGAGTATCGAATATCTCAAGGAACACAGTAAGGTGGAGTTTATTATCGAGGAAGGACTTGAGATTGAAGTCCTTTCGAGCGGATGGATGCGGAAATGGGGGATTTGGTTTGCGAATAATAAAATAAAATATTACAACTACTCCTATGCAATGCCGCTATGCAATGCTTCGCTTGGCGGAATGGAGACTAGGCAGGCCTTGAACGCGTTGCGTCGCAAGGGCGGATGGACGAGTAGGCTAACAGATCGAACTATGCAGGCCTTGAGCGCGCTGCTTCGTTAGGAGGGATGGAATACACGGGCCGCTATGCCACGCTTCGGTAGGCGGATGGGCGAGTAGGCTAACGGAATGAGGGTCGTCGGCACCTCTTCGACAAGCACGCCACTAGCAATTGCTAGTGCGGCACACGAACGTGACGGCGGGATGGAGGATGGAATGGGGCGCACCTCAAGCAACTCAAACAACAAACATTTCACATAAACATGAAATATATAGAAATACAAACTAGTTTAAGTGCAACTTCATCTTAATACACAGATCTAACTACATACACATCAATAAGAGAAGAATAAGGCAAGAAATCGACCGAATCCGAAGGCTCATTGTAGATTCACGGTAGGAAGCACCGGGTTGTCAATCCGCGTCCTAGCTCGGTCTGCAACTACGTCCGGGGTAGAGAGAGCTGTCACTACTCTCCAATGAGCCCGTCTTCTTCGTGTCACGATCCGGTAGAGGTTGCAAACTTCCTCTTGCTTGATGGTGATGGCGGCTAGGTCTTCCCTTCGAGCGCTAGGATGAAGGAGGAGGCCGAGAGGAAGCTCCGGCTCAAGGTTGGCGTGAAGAACAAGCCCGGAGCACCTCCATATGGTGGGCGGCGATGGATGGGGCGAAAAACCTGCGGAAGGGGCGAAAACGGCGGAGCTGGGCGTAAAAACGGCGAGGATCCCGACCTAAATTGCGAGCAGGGCAATTTATAGGCGCTGGAATAAATAGTGCGCACGATCGTTGGCGCACGACCAGTGGTCGTGCGCACTATCATCCTGTGATCGTGCGCCTGCCTGGACGGAGCCTGCAAGGGGAAAAGATTATAAAATACAATGTTCGCACGACCAGTGGTGCACGACCAATGATCGTGCGCGCTATTGTAAGTGGTCGTGCGATAAGGAAAACAGAACTCAGTTTTCAGGGGTTAAGTGCACACGATCACTGGCGCACGACCAGTGGTCGTGCGCAACAGAGCCAGTGATCGTGCGCTGTGTTCCTGTACAGAATTGTACCGGAAACACCTGCACAACACCTGCTCCAGTATACAACACTAATCAAACCACTGAAAGCGACACTTAACCATGCATGAAAACTAAAAATGAAGATAAACAAGAAATAACACCAAAACGGGCCTAAAAGTGCACATAGCATGGAATAACAAATATGAGCGAAAACATGCCTAAAGTGTAGTGCATAAACTAGAAAATCGGCCCAGATGAGTCCATAAATGTGTATATATTTGGGACTCATCAATTCTCTTGCAGATCTCATACATCCTGAGACAACAATCACGACCAATTGCTCAGGATTATCACTGCAAAAGAAGGAAGAAGAATTTGAACAATCAAAAGGAAGAGACCTCCAGAACTGTCATTCATCTATACCAGACAGGGGGAGCTCTTCACCATTTGATCCTTTCAACATCCACTAGAGTCTTCTCTCAGCATCTTGACAGAGAAGAACACTATAAACTTTTTCCTTCCCATCTTGTACAGGGTTATAACTCCCTTCAAAAGTTAATCTCGGTGACAGGGCACCTTTGCAAAAACCTGCAGTTTGGTTAGAGCACCTTATCAACAACTCACCTGGTGAGAGGGCACCTTAACAACAACCTCACAGTGGATTCCTACCAAAGGTGGTAGAAGAGTAGATGTACCCAGTTGAGGGGAACTACTATACATCTTGTGTCATCTGGATGATTGTTTTATTTTTCTTTGCACTCTTACTGCTTGTGTAAATTATTCTTTCAGGAAACACATATAAATATACATATCATTTATTTTTGAAACCAAAACTTAATCAAGATCTTTTAATAAAGTAAATAAGAACTAAAACACTCCACTTTCACAATACAAAATGAAATGTATGTAAATGAAAATACAATATGAAAAGAACAACTCCCTAAAAATTCAGATCTCTGAAAAGAAGGTTGAAGCCTCGAGATGATCATTGATGTAGAAGCGCGCCTGATCTCGTCTTCAATCTCAATTCTTCTTTGCACAAATGGGAGTTGAAGAGGTTCCGGAGCTCTCTGGTTCGTATGCACTCAGGAAGGGACTTGGAATTCTCAATACTTGGAATGCACGAACACAAGGAGTCAATTTATAGAAATTCGTTGTCGCCTGGGCGACATCGACTATCGGAATTTCCGACAGCGCTAAACTGCCGCCGTAGTGCTGTCGTGCGTGCAGTTGCTGTAACCTCCGAGCTGTCGCCTGGGCGACATCGATGTCGGATTTCCGACAGCGCAAAACTACCGCACGTAGTGCTGTCGTGGGGGCAGTTGCTCTAACCTCCGAGCTGTCGCCTGGGCGACATCGATGTCGGATTTCTGACAGTGCAAAACTGCCGCTCGTCGTGTTGCTGTGGGGGAAGTTGTTGTAACTTCTCTGCTGTCGCCTGGGCGACATCAGCTGTCGAAAAATTCCAACAGTAAAATTTTCATACACGCAAATTTAGCTCCAGCAGAACTGTGAACATCTCATACCTGTTACCTGCACACCATTAATAAAAAATAGAATCAAATACAAACGGTACTTTGTTATTATCAAACCGGAGGAGTGCGAAACGCATGCTCCAACAAGTAGGACTAAACACAGAGAAATTAGGCATCACTTCCTTAGGGATAATGCGGATAAAGATAAATTCTGCCTACAGTTCATCTCTACTGATTTGCAAAGAGCAGATATTTTCACCAAGCCCTTGAATGAAAAGAAACATATCTTCTTTATAAATCAGCTAGGTATGATAGATGGAGACTCAATCTGTTAAAAATTAAGTTTTCTACTTGCCCATCTCTTCATTGAACTGACCTCGATGAAATTAAGTTTTTCGTCGAACGGAGATCGATAAAGTCATCAAGTTCGTCGAACCGAGATCGATGAAAAATCATTTTTTGTCGAACCCAGTTTTCTGAAGCTTCTTATTTCAGCCTGTCATCATTAATAAAACTTTTTATTATAGCTGAATATCTACAGAATTGATACTCTTTCTAGTTCCCTTTGCACTTGATCTCTATTTTATTGTGCAAGAACAACAACAATATAAAACTTGCATACCTCCCTACCACCATCAAATGTCCGTTCTTCAAGGGGCCTAGCTTCAGGCCTTTCCTGAAACTAGGCAGGGGGAGAAGTTTGTATGAACAAGCTCCATTTGATGCAATGTTTTGCTCAGGGGGAGTTGTTATATAAAATAGGCAAAAGGAGAGAAAGCTGAAGAACCTCCAGAACTTAGAGGGAGACACTCTCAGGGGGAGTAGATGTATGAAGAAGCTTGATAAAGCTTATAGCAGCTTGCTGCTGATTATAGTTTTCTGTTTCAGAAAAATTCAGATAAAGTTCAGTTCAAGTTCGGATGTAGATACAGTACAGTTCAGAAGAAGTATTCTATTATAGCAAATTCAGTATCAGGTATTGCTATAGCTCAGCTTATCAGAAATTCAGAAATCAGTTAAATATTCAGATCAGAATTCAGAATAATATATATCAGACAAAATCAGAATTTCAGAATTCAGAAGCAGCAGAATTCAGAAAAATCAAGGTTCTGATTGTATTTTCATTTCTGTTTTTATTGAAATGTATTTTCAAAACTCAGAGTACCTTCACTTCATATTTGATAAAATATTTAAAATATATCAAATATATTCATGCTTTGTTGTTTTAGTATTTATTTATTTTCAATATTTGTCAAATAGTGTCCTAACCCAAATAGGGGGAGATTGTTGGAACAACCCTATTATTGATTTGGGCTAGAATCACTATATGTTGACTAAGGACAAGTTGACCCCAATGTATAGTTTATGGCTCAAGAGTTTAGGAAGAGTTTTGGCTGTTAGAATTAATGATTTCATTCAGATTCTGCGTTCGACGAATGGCTAGCTGTGTTCGACGAATGGCGAGCTGCGTTCGATGAATAGCGAGCTATCTGCGTTCGACGAACAGGCTTGTTCTCAGCGGTCAAAAAATTTTGTCTAAGTGCAGCTTTCGACGCTTTTGCTCAAGCTCAGCGGTCGATGATTTTATCCAGGCTTAGCGGTCGACGAATTCATGAGCTTGACAAATTTGAGTTCGACGAATATGTTCAGTTCGACGAATATGTTCAGTTCGACAAAAAATCTCACAGATCAACAAAATTAATTATCCCTTTGAGGTCGACGAAGTAAATGTTGTGTTCGACGAAATTCTTGAGGTCGACGAATCTGAGTTCGACGATTTTTGTTCAGATCGAAGAAATATTATATAAAGTGCAGATTTAATTTCAGAATATTATTTTCATTCATTCTCTGAACTCAGATCGACAACAGTAATAGCTCTTTTGTTCAGATCAAGTAAGGAAATGTATTTCCTTTATTATTTAAGTTATAGTCGTTGACAATTCCAGCAGAAAAGGACAAATCGTGGAAAAGGAAAGAGATTTACGGCGTGCAGCTGTATTATTCCCAGAATATCTTCTCAGATATATTATTTTCCTTAATCTAAGGGATCTGCATTGAATAGCTGTTAGATATTTTGAAAAGGGAGAAGATATACAGCAAATTATATTCAAGTTTACACGACAGATCATATATATCATACTTTACATATTTGCTGTACAGAAATCGACAGAAAAGAAAGAGAGAGATATACAGGAAGAATAAAAGAATAGATCTTCATCTTCTTCCTGCCTAGCAGTATTCAGAGCACAGAACTTTCATCTTCTTCCTCCTTCTCGAGCAGCAAACACTTTTTCTGAGAACAGCTACACCATCCCTCAGATTTCCTGCTGCAGAAAACAGATTAAGAAAGGAGAAAAGTTTCAGGAAGAAAAAGAAGAACAGAAAAACAAATCATCTTCTTCTTCTTCAACAGCAGCAATCACATTTCAACTGAGAACTTAAATTCTTCTCTCAGTCTTTTGCTGCAAACACAGATCTTCAACAGAGCAACTATAATCTGAAGAAATACTTCTCTCAGATTAATTAGCTACAGGAGGATCAAGTGTTACAAAGAGAAAGCTCCAGCAATTTCTACTGTCAAACAACTTCAATCAGACAGAGGAGTCTTTCTTCAACATCAAATCCACTAGAGTCTTCTCTATACATCTTGACAGAGAAGAACACTTACACCCCTCTCTATTATATGTTGAATTGGGCACCTGATCAAACTCCCATTGGTGTGTGGACACCTTAACAAAAATCCCTTGGTGTGAGGGCACCTGATCAAACCTCCTAGTGGATCCTACCAAGTGTGGTAGAAGAGTAGACGTACCCAAGTTTTTGGGAAACTACTATAAATTCCTTGTGTCCTCTGTGATTGTCTATTTCTTTGTGTTGTGCTGTGTGATTTTCCTTATTCTGTTTTTATTTATTTTGTTTTATATCTCACACTGTTTACACATATATATAACACTATTTTAATTCCACTATAAAAACTAAGGAAAAGTTTTTAATACTTTTTTCACCCCCCCTCTAGAGTAACTTAAGATCTAACCTCCACTTTCAGTCGGTAAAGATATTAATCTTCACGCCATATAAGTAATGCCTTCATAATTTGAGAGAGAATATCACAGCCGCTAACTCCAAGTCGTGGACCGGATAGTTCCTCTCATGCACTTTTAGCTGGCGAGAGCCATAAGCAATAACTTGTTCACTCTGAATAAGAACGCAGCCTAATCGGCTCCCTAACTCGTTGTTGTATACCTCGTAGCCTTCCGTACCACATGGCGAACAAAATATTGGCGTCGTGGTCAGACGACTCTTTAACTCTTCAAAAGCTCGTGCACAAGCCGGAGACCAAACGAACTTATGATCCTTCCTTATTAAAGTTATGAGAGGAAGATCTATTCGTGAAAATTTCTCCACAAAGCGCCTATAGTAGCTGGCAAGTCCAAGGAAACTCCTGACTTCCGCCACTGTAGTCAACACAGGCCACTCGTGTATCGTAATTGTTGGGAATAACCCTTGCGATTTATCTAACAAATTATCTTAAAGTGATTTCATCATCTAGGATGTATTACCCATATTGTATAGAGAGGGTAATCTGGTCATTAAATGTCCTGGGATATCACATTCACTTAGAGTGTCAAGACCAGGTCTAAGATAAGCACAAATTTAGTTGATTTAAAACTTGCGTCGAATAGAAATCGACACAACTTCAACTAGAAGTCGATGTAACTCTGACTGAAAGTCTAAGTAACTCACACTGATTGTCAAACTATCATGTGAAGTAGTCGCAATGTCAAAATGAACTCGACGCAGAAGGAAGAGCTTGTCGAAGCTAGAAGTCGACATAACTTCAACTTCAATTTGATGCAGAAGATGAAGTTCAAGTCCAAGTCTTCAACTCGACGGATACGTCGATAAGTGCTCGACACAACGTCGACATTTCAGTTCAGGTAGAGCTAAGAAGGAATTCAAAGCTGCTTCTATAAGAACTTAGAGGTGCGTCGATATGAAGAATAATGAAGTCGACACAGCGTCGAATACAAACAGAAATAATATGTTTTCTTCTGTCCTTTCTGATCCTTCTCCAAAGTCTTTCGAAGATGAAATTTGAATTACAACGGCTCGTATATTGCCAAGAATGGAATGAAGTATTTCAGAAGAATAACAAAACATTCTTGGAAGTTATTCAAATAAGATGGATGTGTTAAGAAACATAAATAGAAGGAAATACTAAATGTCCAATGGATATTCCTTGAAAGGACAGAACAGAAGTGGAAAGAAAATAAAATAGTATTTGACAAAGAATAAGTATTCAAAAGAAGGAAGAGAAAAATAATGAATTCATCATTGTCTTCTTCTTCATCCTCAAGGTCTCTCAGACAGAAAGAGAAGAACTTCTCTGTACAGATATACAAGACTGCTACTTTTTCTTCTTCATCATACAATAACAAGCAAACAAGAGTATAGAGATCACAAGGATCAAAATCTCATAACTCTTGCATTCATCACTATCATAAGAAAGGGTTCATCTTATACAGATCCTGAAGAATACCAAAAGCTCACAACTGCTGGAGGATTTATACAACAGAATAATATTCTTCTTCTTCTTTCCTATGTTCTTATTTTGTAACTAACAACGAGTCCTAAGAATCCCTCTTCAAAGGATTCAATTGGTTCTAAGAGTCTCCTTATCAAAAGACTCAGTGGTTTTAGGAGTCTCCTTATCAAAAGACTAAGTGGTTCTAAGAGTCTCCTTATCATAAGACTCAGTGGTTCTAAGAGTCTCCTTGTCAAAAGACTTAGTGCTGGTTCTGAGAGTCTCCTTATCAAAAGACTCAGGCACATATAGTGTAATTCTACCAAGGTGGTAGAAGAGTGAACTACCCACATTTTGGGGAACCACTATAAAGTTTCTATGTCTTCTATGTTTGCTTTTCTATGCTGTCCCCTTACTTATTACTATTTTCTATTTATCTGTGCACATATTATTCTGAGTTGGTATTGCTGAATGCATAGTTGTTAGAGTAGTTTTATTGTGTGTGCATATTTAGGGTAAAAGTTTTAAAACTCTATTCAACCCTCTCTAGAGAATACTCAGAGGCACACTGTGCACTTTCAACAACTATTTTCGCCGGATCCACTGTAATACCTTCACCACTAACAATATGACCAAGAAATGCCACGAGGTCATCCAAAGCTCACACTTTGAGAATTTGACGTACAATTAATTCTTTCTCAGGGTATCCAAAACTATGCGCAAATGAATCGCATGTTCTTCTTCAGACTGAGAGGATGCCAGTATATCATCGATAAAGACAATCACAAACCGTTCAAGACACTCTCAGAACACTCTGTTCATTAACTCCATGAACACTGATGGTGCATTCATCAAGCCAAAAGACATTAATGTGAACTCGTTGTGCCCGTAATGGGTACTAAACACCATCTTTGGAATGTCGCATTCCCGAATTCTCACTTGTAGTACCCATACTTCAAATCTAGTTTCGAATAGATGATTGATCCAACCAACTGATCGAATAGGTCATCGATTCGCAGAATCAGACACTTGTTCTTTTCTGTCAGCTTGTTTAGTTCACGGTAATCAATACACAGACGTAAGCTTCCATCCTTCTTCTTCATAAAAAGGACCGGCGCACCCCAAGAGGATGAACTTGGGTGTACGTAACATTGCTCTAGTAACTCCTGCAACTGAACTTTTAGTTCTGCCATCTCTTTTGGCAATATACGGTATGGAGAGCATGAAACAGGCTTGACACCTGGCACCAACTCTATTGTGAAGTTGATCTCTTGCTGAGGTGGCGCTCTAGGGAGATCTTTTGGAAACACATCCGGATACTCTAATACGATAGGCACGTCACTCAAACTGGGCTCAGGCTTTGCCGCCACCACTAGCACGAAGCACAACTCCACGCCCTTCCGAACTGCCTTGACTACTTGGATAGCAGATATCAACATCTTGCTTGATCCACGCATACCAACAAAAGTAGTCGCACATTTAGTATTCTTTCCCAGTGTGATTTCCTTCGAAGTGCAATCAATGCATGTCTGCTGCTCCGACAACTAGTCCATGCCAAAGATCACATCAAACTCTGAGATCGGCATCATCGATGCTTCCAAAATCAAACTCGTGACTTCCTATCTGTACCTTAACACATCAAACTCTATCCGCACGCATCGAGCACCCATTTGGTAGCAACACATCCAATCTCTCATTCGATAAGAACGAAGGCACTCCAATCCATCGTATGGAGTCCTCAGATAGAAAAGAATGAGATGCTCCAGTGTTAAATAGTGCTCTCGCCGGACAATTAAGGATTAGGACAAAGCCTAATACAGACAATTTTAAAACAAACAATGCACATGGTACTAACTATAGAAAGCAACAAAAGTTGAATTCTAACTCATACATGTCACCACATTGCTCTGTTAGTTGGCCTCCTATTGGCCAAGATTGTACACTAGGGGCTGAGCTGGAGTATGGTGGGATGCAGCTGACTTCCTCCACTTTCCCTTTCTCCGCATAGGATGCAACTGCCTTTTTCCCGTTGCGGCAATCCTGAGCAAAGTGCCCCCACTTTGCCACAGTTATAACAAGTAACTTGACCTCACCCAGTAGTCGCTCCGGACACAGAAGATGAAGCTGGCCTAGACTATCTGGCCTTCTTGCTCCACTTACCTTGCCCTGATTTTGAGGAGTTCGGTACCTTGAACTATGGTTTCTTCACCGCTAAGTCCTTATTGCTTTGGACTCGCTTCATATCCCGCTCCAAGGAACGGGCCGTGTTGACCAAGGTCATAAAGCCTTGCATCATTGGTCCTGATAGATGCAACCATAGATCATCACATAGACCCTCATAAAACCTGTTGGTCTTTCGCTCCTTATCTGCAAATGTAGCGCTTGCATACCATCCCAATCTTGTGAACTCTTGCAGATAGTCATCCACCAGACAATTGCCCTGAGTCAATCATTTGAATAGGTTCTCCATTGCAATACGTTGCACCGAAGGGATATACCGATTCAAGAAGAGTTTTAAGAACTCATCAAACGAGACCTCTGTCAGTTGCCTTCCCGTTAATAGATAGACTTCCAATTCCTTCCACCAAAATCACGCCTCTCCATCCAGAAGACAGGGGTCTAAAGTAACTTCCTGCTCTTCCTATGTCTCAGTAGCTATCAGGGTTCTCCTTACTCTAGATAGCCAATCTTCAGCCTGTGTTGGGGATCCTGTTCCCACAATCGTTGGAGGATTGAATCTCAGAAAATGCTTCAATTATTGGTCTGAAGCCCTCCTTGCCATCACCGGCACTTGCCTTTCAACAATAGGTTCAACTACAGCAACCAGCACAAGGGCCACCCCAAGGGTAGGAGGATGTATAGGCCATCCTGGTTGTGTATTAAACATCGCAAATACTGCTTCGGCAACCAACCTAATCATCTCAGCAGAAGGAGGTGTAGTAGGCACATCAACAAGTGCACTACTCTCAACAGAGCGCTGGGGTTGAGACTGCCCCGCTCCACTCCTAGTCACCTATATATGTGTAACAAGACAAAATTAAGCGACTATATTATAACATTAAACAACAAAGGAACACATAGGTTCCACTATGTTGCTACAAAAAGACATGTATTTCATTCCTTAAGTGGACATGTAGTGGTTAATTAAATATTCTAATGGCGACGCACGCACGTGCTCACCGCTACTTAAAGGAATTCGACCACGAATTCAAAAGAAAAGGGATTGAGACCCGTAGCTGATACCAATTTTTAACACCCTCCTTGTTACATAGAATATAACAGTAGGTCAGGCCGGGACCCTGCTGCATATTAGACAAATAGGTAAGAGAGTCACATATTTGTTTTTAAAATAGTTTAATTAAACCATCTCAGCATACAACAGAGTTATACAACGGAAGCATTTTATTAAATCAGAACTAGCTTACATACATGTCCACTATATCCAGTAGGAATGACAATACTACAACTTTATTTGCAATGTTTACTACAACACATGTGATTTACTAACATCGGCATGCAAGCCGGCCACACATGCAAACTAGTAAACAAAACTTGGGCTTTCGAGGGCCAGCATAGTGCAGCATCTGGGGTTCCAACCCTCTATGTTCCGGTCGGCTCGCCAACACCTGTATAAGCTCAATTCCACAAAATGTGGCAAACAATTAACCAGACAGATTTAACTGACCAAAGCTTATAACGACCCTCCTAATTCTCGGGGCGGCGTTCTCCTTCCCTGTAAGCAAGCATCAGCATCATATATCTCAAGAGTGCATTTAAGCATTGCAAGCATCACCAACGTAGACACTCATGGTCACACGCTTCATGCACTTATTACACTCTTTCGATGTACTCCCCAAGTTACACCACCATCCTAATCCCCGCTTACGTAGATGGTTATGAGCTTTACTGTCAAGGTCATCATGCCTTATGGTTCCTTTCCCAAAATTCCTTAAGTGCACAGAGGGGCGACCTCTTCACTGACCAGCTATGGGACGGGTTCGGTTCAGCTTTTCCCATACTCACTTCGTCGTGATCAACTTTAGCCAACGCGGGTACGGCTTCCCCTTGTTCCCGTTATTGGAACTCAAGGCCAACGAAGCTAAGCACACTAGCCCTTCCGCTTCACAATGCTCTCGCTGGAGCTACCGCCAAAGGTAGCACTATCGCCTGGCGCAAGGCGTGCAGAAAAGGCCAGCCTGGCCCGAGCCCCTTGGGTCTGCGCTTTTTTTCTACCTGGCCCAGGCCGGGCCCTACTCTGGGCCCATGATGGGCCCGAGCCCCTGCAATCTAAGGGGACCTAATGAGCCCATAAAACTGGGCCCAAGCAAGCCCTAAAGAACATGCTTAGCTGCCATTTGGCAGGTAACTAGCTACTGCATACAACTGTCAGCCCAACATTTTAATGTTGACTATCTGCCCAGCCAGTAGTCGCCCAGCTTAAATGCTAGACGGATAGCCTAGCATTCTGGGTTGTACACCCAACATTTAAGTGGGCTTTCAGGTGGGCCCGGGCCGGGCACTAGGCCGGGCTCTAGCAAAATAAGGGGGCCTGGTGAGTCCCCTTAGGCCCAGCCTGGGCCTAGCCAGACCCGGGCCTAATCGGGCTCACGCTCAAGCAGACCCAGGCCGGGCAACCTGGCCCAGGCCAAATTTGCATCCCTACCTGGCATTATCTACAAAACACACATCTGCCCTCAGTAATGCTCTATAATTTCATGTCTATAGCTTTCTGGTACTACGCACCCATTCCCCAGAACCTATGCTTCATATCCACCACAAATGGCTCGCTGGTTTCGACCAAGAGCTACCGCCAGCGGTAGCACTACCGCTGGGCGGTAACAGACTGAGCAATGACTCTGTGCCCTTTTTCAGGTATTTTATGGAGAACACCTCCAGTACTCCTTACAACACGTCAAAGTACTCAGAACCTGAAAACACATCATATATACTCGGAGTCTTCTCCGGTTCACAATAAACATCACCAATCCAGACCAAACTGTCCAGATGGGCTTCATACAACATGCTTATGTCCATACTTTGATACAAAATCTATATACAAGTTCAATAGGGGATATTCTGTATTGACCCATCAGAAGAATCTTCTCCACCTATTGGTTACAATCTTCCTACTACGATGCCAATCAAAGGAATATCATGTCCATATATTTAGGAGGAGAGACGTTACCCTTGAAGTTCATTTCGGTACCATAATATCGCAGCTGAGCCGGATAGAAGCATTCGCAACACCTTCCTCTCCGTGAATCTAGCTTTGGCACATCACTTCAAAAATTCCCTAAGGTTGAGTTCAGCCTTCCCCTTCCTTTTTCTCCTTTTCTTCCCTTAGCCTTTTTCCTTAGCTTGAAGAGAGAGTGTGAGAAAGAGAATGAACTTCTTTCTAAAGTCCTCTCAACTTTTACTGAATTCAGGACTAACCTCAGCCATAGGATCACCAAACCAATGATAATGGATGAACATGATTTAAGTTAACAAATTTGATCCTGACAGCTACCGCTCGACGGTAGCCCTACCACACCGCAGTAGTTGCTTATGCGATGAAGCATATCTGCTCAATGCTTAAGAAAGTTGATGCTACATCGTGAACCTACCGCCAGCGTTAGCTCTAACGCGCGATGTTATCATTGCATCGATATTGACCTCCCCTCGACGATACGTGACATAACTTATCGATACAGCTACCGCCCGATGGTAGGACCTAACGCGTGGCGTTAAATGAACAGCCGTCGAGACCTCTCGATGACAATAGGAGATTCACATCGACAAGTGAACATCATCACATCGATACACCAACGCCAGCGGTAGCACTACCGCCTGATGCTAGCTCCTGCTATCAGATTTCTTTTCTTTCAATCACGGAGAAATTTGGGTTGTTACACTTTTCTCCTCCTCTCTTTTTCTTTCTTTCTTATAGAAGGTCTATAATTGAATTTGAGATCAGGGATTCTTCATCACCAGTAATAGCATGACTCATTTCATTATTGTCTGTATTTATGTTTATACTTTTCTGTTAATTGGGAGAGTTAAAATAAAAAGTTTGCAATATGTCAATATTCTGAGCGTTCATACCTATTGTAGCCTCGAACATATCTATCCACTTTTTTGTATTTTTCAAGATAGACCAAACATGATCAAACAAGAAGCCTTTCTTCTCTTTCGAATCTTCCCCATATAAAATGTTGGCTTGATTGAGCTATAAAAGGAAATAATTATAATAACATATTAATTAATTGATATAATATTTAAAATATAAATTAATACTTACAATATTGAGTTCAGATGCATCACTGGGGTTTCGTTGCTTAATCTGTCAAATACATCCTCAAAGTTTACTAGTCTTACTTGCTAAAAATGACAAACGACATGAGAGAGATTTTGGACTTCTCTGCCCTACGCAAGTACTAGATCTTGAGTTATGAAATATGACAAAAACTCTTTCTCACATCTTGTGCTCTTTTTGATTGCTCCCCATAACCGCGTCTTCTGAGACCTCAAGCCAAGCTTAATATAGTGCTTGATCTTCTTTTAGTGAGAATGCTAGTCCATGGTTTGAAGACATGATGGAAATTAAAGGAAAGGGAGAGTGGTTGATTTTTGAGAAAGAGTGCTGGGTACTTATAGAACCATATTGATGAGGAGAAAGTGATATGTGAAGGGAGAAATAATCCAATACTGGGATAAAAATAAAGCTTCGAAATTTGTGCATGACTTGATTTATGAGGAGAAAGTGATGTGTGAAGGGAGAAAAAAATTCAATGCTGGGATAAAAACTAATCTTTGGAATTTGTGCATGACTTGATTGATGAGGAGAAAGTGATGTGTGAAGTAAGAAAGAATCCTATACTGGGATAAAAGCAAAGCTTTGGAATTCATACATGACTTGATTAATGAGGAGAAAGTGATGTGTGAAGGGAGAAAAAAAATCCAATGTTGGGATAAAAATAATGCTTAGGAATTCGTACATGACTTGATTGATGAGAAAAAAGATATGTGTGATGGGAGAAAGAATCCAATGCTGGGATAAAAACAAAGTTTTATAATTCATACATGACTTGATAGTTGAGTAGAAAGTGATTTGTACATGACTTGATTGATGAAGGAAATGAATCCAATGTTGTGAAGGGATTGGAGGACTGTGATATCGAGTAAAGCTCTAGTCGATCTAGTCGATATCGACTAGAGCTCTAGTCAATATCGACTAGAGTTGAGTCGATCTAGTCGATATCGACTAGAGCTCTAGTCGATATCAACTAGATCTCTAGTTAATCTAGTTGATATCGACTAGAGCTCTAGTCAATCTAGTCAATATCGACTAGAGCACTAGTCGATATCCACTAGAGCTCTAGTCGATATCGCAGTCGTCCAGTCCCTTCACACCATTGGATTCTTTCCCTTCATCAATCAAGTCATGTACGAATCACTTTCTCCTCATAAATCAAGTCATGTATGAATTCTGAAGCCTTATTTTTATCTCTAGCATTGGATCCATATCACTTCACATACCACTTTATCCAATAAAGGTGTAGAAAAGGCTCTTAAAAAACTATATAAACACCATGCCTGGCTAACCACATATACTTCCCTCATACAAAAATGAACTGTGGAGCAGGGTCATCCCATTTGGGATCTTCATTGTCTTCAGATGATGAATTATTTTCTCAACAAATTCTTTAGTGGGAAAAAGACACAGATGAATGGGTGAAAGAAGATGAAATTTTAGCTCATACTTATACATCTAACAAGGTCAAAATTGCAGCTCAACTTCAAGATGGCGAACGTCCGAGATGTAGAGGTTCAGTACCTGGTCACGTGTTAATCAACCAGGGGAGGATTGAAGCTAACGCTAGACTGCAGAATGACTACTTTTTCAAGCATCCCACATATGAGGAAACATATTTTCGAAGAAGATTTCACATGCGAAAGAATATATTACTTAGTATTATATCCGTAGTGTAAGAGCGTGATAATTTATTCATTTAAAAGAAGGATGAAGTTGATAAGCTTGGACTGTCAACTTTACCAAAAATTACAACAACAATTCGTATGTTGGCATATGGAACATCTGCTAATAATTGTGATAAATATATTCGAATTGGTGTGTCATTCGTGATTCAATGTTTAAAGAGATTTTGTAAGGCAATTGTACAAGTGTACAAAGATGAATATTTGAGATATCCCAATATGAATGATGTAACAAATTTTTTATAAAAAGGTGAAGAACGAGGATTTCTAAGGATGATGGGAAGTCTAGATTGCATGCACTGACAATGGAAAAACTGCCCAACATCATAGGCATGCCAATATTCATGTCATCATTGTGGGCCAACATTCATTTTGGAGGAAGTAACATCGTATGACTTGTGGATGTGGCATGCATATTTTGGTTTACCAGGCTCGAACAATGATATCAATGTTCTGCATTTGTCCCATTTGTTTGCCAACATAGCATAAAATATTATTCCTCCTACTCATTATACAATCTTGGGAAACAAATTATGATGGCCGACGGAATATATTCGAAATGGTCAATACTAGTTCAAACTATTTCTCGGTCACAAGATAAAAAAATACTTTGCAATGATGCAAGAAACATGCTGAAAAGATGTAGAGCGAGAATTTGGAGTTCTTCAATCATAGTTTGTAATAATTAAGGGGTCATGCCATTTTTGGGATAAACATGTGTTACATGATATCATGTCTGCTTGTATTATAATACACAACATGATTGCCGAAGATGAGTTAGTTGAAAATGAATATGTGGCTATTTTTACACCACCACCCACTCAGAATGTTGAAGAGATGGACACAAGTGAAGCTGAAAGATTTCGTCAGTTCCTAAATCGACATACAAAGATCAAAGACTGAGATGCACAATTTGCACTTCGAGATGCACTGATTGAACATTTGTGGTCACCACATGACAATGAAGCACTGTAATTTTGAAAATTTTATGCATATTAAATTGAATGTATTTTGATTTATAAGCAAGTTTCAGTCGGTAAAACGTCTTTGTTTCTTCTTTGTCTGATAAATAATAATTAGAAGGTATTCAATATTAGTCTCATTTTGTAGGTATCGAAAAGATGATTTTATTGATATATCATATGACATATTTGGAAAAAATGTATTAGTGTCTATGAAGGATATAAGTTAAAACATAAGTTTTATTAAATAAAGGAATTAAGCAATTAGAAGAAAAAATCAAATGCCGACCCTACATTTCCTCTCCCCCTCTAAATTTTGAGGAAGAGGAGAGAGGATCAGAAAAATTAGATGCCCAAATGGCGATCGGTTGGTGAAAACTGATCGGCATTCCTAGAGAATGCCAATCGATTGGAGATGCTCTGAAAGTCTAGGGACTGAAATCCCAATTTATCCCAAGTGAAATTTATATGGGGGCATCATTCTTTCCGAGCCATTCATTGTAGTTGCGCGTGTACTTGAAATATGCCTCGCCACTACCTATCAATTTATTATTATCAAAGTAAGTCATGACACATGCATGGATGTTTAGTGGAACAAATAGGTCATTTAAACTAGTTCAAGGTATTATTTCCAATCGACTCTTTGCCTTAAATGTGGTAAAAATAAATGGCTTACACCCATCTTATCCAGCACCCTAGGAACGTGGTAATTGCGCCAAAAGTGCCTTGCACATCCTAGTGCCACAGATGGACTAGCTTGTGGTCGAAATGTTACAAGGTGAAGATGTCCCTTAAAAGCAACTTGAGCCTCTTGTCTATGGAATGAAAAAAATCGCACAAAAATTTCATCCCTTTAAACTTAAATCATCCGACTATGCAAGTCATAAATATTATACATTTTGTCCATATTAAAATCCCAAAATAATTG